>OX637533.1:106351923-107676721 GCA_951800035.1 Linnaemya tessellans
GTTCAAATGCATGCGACTTAAGGCTTTTCAGAAGCTTCTTCGCATTCGAAACTCCTTTTAATACTCAGTTATTAGAAATAAACGCCTTTTAGGCAAAATTGGGTAAAATTGTGTTTCAACCAAAAAATTGATTTTTTGCAAAGGGGTTAGCCTTTCCAAAAAAAATTGTAAAAAATTTTTTTGTTCAAATGCATGCGACTTAAGGCTTTTCAGAAGCTTCTTCGCATTCGAAACTCCTTTTAATACTCAGTTATTAGAAATAAACGCCTTTTAGGCAAAATTGGGTAAAATTGTGTTTCAACCAAAAAATTGATTTTTTGCAAGGGGGTTAGCCTTTCCAAAAAAAATTGTAAAAAATTTTTTTTGTTCAAATGCATGCGACTTAAGGCTTTTCAGAAGCTTCTTCGCATTCGAAACTCCTTTTAATACTCAGTTATTAGAAATAAACGCCTTTTAGGCAAAATTGGGTAAAATTGTGTTTCAACCAAAAAATTGATTTTTTGCAAAGGGGTTAGCCTTTCCAAAAAAAATTGTAAAAAATTTTTTTTGTTCAAATGCATGCGACTTAAGGCTTTTCAGAAGCTTCTTCGCATTCGAAACT
This sequence comes from Linnaemya tessellans, assembly GCA_951800035.1. NCBI lineage: Eukaryota > Metazoa > Arthropoda > Insecta > Diptera > Tachinidae > Linnaemya > Linnaemya tessellans. The sequence goes on from OX637533.1 coordinate 106,352,525, forward strand.
CCTTTTAATACTCAGTTATTAGAAATAAACGCCTTTTTAGGCAAAATTGGGTAAAATTGTGTTTCAACCAAAAAATTGATTTTTTGCAAAGGGGTTAGCCTTTCCAAAAAAAATTGTAAAAAATTTTTTTTGTTCAAATGCATGCGACTTAAGGCTTTTCAGAAGCTTCTTCGCATTCGAAACTCCTTTTAATACTCAGTTATTAGAAATAAACGCCTTTTAGGCAAAATTGGGTAAAATTGTGTTTCAACCAAAAAATTGATTTTTTGCAAAGGGGTTAGCCTTTCCAAAAAAAATTGTAAAAAATTTTTTTTTGTTCAAATGCATGCGACTTAAGGCTTTTCAGAAGCTTCTTCGCATTCGAAACTCCTTTAAATAGCTCAGTTATTAGAAATAAACGCCTTTTAGGCAAAATTGGGTAAAATTGTGTTTCAACCAAAAAATTGATTTTTTGCAAAGGGGTTAGCCTTTCCAAAAAAAATTGTAAAAAATTTTTTTTGTTCAAATGCATGCGACTTAAGGCTTTTCAGAAGCTTCTTCGCATTCGAAACTCCTTTTAATACTCAGTTATTAGAAATAAACGCCTTTTAGGCAAAATTGGGTAAAATTGTGTTTCAACCAAAAAATTGATTTTTTGCAAAGGGGTTAGCCTTTCCAAAAAAAATTGTAAAAAATTTTTTTTGTTCAAATGCATGCGACTTAAGGCTTTTCAGAAGCTTCTTCGCATTCGAAACTCCTTTTAATACTCAGTTATTAGAAATAAACGCCTTTTAGGCAAAATTGGGTAAAATTGTGTTTCAACCAAAAAATTGATTTTTTGCAAAGGGGTTAGCCTTTCCAAAAAAAATTGTAAAAAATTTTTTTTGTTCAAATGCATGCGACTTAAGGCTTTTCAGAAGCTTCTTCGCATTCGAAACTCCTTTTAATACTCAGTTATTAGAAATAAACGCCTTTTAGGCAAAATTGGGTAAAATTGTGTTTCAACCAAAAAATTGATTTTTTGCAAAGGGGTTAGCCTTTCCAAAAAAAATTGTAAAAAATTTTTTTTGTTCAAATGCATGCGACTTAAGGCTTTTCAGAAGCTTCTTCGCATTCGAAACTCCTTTTAATACTCAGTTATTAGAAATAAACGCCTTTTAGGCAAAATTGGGTAAAATTGTGTTTCAACCAAAAAATTGATTTTTTGCAAAGGGGTTAGCCTTTCCAAAAAAAATTGTAAAAAATTTTTTTTGTTCAAATGCATGCGACTTAAGGCTTTTCAGAAGCTTCTTCGCATTCGAAACTCCTTTTAATACTCACTTATTAGAAATAAACGCCTTTTAGGCAAAATTGGGTAAAATTGTGTTTCAACCAAAAAATTGATTTTTTGCAAAGGGGTTAGCCTTTCCAAAAAAAATTGTAAAAAATTTTTTTTGTTCAAATGCATGCGACTTAAGGCTTTTAGAAGCTTCTTCGCATTCGAAACTCCTTTTAATACTCACTTATTAGAAATAAACGCCTTTTAGGCAAAATTGTGTAAAATTGTGTTTCAACCAAAAAATTGATTTTTTGCAAAGGGGTTAGCCTTTCCAAAAAAAATTTAAAAAAATTTTTTTTGTTCAAATGCATGCGACTTAAGGCTTTTCAGAAGCTTCTTCGCATTCGAAACTCCTTTTAATACTCACTTATTAGAAATAAACGCCTTTTAGGCAAAATTGGGTAAAATTGTGTTTCAACCAAAAAATTGATTTTTTGCAAAGGGGTTAGCCTTTCCAAAAAAAATTGTAAAAAATTTTTTTTGTTCAAATGCATGCGACTTAAGGCTTTTCAGAAGCTTCTTCGCATTCGAAACTCCTTTTAATACTCACTTATTAGAAATAAACGCCGTTTAGGCAAAATTGTGTAAAATTGTGTTTCAACCAAAAAATTGATTTTTTGCAAAGGGGTTAGCCTTTCCAAAAAAAATTTAAAAAAATTTTTTTTGTTCAAATGCATGCGACTTAAGGCTTTTCAGAAGCTTCTTCGCATTCGAAACTCCTTTTAATACTCACTTATTAGAAATAAACGCCTTTTAGGCAAAATTGGGTAAAATTGTGTTTCAACCAAAAAATTGATTTTTTGCAAAGGGGTTAGCCTTTCCAAAATAAATTGTAAAAAATTTTTTTTGTTCAAATGCATGCGACTTAAGGCTTTTCAGAAGCTTCTTCGCATTCGAAACTCCTTTTAATACTCACTTATTAGAAATAAACGCCTTTTAGGCAAAATTGGGTAAAATTGTGTTTCAACCAAAAAATTGATTTTTTGCAAAGGGGTTAGCCTTTCCAAAAAAAATTGTAAAAAATTTTTTTTGTTCAAATGCATGCGACTTAAGGCTTTTCAGAAGCTTCTTCGCATTCGAAACTCCTTTTAATACTCACTTATTAGAAATAAACGCCTTTTAGGCAAAATTGGGTAAAATTGTGTTTCAACCAAAAAATTGATTTTTTGCAAAGGGGTTAGCCTTTCCAAAAAAAATTGTAAAAAATTTTTTTTGTTCAAATGCATGCGACTTAAGGCTTTTAGAAGCTTCTTCGCATTCGAAACTCCTTTTAATACTCACTTATTAGAAATAAACGCCTTTTAGGCAAAATTGGGTAAAATTGTGTTTCAACCAAAAAATTGATTTTTTGCAAAGGGGTTAGCCTTTCCAAAAAAAATTTTAAAAAATTTTTTTTGTTCAAATGCATGCGACTTAAGGCTTTTCAGAAGCTTCTTCGCATTCGAAACTCCTTTTAATACTCAGTTATTAGAAATAAACGCCTTTTAGGCAAAATTGGGTAAAATTGTGTTTCAACCAAAAAATTGATTTTTTGCAAAGGGGTTAGCCTTTCCAAAAAAAATTGTAAAAAATTTTTTTTGTTCAAATGCATGCGACTTAAGGCTTTTCAGAAGCTTCTTCGCATTCGAAACTCCTTTTAATACTCACTTATTAGAAATAAACGCCTTTTAGGCAAAATTGGGTAAAATTGTGTTTCAACCAAAAAATTGATTTTTTGCAAAGGGGTTAGCCTTTCCAAAAAAAATTGTAAAAAATTTTTTTTGTTCAAATGCATGCGACTTAAGGCTTTTAGAAGCTTCTTCGCATTCGAAACTCCTTTTAATACTCACTTATTAGAAATAAACGCCTTTTAGGCAAAATTGTGTAAAATTGTGTTTCAACCAAAAAATTGATTTTTTGCAAAGGGGTTAGCCTTTCCAAAAAAAATTTAAAAAAATTTTTTTTGTTCAAATGCATGCGACTTAAGGCTTTTCAGAAGCTTCTTCGCATTCGAAACTCCTTTTAATACTCAGTTATTAGAAATAAACGCCTTTTAGGCAAAATTGGGTAAAATTGTGTTTCAACCAAAAAATTGATTTTTTGCAAAGGGGTTAGCCTTTCCAAAAAAAATTGTAAAAAATTTTTTTTGTTCAAATGCATGCGACTTAAGGCTTTTCAGAAGCTTCTTCGCATTCGAAACTCCTTTTAATACTCACTTATTAGAAATAAACGCCTTTTAGGCAAAATTGGGTAAAATTGTGTTTCAACCAAAAAATTGATTTTTTGCAAAGGGGTTAGCCTTTCCAAAAAAAATTGTAAAAAATTTTTTTTGTTCAAATGCATGCGACTTAAGGCTTTTCAGAAGCTTCTTCGCATTCGAAACTCCTTTTAATACTCAGTTATTAGAAATAAACGCCTTTTAGGCAAAATTGGGTAAAATTGTGTTTCAACCAAAAAATTGATTTTTTGCAAAGGGGTTAGCCTTTCCAAAAAAAATTGTAAAAAATTTTTTTTGTTCAAATGCATGCGACTTAAGACTTTTCAGAAGCTTCTTCGCATTCGAAACTCCTTTTAATACTCACTTATTAGAAATAAACGCCTTTTAGGCAAAATTGGGTAAAATTGTGTTTCAACCAAAAAATTGATTTTTTGCAAAGGGGTTAGCCTTTCCAAAAAAAATTGTAAAAAATTTTTTTTGTTCAAATGCATGCGACTTAAGGCTTTTAGAAGCTTCTTCGCATTCGAAACTCCTTTTAATACTCACTTATTAGAAATAAACGCCTTTTAGGCAAAATTGTGTAAAATTGTGTTTCAACCAAAAAATTGATTTTTTGCAAAGGGGTTAGCCTTTCCAAAAAAAATTTAAAAAAATTTTTTTTGTTCAAATGCATGCGACTTAAGGCTTTTCAGAAGCTTCTTCGCATTCGAAACTCCTTTTAATACTCAGTTATTAGAAATAAACGCCTTTTAGGCAAAATTGGGTAAAATTGTGTTTCAACCAAAAAATTGATTTTTTGCAAAGGGGTTAGCCTTTCCAAAAAAAATTGTAAAAAATTTTTTTTGTTCAAATGCATGCGACTTAAGGCTTTTCAGAAGCTTCTTCGCATTCGAAACTCCTTTTAATACTCACTTATTAGAAATAAACGCCTTTTAGGCAAAATTGGGTAAAATTGTGTTTCAACCAAAAAATTGATTTTTTGCAAAGGGGTTAGCCTTTCCAAAAAAAATGTAAAAAATTTTTTTTGTTCAAATGCATGCGACTTAAGGCTTTTAGAAGCTTCTTCGCATTCGAAACTCCTTTTAATACTCACTTATTAGAAATAAACGCCTTTTAGGCAAAATTGGGTAAAATTGTGTTTCAACCAAAAAATTGATTTTTTGCAAAGGGGTTAGCCTTTCCAAAAAAAATTGTAAAAAATTTTTTTTGTTCAAATGCATGCGACTTAAGGCTTTTAGAAGCTTCTTCGCATTCGAAACTCCTTTTAATACTCACTTATTAGAAATAAACGCCTTTTAGGCAAAATTGTGTAAAATTGTGTTTCAACCAAAAAATTGATTTTTTGCAAAGGGGTTAGCCTTTCCAAAAAAAATTGTAAAAAATTTTTTTTGTTCAAATGCATGCGACTTAAGGCTTTTCAGAAGCTTCTTCGCATTCGAAACTCCTTTTAATACTCACTTATTAGAAATAAACGCCTTTTAGGCAAAATTGGGTAAAATTGTGTTTCAACCAAAAAATTGATTTTTTGCAAAGGGGTTAGCCTTTCCAAAAAAAATTGTAAAAAATTTTTTTTGTTCAAATGCATGCGACTTAAGGCTTTTAGAAGCTTCTTCGCATTCGAAACTCCTTTTAATACTCACTTATTAGAAATAAACGCCTTTTAGGCAAAATTGTGTAAAATTGTGTTTCAACCAAAAAATTGATTTTTTGCAAAGGGGTTAGCCTTTCCAAAAAAAATTTAAAAAAATTTTTTTTGTTCAAATGCATGCGACTTAAGGCTTTTCAGAAGCTTCTTCGCATTCGAAACTCCTTTTAATACTCAGTTATTAGAAATAAACGCCTTTTAGGCAAAATTGGGTAAAATTGTGTTTCAACCAAAAAATTGATTTTTTGCAAAGGGGTTAGCCTTTCCAAAAAAAATTGTAAAAAATTTTTTTTGTTCAAATGCATGCGACTTAAGGCTTTTCAGAAGCTTCTTCGCATTCGAAACTCCTTTTAATACTCACTTATTAGAAATAAACGCCTTTTAGGCAAAATTGGGTAAAATTGTGTTTCAACCAAAAAATTGATTTTTTGCAAAGGGGTTAGCCTTTCCAAAAAAAATTGTAAAAAATTTTTTTTGTTCAAATGCATGCGACTTAAGGCTTTTAGAAGCTTCTTCGCATTCGAAACTCCTTTTAATACTCACTTATTAGAAATAAACGCCTTTTAGGCAAAATTGTGTAAAATTGTGTTTCAACCAAAAAATTGATTTTTTGCAAAGGGGTTAGCCTTTCCAAAAAAAATTTAAAAAAATTTTTTTTGTTCAAATGCATGCGACTTAAGGCTTTTCAGAAGCTTCTTCGCATTCGAAACTCCTTTTAATACTCAGTTATTAGAAATAAACGCCTTTTAGGCAAAATTGGGTAAAATTGTGTTTCAACCAAAAAATTGATTTTTTGCAAAGGGGTTAGCCTTTCCAAAAAAAATTGTAAAAAATTTTTTTTGTTCAAATGCATGCGACTTAAGGCTTTTCAGAAGCTTCTTCGCATTCGAAACTCCTTTTAATACTCACTTATTAGAAATAAACGCCTTTTAGGCAAAATTGGGTAAAATTGTGTTTCAACCAAAAAATTGATTTTTTGCAAAGGGGTTAGCCTTTCCAAAAAAAATTGTAAAAAATTTTTTTTGTTCAAATGCATGCGACTTAAGGCTTTTAGAAGCTTCTTCGCATTCGAAACTCCTTTTAATACTCACTTATTAGAAATAAACGCCTTTTAGGCAAAATTGTGTAAAATTGTGTTTCAACCAAAAAATTGATTTTTTGCAAAGGGGTTAGCCTTTCCAAAAAAAATTTAAAAAAATTTTTTTTGTTCAAATGCATGCGACTTAAGGCTTTTCAGAAGCTTCTTCGCATTCGAAACTCCTTTTAATACTCAGTTATTAGAAATAAACGCCTTTTAGGCAAAATTGGGTAAAATTGTGTTTCAACCAAAAAATTGATTTTTTGCAAAGGGGTTAGCCTTTCCAAAAAAAATTGTAAAAAATTTTTTTTGTTCAAATGCATGCGACTTAAGGCTTTTAGAAGCTTCTTCGCATTCGAAACTCCTTTTAATACTCACTTATTAGAAATAAACGCCTTTTAGGCAAAATTGGGTAAAATTGTGTTTCAACCAAAAAATTGATTTTTTGCAAAGGGGTTAGCCTTTCCAAAAAATATTGTAAAAATTTTTTTTGTTCAAATGCTTTTCAGAAGCTTCTTCGGATTCGAAACTCCTTTTAATACTCACTTATTAGAAATAAACGCCTTTTAGGCAAAATTGGGTAAAATTGTGTTTCAACCAAAAAATTGATTTTTTGCAAAGGGGTTAGCCTTTCCAAAAAAAATTGTAAAAAATTTTTTTTGTTCAAATGCATGCGACTTAAGGCTTTTAGAAGCTTCTTCGCATTCGAAACTCCTTTTAATACTCACTTATTAGAAATAAACGCCTTTTAGGCAAAATTGGGTAAAATTGTGTTTCAACCAAAAAATTGATTTTTTGCAAAGGGGTTAGCCTTTCCAAAAAAAATTGTAAAAAATTTTTTTTGTTCAAATGCATGCGACTTAAGGCTTTTCAGAAGCTTCTTCGCATTCGAAACTCCTTTTAATACTCAGTTATTAGAAATAAACGCCTTTTAGGCAAAATTGGGTAAAATTGTGTTTCAACCAAAAAATTGATTTTTTGCAAAGGGGTTAGCCTTTCCAAAAAAAATTGTAAAAATTTTTTTTGTTCAAATGCATGCGACTTAAGGCTTTTCAGAAGCTTCTTCGCATTCGAAACTCCTTTTAATACTCACTTATTAGAAATAAACGCCTTTTAGGCAAAATTGGGTAAAATTGTGTTTCAACCAAAAAATTGATTTTTTGCAAAGGGATTAGCCTTTCCAAAAAAAATTGTAAAAAATTTTTTTTGTTCAAATGCATGCGACTTAAGGCTTTTCAGAAGCTTCTTCGCATTCGAAACTCCTTTTAATACTCAGTTATTAGAAATAAACGCCTTTTAGGCAAAATTGGGTAAAATTGTGTTTCAACCAAAAAATTGATTTTTTGCAAAGGGGTTAGCCTTTCCAAAAAAAATTGTAAACAATTTTTTTTGTTCAAATGCATGCGACTTAAGGCTTTTAGAAGCTTCTTCGCATTCGAAACTCCTTTTAATACTCACTTATTAGAAATAAACGCCTTTTAGGCAAAATTGGGTAAAATTGTGTTTCAACCAAAAAATTGATTTTTTGCAAAGGGATTAGCCTTTCCAAAAAAAATTGTAAAAAATTTTTTTTGTTCAAATGCATGCGACTTAAGGCTTTTCAGAAGCTTCTTCGCATTCGAAACTCCTTTTAATACTCACTTATTAGAAATAAACGCCTTTTAGGCAAAATTGGGTAAAATTGTGTTTCAACCAAAAAATTGATTTTTTGCAAAGGGGTTAGCCTTTCCAAAAAAAATTGTAAAAAATTTTTTTTGTTCAAATGCATGCGACTTAAGGCTTTTCAGAAGCTTCTTCGCATTCGAAACTCCTTTTAATACTCAGTTATTAGAAATAAACGCCTTTTAGGCAAAATTGGGTAAAATTGTGTTTCAACCAAAAAATTGATTTTTTGCAAAGGGGTTAGCCTTTCCAAAAAAAATTGTAAAAAATTTTTTTTGTTCAAATGCATGCGACTTAAGGCTTTTCAGAAGCTTCTTCGCATTCGAAACTCCTTTTAATACTCAGTTATTAGAAATAAACGCCTTTTAGGCAAAATTGGGTAAAATTGTGTTTCAACCAAAAAATTGATTTTTTGCAAAGGGGTTAGCCTTTCCAAAAAAAATTGTAAAAAATTTTTTTTGTTCAAATGCATGCGACTTAAGGCTTTTCAGAAGCTTCTTCGCATTCGAAACTCCTTTTAATACTCAGTTATTAGAAATAAACGCCTTTTAGGCAAAATTGGGTAAAATTGTGTTTCAACCAAAAAATTGATTTTTTGCAAAGGGGTTAGCCTTTCCAAAAAAAATTGTAAAAAATTTTTTTTGTTCAAATGCATGCGACTTAAGGCTTTTCAGAAGCTTCTTCGCATTCGAAACTCCTTTTAATACTCAGTTATTAAAAATAAACGCTTTTTAGGCAAAATTGGGTAAAATTGTGTTTCAACCAAAAAATTGATTTTTTGCAAAGGCCTTTCCAAAAAAAATTGTAAAAAATTTTTTTTGTTCAAATGCATGCGACTTAAGGCTTTTCAGAAGCTTCTTCGCATTCGAAACTCCTTTTAATACTCAGTTATTAGAAATAAACGTCTTTTAGGCAAAATTGGGTAAAATTGTGTTTCAACCAAAAAATTGATTTTTTGCAAAGGGGTTAGCCTTTTAATACTCAGTTATTAGAAATAAACGCCTTTTAGGCGAAATTGGGTAAAATTGTGTTTCAACCAAAAAATTGATTTTTTGCAAAGGGGTTAGCCTTTCCAAAAAAAATTGTAAAAAATTTTTTTTGATCAAATGCATGCGACTTAAGGCTTTTCAGAAGCTTCTTCGCATTCGAAACTCCTTTTAATACTCAGTTATTAGAAATAAACGCCTTTTAGGCAAAATTGGGTAAAATTGTGTTTCAACCAAAAAATTGATTTTTTGCAAAGGGGTTAGCCTTTCCAAAAAAAATTGTAAAAAATTTTTTTTGTTCAAATGCATGCGACTTAAGGCTTTTCAGAAGCTTCTTCGCATTCGAAACTCCTTTTAATACTCAGTTATTAGAAATAAACGCCTTTTAGGCAAAATTGGGTAAAATTGTGTTTCAACCAAAAAATTGATTTTTTGCAAAGGGGTTAGCCTTTCCAAAAAAAATTGTAAAAAATTTTTTTTGTTCAAATGCATGCGACTTAAGGCTTTTCAGAAGCTTCTTCGCATTCGAAACTCCTTTTAATACTCAGTTATTAGAAATAAACGCCTTTTAGGCAAAATTGGGTAAAATTGTGTTTCAACCAAAAAATTGATTTTTTGCAAAGGGGTTAGCCTTTCCAAAAAAAATTGTAAAAAATTTTTTTTGTTCAAATGCATGCGACTTAAGGCTTTTCAGAAGCTTCTTCGCATTCGAAACTCCTTTTAATACTCAGTTATTAGAAATAAACGCCTTTTAGGCAAAATTGGGTAAAATTGTGTTTCAACCAAAAAATTGATTTTTTGCAAAGGGGTTAGCCTCTCCAAAAAAAATTGTAAAAAATTTTTTTTGTTCAAATGCATGCGACTTAAGGCTTTTCAGAAGCTTCTTCGCATTCGAAACTCCTTTAAATACTCAGTTATTAGAAATAAACGCCTTTTAGGCAAAATTGGGTAAAATTGTGTTTCAACCAAAAAATTGATTTTTTGCAAAGGGGTTAGCCTTTCCAAAAAAAATTGTAAAAAATTTTTTTTGTTCAAATGCATGCGACTTAAGGCTTTTCAGAAGCTTCTTCGCATTCGAAACTCCTTTTAATACTCAGTTATTAGAAATAAACGCCTTTTAGGCAAAATTGGGTAAAATTGTGTTTCAACCAAAAAATTGATTTTTTGCAAAGGGGTTAGCCTTTCCAAAAAAAATTGTAAAAATTTTTTTTGTTCAAATGCATGCGACTTAAGGCTTTTCAGAAGCTTCTTCGCATTCGAAACTCCTTTTAATACTCAGTTATTAGAAATAAACGCCTTTTAGGCAAAATTGGGTAAAATTGTGTTTCAACCAAAAAATTGATTTTTTGCAAAGGGGTTAGCCTTTCCAAAAAAAATTGTAAAAAATTTTTTTTGTTCAAATGCATGCGACTTAAGGCTTTTCAGAAGCTTCTTCGCATTCGAAACTCCTTTTAATACTCAGTTATTAAAAATAAACGCTTTTTAGGCAAAATTGGGTAAAATTGTGTTTCAACCAAAAAATTGATTTTTTGCAAAGGGGTTAGCCTTTCCAAAAAAAATTGTAAAAAATTTTTTTTGTTCAAATGCATGCGACTTAAGGCTTTTCAGAAGCTTCTTCGCATTCGAAACTCCTTTTAATACTCAGTTATTAAAAATAAACGCTTTTTAGGCAAAATTGGGTAAAATTGTGTTTCAACCAAAAAATTGATTTTTTGCAAAGGGGTTAGCCTTTCCAAAAAAAATTGTAAAAAATTTTTTTTGTTCAAATGCATGCGACTTAAGGCTTTTCAGAAGCTTCTTCGCATTCGAAACTCCTTTTAATACTCAGTTATTAGAAATAAACGCCTTTTAGGCAAAATTGGGTAAAATTGTGTTTCAACCAAAAAATTGATTTTTTGCAAAGGGGTTAGCCTTTCCAAAAAAAATTGTAAAAAATTTTTTTTGTTCAAATGCATGCGACTTAAGGCTTTTCAGAAGCTTCTTCGCATTCGAAACTCCTTTTAATACTCAGTTATTAGAAATAAACGCCTTTTAGGCAAAATTGGGTAAAATTGTGTTTCAACCAAAAAATTGATTTTTTGCAAAGGGGTTAGCCTTTCCAAAAAAAATTGTAAAAAATTTTTTTTGTTCAAATGCATGCGACTTAAGGCTTTTCAGAAGCTTCTTCGCATTCGAAACTCCTTTTAATACTCAGTTATTAGAAATAAACGCCTTTTAGGCAAAATTGGGTAAAATTGTGTTTCAACCAAAAAATTGATTTTTTGCAAAGGGGTTAGCCTCTCCAAAAAAAATTGTAAAAAATTTTTTTTGTTCAAATGCATGCGACTTAAGGCTTTTCAGAAGCTTCTTCGCATTCGAAACTCCTTTTAATACTCAGTTATTAGAAATAAACGCCTTTTAGGCAAAATTGGGTAAAATTGTGTTTCAACCAAAAAATTGATTTTTTGCAAAGGGGTTAGCCTTTCCAAAAAAAATTGTAAAAAATTTTTTTTGTTCAAATGCATGCGACTTAAGGCTTTTCAGAAGCTTCTTCGCATTCGAAACTCCTTTTAATACTCAGTTATTAGAAATAAACGCCTTTTAGGCAAAATTGGGTAAAATTGTGTTTCAACCAAAAAATTGATTTTTTGCAAAGGGGTTAGCCTTTCCAAAAAAAATTGTAAAAATTTTTTTTGTTCAAATGCATGCGACTTAAGGCTTTTCAGAAGCTTCTTCGCATTCGAAACTCCTTTTAATACTCAGTTATTAGAAATAAACGCCTTTTAGGCAAAATTGGGTAAAATTGTGTTTCAACCAAAAAATTGATTTTTTGCAAAGGGGTTAGCCTTTTAATACTCAGTTATTAGAAATAAACGCCTTTTAGGCGAAATTGGGTAAAATTGTGTTTCAACCAAAAAATTGATTTTTTGCAAAGGGGTTAGCCTTTCCAAAAAAAATTGTAAAAAATTTTTTTTGTTCAAATGCATGCGACTTAAGGCTTTTCAGAAGCTTCTTCGCATTCGAAACTCCTTTTAATACTCAGTTATTAGAAATAAACGCCTTTTAGGCAAAATTGGGTAAAATTGTGTTTCAACCAAAAAATTGATTTTTTGCAAAGGGGTTAGCCTTTCCAAAAAAAATTGTAAAAAATTTTTTTTGTTCAAATGCATGCGACTTAAGGCTTTTCAGAAGCTTCTTCGCATTCGAAACTCCTTTTAATACTCAGTTATTAGAAATAAACGCCTTTTAGGCAAAATTGGGTAAAATTGTGTTTCAACCAAAAAATTGATTTTTTGCAAAGGGGTTAGCCTCTCCAAAAAAAATTGTAAAAAATTTTTTTTGTTCAAATGCATGCGACTTAAGGCTTTTCAGAAGCTTCTTCGCATTCGAAACTCCTTTAAATACTCAGTTATTAGAAATAAACGCCTTTTAGGCAAAATTGGGTAAAATTGTGTTTCAACCAAAAAATTGATTTTTTGCAAAGGGGTTAGCCTTTCCAAAAAAAATTGTAAAAAATTTTTTTTGTTCAAATGCATGCGACTTAAGGCTTTTCAGAAGCTTCTTCGCATTCGAAACTCCTTTTAATACTCAGTTATTAGAAATAAACGCCTTTTAGGCAAAATTGGGTAAAATTGTGTTTCAACCAAAAAATTGATTTTTTGCAAAGGGGTTAGCCTTTCCAAAAAAAATTGTAAAAATTTTTTTTGTTCAAATGCATGCGACTTAAGGCTTTTCAGAAGCTTCTTCGCATTCGAAACTCCTTTTAATACTCAGTTATTAGAAATAAACGCCTTTTAGGCAAAATTGGGTAAAATTGTGTTTCAACCAAAAAATTGATTTTTTGCAAAGGGGTTAGCCTTTCCAAAAAAAATTGTAAAACATTTTTTTTGTTCAAATGCATGCGACTTAAGGCTTTTCAGAAGCTTCTTCGCATTCGAAACTCCTTTTAATACTCAGTTATTAAAAATAAACGCTTTTTAGGCAAAATTGGGTAAAATTGTGTTTCAACCAAAAAATTGATTTTTTGCAAAGGGGTTAGCCTTTCCAAAAAAAATTGTAAAAAATTTTTTTTGTTCAAATGCATGCGACTTAAGGCTTTTCAGAAGCTTCTTCGCATTCGAAACTCCTTTTAATACTCAGTTATTAAAAATAAACGCTTTTTAGGCAAAATTGGGTAAAATTGTGTTTCAACCAAAAAATTGATTTTTTGCAAAGGGGTTAGCCTTTCCAAAAAAAATTGTAAAAAATTTTTTTTGTTCAAATGCATGCGACTTAAGGCTTTTCAGAAGCTTCTTCGCATTCGAAACTCCTTTTAATACTCAGTTATTAGAAATAAACGCCTTTTAGGCAAAATTGGGTAAAATTGTGTTTCAACCAAAAAATTGATTTTTTGCAAAGGGGTTAGCCTTTCCAAAAAAAATTGTAAAAAATTTTTTTTGTTCAAATGCATGCGACTTAAGGCTTTTCAGAAGCTTCTTCGCATTCGAAACTCCTTTTAATACTCAGTTATTAGAAATAAACGCCTTTTAGGCAAAATTGGGTAAAATTGTGTTTCAACCAAAAAATTGATTTTTTGCAAAGGGGTTAGCCTTTCCAAAAAAAATTGTAAAAAATTTTTTTTGTTCAAATGCATGCGACTTAAGGCTTTTCAGAAGCTTCTTCGCATTCGAAACTCCTTTTAATACTCAGTTATTAGAAATAAACGCCTTTTAGGCAAAATTGGGTAAAATTGTGTTTCAACCAAAAAATTGATTTTTTGCAAAGGGGTTAGCCTTTCCAAAAAAAATTGTAAAAAATTTTTTTTGTTCAAATGCATGCGACTTAAGGCTTTTCAGAAGCTTCTTCGCATTCGAAACTCCTTTTAATACTCAGTTATTAGAAATAAACGCCTTTTAGGCAAAATTGGGTAAAATTGTGTTTCAACCAAAAAATTGATTTTTTGCAAAGGGGTTAGCCTTTCCAAAAAAAATTGTAAAAATTTTTTTTGTTCAAATGCATGCGACTTAAGGCTTTTCAGAAGCTTCTTCGCATTCGAAACTCCTTTTAATACTCAGTTATTAGAAATAAACGCCTTTTAGGCAAAATTGGGTAAAATTGTGTTTCAACCAAAAAATTGATTTTTTGCAAAGGGGTTAGCCTTTTAATACTCAGTTATTAGAAATAAACGCCTTTTAGGCGAAATTGGGTAAAATTGTGTTTCAACCAAAAAATTGATTTTTTGCAAAGGGGTTAGCCTTTCCAAAAAAAATTGTAAAAAATTTTTTTTGTTCAAATGCATGCGACTTAAGGCTTTTCAGAAGCTTCTTCGCATTCGAAACTCCTTTTAATACTCAGTTATTAGAAATAAACGCCTTTTAGGCAAAATTGGGTAAAATTGTGTTTCAACCAAAAAATTGATTTTTTGCAAAGGGGTTAGCCTTTCCAAAAAAAATTGTAAAAAATTTTATTTCTAATACTCAGTTATTAGAAATAAACGCCTTTTAGGCAAAATTGGGTAAAATTGTGTTTCAACCAAAAAATTGATTTTTTGCAAAGGGGTTAGCCTTTCCAAAAAAAATTGTAAAAAATTTTTTTTGTTCAAATGCATGCGACTTAAGGCTTTTCAGAAGCTTCTTCGCATTCGAAACTCCTTTTAATACTCAGTTATTAGAAATAAACGCCTTTTAGGCAAAATTGGGTAAAATTGTGTTTCAACCAAAAAATTGATTTTTTGCAAAGGGGTTAGCCTTTCCAAAAAAAATTGTAAAAAATTTTTTTTGTTCAAATGCATGCTACTTAAGGCTTTTCAGAAGCTTCTTCGCATTCGAAACTCCTTTTAATACTCAGTTATTAGAAATAAACGCCTTTTAGGCAAAATTGGGTAAAATTGTGTTTCAACCAAAAAATTGATTTTTTGCAAAGGGGTTAGCCTTTCCAAAAAAAATTGTAAAAAATTTTTTTTGTTCAAATGCATGCGACTTAAGGCTTTTCAGAAGCTTCTTCGCATTCGAAACTCCTTTTAATACTCAGTTATTAGAAATAAACGCCTTTTAGGCAAAATTGGGTAAAATTGTGTTTCAACCAAAAAATTGATTTTTTGCAAAGGGGTTAGCCTTTCCAAAAAAAATTGTAAAAAATTTTTTTTGTTCAAATGCATGCGACTTAAGGCTTTTCAGAAGCTTCTTCGCATTCGAAACTCCTTTTAATACTCAGTTATTAGAAATAAACGCCTTTTAGGCAAAATTGGGTAAAATTGTGTTTCAACCAAAAAATTGATTTTTTGCAAAGGGGTTAGCCTTTCCAAAAAAAATTGTAAAAAATTTTTTTTGTTCAAATGCATGCGACTTAAGGCTTTTCAGAAGCTTCTTCGCATTCGAAACTCCTTTTAATACTCAGTTATTAGAAATAAACGCCTTTTAGGCAAAATTGGGTAAAATTGTGTTTCAACCAAAAAATTGATTTTTTGCAAAGGGGTTAGCCTTTCCAAAAAAAATTGTAAAAAATTTTTTTTGTTCAAATGCATGCGACTTAAGGCTTTTCAGAAGCTTCTTCGCATTCGAAACTCCTTTTAATACTCAGTTATTAGAAATAAACGCCTTTTAGGCAAAATTGGGTAAAATTGTGTTTCAACCAAAAAATTGATTTTTTGCAAAGGGGTTAGCCTTTCCAAAAAAAATTGTAAAAAATTTTTTTTGTTCAAATGCATGCGACTTAAGGCTTTTCAGAAGCTTCTTCGCATTCGAAACTCCTTTTAATATCAGTTATTAGAAATAAACGCCTTTTAGGCAAAATTGGGTAAAATTGTGTTTCAACCAAAAAATTGATTTTTTGCAAAGGGGTTAGCCTCTCCAAAAAAAATTGTAAAAAATTTTTTTTTTTCAAATGCATGCGACTTAAGGCTTTTCAGAAGCTTCTTCGCATTCGAAACTCCTTTTAATACTCAGTTATTAGAAATAAACGCCTTTTAGGCAAAATTGGGTAAAATTGTGTTTCAACCAAAAAATTGATTTTTTGCAAAGGGGTTAGCCTTTCCAAAAAAAATTGTAAAAAATTTTTTTTGTTCAAATGCATGCGACTTAAGGCTTTTCAGAAGCTTCTTCGCATTCGAAACTGCTTTTAATACTCAGTTATTAGAAATAAACGCCTTTTAGGCAAAATTGGGTAAAATTGTGTTTCAACCAAAAAATTGATTTTTTGCAAAGGGGTTAGCCTTTCCAAAAAAAATTGTAAAAAATTTTTTTTGTTCAAATGCATGCGACTTAAGGCTTTTAGAAGCTTCTTCGCATTCGAAACTCCTTTTAATATCAGTTATTAGAAATAAACGCCTTTTAGGCAAAATTGGGTAAAATTGTGTTTCAACCAAAAAATTGATTTTTTGCAAAGGGGTTAGCCTCTCCAAAAAAAATTGTAAAAAATTTTTTTTTTCAAATGCATGCGACTTAAGGCTTTTCAGAAGCTTCTTCGCATTCGAAACTCCTTTTAATACTCAGTTATTAGAAATAAACGCCTTTTAGGCAAAATTGGGTAAAATTGTGTTTCAACCAAAAAATTGATTTTTTGCAAAGGGGTTAGCCTTTCCAAAAAAAATTGTAAAAAATTTTTTTTGTTCAAATGCATGCGACTTAAGGCTTTTCAGAAGCTTCTTCGCATTCGAAACTGCTTTTAATACTCAGTTATTAGAAATAAACGCCTTTTAGGCAAAATTGGGTAAAATTGTGTTTCAACCAAAAAATTGATTTTTTGCAAAGGGGTTAGCCTTTCCAAAAAAAATTGTAAAAATTTTTTTTGTTCAAATGCATGCGACTTAAGGCTTTTCAGAAGCTTCTTCGCATTCGAAACTGCTTTTAATACTCAGTTATTAGAAATAAACGCCTTTTAGGCAAAATTGGGTAAAATTGTGTTTCAACCAAAAAATTGATTTTTTGCAAAGGGGTTAGCCTTTCCAAAAAAAATTGTAAAAATTTTTTTTGTTCAAATGCATGCGACTTAAGGCTTTTCAGAAGCTTCCTCGCATTCGAAACTCCTTTTAATACTCAGTTATTAGAAATAAACGCCTTTTAGGCAAAATTGGGTAAAATTGTGTTTCAACCAAAAAATTGATTTTTTGCAAAGGGGTTAGCCTTTCCAAAAAAAATTGTAAAAAATTTTTTTTGTTCAAATGCATGCGACTTAAGGCTTTTCAGAAGCTTCTTCGCATTCGAAACTCCTTTTAATACTCAGTTATTAGAAATAAACGCCTTTTAGGCAAAATTGGGTAAAATTGTGTTTCAACCAAAAAATTGATTTTTTGCAAAGGGGTTAGCCTTTCCAAAAAAAATTGTAAAAAATTTTTTTTGTTCAAATGCATGCTACTTAAGGCTTTTCAGAAGCTTCTTCGCATTCGAAACTCCTTTTAATACTCAGTTATTAGAAATAAACGCCTTTTAGGCAAAATTGGGTAAAATTGTGTTTCAACCAAAAAATTGATTTTTTGCAAAGGGGTTAGCCTTTCCAAAAAAAATTGTAAAAAATTTTTTTTGTTCAAATGCATGCGACTTAAGGCTTTTCAGAAGCTTCTTCGCATTCGAAACTCCTTTTAATACTCAGTTATTAGAAATAAACGCCTTTTAGGCAAAATTGGGTAAAATTGTGTTTCAACCAAAAAATTGATTTTTTGCAAAGGGGTTAGCCTTTCCAAAAAAAATTGTAAAAAAATTTTTTTGTTCAAATGCATGCGACTTAAGGCTTTTCAGAAGCTTCTTCGCATTCGAAACTCCTTTTAATACTCAGTTATTAGAAATAAACGCCTTTTAGGCAAAATTGGGTAAAATTGTGTTTCAACCAAAAAATTGATTTTTTGCAAAGGGGTTAGCCTTTCCAAAAAAAATTGTAAAAAATTTTTTTTGTTCAAATGCATGCGACTTAAGGCTTTTCAGAAGCTTCTTCGCATTCGAAACTCCTTTTAATACTCAGTTATTAGAAATAAACGCCTTTTAGGCAAAATTGGGTAAAATTGTGTTTCAACCAAAAAATTGATTTTTTGCAAAGGGGTTAGCCTTTCCAAAAAAAATTGTAAAAAATTTTTTTTGTTCAAATGCATGCGACTTAAGGCTTTTCAGAAGCTTCTTCGCATTCGAAACTCCTTTTAATACTCAGTTATTAGAAATAAACGCCTTTTAGGCAAAATTGGGTAAAATTGTGTTTCAACCAAAAAATTGATTTTTTGCAAAGGGGTTAGCCTTTCCAAAAAAAATTGTAAAAAATTTTTTTTGTTCAAATGCATGCGACTTAAGGCTTTTCAGAAGCTTCTTCGCATTCGAAACTCCTTTTAATACTCAGTTATTAGAAATAAACGCCTTTTAGGCAAAATTGGGTAAAATTGTGTTTCAACCAAAAAATTGATTTTTTGCAAAGGGGTTAGCCTTTCCAAAAAAAATTGTAAAAAATTTTTTTTGTTCAAATGCATGCGACTTAAGGCTTTTCAGAAGCTTCTTCGCATTCGAAACTACTTTTAATACTCACTTATTAGAAATAAACGCCTTTTAGGCAAAATTGGGTAAAATTGTGTTTCAACCAAAAAATTGATTTTTTGCAAAGGGGTTAGCCTTTCCAAAAAAAATTGTAAAAAATTTTTTTTGTTCAAATGCATGCGACTTAAGGCTTTTCAGAAGCTTCTTCGCATTCGAAACTCCTTTTAATACTCAGTTATTAGAAATAAACGCCTTTTAGGCAAAATTGGGTAAAATTCACTTATTAGAAATAAACGCCTTTTAGGCAAAATTGGGTAAAATTGTGTTTCAACCAAAAAATTGATTTTTTGCAAAGGGGTTAGCCTTTCCAAAAAAAATTGTAAAAAATTTTTTTTGTTCAAATGCATGCGACTTAAGGCTTTTCAGAAGCTTCTTCGCATTCGAAACTCCTTTTAATACTCAGTTATTAGAAATAAACGCCTTTTAGGCAAAATTGGGTAAAATTGTGTTTCAACCAAAAAATTGATTTTTTGCAAAGGGGTTAGCCTTTCCAAAAAAAATTGTAAAAAATTTTTTTTGTTCAAATGCATGCGACTTAAGGCTTTTCAGAAGCTTCTTCGCATTCGAAACTCCTTTTAATACTCAGTTATTAGAAATAAACGCCTGTTAGGCAAAATTGGGTAAAATTGTGTTTCAACCAAAAAATTGATTTTTTGCAAAGGGGTTAGCCTTTCCAAAAAAAATTGTAAAAAATTTTTTTTGTTCAAATGCATGCGGCTTAAGCTTTTTCGGAAGCTTCTTCGCATTTGAAACTCCTTTCAATACTCAGTTATTAGAAATAAACGCCTTTTGGGCAAAATTGGGTAAAATTGTGTTTCAACCAAAAATTTGATTTTTTTGCAAAGAGGTACCTCTTTCCAAAAAAATTGACCAAAAATTTTTTTTGCTTAAATGCATGCGACTTAAGCTTTTTCGGCAGCTTCTTCGCATTTGAAACTCCTTTCAATACTCAGTTATTAGAAATAAACGCCTTTTGGGAAAAATTGGGTAAAATTGTGTTTCAACCAAAAATTTGATTTTTTGCAAAGAGGTACCGCTTTCCAAAAAAATTTACCAAATATTTGTTTTGCTTAAATGCATGCGACTTAAGCTTTTTCGGAAGCTTCTTTGCATTTGAAACTCCTTTCAATACTCAGTTATTAGAAATAAACGCATTTTGGGCAAAATTGGGTAAAATTGTGTTTCAACCAAAAATTTGATTTTTTGCTCTTTCCAAAAAAATTTACCAAAATTTTTTTTTTGCTTAAATGCATGCGACTGAAGCTTTTTCGGAAGCTTCTTCGCATTTGAAACTCCTTTCAATACTCAGTTATTAGAAATAAACGCCTTTTGGGCAAAATTGGGTAAAATTGTGTTTCAACCAAAAATTTGATTTTTTGCTCTTTCCAAAAAAATTGACCAAAAAATTTTTTTGCTTAAATTTATGCGACTTAAGCTTTTTCGGAAGCTTCTTCGCATTTGAAACTCCTTTCAATACTCAGTTATTAGAAATAAACGCCTTTTGGGCAAAATTGGGTAAAATTGTGCTTCAACCAAAAATTTGATTTTTTGCAAAGAGGTACCTCTTTCCAAAAAAATTGACCAAAAATTTTTTTTGTTTAAATGCATGCGGCTTAAGCTTTTTCGGAAGCTTCTTCGCATTTGAAACTCCTTTCAATACTCAGTTATTAGAAATAAACGCATTTTGGGCAAAATTGGGTAAAATTGTGTTTCAACCAAAAATTTGACTTTTTGCAAAGAGGTACCTCTTTCCAAAAAAATTTACCAAATATTTTTTTTGCTTAAATGCATGCGACTTAAGCTTTTTCGGAAGCTTTTTTGCATTTGAAACTCCTTTCAATGCTCAGTTATTAGAAATAAACGCCTTTTGGGCAAAATTGGGTAAAATTGTGTTTCAACCAAAAATTTGATTTTTTGCAAAGAGGTACCTCTTTCCAAAAAAATTGACCAAAAATTTTTTTTGCTTAAATGCATGCGACTTAAGCTTTTTCGGAAGCTTCTTCGCATTTGAAACTCCTTTCAATACTCAGTTATTAGAAATTAACGCCTTTTGGGCAAAATTGGGTAAAATTGTGTTTCAAGCAAAAATTTGATTTTTTGCAAAGAGGTACCTCTTTCCAAAAAAATTGACCAAAAATTTTTTTTGCTTAAATGCATGCGACTTAAGCTTTTTCGGAAGCTTCTTCGCATTTGAAACTCCTTTCAATACTCAGTTATTAGAAATAAACGCCTTTTGGGCAAAATTGGGTAAAATTGTGTTTCAACCCAACAAAAATTTACCAAAAATTTTTTTTGCTTAAATGCATGCGACTTAAGCTTTTTCGGAAGCTTCTTCGCATTTGAAACTCCTTTCAATACTCAGTTATTAGAAATAAACGCCTTTTGGGCAAAATTGGGTAAAATTGTGTTTCAACCAAAAAAAATTGACCAAAATTTTTTTTGCTTAAATGTATGCGACTTGAGATTTTTCGGAAGCTTCTTCGCATTTGAAACTCCTTTCAATACTCAGTTATTAGAAATAAACGCCTTTTGGGCGAAATTGGGTAAAATTGTGTTTCAACCAAAAAATTGATTTTTTGCAAAGAGGTACCATTTCCAAAAAAATTTAAGAAAAATTTTTTTTGCTTAAATGCATGCGACTTAAGCTTTTTCGGAAGCTTCTTCGCATTTGTAACTCCTTTCAATACTCAGTTATTAGAAATAAACGCCTTTTGGGCGAAATTGTGTAAAATTGTGTTTCAACCAAAAAATTGATTTTTTGCAAAGAGGTAACCCTTTCCAAAAAAATTGGTCAAATAATTTTTTTGCTTAAATGCAAGTGATTTAAGCTTTTTCGAAAGCTTCTTCACATTTGAAACTCCTTTCAATACTTACTTATTAGAAATAAACACGTTTTGAGTAGAATTGTGTTGCAACCAAAATATTGAAATTTCGTAAAGGATTACCCTTTTCCAAAAAATTATTTTAAAAGGTAACAGACAGACAGAGCGAAAAGTGTAAGCCATTACAAAATGTGCAAGTCGTTCTAAAAAGTGCATGTCATCATAAAAAATGAAAGTAATCAAAAAAATATAAGTCATCATAATAAATGCAAGTTATTATAAAAAGTGCAAGTCATTATAAAATATGCAAGTCATTATAAAAACTGCATGTCATTATAAACAGTGCAAGTCATTACAAAAAGTGCAAGTCATTATAAAAAAGCAAGTCATCATAAAAAGTGCAAGTCATCATAAAAAATGCAAGTCATTATAAAAAGTGCAATTCATCATGAAAAGTGCAAGTCATCAAAAAAAAATGCAAGTCATTATAGAAACTGCAAGTCATTACAAAAAGTGCAAGTCATTACAAAAAGTGCAAGTCATTATAAAAAAAGCAAGTCATCATAAAAAGTGCAAGTCATCATAAAAAATGCAAGTCATTATAGAAACTGCAAGTCATTACAAAAAGTTCAAGTCATTACAAAAAGTGCAAGTCATTATAAAAAAAAGCAAGTTATCATAAAAAATGCAAGTCATCATAAAAAATGCAAGTCATTATAAAAAGTGCAATTCATTACGAAAAGTGCATGTCATCATAAAAAAGCAAGTCCATATAAAAAGTGGTAGTCATCATAAAAAGTGCTAGTCACTATAAAAAGTGCAAGTTTTGGGTAAAATTGTGTTGCCACCAGAAAAATTTATTTTTTGCAATTGTTGTTTTGTGTTGGAAAAACAAAATTCTTGTTTATAATGAGACAAATTATATCGCAGTTTCAGAATTTATATAATCATTAAAACTAGAAAGCTTGTCAAGCAGGAAGGTTGAGGATCTGATTATGATTTTACATTAGCGTCAATGAAATACTGGCACGTAGATTAATTTAGCCTACAACAAATTAACGAGAGTATAATCAGTTATACCTATAAAATTCATTTTAACAATATCGAGGTATTTAAAACGAATTAGTTTCTTAGCAGTTGCTAATTCTACAAGGCCATGGCTCATATGATAATAAAATACATACAATGACATCTTCCGCCTTGTAAACAGTTCCGGATTCCTAGAATAGCAGCAACATTTTAAACGCATCACGTATTCGAAGAGAATGGAACCATTAATTCTTAGTTCCGTTTTTGGAAAATGCCATTCAATTTTAATGAATTATAAAAAACATTTTAATTATTATTATTTTAGTTTTTGTATATTTTTTTCGTCGAAAAAACCCCATTTAATATAATCATCTTAATTAAAGCATGCATAATGAATTTAATTAAAATACACTTAGAGAAAGAGAAAAAGGGACTGACTGTCTTGCATACTCGTATGCTGCTTTTTAATTTGAGCAAAATTGTTTATTCTTTTTGCCATAATTCCGTGGTTTATTATTTGCTTTTTTGTTTTTATGCAATATTTCATTGTAAGTTTAGTAATAAAAAAGTGAACGAAAAAAGATAAGAAATAAATAAAAGAATGTGTATGACTACTTAAACTTAAATACTGTCACTTATGCGCCACGCATTTTTAAACATTTTTTAATATGAAACATTTTAAATCATAACAGACTTAACGACCATTGCCTCCACTTACCACTTGCTAGCCAAACACAAGCACTTGCCGTAGTACGAGTGGTGGTAGTACACTCTGCTCCAATCTACTCTAAAAATCAGCCAAGGAAATATGAGCAAATATTAATGATGAGCGAGTTGGCCAACCAACTCGGTCGTTATGTCAGGCATGTGGAACGAAAGATGCCCCTCAACCATACGCGAATTTGATGTTTGTTACTGCAATGCGCTGCACGTTCAACAATAAATAATAAAATTAATGCATACATTTCATCATCGTCATCATTGTCCTCATCATCATAAAGGAGTTCTGTTTATGTTTCAGTTTCTTCAAATTTTTTCCTGGTAATTCTTTATTCTGTGACAATCCAAAAAAATATATTTTAAACAGTCAATATATCGAACAGTGTACATGCCTCCAGATACTTTCATATACACACATACATACATACAAGTATTTATTTATACATATGTGCTTGCATACGTACTCGTATTTGAGCCTTATGAAAACATTTCTTGATGATGCCTGTTGATACGATTTGAAAATATTTTCAAGTTCAGTTTGCAATAATTTTTATTGCGTTCTTTTTTGTGTGGGTTTTTATTAAAAGTTTATAAAAGTCGGCATTTTGAATTGTTTGTTGTATTTGTTAGAACTAAAACAATAACTTAAAATTAAAGTTAAAATTAGCTCTAATTTTAGTGCTCATTTAGACAGCTTCATTTTAGCTTGTGGTCCTTGATTGGCAGGACCTATAAAATTACTTAACTCATAAGGTTAGGTTGGGTCAACAGGTTGCTGGTAAGAGGAAAAGTAGAGTCCAGCCCACTTGAGTCCAATCCCTTTGTGCTACCTGTAGAGGAATTTTGGCCGTGCACGCACGCCTCCGGGGAGTCAGCTCCCGACCCAGTCACTGCTCCTAATAAAGACACTCAGGTTTCAGTTCTATACCTGATATTGCCGAAATGTCTCTAAAACGTGTTTTGCCTAGAGACTGTTGGCGCTGCTCCTCCAGAGCAGGACAGAGGCAGAGTAAGTGTGCAATGCTTTCCTCCTTCTCTACGTCATTGCAACTGGAGCAGTAGTCATTATAGGGGAGACCCATGCGCCTGGCATGGACCCCAAAGGTGCAGTGACCAGTAAGTGTAGCCACTATATTGCGTAGATGACCTTTTGCGAAATTCAAATCCTTTATCCTCTTAGAGTCTAGGCGAGGCCCTAAAATCCTTGATAGCTCGCAGGTGGATTCTCTGTCCTGAGCTAATTCGAATTGTGCAACATGAAAGCGTCCCACTTACTTGGTCAATGTCGCCCTCCTGAAGTGCGGTTCCTCTCTTAGCTAGTTCATCAGTCTTGATGCTGCCTATGGTGGTCCCATGCCCTCGCACCCAGTTTAAGGTAATGCGTGAATGTCCTGCAAGACCGTTAAGGGCTTTGCGGCATTCTTGGACAAGTTGCGATGTGCTATACACCCCCGTAAGGGACCTTATTGCAGCTTGACTGTCGGTAATGAATTGGATGTCGTGGTTTGATATCCGATAAAACCTTAGCCACAGCGCTGCTCCGTTGATGGCAGATATTTCCACCTGTAATATCCTACATTCGTCCAGGAGTCTGAAGGACATCTGGATTCCAAAGTCTGGAATAAAGACACTTCCACCACTTGACTCATAAGGTAAAGCTTACAGTTTTTGATAAATTTTTTAACTGAAATTTTAGGAAACAATTGGGTTTCTCTACAAGCTGAAAAGGAAACGAACTCAGTTATCAGTAGTAAATGCTGACAGATAACGAAATCTAAAAACGAAGGTATGCCTTCTGATGTCAAAATGTTATATGAAATGAATACCCTTAATTTAAATTTTCAAAATCATAAAAATGTTTATGATAAATTAAATTTAATTTTTATTGTATTCTGATATTTTTAAGCTTAAGGTCTCTTTATTTTAGTTTCATTTTTAATTTCAATATTTCGTCACTCCTTTGTGTGACTTCTTCAGGAAATTAATTATTTTAATTTCCTGAAGAAGTCACACAAAGGCGTGACGAAATATTGAAATTAAAAATTAAACTAAAATAAAGAGACCTTAAGCTTAAAAATATCAGAATACAATAATAATTAAAAAGAGGTCAAGAAACCAGAAGAATTTAAATTTAATTTTTCTTTCTCCTGCAGTAAACATTCTAAAGTCTTCTGTTAGTGGGAGTTTAAGAGATGAAGAAGACCGCGGAAATAATTTTAATAATAGTACTTAGTTCATCGCACTGAGGAAGTGAAGTTTGCAGATTGGAAGATTTTATTAAAAGAAAACACAAACAAATTTAATTCCATCATAAAAGTCCTGCAACCAGCGGCAAATAACAATCCTCCAAGAGATATAAACGAGTACATATGAGTCGCTGTGGAAAAAAATACTGTTTATAAGGTGGAATGACTTATTTGATGTATGTAAAAATTACAAACAACTTAAATATGTTTTGCACATACTTTTATTCGTATGAAGAACACGACCGTTTAAAGACCTGGCAGAGTTGGTATTAAATCTATTTTTGTGTATCAACGAATAACGCCTGCGTTGAATGGCTTTTAATGGTTTAAATCTAAAATCATGTATCAAAAACGAACTTTAGACAACGATAACGGACATTTTTACTTCGAACTTCTTGATTTTATTAAACAACTTCAGCAATTTGTTAGAATATGTAAAGAAATATGTACAGGGTGGGCCAAAAGAAACCAAGGGGTGTAAAAGTTTAATAACTTTTTTGTTTATTAACTTTTTTTTCTTTTTTCTTTCAGATTATATAGACAAGACTTGGAGAATTTATAATGGAGAGGTTCACAACTGAACAGAGAACCAGAACAATAGAATTTTATTATTTAAACCAGAGATCAATTATTTTAACGCAAAGAGCATATCGTCTACTTTTTTTTTTATTTCAGATTTGACAGCACCCGACTATTTTCTTTGGGGTTTTTTGAAGGAGCGAGTGTATGTGAACAAGCCAGAGACAATCCTTGAACTCAAGGCAAACATTGTTGCAGAAATTCGAACGCTACAGATGTTATGGAAAATGCTCTAAAAAGAGCGCATCAGTGCGAAGCTGAAAACGGTGGTCATTTAAGAGACATCATTTTTCATACTTAGTGTAAAAAAATTTCCATTTTGTATATTATATAATCTGAAAGAAAAAATAAAAAAATTAATAAACAAAAAAGTTATTAAACTTTTACACCCCTTGGTTTCTTTTGGCCCACCCTGTATATTTATATATAGGCCATATATACAAATGATATGAACTACATTGGAAATAAATAAATAAATATTTAACTGAATTGAAATTGAATTTGTATTATTTTTTTGTGGGGATTTTTGGGGATACTATAAATTGATTTTTGGGAATTTTCGGGAATCAAAATTTTTGAATTGGCGATTCTTCTCAAAAGAATTTCCGTATTTCTGATTAGATCAAAAACAACACATTTTTAATACAATTATCATCTACATATCGCACACTAAATCATTGAGAGCCACAACTCAAAATTAAAATATTTTTGGGAATATTATTTCTTATGCCCACAGACGTTTGCTTTGACTCAAATTTTTAGTTGCATTAACCAACAACAGTCGAAAACATTTTATTAAAATATTATGGTTAGCAAAACTAAAAAATTATCATAGGAAATTATTTGTATGCGCATAAGCAATAATTTCCTAAAATAAATTTATTTACAGTTGTGACTGTTTATGATTGAGTGTGCGATATATAAAAAAGAATATTTCAAAACAAATAAAAGCGTTCCGCCTGTTTATAAATTAAGTTTCTTATTACCAGTATTACGCAATAATATATATCATGTATGTGCTGTGAATCGCACGATTGTCGAATCACATGCGACTTGAAAAACGCCAATTTCTTTTGATTGCGATTGCGAACTCCAGCGCACCAATTTTGTGACATCAAATCGAAATCGCTTTATTTCAGGCGATAAGCGATTTTCATCACGTGGCCGTATATTATTTTTAGTAAGAGTATCACGTGCGACTGTTAAAATTATTTACATATAAAAACGGATCAATTATTTTTGGGTAACGTAAAAACTATTTGGAAGAGACATTAATTATTCTAAAACCGATCATATTAAAATATTGCCTTATATTTCGCTAACATGCGCATTTTAATTGTTAATTTCAAAACCATCTTATGTTTTTGTCACAAGCGAAAGCAATTATCTTGAAAACGAAAAATTGCTTAAAATCAAATCTTGCATCAATTGTAATGCTCATCGTATTTTTAAAATATGCGTTTTGTTTTGACTTTTCTCCAGAGCACCGAAATCTTCGCTCGAATTCGAGTAGAGAGTAAAACTCGCTCGAATTCGGGCGCGAGTACTCCTGCGAGTGAAAAAAATATCGAGTGGACTCTATTTTTCTATGCCACTCGAATAAGAGCGCATATGCTTTGCTCGATTTCGAGTGCGAGTAAACTACGCTCGAAATCGAGCAGATTATACTCTTGCCGAGTACTCTTTCAGTCTTTCTCATACAAAAAAAAAATTTTCCACTTAATTTTTTTCCACAATTGTTAATTTCACAAATTGTGTTGTTTCCTTCAAAGTCATAACGAAAATATTTTCGCGTTTCATTATTTATGTCTTTATTGTTCATTATAATATAGAAAATATAAGTAAACTTTTAAAAATACAATAAAACTTTTTTTATAAAACCAACTAATTGCTCCGCACACGCGCACTGTATGGAAACACTGAAAAAGTACACAAAAACCACACGCACACACAAGTCAGCAAAGAAAAACAGTTTCTATTTTTCCACTCGATTTTGCTCTTAAGAGTAAACTCTCACTCTATTTCAAAGATTTTTACCCCCACTCTTACTTTTTAAAAAGGAGTACTCGCGAGTACTCCTCTACTCCATCTAAAACAAACGAGTGGAGAGTAAACTTTTTGTAGCACTCGTAATCTTCGAGTACTCTTCTTCGCGAGTATTTTTCACTCGCGAGTAAAATCGAGTAAATCTGAGCTCTGCTTTTCTCTAACTTCATGATAGAGGCCTATTTAATCAAAATGACGTATAAAATTTCTGACGGAACTTTATGGACAAACATTTTAATTTTTAGTTAAATTTATATAGATGATGTTAGTTTTTTCAACGGGCTCAAGTTCAAATCGCAGATTACAATTTACATAAGAAAGTTTGACTAATAAAATAGAAATTCATACATAATTCATATATTTGGGAACTGTTGGTTCATTTCAATTTTTAGTCTTAATCTGCGATCGCAGATTTGAACCTGAGCCCGTTGAAAAAATTAAATCCTGTTATACAATTTACATAAGAAATTTTGACTAATAAAATAGAAATTCATACATAATTCATATATTTGGGAACTGTTGCTTGATTTCAAGTTTTAATCTTAAACCTGCTGATTATTTTTTATTAATTAAACAAAAAAAGTCAACATAACCATCGAGGCATTTTTAACTAGTTATTATATGAGATTTTATACTCACATTTGTTTAGGTATCCTAAGGATAGTATAATTCTTCGGATTTAAATTACAACCTCCAAATTATTCTCTACTAAGAGACCAATCTGTATAATAATTGGAATTTCATAATATCGAGCTGAAACCTCCAAGTCCACTGATCACATTTGACAAATCATGAATGTTGTTTTCGAAAAATTACTGGACTGAAAAAAAAAAATCAAAAATATTGCTATAAAAATTTAATGAGATTTCATTCAATAAGCAGAGTATTTTAAATTCGTTTTAGTTTCTAAAATTACCAATTTTATTGATCATAATACGACCAAACAAATACAGGCCATATTTGATGGAGTTGACTTCATTTTTAAGAAAAATCATATTTAAACACAGAAATAAAAACATAAGAAGCCGCCTCTTTAAATATGTGGAGTTTCAATGGAGTGTTTTTTTTTTTGCTTTGTAATATTTTTTTTTGCTATGCTACCATTTATTTATTTGTGATTAATGCATAAATTTCAACATCCTTGAGAACTGTATGATTTTTATTGATTGGATGATGGTACGAATCTAAGGTACAAAATGCAGCATCTTGTGCAGGTATTGTTTGTAGTCCACAGGAAAAAGATGTTGCTATGAGGCCTTTTAAAAAGCCCTTTTGTCTTTATTATTCAAGCATAAATTCAGGTACGATTTTATAGAAGATATAATTAAAAATAGCAGGACGAGATGGCCAAAAGTTGCATGTTTTCAGAAAAGTTGTACCTCCTATCTCGAAAACCAAAGGCCGTATTCTGATAAAATTTTGCTTTGACTTAATGTTAGATCAAATAATAACTGCAAAATCAATAAATAATAATCAAGAAGAAAAAATTTTTTTATGTAAAAAAAAGGATGGACTATTATAGCCTTTGAAAATAGCGAAAAAATCATTAAAATTTTTTTTCTGAAAATATATAAATTAAAGTCTTTAGAATTAAAAAAATTTCTGTCCGATTAAAATTTAAGGAGTTGTGAATCAATCTTTAAGACTATTGGAATACGAAACGGCCATAAAGTTGCCAGTTTGATCAAACAAGTTGTATGTCCTATATCTGGAAAACCAATAAGCATATTTTGATGAAATTTTTCCCTGGATTAATGTTAGCTCGAATAATAACTGAAAATTCAATAAATAATAAACAAGAAAAAATATATAATATATATATATATATATATATATATATATATATATATATATATATATATATATATATATAAATATATATATATATATTTTTTTTTTTTTTTTTTGTAAAAAAGGATGGGCCTTTAAAAATAGAGAAAGTATTATAAAAAAAATGTTTTCAGATTGTTAAAAAAAGTCTGTCCGATTAAAATTTAAGGATCTGTGGACCAATGATTGAGACTATAGCAATACGAATTGGCCATAAAGTTGCATGTTCGAGCAAACAAGTTGTACGCCCTATATCTCGAAAAACAATACGAGTATTTTGATGAACTTTTGCACTGGCTCAATGTTAGGTCAAATTATAACTGAAAGTTAAATATATAATAATATACAAGAAAAAATACTTTTTGCAAAAAAAAGATACACTATTATAGCCTTTGGAAATAGCGAAAAAATCATATATTTTTTTAAAGGTGAATTAAAGTCTTTAGAATTTAAAAAAAAAATTTGTCCGATTAAAATTTAAGGAGCTGTAGACTAATCTTTAAGACTAAGCAATACGAAATGGCCATAAAGTTGCCTGTTTGATCAAACAAGTTGTACGTCCTATATCTCGAAAACCAATAATCGTATTTTGATGAAATTTTGCACGGGCTCAATGTTAGCTCAAATTATAACTGAAAATTCATTAAATAAAAATAAACAAGAAAAACTTGTTTTTTTTTAAGTATGGAAATTAGAAAATAACGGAAAAATCACAACAATTTTTTCCGAAAAACTATGAACTAAAGTCTTTAGAATTTAAAAAAATTTTTCTTAGCTTAAATTATAGGTAAAAGTTCAGTAAATAAACACAATACACATGAGCACTGATGATGAAAGGGTTGCGTCTTTCGAAAACAGCTGTTCTGCTCTGTTGTGTAAGTTGAATAAAACTGATGTTGACTTTCCTTTGTGCCTTAGAATATTTATCATGTCTTTCTGAGATTTAAAACAAATTTCGAACAATTAGCCTATGAATCTTAATTCAATTTAATACATATACAATTTTTTATAGAGGATATAATTAAAATTATTTGGAATGCAGGAGAGTACTAAAAGTACTTGAATTAAGTCTGCTTATGAACGGGTCCACGTCCACTCATTGAAAAGAACTATTCAGTATTAGTGAGTCATCTTAAAAACAAGAGACTGATTAAATGCTAAACATAACAAGAAGAAGAAGACAGAAGTTGGTGATGTGTAGGCATCATGTAAAATACGCTAGATTTTTTACTGACAATTCTAAAATAAATGAAATATTATAAAATTTAAATAAGGCCCTCTGTATTGCAGAGGCCTTAAATAGTTTCACGCTGTTAATAAAACTACATAAACAAACTTTTATTTGTTTCAACTCACAAACACTCCCATACAAGTATACATACATATGCACACACCGACATTCAAACAAACATATGTCAACTGTCTTGCTAAACACATGTAGACATAAATGTCAGATGTCGCTGGTGACTCTTTTTCTTACTTTTGCTTAAATTGTTTTTCCTTTTGATTCATCATTTTCAAATAGACCATAATCATATTGGACGAATGAAAGTATGAGTGTGCTCGTATATAGAGCTCGCTTATTATGACCAGCCGTAGCAATAATAGCAGACTGCTGGCTGGAAAAGCATACAAAGAGACAGACAATCAGACGGACAGACAGACGGACATGGCATAAGCAGTCCATCATTTAGTCATAATTGTAAAGCATCATCATAATAATCATTCTCCACGTCAATAGCATCACTGTCACAAAACATCAGTAGCATTTAATCAGTTTCACCATTTAAAAAAGTATCCTCTAGTACCCTACACCAAGGGTACTAGGTGATACTTATTATGATCTACAAAACTTTGTTCGCAACATATGCCAGCAATGACGTTTTTTTTTTAAATATAAGGCAATTAGCTAATGTAAGTTATAGTTCAAATAATTAATTTCACGAAGAAGTCACACAAAGGAGAGACGACATATTGAAAAATAATCTCCCTTATTCTGTAACAATTTCTCAATGTCACGTCAAGACAGTATCAAAACTAAGACATTTGTATACTCTTTTTCCGCAGTATTTTTCTTTTAATAGCCTCTTGTTATTTTAAATCAGAAATCAATTGGCCCCCACAACCAGAATACAACTGTCCCATTTTTGATATTGTCTTGACGTGACGTTGACAAATAGTTACAGAATAAGGCGGAATATATTTTAAATAAATATAAAAATACCTTAAGCTTAGAAATATTAGAGTATAATAATAATTAAAAAGAGGTCAAAAAACCAGAAGAATTTTTGAATTAATAATTTTATTTGTTGTGTCCAAAATTTTACTAATTATTTCCAAAAATGTTCCCTTTTCATTAATAACAAATATTGGGGCAAAATTTCTTAACCATATAGGTGATCTATATAGTCGTGTAAAAGTCGTCAGGCTGGCAAGGCTGTCATCTGTTATATATTTGAATTTGAAGTGTGATTTATGTAGTTAAAGGTTCACCACCTACGAATTTGGATCGTTTAACAGCGAAAAATACTCAAAAATAGTTAAAACCGACTACAAATTAGGCGGTTCAGACGTTAATGAGAAAGTGTGTCGGATCATAAGGATTTGTCGGTTCTACAGCGATGTCAGCAATCTCGCCTATCTGGCGGCTCATAATGGCATATTTTGCATATGGATTTGTATATCGATCAGTATAAGAATTAAAGGTGACCGTTTACAACGCCGTAGAGAGAATGGGTGCTAGAGCCACTGGTTTCCAAAGACAATTTTTGGCACATTTTATGTAGGGGATCAGAAATAGTCATAGTTGACCAACAAATGCATTTACTTCTGCTATTGTTTAATTTTAATTTTTTTTGTTTGCTTTGATTTTTTTTATACTTCTATTTGATCACGATCATTTATTTAATCGATTATCATTTTTAATAAATCGCAAAAATATTGTTTATTACTCCTAGTTGCTGCAGCTTCCATATACTTACTTGCAGCCGATTCTGCCACAAATGTTGCAATAGCTACTTTATTATAACCACTTCTCAACAGCGTCTTTAGTTGAAAGTTTTTGTCATTTGCTGTAGATTTTGTTTATTTTTTTAATCGTCTTTAAAGTTATTTTTTTTCTTCTCTCTTTTTTTTTTGATTTAGTGCTCATTGAGTTTATGTGATTTCTGTTTAGTTTTTAGACGCGCACAGAGTCTGTTCCTCTTGCGCGTTCAATATTCAATATGGACATATACGCATGTTTTAATGACATTTCATTTGACATTTATGAGTTGTGACTGTGGTTATTTTGTGTCAGTGTTTGTTAGAGCTAGTGTGTTTGTATGTATATCTCTCTGCTTTTAAGGCAAATGTATTGTTTGAAGTCAGGATTGATTTTTTTAAGTTTTTTGTTTGTTGTTTCTTAAACAACTTATGATTTAAAATTTTATAGTTATTTTCTTTTCTATTTAAATAGTTTATTATTAAGTAGAAAAAGGAAAAATTACTGCTTAATTTCAATTGTATTGTTTATTAGGGTTCACGTAGATGTTTTTGTTACAACCGGCACTTGGGTGGAGACCACTATTCAGCACACGAACTATGGAAAGGAGTTGATAGTGTTGAAAGGAGAGATAAAGAGGGATGAGAAGAGAGAGAGAGAGAGAGAGATTTGTTATAGCCAATTTAAAGTTTATTTTTTGTTTTTTTTTTTTTTGTTAATAGTGACAAAGCAGGTTGTTGTTGCGCACTCTGTAGAACAAGATGGTCTATAAAATTTTAATTTGATTGAAATTACACTAGGCAATTAAATAAAATATCGTGTAACAAATATATGATTTGAAATTAACTGAGCAGCCGAAATTTAATAATATTCATTAAATTTTCAATTCTGTTTCTTATTGAGATTTACTAATCACTTATAATTTAAAGAATTTTTTTATTACAACTTTTTGCATTTACTTACAAAATGTCGTTAAAAACATTGTATAACTTGTGTATATAAATTCTGAGTACAGCCAAACAAAACTGAAAAAAACGGCGTAGTGGCTCCGGAATAGGTATTGATTACTTCCGCTAGAATGTTGATTACAAAAAAAATTATCCAAATATTCTACTTTGAATAAAAAAAAAATTAATATCAGACAAATTAAATAACAACAAAAAAAATTATATTGTAAATTCGTGGATTTGAACTTTAGCTTGACTAATGATTTTCCACTGATTATGGTTTTGTAAAAAATATATTTTAAACTAAATTATTGTAATTTGAAATGTATGATTGCCATACATACATATTGAATTTTAATATGTATTTTCAAAAATTAAATAAAAATTTAAAATTATTTACAAAATTATAGTAAATATTACATTGTAAATAAAAAAATTGCATATTTAATTGATTAAAAGTTTCGTCGTAGGAATACATATCTGTAATTATTTCAAATAAATTGTACATCCTATTTTACGTAACTTTCTGCTCTCGTTTATATAGAATTTTGATGAGCACACTGAAAACAAATGAAATTAGTGAGTTCCTTGGATGTTTCTTTGTTGACGCCATGTAAAATACTAAATCTCTCGAGCCGTTTTTCTTTACGTCTGTGAACAACTGACCTGCTCAAAATATCTTTTTGGACTCGGTATTGATGATTTTGGGATATCATAATAAAACTAATAATAATAATGCTGCAGCAATGCAAAAGGTAGCCCCGTGGAGGCAACCACACCAGAAAAGGAAGAGGCATTATTTCATGCAATGCATTGCATATATAGGGGTCAACCCCTAAGTGCTGGTCCAAGATAAAAAAACCCTCCTCACTCGCATAATATAATAACAATAATAATATTAAAAGTGAAATTACTTTAATTCTATTTATTTTAAATATTTTTGTAGTAATTTGCTAATGCTAACCTTTTCAGAAGAACTATTTATGATTTTAATAATTTATTTAGTCTGATTGATTACGCTGTTAGTGTTAATGCCATT
The DNA here is from genome assembly GCA_951800035.1 of Linnaemya tessellans. Classification (NCBI taxonomy): domain Eukaryota; kingdom Metazoa; phylum Arthropoda; class Insecta; order Diptera; family Tachinidae; genus Linnaemya; species Linnaemya tessellans. Next base: position 106,387,098 of record OX637533.1, read on the forward strand.
AAACGTAAAATACTAGTCACCTAATAAGTGGTGACAAACATGAGCACTGATGATGAAAGTGTTGCGGCTTTCGAAAACAGCTGTTCTGCTCTGCTGTGTAAGTTGAATAACTAAAAATTGATGTTAACCTTCCTTTGTGCCTTGGAATATTTATCAAATCTTTCTGAGATTTAAAACAAATTTCGAACAATTAGCCTATAAATCTTAAATCAATGTTAATGTAAAATACTAGTGTTTCTTAAATACTTAGTTATATTAGGATTAATATTCTATTTTATAAGTTACCAGCTCCTTTTTATGTGCAACTAAAGTCTTATTTACACGAAAGAAAATTCTTCGTTAGAGTCAACAGCAAAAACTCTGCATTTGGTTTTATACAATATGGAGTTCCACAAGGAAGCGTTTTAGGGCCAGTGTTATATACACTTTTTACGTCTGTTCAAGTAACGTTCGCTCTTCGGAAAAATAACTGTCCACCAGTTTCCTTAAATGCATCAACCTTTCCACAATCAAATAATGTAAACTATCTAGGTCTACACCTAGATAGAAGGTTAACTTAAAAAGAGCATATTAAAAGAAAGCGTCAACAACTTAACAATAAGTCAAAGAGAATGTATTGGTTTTTAAGACCCAAATCTACCCTGACAATAGAGAACAAAATAAAGTTGTATAAAACTATAGTAAAACCTGTCTGGACTTACGGTATTCAACTTTGGGGTACAGCTAGCAACTCAAACATTGAAATATATACCTACCGTTAAAGAGGAAATCGCCAAATTCTGTGAGAGATATTTACAGAGACTGAGCAATCATTCAAATCTACTTGCCATTAATCTTTTAAATGATAGCGATGAAATAAAGAGACTGAAAAGATACCACGTACTTGATCTTCCTTTTAGAAAATAAACATTGTTATATCTATAAGTTATTTTTGATATCATAATTAATTAAATTCATGCAACTTATGGTTTTTGCTTTTATTGGACTCACTGGAGTTCAATAACCAACGTTCATTGTAAAATTTAAAAAATTTGCTTAATGTTTCTTTAGAAAATAGATCGCAAATAAAGAAGAATGAAAAAAAAATTTTATAAGTTAAAGTAATTTTGTGTTTTATGTGTCTGCAAGGATGTGATCCACAGAATTAAGTCTGGTAAAATACAAATAAAGTAAAAAAACTCAACTTTGGTCTTTTATATTAAAGGGGATACATTTATCTATTGTCTAATGGAGATTACTTTTTTCTGAAAAACATGTAACATTTTTTTAAAATATATATAGTTGAGGGCAACTTATAATAAAATAAAAGTAAATTTTTATAAGAGATGGTAGATTAATTTCGAGCAAACTCATTATTTCCAAACACCATAATGTTGACATTTTTGTTAAAAAGTGCAACAAATGTAATTTTTTTTAAAGAAACCAGCATAAATCTGTGATAAGAATAAATTCTCATCACATTTGGCAATATTTATTATACATATTATAATTATATATTGCAGTTTCACATTTAATAAAATTACCCAGAATTGTAAATGGCCACTTGAAATAGTAATTATCAAATGCAAGGCCAACATCACAGCGTGCAATCCAGTTGAAATAGTAAATAAAATGGCGGCGCAACAGGAGGCTTGCAATAAATTTGTTAAGGGTTTGTTATATTTCTACTGAATGCATGTGGCATTGCGTATACGTTACATAGAATTTAGCATAAATAACGTATACGTATAGTAGCACGTGTTTATATGCAAATCTGTAGCACTGCGGCTGCTAAATTATTTATTGATTTTTCTTGAGCGATTTAAGCTCTTTTAAATTCGAAATTGCAAAAATGGTTTATAGTCAAGATAAATTCTCAATTTCTGTCGTGATTGAATTTCACCGAAAGAGGATCACATGTGGGTCTTATTGTTGCAGTAGGACTACGGATAAAAATAATAATTCCCCTTATTCTGTAACTACCGAATAAGCATAAATTTTTTGTGAATTCCAATCTTGGAATTCCATTGTGAATCCAAGCTTGAATTACATTTGAAATCCATCCTTTTTCCAGTCTGTTTGAAGTTTTTTAAAAAAACAACAACAAATTTGTTAGAAGCATATATCCCTCTATCACTCAAGGACACCGATTTATCTGATTTTTTGTATAGGGGACGATAACAACAAAGTAAAATATACGTATTTTTTTATTTTTATTATTTAAGGAAAAAATGATACAAAAAGGGTGTGTCGCAACACTCCTTATTTGCCAGAAAAAACACAACCAAATGGAAAAATTATAAAGAACACTGTTTCACAATAAAATGTAAGCACCTATCTCTCAAATTTAGAAAGATAACACATAAAACACGTGGATAAGACTTTATTATTATTATATTTTGAAATCGCGGCTAATGGTAACTGCGAAAATATCAGCGGTCAGATAACAAATGCCAATTTTCGGCAAGTAGTGCCAACTAATTGGTTTTTTTGGTGCAAGTTTGTTAGATCACTTTGTATACCACCGGCTACAGTGAGCGATTATATTAAGCAAATTTATCTATATTGATTGTGAGGCACCCCAAAGGTATGTTGCCTACAGTCTACAGTATGATACAGAGGGATATTATTTATGGCACAGAGTTGATGCAAAATCATTGGCGATGATGATGATTTTATAATTAAATTTTCAGAGAAATTTTTCGATTTCTAGATTTATCTATTTCGCAGAAGTTTGTTTTCTGTTTCTCGTTTCTTTTCAGTGGTTGTGTTGTGAAAAAATAGTTTTTATTTATATTAAATTATGTTACATTACATCCATTATTCCGGCGACTGGATACGAAACACTGCCACCTAAAGAACGTTGTTGAAAAATTTGGCAGAAAATGGTTTGAAAATGATTGTTATAACACTATTTGAATACTGTTGTAACTGAAATTCCATGCTTGAATTCAACGGTAATAACAGGTTCGGTTCGACTTGAATTCCACTGCAACTCCATGCTTGACCTCAAGTGTAAAAACAGGTTCGGTTCAATTTGAATCACACTGTTCTTCAAGGCTGGAATTACACTGTAAAGGTACTGTTTTGTACGACTGTAATTCAATGGTTAATTTTGCTGCATTCGCTATTGAATTCAACTGTGTTTCAACTGTAATTCAACACTGGAAATTGTGACTGCATTTCAAATGTAATTCCACTTGAATTCCTGCCAAAATGGTTATTGTGTATTTGTCAACGTTACGCCAAGACACTATCAAAAGTAGGGCATTACATTCTGGTTGTGGACAACCACTGATTGCTGCTAACAACCTCTGACGATTCTAAAAGGTCTAAAAAATAATAAGAGACTATTAAGAGTAGTTAAATTACGATAAAAAAAGAGTATTCAGAAGTGTTATTTTTGATATTGTCTCGACGTGGTGTTGACAAATAGTTACAGAATAAGGGGTAATAAAAAATATTAAAAAAATAAACATTACGAATATTAAGTTTACGACAAGATCAAAAACGTATCCTTCTACGGGGTGTCCGCCGGGAAGGTACACACTAATTTGTTTGTTTATAATTTTTGATTAAATGAAAGAGAATGGATCTTATTTATTTATATATATATATATATATATATATATATTATATTTTATTTAATGCCGGCAATTATGTATGGAATACAATATCGGATAAATGGCCGCCGCTGTTAGCCTCACAAATGCGAACCCTTTTTATCATACTTTTCATTACATTCTCACACATTTCATGCGGTATTTCATTAATTTCATCACGTATATTTAGTTTCAGTTGCTCGAGCGTTTCTGGTTTGTTTGCATGGACCTTGCTTTTCAGATATCCTTACAAAAAAAGCATGGAGCAGTCAAATCAGGCGACCATGGAGGCCAATCAACATCACCATTTCTTGAAAGAACTTGTTGTGGAAAGAGGTCTCGCAGTAATTCCATTGTAATTCTGGCTGTATGCGATGTAGCATCTAATATTTTTCCATAATAAATTTGCCACGTATTTACTTCACGACTGCCAAATATGAAATGTTAAGACTAATGTTTACCAAAATGGCGGCAAAACAAAATAGTATACCTTCCCGGTGGACACCCTGTATTTCTCTAAATAGCATTAAAATTTTCATTTGGGAATTTATACTAAAAGAACAATAAATAACTCGAATATATGTCTTCCCAGAAGAGAATTTTAATTTAAAAAAAAAATTTTTAAGGCTTACATTTTAAATAAAATGCAATGATAACAATATTTTTATATATAATTAATAAACTGATACAGACTAAAGCCCACATACTTCCATTTATTCTGTTGAAAAATTTCCTAGTTCCATTTTATCACGAATGATCCTCATATGCCGTTTGGTAATGAACTTCCACAACAGCAGCTCCACACCTTTTGATTGTCTATGCTCCTATGCAGATCGATAGCTTTGACTATTTTTTGTTTATGACCGTGATTTAGTTTTTATTATATTAGATTTCTTAAAAATAGCTCTAGACATCTTACAAGATTATATTAGTATTCAATGATATTTAGTTATTAAGTATATATTAGTTTCATGCACTTTCCGATAAGAGCATTGATATCTATAAAACATAAAGTCATACACACATGCTTATTATAACTTCATCATAACTGTCATGATAAGGATGACAAATATCAATTTTTGTGACAGTTTACAAAATTTTATTAACGTTGCAAGAATTTTATTAATTCAATAATTTTTTTTCTTCTTTTCGTTTATTCGCCTTTTTTTAAAAACATATTATGCTATTAATCGCAAAAATAATTTTTTGACAGCAAAAACGAAAAGAGAAAAAAATAATAATTAAAAATGCATAAAAATGCAATGTTATGCATTTAAGCGTGGAATAATGTGACGTAACATAAAAAGAAGAAAAAAGCTAAAAATATAAAACTGTATAAGATATAAAATTCATTTAAAGTTTCAGCGTCTCACAAAAGATCAAAACGGGTAAAGATCATATTTGGGCCTGCTATTAATCAAACGGGCAATTAATTATGCGTATGAATGAATGTGTTCTCGTATGTGTGCTGAGATGTTTGTGCATCGTGTGTATGGATGTGCATATGTGTGCATATAAGAATGTATGTCTATATGATTTTCGATATTTTTGTGGTAAGAACATTAAAAGAATTTTATCATTTAATTGTTTTGATTCGAAAAATATATTGAGTCTAAGACCAGGGGGCAAATTACGGCATTCGATTTCGATGAAAATTTCCATTTAAATTGTATTGAAATTTCGATCGATATCGAATGCGGTAATTTGGCCTCAGACTTTTTATATTAGATACCAAAAAGTTTTTTAAAATTATGATCACCCAGAATTATTTATTCGAAAAAGAAGTAAATTTACTGCATAGTTTGAGGCACAAGACTTACATATCTTGGGGAGGCCTCTATTGTGTTTTCATATGCACATATGAGTTTTGAGAATATTCACTCCTAAAAATTCCTTGTTCGTCGAAGTTGTGTTCCCTTTACAATTGTTCAACCGACTTTAATTCTTATTATTAATACCCCATCCCCCCTGCAACACATTACAGATATGTGACACTTTTATCTTGCTGCAATAATAATAGATGCATGTGCTAAAGGGCGCATTACAGCATTATCCTTCATCAGTATTGTAGCCGAAATTGGTCGTTACAGTAAAATAATATATAAAAATTGGCTACTACTACTTTGTCTATCTGTGCACTCAAACTTCTCCGAAGCTTCCCACAGCCCAGGCTTAATACATGTCACGAGTAGGAATCAAAAGAGTAGTCCTTTGCAATTGCATAGATCGGACGGTGGCAGAAATTCGATATTCATTTTGGCATGCAGTCAGCATATCTGGTCTGTGGAATGAACTCCTTGCGGTTCTGTCATTTGCTTGCAGTCTTATTTTATATTTTAAAAGCATAAAGTTTTTTAAGCTTTTTTTTTTTGGATTGTGGTTGTCATGGTGAGCAATTAAAATGTTGTCTTATAACCAAGTTTTTCTTAAATATTTTTGATAAAAAAAAAATAAATAAATAAAACAAAAAATGCTTTAATACTCATGATGACGATATTTGATCGTGCTGTTATATTTTGGGTGTCTCTTTTTTACTTTAAGGTACAACTGGGTGCCAAAATTTCCTAAATTTAACAAACCAACCTGAGCTGTATGTCAATTGACAACGCAGCATGGCTGGTTGAACGGCTGGCGTCTGTTTAAAAATTTAAATGCCTCCAAAAATATACTCGCATATTTCGTTAATATTTACTTGTTGTCTTATGTCTTGTATAATTACAGGTATTTTTGATGTTGCCTTTTTGCAATTTTTAATTTTTCAATTTTATTTTGTGCAGACATATTTAAACCTTTTTAATACTTCTTGAGGTTTCTTAAATGTTAATTATGAATTTCATATTTTTAATGCATGTCTTTCCGCTGCATGTAATTTGTCAGTTGCCGACTTTCGTGCGTGTGGATGTGTGTGTGTGTTTTTTTTTTGTATTTTGTTCTTTTAGATGTTTTTAGCATTATGATTTGTTCAGATTTTGTGATCATTGTGCGACACTGACATTTGCTTGTTATGTTTATATAATAAAGGTTTGTATGTGTGTAGCAGCTTAAGTGTTTGTTGCAGGCATTTTTTGAATTTTTAATGAATCGTGTCTGTTTGGATTTAAGAAAAAGAAACTGCAACAGAAATTAATATTCGTTATGAAAATTTCACACCAAAGGCAAAAATGTTTTTTTTAAATTGATTTAATATCTTTATTTATTAATGAAATTAAACTGATACATCTGTTTTATATTGACAGGTGTAAGGGAATTTCTAATATGCACAATTTTTTTATTGTCACATAACCGTGTACGACAAGTCATTTAGGCAAACTTGTAATTATTACCTGCTTTATAATTCCGAAAACTAAGGTTTTTTCGCACAAATAACATTTCAAACTACAGGCAAATTTTAGAACTGTCGAGTGATTTACATATTATCTGTGCAACAGAAGTAAAATCATAAGTATGGTGCTAAAATCATAAGTATAGTGCTTAAGCCTATGAAGTTTAAGCTTTTATAATTATAAAGTTTTTATATAAAAATTTTAATTTTGGCGTGAGTTGATCTGTTCTTAAATAGATTTTGTTTAGCCTATTTTAAAGAATCATATTCAATTAATATCGATGAATATAATAGAAACGACCATTTAATTTCAATAACAAAACCTTGAGAAAATATTAGATTTTAAAAATCATTATATATTTCGAAATTAGTGCAGCTTTGTAGCACTTTGATACACACGAAAGGAATAACTCCTTGGGGAACTTAAGCTTCATTTACTTATTTCAATTTGTACTTCAAATTAAAAAAAAAAAACAAATCTTTAAACCAGGTACAAACATTTTCTTTTCTCTACTAGTCGCTGCGTTGTTCATCAAGTGAGTTCGTGATTAAGTTTTGTTTATCCCAGCGTTCTCAGTTCTGCAGACTTGTCCCCTAGCAGGAAATTTCGTTCAGTCATTGGGGATGAGAATATCGGGAGTTATTGAGCCAGAAAGCAATATTTTCTCTGGCTGGGGTAACATATTATAAATTTTTTTATTTATGCTCTAGTTGTGGAAATAATCCGAAAACATAAAAGAACAATAAGAGCGATAAGTGCCATTTTAACACATTGAGTGCCATGGCTACACGTTTTCGTGCGAAACCTAAGCTTTCATGGGGTGCCACGTCGTACGAAAACGTGCGACAGGCATTGTCTGGCCTTAGATATTAAAACAGATATAATGAAAAATTTAAATAAATTTAAAGAAAAATGCGTAAAAAGAAAAAAAAAATAAAAAATTGCAAAAAAATTAAGAATTAGCACATTTTCGTACGACAGCGATTTTTACGATTGCAATTCCGTCGTGCAGTGCCACGTCGTACGGAAACGTGCGACATAAAAAAACCGTTATAAAATCCAAAATAAACCACAAAATCATCCGGGATTGGCGCAGAATTAAAGAAGGCAAAAAGTTCTTGGTCGAAAAGTGAGTACAATTTACCTTTTTTGTGTTTAAGATTTTTTTTTTTATGAATATGTTTTGTTGTATACCTTTTTTATATGTTTGTTGGTTAACTATTTTTTCGGCTTGAGGTCTTTTCAATAGTAAATAAAATTAAAGCGTTTCCTTTTTAATTTTACATTTATTTTCTTCCAATATTTCGACCAACTCTGTTGGTCATCTTCAGGGAATTACAATGTTCTAAGCAAAAACAATAAATTACTTTTTTTTATAATATGCTGGTGGTTCGAGTTTATTTCAAGAGATTGTTGCACTAGATTTAACAAGGAGTAGCGTTTTAGTTAAATGCAATCAAAATTAACATTTTCTATACAATGCTGCTCTTTTCACCATAAATAAAATTATGTAATTTATTTTACTGCAATCAATTTATTAACATTTTTTAAAAGCTATAATTTTTAAGACTAACTGCGTGCCCATTAAATTTAGCTGATGAACTAGAAGATTTTGAAGCCAAAGTTTTCGAATTAATAAATACTGACAAAAAAATATTTTGTTCTTCTATACGTTTTTAATTGATTCCTTTTGAATACAATTATAATTAATTCAATTCACATCAATAAACTATGCTTTAAATTTATTTATAATAAAAAAATGGTTTCATATTTAAAGAGATGTAGGGATTTTGGCAATAGGAAAACAACTTTTTTGGCGGTTTTTGGTGAAGAGAATTGAAAATTTCAGTTAAAATATAGAAGAAAACTTTAAACAAAAGACGGTAGCTTACGAGTATGGCTTGCCATGAGCTATGAATCCGGTATTAAACGTTATCAGTGACTGCAAGATTGATGTCGAACACGTTCAACCGCTCAATTGTTACAAGAACCTATAATCAAACCAATTTCAATTAAATGGGTTTAATCAGTGGTTCTTGTCAAAAACGGGCGGATAAACGAATTCAAAACATATCTTTTGAATACATATTAATAGAAATTAAAATAGAAACAGATCTTTCAACAAATAATATTAAAAATTACATATTAACCCCGGTATTCATAAAAAAATAAAACATATTTGAGATATGTTTTAAGAAAATTTTGTATGAAAAAATTTGATTAAAATACATTTCAAACTCATTTTAAATTTTATGAATATCGGGTTAAAGATATAATTCATAAAAAATATTTTAAGTTTATAAAGTGCTCATTGGAAATTTTTTTTATAGAAATTTGTTATAAACATAACAGTAAGAACCAAAGAATATCTATATCAAGTAGTCGCAAGAGTACAACAACATAAAATTACAAAAACCACCGTACATTTTGTTTGTGTAAAATTCTAATCTTATGTCAGAAATTTTCTTTTATAATATAGATATTTTGTTCACAATTATTTCTAAAAATTTAAATACTCTTCGCATAGGACTTTTTTAAAACAATTTCTTTTTGTTACTTTTCTTAAACAATACACTTTTTCACAAAAATCTTTACCACAACAATTCTTTTTTGGTACTTTTGTTGAATTAATAATGTTTTTCACAATTTTACAAAATTATTTTTTCATTATTCCGTTGAAAAAATATGGGTCACTACAAAAGTAAACAAATTTTGACATACGTTCAGGTAAAAACTAAAAAAAGTTTCAGTCAGGTGGGCTCTTGCATATATTTGATATAGATATACTTTGGTAGGAACACAACTGGGACGAACGACGAATTTTTTTCAGTACGACGAATTCGTTGGTAAACACAATAACGACGAATATATTAAAATAATGAACAAAAAAATTGTAAATTTTGTTAAAAATCTTTGTTATTCTCTGATGCCAGTAGTGCGATTCACTAACTTTTAACACTTTAGCAACTGTTAACTTTAACCACAGATTTTGATGTTTGCACTAACCACCATGTGATTCAGTAACTTATTTTTAACCATTCTAAGCAGTTTTATATTTCTATGTACTCCAATTGATATTACATGGCAGCTCTGCCAATTGAAATGCCAAAATATCAGAAAAGAACAAAGAAAATAAAAAAATATATAAATCATTTTTGTACAAAAGTTCATTTGTGGTGCAAAGTAAGTAAAACATTTTTTATTTTTATAATATATTATAATATTGATTTATTATATCTTTTTCGTAGAATGTCCGGAAATTTAGCAAAAAGAAGCCGCGCGTCTGCCGAGCAACTCAGCAAAATGATGGATTTTATGATTACCAACCCGGGACATCCTGGCGGTAAATTTAAGAAACTGCACGGAAATTTGGAATGCGACAAAAAAATAGGCGGAAATGACAGAAACCCTTAATTGTCTCGATGGAGCCGTTAAAGAGGTCAACCAGTGGCAGGCGGTGAATAAACCTTGTTTAATAAATACAAGAAATTGTACAATTATTCATTGTCACGTAGTTGTGGAAGAAATTAAAAAACCGCACCCGTACCAAGGTACGGGACAGGAAGAGGCACCTGACGCTTACTGGGAATAAGACCGTGAAGCAGAAGGACTTAAGCGAATTTAAAAGGCGAGTGATTGAAATAATCGGGAGCGATTACGTTGAGGGCCATGAATCTGTTGCCAATATATAATAAAAATATTTCCCAATTCCACATATATTTCTTTAATAAATGAATAAACTATACATCAATAAATAAAGTTGTTTTATTTTGAAATTTAATGAAAAGCGATCCATGTAACAAAATAGGCAATACATAATAAATTATTTGTACGATTTTTTCTGAGCTGCTGTCTATGAAAAAATAAACACTTTATTAATTATTAAACCCCAACAAAATTTTTGTCGTTAATAAACCACAGTTTGGGTAGGTAAAAATCACAGCTGATTGAAGCAGCTGGTTTCAAACACCATCGGATATCGTTTAAAGTGTTAGTGAATAGCAAAATGGTTAATTTTGTGGTTAACACTTTTAAACGAAACAATTGTGGTTTAAAAAGTATAGTGAATCGCACTACAGGGGGCAAATTACGGCACTCGATATCGAAAGAAATTTCCATTTGAATTGTATTGAAATTTCGATCGATATCGAATGCGGTAATTTGGCCCCAGATTCTTTAGACATTCAATAATTACCCCGGTGGTGTTCATTTTTTTTCCACAACAAATTTATTTTTGTAATTATTTTCTGAAAAATTTTTTCTGTAAATAAATTATTCTTTTCATTTAACAGCTGATGAGGTGACCATATGAAAAGGTAGGAAATAGGAAGAAATACTATATTATAAAAAGTGTTCAAAATTCAATACAGTAGTGATTTATGTTTTCCCACAAAAAACCAGTTTGAGTATATGAAACCTGGGCACTTTATATTGATTTGTTCGTCGCTCGCTGACGAAACAATTAGAAACAAATCAATTTCAACTTTCGCTGAGTATGACGAGATTCGACCAATACCACGATTGTGTGCATTTTCATACACGCCAATGTATTTTATTTTTGGCGACGAATAGTCGCGACCAAAAATTCGTCGTTCATCGCAGCTGTGTTCCCAGCATAAAATATATTTTTATGAATTAGACTTAAAGAGTATTAAGTCTGTTATAGGTTTAAATAAAATTAAGCGCTTGTGGTGTCTTTGAAGTAAAAATATTTAGTGAAGAACCACATTGCACAGCTTTGAATTGGTTATATGGTAGACGTGGAATTAATAGAGAAAACGCTTTCTTCAAGAATTCCTTCTGAGAGTATTTTCTTTTAGTCTGCTATCGTATATTTACATATTTATTTTCTGATTGAGGGCTAAAATTAAAAATGTATGACATAATTTAGATATATAATTTTTTTTTCACTGTTATGAAATTTTTATTTGACATATTGTTGTCACAATTCTATTTTATAGGTAAATGAAATTTATTTGTTGGTGGTCAAGCAATGTCTGTAAGCATTTCATTGGTGCTTTCTTTTTCATTTATAACAGATTAATAGGACAAATTTGCATACATACATTTTTTATAAGCCTCTTTTTAATAGGGTGACCATATTTTTCCACGAAAATAAGGAGAGATTTAGAAATGTAATAAAAATTCTATTTACTGATGTAAAGAAATATTACTGTCATTTGATAAAAATAATATAATTTCTGCTTAATCCATTTGTTGATTATAATTTGTATTGTATTGGTGATTATAACTTTTATTGTATTGAGAAAATAACACCTTCGATTTTGGAAAAAAAGTTAATATTAAAAAAATACAATAATTCACAAAAACGACATTTTAATTTTTTGTAATCTAAGAGAACATCGTGTAAAAAAAGAGGACTGTCCTGTTAAAAAAAAAGACGAATGGTCACGGCACTTATTAATATTTTTTTTTTCAATAAATTAGGATGTTAGTATTCGAATCAAGCGTTCTCTAATAAAATTTAAGAATATGTGCTATTTTTAATACTGCTTGGCCTTAATCTTTACGAAAGTTGTTTCCCTTATTTCTCAGCAAACACTGCAATGAAATTGACATTAAACAATTACTGAAATCGATATTTTACGAGCTGCAAATTTTCTATGTTTAACAAGTTAATAAAAATGCAATAAAACATGAACAAAATTAACAAACAAAAAAAAAAACTAAAACCAACTGTGAAAAAACTATGGTCTCTTACCGAAAATGTTAAGTTGTTTTGACAAGAAACTTTTTTTTCATAGACGATTTTGGCAAACAACAAATCATTTATTGACAAAACTGCATGATAATCACCCAACTATTAACATGACCATAAATGAGACTCTAATTAAATACTTGTTAAAACCACACCAAAAATCAACCAAAAATTGCAAATGAAAATCTTAAAATACGCAAAAAGAAAAAAAAATAATGAAATGAAAACAAAAAAGACAAACACAAAAAAAAGAACGTCGAAAAATGCAGCAGTCAAACTAACAAAACGGACTTAAGTAAGCAAGTAATTTACACTGAATTTAAGTAGTTTTATACAGAAAATCAAAAATGAAATAAAAAACAGCAAACAAATCAAATCGATGAAATTAACACGAATGCAGCAATCGAAATCAATTGGTAAAACAAAAAATGATTGAACAATTGTTACTGTTGCCAGCCTATTGGCAGGCATAATGCGTGCATTTGTAGCTGCATGTGTATGTGTATGAGTGTATCTGTGTGTGTGTGTGTGTTTGTATATTAAGAATGTCAATTGAACGATGTCATTAAGAATCACCTTCAATGCACGAACATAGAACAGCAAAAGTAGTAGCAGCAGCAGCAGCAGCAGCAGCAATAAGAGCAATTTAATGAAGAATTTGCAATGACAATGCAAACTACAACAACACGGACAACAGCATATTGTTTACAACAAACAGCTCCACCAGCACACATTGCAATCGCCATCGCTAGCAAAATGGAAAGGACGAGAGTCATACACGTTTGGATGTGGTCGGTCGTACATAAATGCGTACTCGTACATAAAATGGTAACAAATGCATTCGCACCAAATAACAACTTTCTGTTGTTGTGGCTGCTGTTGCTGCTGCTGTTGCACCAGGATTGAACTGGTGATGTTGTTGTTATTGTTATTGGCGTATGTTTTGCACACCATTAACTCTTGCAATGTTGAAAATGCGTACAAAACAAAAAAACAAACAAACATTTGTCATATCCAAGTGGTTGTATTTGTAATGAATCAAAATTACAACATAAAATTATAATCGAATGTAAACGATCATGAATGATGATTTGGTAAAGCACCAATGAAATGCATATAGACATTGCTTGACCACCAACAAATAAATTTCATTTACCTATAAAATAGAATTGTGACAACAATATGTCAAATAGAAATTTCATACTAAATAAATAACTTTAACTAGAATGAAGAACTGTATTACAGTGAAATATATTTTTTAATTTTTTTTAGTCTGTTGCACAGTATCGCAGACTTTTGTCTTGTCGCACAAACAACAATCCAATTCAAGACCAAATATTATTCAATGAACTTTTAATTTGTGGTTGCTGTTGGCTGAACTAGTAGAACCCGAAACTATGAACCGGGTGTCCTGAGTGCAACCCCGCACTGAGTCGTGATATATTGTGTTGAATTTTTCCGATCAGCATTAGTGCATGGTTGTGTTAGTTGTTGCCAGCCTTTTTCAATGATGAAGGCATAGTCACTGGTTACTGAACATAATTGGTAGCGACTGACACTATCATGTACAAAAAGCAAAGTAACAGCACCCTCCTTCGTCGGCCCTGTAGCAAAAACTTAGCCGGCGAAGTAATAAGGTTGAAAAAACTCTCTATCTTCTCGTCTTTTTTCATCTGTCCCCTCAATACTATCCCCTCGTTTTCAGTTCCAGCACAATGCACTGCATATGTAGGGGTCATCCCCTGAGCGCTGGTCCAAGATAAAAAAAAATTTTTTTTTGTTCGCTTTTTATTCGCAAAAGGAATCACAAAAAGTGTTGCATATTAAAAAAAACACAATTAGCTAATGCAGATCGTGGGGAAAGAGGTTTACCAAAAATTTCTTAGAGAAACCAAAGATATTCTCTCCCATCGTGAATGACAAGTGAAAAGTTTGTTCCCGCGAAATTTTCATTCCCCCTCAGGTGAAAATGTATATCATGAACTTCATGTGGAATGACAAAAGTTTCAATGTTATAGAAATAAACAGAAAACTAATCAGAAAAATTAAAAAAAAACGTTGAGGGAAAAATTATTTACGATTGAAACTCAAGGAAAAGGCAAAACTTTATGAGGGAAAAATTATTCACCATAGGGGTGATTGTTTTGGATTTTTACTTAGTCCTTATCGAGGTTTGAAACTGTCATTTCTAGAATTTTTTTTTAATTTGATTGTGAAATTTCATTGGTGTCCACAATATAGAAATTGAGTTTTGTATATTTTCATAATTCTAGATATTCTGAAAAATAAAAATTGTCAGTTACTTTTCGTTAAATTTTTTGTTTGTTTTCCATACAACTGAAGACATGAAATAAAAATTGAATTACTCGCAGCAAATTAAAACGTTAAGAATTTAAAAGCAAATGAGAAGATGAGACTGTGTTTCTCTCTCGAATCTTCTCAACTTCTTTCAACAACAATCTCAGGAATTGCTGCAATAAAAGGATTTAATGGATGAAGATGTTAAATTTTCAAAATCACTCATTCTCTTGTCTTTTCTACTCAAATATTTATAACTAAATTTTATTTGTATGTAAGAGCTTTTATCGAACATTCATATTGTTGTATTAAATTCAATTAAAATTCTTCTGGTTTCTTGACCTCTTTTTATTTATTATTTTTAAACTTAAGGTCTCTTTATTTTAATTTAATTTTTAATTTCAATATTTCGTCACTTCTTTATGTTACTTCTTCAGGAAATTAACTAAAATAATTAATTAAATAAAATAATCAATTTCCTGAAGAAGTCACACAAAGGAGTGACGAAATACTGAAATTAAAAATTAAATTAAAATAAAGAGACCTTAAGCTTAAAAAAATCAAAATATAATAAATTCAATTAAGATTGATAGGCTAATTATTCGAAAATTTTTTTAAAGTCAAATTTTTTCAATTTACATAGCAGAAGATTATTCAATTTATATAGCAGAGCAGAATAGCTGTTTTCGAAAGCCGCTACACTTTCATCATCAGTAGTCAGATGTATTTTGTTTGCCACCACTTATTAAGTGGCTTAGTTGTATGTGATAGCAGTTTTCATTTATAGGAAATCGCATACGAGAACTGTATCAAAACTAATGGAAAGTTACTTTTTTTAATACCCTTGTTGCCGTTTGATTATTTTCTTTATGTCCCATTTTTTGAAATTTTTGTTTCATTATACTTAAGACTAAATTTTTTTATATGTAAGTACATTTAATTAAAAATTTCCTTGAAATTGGATAATGGCATTAATTAAAATATTAATTGAAGTTTAGGCTTTTGATCGTGCAAATTTAACAGGCTGTGAAATATTTTGTTTAATTATTAACGACGCCGGTTGATAGATTTTTTAAATTTTAATGCATTTATTAAAAACTGGGCGCCTGGCCCCTGATGTCATTCGATATCATTATGTCGAAAAAATACATTAAAATTAAATATAAAATTTTACAATTTGTTTTTATTTTATATTGTGAGCCAGATATCCTGGAAGATGTTAGTTCTTCGAATAATATAGCGTGTTTTTTTAGAATGTCACAACACCAAATCATTGCAAATTGATGAAATCTTTAATCAAAATAATTGTTCTATTCGTCAAACTCATCGTGTACTTCTTCCATTTTATGGCGTACAAAATCGTCCTTCAAAGCGGCTAATTCGAAAAACAACAGATCGTTTTCGGACCACGTTTACTGTTACTGATAATGTGCATCCCGTCAGTGCGCACTGAAGAGAAGCTACAGCCGCTCTACAGCAAAGCATTGAAGATGATCCTAATCAATCAATTCGTCGCCGTTCTCAGCAATTGGGGTTGTGTCCTTCCACCCTATGGAAGAATCTTTTAGCTGCTGAAAATTGGTGTTCCAGATTGCGTTTTCTACGCGACAGCCGTGGCGGCCACATGGCAGAAATCATATTTAAACATTAATTTCATAAAACTTTCTTTCTAAAAAAGCCCGCTTCATTGATATTAAACATACATTTTCTTGTTGTATTATGATTTAAATCTGCGACACTCTAGAAAAAACACCTTTTATAATATTCGCCTGCCAGAAAGTCCTGCTTCAAATTAGAAGGTAAGTCTTTAATTTGGAAAATACACAAGACTCCATATCAATGCATTCGATATTGATCAACATTTCAATACAATTTAAATGGAAATTTCTATCGATATCGAATTTAGCTCCAGATTTAGGATCTCTTAAGGTTTCGAGTTGCAAAGACTCTTCAAAATATATTGAGGAAACTAAATTCTTGATAGAACCCAGTTTGGCAGGCGTTTGGATTCTATATTAGGAAGTCTCGCCAAATTTTCCCATAAGATCTCCGTAATGGACAGGGATAACTGAATTGTCCCTCCTTTTAACGTAAACTGATCTAGTGTTTAAGTTCTTTCCTGGTAGATTAGACACAATCCTAAAAATAAAAATTTTGCAACTTCGCATATTTATTGCTTTAAATGAAAGATGGAAGTTTAAAACCCGTAACCGAAGGCAAACACAGCCTCCCACAATAGATGGGCTGACCAAAAAAAAAAAATTTCCACATACTTATCAATTGAGCCATGCATTACTTTATTGCTTGATTTAAGTATGAGTAAATAATATGTTTGTATCGGCAAGTATTCATTTAATGTGATTTGTATAGAGAAGGTTTTAAGTTGAATTGGTTGGTTGGCTGGTTGGATAGATTGACATGCATGTTCGTTGGTTGAATGGTTTGGGGAAATAGTTGACCAGTTAGCTAGTCTGTATGTCTGTCTGCCTCCCTGAATCCACACAGATCGGTTTGTTATACTATATATATATATATATATATATATATATATTTCTTTCTGTTTTATTTTCATATGTTGTTGATGTTGATTTTTTTGCCTTTTTATTTTTATTTTTTTTATTTTATTTTTTGTGTGCCGTGTATCTTTTGCGATTTTGGCCACCTTATCAATATTCCAGCTGTGTACGATGACAACAGTAGTAACAGCAGCCAAATCGGCTGCATTCTAAATTAAACCTCAATTGAGATTGTACAACAACAATGATAAAATGAAAAAATACCAACAACAGCAACAACACCGCCAGAATCATGGTTATAATGTACACAGAGTATCACATACAAAACATCATTCAACCATTTAAACATGCATCATCACCAACAGCCATCGGCCGGCATTTTACTAGTAGAGGAGATACGAGCGTGTACAATATGCGGCTTACTGTCTGTCTCAGCAAAATGGTCAATGGAATGTTACTTGTTTTCATGCACTCGTACGTATATTTTGAAAATATTGTAATGGAAACAATAAGAAGGAAAACAAAATTAAGAATATGTGTTGTAGGATTGCCAAAACGACGAGAAATGCGATTTTGTAGTTCTTTCTCATGGCGATGAAGATGGCAAAGTTCCAGAAATTATACAACAGAAATATCTCTATTAGTGTGTAATGAAAATATTTAATTTTTTAAGAGAATTACGATAAAATATTATTGATCATCTCTAGTGATGAAAAAAAGAAAATAAAAATTGATTTGATAGAAATTTACGAAAGTACTTTAGTCTGCAGCCTAACAGAAAAGAATATAAATATTTTTAATAAAAAAACTTTTTAACTATTGACTCAATATATATACATATGGGCATTTCCAGAAAAAAGTCCACCTTGATCGAAAAATTAAAATTTAACAAACATATATTTTCCTAATGTATTATAAAGGAGAAACTTCTAAAATAAATTAAATTTAGGAGCTTAAAGCTTTCTTTTGTTGGGATGGTGAAATACTGAGCTACAAGTTTGAAGTTCTCGTTTTTGTAAGTGTTTCTTAACTTCAAGGGCATTTTCTCTTTATAATTAACATTCCTAAAATCAATTTCATAATAATACTCTTATTGCAAAACTGTTGCTACAAAAATATTCAATCATAAAACAAATGCAAAAAATATATTTAGTATATCGTAGTTTTTATATAATTTTCTAATATTTATGTGTTTTTCGTATTTTTTTAACAAAATAAATATCAAGTGGAAATTTTCGTAACGTAACGCCAGTAACGTAACGCCAGACCAATTTTCATAAAAGAAAAAAAAGGAAAAAAGATTTGTTCAATTTATAACTTGGAAAATAAATGTATATTGGTCCAAAACCTATCAAAAAAATTTTTATTAAAAATACTTGCCCAATTCGCAGAGTTCAACAATTTTGTTATCAAAGTCAAATCGCACTTCCGTTTTTTGTAACGTAACGCCAGGTCACTTTTTGGAGTATATCTTGAAATTCTTAGGCTCAACTATTTCCATTTTTTGGCTGAATATAGAGCTATCCAATCTCTTCTCGAATGTGAGAAAAATACTTTTTTAAATTATGGTTTTTAAAGTTTTTTTCAACATATCGTCGTACAAAAGTAACGTAACGCCAAAATGGAAATGCCCATATATATTCATGTATGCTCATCCATACTCACATATGCATGTATATCTGTATATGTGTATCAGCAAAAAAGTTCTGTTGGAATATGCCAAAGATGCTAGAATAACATCTTCCGGTAATTATAAGCCAAAACAAAGCCATTTGTCAGTGGGGAATCATTCTAAAAATGCGCTGATTTATGGATGGTTTTCATTTTAAAAAGTTTTAAATTAACCTTGAAATATATATATTTATTTTCTTTAAGGTATCGAATTTGAATCAAGATTTTAAATCCCAAACACATTAAAAATATTTGAAAGTACATGATAAAAAAAGTCTTAAATTTAAAAAAAAAATTGCAATTCATTGGGACGATTGAAGATTTGGTCCACATTTTTGGAATACATATTGACATATAAAGGGTGGTTAAATTGTAAGGGCCGATGTTGCATGTGAACCACACCCAAACGTCAAGTATTTTTCTACATTTCACTTGACATTTCTCAATTTCAGACTAACACAATTTGAGCCATGGAAAGGTACACAATTGAGCAACGCGTTAAAGTTATTCAGGCTTATTATGAAAATGGGCGTTCAAATCAAAATGCATATCCTTCTCTTCGTGATTTTTTTTCGGCCAATTTAATCATCTAAATGTGCGTACAATCAGAAAAATCGTACAAAAATTTTTGGTCAAACCGGGTCTGTAGGAGATGTGAAAAGTGCAGTGCATGTTCGCACAGCTCGTACTGCAGAAAATATTGCTACTGTTCGCGATAGTGTGGCTGAAGAGCTGTCCACCTCAACTTGTCGTCGTGCCCAACAATTGCACCTCTCACACTCGTCGTTGATGAACATTATGCATAAAGACTTGCATTTACAGGCCTACGAGGTGAAATTGACTCAAGAACTAAAGCCTTTTGCATTTGAAACTCCTTTCAATACTCAACATTCCAAGCGTCGTCAATGGTGTCAAGAATTGGCAACAGTGGATGATCAATTTTCGAAGAAAATCATCTTCAGTGATGAGGCACATTTTCACCTCAGTGGATTCGTCAATAAGAAGAATTGCCGCATTTGGGCGAATGATAATCCAAAAGTCTGTTTGTAAATATTTATAAACTATTGTAAGTGAATTTTGTAAATATCTTATAATAAAATAAAATTTAATTGAATTGAATTGAATAATCAAAGAGTGATTGTCGAAAAACTAATGCACCCACAAAGAGTGACTGTTTGGTGCTGTTTATGAGCTGGCGTCATCATCGGACCGTATTTTTTCCAAAATGAGACCGGTCAAGCAGTTACAGCGAATTGTATTCACTATCGTGAGATGATAACTAACTTTTTATAGCCCGAATTGGAAGATATGGATGTGGATGATATGTGGTTTCAACAGGACGGTGCCACTTGCCACACATCTAATGAAACAATGGCTCTTTTGCGCTACAAATTCAATGGCCGTATTATATCACGTGGTGACGATGTCAATTGGCCGCCAAGATCATGTAATTTGACACCGTGGGACTTCTTTCTTTGGGGTTATTTGAAAGAAAAGGTGTACGTCATTAATCCCTGCAACAAATCAAGAGCTAAAGGATGAGATAATTCGGCACATTAATGGCATAGAACCTCAATTATGCCTCAGCATCATCGAAAATTTGGACCATCGGATGGAGGTGTGCCGCCATTTGCCCGTTATTTTGTTCCATACAAAATTGAACCATACCAATATTATCATAATAAAAAGAAATGACAATAATTTCCTAAATAATTTGTGTTTTATTTAAAATCAACATCGGCCCTTAAAATTTAACCACCCTTTATGTTCACAACAGATAGTAATTTAATTAAATTGCATTCATTCTTTAAAAAACATTCTTTAAAAATCATAACATTTTTATTTTCTCCGTGGGCTGCTTGGTAAATGCCGTGAATATTTATTTTGCAATATATTCTCCTTTTAGATCAGCATATTTAGTCGAGCGCTGTTCCAATTTTTCTAATTCTTTCAAACAATAGCCCAATTCACAATCCTGTGCAAATGATCTTGCATTATAGCATTTGCAAATTGAGAGAGTATTTGAGAGCATTTTCAATGTATTTTGTTGGTGTAGAGTACAATTATTTTGCAAATGCAATTATGCACGACCATTTGCACAAGATTGTGAATAGGGCTAATATGTTTTGTCAAGGCTTTTAAAATAGACGCATGTTGCGGTTATGATCTGTTCACTATATACAAATCTCCTACCATGCAGTCATTTCTTCAAGGTTTCGAGAAAGAAAATAGTCGAAGGGGCCTAAATCTGGACGGGGCAGCAGTTCGTAGCCCCCATTTAAGCCATACTGGCTACATACGTGAGCACTCGTGCATTGTTTTGATGTACAAGCAATCGAGGCACCCATTTCGCGAAAAACTCTCCCTTGTCCAAATATTTATGTCAACTGTAATCTACTCGCTCAGTTAAGAGGCCTCAGACAGTTCAAGTGTTTTCCTTCTCCATGAATTTTCTGTCCTGACGAACTCTTTTAAGCGACCTGAACTTATGACGTATGGTGCTGGTGGTACGAACACAAAGGAACTCAGATGAGTTCCCTTAGTATCCATCAAGCCTTTGCCTGATTCCAGTGATGGCTGTTTTACACAAAAATCAATACCCGAAATTGATCTTTTTCCATTTTTGTTAGAATCTACAACGTTGTGTGCTTTTCATGTCAGCAGTATTGAATTTAAAGTTACGAGAGAATAAATTGTTAATTTTGGGCTTAAGTTCGAATCTGCATGACTGCAAATGATTTTTATTATTTTATTAATAAATGAATTTGTTCAAATTCTATTTATTATTTTTTTTTATATTAAGATTGGAATATTAAGAATATTTTCAATAATCATCAAACCAGCAGAATACGAGAGAATTTCAGAAAGTCACTTTCGTGAAATTGCAATTTATTTTATAACTTATTTAAAGAAAAATAGTACAAAAGACCTTCACTCATTTGTACTGAAAGAGACAAGAGTCTAAGTTGGGTAACGAACCCAGGACCTCCAACACTCAGCAGGAGAATGTGTCTTATATTATACAATTTCAAACATATTTCGAAGCACGTGTACGACAAAATTAGTAATAATAACAAACAGGATTAACAATTTTGAGGAATACTAAAATCCCTGTGAAATTTATTAAGCCAGTTGTTGTTGTTGGCAGCCCCTTCGGCACTTATATGTCTCTAAGGTATGAGAGAAACGCTTTAAATTGAAGTTTTGTCACAACATAAAGAAAAAATTACTAAAATCACTTAAAAACGCAATCAAAAACAGTATCAACAAAAAAATAAAAATATAAAAAAAAATAAAAAAAAAATCTTAAACGTAAATCGTTCGACTCAAACTAAATTGTATTCAATTCTTTTAGTGGTTTTATTTTTTAGTCGTATATTTGGTTTAGTTGGCTAAAATAACGTTTAAATCTGTTTTGGAAATCAATCAATACTCGAATTTTGTTTGTGAGCCAAAAGAAAAAAAAAAAAAAAATTAAAAAAATAAAACTAAAGGAAACAGCGAAATTGGCTTAAAGGTGCGCCTGCCCGTATTGTATTCCTTTGGCTTAGTACTTATTTTGTGTTTTAAGGTTTCTTGTCCTCCTTTTTTGTCGTTGTCATTTTTTGTTTTCTTCTTTTTATTATTCATTTCAATTCTGCGTTTCGTTCAAGAATTCCACATACAAAAATGTCAAAATCAATTACGCGCTTTTGTACGCGTGAATTGACAAGAAAATGTTTTGTTCTTATTCTTGTTATAGATCGCTTTGAATCCAAAAAGATGAATGCATAAATTGCATTTACAAATAAGAACAAACAACAAAAAAATGGAGGGGACAATTTAAACAATTTTAAATTGCAATGTGTAAATTGTTGCAAAGAACGAAAATGTATAAGAAAAAAAAAATATCTGGAAATAATAAATTTTTCCAGACTTGCGGTTGTTATATTTTATAAAAAAAAAATCAAAAAGGCATAATAATAATGATGCACTAGTGAATTTTCCATAAATTTAAGTTTATATTAAAACTTCAACATTGAAAATAATTATTTGGTATCAATTTTTATTTATAACTTGAAATCCATTCAATATTCGGTGCTGCAGCTGGATTCTTTATTTCATTATAATTTATTTATTTTATTCGCTTATATTTTTTAGATAATCTATTTGCTATCCTATTGCCTCTTTAAATCAATGTTCTCATTTCAAAGTAAATTTTTTTTGGATTTAAAATCAAGGATAAGCCCTTGTAAGAATGGCTTGAATTATGATCTTCGCTTTTAACGAATTTGTCGAATTAACAAATTACTTAACATACCTGAAGCAGCTCCATGGCTCGCTTGAAGTACAAATGACTTAATTTTTCTATTGGTTATCATAATGAGTATCAACCCGGGACTAACATTCTAAGGCGTAAATGTTACTAAAGACTGACAAAATCTGAAAGTAAAAAAAATTTAATTAAATGAAAATCACATACAATGGGGTGGGTATAGAAATAAAAAATGTTAATAATTTAAGTGATAGAACATTCTTTTTTAAATACATAAAATAATAAAAATTACAATAAAATTTCTCTTTCTTGGGGGCAAATTACGGCACTCGCTATCGATCGAAATTCGTATTTAAAATGTCTTGAAATTTCGATTGATATCGATTGCGGTAATGTTGGCTAATGCACTTAACTCCAGTCTAATGGACTCTTAATTAATTACCACAAAACTTGAATTTTTTTTTTCTACTATATAATAGTTTCTGCTTGTGCTCTTCTTTTCGTTAAAGTGCAATAAACTTCATTAAAATTATATCATTTAGCTAAAATGTGTTTCATTATCACTAACAATCAAACAAATTGTTGAAAAATATTTGGAAAAATTTATATGTGGCATACGAACATGAATTGGGCCCTCTGAATTGTATCGCACACAATAGTTATACTTAACAAAATCACATATGTATGTATATGTGGTTTTTACGAATAACCGCGTATGTCAATTTGTGTTTTTTATTAATGCAATTTTAGGCAAACAGAATCGGCTGTTTATGAATTTTTCCTTCTGTCATGCAGTGGAAAACTAGCACTTTGTTTTTCTTAGCAAAAAAATTATTCAGAAACTTCAGCAGTTCGCTAGCAGAATCTATAAATGGAATCGCAGTTGGTATTCCTACTGACTTCTGTGTTTCCCTTTTGTTATACCGAGTTATTAATTTTTCGTTTTAAAAAATAAAGTTAAGTTTAACACCCATCAGGAATTTTGCTGAAACTTGTATTTAATTATAAATGACCGCTCCTTTATTGCTTGGAGCTATTGATCCTTTTGAGGTAGTTTTCGTACACTTTTTCGCACATTTCGGGAGTATCTCGACCAGCGTTGCCAAATGTGCAGATTTATCTGCATTTGACAGTTTTTCTAAGCATTGAGCAGTTTTGCAGTTTTTTTCTTTAAAAACCAGTTTTTCTGTAAATTGTGCAGATTTTGCAGTTTTTACATTTTACTTTTTTACTCTTAATTTTGTTATTTTAATTCCAATTTCTGAAACCATAATTTTACCCCATTTGCTTACTATAACAGTGGCAAGGTTTAACTATACTTTTTTATACGAATATGTAATTATCACATACATCTTTTTGCAGCACCCCTGACCACAAAGCAAGTTGAATTTTACCAAGGTATGTTGCAGGTGGGAGCACGAGCTCACTTGCCTAACCTGATAAAACGTCAAACTTAGTAGTGTCGTTTAACGATTTTTGCAACTGTTAAGGTAGTTTCTACAATAAGTGTTCTATTTTTGTTGAAATGGTTGTACCTGTTAGATAGATATGACTTGTGTTTTTCTATGTACATACAAACAAATTTAAATTTTTAATTAATGGTTTCAATATATATATATATATGAGAACGACATCGACTTGTCGAGATTCTGGAACAGGCAGTATTATATCTGAATAATAATGAACTCTTTTTGTTTATTTAAACCCTATGTACCTATATATTTTTTATTAAAATGAATTGCTTTGTTATATGTAGATGTATATCATATTTAATTTGTTGTGTTATGTTTTTGTTTTAATAAAAAAAAAAGATGAAAAAAAACTATATATTTTTGTGAATTTTTTATGTGCAGTTTTTTTACGTGAAAACCAGTTTTTTTTTCTAAAGTTGCAGCTTTTTTTTTCAAAAAGTTATGGCAACGCTGATCTCGACAGTTGATGACTGTAAATTTTCAAATTCGCAGATGATCCTAATAGTGTTTGACAAAACTTAAAAAAAGTCAAATGGCGTTAAATCACATTAATTTTTTGGCCAGTTGAAGCCGGCAAACCATTAAATTGCAGATTCTGGATACTTTCCATGCAATTGTTCATATTGTGCGGCTCATGGCATCGGTTTTTTTAAAACTACAGATTGCTAAGTTCCTATTATTCAATTGCTGGCCAAAGAAATCGGTTGCCATACGTTTATGGCACTCTAAAATGACGGTAAAGGTTCCTTCAGCATGATTTTCGAAATGTGCGCAAAAAAGACACTTAACCTGGATTCATTGGCTTTTTAAGCAAAACTGGATTCTGTGACATTCAAATGTGCCATATATTTGCTTGGCGATTAAATCACAGAAATTGGCATCATCTTTGAAAAAAATTTTTGTTCGAAAAATCAGCCTTAAAAGTCTGCTGTTCAATCATCAATTAAAATATCTATGGCATTGTGAATGGCCAGAAGACTTTAGTTTTTAATTGCGTTAAATTTTATAACAATAGAGTTACAGTCTGTAAAGCAAAATACGCTGTTAAGATAGGCAAATTGGCTGAGAGCGCTAAGAAATCCACAAATTCGTATTGTTTGCCACACGTTCACTAGCAAAGCCAATTACCCCTTTTCGCGAATAAGAAATGAAAATGTTCATTCCTCCCCCCAAAAGTGAAAATAGTTGTCGTGAACTTCAGGTTATTATTAATTTTTGCTCCCTTCGAAGAACAGAGGAAAACTATTATGGCTTACGGAATGATGAAAGTTTGAAAATTATAGAAATAAACAGAAAAATAGTCAGAAAAAGTAAAAAAATAACTCTGAGTGAAAAATTGTTCACGATTGCAATTCAGGGAACAGGGAAAACTTTTCAAGGGAAAAATTATTCACGATAAGGGTGATCATTTTCGGGAGTGCGCACATAGCGTTGGTGCACAGGCTGTGCTGCATCTATAATGCTCTCAGCATCTCCAATTTTGGTTGCACAGTATATCGATTATGAAGATCATGGTCAACCCCTGAGGCTTGCAAAGTGGCCACATTCTTCAATTAGCTTTAGCTACTTTACTTATTCGTGGGTTTTAAGACGATACACATTCATGAGAAAAAAAAACAAACACTTAATAAATAAAGACACCACAGATAATTTTTAGTTCCTCCGGTAACATTTTAATTTTATACATACGCGGTTTTAAATGAAAGCGGCAGATGTATGTACTAAATAAGCCTTTTACAAATTGTAATCTTCAAAAGCAATCAATGCCACATGTGTTGTGGAATAATAAAACAAGCATAAAACAGAAGAAATTATTGAAATATTTGCACCGCATTGTACACCCTAAATTAAAGGTGGAAAATACGAAATAAAATGCGCCACGCATGCGACTGGCACACAAGATTTTTTTCTCCCCTTTTTTTTCTTAATTCAGTTTATATATTTATTTTCTGTTAAATAACAGCATCTCACTACAAATGAAGCAACATTATTACGATCTGTTCATCAGTCAGCAACAGCAGCAGCCGCAGCCGCAGCATCAATATCTTTTAAAAATATTTCTTTTCCTTTTGAGGAGCTGTACGTTCAGAACTCAATAAGAAACCGTAAAAGGATAAAAAGACTTGAAACCTGCAACAGCAACGGCAAAAATAATAAACATAACACAAGGGAACTATTGTACAACTACAAAAATATCAAAGCAGGAATAATAATAAAAAAAAAAGAAAAAGAACACATACATCAGAAGGAGAGTAATTTCAAAACCAGAGCTGTTAAGGAATAGATTTAACCCAATTGAAATCATATAAAGGGTCAATAACTAACAATTAAATTAAGGTCATAATGGTATAATTAAATACAATTGCTGTATTTATGTAAAATAGTAAAAACGAATTATTTAGTAAGTGAATTTAAAATGTTTAACTTGGTGGGACAGAGCTCCTTTAAGACATCTCTGTAGCCAATTTTAAATCTCTTTTTTGACAGAGTCATTCCGGGAAGGGCTGTGAGGGAGACGTTTTACCTCTGCAAGATCAGAGAACATCTCAGATTCTTATAGCCTTAAGGAATAAAAATGTTTCAATATTTACACTTTTTTATACCCTCCAAAAAAGAATTTGGAGGGTATATTCACTTTGTCATTCCGTTTGTAACGCATCGAAATATCCATCTCAGACCCCATAAAGTATGTATATATATTCTTGATCAGTGATGAAATGAAATCTAAGACGAACTGAGCATGTCCGTTCGTCCGTCCGTCCGTCTGTGGAAATCACGATTCAGTCCAAACGAAAAGAGCTAGACTCCTGAAAATATATTTTGAAGCTTAGAGCAGGTTAAGTTCGAAGATGGGCTAAATCGGGCAAGAGGGAAAAAATTCCCCTAAGAAGAACTAAACCAACCCAGAAAAAACAACATAATTTTTAAAGTTTTTTTGTTATTTTGTTAAGCAAATGATATATTTTTATGTCAAATACGGTCCAACGCCTTAAACTTGGAGCCATAAAATAAAATAAAAATGTTTTTTGACCCCGCCCACTTTACTGGGCGTTATTATAGGCAAAAATAGCATACAAATTTAACAAATTAATTTACTTAAGCCTACATTCCTTAAAAATAACAATTTTAAGCTTTAATGACGAAGCTGAGAAGAAACTTGGTACTTCTCTGCCCTACCCCCTCCTTCCCCTTCGCCCCATTTATGACTGCCGATTTCTGCCCTAACCCCTCCCCCCTCTTCCTTTGCCCTTTAAATGACCCCATCAAAAAAAAGAAATTTTAATTTTGTATATAATTATCCCAAGCATTTATTCGTCAACGCCCACTAAATGGGGCGGGGTTCAAAAATAGACTATATCATATTTTCCACAAGCGAACGTATGGGCATTGCCAGAGCCTTCTTAGACTTCATCACTGATCAAGAATATATATACTTTATGGGGCCCAATTCTTTTTGGAGGGTATTAAAACTGTATTTTCTCGGGGTCTCTCTGACAAGGGCCGTGGGGGAGACATTTCACCTTTGCCATAAAACTCCAAAAATACATGTTCGGAATAATTAAATTATGTATGAATTTTTATTAGTCGAACTTTCTTATGTAAATTGTTAATTTTTTCAACGGGCTTAAGTTCGAATCTGCATGACGCTGATGAGATGGCGTAGCGGCCTCGAAATCAGTACTGATCCGTTCTGCTGGTTTGATGATTATTGAAAATATTCTTAATATTCCAATCTTAATATATAAAAATAATAAATAGAATTTGAACAAATTCATTTATTAATAAAATAATAAAAATCATTTGCAGTCATGCAGATTCGAACTTAAGCCCGTTAAAAAATTAACAATTTGGAATAATTAAATGTAAAATTTATTTAATTTTTTTATAGGGTCATTTAGGTGGCAAAGGGAGAGGAGAGAGTAGGGCAGAGGAGTACCAGGTTACGTCTAAGATTCGTCATTAAAGCTTGAAAATAATATTTTTAAGACATTTAGGCTTAAACAATACAATTTGTTACATTTTTACATTATTTTTGCATACAATAACGCCCACTAAAGGGGCCGGGATCCAAAAAGCATTATTTCTTATTTTATGGCTCAAAGTTTAATGCGTGGAACCGGGGGGTTGCTTTAAAATCATGTGAAGTAAGGCCATGATGCCTTTATTGCTCAATTGAATGGGAGATAAAGCCATAATGGCCTTATTTCCCAGTCATTGAGAGTTAAGGGCATATCCAAAATTGCGCGAAATGAGAAATATAGCAATATTTTTTTTTTTTGCGAATGTGAGATAAAGCCATATTTTTTAGAATATTGTTATGCATGGTGAAAACATTCTGTAAAAGGGAACCTCCTTAGTTATAATGCCGAAGGCCGGCAATGCAGAAAATCTTTACTCAGCGAAGGCACTGTTCGACATATTGTATATAAAGGAGCAAATTCTTCAAAACTGAAATGAGAGACAAAGCCATTTTCTAATATTGCTAATGTGAACTAAGGTCATGATGGCTTTATCTCCCATTCAAATGTTACAAAAAAAATGGCTTTATCTCCCAATTGATTGAGAGATAAAGCCATCTTGGCCTTATTTCACATGATTTTAAAGCACCCCCCCGTGGAAACTTCTTTGGCATAAAAATCTATCATTTGCTCCACAAAATTACGAAAAAACTTTAAAAATTATATTGTTTTTTTAGGGGTTGGTTTAGTTCTTCTTAGGGGAACTTTTTTCCCTCTTGCCCAATTTAGCCCATTTCCTAACTTAGCCTGTGCTATCCTTCAAGATATATTTATACAAAATTTCAAGAGTTTGGTGCTTTTCGTTTGGACTGAATTGTGATTTCCACAGACGGACGGACATGCTCAGATCGTCTTAGATTTCATCACTGATCTAGAATATATATACTTTATGGTGTATAGATGGATATTTCGCTGGGTTACAAACGGAATGACAAAGTGAATATACCCTCCAATTCTTTTTTGGGGGGTATAAAAAGTTGTTTTAAAAATTTAATTATGGTTTGTGAGTTTTCACAACCGCAAGAAAATATGTTCTTCACTATTTAGTTAATTTAAGGATAATATCCTTTTGCCTTGTAAGAAAAAATATTTATATAAAAAATTAGTAAAATTAAAAAGTTAAATACTTTGAATTAATTTCCTTAAATTTATAATATTAACAACATAAGTTTGCTTGAGTAAAACCTAGAAAAGTCACAAGTTTATTAATGAGCTATTGCTACTTTCATATTGTATTCTTTACTTTCTAACTAAGAATAACTTTTAAAGTTCTGTTTTCGTAAATGTAAAGTTTGAAAAAGCACTTATTTTATATACAAATATGCAATCAGTTAAAAACAGCAACAAAATACCAAAAACCACCGAAATAAAAGTTAAGAAAAAGCCAACAAAAGAACAAAAAAAAAAATTGAGATTGATCACATTGATATTCCAAGAAAACTGGCAAACTAATGTGCATAAATTTTGGGCCGGAATACACACATAGAGTCGGCCATAAGGATCAAAAAGAATAAAGCGCACTTGAGGGCAAACAGAAAAGCTTTTTGAATAAAGTCAAAGAAAAAAATAAATAAAATAAAAAATTGGAAGCCACGAATTTATTGCTTACATTTTACAAAAATTTAATTTTTAAGCTCTTTTCTTTGTATTTTTTTTGTGCCTACTTTTTGTTGTTAAATGAAGTCAATATGTATTTGAGCTTTTCCTTATTTCGCTTTAATATTCTTTGAAATGGTATGGCAGAAAATATGAAATGAACGTAAAATAATGCATTGATTGCTTATCGATCGCTTTAAAAATTGTTTTGCCAGCCAGAAGCTTAAATATATTTCAACAAGAATATGATGATGTTCCTGTTCTGCGTGTACGCCTAGGGAATTATTTTAATGTTCGGTAGCGTTGAAGACGGCTAAAGAGGAACTTTAAAGTAACACGCTTTCTTTAGTAAGCGTGTGTGTGTGTGTATCTTATTATATTTTTTGCTTGTGCTTTGAGTAAACTTTTGTAGAATCATGTCCATGTATTGAACTTTGGCTTAAAGTATAAGTGAAATAGATGCGAAAGCAGTAGCGTAGGCAAAGCAGGAGTTTTAAGGTTATTTTCAGGTTGTTGTATGAAAATTTAAAAAATTTTAGGAAAAAAATATATAATAATTTTACAAAATATATTAACATGGCTCATCAAGTTCGTTTCTTAAGTCTTTTGTTTTCCTCAGCCACGTTTAAGTCAAATATTGGGGAGTTTTATATGCGACAAGAGTTACTAGTCTGCAAAAATTTAAGTTTCTATATTTTTTAAAATATATTTGGGGATGTCGAATTTCACATGGTAGAAAATTTTATTTTTATTATTAATTGCAAAGAAAAATTAAAATAAAACTCAGTTCCATGATTCATATTTAGAGCGGATGTAAAAACATTGATAATATGACACAGAAATATTTTTTAAATATATTTTATTGCATTCAATGCTTACCGGTGTTATTCACTCTGTGTTGACCATTACCCGAGTTTCTAAAGTATGTTGCGTTTTTATTGTTAAGAACTTTATACTTCTTCCTTATGAATATAAGCTTTTAGATTGTTCCAAATGAACATACACATTTAATTATAACAAACCCGTGTTTTAAATTAATTATTTTTTTTAACTTTTTAATTTTTTGATTTTAAACGCATTGTAACAGATGATGACTTTTAGCTGATATTTATATTGTTCTGCTTTTTAAATTATATTAACTTTAAAAACAAATTATCTATAATAATTTAGATGAAGTAACGTTCTATACTTATTTGCAATTTTTTTTAATATATTTTTCCAATAATCTGTTGGACAAATCAGTCATTAATCATGCACACAACTTGTTTAATAACAATATATGGGTAACGTTCAATATGATATATTTACATTAACTCAAAATATTTTGTGCCATATTTAATATTTTTAAGACAATTTCAAAAATTGAGATGCGTAATTAAGCATGTAAGAAAATACTAAGAAAAAGTAACGTTCATTACATTAAACTTTGGACAGCAGTAAATTATTAAATCTTGCAGTCTTGCAGATTCGAACTTAAGCCCGTTGATAAAATTAAAAATTAATAATTAAATAAAAATGTAATGAAGTTTGTAGACTCCCAATAGTTATAAAACAAATTTATTGCTGACAGATCTATAAATTGTATATATTTTCTAAATATTTCCATTTCTTTTAAATCTATTCCCTCTTCGCTGTACCACAGCACTGTTTTTAAAAGCTTGATGAACGTGCTAAAATCAACACAGACAAAGCTGCTCGCAACAACAATAATGTTCTCTGTGTGTCCCATGGCTATTGCTATTGACTGGCACAACAACAAGTCACCGACTACTAGAAGCATTATCAACTACAACCGATCGATTGTCTCCGAAAATATGTTGGCAATGTAACCAAATTTGGTAATAAAAGAAGCATAAACTATTTCCACCAACAGGTCTGCCAGAGTCAACTCCATCGGCTGCAATGTATAAAATGCTCTTTTTTTAACGCTTTTATAAATATAACTATGCATGCATACGCACGCTCCTTTTCTCGTTATCAGAGACAAAATGATCAGTAACAGTCCGTCTATGTGTGTCTGTCTGTCTGTATGCCTGTACGCCAACTATATGTACATATAAGCAGGCGGAAGAACGAACATTTGCACTCATACCAGCACAACGGCAGACGTCTGCTGGCTAAACAAAAAGCAAACACAAGGTTACAATGCAACATCTTTGTGCCAGTTTACGAAAATGTAAGCAAACCATATGTTAAAACTTTGCTGGCTGGCCGGTTGTTGTTTAATGGCTTAAACGTGGTAGAAAAAAGGGTATCTGCACTTTTATTAAAGACATAAATGGAAATGATGGGAGTTTGAAGAGCTTCATATAAGTGCCGGAGTATGCGCCGACATTAAAGTGTTTTAAATATGACTGTATGGAAACAAAAGTACATAAACATAACTGAGATGGATATGAAGTAAACTGAAGTCAACTAAACTAAACTAAACTCTACTACTAAGTGAACCGGACTGTTGAACGGAATAGGGAATGTGTGTGTGAATGCTTTACAGTGGGTAAAAGGGGAAGCAGAGGTACAGTAATTAAATTACAGCTAAAATTTTCATAATAGAAAATATAAATAATTTAATCATTCTTTTTCAGGAGAAAAAAAACTACAAAACATTTCATTAGCTTTCCTGCATTAGAAAAGAAAAAAAAAGAAAGAATTCTTAACCACTGTGTTTAATCATTCACTGTTAAATCACTTGGCCATTTTGGGCTGTGACGTGTGTGCAATGAATGTATGGGTTTTTGTGCTCTAGAGTGGTACGAGTAGAAAATGCTGTGGCATGATACTTTTTTAATGACATTTAAATGTATTTATATTCCACAAAGGCTGTGTTACATTTGTGATGCTGTTATTTAATATACATACTTATTTATTTATTTATTTATGTATGTGTGTAGCATGGGTGTGTGCGGTTGGACGCATTTATTGAAAATTGTTGTTGTTTCATATTCGCAAGCCAGTTGCTGTTATTTTTTCCTTTTGGCGAGTTCAACATGTTTTGCAACTTGTTACTGACGCCTGACAAGCGATAACAATTGGTTTTATATCATGCTCAAATTGTCATATGACTTGACATTTTTCCTCTGCTTAACTTTAGCTTTTGCAAGCAGATCTGGCGTTCTTATTCTCTGCCATTTTACCATATCGATAAAAATCAGCGTTAGCGCCTTGTCCTTATTTATATTCGTATAAGAAGAAAAAATATATATATATTCGCAAAAAAGCGAAATAAAGATCATGATTTAAAAAATTGGAGCAGTCACACTGCCGATTGACTGTTTAATGATGTTCATAGAATAAACTAGTGTATAATTTTATCGACGGAAAATGGTTTTAAATAAAAATCTTAATACTTTTATTTTCATCTGAAGTAGGATTAATATTTTTAGAAATATTTGGCTGAAGATCATGTGCAACACTTTAAGATATTCAGGCCAAGAAATAAATATGTATATTAAATGGGGCATGAAGAAAATAATCAAACGGTGGTAACACGGGTATTAAAACAAAAATGTGTAACCATCAGGTTGTTACAGTTCTCGTATGCAATTTCCTAATAAAATTTGTTGAAATAAGAACTGTTATCATATTCAACTAAGCCACCGAATAAGTGGTGACAAACACAATACATATAAGCACTGATGATGAAAACGTTGCGGCTTTCGAAAACAGCTGTTCTGCTCTGCTGTGTAAGTTGTATAACTAAAAAACTGATGTTGACTTTCCTTTGTGCCTTGCAATAATTTGTCATATCTTTCTGAATTTAAAACAAACAATTTCGAACATTTAGCCCTTTAAATCTTAATTTAATTTATAACATTAATTATTTTCTGTTTTTGTTAATCAAGCTTTAGATCACTTTTTTTATTCAAGAAATCGAAAATTTGTATTACCCGATATTTTGATATCCTCTGGAGATCTTCTTCACGGCAATAATTATAATGAATGTTAATATAAGAATATTAAATTTGAATTAAGATTCTATAGGCTAATTGTTCGAAATTTTAATTTAAATCTCAGAAAGACATGAAAAATATTCCAAGGCACAAAGGCAAGTCAACATCAGTTTTATTCAACTTACACAGCAGAGCAGAACAGCTGTTTTCGAAAGACGCAACCCTTTCATCATCAGTGCTCATGTGTATTGTGTTTGTCACCACTTATTAGGTAGCTTAGTTGAATGTGATAACAGTTCCTATTTACACAAATTTTATTGTGAAAAAGAATACGGGAACTGTATCAACCTGATGTTAACATGTTATTGTTATAATACCCGTGTTACCGTTTGATTATTTTTCTTCATGTCCCATTTTTCTGAATTTTTTGTTCCATCATACCTAAGTCAAACTTTTTTTTGGTTTGAATTTTATACTTAAGTACATGTGAACGTTTTTCCAATTTTTATTATTGGGTAGCTCAAGCCATAGCTTAAATTTGTATGTAGTAATAATTTTAACGAACATTTTATATTGCTATATTAAATTTGAATTAAGATTCTATAGGCTAATTGTTCGAAATTTTAATTTAAATCTCAGAAAGACATGAAAAATATTCCAAGGCACAAAGGCAAGTCAACATCAGTTTTATTCAACTTACACAGCAGAGCAGAACAGCTGTTTTCGAAAGACGCAACCCTTTCATCATCAGTGCTCATGTGTATTGTGTTTGTCACCACTTATTAGGTAGCTTAGTTGAATGTGATAACAGTTCCTATTTACACAAATTTTATTGTGAAAAAGAATACGGGAACTGTATCAACCTGATGTTAACATGTTATTGTTATAATACCCGTGTTACCGTTTGATTATTTTTCTTCATGTCCCATTTTTCTGAATTTTTTGTTCCATCATACCTAAGTCAAACTTTTTTTTTGGTTTGAATTTTATACTTAAGTACATGTGAACGTTTTTCCAATTTTTATTATTGGGTAGCTCAAGCCATAGCTTAAATTTGTATGTAGTAATAATTTTAACGAACATTTTATATTGCTATATTAAATTTGAATTAAGATTCTATAGGCTAATTGTTCGAAATTTTAATTTAAATCTCAGAAAGACATGAAAAATATTCCAAGGCACAAAGGCAAGTCAACATCAGTTTTATTCAACTTACACAGCAGAGCAGAACAGCTGTTTTCGAAAGACGCAACCCTTTCATCATCAGTGCTCATGTGTATTGTGTTTGTCACCACTTATTAGGTAGCTTAGTTGAATGTGATAACAGTTCCTATTTACACAAATTTTATTGTGAAAAAGAATACGGGAACTGTATCAACCTGATGTTAACATGTTATTGTTATAATACCCGTGTTACCGTTTGATTATTTTTCTTCATGTCCCATTTTTCTGAATTTTTTGTTCCATCATACCTAAGTCAAACTTTTTTTTGGTTTGAATTTTATACTTAAGTACATGTGAACGTTTTTCCAATTTTTATTATTGGGTAGCTCAAGCCATAGCTTAAATTTGTATGTAGTAATAATTTTAACGAACATTTTATATTGCTATATTAAATTTGAATTAAGATTCTATAGGCTAATTGTTCGAAATTTTAATTGGGTGGCTTGAGCTACCCAATAATAAAAATTGGAAAAACGTTCACATGTACTTAAGTATAAAATTCAAACCAAAAAAAAGTTTGACTTAGGTATGATGGAACAAAAAATTCAGAAAAATGGGACATGAAGAAAAATAATCAAACGGTAACACGGGTATTATAACAATAACATGTTAACATCAGGTTGATACAGTTCCCGTATTCTTTTTCACAATAAAATTTGTGTAAATAGGAACTGTTATCACATTCAACTAAGCTACCTAATAAGTGGTGACAAACACAATACACATGAGCACTGATGATGAAAGGGTTGCGTCTTTCGAAAACAGCTGTTCTGCTCTGCTGTGTAAGTTGAATAAAACTGATGTTGACTTGCCTTTGTGCCTTGGAATATTTTTCATGTCTTTCTGAGATTTAAATTAAAATTTCGAACAATTAGCCTATAGAATCTTAATTCAAATTTAATATAGCAATATAAAATGTTCGTTAAAATTATTACTACATACAAATTTAAGCTATGGCTTGAGCTACCCAATAATAAAAATTGGAAAAACGTTCACATGTACTTAAGTATAAAATTCAAACCAAAAAAAAGTTTGACTTAGGTATGATGGAACAAAAAATTCAGAAAAATGGGACATGAAGAAAAATAATCAAACGGTAACACGGGTATTATAACAATAACATGTTAACATCAGGTTGATACAGTTCCCGTATTCTTTTTCACAATAAAATTTGTGTAAATAGGAACTGTTATCACATTCAACTAAGCTACCTAATAAGTGGTGACAAACACAATACACATGAGCACTGATGATGAAAGGGTTGCGTCTTTCGAAAACAGCTGTTCTGCTCTGCTGTGTAAGTTGAATAAAACTGATGTTGACTTGCCTTTGTGCCTTGGAATATTTTTCATGTCTTTCTGAGATTTAAATTAAAATTTCGAACAATTAGCCTATAGAATCTTAATTCAAATTTAATATAGCAATATAAAATGTTCGTTAAAATTATTACTACATACAAATTTAAGCTATGGCTTGAGCTACCCAATAATAAAAATTGGAAAAACGTTCACATGTACTTAAGTATAAAATTCAAACCAAAAAAAAGTTTGACTTAGGTATGATGGAACAAAAAATTCAGAAAAATGGGACATGAAGAAAAATAATCAAACGGTAACACGGGTATTATAACAATAACATGTTAACATCAGGTTGATACAGTTCCCGTATTCTTTTTCACAATAAAATTTGTGTAAATAGGAACTGTTATCACATTCAACTAAGCTACCTAATAAGTGGTGACAAACACAATACACATGAGCACTGATGATGAAAGGGTTGCGTCTTTCGAAAACAGCTGTTCTGCTCTGCTGTGTAAGTTGAATAAAACTGATGTTGACTTGCCTTTGTGCCTTGGAATATTTTTCATGTCTTTCTGAGATTTAAATTAAAATTTCGAACAATTAGCCTATAGAATCTTAATTCAAATTTAATATAGCAATATAAAATGTTCGTTAAAATTATTACTACGTTAATATAAGAATATTTTTTTTTTATTTTAAAATACAAAAATTAATTTTTGTTTTCATTGTATTTTGTATAAAAATTCAATAAATATAGTGAAAACATACTGATACTGTTCACGTTTGTAGTCGTGCATTGTGGCAGTGTCGTGTGGTGGACTTCGGTGATTTCCCAACATAATGCTGGAAGATTGTCTGGGTGGATGTACTAGATAAAGCGTCCGTTGGGAGTCCTAGAGGTGTATGTGGCTGCTTGTGATGGCAGGATTACATATGCAATCATCTGCGTTTATTCTGTTATTAAGCACAGAATTTAAGGATATTATATAAACAATTAGGGAAATCAATGGTATTTGATGGCTGATTCTTCGATCTTTAGATTTTTAATTATTTGATTCTTTAGGGCAACAAGTATAATTAAAATTTAAAAAAATATTGATAAATTAATTATAATTATTTGCCGTGAAGAAGATCTCCAGAGGATAGCAAAATATCGGATAATACAAAATTTCGATTTCCTGTATAAAAAAGTGATCTAAAACTTGATTAACAAAAACAGAAAATTATTAATATATTTATTTCTTGGCGTGAATATCTTAAAGTATTGCACATGATCTGCAGCCAAATATTTCTAAAAATATTCTCCTTTATTCTATTTGTCAACGTCAACGTCACGTCAAGACAATATGAAAGTTAGAACGCTTCTATACTCATTCTCTTCAACAATTGTCCATTTCTCTCAACTTTTTGCTATATTCAATGACATAGAGAGTAGGAAGAGGCTGTCAGAAGTAGTTAATTGTTGCATAGAAAGGGTATGTAAGCGTCCTAGTTTTGATATAGTCTTGACGTGACGTTGACGTTGACAAATAGAATAAGGGGGATTAATCCTACTTCAAGTGAAAATAAAAGTATTAAGATTTTTATTTAACACAATTTTCAGTTGATAAATATATACACTCATTTATTCTATGAACATCATTAAACAGTCAATCGGCAGTGTGACTGCTCAAATTTTTTATATCATGATCTTTATTTCGCTTTTTTGCGAATATTTTTTTTCCTTCTTATAAGAATATAAATAAGGACAAGGCGCAAACGCTGATTTTTATCGATATGGTAAAACCGTAGAGAATAAGAACGCCAGATCTGCTCAAGATCACATCGACATTTATAAAATAAAGTAATTTGTCCATAAAATCGTTTAGTGAATTTATCAAAAACTCAATTACCTCTATTGTGAATAACAAGTGAGAAGTTTGTTCCCGTGAAGTTTTCATTCCCCCTCACAGCCGTTGGCTTAAGTAGGGTCCTGGATTCAATACCGTGCAGAGTCATGAAATATTGTGTTGAATTCTTCTGATCAGCATAAGTGCGTGGTTGTGTTAGTTGTTGTCAGCCTGTTTCAATGATGAAGGCATAGTCACTGATCACTGAACATAATTGGCAGCAGCGACTGACACGATCATGTACTAAAAAGCAGAGTAACAGCACTCTCCTTCGTCGGTCCTGTAGAAAAAAATTAGCCAGTGAAGTAAACTGGCTGAAAAAGCTACAAAAATTCTCTACTTTCTCATCTTTCTTCATCTGTCCCCTCAATACTATCCCCTTCCTTCTAGTTCAGGTGCAATGCACTGCATATGTAGAGGTCATTCAACGAGTGCTGGTCCAAGATAAAAAAAATGTAGTTTTTGCTCCCTTCGAAGAACAGAGGAAAACTATCAGGGCTTACTGAATGACAATTGTTTGAAAGTTATAGAAATAAACAGAAAAATAATCAGAAAGAGTCCAAAAACTTTGAGGAAAACATTGTTCACGATTGCAATTCATGGAGAAGGGAAAAATTTTTGGGGGGAAATTATTCACGATGGGGATGTATAATTTGTTCCATCAGCAAGAGTATTAGAAGAACTTTATGAGGGATTTCCGTCCGAACACTTGATGTTTGTTAGCAATTGATGTTAGACTTTGAAACAACTTAGAGCAACAATTTGTTGCCATTTTCTTTGTAGTCAACGTACTCAAATAAATACCCACTAGTCCATGAACTAGTGCACACACTTTATTTAGAAAGTGTTTCCGATATGCACTAGTATAATACACAAGGAATATCTTTAGCATATTGCTGTCAGTGTAAACACCTTGCAACCATTATTAATGATCGTGAACTCGCATAATATGCTCTTAAGCAATTGTTGGTATGCTGCAAATCAAGCAGAGCTAAATGAAATAAAATGAAAATATAAAAAAAAGTTATAAAAAAAAGAAAACAAAAATTTAATTACATAAATTATATCTAAGGAGGAAAAGAATGTATTCACTTGTACGTACGTACGTAAGACTTCATGACTGACTAAACTGCTGAATGGCAATTTTCTGTTGTTGTTAATATTGGTTTCGATGGCTGGCTGGCTGACTGGCTGGATGGTTGTTAAGCAGCCAGCAGTGAGTGCCTGGTTAGCTGGTAAGGTGGTTTGTTTACTTTCGTAGTCTGTGGGGAGGAGTATGGAATTTTAAAGTTTTAAAAATATTCTATCCAAAAATGGTCACATGGTAAAATGAAGGAATGTTTCATGTTGAAATTTTTTGATATCTCAAAGGATTTTACAACAATGGTCATATGGAATGTTTTCAAATCAATGGAAGACGTAAAAAACATATTAACATTTAGCTTTTAGCATCATCTAGAAATGACCTTTGTTTGCTATAAACGCTTTGACTTTGTGCAATACCATTACATACAAGTATTTATTTCATTTTGCAAAAAAATAGTGAAAAACAAAAATCTTATTGTCTGCTCAATTTAAACCATTAATGTCACCTGCCATAGTGAGTTTACTTTTCGCTTTGTGCCATTATCTGTCAAACTGTTTAACTCGGTGTTTTTTTTTTTAAATGTAAAATTAATTAATTTTCTATCGCCTCTACAGAATATTTACCTCCATTAATGCTCTTGACACGCATTAAATCAATCAATTAATTAATTAAAAGCAGTTTTGTTTTTTCATATGAAATATGATTTACAAAAAAAAAATATTCAAACAATTTAGTCGCCATCAATTATTTCAAAGTTTACTTGACGTTACGGCCGAGTCAGCAACAGCTGCTGCTTTACACAAATTCTATGCACAAAACGGCATCTGTTTTATTCATTTATTCATTTATTTTTTTTTTTTTTTCAAATTATGAATAATTTTTTACTTACGCTGCTAAACAACCATTTCGAAATAGTCATGTGTAATAATTGTAATTATAACAGCAAATTGCATCATATCAAGTCACACATATTTTTTTCTTTTCGCTCTCAAACACGAAATCAAAGTGTTTTTTCGAATACCTGACAAATTTTTCAACGCAAAATTATTTGCCATATGTTTTCGAATGGCTTGGCTTAATGCTATTGAATAATAGTTCAAAAAATCTGATGCCACAAATTGATAAATGTTTACGCTTTGGCGTTAAATAATCGTTTACAGTTAGGCGCGATTGAAATCTTGATACGAGTTCTAGTGTTTGTTTTGAAATGTTGTTTCTTATCTATATTCAATGAATTATCTTTGTGTATTGTATTTGGCAGATAGATTTACATATTTAAAAATGACTAACAAAAATTATAAATTTCGCATATGCATGTTGTATGTATGTGTATCAGAGATAGAAGATTCGGTAATTTTTCATAGTGGCGAATATTTTACACCAAAAAAGGCAACTATTTAATAATTTTTAAAAAGAAAATTAGCTCACAGTTTTTGGTTTCCGTTTTTATGTTTGTTCTATGCAATTAAAATTTTAGAACTGGTTTTTCTTTCAAATGATACTTATGCGATCGATAGATAGCTTTCGATATCGCCGAACAGGTAGTTAAAGTTATGAAAATGAACATATTCTGCTGATCACTGTGCATTTCAAGAAGGTGTTCAAGACGCTAATTTAGCGTAAGCAAATATCATTTTCTATGGTTTTGTTTTGTTTTTATACTTTCCAAAAAAAGAATTGGAGGGTATATTCACTTTGTCATTCCATTTGTAACGTAGCGAAATATCCATTTGAGAACCCATAAAGTATATATATTCTGGATCAATGATGAAATCTAAGACGATCTGAGCATGTCCGTCCGTCCGTCCGTCTGTGGAA
This sequence comes from Linnaemya tessellans, assembly GCA_951800035.1. Lineage (NCBI taxonomy): Eukaryota > Metazoa > Arthropoda > Insecta > Diptera > Tachinidae > Linnaemya > Linnaemya tessellans. The sequence continues at coordinate 106,428,757 of OX637533.1, forward strand.
ATCACGATACATTCCGAACGAAAAGAGCCAGACCCTTGAAATTTGGTATGAATATATCTTCAAGGATAGCACAGGTCAAATTCGGAAATGGGCTAAATTGGGCAAGAGGGAAAAAAGTTCCCCTAAGAAGAACTAAACCAACCTCTAAATAACAACATAATTTTTAAAGTTTTTTTTCTTTAATTTTGTTAAGCAAATGATATATAAGTTTTTTATCTCGGACCAGCACTCGGGGAATGACCCCTACATATGCAGTGCATTGCGCCGGAACTAGAGAGGAGGGGATATTATTCAGGGAGATGACAGATGAAGAAAGATGAGGAGATAGAGAATTTTTTGTAGCTATTTCAACCCTTTTTACTTCGACGAAGGAGGATGTTGCTGTTACTCTGCTTTTTAGTACATGATCGTGTCAGTCGCTGTCAATTATGTTCAGTGACCAGTGACTATGCCTTCATCATTGAAACAGGCTGACAACAACCATGCCCTAATGCCGATCAGAAGAATTCAACACAATATTTCATGACTCAGCGCGGGGTTGAACTCAGGACCCTCCGCTTCATAATCTCGTGTTCTACTACTTCAGCCAACAGAGAATTTCCAATGCGTTAAGCTTGGACCCGCAGACGATATATTTTTATGTCAGAGAACTTCCAACGCGTTAAACTTGGAGTCATAAAATCAAAAAAAAAAATTTTTGGACCCCGCCCCCTTTAGTGGGCGTTATTATATGTAAAAGTAGTGTAAAAATTTAACAAATTGTTTTACTTAAGCCCACATTCCTTAAAAATAAAATTTTTAAGCTTTAATGACGAAGCTGAGACGTCACCTGGTACTTCTCTGCCCTGCCCCCTCCTCCCCTTTTGCCCTCTAAAATATATTAAAAATTAATTTTATATTTAATTATTCCAAACATTTATTTTTAGAGTTTTAAGGCAAAGGTGAAATGTCTCCCCCACGGCCCTTGCCAGAGAGACCCCGACAAAATACAGTTTCAATGCCCTCCAAAAAGAATTGAACCCCGTAAAGTATACATGTTCTTGATCAGTGATGAAGTCTAAGACGGTCTAGCAATGCCCATACGTCCCTCTGTTGAAAACATAATATAGTCTATTTTTCGACCCCGCCCCCTTCAGTGGGCGTTGACGTACGATATTATATAAAGGAATTCTGTCCCACCGAATTAAACATTTTCCCCGGTATTCATAAAAAAATAAAACGTATTTGAAATCTGTTTTAAGAAAATTTTGTATGAAAAAATTTGATTAAAATACATTTCAAACTCATTTTAAATTTTATGAATAGCGGGGTTTAAATTTACTTACTAAATATTTGGTGGGTATGTAAGACTCGAACCGGTCGAATATAACGTTTTTACTTGTTTTAGGACTGGAACTGAGAGGCAGAGCCCTAAGCCGAGCATTACAATCGGCGGCGCTGACTAATGAGAAAGTTGTATACTTCTCGATTGCACAGAACTCTAAATTTGTTGCAATAAAATTTAAAAACTTTAACATTTAGCTAAAAAATAATCGGCGGCGGAGCCTGAAAAGACGGTCGGAGGTTTAGTTTATCCGGCTGTTAGCCGCTCGGCGCAGTGCTCTGGTCAGAGGAAGGCTCCTACTAATGCATTGTGGCACAAGAGTATAAAGAAGGACTTAATGCTGAGAGGACGGATAAAGAAGTTGAGGTGGCGATTAATTATTTTTATAACCTTCACCAAAAATGGAGAACGTACTTATCATTCCGTGTGTATAAATCACAATATTAACATGCGATCCCATTAAGTATATAGATTCCGGACCTTTATGAATAGGGAAGTCGAATAAGCGATGTCCGTGCGTCCGTCTGTCTGTATCTGAAATCGCGTTTCCAAAGCCTCCAAAAAAGCTAGAGATTTATGTATTTGATTAATGTATTCGCTATGAAAATGAATAGAAAATCCAAAGTACGATTCCAGAGCTAGTTTTAACTAGTTATCATTTTTGATGATAACTAGTTAAAACTAATTTTTATTTAAATGAAATTTATTTGTTGGTGGTCAAGCAATGTCTATAGGCATTTCATTGGTGCTTTACCAAATCGTCAGTAGACTTTAACCACAGTTTTGAAAAGTCAAAAACCTCTTATCTTATGCATATACTTCCGAAAACCATCTGAGAATTCACAACTTGTAAATTACAAATTATTTTCAAAAATAACAACAGAATAAGAATAGTAGGCCCTGAAACTCATACAAAACTTAACCAACAAATAAAGTATATTTGATACGAATCTATTTTATTTTTCTACACCTTTTTCATTTATATATTAGTATTGTGACAACAATGTGTCGAATAGAATAATTTCATACTAATTTTTATTTTTTTCTTTATTAATCAAACTTATTTTACACTTCAGGAAGAATTAAATTGGTATTAAAAATCAGATATATTAACAAATTTGATTCTTCTAAAAGAAATGCATTGATATAAGACAACAGAAAAACAAAAAACCAGCCCAGATCTGAAAAACAAAACTTTTTTTTGAAATATTAAAGTAATTAAATAAAACAGTTTTTTGCCAGAGTAAGTATATAAAACAGATATAATTTCACCTCTTTGGTACTAAAAGACAAAAACATTAGCAACTTAAAAAGAAACTAATTAACAATTATCAACGCTTGTTTAAAACAATTCTGTCGGCAATTTATAAAAAAAAAATTACTCTGACAATGAAATATATCGTCATAGTTAATAATATGTCTTTCCATGACAATGTGAAATAATTCCATTTTATTTTTTGCCATAAATTAATAATTTATAGTGGAATTGTGTACTCACATATTTATCATATTGTCTGGCTTGTGCATAATTGTCTACAAATAATCACTGTATGGAAGCAAGTCTGTCAAGTATAAAATGTTACAAATAGTTTGACTTTTACATAAATAATCATGTGAGTTAATACCACAACTTATTAGAAATTCATAGTTCTAGTGTTGATCGTCTACTGGTATATAATTAAGCCTTCATTCACAAGCACCGCCGATGAAGGCTTCATGTACTGAATCAGAGAAAGCAATAATAAAAAATTAAATGAAATCATGGTGGTGTGGTTGGTGTCCAGCATAAAACCTATTATCATCATTATCACTGCACAATCGGTTCACAGATGACTTATTGTTTGGCAAAAATTAAATTTTTTAATATATATATATATATATATATATATATATATATATATATATATATATATATATATATATATATATATATATTTATTTTTTTAACTTTATTTTTGTCTGTAGAGCTGTAACACTTACAACAGCAAAGAAATCTCTTATATTCGATTAATACAGCTTTGACAAATAAATATGCGTATAAGTACTGATGATGGAAGTGTAGTGACTTCCGAAAATAGCACTCTTCTGCTCTGCTGTATAATTTGTATTATTATATTAATATGAATTTTCCCTTCTTCTTTGGAATGTTTATCATGACTTTAAGAATTTTTATCTATTAATATTAACAATTAAAAATATTTAAAATTTTCGGAAAAACAAGTCAAAGTAGGTTTTATTTTCATAAAAAATATTTTTGTCATTGTCTTTCAACAGGCTTTTTACGCATATTATTTTACACTATTTTATTTATTTCGTAAGAATTTGATAAAAGTTTCAAAATTCTTATTTTGTTTAAAAAAGTTAAGAAAATTTTCCAAAACCCAAAATAGGGAGTTTGCAGGTTAAAAATGAGATGCCTGTAATTCTTAAAGAAAATTTTCAAAATCAAACAATAGGGAGTTTTCAGTATTTTTTTTTATTATTTTGAAATATATTGTCATGTTTTAAGGTGGTTTGAGAATTTTTTTAATTTTAGCCGTGCGAATTGTTAAAACAGGTGTAAACCTTAATATTTGCATTAAAAATAGATCTATGCTTTAGTTCTTTAATAACGTAAATTTAGAAAATATTTTTCATGATATACATTCGTTTTGAATAAGTATGGAAAAAGGAAAATATTTAATAAATAATTTTTTTTATTAAACAAAAATTAGGAAAAATTTAATTTTTTTAAACCTTTAGTTTGATTTTTTTTTATAAATTTAGAATGAGTTATTTAAAATTTCTTGCCTCATTAATAAACATAAACCCCGGTATTCATAAAAAAATAAAACGTATTTGAAATCTGTTTTAAGTAAATTTTGTATGAAAAAATTTGATTAAAATACATTTCAAACTCATTTTAAATTTTATGAATACCGGGGAAAAAGTTTTGTACTAAAATTACGTTAAAAAACAATTTAAAATCACTGCATTTTTAAAAAATATGCATGTAAATTTTGACAAAATAAAAAGTCAAAATCACGTAGATTTTTACACAAACAATATAATAGAGCACAAGAGTTTCAAATTGAGGTTTTTTCCAAGAAAAGTGTATGAGGCAAGCCACAGTACACCGGCAGATTGAAAAGACCATCTGGCTAAGATGTTTGTTTGTGTGTGTGCCGTTAAAGGTAGGACTTAAAATACATTGTAGTTAAACGATAATTAATGTAAAATTGAAAAACTTCTTGCTAAACTAAAGGCTGCGGGCTTCAGTAGACTTAAAAAGGGTGTTATTACAAGATGGAACATTTGCACTCACGTATGGTATTTATTTTATTTTTTCTTTTGTTATTGCTGTAGAAATGTTTTAAACGCTAAATAATAAGATTTGTTTGAAAAAACTTTAAATAAGTATATATAATTCTAGGATGCCGTTAATTAAGACAAATTTTCTTTAGGGATATGCCCCTTAGCACTACCTTTAAAATAAATATAGATATGGGTTAGGCAAAATTTGCTAAATTTTATTTATAATGCCAAAAATAAGTGGGAACATTTTACTTAAAAGTGTAACTTAAAGTTATTTTAAAGATTTTTAAATTTTAATATTCAATTTAGTTTTCAAATTAAAAAAAAATTAAGTAAAAACGCTATATTCGACCGGTTCGAGTCTTACACACCCTCCAAATATTTAGTAAGTAAATTTGAAATGTTTAAGTTGATGGTAGAGAGTTCCTTTAAGACATCTCTGTACCCATTTTAAATCTCTATTTTAACAAAGTCATTCCGGGAAGGGCCGTATGGGAGACGTTTCACCTCTGCAAGATCAGAGAATATCTCAGCTTCTTATAGGCTTAAGGAATACAAATTGTTCAATAATTTACACAATTTTTGCATTTACATAATATCGTACGTCAACACCCATTGAAGGGGGCGAGGTCCAAATATAGACTACATCATGTTTTCCACAGACGGACGTATGAGCATTGCTAGACCGTCTCAGACTTCATCACTGATCAAGAACATGTTTACTTTATGAGGTGCAATTCTTTTTGGAGGGCATTAAAACTGTTCTTTGTCGGGGTCTCTCTGGCAAGGGCCGTGGGGGAGACATTTCACCTTTGCCTTAAAACTCTAAAAATATATATTTATATTTATTTTGAATTTTTTTATAGGGTTATTTAGGAAGCAAAGGGGGAGTATGGGGTAGGGCAGAGGAGTACCAGGTTACGTCTCAGCCTCGTCATTAAAGCTTAAAAATTTTATTCTAAAGGAATGTAGGCTTAAGTAAAACAATTTGTTAAATTTTTACACTATTTTTACATATAAAACGCCCAGTAAAGGGGGTGGGGTCCAAATATTAATTTTTTCGAGTTTATGACTCCAAGTTTAACGCTTTGGAAGTTCTCTGACGTAAAAATATATCATTTGCTTAACAAAATTACAAAAAAAAAACTTTAAAAATTTTGCTGTTTTTTAGAGGTTGGTGTAGTTCTTCTTAGGGGAACTTTTTTCTCCTTTGGCCCGATTCAGTCTCTTTACGAACTTGACCTGTGCTATCCTTCAAGATATATTTATACCAAACTTCAAGAGTCTGGCTCTTTTCGTTTGGACTGAATCGGGATTTCCACAGACGGACGGACAGACATGCTCAGATCGTCTTAGATTTCATTACTGATCAAGATTATATATACTTTATGGTGTCTCAGATGGAAAATGTCGCTGCGTTACAAACGGAATGACAAAGTGAATATACCCTCCAATTCTTTTCTGTAGCGTATAAAAATGTAGTAGTTATTTATCTCTTAAAGAAAAGTTTTCGAATAAGGTTTAACATTCGTGTTAGTAAAACGGAGGACTTGGATCTATAAAAATGTTTAAATTAAAATTATTTCTAAGTTTATTTGGGAATTTGTTGTTTAACACAAAATTCTTTTAATTATATGCGTGCCAATTCTTTTCCCAATTTTTTTATAAAAAAGTTCAAAATTGATTATTGAGGGGTTTTAGCTAGTAGTCCGGTCAATTTAGACATTCGAAGTTACATAAAGTCTTAACAAGCTGAATTTCTGTGAAGTTGTTTAAAACATAATTATAAACAATGTCTAGAAGTTCCCCATCATTCCCCTGTAAGGAAAAAATTTAATTCAAGGTCAAAGGTCAAAAAAATGAGTTTGTCGCGATTTTCAGCAAAACGGTAAGTTTTATCATAAAAGTACCTCAGACAAAAATTGGAGATCATAAAATTATCTATAAAAAATGTATGAATACTTTTTTTCTTACGAGCCACCGTTTCTGAGATATAAGATTCAAAAAACGCGCTAAGTACACTACCTCATAGGTGGCGTGGAACCGTGTGCATATTATGACGATAACGACTTTTATAACTTTTTGAATCGTTATATCTCAGAAACGGTGGCTCGTAAGAAAAAAAGTATTCATACATTTTTTATAGATAATTTTATGATCTCCAATTTTTGTCTGAGGTACTTTTATGATAAAACTTACCGTTTTGCTGAAAATCTCGAAAAACTAATTTTTTGACCTTTGACCTTGAATTAAATTTTTTCCTTACAGGGGAATGATGGGGAACTTCTAGACATTGTTTATAATTATGTTTTGAACAACTTCACAGAAATTCAGCTTGTTGGGACTTTATGTAACTTCACTCTCATTTTTTGCTCTAAATTGACCGGACTATAGTTCCTATGCGCATTTCACTGGGGCTAATGCAGATCATCAGGGAACCTTTACCCAACATTTCTTAGAATAGCTAGAGATATTATTTTAAACTTCGACTCAATTGAATCAGAAGTATAAACAAACATCAAAGCTATAACAAGAACTCAATAATCACTTATTCCTTTTTTGTTTTCTTACTGTGTCATACTACAACTGGCTGGCTTCTTTCCAACTCTAAGTGTAGATAATCAATTTTGAAATTTTTTATAAAAAAATTGGGAAAAGAAGCAGCACGTATAAAATTAAAAGAATTTTGTGTTAAAATTATTTCATTCAAATATTTCTGTCGCGTACATTTCTTTATCTTTTGTATAGAAAAATCTAATTGCAAAATATCTTTTTACTAAAACAAACAAGTTTGAAGTTTTAATAATCCTTGGGGTCTCTTGGCACCATTTTAAATACACCATAAAATTTTAAGACAACCGAAGTACTCGTGTGGAAACAGCAGAATTGCTTATGTCTTTTTTTCAAAACTCCTATTTTACAGTAACATTGTGGGCTAGTGGAGTTAAAATTTTTACAGTAGCCGGAGGTCTTTGAAAATCTATATTTCAGCAACAGTGTGTTGGCTTTAAAAAAAATTATTTTCCACCCTTCGCTAAGAGGCAGACAGCATTTATTTTCTTTGAGTTTTTTTTTTTTTTGTTTTCTTGGACCAGCACTCAGGGGATGACCCCTACATATGCGATGCATTGTGCCAGAACTAGGAAAGTTGGTTATGGGAAGGAGGATAGACGCAGTAGTGTTTGTGGACGTTCGATTTGAACCTCCCCAAGTTAAAACTGACAGGAAAGACCTCTGCTGGAAGTTTGTTCCACATACGAACCGTTCGGCCAAAGAACGAATTCTCTCTGTAATGCGTGGTGCGATTCACTGACAACTCAACCACAAAAGGATGTGCCCTATGTGAAGAGCGGGTAGCTCGCAGAAATAAACGGTTATTCGGCACAAGCTCCCTTATTTCACCAGAACACATTCCGTTGTAGCATCGGTAGAACAGTGAAACACACCCCACGTTGCGTCGATGCTCCAGTGAGTCAATAGAGTTGGCTACCCTACTGTCACCGATGAGCTTCTTCGCTCTCTCTTGTACGCGGTCGAGCAACTTCAAAACAGACTTTGAAGCACCGGCCCATACATGAGAGTTGTTTTCCATCTTTGGTCGGATGTAGGTGGTATATATATTGAGGAGATCAGTTGGGGTGAAGTATGTCTTACACCGCCTTAGAAAGCCGAGGCACTTGAATGCTTCTTTTGAAATATGAAAACTGTGATCTGTCCATCGAACGTCACACTGTATTTTCATACCAAGAACATCAAGAGCTTCTGATTCCCCAATACCTATACCATCCATAAACACGGATGGCGCAGAACCTTCGAGTTGGATCAGTTCGATCCTATGCCGTAGAATCTTATGGGTACAACTTTGATTCCATTTTTATTTCTGACTGAACAAATGAAAAGATTAAAATATTTATGTGAAGTGTTTAGACATAATAAATTAAGCATATAAAGATTAGTGACACCTTTAAATCCAAAAACGTAACTGGTAAAAAAAACACCACATATGAATTACACCCTTTACATGTATTCGCAATGTTGTTACTATTCGTAGTATTCTAAACTCGTACATGATTGAGTTAAAAGTGGCGGCGACTTAGTCATAGATTAATTTCAGTCTGCGGGCATCAAAACAAAAAGGAGTGCAATAAACAAAAAAATAAAAAAAATCAATGTTAAAAAATAATAAATACTGATTACATTTTGTATTTATTTATGTGCGCCAACAACTAAACGTTTCAACTCATAACGATGTATTAATGCATGAAGCTCTACGAGAACCATTAATATGCTTCAATTTTGTATTCTGTCTTGCAGAAATTAATTCAATTAAAAAAAAGCGACACGCGACATTTAGCACCTGTGCGGAAAATAACTGCCACAACATGTGCTTCTCTAGTAACAACGACAACGAATGAAAACGTCTAGTTTAAGGTGTAGCATGATGATTGCAGCTTTAAATGTTATTTTAAATTAATACTGAGCCCAGTATTGAATTCTAATAGGAAGTATTTTGATATTTGCAATAAAAATTTTAATTATAAAATTCTAAATTTTAATTATATTTCATTGCTTCAAGAAGGGACGTTGGTTTTTAGAAATACTTTGAGTTTCACAAGGGAAGATTAATTTAATTTAACTCTTTCAATTGAAGTGATAATAAAGGACTTCTCTTTTTACCAGCAAAAAAAAAATATTTACAATAAAACAAAAATAAAATATTTTTTTTATTTTTTATTTTTATCTTGGACCAGCACTCAGGGGATGACCCCTCTATATGCAATGCATTGCGCTGGAACTGAAAACGAGGGGATAGTACTGAGGGGACAGACTAGGAAAGATGAGAAGATAGACAGTTTTTTTGTAGCTATTTCAACCTTTTACTTCGCCGGCTAATTTTTGCTACAGGGCCGACGAAGGTGAGTGCTGTTACTCTGCTTTCAGTACATGATAGTGTCAGTCGCTGCCAATTATGTTCAGTGACCAGTGACTATGCCTTCATCATTGAAACAGGCTGACAACAACTAACACAACCACGCACTAATGCTGTTCAGAAGAAGTCAATACAATATTTCATGACTCAGCGCGGGCTCGAACTCAGGACGCTCCGCTTCATAGTCTCGTGTTCTACTACTTCAGCCAACAGTTTAACTGAATTAATTAATTGAATTAAGATTTTTATAGGCTAATTGTTCGAAATTTTTTGTTCCAAATTCAGAAAGTTTTGGTTATTCAGCTTACACAGGAGAGCAGAACAGCTGTTTTCGAAAGCCGTAACGCTTTCATCATCACTGCTCATAGGCATTGTGTTTGTCACCACTTATTAGGTGCCTTAGTTGAATATGATAACTTTTCTTATTTAAACAAATTTTATTAGGAAATTGCATACGAGAACTGTATCAACGTGATGGTAATACCCGTGTTGCCGTTTGACTATTTTCATCATGTCCCGTTTTTCTGAACATATTTATATTTTTCTGTTGCTTTAAAGAAGCCTAATTTTTAACACTTTTATGCTAAGAAATTGGAAAAAATTATGCTTCATCATTCTTGGTGACTTTAAAGTACTTCAAGTTGTACTACAGAAAAAAAATAAATATGGCACAAGATATGACCATAAAGCTTAAATGGTCAATGTGTTAAATCATTATATTCTTAGTTGGAATTTGTCAAAGATATAATTTTAAAGAATGAGAATGAGCTATATGGTTTGAATTCTTTACAACTTTTTTAATTATTATTCTCTCTTTCATTACACGATCAACACGATCGAACAACAAACATTTTAATGTGCCCATTACAACCACAGCGTCAGCAGTAAACCATTTGTTTGGAAATTTTAGTCAACATGGTTCTTACAGACCCCTTCCTGGTGCCGGAAGAACACCTGCCGTGCATACTGATCAAAATATTGAACGTGTACGGGAGAGCGTGCAGCATAGTCCATCAACATCAACAAGGATGGATGAGACACAACTTGGACTATCACGTATGTGGGAAGCAGGAAATTGACATCACCTGCAGGTAGGGTTGTCATCCGTCCTCTTTTTTAGATCGTCGGGGTCCGTCCTCCTACTTTTTTAACAATTGTCTGCGATTGTCCTACTTTTTGCTGCTTTTACATTTTCAAAGTATCAAAACTGCTACATTTCCGCTCATAAGTAGCCATTCTAAATTTTTAAAAACAAAACGACCAAAATAATTTACATATAACACAGATTTCGTACGAATCAATTTTCGTTCAAAATTGTGAAACAGCCAGTAAAAATCACTATTTTGAACAAAAAAGGCCTATATGTGATGCGTTAGGGACAGCGTTGGCATCACTGTATGAATTGTTAAGCACTTTATGAATATTTGAAAAAATGTGATAGACATGTATTGAAATGAATATAAATTTTTTAAATATAAATAAGTAATTTTGTATATTTTATTGAGTTTTTTGATTTTCATATTTGAATTTTAGGCAAAAAAAAGAGTCCTCTTTTTTGAGTCAAATGTCCTCCTTTTTTAAGGTCGTTGTCCTCCTTTTCTAAAATTGGAAATGGCAACCCTACCTGCAGACAATCATTTTTCAAAGCTAATTGCAAAAAAATTCCTCAATAATATACTGTATTTAAAAAAAAAAATTGAATAATCGCATAAATAAAAAAGTTATAAACCACTTAAACCATATAGCTCATTCTTCGCCACCCTGTATCAGCTGGGGAGTTCCCTTTACATCAACACACTTATTTATTTAATACTTAAGATAACGATAAGGATTATTTATTTAATAATCATTAACTATGAAAGCCCCTAGAAGTGGATGCTAGAAATTATTATTTCCTGTACGATGCTCCATATAATATTGGCATTTTGGCGCTATGGCTTCGCCATATATCTTGTACAAGTTTAACCCATATCGTCCCAGAGATTTTTTTTCGAATCAGTTTATGAAACTTCGTAGTTAAATGGTAATTTGGGTCCAGAAGATACGAATCAGATGTCCACAATTTTTTAAAAATTTTTATTAAAAATTTTTTTTAATTTTCATTAAGTTTTTTTAAAAATTTCCACTAAAAATTTTTTTAAAATTTTCATAATTTTTTTTTTTTCATTTTCATTAAAAATTTTTCTAAGTTTTTATTAAAAATTTTTTTAAAAATTTTTGTTAAAAATATTTTTCAAAATTTTTATTCCAAATTTTTTTAAATATTTTCATTAAAAAAGATATGTTCTTAGTCTTTCCTAAACAGATAAAAAAAATTTTAAATCCTTGAAATTTACTGTTCGAAAAATGGAACACTGGGACGAAATGGGTTAAAACACACCAAAAAGTATTTTTGAAAAAAAAATTATAAATAAAATTACTTTTTACTTATTTCAATCTGAAGACCTTTTTGAACTCTCTAGCACATCGAAAAGAATTTATTCAATTAGACACAACCCACCAGTGCCTACGAATTTTTCAAAGTAAATACAATATCATAATTTTAAAATATCGTTCGCAATTTGCAGAAAACTATTACCATAAATCTGATAATGCCAAAAGTTACACACAAAAAAAAACAAAAAAAAATATCAAAAAAAAAACAAAAGACCAACTTAAAACAAACAATAAAACAATACCAAAGCAACTACGAGCATAGAAAGCTAAAAATAATATCAAAAATAAATGCTTATTTCAATTTTGTTGCAAAGTGCAAAAAAGCAAAAGGGCAAATGAGCCAACAAACCAAGTTAAACACTATGGCCAACATACACAACAACAACAACAACTGCAACAATACAAATCATATAGACGGATACGAGTATAACAAGTACCGACGACCAACACAAAGTTGGACATAATGACGCCAGGCGCCAATTGGCAAATAACTAGCAACTGTAAGTACGAGTAAGTTGCATTTTAAGCAAATAGCAACTTCCATGGACACTTCCACCGCCGACACCGTCATCAACATCATCATCATCATCATCGTCATTAACATGGTCGAGGATTTGCAAAAACATGAGCATGAGGATTGGGAAAAGCGAAAAACATGGATTTTTAACAGCACGCAGTTGAAAACTGCTGAAAAAAATATTGAAAATAGCACCTAGAGTGGAGTTGTTGTTGTTGTTGTTTTGCACTCGTAGTTTCCATTCAACTAGAATGGTCTCATGCGGGGTAATATTATTATTTTTTTCTTCCCATACGAAAAATAAAACGGGGAAGCCACGATTTCTTTTTTGCTTTTTTTCAAATGGAACACAAACAGTCATGCCTTCGTACTGGCACAAACGTGAAGCTGAACACAATTCATGTTTGATCAGGAAGAATACCGAAGTGAAAAAATAGCAAAAGAAAAAAAGAATTAAAAATAAATTCAAACGCAAACCATTCAACCACAGCTGGCAGCAATTGTGTAAATTATGTTGAACACTGATAACCATCTGAATGGAGGCACGATTTTACTTCTCCTCTTTTTTTTTTGGAATTTTTGTTTTCTGTTCTGACTGTCATAGTAAAAGTGACTGTTTAAACAGCCCTTGTGGGTACCTAAATGTTCTCAGCTTTGGCTTGGCCAGCAGTCTGCGGATGGTTTAGTAGGATGCCAGTAAAATAAATAAGACGAGAATAAATGGCATGATGTAGGTGGAATGAATACTTGCATTGTTTTCATTGTTGAGTAGTAAGAAGATGCTTCTATTTTTCTAAACAGATTATCACTTGCACAGAGATATCGAAACTATTACACACATGAGGGCCTCAAGGCTTATTATTATACCCTACAAAAGAGAATTGGAGGGTATATTCACTTTGCCATTGCATTTGTAACGCAGCGAAATATCCATGAAATCTAAGGCGAACTGAGCATGTTCGTCCGTCCGTCTTTCTGTGGAAATCACGATTCAGTTCAAATGAAAAGAGCCAGACTCTTGAAATTTGTTATAAATATATCTTAAAGGCTAGCACAGGCCAAGTGCGTCAATGGGCTGAATCGAGCCAGAGTGTAAAAAGTTCCCCTACGAAGAACTAAACCAACCTCTAAAAAACAGCATAATTTTTAAAGTTTTTTTCTTGGAATTTTGTTAAGCAAATGATATATTTTTATGTTAAAGAAGGTCCCACGCATTGCCATAAAATGCAAATTGTTTTTGGACCCCGCCCCTTTAGTGGGCGTTATTATATGAAAAAATAGTGTAAATATTCAACAAATTGTTTTACTTAAGCCTACATTCCATAAAAATAATATTTTTAAATTTAAATGACGAAGCTGAGACGTAACCTGTTACTCCTTTGCCCTAGCCCCTCTTCCCCCCTAAGTGACCCTACCAAAAAAACAAGAATAATAATATGTAGTAAGAATTTTAACGAACATTTATATTGCTATATTAAATTGAATTAAGATTCATAGGCTAATTGTTCGAAATTTGTTTTTAAATCTCAGAAAAAATTCAGAAAAATGGGACATGAAGAAAAATAATCAAACGGTAACACGGGTATTATAACAATAACATGTTAACATCAGGTTGATACAGTTCTCGTATTCTTTTTCACAATAAAATTTGTGTAAATAGGAACTGTTATCACATTCAACTAAGCCACCTAATAAGTGGTGATAAACACAATACACATGAGCACTGATGATGAAAGGGTTGCGTCTTTCGAAAACAGCTGTTCTGCTCTGCTGTGTAAGTTGAATAAAACTGATGTTGACTTTCCTTTGTGCCTTGGAATATTTATCATGTCTTTCTGAGATTTAAAAATAAATTTCGAACAATTAGCCTATGAATCTTAATTCAATTTAATATAAGAATAATAATAATTAAAAATTAATTTTACATTTAATTATCCCAAACATTTATTTTTAGAGTTTTACGGCAAAGGTGAAATGCCTCCTCCACGGCCCTTTCCAGAGAGACCCCGACAAAATACAGTTTTAATACCCTCCAAAAAGAATTCGACCCCATAAAGCATATATTCTTGATCAGTGATGAAGCCTAAGACGATCTAGGAATGCACACACGTTCGTCTGTGGAAAACATGATATAGTCTATTTTTGCACCCCCGCCCCCTTTAGTGGGCGTTGACGTGGGATATTATATGCAAAAATAGTGTAAATATTGAACAATTGGATGTACTTAAGCCTATAAAGAAGCAGAGATGTTCTCTGGTCTTGTCGAGGTGAAACGTCTCCTCCACTGCTCTTCCCGGAATGACATGTTGCTTAAAACTTAAAAAACTAGTAGACGGTTATAAAGTATAAAAGACAATAACTTGAAACAGATTTTACAAAAATTCAATATAAAAATTTTCAATATTTTAGAGTTTTTCTTCCAGAGGAAAATCGTTTGAATGTATTTTATTACTCGAACTTTCTTGCAAATCAAATTACCAAGATGAACATTATTTAAACGATTCTAGGCACGAGTCTGCAATCTGCAAACTTTTGCTTTTATAAATTTTGGTCAAATTCAAATATTTACTAAGAGTAGAACATTTTTTATAACCATCAAACTAGCAGAAGGGATCCATCACTACTGATTTCGAGGCTGCATCTCATCAACGTTTTTTTTTTGTTGAATCTTTCCTCTGGTGAAGGAAATCATACCCAATTAAAAGAGTTTCCCTTTTAATCGGATTGGATTTTCTGTCAGCCTACATGAAACTTGATATGTGCCATGTTTTCTTTTTCTCTGTGAGAAAGAAGATGGACGGATTTTTACGTGCCAAATTTGACAACAAATGACTGAAAATCTTTTCGATCGGAAATATGTATATTTTTAATTTTTTATTATTATATTTACAAATTCATACCATATTTGTGCCAAGAATAATGTAATTTATTAAAAAATCTTTGAGAATATTCCGGTTTTGAAGAATATTTTTATAGGTTTTAGTTGCTTTCTTAATTAAATTGAATTAAGATTCATAGGCTAATTGTTCGAAATTTGTTTTAAATCTCGGAAAGACATGATAAATATTCCAAGGCACAAAGGAAAGTCAACATCAGTTTTATTCAACTTACACAGCAGAGCAGAACAGCTGTTTTCGAAAGACGCAACCCTTTCAACATCAGTGCTCATGTGTATTGTGTTTGTCACCACTTATTAGGTGGCTTAGTTGAATTTGATAACAGTTCCTATTTACACAAATTTTATTGTGAAAAAGAATACGAGAACTGTATCAACCTGATGTTAACATGTTATTGTTATAATACCCGTGTTACCGTTTGATTATTTTTCTTCATGTCCCATTTTTCTGAATTTTCTGAGTTGCTTTCGTTTTACTAAAAAACTTGACTCCAATTGCTATTGTCCGCGTGCCTTAGTTGCTACTTCGCTGGAATAAAAAAAATTGTTTATTCTACACTATTTGACCATCGGCTTGGTTTTAAGTTCAATTAAGTGCAAAACGAAAGCAACTAACGAAGGATTTCACTACCAACAATTAACCAAACAACTACTCCACATTTCTACACCTCTTTCAATTATGTGATTTGTACAAGTGTGCGTCATTGCATTAACATTTAATCCTTAAGTACACAAACGTTTACGTCCTCGCATGTATGCCTGACATCCCACATGACCAAGACTTTTGCTTAAATAATTGCCTGCAAGCACAGCGATGGAAATCGGGGCACAATTTTTCCATTCTTATCAGTGCTTTTCTCCGAAGGAAATTTTTAATAGACTTGTGTCGAAATCATTTATCGGCTCTTTTTTGTGAGAATCTATGATCAGACCAATGTAATTGCAATAGTTTTGATCATAGGTTCTTGTCAAAAATGAGCGAATGAAAGAGTTCGACACAAGTCTAGTTTTTAATCACATTCCTGATTTACAAGAAATTTTAAAATTTTCACATTCCTGATTTACAAGAAATTTTAACGCAGTTGTTGACAGCGGCAAGTTTAATAGTAAAATTGGCTACAATTTTATCGCCTTTGGAGGAGGATTTCAAAAAATTAGTATAGAAAGAAAAATTATTTGCTTCCAAAAAATTCTTTGAAAAATATAATTTCGATGTTAATTTATTAAAAACTGAATACTCGCAGGGTCGCATTCGAGCACGTAGTTGTAATCGAGGTACACCGCTAAAAATGTCTGTATACTTTACTCGACAGCAAATGACAGAAGATCAAGTGATCTACAACTCGCAAGCACAAAAACATGGATTGAGATTCAGTAGAAATATGGCAAAACGAAATTTTCAAGTTATCACGGTATCATTTATATTTTATTTAATTTATAGAGCAAAATATGTGCCTAAAATGAGAGATAATAATTCCATTTTCAGTGTCCTAGATTCCCCCCAAAACCTTTCGAGCATCGTTGTATCCTTAATTGTCCACTTCTGCAGTCATTCATTTATTCTAAACCCAGGTCAAGTGGAACATTTTGAAAATATGTGGTTGTGTGCAGATTTTTATAACTTAAATTGATGGCATGAACACTTTAAGGTGTGCTCTCTTCTTTATCGTCATTTACTTATTTGCGGATTGCTTTAATATATTTTCATTTTGGCCGTGTGGAAGAACGAACAGTTTGAGGATAAATTGTTACAAAATGTTAAATGTGGCGCCATAGTGTTGTAACATCAATCGTTTCGTTAACGTGTTTGTGCGAATATGTTGTTGCTAAAGCTGTTAGTCTTGTTCTTGCTTTTGGTTGTGTTCTTGTTCTGTGTTTTTTTGTTTGTCTCTGCTCTTGTAAACATTCCCCCCTGTCGAATAGTTAGTGTGGCATGATCCAACTATGTAATTCACATAGTGTTGACAATATTTGATGTGTTATTTTCATCCTCCTACTTTCCCCTCCCCCCCTCCTGTCAGTTTCAGGTGTTGTTGTAATGTAAAGCAGCACTATTTTGACAAGGATGGTGGTCTGTTGTCTACTCATCGTTTGATGTTTTTCGCTTTAATTTCACTTTGGCCTTTTGATATTAAAATGCAGATGTTGATGGTGCACTGTGGTGTGCGTGATGCGAAAAGAGGTTAATTACTTTTGTTGCTGTGGATATTTTTTATATAGGATTTTTTTTTTTCATTTAGTAGACAATGAATAGAAAAAGTCACTTTTTTAATTTATATAAACCAGAGCTCCGAAATCTTCGCTCGAATTCGAGTAGAGAGTGAAACTGGCTCGAATTCGAGCGCGAGTACTCCTGCGAGTGAAAAAAATATATCGAGTTTACTCGATTTTTCTATTGCACTCGAATAAGAGCGCATATGCTTCGCTCGATTTCGAGTGGGAGTAAAATACGCTCGAAATCGAGCAGATTATACTCTTGCCGAGTACTCTTTCAGTCTTCCTCATACAGTGTAAAAATAGAAACTGTTTGTTTTTGCTAATTTGTATGTGTGCGTGTGTGTGTAGCAGCAAGTATGGTAAGACTGAAAGAGTACACAAAAACCACACGCACACACAAGTCAGCAAAGACACACAGTTTCTATTTTTCCACTCGATTTTACTCTTAAGAGTAAACTCTAACTCTATTTCGAAGATTTTTACTCCCACTCTAATTTTTTAAAAAGGAGTACTCGCGAGTACTCCCACCTAAAACAAACGAGTGGAGAATAAACTTTTTGTAACACTCGTAATCTTCGAGTACTCTTCTTCCCGAGTATTTTTCACTCGCGAGTAAAATCGAGTAAATCTGAGCTCTGATATAAACATACAGTACAATTTTTGTAAAATTTGTTACTGTGTAGCAAAACTCAGTGTTCAGTAAGATCAGAGTCGTTGAGTAAATGTATTTATTGTTTAAGCATTTGAGAGCTGGATAAGTAAGAAAACACGATTGAATAAAAATCAGCATTATTTTTTTTTGTCGCCTCGTTGCTATATTTATAAACGTCTTTCCAAATACAGGGTGTCCGCCGGGAAGGTATACCACTTTGTTTTGCCGCCATTTTGGTAAACATTAGTCTTGGCAGTTCATATTTGGCAGCCGTGAAGTAGACAGGTGGCAAATTTATTATGGAAAAATATACAGCCAGGAATACAGTGGAATTACTGTGAGAACTCTTTCCACAACAAGTTATTTAAAAAAATAGTGATGTTGATTGGCCTCCCCTGACTGGCCTGTTTTGACTGCTCCGGACTTCTTTTTGTGGGTATATCTGAAAAGCAAGGTTTATGAAAATAAACCAGAAACGCTTGAGCAACTCAAACAAGACGTTAGTGATGAAATTAATGAAATACCGCGTGAAATGTGTAAGAATTTAATGAAAAATGTACTCAAAAGGTGTTGCATTTGTGAGTCCAACAGATGCGGATATTTATCTGATATTGTATTGTATTACAAACATAATTGACGACATTAAATAAAACATTTATCAATATGAGATCCATTCTCTTTCATTTAATCAAAAATTAAACAAAGTATTATACCTTTCTGGCGGACACCCTGGATTTATTTCACAGTATTTTGATGGTGTTGATTTTCTTAATCACGCAATGACGCTCTCTGTTAGTAATCATTATAGTTTCAAATAGCAACTTTCAATAGAAAGATATTTCACACAGAGTTACGCAACTTAATCTTAAAAACGAGATACTGCCTAATCTAATCAGTTCGTTTAAGTCACTATACAGAATCTAAAGAGACGTTAAGTTGAATAAGATAACATATCCTTAAAAATCCTTGGAATATCTTTTTGATTGACAACTTTTTCAAATACTTTTAGATAAGCCATTAAATGATCCTGATGCATAGAAAGAAGCCCTGAATATGAAACACTAAGACAAAAGAAAAAAAAATTGCTACAGCAGTTGTGTAGGATGTCAAGTGCCTATTTCATCTTATTTCTGCCCATTAAATACCACAGTGCAGCCAGCAATCAAGTTTCCCCATTTGTACGCATACGAGTATCTGTCGTCTTTCAAACCAACCAGCCAGCGCTTTAAATATGCTCGCATGTACATGTGTTTGTATGTATAATATATAGAGTAATTACATGTTATTTGTTGCTTAAGTGATTTATAAACCAATTTAAAATAAAGTTATCTGTCTATCTATTTGTTGGTTTCGCGATACTGATGAGAATGATTGAAAGAGGGAGAGTGAATGTTGTCGTGATTGTTTTTGAAAATAAAAGGCAAATTAAAGTTGATGACGTGATATATGGGCTAATAAATGCAGACTAAACTGGCTGCAGTTGAAAATGGAAGATTGCTGTTTTTCCACAATAAAAATTGCAGTGAAATTTCAAGTCAACATCACAATACTCTGAAATTCTATATGAAATTAAATAACATGATTCTTGTGTCTAGTTTTTTATCCTTTTAATAGTTAATAAATTTGTTTAAAATGTCACTGCAATTTTTATTTGTTATTAACTATTAAATTAAATAATTTTAAAGGGAAAATAGCAAAGCTTATAAATATATTTAGTGACAGTTTCTAAGCGAATGGTGAGATATTTTTAAACCTTTAAGTGGTTAAACAAGAAGTAAAGATGATTTTAATTTTGAGTTTCGTAGTGACAAGTGGGACTGCTCGAATAGGTGGATGTCGTAGGTATATAAAACTAATACCAATGGCGACCACATGGCAGAAATCATATTTAAATATCAATATTAATTGTTAATTTTATCACCGGGCTTAAGTTCGAATCTGCAAGACTGCAAACCATTTTTTATTATTTTATTAAAAAATGAATTTGTTCAAATTCTATTTTTATTAATTTATATTAAGATTGGAATATTAAGAATATTTTTTCAATAATCATCAAACCAGCAGAATAAATATTAATATTAATTTCATAAAATTTTCTTTCCAATAAAGCCCGTTTCATTGATATGGAAAATATATTTCCTGATTTTATTGTGATTTAAACAAGTGTCAGTCTATTATCAAATATTAAGTATACGCACAGTAGGACTGTTGAATACCGTTCACATTTTATTAATTTAATATTGTGTTACAAACAGGGACCGTCACTGTTATGACTTTTATCAAAAAAATCAAGAAATAAGAGTTATTTTTGATTTTTATATTTTTAGATAGGAAATAAGAGTTATTTTTGATATTTATTATTTTAAATGAAAAATAAAAGTTATTTTTGATTTTTATTTTTTTTAATGAAAAATAAGAGTTATTTTTGAATTAAGATTCTATAGGCTAATTGTTCGAAATTTTTAATTTAAATCTCAGAAAGACATGATAAATATTCCAAGGCACAAAGGAACATCAATATCAGTTTTATTCAACTTACACAGCAGAGCAGAACATCTGTTTTCGAAAGACGCAACCCTTTCATCATCAGTGCTCATGTGTATTGTGTTTATCACCACTTATTAGGTGGCTTAGTTGAACTCGATAACAGTTCCTATTTACAAATTTCGAACAATTAGCCTATGAATCTTAATTCTATTTAATACAGCAATATAAATGTTTGTTAAAATTCTTACTACATACAAATTTAAGCTATGGCTTGAGCTACCAATAATAAAATATTGGAAAAACGTTCACATGTACTTAAGTATAAAATTCAAACCAAAAAAGTTTGACTTAGGTATGATGGAACAAAAAATTCAGAAAAATGGGACATGAAGAAAAATAATCAAACGGTAACACGGGTATTATAACAATAACATGTTAACATCAGCTTGATACAGTTCTCGTATTCTTTTTCACAATAAAATTTGTGTAAATAGGAACTGTTATCACATTCAACTAAGCCACCTAATAAGTGGTGATAAACACAATACACATGAGCACTGATGATGAAAGGGTTGCGTCTTTCGAAAACAGCTGTTCTGCTCTGCTGTGTAAGTTGAATAAAACTGATGTTGACTTTCCTTTGTGCCTTGGAATATTTATCATGTCTTTCTGAGATTTAAAAACAAGTTTCGAACAATTAGCCTATGAATCTTAATTCAAAGTTATTTTTGATTTTTATATTTTTAAATGAAAAATAAAAGTTATATTTGATTTTTATATTTTTAAATGAAAAATTAAAGTTATTTTCGATTTTTATATTTTTATATCAATAATAAAAGTTATTTTTGAGTTTTATATTTTTCTATCAATAATAAAAATCAATTCAAAATTCGTGACCTAGGAAATATGTTTGTGTTTCCATGGCTTCGAAAATTAGCTTTAATTGTTCATTCTGTACCTGCCACTCAAGTCAGTGTAGAAAGGTCATTTTCAGCACTCAGATTAATATTGGGAGATTTGAGATATAATTTATCTGAGGAACATTCAAAATCAATTATGATGGTAAAATTGAACACCTGAAAACGACCTCTTAACACTGACTTGAATGGCAGCCAAAACTTATAAGCTATTTCTATGCATTCATGTTTTTATAGCTGATAATGGATAAGTCACATAATATATTATATTCATATAGAAATTTGAATGAAACAGCATATTATAATACATACGGCATCAACAAATAAATAAGAGTTTTGAATTGATTTCTATTATTGATATAAAAATATAAAAATCAAAAATAACTTTTATTTTTAATTTAAAAATATAAAAATCAAAAATAACTTTTATTTTTCATTTAAAAATATAAAAATCAAAAATAACTCTTGTTTTTCATTTAAAAAAATAAAAATCAAAAGTAACTCTTATTTTTCATTTAAAAAAATAAAAATCAAAAATAACTCTTATTTTTCATTTAAAAAAATAAAAATCAAAAATAACTCTTATTTCGCATTTAAAAAAATAAAAATCAAAAATAACTCTTATTTTTCATTTAAAAAAATCAAAATCAAAAATAACACTTACTTTTGATTGTTAAAATAAAAATCAAAAATTTAAAAATCATGCAATATGTTGGATGCATTTCGCCTAAAAATCATGATGGTGTAATTAAAAGTTTTCTACGATGTTCATTTATGTATGATTGATTTCTTAAAAAATTTAAAAATAACTCTTATTTCCGGTCCCTGGTTACAAATAATATTAAAGGCGTAAGAGAGAAAATATTAATTTTATAAACTGCTTATTTAACAAATTGTCTATAGAAATATATTTTATGCCTCATGAGGGCGACATGCATAAAACTTTTATGCAAGTAAATCGAAATAAATGTTAGATAAATTTATATATTTTTTTCGAATTGCCGTTAAACAGTTTAATACAAAATAAGTTCTAATTGCTTATGACATTCTCAGAGTTATTTAAGAATAAAATGCTTTTTCAAGTATTTTAAAAATCTTAAAAAACTTTCCTCCCCAAAAATAGTTGAAACATGAATCAAGAAATACAAATAAATGGTATCTTTCGATTTACATTCATCAAACATTTTTTTATTATTTTAATGCAACATGTTTTTTCTATACTAAAAAGTATAATTTCGTTTTATAAAACTTGTAATATTCTCAATGTCCTTGCTAAAGTCCAAAGATCATTGGCATATTATTTCCTGGAAAACACTACAATCTGCCTCAACACCATTATTGTTTTAGTCATGATAATAATCATTATGATGTACGCCAATGATAATAAAATTATATATAATCAACACCATATAACCATATCCTCTTTAATAAATCAAATTAGTTAAAAGCACACAAACTCAAATGCACGCAAGGTAATAAAGTTAAGTGACTTGCAACGAATGACTCTGACGCTGACTCTGACTCCCTCGTCTTCTAATTAAAAAATCTAGAAACGTTTAATATTGTTATCACACACAACAAAATGCATACAAGCCGTACACACGGCTGTAGCAGATTGAAGGTGCATGCATAAGCGTTGGCGCTTATGGGTACGTGTGTACGTTTGTGCTCATACTCACGCAACAGTCCGGCGTGCACTCGTGAAACCTCTTTTAAACATATTAAACGTAAATTATCACGTAATTATAGATAATTTGCAATGATTTTGTTTGTCTTTTTTTTTTTTGCTGGCAGTTTTTTTTTCTCTCGTTCTGGCGTTGTATTCATGTATGTTTTGTGTGTTTTGAACATTTCATATGCGAGCAATAACTATTTCTAAAACTATTTTGATGTATAGCACGTTTTTGTTTATTATGATAACTACAAGATAGTAGACATTGTACTCAGACACTGTAGGAATCCAATGGATACGAATATAAATGCAATTATATATTCAATACGATTTTATACGATGTGTGTAACTGAGTGTGTGTGTGTGTGTGCAAAGTCATAGTAAAAAGCGACAGTCAGCCTGTTGAGTTGTTGTGTTGTTTTTCGCTTTAACAAGATTTCCTTGACGAAAAACCTTTTTTTTTTTGTTATTCTTTTACATAAATATGAAATAACAAAAAGAGAATTTATAGCGAATGTAATACGTCATATGTTTTGTATATGTGGCGCACGGTGGTTGCAAACAATATCGATGACATGTTTCTTTAAAATAGAAATAATATTTTGTATATGAACGCCACTGCATAATAGCATCATTTGCATAAGAGTTATTTATTTCAAATAAATTTCCTGGAATATGAGTAACAGTGCGACTTCAAAGAACATCATGTTAATTTCATAACTGCCTGTGAAATGGTCATGGCACTCACATTCACTCGCACATGCATATCATAGAGATGAAAACATACAGTTAATTTTGTTGTAGTTGTTTTAAAATATTCGCAACAGTTGGCTATCTCTAAAAATTGGGTACAGAACTTTTAGCTCTAAACAGGAATAGATAATTGCACAATATATTTTTTGATAAAACTTTAAAATCATATTTATATTTTTATAAATAATAGTTCTGAGAATAATAGCCCAATTCACAACCCTGTGCAAATGGTCTAGCATTATAGCATTTGCAAATTGAGAGAGTATTTGAGAGGATTTTCAATGTATTTTGGTGGTGTAGAGTACAATTATTTTGCAAATGCAATGATGCACGACCATTTGCAGAAGATTGTGAATAGGGCTAATATTTTATACCATATAAAACATATTTATTGGCTATTTTGTGGGCTGGCCAGGGAATTCTTAACTAAAAACTATGCCTGCACAGCCATTGTTGTCCTGTAAACCCACTGTTCTGTTCTGCAAACAATATCTTTGTGCAATACATTTCCTTAATGTAAAAGTTTCAATTCTTTATATCATTATTTCTATATCATCGCAATGTACGAGCACACATACTTGTGCATTAATGTTTGCTTGTGTGAACACTTAAGCGTAGAAGATGTTGTTTAATAAATGTTTCGATCTGTAAACACAATAAACAAATAATTGATGGCAAGAATTTAAATTGACACATTCGATATGATAAAACAATACAAATACTCATACTTAAATTAAAGCATCTAAATAGAAGGGTGCGTGCGCATGCTCCTTCGATAAAGTACAATTTCACAAACATCATTAAGAAATAAAAAGTGGTGTAGTATTTAAGGGCAGCGAATTTATGTTACAGGGCCTTATAGTGGGGCAAGATGATTGTCGTCCTCTTTAAGAACAAATTTAACGTTACAGTCCTTGAATGAATTTTTAAAAATAAAGACAAGTGCAATTAACAAAGTTAAAGTAAGAAGCGACAACTTGGTGTTGCATTTGGTATAAAAATAAGTAAATAACATTAATTTATATAATATTTCAGGATATTGAAGGATAAAATGTAATTTATGAATTGAAACAAAAAAGTATTTCTTTCTTTTTTGAATCTTGCTGCTTTTGTTTCTCTAAGTAAAATAAAAAATTTTGTTTGGTATTTTACAATGAAAACAAAAAAAACGATTTTGTTAATTCGATATTGATTCCAGAACGAAATTTTTTCTTTTATTAAAAAGAACGCAGTTAAACTTTTTAAACGATCCTAATTTAAGAAAATTACTCTCGGAACTTTTTTGAAATACAAATTAAAAAAATTGAATTTTTGTTTTAAATTTTAATTATAAAATTTTATAAAAAAAAATATAAAATAAAATCCCCTTTTAGGCGATTTTAAAAAAATTGAATTTTTGTTTTAAATTTTAATTATAAAATTTTATTAAAAAAAAAATATAAAATAAAATCCCCTTTTAGGCGATTTTAAAAAATTGAATTTTTGTTTTAAATTTTAATTATAAAATATTATAAAAATAAAAATATAAAATAAAATCCCCTTTTAGGCGATTTTAAAAAAATTGAATTTTTGTTTTAAATTTTCATTATAAAATTTTATAAAAAAAAAAAAAATAAATGAAAATCAAAAGTGTATCGAAAACTTTTTAAATTTAGCTGAAATATATAGGCTGATGCCTATATATTTCAGATTGTGTAACGTTTGCAAATAACGTTGAACGTTACCCATATGGGGCAGCAGCCGTCTACAAAAAGTCAAGGTACGTAGTGTTACACAAGAGCATGGAATAATTGTGTGTGTTCAGCGTCAGTTTCGACGCTGATTTCTTAATCGAGTAACGTCAACTAGGCAATCATTCTGCAATATTTGAACATCATGCAGCAAGGAGAGGCCATGCAAGTTGTGGCAGCCACCGGACTGATATAACTTTATATCCCTGCTATGGCTAACAATTTCGTAGAGAATAAAGAAATATCAGACAGACGTGTTACGCAATTGGATCTTGATAAAGAACTTCTTACTGCCGGAATTGATTGAGTAGTGCTTCGTAAACAAAACGGTGCAGCCGTATACCCGGTAGAAGACACAATAGAGATATTGTGATGGAAGCATTTCCTTAAAGCATAAATCCCCTTTTAGGCGATTTGGCATGAATAGCAAGATCGGC
Source organism: Linnaemya tessellans (assembly GCA_951800035.1). NCBI lineage: Eukaryota > Metazoa > Arthropoda > Insecta > Diptera > Tachinidae > Linnaemya > Linnaemya tessellans. Next base: position 106,455,019 of record OX637533.1, read on the forward strand.
CAATATAACTATTGCCGACTACTTTACTTGGGGCTACTTGAATCGGATGATCAACAAGCCTCAGAAATATCGCAGTCCTTAAGGAGAATTTTCAAGATGAAGCTGAACAGGTACCACCGTACTACAGGCCACATACTAAGTGTCAATGTCCAAAGAAGGATTTCCATCACTTTAATTATTTTCTTTTATTTAGTAAAAAGGTTATTCAAAATCAAAATTGTATAATTAATCTGGTGTCACGCTGTACACAACGAGCCGTTGGTGCAAAATTGTTATAAACGAAGGTAAAAACCTTTTATGAACGATTTACTTGAATTCTTGTCTGCCAGTTAGACTTCCTTAAGGGGCGCCTTTAACTTTATTAAATTCAGTTAATTATTAAGCTTTTGATATCTTAAATTTGAAATCGAATAAATTTTCGAATAAGAAAATATTCTTTTTCGACTTCACCAGATTTCTAAAGACATCAGTGACGTCTCAAAGTAGGGCAGTCGGCCATAATCATTTTAAATGCATTTTTAAATCATTTTTAATTTTAATAAAATTCCAGATACTTTTCAGAAACATCATTTGAACTGAAGCACGAAAAATTTGTCTTTAAAATTTACTGATCGTGCCACACTGCGTATGATCTATATTTTATAGATTAATAGCAAACAAGTCTAAGGCTGATGACAGAGTGGTCGCTAGAAGCTATAATATAAGATGGCGGTACAAACCACCGCCTGTGGTTTCTTATGTGATCGCTCAAATGATGTCAGAGTGCGAGTGAAGCTAGATGCGAGTGTTGCTAGGAACACAACTGCGACGAACGACGAATTTTTGGTCGCGAATATTCGTCGCCAAAAATAAAACACATTGGTGTATATGAAAATGCACACAATCGTGGCGTTGGGGGAAATTCGTCATACTCAGCGAAAGTTGAAATACATTTATTTCTAATTGTTTCGTCAACGAACGACGAACAAATCAATATAAAGTGACCAGGTTTCATATACTCAAACTGGTTTTTTGTAGAAAAACATAGTTCACTACTGTATTGTTGCATGTAGCACTAAAATTTTCAGTACATACTAAAAATGCATTCACAAATTCACAAAAATGTATCATTCTGACGACTTTTTATTAATTTTGAACACTTTTTATAATATAGTTTTTCTTTCTATTTCTCACTTTTTCATATGGTCACCCCATCAGCTGTTAAATGAAAATAATAATTTATTTACAGACAAAAAATTTTTCAGAAAATATTTACAAAAAGGAATTTGTTCTGAAAAAAATGGACAACACCGGGATAATTATTGAGTGTCTAAACAATCTGACTGGCATCAGAGGATTACAATGATTTAAAAAACAAATATTAAAATTTTGTTTGCTTATTATTTTAATTTATTCGTCGTTATTGTGTTTCATACGACGAATTTATACAGCGATTTTTTATCAACGAATTCGTCGTACTAAGCGAAATTCGTCGTTCGTCCCAGTTGTGTTCCTAGCATGTGTGCTACAAAGCAGGTTGGGTAATGGTTTCTAGCACGTTGTAGCTTCTTCCCTTTTGTTTTTGTTTTTCTGTCATGGCATTTTTCTGTTTTCCTTTTTGTGCATTCCTTTTCTTTCCAAAAATTGTGATTATTTAATAAGCTTTTGTGTGTTAAAATCAAATGAAAATTAAATTAAACAAAATATAAGAAACTTGTGTGTTAAATTTGAAATGTAAAACACTAACACATTAATGTAAACAAAAGAAATCGCCTTGTTCAATATAGCGTTCACTCCGACATCTTATAGCATGATATAGCACAAACTATTATCACTTCTATCTTCGCTTCGCTTCTAGCGGCCACCCTGTCATCAGCCTAACGTTGACAAGATATTCGTGAGCAATTATTACAGCTAAAGTGCATTTTAAAAACAGCTTTTGCACGAAAGTTATTTAAACCCAGCTTTTAAAGTTTGATGGAGATATGAGTCGTTTTCTCATATTCAAATATAATTTTCATTACAAAAAAATATATAATTTTCATTATACAAAACCGAAAACTAGAGTTCAAACGTAAAACAATCAAGTGTTCACTATTTATAGCCACTTGAGGCTTTCGGATCAAGTAAAAATTTCGCGCTATACGAGTACAGAATAATCAAATAAATTTAATGAAGCTGCTGTATTGCACAACAAACAATTATGTTAAGGGCCCCGAGGCCCCAAGGCCGTGTTGTACAATTTATTTATTTTGCCAAACAAATTATTACATTTAAAAAATTATGCATAAATTTTGCGAAAAAAGAAATACAACGAACAATCGCATGTTAACTTGAAAGTTTTCCTTTTTATCTTTTTGTTGTTGTGAGAGGTAACGCACAAATAAAAATGAAACGACAACAACACTAACAACAACAACAGCAAGAGGATCGTTGTCGTCTCGCGTTGTTTTCACGCATTGTTTTAAACATTTCGATTTTGTAACCGAATGCAACAACAAAAGTGAACAATAACAACATGTCGATAAATGTTGATGCGTAAAATGACACTTGGCGCCAATATAGAGAAACTGCATTTAAAATGACATTTAATAAGACGTTTAAATGACAATAAGAATATTTATTATAGTGGCCATGAGAATGTTGTCGTTATCGTTATTGCTGGTATTGTGGCATTTTTTCCTTTTCACCTTTAGTTTGTTGTTGGTTCGTGAAATTTTTTTTTATGCTTTTTTTCTAAATATTTTCCTGAAAATCTTTTTAAGACGCTGCCATTAAGTGTGTGTGATGATTTGTTGATTCAATTAGTTAAAGGATCAAGAAAAAAATGTTAAACATCAATTTCGTAAGAAAAGTTAATGTTTTAAATCGGGGAATTTTTTTTCGCAAAAGAAATTTTTAATTTAATATTAAATTTTATGTTGAAACGGTAATAAGTGCAGAATAAGTTATGCAGCGTTGTAACAGTCTCTGGTGTAGACTGAATAATATTGTATGGCAGTTCTTGTTACAAGAAATTTATTAATTCTAATTTATATACGAGGTCTGTTCAAAATATAAGAAGCATTTTAAATTAAGGAAGAAAAATATTTACTAATGGAACAAAGTTTTTAAAAAGGGTAGGGAAGATATGAATCAAGATCCTCGTCCTGGCCGCCCCATATTGAAGAAACTGTTTATTGCTATTGAATAAGATGCTGGCGAAGGCCATATATCGATTTGGTTCTTGCCATGCAATTATTAAAAAAAACAAATTTGGGCGTGAAGGGCATGGCAGCAAAGGTCGTTCCAAAATTACTGAATTTCGAGCAAGAGCAAATTTTAATTTTTTTGTTGAATAACAGTGTAAATAATTCAAAGGCACTGTATTTACCCGACTTATTCTTATTTCCTATATTGAAGTGACTCGGGAAAGAACGACGTTTTTAGATGATTTTTTCAATCACATAAAAAACGAAGCGCCGAAAAATTTCCAGAACACACCAAAAACTGCATAAGTGTATCATATCTGAGGGGGATTAATTCAAAGGGTACAAAACAAAATACAAATTAATGAATAAGTAAATAATTTTTAAAAAATCTTTAAATTTACTGAACAAACCTCGTACATACATACAGATTTCTTTTGAACCCTTTTGTATTTATTTTAAATAAAAATTTCGGATATGGAATTGTTATAATTCTGCCCATTATAAAGGGTGTTTTTTTTTGGAGTGTTACAACACCAGAGCAACGTGGGCAAATTATTGAAATTTTTAATCAAAATAATTGTTTTATACGTCAAACTCATCGTGCACTTCTTCCATTTCATGGCGTTCATAATCGTTCTTAAGAGCGGCAAATTCGAAGAACAATAAATCGCTTTCGGACCACATTTACTGACGCTGATAATGTGCATCCCGTGAGACGCCGAACAGTGAGCACTAAAGAAGCTGTAGCCGCAGTACAGGAAAGCATTGAAGATGATCCTAATCAATCAATTCGTCTCCGTTCTGAGCAACTAGAGTTGTGTCCTTCCACTTTATGGAAGATTTTTTTAGTTGTTGAAAAGTGGTGTTCCAGATTGCGTTTTCTACGCGCCCTCTGTGGCGGCCAAATGGCAGAAATCATATTTTAATATTAATTTCATAAAATTTTCTTTACAATAAAGCCCGTTTCATTGATATGAAAAATATATTTCCTTGTTTTTTTTGTTATTTAAACTTGTGTCACTCTATAAAAAAACACCCTTTGAATTTATATGTATTTTTGTCTAAACAATTCTGAAGCTGTGGACTTCGCAATATTTTAATTATATGCGGAATTAATATATGGCTTCTTTCACAAAGTTCTGATGAAATGAGTGGAGCGTTTCTCCAAAAATATATTTTTTTATAAAATAAATCTTAATATAAAATAATAAATAGAATTTGAACAAATTCCTTTATTAATAAAAATAATAAAAAATCATTTGCAGTCATGCAGATTCGAACTTAAGCCCGTTGGAAAAAATTAACACTTTACATAAGAAAGTTCGACTAATAAAAATTCATAAAAAAATAATATCGTTAATCAATTTGTTTGAGTCTTGAGGTTATTTTATATTAATATTTATTAATCGTCGATATTTCGCTAACCAACGCACTATAGGTAATTTGACTAATTTTTGTGGCAAAAAGTCATTTTTCTAACTTTCAAGAATGCAATTTTTTTTGTTGGTATTTGATAAAGAACACATCAAAGCTAATAACGGCATGTTTTGTTTTTGTAAAAAATTAACGACGACTGCTTAGCAGGTGGTCAAAATCATTGTTTGTGAGCAAAGTGTTGTATGCAGTATATAAAGTGCGATTTGGTATAATTTTTAAGTTTCTTTAAATAGTTATAAAACAAACATAAATTTAAATCAAATATGGAAAACAAAAGTGATAGTAAGTGGTTAAAAGTTTAAGAGAAAGATTTTGTTAAAAAAATTTTTATTTTTACGAAAAAACTCATACTTCGGACATAACCTTTAATAAAAGTATGTTTTCTCAAAATTGAATTTTGGATAAGCTTTTAAAAAAATGGCCCAATTCGGCCGTGTTAAAACAATCAAAAACGTATTAAATGAAGTATTTTGAGTTTATTTTTGTCAATTTCATGTTGCGATTTTTTGCTTTTATTGAGAAATATCATTTTTTGTAGGCAGCCTCCGCTTGCAAAATAGCGAACTTGCGGAAGTTTGGTTGGATAAGCAGAAGAAAGAGGAGAAGAATGCTGCTGTTTACAATTTTATTGTTGGTAAAGCTGAATGCGGGAATGTTTTTAATGAGGAATCTGCTTATGTGAAGGAGAAAGTGCGATTTTTTTGTAAAAATTTTCATATAAATCTGAAGAAATTTAAAAATTTAGGCCGCCATATTGGATCCGCCATTTTGAATTTGAAAAATTTTACCTCAGATTCGAAATCAGCAACCTTCAAAACCCCCGTATACCGATTTTCATCCTTATTCAGTGATTCCTTATAGTTTTGGCCAGAAAATGTGGTCATTTTACCTATAGTGCAACGGTTAGCTTCTTCAGGAAATTATTTATTTTATTGCAAGTCGCTGTTTTGTTTTCTTTGGGGATATTGTGCTTATTTTTTATACGTATAAAATAATATTGTATGAATTTTTATTAGTCGAACTTTCTTATGTAAATTGTTAATTTTATCAACGGGCTTAAGTTCGAATCTGCAAGACTGCAAACCATTTTTTATTATTTTATTAATAAATGAATTTGTTCAAATTCTATTTTTATTAATTTTTATATTAAGACTGGAATATTAAGAATATTTTTCAATAATCATCAAACCAGCAGAACGGATCAGTACTGATTTCGAGCCCGCTACGCCATCTCATCAGCGTTCTTTGTTCTCGAAATCAGTACTGATCCGTTCTGCTGGTTTGATGATTATTGAAAAATATTCTTAATATTCCAGTCTTAATATAAAAATTAATAAAAATAGAATTTGAACAAATTCATTTATTAATAAAATAATAAAAAATGGTTTGCAGTCTTGCAGATTCGAACTTAAGCCCGTTGATAAAATTAACAATAAAATAATATTTATAAAATTTCAAATAAACGCGTACAAAAATATATGCAGCACTTATTTTATTTAATGCTAAAGATTGGTTGAAATTTTCAAAGTTCTAAAAAGACCAAGAGATTGAAAACTATTTTGTACGACCTGATACGGCTAATATTTATTTGGGAGGCAAACACGAGCAGGCGAGTTTGCTGGATCGCCAATCATATAAAAGACTGACATAAAATATCATTAAAAAATTAAAAACGCTGCTAGCTTAGCGATAAGCTAAAATATACAGTGTACTCTCTCTTAACGGACACCTCTCATAAGCATACACCTCCTATAAACGGACAAAAATTTTAGTCCCAAAAAAATCCTTAGGAACTTTTTAACATTTTTCCTCTTAAACGGACAAACCTCCCATAGCAGGACGCGGACACTTTTCTTAATACCAAAATTACTAATATTTCCAATAAGCGGACACTTTAGTATTTCCTTCTCAAGAAACGTTGCCTATTTCGTCTGAAGATGAAGAAGAAAGTGAAATTGACGGCAAATTAACTTCCTATAAAGAAGCTTATTCATCCATAGGAAAACTTAAAGCTATTTTCTTTAAGTCACAACGAGCTTAAAGGTGTTCAGCTGCAGACTGATTTTCAAATACATACATCTTAAAGAAATTGAAATTAAAGGGAAAACTTGCCAAGCTAAAATTTCTGACTATTTTAAATCCAATTAAATATAATTCTAATTTTATTTTTTGACTTGTCATAAAAAAACATGAAAATTCTTTTTACTTTATTCTGTTAAAAAGACAAAAAAACTAAAAATATTTCAAACTATTTTTTTTTTTCATGTCTATCTGTATCCATAAAAAATATTTTCGATTTATAAGTGATTTACAATACAAATTTAAAAAAAAAAATTTAAGATACAAATTTTTTAAGAATTTTTTTTTAAATCTTTAATAAATGGAAAATGTGTTTATGAAAATATTTGTCAGTCTTTTTGTACGCTTCTTATAAGCGGACACCTCTTATAAGCGGACAAATTTATCAGTCTCTTAGGTGCCCGCTTAAGAGAGAGTACACTGTATCATATTCAATGAGTAAAACTGTCGACTGCTGGTAGGGTATAAAGTACATTTTATCTAAATGCAACAGTAGCTTTTGCTACCGTGAGAAGTTACTCCTTACAACAACATGAAAAACACTCCAAAAAATAACAAGTTTTTGTACGTTAATACACCTTCTAATTTCAGTTTGATAGACATGCAATTTACGTAAAACAAAAACACCAGCCTTAACAAAAGCAAGACCGTATCTACGCCACCGCAATTTAATATTACCGACCATAATTGTGTTCATGTTCATGAAATCTTTCTTAATAATAACAAAAAAGAGAAAAGAAAAAATATTGAAATACTAAAAAAAAAAATTAGCACAACAACAAATGCAAACCTGCCAACATAAAATCATATTAGGAATTCTCTCACGCATAAATTTCGTCCTGTTGGCTCTAAAGATTCATGCAGAATGTTGGCACATTTCATAATCATATCAAATGTGTACAGCCTCAGGCTGTGCACAAATCAAGGCATTTTTTAATGTCTATTTGAGTATTATTTCTTTGTTTCCAACTTCATAATTATATGGTTTACAATTCTTTTGTTTTTTTTTTTTTTGTTTTCTTTGGCGATATTGTGCTTATTGTGAGCAAATTAATTTGATTAAAATGTTTCATTTATATATAAAATATAATTGGTTTAGAAAAAAGAAATAATATCTAATAATAAAAAATAAAAAAATTAAAAACACTTTTTAAATGACCCACGCATTCGTTTGGTTAATTGTGGGGGAGTAAAACATTTCATTAGACAAAATAACTGTTTTCAGAATTTAAGTATTGAATGCTGACCTAACGGTTTATGAAATATAAAAATTTTAGATAATTTTTTTTTGTTTTTTTGCAAATTGTATGTGTAGCTAAAAAGCGATATTTATATTTTTAAGTGTTCAATTTACTCGTCTGGGTATTTTTGTGTGTCTTTTTTTTTAGCGTGTCTAAGAAATTGTTTAGCCAACATTAATTGCAATGATGAGGTTTCCACACAAGTGATTCCATATTTCCTATAAAATTATTCTGTTATTTGTTGCGACTTCCTTCATCTGCGTATATCCTTAATTAATATTTTAAAATTTAGTTTAATTATAATAGAATTGCACAGGATACCGCTAAATGTTTCTACACAGAGAAATAAATTTCTTATGGGCGACGTTTCTATCTACTGCGTACAAAGAATCATGGCGATTTCTTTTCTGGAAAATATGTAACATTTTGTCACTTTTTATTCTAAAAAACCACAATTAGAAGCAATTTTAAAATAAAACACATCTTCATAAGAGATGGTAGATCAATTTAAAATAAATTTACTATTTTCAAATTCAATTTACTATTTCACGTCAGATTTAAATTTTTTTCATAATAATTTTCAAGAATATATAACTCTCGCCTAAAATTTGTGTCATAGATCACAAAAACTGAATCACACTGTTTAAAACACATTCTTTCAATATTAAACTCGTATTGCCAGTTTTTTCACTCAATATCAAATCAATTGTTTGAAACGAATTTTATGTGTAATTCGTTTTACTTAAATATTAAAACTTTTAGTAAAAATCTGATATATTTTTAACTCAGTAAAGCGGCTTTCACACTATAAGACTGAGTATTAACATTTATCAAAAATTCGAAATAATATGAAAAGTCTTATAGTGTGAAAGCGATCTTAAGTAAAATCTCATAAATTGAGAAGTAAAATTTGACACACCAATGGCTCTCTCCATTTTTTGAAATTTTTCTAAAAGCTGAGACATTTCATATTATCAGGGTTGTTTTTAGATGTTTTCTTACTACAGAGATTTCATGAATTGTTTTAAGTGTGATAGTGCGAAAACGTTTTGTAATGATACGTTAGATTTTTCGGCATCTCAGGCATTCTCAAAAGAGAAATTCGTTTGAAAATCATACGACTCAGTCTTATAGTGTGAAAGCGGCTTAAGTAAACATTTTCAAACCTAGAAAAGAAGTACGAACCCTGTAGGAAATGTTCCACCAATTATCCTTAACGTACCTATTCCTGCATCCGCTACACTCATTTTAAAAAAAGAATATTTCAAAAATATTACAAAAGTTTTAAGAAACTTTCCTGTCTTTTCTGTTCTGTAAACCGAATCGTTTTAAAAAACGAGAAGTTTTTAAAAACGAGTATTTGCTGTTCTACAAATTACTCGATTTGGTTGCATTCGAAATTAATTTCGAATACAAAATTTGAACGTCATAATCAGCTGTTAATTAAAGGAATAAAGAATATTAAATAATACATCGTCATTTTCTAAAAGTTTCGTTAAAAAAGTCGACGCATAACGTATGACGGATTCAATGTGCCTCGGCCTTTAGAGCCTGTACTTCTTTACGACACTGAGTGCAATTTGTTGAGATTTTTAAATAAAGAATCCTTTACTGAACAATTTTGCAAAAGCATTCATGGGTCTAGGATGATTTTTTGAGGATTTATTTTATATATTTTTTATTTTTATATAAAAACAAAAAACAACAAAAATATTTAAATTTTGTATAATTTACAAATTTTGTTATTGTTGAAATATTATAAATAATTTTAAATTGTTATCCTGAAGAAGATATCCAGAGGATATCGAAATATTGATACAAATATAAAATAAATAGTTTTATAGTTATTATTTTATAAAAATAAGCCTCAAGCTCAATATTATTACTAAATATAAAGTGAAAATGTGCGGAAATGTACGACACAAAAAAGTATATATAAAATAAAAAGTAAGGCGTAGAATGGACTAGGGATATATCAGAAAATGTTTTTTTATCACTAATACACTCATTTAACAAAAAATAAAAGTATAAAATAAAATAAATAACGTTTGGCCTCCTGGAAGGTTTTCGTCAAAACCGCTCGGGACTCAATGTGCTGGAGAAGTAGTTGGGCGCAACTTTTGCTACCTTAGGACCGTAGAGTTCAGTATCTTCGTTCACCCGATGAGTTTCTGCTAATATTTCTTCTATTATAAAATATGTTTACCATATTTATTCAAAATATTGTACTAAGCCTGCACAGCCGATTGAGTAGGGTTAAGCTGTCAATAGTCGAACCATAACTTTTGTTACAAAAATCTCTTTTAAAAACTTATCATAATAAAAATATCAAGACCCTAAACTAATATTTCGGGAACAGGAGCGTAAATTGGACAGATAGAGTGAAAATAATTTCACAGAATAAATATTCGGCGTTTAAATTGGTTGCACAAACGTACTGACAAACTTTTATAAACCAGTTACGTTCCTAGCAAAAGGCTTTGCAAGAATTAACAATTTAATACCATATTTTTATAAATGAAACTGAACCACTAACCGTATTTAACAGTTTCAAAAAGGTAAATAAACATTTTGAAATTCTTTGAATGCAATAAAAGTAATTAGTGAAAATATTTTCAAAAATATTATCAACAGAAATATTTTTAATTTCGAGCACAAACATCTGCCACTAGGAAATTGTCTGTAAACTATAAAAAATTATTAATTTAATTTACAAGTGTCTTTGAGATAACGAAATAAGCAAAACCAACATAAAAAAATCGAAATGAAATTTTTGCCAAATAATAAATTTTCATTTTTATTCGCACAAGGAAAGCATAAACGCCAGAATTCAATTTAACCAACGAAACAAACAGAAATGAATTAAAAAACCCATTAAAACTGTTTTTTTTTTGCTGTTTTCAGAAAAACAACAAACACATCACGATCAAAATGAGAAACATACTAGTCCACGTAGAAACATTTGGCTACAGATGTCGCCACCGTATAGAGGCATAGTCCAAAACCAAATGTGTGTGTGCCAGAGCAACAAAGAGAAATTGTAATTTTCCTAAAAGAAGAGTAAATGAACTTTTGATTTGATTTGATTTACAAAAGAACAAAAATTATATATAAATTTGGCACATAGAAAATAGTTGAATACGAACAAAATAAAAGAACACAACAGGAGGCAAATAAATGTGGTCGGTCTGTGGCTGCTGGTGGAAGACACAAACAAAACAAAAAAAAAACAAAAAAATATATATCTTTGATAATTTCACGAAAACGAAAAGCAGACAGATGGACGAGCGGACAGACGTGGCAGCATGTAGACACAATAAGAAGCTGTTTAATTTGAAAACGAAATGCAAAATGCAGCCAAACAAACTCAAGAACACTTTAAGGCACCACACTCAAGCTCACACATGCACCACACGAAACGATCTAAACACAACAAAATGTGTGTGACAGGCAATGTGTGACCACCACTTGCCTGCCCATAATCCCCATTATAATATCATATCTAAGATCTAGAGAGAACAGCCACAGCCAACAACTACAGCAACAATAATAAGGAGGACACCATTTACATACGAATGAAGACGACATCGTCGTCGTCGTCACTGTCGACATCAACAAAAGAAGCGTGTGCAGCATTTCTTGTCTTTATTCTTGTGCTTTTCGTTTCATTTCTTCTTTTTGTGTGTGTCAAGTTTTGGGCGCCAAATGCAAAAATAGTGTCCATTGCCACCTTTTACCCCCACCGTTGTCTGGCTGGGCCTCTAAACTGAGGGAGGCGCCACACACAAATGTGTGATGTCGTACGTTTGAAAAATGTGATCAATGCATTTCTACGTAAAATGCAAATAATGAGAAAAGCACACACACACACACGAACTTAGATTAAAGAATGAAAGTGTGTGCTCCCTACGTCTCGCTTGCATTTCATTTTATTTTATTTATATGGGTATTTGTTTGAATTGTTTAGTTTTTTTATTTGTTATTTTTTGGCACGCAAGTCCATCACCTAATGCGACAAGGCTTTATGGTGTAAAAGCAAAAATAAAATTTAAAAAATTCCATATCTGCTGAAAAACAGTTTCAAAAAGAATGAAATCTCTTATTTTATTTGCCCTTGTATGAACTTAAAAATAAATCGTTAGTGGTTATCAATGGCCTCATAAAGAAAGGCCCTAACTTAAATAACTATAACTTCACAGGAGAAGTAAATATGTATTGGACTCTAGAACAAGTCAAAGTGCTATAGACGACTGTGCCGAACATTATATACCCTTCATCGAGGTTCGTTTGAATTTTCAATACTTTTTATTTTCTTTCTAAAACATAAAATATGTTTGATTACCGAAGAAAAAAAATTTATTACTTACTTTAATATTCCAATATATAGTTGATATTCCTAATGACTGGTACCACCGAGAAAAGTGGAAAAAGTTGAAAGAACGCTGCTGAGATAGCGCAGCGGCCTCGAAATCAGCACTGATCCGTTCTGCTGGTTTCATGACTGTAAAAAAAAGTAAGTATTCCACTCTTAATAAAATAATTTGAATTGAATAAAAATTTTTAAAGAAAATAATTTGCAGATAGCAGATTTGAACTTGAGTCTGAATAAAAAATTCTTATCTTGGCAATAAATTTTTAGTTTTCCACCTCTGGAGCTGACTTTTTTTAAAGACTATTTTCAAAAATATTTAATTTGTAAAATATTTTTTTTTAAGTTGGTTACTTTTATGTACCAAAATAAATTTTCAATTTTCCATCCCTGGAATCATATATTTTTTTTTATTTTTAATACCAATTTAATTGTTCCTCAAGTACAAAATACAATAAAAAAATAAAATAAAATCAAAAAATGTATATCCTATTTGGTTACTCTTATGTGCCAAAAAAATTTAATTGTCCAACCCTGGAATCATATATGTTTTTTGATTTTTAATACCAATTTAAATCTTCCTGAAGTATAAAATAGTTTTAAATAAACAAAATAACAAAATTAATATCCTATTTGGTTACTCTTATATGCCAAAAAAAGTCTCGATTGTCCAACCTTGGAATAGTCCATTTAATGTTGTTCGATTTTTGCTACGAATTGAATTCTTAATTAACAAACAAACAAAAAATAATACCCTATTTGTTAACTTTTATGTACCAAAATAAGTTTCAATTGTCCAACCCTGGAGTCGTACTTTCGATATTCTTGCTTTTTAATATTAATTTAATTTTTTAATTTTTTCTAAAGTATAAAATAGGTTCATATAAAAAAAAACGCAAAATTAGACTTGCGTTAGTTACTCTTATTTACTAGCAATAATTGTACATTTTCCGGCTCTGGAACATCAGTACAAGAATGAAGTCTCTAGCTCTACTGAGAGCTTCGGGAAACCAATTTCGCGTGTAGAAACACGGACATTCGACTTCTTTATTCATAAATTCCCAGAATATATTGTTATAGAAATTGCATACAGAATGACACACTCTTTCATCATTTTTTAAGGACATCAAAATATGTATAAATATATGGGAAACATGTCCTAGAGGCGTTTAAAAATTGCTAATTAATTATTATTTCTTAAATAAAAATCAATACTCGTATTTTCAAAGTTATAAGAAAGGAAAGCTTTATTATAAATTTTTACCAGGACACATTTAACGATATCTCATAAGTATTCAAACACTTGCTTTGCCGCGTTCGGCTAAATATATTTCTATTCTAAAACAAATTCCTTTACTTGCCTTTGTGCCTTGGAATATTTTTCATGTCTTTCTGAGATTTAAATTAAAATTTCGAACAATTAGCCTATAAAATCTTAATTCAAATTCCTTTACATTCTGTCTAACATTCAGCAAAATTGTTTTTTTTTCTTCTTCTTCTATTTTTCTATAGAAATAGAGATTTTTCGGTGTGTATGTCTATTAGAAGACTACCAGCTGCGTGCATAAATTTCACTTTTTATTTCGAGAACTCTTTTCGATTTAATAGTCTAGTACACATTTTTTTGCATTTGTAAACTTTACAAAAATAAACTTAAAAATCCTCAGAGAACAACATTTGCCGAATTAAAATGAAATATTTCATTTAACTTTAATTTTAATTGTTAAATGTTTAATGACTTAAAAAAAAACACACACACACACACAAAAAGAAATAAATAAATTATGTTTGAAACATTAAAATAAAGAGAGGAAGAAAAAAAATTAAGGAAAGAACAGAAGGCAATTTAATCATTTACTTGATCAAGAACCAACATTTCGATGCAATCAACATTCTTGAAATTTTAAACAAACTGTCTGTCGGCTTGGTGATCGATAAAAAATTTTTTGATTTCTTTTTCACAAATTTAAGAGCATCCAACTAATTTGTATTCAGATGGCCTGCCATATACCGCTTAAAATGCGGCAATATTAATAAGATTTATTTCCAACTTAAAGAAGAAATGCCAGCAACACAGCAAGCCAGTAAAAAAGAAAATAAAATTAAGACAAAATCAAACAGTTTAAAAGACCATAAACTGCAAAACAAAAAGTTATTAAATTTTAATTTCGAAAACAATGAGTTAAATAAAAAAAAGCTATAACAGAGCAATCGATTTGACGAACGCACCTTAATACAATTTAATGTTATTGTACATTATTTTTGAAAAGAAAATAAAATTGTTCCATCGTTGTTTCTTTAAAAATATTTTCATACGACTATAAAAACTGCATGCAAATTAATTGAATCATTTGAAGTGTTAAAGAGCGGTATGCTCATGCGTGTTTTTACTTGATTGTGCATGAAGTGGCCAACTTTTATATGTTTCACTGCACTTCAAAATAAAATTTCATAATCGTCTGAGACTTCATAGAATTTCATTAATCCTACTTATTTACATATCATCAGATGATTTCAAAATGTCCAAGTTGCAAGTTGTCAAAATGCATCCCATTAAATTGCAGCATAATACTGCAAAATTTTACACTTTTGCGATGAAAAATTAAAAACAAATTCAAACGAAAACAAGTAAAAACGTTATATTCGACCGGGTCGAATCTTAAATACCCTCCAAATATTTAGTAAGTGAATTTAAAATGTTTAACTTGGTGGCACAGAGTTCCTTTATTTAATATCGTACGTCAACGCCTACTGAAGGGGGCGGGTTTAAAAGTAGACAATATCATGTTTTCCACAGACGAACGTATGGGAATTGCTAGACCGTCTTAAACTTCATCACTAATCAAGAATATACATATTTACTTTAAAGGGTTCAATTATCTTTGGGTGTAAAAACTGTATTTTGGCGGGGTCGCTCTGGCAAGGGCTGTGGGGGAAATATTTCACCTTTGTCATAAAACTCTAAAAATAAATGCTTGGGATGATTATACACAAAATCAAAAAAAAAATTTATTTATTTTTAATAGGGTCATTTAGCGGGCAAGGGGGGAGGAGGGGGTAGGGCAGCAACAGGCAGTCATAAAACTCTAAAGATAAATGCTTGGGATGATTATATACAAAATTTAAAATAATTTTTTTTTGGTAGGGTCATTTGGGGGGCAAAGGAAGAGGAGGGGGAAGGGCAGAAATCGGCAGTCATAAAACTCTAAAGATAAATGCTTGGGATGATTATATACAAAATTTAAAAAAAAAATTTTTTTTGGTAGGGTCATTTGGGGGGCAAAGGAATAGGAGGGAATAGGGCAGAAATCGGCAGTCATAAAACTCTAAAGATAAATGCTTGGGATGATTATATACAAAATTAAATTTTTTATTTTTTTTTTTTGGTAGGGTCATTTAGGTGGCGAAGGGGGATGGAGGGGTAGGGGAGAGTAGTACCAGGTTTCGTCTCAGCTTCGTCATTAAAGCTTAAAAATGTTATTTTTAAGGAATGTAGGCTTAAGTAAAACAATTTGTTAAATTTTTATGCTATTTTTGCCTATAATAACGCCCACTAAAGTGGGCGGTGTCAAAAAGTGTTTTTATTTTATTTTATGGCTCCAAGTTTAAGGCGTTGGACCATATTTGATATAAAAATATATTATTTACTTAACAAAATAACCAAAAAACTTTAAAAATTATGTTGTTTTTTCTGGGTTGGTTTAGTTCTTCTTTGGGGAACTTTTTTCCCTCTTGCCCGATTTAGCCCATCTTCGAACTTAACCTGCTCTAAGCTTCTAAATATATTTGTGCCAAATTTCAAGAGTCTAGCTCTTTTGGTTTGGACTGAATCATGATTTCCACAGACGGACGGACGGACGGACGGACATGCTCAGTTCGTCTTAGATTTCATCACTGATCAAGAATATATATACTTTATGGGGTCTGAGATGGATATTTCGATGCGTTACAAACGGAATGACAGAGTGAATATACCCTCCAAATTCTATTTTGGAGGGTATAAAAAAGATTTCAAAATTTTTATTTCGGACCAGCACTCAGGGTATGACCCCTGCATATGCAGTGTATTGCGACTGCACTAGAAACGAACACAAAAAGTTTTCAGGGTAATTTTTTAATTATTTTTTTTTAATTCGGACCAGTTAGTGAATTTTTTGTAGCTACTTCAACTTCTTACTTCGCCGGCTAACTTTTTGCTACAGGGCCGACGAACGAGTTTGCTGTTTCTCTTCTTTTTAGTACATGCACTCAAAATATTCTGTACGTAAAATTAACTGAAATTGTCATATAAAATAAATGAATATTCGATTAAAAACCGGTCAACTTATTATTCATTTAACTTTAACAAAAATATCATTTAATTTTAAATGTTAAAAAATTAACAGACTTAAATCTGTAAAAAATATTGCTTTTCTCTTTTATTTTGTTAGCTCAAAGAGAAATAGTATTGTTTGAATCAGTTAAAATTAAAATTGCTTAAAATTTTAAATGATTGTTCATTTAAGAATTATTATACGGAATACTTCTTGAATGAAGTACATTCCGTTTCTTTAATAATATTGTGAATATACTTACAAATAAACAACGGACAATATTGAAAGCAACAGAAAATCCGTATTAATGTGTAGTTAGTTTTTTGAATGACTGTTAGAATCAGTTAAAAATAAATTTGCTTACATTTTTAAATGCTTATGCATTTAAAAATGACTGAACGGAAAACTTCTTGAACAAAATACATTCCGTTACTGTCATAATTTTGTCAGTGTGATAGTGTCAATGGCTGCCAGTTATGTTCAGTGATCAGTGACATGCCTTCGTCTATATATAATTTTTATTTTATAAATTTATGAAATAAATATTATGCATATTTAATTAAGTTTCATATACATGACCTTAACTTGAAGATAATTCGCCTTATTCTCTCGTTGTAGTGAGCAATTGAATTCTGCTGGTGACCTCAGACTATTCTCTAAGGACTACCAAATAGCCAGAGGCTGTTAAAAGCGGACAATTGTTGATGAAAAAGTGTAAACAATTGTTCTAATTTTAATACTGTCTTGACGTTGACGTCGACAAATAGATACAGAATATATGGGAATATTAACCTGCAAGTAAACACCACAGACCAACAATTACATATTCTCAACTCATTTTGATTAATTTTTCATATAAGACTGTTTTGTGCTGCTCCTGTAAAATTTTTTCTATAATTATTATATTGAATTATTGAAACATTTAAAAAAGCTATGAAGAATGACACTTCCAATGACCTCATCCCATTTAGACTTTAATATAATAGATATTTTTATGTGTGAGAAGAATCAATATAAAATGACTGAAACAATTTGTCTACTATTTGTTGATTTGATTGTCACTTTTAACGTTTTTATTCCAACATACAGATATAAACTCTGGTGACAGGTAGTCCGACGTAAACAGACATAATTGTATTATTAACAAATAAAAAAAATATGTATATGTAATAAAAACAAAAAAGGAAATAATATTATAAAAAGACAGAGCTGTCTATTCGATGTGAAACAACAATTTTATGGCATAAATGAAGAAAGTAATTTTATATGATATATAATAAGGAGGAATATTAAGCAGGTGTTTGCGCCGCTGGTGTCCGTATTCATAAAAAAATTAGTATTCACACTGTAGTCATAAAGTCATAAGTCATAAAATAATAGCACTAAAAATATGACTAGTGTGAACAACCCGTCATAACCTAGTGTGCTATTTCAAACATTGATCAGCTGATAAGAAAACAACACATTTGTAATTAGATGTTATCAAAACAAAAAATAACAAAAATTAAGGCAATTGTAATAAAGTTGTTTGAATATGAGAAAAACTACATTTCTATTTAAAATTATTAAATTTGTTTTCTGGTGCACAGGAATATTTAAATGAATTTGTAAATATAAACTAAAACAGCTGATGCCTTGATATGAGCTGAATACATTTTTTTGCGGCGTCATACGAAAAAACGTTCAGTGGCTGCCAGCTGCGTAAGTTAAACGAGAAAGATTTTTCACTTGCATATATTTAGTTTTTGCGATTTAGTTCTCTTTTAACTTTTTTTGTGTTATAAAAATGTGATTAAATGTACAGACAAATAGGTATGAGTAATTTTTTAGCCGTTTTTTAGTTGTGAATCATATATCAGTGACGGCGGTAAACATATACTATCGCCGTCTCACCTAAAGATTTTCAAACGTTCGACTCAGATCTCTAGAGCTATTTTATGACAAAACAGAAACATACCTGAAAGAGTGCTATTATTTTATGACTTTTTTGTATGCAGCACAGCAACAACTTGTTTAAACTGGTCTTAAATATTATGACTTTATGACAATATGACCAAATAGCACGAAGTGTGAATACCCCAATTATTTAGGTTTTACCTAAACGTAAATACTTCGGCAAAGTGTTTCTATTATAAACAATATAATAATTAAAGTACTTTTTATAAAGACTTTATTTAAAATTTTTTTAGCATACTTTTGAGAGCGAACAAAATGCTGTTTTTTAAACAAGATGTCGGTATTTAAAATTATAAAGTAGCGCCCGAAAGTGTGCACTGGTTGCTAGTTAATCTCTAATAGTTGGTATTAGAAATAAAACGCAGTTGAATCAATACTGTTTACTATTATTATAACATTGTTGACCCAATATCTTAATTTTTATTTCATAATTTTTAATTTTATTTTAGTTCTGAACTTTTGTTTGTATATTTGGGAAAAGAGTCGGCACGACTAAAATTAAAAATTTAGTGTAAAACTAAATTCAGTTCAGTTTTTCTTCAAAAAGTCACACATGGTGTTTAATTGTTGGTTAATTCCGCATAAAATTAATTTTGGGAGTATGAATTCATAAATGGCAGCAAATTTCATCGGTTTTAGTTGCTTGAATTTTTAATTTGATTTTTGTATTTTTATTATTGAAATTTTATGCATTTAAGAATATATGAAATATGACGCTCTAACCTCTGCCGCTGAAACTGGTTGAAGATAAATAAATATATAAAAAAAGACATACCCAAAGGCGTGGCAAAACACATAAAAAAATAAAATTAAACTTTTTATATAAAAAAACTCAAGCCTAAAAATTTATAACTCAAACATAAGTCATAAGTTTACTAAAAATTTTGTATTGAGCCCTCATTTAGCAAGACCCAGCCAGCGTATATACAATAATACTTATTACGTACGATCGTATTAGTCAGATCAAAATAATTAATTAGCAGGTGTTTTCAGATTAATCAAGCAATAATTTCCTTTTTATATTTATCACTTATAACCTAAATTTAAGAAACAATTAAATTTCTACAACAGCTCTAAAAAAATGTTTACTTATCAAATCTTATAATTGATATTCCGGTGATGAAATTTTAAAAAAGCATTGCATCATTTTATTTTTAAACATTTTTATTATTATTTGGTTGCTTTCCTAGGAAATTTCAATGTTTATTTAGTAATTTATGTTTCTTAATCAGATAACAGAGTACCAAAAATAGAAAAGTAAACTTTTCTATTCCGAGTAGAACTGCTTTATAGCTACAACCGCAAAAATGTCAAATTATCTGTTAGTGGCAAAAACTATTTTACGATCCGTGATACAAAAGTTGACGGGACTGTGAGGCAAGTTTATTAGAATATAAAAAAAAAACTAAAACTCTAAAGAGGGTTATAGAAATAAAAAGTCTATATAATAGATATAGTTTAGAGCAGTTTTATGAGCCGTTGTTATATAATATGGTATCAAAAGGAGATATTGTGCTATTAAAATAATAATTTTTTTTGCCTTTAAATATCTTTGTTAAAGCCGTTTTATAGGGATTCGTGCTGCTCAGCTTGTAGAATAAATGTCCAGGTTTTATAATGTCAGGTCAAATATCACTATTAAATATTAATAAATATATAAATAATTTTTTATGTATGAATTTTTATTAGTCGAACTTTTCTTATGTAAATTGTTAATTTTTTCAACGGGCTCAAGTTCAAATCTGCGAAACTGCAAATTATATTTTATTTTTATGTATGAAGTTTTATTAGTCAAACTTTCTTATGTAAATTGTTAATTTTCTCAACGAATTTTTTTCAGTTCGAATCTGCATGACTGCAATTGATTTTTTATTATTTTATTAATAAATGAATTTGCGCAAATTTGTTTAAATTCTATTTATTTATATTAAGGTTGGAATATTACGAATATTTTCAATAATCATCAAACCAGCAGAACGGATCAGTACTGATGTCGAGGCCGCTACGCCATCCCATCAGCGTTCTTTGTTCAATTTTTCCACTTCTGCAAGTGGTGCTAGTTAGTAGGAATATCAACTATTTATCCAATGTTTTTAACGAAAATTTAATATTAGCTATCAGCAGCCCATGGCTCTGGAAAAAGCGAAAGAGATAAATGGTATCAAGAATGATAAAAGAAAGATTACGCCTTGCGCATGATTTACCGTTTGATGACGTAATTGTTCCCTCGAAGAGATTGCCAAATGTTTATTATATGCTAAACTAATACTTTCTCGTACAAAATGAATATTTGATGCTATATTTGGCAACTCTTCACACAATTTACTCAGAGAGATTTCCAATTTACTCAGAGAGTTTTCCAACAAGCAAACTAAATCAGATTTATGAAAGTGCAAGTTTTGTGTTATATTTTATAATAAATTGTGTTATATTTTAAAATAAATATATTAAAATAATTATTAATAACTTAAAGTGTAAAAAACTTATTAAAGCTTGATTTTTAAAGCTCATAAACTGTAAACAAAAAACCTAAATTAAAGGGAAAAGAGAACAAAAAGAGAAATCATGAAATGTGCAGTGGACAATTGCAAACAAAGTAACAGCAAAAAAACAAGTGAGAAATAATTCTGTAACGATTCTTTAATCTATTATACTTTGCTAGGAACTAGGCTACCTAATAAATCTCGGCCGTGCTCGTCGTTGGGTGTGTGTATTGCGTTCCATTATTATATGTTTTAAGGTCTAAAACGAATCTGTTACAAAATTATATTTTAGGTAGCAAAAAAAATATTAGTTTTCTATGGATATTAAGAAATGGTTGATGAGAAATAATTATGTTAAAATGTAATATTGTTATCAAATTGTTTTTTTGTTTTCAAACAGCTGTATCATTTTATAGTTTTCCAAGAGATGAAGCTCAAAGGAAGTAATGGCTGATATTTTGCAAGAAAAAAAATTTGTTTTGAATGGGGAAAAAAGAAAAATAATTTGCACTTGGGTTCAATATTTATATAAAATAACTATAAATTAACAATTTCAAATAAAAAAAGTGGAAAATAAATTTTTTTTTAAATTGTTTATTATCAAACAAATTTAATTTGAAAAATCCCAATTTGTCCCACTGTTCAGTTTTTATAATAACATAATAGTTCTCCAGTTGAATTTTATTAGCCAATCAGAACACATGTAGAGTGACGTCAGAGTTCCATCATGGGCAGAAAAGTATTTTTATTTCAGCTTGTTGGCGTAATCTATATTTTATCATTCTTGCATGGTATATTGGGAATATTAATTGTCAGGGTTGGGGAATTTCGTACTAACCAAAAAGGTAATAAGGTAATAAAATGAATGTGGGAACTTCTCATATTAAATTTTCGTTAAAAAAAAACAATTTTTAATATCAAATTTTAATATCGTTTAATTATTAATGACTATATTAAATTTCAACACTATGCACTTAATTAAAAACGAAAATAATTTATATGTATGTGGTATTTACTTAAATCAAATATTAAATCAAACATTAAATCAATAATTTAAATGCAAACAAAAAATGAACTATGCATAACAACAACAACAACCGTTAAAAGAAACTAGAATATGAAACTAGAATAATACAAAAGTAAAAGCAATAAACGTGCCACCTGTAACTCTTTGATAGAAATGTTAAACAGCATCAAACATGCTGCAGGTCATTGAACTTGATCTTCGATTGTATTGCTCAACACGAACAACAGCAGCCGTAACAACTATAAAATGCAGTGCAAAATTGCAACGAAGGAGCAGCACGAGTACATGCATTCAAATTCACAAATGAAAATTACAATTAAAAAAAAAAATTATTTAAATAATACAAAATTAAAAATTTATAAATGCAATTATTTAAAAAAAAAATTGTTAAGCATCTAATTAAATTAGTAAAATGAATGATGAAAATCTGCGAAATTTTGCAGTATAAAATTTGCAAAAAACCAGTTGATTAATATTGTTCAATTCGAATTCCGTAATAGAATAAGCGATCGTATTTATTTTATACAGCTTACGGTAATATTTGATCTACAGTATATGAGTCATTTTATTTAATTTTAATAATAATTTTATTTAATTCAATTTAATAAAAATTATTAATTCTGTAAATATTTATTTTCTTCACTAAAAGCGTATTGTTAGGTTGTGTTCTAAAAAAAAAAATGCTTAATATTCCACTCTCAAAAAATAATAAATAGAATTTAATCACGTTCATTTATTAAAATAAAAATAAAATAAAAAAAAAAATAATAATAAAAAATAATTTGCAGTTTCGCAGATTTGAACCTATAGCCTGTTGGGAAAATTAACATCCTGTAATACAATTTACATAAATAGAGGTTCACTATTAAAATAGAAATTCATACATTAATTTAAAAACATTATAAATTTGAGCCAAGCTAATGAATATACTGGTCACCGTAATGAAAATATGGGCTACCCTAATGATACCAACATATTGTATTGTTAAGTGTAAAGGTAAAACTTGGGCCGTCCTAATAAAAATACAAAATACCATAGTAAAATACATCAATGAAAATATGGGCTACCCTAATGATAACAAAATATTGTATTGTCATCCAAGATTGAACTGTGGTCCAAATTTTGAGCTAAATCGGTTCAGAGGACTTGAACGGGTTTGAACAGAATTACAAACAACAAAAAAAGAAATTAAGTTAAATAAAACAGTATAATAAATTCGAATTACTAAATTTGAAATTATTTTTGAATTTGATGAAAATATTTTTCGAATTATTACTATGATTTCAAATCCAAAATTCATACAACCACAATTTAACTCATTTTGAAAAACAACAATTAAAGTGTAAATAACAGCTACATATTTTTATTTTTTTTTATCTTGGACCAGCACTCAGGTGATGACGCCTATATATGCAATGCATTGCGCCGGAACTGAAAACTGACATATTTAAGCAATATGTCAGTTATTTCACTTAAATTACTTTAAGTGTCTCATTTTGAAACATTTTTACAAGCTCATTTCCCTGTTGCATACAACAATAGCAAATATGGCAATTTAATTAATCACTCAGCTTTAGTGCACTATATTTTAACCTCTTGTCTTTTTTTATATATTTATATTTTTGTTTTTACATTTTGTATAAAATATATTTATAATTAAAGTGCTTGTAGTTTTTCAATTAAGAAGCATTTTTATATTCAATGAAACGTCGATTTGCAAATAAATTCAAAATAATCATCAGATGTAACCACAACAAAATATTAACAACAACTACAAATTGCAGATGTAAAATCAAAAGTCGTATAATAATATATTGAAATAATTAATTAATAATGAAAATAAACGTTTCTGTTATTGTTATTACAATTTGTTTATGAATATTTTCCATAAACACATTCAATCAAAATGCAATAAAGTCAACTAATTACATCAGCTAAATATAAGAGACAGAACATGGAAAACAAAATCATTTACTAGGCACGACCGTAAATTAGAAACTATATCAAAGCGAGAACAGGTTGCTCCCGTACTAGACTTATTTTAAATAATTGCCAGCGAATGTGTTTGCATTTATTTAAGATTTATAGCCGCAATTATAGAGATTTCAATGAACTGGCATTATTTGAGTTAAAAGTGCCTGTGCAGCAGCCGCTGCTTTTTCATAGAATAGTTTAACAAGGGATTAGCAACACGTTACTAATTAAATATGCTAATAGTTTGAAACGTAAGATTTAATAATTAACCTTTTCTTCAAAAGAAAAGGTCCAATTAAACGGGTACGTATTGAAAAACTAATAACTGGCTGTTACGTATACGCCGGGGAATCACCTTCACGTGCTGTTCATAAGTTGCCATATTTAGCCATGATTTTAAAATAAACATTTGATTAGGATTATTATTGGGAATGCACTGGTGAAAATTTGTCGTGCAAGTTCATCATCCCCTGAAACACAATAAGGGCGAAAAAGCAAAAACTTTTAGAATACAGTTTTAAATAAAGGGCGTTTTTTATAGAGTGTCACAAGTTTAAATCATAATAATATAAGGAAATATATTTTTATGAAAAGTCTCAAAGCAGCTCTCAGTCAGTCAACATCAAGCCTCGTTGGCAATTATTTTTTAAGTGCAGCCAGACCACTGATCGTTTACTCTCTTTCGAGAGTTTTGCGTCTCACTCGCACTAGTTAATTTCAACACCTCAGATAACTGTATACTTTTACAGTTCTTCAGAGGAATATTCCGAGGTTAACTGCGTTGCTACTTTCTATGTGAAGGCATAGATCGTGTACAGTCAGTCACAGTAACGGAAGAAAATACGGGTTAATAACATCGCCGACATATGGTCTGAGTCACCCCGTCGGCATCTGTGCACCAAATACTTTGCAAATTTACTTTGTAAAGTATTTCAAGATATATATAAATAAATACATATTTTTATGAAATTTTTATTTGACATTTTGTTGTCACAATACTATTTTAACTGAAATTTATTTGTTGGTGGTCAAGCAATGTAGACTTTTAAAGTCTACTGATGATTTGGTAAAGCACCAATGAAATGCATATAGACATTGCTTGACCACCAACAAATAAATTTCATTTGAAATATATTTTTAATATCAATGAAACGGGCTTTATTGGAAAGTAAATTTTATGAAATTAATGTTTATATATGATTTCTGTTGTTCCGTGAGCAGTGTTCGGCCTCTCAGGGGATGCACATTATCACATTAACAGAGTAAATGTGGTCCGAAAACGATCTATACGATCTTCGAATTAGTCGCTCTGAAGGACGATTATGTACGCCATGAAATGGAAGAAGTGCACGATGAGTTTGACGAATAGAACAATTATTTTGATTAAAAATTGCAACAATTTTCAGGAAGTGCTCTGGTGTTGTGACACTCTAAAAAAAACCACGCTTTACAACAGTGATGTCAGCCTCATACACAATTGTGCAAGCAAAACTCACATGTACGCTTACGCTCTTTTATTTTGAGAGCGTAATATATAATTGTTTACTGAAAAACACTCTCATTCAGCGGAAAGTATCGCCTGTTTTGAGGCCTCTAAACAGAAATAATCTATTTATATAAATATATATATATATATACAATACATATAAGAGGTTTGAAATAAGTTGGATCCACTGTATGTAGGTACATCTTTTCGAAAATTTCTTAAAGTAGCTTTTAAATTAATTCATAAGTAAGACTTTTTATAAAAATTGTTTCTCTTGTATATAAACCAGGGAAAGGCAAATGCAGGGCGCGGCGCCTTTTCATTTACTCTTTAGTTACGTACGTGTGTACACGCATTGTAGAGCTGTAAACAACTTTAATCAGTCTAGTTTCAGCATTCAAACAGGCAGGTTGTGTTTATCGCATACTTTAAGAATCAGCGTTGCCAGAAAGCAATGTGAGTCCGATAACAGTTGAGAAATCTTTATGAAAAAAATGTTTCTTGATTCTATTACAGGGAAAGGCAAATGCTTTGGCGAAAAGTATGAAGAGATGCGGAAAATTATGATTGACATTCCCTTATGACCACCTGGTGTTTTGTTAGCAATTTGAACCACAATTCATTGTGTTCATTACATTCAAACTTTTTGCAAAGAATGTCTGTTGGTGAATAATGCAATGAAAAATATATATGTACGTATGTGTATTTACATTACTCATTGTCAAATGTCTTACAAAACCTTCTTATTTACACACCATCACTGCATACAGAGCCACAAACATCATTTTGCTCCAATGCCATGCCGATACTAATTTTCTAATATATTGCAAATACCCATAATAAAATTAAGTTAGTTTTTGGAGATTTTAAAGTTTTAATTGGGGAGAAGTGACGAAAGTTGATTGGCAATACCGATTCGTGGTGAGAGCGCAGAGAGTAATAAGTAATACAATCGCAAAATGTAATAGTATAGGTTGCCTTTCCCTGATATAAACTAACCAAATGTTCAGCTTAAAAATGGAGAAATATTTTAAAATTATATATCAGGGCAATTTTCGAAACCCTTTTTTACAACTTATAAAATTAGAAGATATTATTGGTAAATAAAAGGATACTCTTAGAAAAGGCCACTAGTTAGGCCTCGCAACCGCACAATTCTCCCGCTGGGAATGTACATAAGAGATAAGAGTGATCTCACCAACACAATCACATTTGACATCACTGCTTTACAATTTCATTATTGTTGCTGTTGTTTTACTTTTTCCAAACTCGAACATATAGGGTGTTTTTTTAAAGAGTGACACAAGTTTAAATCATAATAAAATAAGGAAATATATTTTTAATATCAAAGAAACGGGTTTTATTAGAAAGAAAATTTTATGAAATTAATGTTTAAATATGATTTCCGCCATGTGGCCGGCACGGCTGGAGCCTAGAAGGCTCAATACGCAACACCAATTTGCAACAACTAAAAAAATATCTTCCATTAAGTGGAAGGACACAACCCCAGGTGCTGACAGCGGCGACAGATTGATTGATTAGGATAATCTTCAATGATTTCCTGTACGGCGACTACAGCTTCTTCAGTGCGCACTGTTCGGCCTCTCACGGGATGCACATTATGAGCAACAGTAAATGTGGTCCGAAAACGATCTATTGTTCTTCGAATTAGCCGCCCTGAAGAACCATTATGTACACCATAAAATCGAAGAAGTGCACGATGAGTTTGACGCGTTGCTCTGACGTTGTCACACTCTAACAAAAAATACACTTTATTTACTTCGTTTGTCCGCTTAGAACTCCTCCCATCTAAACGCCAATTTCGAACACTTTTCCATTTCCTAGCGACCATCATAATATAATAATTCATATAATCAGCTAATTAACTATTAAATATTTTAAACGTGTTGGAAATTTCTAAGCAAAAACTATTCTACACACGCGTTTCATTATGAGCGGCACACAAGTCATTTATTAAATCTAAAACAGTTGCAAATCAAAACACAGACATACTCGACAGATAATCTAATAATAAAACAAACAACGACGTAAAACTAAGCCCAACATTCTCAATGCAATCAATCCAAAAATATTTCAAAAAAATATATATATATTAAAAATGAAAATATAATAGACGGCTGGAATGAATGACTGACTGCTGGCGATTAAAAACATATGCGCCAATTTTAATCATTTTCTATTGCGCCAGACGCATGGTTTTATATGATATCGTTTGAATTTCTATTAATATTTTTTAAATGAAATATGACTTGTGCAGCTTTTTTTCCCATTGCAACTTGTCAATGCATAAAAATATGTACATACGTTGCACAGTGGGGTGGTATAAAAATATTATGGAAATAAATTAGCAATGCATGAAAAGGCATGCAAATTGAAATGAGAGTTAAGAGTGCAATTCGTTTGTGTTTTGAATAAAAGGTTTCAAAATATCTCAGCCGTAAAGTTTTTGAAGCTGAGTGTAGTTTCGATTTTTAAACTCTTTCCTTTATTTTTGTAACAATTTTCATCCTTAAAGCGCTTGTGGAGCTATAGAATGAATTTGTTTTGACGTGACACAATTTTCAAAAAGTATTTTTATAATGGTGGGCAAAAAGAAGTCATCCGTTGTTGTTTGGCTCTAATTTTTTTCTAAATGAAAAACTTTGATTCTGTTTTTTAATTATGTTTTTGAACTTTTAGAATTTTATTGGTCCAGTCGAGAAGAAAATGTTGGCCAAATGGGCGCCGTCACAATTGATTGCTATATGGGCTCCTTTTTATGGCATTTTTCATCACTTCGGCGAGAACTTCGGGCGACAGATTCCCGCTGTAGTATCGAATGTTGTCCTTGAGGGCTTCCAGGATCTCGGGCTTGTTCACGTAAACACGGGACTTCAAAAAACCCCACAAAAAAGTCTGAAACGGTTAAATCGGGCGATCTTGCGGGCCAGTGTAAATCGCCAAAACGAGAGATGAGGCGACCCGGGAACGCCGTCTTCAGAATATCGGTTATGACTGGCGCATTGTGTGCCATTGCTCTGTCCTGTTGGAACCACATATCTTCCACTCCTAATTCATTCAATTCCGGCAGAAAAAACTCGGTTAACATGGCCCTATGGCGCGCACTGTCCACTGTTGTCGTTTAACCAGCGGCGTCCTCTCAAAAATAAAAAATGGCCCGATGACTCCTCCAAAGTGAACAACGCACCATGCTGTCACTTTGAGCGGGTGTAATGGCTCCTCGTGCATCACTCGTGGATTTTCGATGCCACAGAAGCGATAGTTTTGCTTGTTCACGTGCCCGCTGAGATGGAAATGAGCTTCATCGCTCATTATGATGTTGATCGACAAATCGTCCACTTCTTCCAAGACACGATTATTTCGCGTTCTTGGGGAGTGCATCACTCCATGACTTGTTCACTTGTATTGTACATTTATCTAGTTCACAAATGTCAAAACAGATTTGACATTGGCCGCCATTTGCAAAAATAAGAGCATCTTCCTATAGGATGATTTCTTTTGGTCCACCTTGTATAAAACGAAAGATTGATACACTTTATATTATGTTATTGAAAATCCTACTGAGTACTAGTCAGTGACTAGTAGACTTGTGTCCAACTAGCTCATTCGCTCAGTTTGGACAAGAACCTCTTATCAAACCCATTTAAATTACATACGTTTGATTAAAGGTTCTTGTCAAAACTGAGCGAATGAGCTAGTTGGACACAAGTCTAGTGACTAGTGATCCTTACAAAGTGGGAAAACTAAACTGTTCTGCTTGTATGAAAAATTATAATACGAAATATTCTCAATATTCAATTTTTAATAAAAATGTCGAGCTCAAAACACAATCTGAAAATAAAGAATAACAAGTAATTTTTCTATTCATGCAGTTGAACTCGAGCCGGAATAATAATTTATAACTTAATAATTAAGTTATCAAACGGGAATTATTCTTTCAAACATCATTTTAGTATTGATACAGTTCTTGTAATCTCATATAATTTGTATTAAATAAAAACTGCAGTAACATGAAAGTCAAAATGCAGGAACTTCCGAAAACAGCTCTGTTCTGCTTTAATGTGCATGTTTGGATACTAGATTGATGTTGACTTACACTTGTTTCTTGAAGTATTTATCAAAAAATATTAATAATAAAAAAATAAATAATGATGCTGAAGACGTTTTTTTTTTTTATCTTGGACCAGCACTCAAGAGATGACCCCTACATATGCAATGCATTGCGCCGGCACTGAAAACGAGGGGATAGTATTTAGGGGACAGATTGGGGAAGATGAGAAGACGTTCTTAAAATTATATATGACAGTTTTCTTTCAGATATGATATTTGAGGCTATATAATAAAAATAAATTGAAAGAAAAGTATGAAAAAATATTCCTATTCGTCAGGTTAGTTATACTCGATTATAAAACTGACTCGATGTACAGACTGGTAGTTGAAAACAATAACAAAATAATATTAAAACAATAAAAAAGGAGCCTTTTGAGTTGGAAAATAGTTCATATAATTCGAAGGAGTCACATAATTTAACACGATCAGATCATTTTATTTCGAATGATTCATACTAATCAGTTATTCAGATGATTCGCCTTATTTCAGTGGCTGAAATTTTGTATACGAGTACATCGACTGTAAAATAAATTAAAGGGCTGACTTTTTCTAAAACATTTAAAAACAGTCTGCCTCCCAACCGTTCGTTATCTTATAAATGAATAACAGTTGCTGAAATACAACAATAATTGTTTCGTTCTAGTTGAAATTTTTTTAATTGGATTGGCTAGAAACTACTTCCAGCAAAAAAAAAAATATTTAAAGCTATTGAATACAATTGCTAGAAGTGTGTATCTAGGTAAATGTTAACAAATTTGATTAACATGTAATTTTTCCAGGCGCCTTTCTATCTCACATTATCTCCTTCACTCTCTGTCTGTCTGTCCGTCTGTCTCCACATGGTAAATCTGCAGTGATCATGTTGCCGTTAAGTGGTCGATCGTTGTTTTAAATATTTCTGAAGTCTTTAAATTGTGTCGTATTTACTAATCTCTTATTCTGTAACGGCCATGTTTTTTTTAAACAAACTTATATATTTTATAATCTTGTTAATCATTATTGTTAATAATGTTTTTGTAAAATTTTTATTAATTAATGTAAACAAATAATATTTGTTGGGATTAGAAGTGGCGGGTATTTCACCGATGATATAAATTTTATTATTAAAATTTTTTAATTTAGAAAAGCATTAACTTATATTATTTTTGATAATCACGTTTTAGCATATTGCAGCAGTCGATCGTATCTTTATTAAAACACAAACTTTTTGTGTAATTTGGATTGTAATGCCATTACATAAAGAATTTAAAATTAAGAAAAAACGGATCTAGTCGCATCTTTATTTTCATTAATTTTACTTAAAAATTTTTATAGGACTTTTTATTTTTATTCAACATTTTCATTTTCATTAGAAGAATATGACCCTCTACTCATGCAGTGCACTGTAGCACAACTTTAAAAGGAAGGATATATAGTGCTAGGATGACAGAGGGAGAAAGATGAGTGAGAAAAAAGATAGAAAGAATTTATTTTATCCCTTTCATTTCTTATTTCGAATTTTTGCTATAATAACATTTAGAGACCAGGGCTATGCCTTTATTATCAAAAGAGGCCAACAACAATTAACACAGTCACGCTCTAAAGAAGCTCTAAAACATTTAATCTCATAAGCTCTAAACACATAGACGACAGCAGACAGCAAGCAGCAATATGTCAAAAATAAAATCCACGTGTTTAAATGAAAGCGATTATTTTGAGGGCAGCACAACAGCAGGACTGCACAACAGCATTTGCTGCTGCTGCCAATTTAGGCTATTTTCTATTTTGACGGGCAGCAATAAACAAATATAGTGTTGCCATTATGTATATAAATTGGAAAAATAAGAACAACAACGTTTTTTTTTAATATTAAACATAAAAGAACATTACAAATATACAATATAGAAATAAATTTATATGTTTTTATAGTTTTTCGTGATATTATTAAATTTTTTATCAATAACTTTAATTTTGTTCATTATAAAATATATATGCGGCATCCCTGTTGTTATGTTGTTGCTGTCTTCAAAATAATTATGAAGCTGACTTCATAGCAGCATTTGAAGTTGGCAGCATTTGAAGCCGTGAAGTTGTGAAGTCTGCTGTCGTCTATGTGTTTAGAACTATACTGATGACTGAGTGGAGAAGCGAAGTCTTAAAATTAATACAAACGTTTGAAAACAGCATGTAATTTCTATACTGTTTTTTGTTTTACTGCCCGTGTAATCTGAGACAAATTGTAGATGGGGCCTTTTCATTTTAGTAAGGCCTTATATTACTTGAATTGTATATGATTCATAAAAGTTTTTGTTTTCGATATTTTAATCAATTACTTATCAGTATAGTTCACATAAGATTTGACAACAGAATAATGAGTGGCATTATATTTGTTTACTCTTATTAAAAAAATAAATTAATTAAGAAAACTCCAAATTTGTAGTGGAAATAGACAATAAATTATATTTCATGTCTATGAAAGGTACGTTTTCATGAAATTATTTACACAGCAGAGCAGAACAGCTGTTTTCAAAATCCGCAACGCTTTCATTATCAGTGCTCATGTGTATTGTGTTTTTCACCACTTATTAGGTGGCTTAGTTCTTATTTAAAAAAAATTTTATTAGGAAATTGCATTTATTTCTTACGATAACCAAAGTTCAAGTACTTTAAACATATTAAAAAAAATTTTTTCGCGTTGAAAATTGTTTGCATATTTACAGTGTTTCCAAATAAATATTCATATTGAATGCACCAAAAACCTAATGACACACAACTGCATTACAAGGCATTCGATTTTCCAGCTCGTTTACTTCAAAATTTGTTAAAAAATTTTGTTTGTTGTCGTGTTTGATTAAAACCCGTATCTATCACTTTATTTAATCAAAGTTAAAAATCTCGTTTGTAATTTTCAAGATTTTTATCGAATTTCACAACCAGTTTACGTTCGTGTGCTGTAAATTTTTATCGATTGTTATTGATATTGAGATTATTTTATAAAAATAAAAACAAAAGCAAAAAAACTAAAGATAAAGAAACGTTTCAAATTCAAAATTTTTAAATATACCAACAAAATATGCGTGAAAAATGCTAATGAAACGTACAGTGCATGTGAACTTAAATCGAAATTCCTGGTTGAAATAAAAATAAAAATTTATTTTAAATAATCAGTGAATGCAGTTTTGAATTGAGCTTGTTTCTGATTAATTGCAGAAAGATACCAAACGACTTCAATACCTGATAAGTTGTTTAATATGGTGAGTAAATGTTTTATTTTTATTTTTATTTTTTTTTTTTTTTAGATTAGAGCATTAAACTAAAACAAAGCAAACTGTGCTCATTTCTTATCATATTATGACATTAAAAATAGGTGAATGAGAAAAATTTCCAATGTGAGTAAAATAACGTCAGGGTGGGAAGTGTAGTAATTTGCTTACGATTGTTTGATGGAGTACTTGACAGTACAATTGTACTTTGCTAAAGTGTGTACACGAAAAAAAATTTTGTTTTTGTCATGTTGCATTGTAAGTCCATTTTAAAGAAATGAACGAACTTTCGCTTATATTTTTCTACTTTCAGCAGAAGAGAGTTAAATGGCTAATAGCAAGATCGCTTATTATGAAAGACTAATATTTTTATTCCATTGCATGGGATTTGGACACATAATATATTGTTTATATGAATACTTAAATGAAAGTACATATTAATAAAAATAAAGGGTGTGTTATTGCAAAATAAAAGCACGTTTTTCTTTAAATATTTGTAATTTTTTTATTGACTTGTTAAGATGACTTGTTCCGGTTGTATATGTATTAAAAAATCAGACAAATGGCCCGCACGGCTCTGATGATAAACCAAACATTTTCCTTGACTTTTTCACAGAAATGTGTTAGTACCTATGATTTGAGCCTAGAATTCGCATTAGGATTTTCTGAGCTCAATATCTGACAATGTTGTGTACATGAGTACAAAACACTATAAGAGGCCATTCAGAAGGAAATGCCTCACACACGGGAGAAGATGATTTTTATTTTTTCGCACCATTATGGCCTATTTGACAATGTCAAATGAATTCCTTCTTTCCTAAAAATATATTTCAAACCAAAACAAAATTTCATAAATTGTTTTTGTTTGAAATGTATTTGTACGAAAGAAAAAAATTCTCTCGACATTGTGAAATCGGCAGTTGGCATAGACTTCACTTTGTTTTATTATCCTTTCAATGACCTGCTGGTTTCTTTCATCAAGCCCATCATTTCTAATAAGCGCAAAGAACTCATGTCACAGCTGCCAAAATTTCACAGTTGCCACTAGCAAAAAAAAAAAAAAGAAATAGACAGCAACACTAAATTTGAAAAAATGCATTCTTACTGGCACACCCTTTACTTTTCTCTTATTGAAACAAAGAACTGTCTAAGTATAGAATAATTAATAAATCTTATTTTCCATCGTAACAAATTTTGTCCAAACTTCGCCATCTGCTACCTTTAATTGCTATCAAGTAGCGCCAAACTAACAGGCAACAGGTGTATTTGTCATCAAAATATTATGCACCCATAAAAGGAAATTTTGCAATAGAAAGCAAAGTTGTGACCAAAACGGCAAACAATCATGCCACAACTACCCACATGAATATAAACTCAACCCGAGGAATACAATTAATAAAATGTAAGTGTGATTATACTTATCGATGACCAAATAATAAAAAAAAAATATGTGTAGAAAAATTATCATATAAAATTTGAAATTAACATTGCAATTTGCAACATTTTCTGAAATAAAACAATTAAGAGTACAGATCGTCATCGGAAAGCAGTAGACCGCCAGAAGCAAAAGACATTAGAAAATTAAAACATACAAAAATTTATTCGTCACGAATTTCGGTAAAAAACTATGTAAAAAAAAATTATTTTATTAATTTAAAACTATGACTCAAGTGATCAGGTATAATGAGTTTGCAT
This sequence comes from Linnaemya tessellans, assembly GCA_951800035.1. Classification (NCBI taxonomy): domain Eukaryota; kingdom Metazoa; phylum Arthropoda; class Insecta; order Diptera; family Tachinidae; genus Linnaemya; species Linnaemya tessellans. The sequence goes on from OX637533.1 coordinate 106,489,622, forward strand.
CTAGGGGGGTACAGTGGTGCGATAGGCCAACTGCAGGCCTAAGCACACTGTGTTTATATTACAATTTTGGCCTATTTTATGGCCTTTTTGGTACCATTATAATCTCCATAACAAGCTTAGCCCGTTTGAATACTTTTAAATATTTGAAGGTGTAAAAATTACATTTTATGCTAGGAACACAACTGGGACGAACAACGAATCTCGTTTAGTACGACGATTTCGTTGGTAAAAATTCGCTGTATTTACTCGTCGTATGAAACACAATAACAACGAATAAATTATTATAATAATCTAACAAAATTTTAATATCTTTTAAATCATTGTAATCCACTGATGCCAGATTGTTTAGACATTCAATAATTACCTCGGTCGTGTCCATTTTTTTTCCACAACAAATTCCTTTTTGTAACCATTTTCTGAAAATTTTTTTGTCTGTAAATAAATTATTATTTTCATTTAACAGCTGATGGGGTGACCATATGAAAAAGTGGGAAATAGAAGGAAAAGCTATATTATAAAAAGTGTTAATAAAAATTCGTGCGAATAATAAATTTTTGTGAAGTGGTGAATGAATTTTTAGTATGTACTGCAAATTCTAGTGCTGCATGCAACAATACAGTAGTGAACTATCTTTTTCCTCAAAAAACAAGTTTGAGTATATGAAACCTGGGCACTTTATATTGATTTGTTCGTCGTTTGTTGAGGAAACAATTAGAAATAAATCTATTTCAACTTTCGCTGAGCATGACAAATTTCGACCAACACCACGATTGTGTACATTTTTGGCGACGAATATTTGCGACCAAAAATGCGTCGTTTGTCGCAGTTGTGTTCCTAGCATTATCGTACTCGCTGAATCAACAATACTGTTGGGGACATTGAAAACGGGATTTTTTCGAGCGGACTAAATTTTTCATTCGTTTTTTTTCTTATCTTGGAGCAGCACTCAAGGGATGACCCCCTATATATGCAATGCATTGCGCCGGAACTGAAAACGAGGGGATAGTATTGAGGGGACAGATTAGGAAAAATGAGACGATAGACAGTTTTTTTTTGTAGCTATTTCAACCTTTATTACTTCGCCGGCTAATTTTAGCTACAGGGCCGACGAAGTTGGGTACTGTTGCTCTGCTTTTAGTACATGATAGTGTCAGTCGCTGCCAATTATGTTCAGTGACCAGTGACTATGCCTTCATCATTGATAACATACTGGCAACAACTAACACAACCACGCACTAATGCTGATCAGAAGAATTCAACACAATATTTCATGACTCAGCGCGGGCTCGAACTCAGGACTCTCCGCTTCATAGTCTCGTGTTCTACTACTTCCGCCAACAGCACCCACAATCAATCAGAAACATAATTAAAAGTATTACACGCTTTTCAAAGAAGGTCGAGAAGAAACCACAGACGAGGCTAATTCAAAAAGCTTTAGCGCATCAACAACCTACTAAAATTTTCCGAAAATGAAGCGCATTATTATGGCATTATTATAAGAGACATTGCTGAGGGTATCGGCAAATTTTTTGACTCATGCCATGCAACTTTCCTGCAGTTTTGGCCTCCTGCTACTTTCTCTTATTCTTATACATGAATAGACCTATAAACTTATTATTTGAACAGACCTCACAAGTGGCCCAGAATGGATTTAGAATTTTACTCATCAAGAACTTAGTCTGCTTTTTAATTTCTTGGTCCTTTTCATACCCTCCAAAAAAATAAAAATTGGAGGGTATATTCATTTTGTCATTCCCTTTGTAACGCAGCGAAATATCTATCTGAGAACCCATAGAGTATATATATTCTTGATCAGTGATCAAATCTAAGACGATCTGGCCACGTCCGTCTGTCTGTGGAAATCACGATTCAGTCCAAACGAAAAGAACCAGACTCTTGAAATTTTGTACAAATATATCTTGAAGAATGGCACAGGTCAAGTTCGCTGAATCGGGCCAGAGGGAAAAAAGTTCCCTTAAGAAGAATTAAACCAACATGATTTTTTAAAAAACAACATGATTTTTTAAGTTTTTTTGTAATTTTGTTAAGCAATTGATATATTTTTATGTCAAAGAAGGTCCAACGTGTTAAACTTGGAGCCATAAAATCAAATAAATTATTTTTGGACCCCGCCCCCTTTAGTGGGCGTGATTAGATGCAAAAATAGCGTAAAAATCTAACAAATTGTTTCACTTAAGCCTACATTCCTTAAACACAACATTTTTAAGCTTTAATGGCGAAGCTGAGACGTAACTCCCTCCCCTTTTGCCCACTCAATGACCCTATAAAAAAAATTAAAAATTAATTTTACATTGAATTATCCCAAAAATTTATTTTTATAGCTCTATGGCAAAGGTGAAATGTCTCCCCCACGGCCCTTGCCAGATATACCCCAACAAAATACAGTTTTAATACCCTCCTAAAAGAATTGAACCCCATAAAGTATATATATATTCCTATTCACTGATGACGTCTAAGACGATCTAGCAATGCCTATACGTTCGTCTGTGGAAAACATGATATAGTCTATTTTTGGACCCCGTCCTGTTTAGTGGGCGTTGACGTACGATATTATATAAAGTAGCTCTGGTTCACCAAGTTAAACATTTTGAATTTACGTACTAAATATTTGGGGGGTATGTAAGATTCGAACCGGTCGAATATAACGTTTTTACTTGTTTTACTTGTAATAGCGGAAATATTTTGATAAGAATTTGGCCTTACTTTTACTTCAATGTTTTTCTGTAGATTTTATTAGAAATTCCCGGCAATTATAACAACTTGGACAACGCAATCATTTCAATATATCCTATTATTTGGCGATTCGACTTGACTGCTTGTATTCGATTGAAAAAACATTTTGTGTTCTTCTTTAATCTATTACAAACTAACGTATCGACTCGACAACCGTAATAAGGCGCTCTAATATCTAGTCTAGTCAAAAACTAAATATAACCATTTTCTATGAAAGTTCAAAAAGTGTAATCAAATAAACGCGATTTTTTTTTATTTTAAACTTTTTTTAGGTGATATGGAAATTATTTTTGTACTACACACTTTTGAATTTCAAATGAGCGTAGCATAAAAAATAAAAAAAAAAACATTCCCTCCTGATCTCTCTCTTTGTCCCTACTATTGCTTCGTTTCCACCAGCTTTTATTTGAACACAAAAATACATTTGAGCCAGCCATTTAGGTGTGTCTTACAAAGTATGTTTTTTTATTTTAATCCTTTCCTTTTTTATTCACCACTTTAGTGTCAATTCATTAAGTCACACAGACAGCTATTTTTGCGTATCGTATACAAGTTATAGATTTTGGCTTAAAGCTCGTAACAGCCAGCAACACCACCTGTTTAGTTTACATTTTAATCACCTGAAAAGTCATTGTTATATTTTTTTTAATAAAGCCAGTGCGATTTTTATTAATTTATGTAAAATTATGGAAATGTTTTGTTTTGTTTTGAACATGACAAAAGGCACACAAACAAATCTACATTAAAAATCTGATGTAATTTTAACACCCGATTACATGCTGTTTACAAACGTTTTGTTCGGCTTTTGATGTGAGACGAGAAATACTTCCCGTTTTTTTTCCAGATCATTTTCATACGCTCTTGATCTCTCTTTTAATCGGTTTTGCCAAGTTATTTTATTTGCATTAAGTGTTATATGTAAATAGGTTTTGGAGCTGGTGCTCGAAAGATGCTGATGTGTTTGCTGTAAAGGATTTCATCAGAATACTTAATAAATTCCTTCAGCTAGTCATTCTAATAATTTATAAAGGAGTGGCAAGTAAGCAGATGCAGATTATATAAACAATTTATGTTTGTGTACTGTTTTTATACCCTCCAAAAAAGAATTTGGAGGGTATATTCACTTTGTCATTCCGTTTGTAACGCATCGAAATATCCATCTCAGACCCCATAAAGTATATATATTCTTGATCAGTGATGAAATCTAAGACGAACTGAGCATGTCCGTCCGTCCGTCCGTCCGTCTGTGGAAATCACGATTCAGTCCAAACGAAAAGAGCTAGGCTCTTGAAATTTGGCATAAATATATTTCGAAGCTTAGAGCAGGTTAAGTTCGAAGATGGGCTAAATCGGGCAAGAGGGAAAAAGTTCCCCTAAGAAGAACTAAACCTACCCAGAAAAAACAACATAATTTTTATAGTTTTTTGGTTATTTTGTTAAGCAAATGATATATTTTTATGTCAAATACGGTCCAACGCCTTAAACTTGGAGCCATTAAATAAAATAAAAATATTTTTTGACCCCGCCCACTTCAGTGGGCGTTATTATAGGCAAAAATAGCATAAAAATATAACAAATTGCTTTACTTAAGCCTACATTCCTTAAAAATAACACTTTTAAGCTTTAATGACGAAGCTGAGACGAAACCTGGTACTACTCTGCCCTACCCCCTCCTTCCCCTTCGCCACCTAAATGACCCTACCAAAAAAAATTTTTTTTTTTAAATTTTGTATATAATCATCCCAAGCATTTATCTTTAGAGTTTTATGACTGCCGATTTCTGCCCTACCCCCCCCCCCCTTCTTCCTTTGCCCCCTAAATGACCCTACCAAAAAAAATTTTTTTTTTAAATTTTTTATATAATCATCCCAAGCATTTATTTTTAGAGTTTTATGTCTACCTGTTTCCTACCCCTCTAAATGACCCTATCAAAAAAAAAGAAATTTTAATTTTGTATATAATTATCCCAAGCATTTATTTTTAAAGTTTTATGACAAAGGTGAAATGTTTCCCCCACAGCCCTTGCCAGAGCGACCCCGCCAAAATACAGTTTTTATAGCCTCCAAAGAGAATTGTGATGAAGTCTAAGACGGTCTAGCAATGCCCATACGTTCGTCTGTGGAAAACATGATATTGTATATTTTTGAACCCCGCCCCCTTTAGTGGGCGTGGACGTACGATATTATATAAAGGAACTCTGTCCCACCAAGTTAAACATTTCAAATTCACTTACTAAATATTTGGAGGGTATTTAAGATTCGACCCGGTCGAATATAACGTTTTTACTTGGTTTTTTCTTTTTTTGTAATGGACCATGTGCATAGCGTCCAATTTTTGATTTTCGTAACACAAAATTCTTCGTGTTGTTGTATTGGCATCCATTGCGATCATATTTACAAAGAAGAATTTCTATGTAATTTGCAATTTTCTTTTAACTTCTTACCAATTAAAGTATTTGAAGAAATTTCAATCTCATCTATGTCAAAATATATTTCCACCTTTAGTCCCTCCATTTTCGTTCAATGGTATTTTAAATACCAACTGGAATAATGTGCGATCGCACTTGATATGATCAAACTTTATTTAATGCAAGAATAAACAATTTTTTTAAGTGGACCAAGACTTATTTGCTGTTCAAATGATGTTTGAATTTATCTTTTATCACAATAACCTACAACCGTTTGTTCTGGTTAAGGCAATGATGTTAAAGAAATATTATCTTAATTGGATTTTATGATCACAGCACGTGTATCTATATACGTACTCTTATCAACAAATTTAACTAAACCACGAGCGGATACTATAAAAAATCTCAGATCTTTTTAACTTAAATATAAATGTTGTATTTAACAAAAAATTATTGTCAGTGTTCAGAACTTTTATGCATGGAATGTTTCAGGCCACAAAATGCCATAGTGTTTTTGGGCTTTACACTTGGTGCTCGTGCAACCAAATTTTGTACAACTGCTTGTCCTTTATTTCAGGACCATTTGGCAAATAACGTTTTTAATTAATGCCATAAAATAAAGCGTATGATGAAATAAAAAATGCTAATTTCGAAAAATTTAGGTGTAATTTATATATACGAATGTAAAGAATATCTGGATTGTTATTGAATCACCCTAATAGCCAGAGAATCGTTGCTTATCTTTATCATTTGCCGCAAAAAATAAGCTTAAATGAAAACTATTTTTATTTTAAAAACAAAACCATAAATTCTACAAAAATCTTTCGTACAGACGTACTAAAAAGTAAAATTAAAAAAAAAAATATTTTTAAAATTATCACGTGCTTACTATTAGAATTTCTATGTTATGCTTAACTTATTATTATTTTTTAAAGTTTTTTGGCAAAAATTTTAAAATTGCAAATTTGCATTTAAAAATTTTGTATATATGTATTCTTGTGTCTGTTTGCATACATAACGAATCGTCTTTTAGGATTATTCTTGTTGGCAACACTGTTTGTGGCAGCTCAGCTGTTTTCATGTAACATGTTCAGTTTGATTTTTAATTTAATCATGAATCGACTTACAAAACGAACAGCGCTTGCAGATTATTGAATTTTATTATAAAATATGAATTTTATATAAAAACGTTATATTCGACCGGTTCGAATCTTAAATACTCTCCAAATATCACGGCTCAGCAGCAAAATCCCTCTTTAAATAAAACTATGTGGACTATATGGATTTTGATGCACTGAACTCAGTTCCGTTTTCAATTTTTGTTTCCATCAGGTAGGAATTTTTTTTATAGGCGTGGCAAATTTTCCCTCCTAAATCAGTCAGGTACTGAGACATATTTCACCCTAACTCAAAAACGTGTCAACCGATTTTTAAAAGTAAAACCCCAAAAGATGCGTAACGAATATAACGTAGTCGAATATAATTTTTCTCTATCTCATATCGTTTTGGAATTATTCAAAAATTAATGGAGAAAAAAAATTTTTTTCGTGCAAAATTTGTATTTTTTTTTTAGTTTAAAAATGGCATTAAAAAATTAAAGCAAATATTCAACATTTGCATACATAACGAGAGAGAGAGAGAGAGAGAGCTACCTACATATCTTAAAAATAAAATAAGCTATAAACCATAAAAATCGGTTACAAAAATTTGGAATTTATTGTCAATTTACCGCAGGTATCCAATATTGATCAAATATGTGTAATGCAGCAAACAACACATCAATAAGGATGACGTCGGAGTGGGCGCTACAAGCAGTAAAGCGGAATGCTATCGAAATAGGTAAGGTTGGTTGCATTACAATATTGGGTACCAGCGGTAAATTGACAATAAAATCCACATTTTTTAACCGATTTTTACGTTTCACCACTGCAAGTTCTTTGATCTTGCTTCTTATAGACTTAAGCACAACAAATTGTTCAATATTTATACTATTTTTGCATATAATATCGTACGTCAACGGGGTTCAAAAATATACTATATCATTATATTAAATTGAATTAAGATTCTTAGGCTAATTGTTCGAAATTTGATTTTTAAATCTCAGAAAGACATGATAAATATTCCAAGGCACAAAGGAAAGTCAACATCAGTTTTATTCAACTTACACAGCAGAGCAGAACAGCTGTTTTCGAAAGCCGCAACACCTTTATAATCAGTGCTCATGTGTATTGTGTTTGTCACCACTTATTAGGTGGCTTAGTTGAATGTGATAACAGTTCCTATTTACACAAATTTTATTGTGAAAAAGAATACGAGAACTGTATCAACCTGATATTAACATGTTATTGGTTTAATACCCGTGTTACCGTTTGATTATTATGACTATATCATATTTTCCACAAACGGACGTGGGGGTATTGCTAGATCGTCTTAGACTGCATCACTGATCAAGAATATATATACTTTATGGGGTCCAATTCTTTTTGGAGGGCATTAAAACTGCATTTTGTCGGGGTCTCTCTGGAAAGGGACGTGGAGGAGACATTTCACCTTTGCTATAAAACTCTAAAAATAAATGTTTGGGATGATTAAATGTAGCATTTATTTTTAATTATTACTATTTTTTTTTTTTTTTTGATAGGGTAATTTAGGGGGCAAAGGGGAAGTAGGGGCTAGGGCAGAGGAGTACCAGGTTACGTCTCAGGTTCTTCATTAAAGTTTAAAAATATTATTTTTAAGGAATTTAGGCTTAAGTAAAATAATTTGTTGAATATTTTTACTATTTGTGCATATAATAACGCCCACTAAAGGGGCGGGGTCGATTTTTTTCAATTTTATGGCACTTCGTGGGATCTTCTTTAACATAAAAATATATCATTTGCTTAACAAAATTCCAAGAAAAAACTTAAAAAATTATGCTGTTTTTTAGAGGTTGGTTTAGTTCCTCTCAGGGGAACTTTTTTCCCTCTGGCCCGATTCAGCCCATTTTCGAACTTAACCTTCAAGATATATTTATACCAAATTTCAAGAGTCTGGCTCTCTTCGCTTGGACTGAATCGTGATTTCCACAAACGGACGGACGGACATGCTCAGTTCGTCTTAGATTTCATCACTGATCAAGAATATATATACTTTATGGGGTCTCAGATGGATATTCCGCTGCATTACAAACGGAATGACAAAGTGAATATACCCTGCAATACTTTTTTAGAAGGAATAAAAATACATGAAATTAAAAAGCACAAAACCCATCAACTTAATAAATCAGTTGTTTCACAAAAAATTAAATGGGTGAGTCCATTTATCTGTTGGTTCAACAAGCTGATGGATAGAGATCTAACACTGAATTGAACAGCAGCAAAAGTTTGCAATACTTCTTCGTACTTGCTTTAAATAAAACAATTGTATGTTTAATTTTCAAAGTATTTTTAAACATTTTCTTAAAAAAATTCACTTTTTTCAAAAAATTGTTTATATTTTATTTTTTTGTTAATTTTTTTTTATTTGAATTTTTCCGGCTCTTTTTTCATGGCACTTTAATAGTAGAGACTTAAATAACTAAAACAATGAGATTACAATTAATAATAAACAATATACAATAGTTTATATTTTTGGGATTTACGATAAATCTGTAATTACAAATAAAATTATTTCTTTTTCCGCAATTTTCAAATACAATCGAGAGTAAAAATGAAAATAGTTTGTACATGTTTGTTGTTAAGTTTCTTTTTAATGAAATTTCTAAAATTATTGTCATATAATTTATAGAATATTTGTGTTCATTTCTTTTGTTACAATTTATTGTCTTTCTTTAAAAAGCTTTAATGGAATGAAAGCTTCTTACAAAGTTTAACAGTGGGTTAGTTGATTTTGTTGTATTAAAGTGTAAATTTAATTATTTATTACAAATTGTTTTTTTTTAAAGCAACATCACATTTAAGAAATGATTTAATATCATATATTATTTTCTTTGAAACTTATTTAAAAATACACAAAGCTTTAGTTAAAAAAGCTTTAATGAATGTCAGCTTATGAAATAATGACTGTAAATAGCTTTAAAGCTATTAAACAAGGATGTAAATAAAGCCTTGGCATAGTTTTCTTTTGAGTAGAATTGAAGTTTTTACAAGAGAATAGGGAGGGGAAAACTTCCGAAATGACTTTATTTTTTTTTTTTTTTGTGACAACTTGTAAGTTAGAAAGCTTTTCATATATGTAAATCATTTTCAAAGGATTACTTCTTAATATTATAATTAACATAAATTATTATTTTTTGTTTTTATTTTAAAGTGTTCAGTCCTTAAAGTGTTTAATTTTGTATGTGTGTTTTATTAAGGAAACTCTTTCTTAAGTCTCTTCAGTTTATTTCTCATCTTCTTTCTTTTTACGTATTTTACCCTCCGTTTGTATGGTCGCTGTGACAGCGTCAAAACAGGAGGCTATTGAGGGCTCAGACTCATCTTGACTGTAATCATAGCCGGCCATTCTAGACAAGGTCAATATATAGGAACAGGCTACTCTTAAAACCGAAAGCTTGGAAAGCTTCTGATTGTTTGAGTAGGAGGGTACAGCTTTCCGCAAAGTTTCATAAGCGGCCGAAATCGTATGAACTCTTGAGCGCTCTCGGGCATTTGCTTCAATGCGCCTTTCTCGGGTCATATTTTTATAGTTACGCTGCTGGGGTTTAGAGGAGTTCTTCTGAGAGCCTGACGTATTTAAGGAAGATTCTTCATGAGATGATGATAGGGAAAGGGCTGGGGTTGGTACGAAACTTGTTGATGAGGCTGCTTCTTCTATGCAGCTGTTGTTGTTGGTGGGGGTGGAGATTTGTTTAGATGGAGCATGATCTAATGACGTTTGGCGGGTAAATCTTTTTTTGGGCGTTAAGCCTTTGGAAGATATGGGTTCTTTCAAGCTCTCAGAGCTTTCGACAGGCTTCTTTAACACCAAAGCCAAGGGCTCGTCCTGTTCTGCGCTTAAGTCTTCTTCATCCAAGGGCAGTCTATGCAATGTGGTAACACCAGGATGTCTTACAAATACCTGGGCCGGATTTGGCATCATTTCATGAGGTAATATTTGACTAGGATCCCATAATTCTGGCGGGGGTGAGGTCACAGTTACGGCAGGTGGTGTAAGAACTACTCCAGAATCGGTATTCGAAGAATAGCGTATGCGCTTCTTAAGTGGCCCATTGGACTGGGAAGCTGCCGATTTTTCCTCTACCACTTTGGAAGGTTCGGAACTTTTGCGTTTATTGCGCACCAATGAAATGGGTGTGACTTTAACTTCCAACGAATCTTCGGAATTGTCGGTGGGACTGCTGGGTTCCATGCGCAAATTATCACTGAAGCAGTCATCGCCACCTTCAGAGCTGCCCGAACAAAATCCAGCATCGCGATCATTGGAATGGGGTGAGCCTGAAATGGTATAATATTTCGTTGTTAGAAAATGATTTACGTATAAGTTTACTTCAGCCTTAACAAAGAGAGTCTAACAAATGAACCGGCCAACAACAAACGAGGGAAGTTGTTTTTTCTTTATTTTCAATTTTAGATATTTTAATTTTAGAGTTATGAAAAGAGATGTTGTTGTTTAGTTTAAATATGCGTTTCCGGTTTTGGTTTTGAATTATTTCGCATTCATCGCAGTAACGAAATTAGCAATAACGCCTACACTTTTCGAACGAGGCTTAAAATAAAACCAGGGGGCAAATTACCGCACTCGATATCGAACGAAATTTGTATTTAAATTGTATGGAAATTTCGCTCGATATCGAATGCGGTAATTTGGCCCCAGTTTCATATAAAAATAGACGTTCAAAAGGTCTTTAGGCGGCTTTTGTATGTGAATATCAGATTTTTGTCAATTTAAAAATATAATTTTATAAATCAAAAATTCAACTTGAACATCAACCTTTTGCTTTTACAGGAATTTGCTTTCAGCGTCATTTTAAATTTTAAATCTGGTTTCATGACCCCTTTTTTTGCTGCATTTTTGAAAACAAGCTTTGAATTTGAGCGAATTTTTATTGTTGCATACATATTTTACAATAAATGTGAGTTATCATTTATTTTGTTCAGACATTTTCCAAAAAATTTCAAGTTCAACAGAGCCATTAAACTTGTTAACCTTAAAAGTGAAACAAATAAACAAAAACTCTGACTTTGCAAAAAATAAAAAAGAAATAATTTTGTTTCTGCTTTAACGCTTAGCCGCCAGGTTTTCATCTGGGCAAATGAAACCAGCCACCACAATATTTCACTTGCAGTTGAAAGTTTTGATTTTTATTTTGTATTATCTGCCGACACAGTTTTTTCTTTTTTTTTTTTTTTTGTTAAAAAAAACTTTCTTTTTTGTTATCATTAAATGTGTAGCAAGCAACGAGCGAACGAAAATACACAACAAGTGTTTGTTTTCGAAAATATTTTTTGGCAAAATTGAAGTTTTAATGGGTTTGAAAAGGATTTATGGAGTTGCACAGGAAATAGAGTTTAATTAAAGCTATAATTGGTTTTGTAGAATGAATAAAGTGATTTGCGAAATCTCGAGTTAAACTAATCTAAATATTTTTTAGATGATATTAAACCAAGTTTTTGGCTTAAACAGTGAAACTGTGTAATTAAAATACTGATCGCATATTGCCAACTTGGCCTGTTCTAGCTAAAGATCTCTATCATCCATTTAATTTTATTTGATCAGAACTTAATTTTTGTTTCCATACTTCCAAAAGGAGATATAAAATTTTCTCTACATCCTGTTTTCCTTGTAACGTTTGTTAACAGTTTAAAACAAAAAATTGTTAGTTATAAAATATTTAAGTAAAATAAAACCTTTTCTCAGACAAACACTTGTTCCATTGTTGACCTTCTTTCTACTCTTTAACGTCCAGTAATTTTCCTCTTCTGCTTCTAACACAATTGTGTAAGTAAGACGCGGAGACCACTTACACAAGCATAGGGATTGTTTCTATTTAACACCTGTAAAGGATCAAGTCACGTAACGGTTGAACATCAAATAAACCAACGTTTTTCTTTTTATTTGCTATTACTGTGAGTGTATGTGTATGTGTGTGTGTGTGTGTTGCATGATTGAAATATGATGTGAATATAATCACTTGTTGTCACTTTGGTAACAAGTAACAAAAAAAATTTTAAAAAATTCTTAGATGAATACACCGATAAAAAGATAGGAAAAACGTGTGTTGCCTTTTGTTTTCATTTCATTCCATTTCTATTATTGCTGGCATATCAAAGGTGTAAGAGTAAGAGAAGAAGAATAAAAATAAAAAAACAACAACCCCCTTGCGATAACAATAATATCTTCTTGTCTGTTAGTTATTAAATCGTGAGATGCAACATCTGTTTGGTTTTAAAGATCCAAACGCTGAAATTAAATGTGAAAATTTAGAAATCAATTTTCACATTTAATTTAAAGTTACAAAGGAACACCACCAAACAAGCAGACGAGTAGGAGTTGTAAAGAATTGTTGAGACAAGTGGTGGCGGCTGTTATATTGCCTAAGATTGTTTAATCACCTGTGATTACTCCGCTGCTACCTGTTCTCGTTTATTTTTCTTGTTAAATGATATTTGGTTTAAAGTCCAGATATTTTTTTTTTTGTAATAATTCTTTCAAATCCCAATTTTTCTTTTCCCATTCTGTAGACTAATTTTAATTTATAACCATTTAGTTGTTGAGAAGCAAAAAATAAGGTTATCGTGCGGTCTTATAATTAAAAATCATGTATACAAGTATATTTTTTTAATCTATAACTATTTGAAACTTTTTATTGCTATAACGTCGTGTTCGTGATCTTTTATAGTAAAAATGTCATGTTTTATTACGCATTTAATATTTCCAGTGTTATCAGCTAGAAAAATGTACGTTTTAATTTTATGAATGAATTTAAAAAAAGGCGAGCACTAAAAAGGTATTTGAAGAGGTTTTTACAGTACTTCAAATTTTTTATTTTTTATTTTTTGTATTAGCACTCAGGGAATGACCCTGGGTGCTGGTCCAGTGCACTGTCCCGCAGCAAGGAAGATTGCTTATTGTTAACACACAATTGAAAAAAATTTTAAGGAGTCATGGCATTTTGCAATATCTGCATTGTTACAATTTAAAACTATATTATAATTGGAAATGTAAATAATTAAAATTTATTTTTTTGCATATTTATAATTCAATTTAAATTAATTTAAAATTTCAGCACGACTACAACACAATTAATAACCCATTCCCAGTGCTCTTGATAAATATTTAAAATTTCCCCTGAAAACTCTGTTCAATTAGTTGTAAATTTATAGGAAATTCTTTGGCAATTTTATTGTAAAACCTTTGCCATTAACTACTTTCTACAAATTGCCGCTGGATTTCATAAAAAAAAAAAATGAACAGCAAACGAAAGAAAATTTAAATAAATTATTATTGGCGCCATATTTCATTGACAATCTAAATTGATCATTCAAACATTTTTATTTGCAGTAAATTAAAGCAATACAATACAAAAGAGTACTGTAAAATTGCATGCGAGAAATAATTGGGCATTAATAAAATATAACAACAAAAAAAGAATGCCAGAACACAAACATTTAATAATAAAAGAAATATTTCTCTGCCATTTGCCGCAGAAAGAAATATTATTGGAAAAAATGTATAATAAAATAAAACATCTGTTGAAACAAATATGAAGAAAAAAAAATATGATTAAAAAAAATATGTGTGCCAAAATCTACAAACAAACATACACCTTAGCAATATCCAAAACATCATCATCATCATCGTCATCCCAATAAAAGCCACAACCAACAGAAAACTGCACAAACAGCAGAAACACCATCATCGTTTCCATAATCAATAAAACACAAGTTTTTAAAGCAAAATGGAAATAAAATACCTCAAAACAAATGAAACAGCCAGCCAGCTAATTTTTAATATAATAACAACAATAACAAAAAAATAAGGAGGCAGGCAGCATCATCAGCAACTTCAACGTCGTCATCACTGTAAACAGCCAAGATAAAGCGAGGCAAGAAAAAAATATACATATTATAACTGCCTACAAGTTGTCTCAGCTGACGCGTTCGAATATTGAAAGTTTGTCATAAAAATGTTTTCCTTTAATAAGCAGCCATAAAGCGAACTGCTGCAAACAGCCAATTTCCCCCCGACCAAATACACCGCGACGGCACAGGCACAATGTGCGTCATTAATATGTAGAAAATAAATTTGCTTATTGTTTTTACTTTTTTCCGTTTTTTTTTTTTGTAACAATTGAGGGGGCCATTATTCAAGCATGCTATCAGTTATTGCTGTTACAACTTCATTACTACGACGGTTGTTGCATCAATAAAAAGTATGACGTTTACAAACGCCGATAGTTGTCCAAGTGACAGCAACATTGTATGTCTTAAATAATATATATTTATTAAATGTTGCAAAAATATATTAGCAAATTATATTAGTAATTAATTTTGAGCAGAATATGAAGATATATCAGTCGTTGTAACCATATACGACTTATATAATAGAACTATACAATTATAACAAATCTAGAGGACTTCAGAGATTTTTGTAATATCGAGGGAAGGAGAATTGTTGATAGAATCAAATAGAAATTTTTGTACAAGAGAAATACAAAATGCTGTCTATTTAGTAGAACAGTATCAGAAGCTGTTTTCGCAGGCCCCCACATGCAGAAATTTAAATTCATGTCCATTCCACTAGCAGTTTCGTGCAGACATTATCAACATAAATTTAGCAAAAAAAAAAAAAAAATAATTAGCAGCACGGTATCAGAAGCTGTTTTCGCAGGCCCCCACATTCAGAAATTTAAATTCATGTGCATTCCACTAGTAATTTCTTGCAGCCTTTAGCGACATAAATTTACCAAAAAAAATAAAAAATAAAAAATATTTAGCAGAACGGTATCAGAAGCTGTTTTGGCAGGCCCCCACATGCAGAAATTTAAATTCATGTACATTCCACTAGTACTTTCTTTCAGCCATTAGCAAGATAAATTTAGCAAAACAAATAATAAAAAAAATATTTAGCAGAACGGTATCACAAGCTGTTTTGGCAGGCCCCCACATGCAGAAATTTAAATTCATGTGCCTTCAACTAGTACTTTCTTGCAGCCATTATCGACATAAATTTAGCAAAAATAAAAATAAAAAAATCCATAGTAACAATTTCAAAGTATAATGCTTCAAATGTACAAACACATTTAGCAATTTCTTTCTTCCTTTGCGCTTACGCCGTCTCCCCCAAAAATGCCATAGGAAGGGAGATTTACTTAGCCGAACCCCAGGCATCAAATAGCCATAAAAATTTGTAATTTTTTTAATATTTTGAGAAACATCTAGGATATTTCTAGACAATTTACTGTACTCAGGCTATGACTCCTACTCATGTAATTCGCGTGTGTGCCAGAATTATAGAAAGGAGGCCGTAGCGGTGAGAAGACAGATCGTCAAAATTCCGAATATAGAATTTGTGGCAGTAATTTTATTTATTCTTTTACAGCACCGGCGGGTTTTTTACAGTAAAAATGAAGGATGATGCTGCAATCTGCTTTTTAGTACACGATTGTATTAATCGCGGCCAGTACTTCACTATTGATGCGCCTTCGTCATTCAAACAGGCCTACAACAATTAAAACCACTACACATTAAAGCATATCAGCACAATTCGAAGCCATATTTATTGGCTTGACTAACCACGGGATCGAACCCACGGCCTCGTAATCAACAACTTTTTATTTTTCTTATTATTTGCTGTTTTTTCTTTTCTTTTAACACAATATTTTCTGCATGTCTTTGCAGAAAATATTCTCTTTTTTTATTAAATATTTCTGGCATTAAATGTTTTAATTTTTCATTATAAATTTAAAAGTCAGGAGCACAGCCTAAATATAGCCAGTATACCTCAGAAGATTAACCTATTAATATATTTTTGGTTGCTATAAATTATCAGTTTGTTTTGCTATGCCATCAATTAATTTTGCAGCCACCCTCGTATAGAAATTAATTTGTATCTTTAATCTTGTGATGTTGACGAGTTTGATTATTATTATTATTATTTTTTTTTTTTTATATTTTCATAATATATGAACCATATTTCTATGACATGATGCATTATTAATTGCTTTTATTCAAAACATCTTTAGTGTGTGTTTCAATATACGCGAACAGATTTCAAATTAAAATATTGTGTAGCTGTTTAGATTTGCCAAAAAAAAAACATATTAATAATAATTAAATTTGTAAATATTTGGACGAATGAAACCAGGTCTTGGTCATTGTAGGCCACAACTTTGACATACTTTTGGCGTTTGAAGAGAATTTGTGTTTTCTTTCATGATCGCTTTGCGTTGGTTTTTGGCAACTTCCTTATAAAATTTAAGTATGTGAGTTACTTCAAATCTTATTTGTTATGTGTACAAATAAAATTTAAAATATAACTAATACTGCTGACTTTATAGTTGATTACGTTTGCATACTTATAAAGGCTTTAACGACTATAGCAATAGTTACATATATTAAAGGTACCAAAAAGTTTACAATGAAAATTCTTATTACGATCTACTTCATTATTTGAAATATTCACTGCATTTCCTTAATACTCTTATTATAGCAATTCAATATGTATTTTCTGTATACATTTCACTTGTTCAGTTGTGTTCTCCCCCACTCCTTTTAAGGTTAATTAGGCATAGTTTGTTTAACCAAACTGTCATTTAATGTCTTATTGACAGAAATTTGTGATTTTATATCCTTGACCATATAGACAATACTTTAAATAGGTAAGGAGTTTGTGGAAGAAGAAAAACAGAAAAAATAAGAAAAACAATTGCTTAGTTAAGATGCCAAAGTTGGTCAATGAAGTTTCTTTTTATTGTCCAGTGATGTCAAAGATGACATGTGGAAAATTATATGAGAATAACACAATGAACATTTTATTTCAATTTCTTTTTGCATCGTTTTCTTTTATATTATTTAACTCATTTACCATAGATGGATGCAAAAAAAAATATATATTTATATATCATACAGGGTATGCACTGGAAAAGGCAGAAGAAATTACAATAAAAACTGTTTGAGGTTCTTTGAAAGTCGTTGCAGAAATGACAGAGAAAAAGTTTAAAGTTGCCAATAATTTCTAAAAACCAACTCCCCCAGCCCTAGAAGTCTCACTAATGCATGGTTGTGGGCTATTTCATTAAAAATTGCTGGTCACTAGGCATTTCTAGCAGCGATCAACACGATCATGTACTAAAGAGCAGAATAACAACTCCTTCGTCTTTTGTTACAGTCACAAACAAATTGTCTGTGCTCTCAGTTTTCTTCATTTGTCTTGTCAGTACTACTTCTGTCTTTCTAGTTCCGCCGTAATGCTCTGCTCATGTAGGGGTCATCCCCTGAGTGTTACTCCCTCTAAAAAAAAAATTTAAAAAGGAAAATATTTTCATATACAGAAAATCCCCATTATGATTTTGAATACTTTAAACTGATATTATTATTCATTCTTATTGTATTCGATTAAGTATTTTTTTTTCTCTAATTGCTGCGCTTACAATTAGCATTAACGTCTACCTTTAATAACAACTGCCAATTTGTGTTCCAACAACAACATCAAATTATATATTCCAAGCGCCATGGAATGATTAATTACAAATGCGTTAAACGTTTTTAATAAAGCAGAAAAAAATCATTATTTTCAATTTTCAAACTATAAAGGAAAAACATAATAAGTGTTTTGTAATCATTGAAATGACGGACGGCAACATGACACTTGTAGTTGTAGTTGCTCATGATTTTATTACATTGTGGTTGTTGCTATAATTTTAATTTTTTAATTTAATTTTTTTTTTCGTTTTTGTTTTGCCAAATGGCTAATTATTTGGTTAATGTTTTACAATTAATAAACATGTTTATTTTTCGCAGAAACCAAAGCTGACATGACATGTTTTAAATAAAACATGTTCAAGTGTTGGTTTTGAAAAGTCGATTTGGTCAACACAGGCAAATAATATAACATAAAAAAAACTGTTAAAATTGTTTTATAATCGTAAATTAATTACAATATTTCCAGCTCTCTTTAGAACCCAGTTGTCGGAAAACAAAAGTTTAATAAGGCTAGAGTTTAGCTGAAAAAAACCAGCTGCTTTTTAAGTAAACAGCATCGTTATTTTACGGCAGAGTGTTTGGAAACTTTTCCCAATACCGTAGAATGTTACAAAATTTTGTGCCAGCAATTCCACAATAAAAACGAAAAGCGAAAAAGAAACCTCATCTGCTGTATTAGTCATCTGAGTTTTTACGCTACGACTTTTACGATAACAAGTTACACGTGTTAACAAAAAAATAAATAAATAAATAAATAAAAATATATAAATAGTATATGAAGAAGATGCATAAAACAAGTAATGCAATATACGATCGTTGTATAATCAGAGTTGGTTAATAAGGCACTATTCGAATACTTGAAATAATCCAAAGGCCAGAAATTGTATTTCGAATTTAAATATATTTCTGATTATTTTTTTAAACTGATCCCCCATGGACACATGCTGCTGGATGCTCATTTAATAATTGCGTATTGATAAATTTAAAATTTAAAAAACAGTAGAAAAATTGAACAAAGAACGCTGATGAGATGGCGTAGCGGCCTCGAAATCAGTACTGATCCGTTCTGCTGGTTTAATGACTGTGAAAAATATTCTTAATATTCCACTCTCAAAAATAATAAATAGAATGTAATCACGTTCATTTATTTAAATAAAAATAAAATAAAAAATAATTTTCAGTTTCGCAGATTTGAACCTATAGCCTGTTGGGAAAATAAACATCCTGTAATACAATTTACATAAATAAAGGTTCACTATTAAAATAAAAATTCATATATTAATTTAAAATTGTTTATTTATCTCTGTGGCACACAGACAATGCAGTATGAACTCATACCGCCGATGATCAATTTTATTAACTTATTGATTTTTTCCATAATATTTTGAAAATATCAATTTGTCATTCTACATAAAACAAAGAGTAAGAAAATATTTTTATACCATTTCCAGCAAAATATATGTAAACAATTCTAAAGTTCTTAAGATATTGAAGTTGAGTTTGATCCATAAATTCACACGTTTACAAAGTGTTCATCGGCATGTGTCTACGAGACCCTTTTGATGGAAGGAGTTTCATATTAATTTCCATATGATGGAATATATATCGAGGTCCTATATTCAATACCTTTTTTTATCAATCAATTTCTTCAAAAATATCTATTTATTTATTTTTTGAAATACTTTACAAAGTAAATTTGCAAAGTGTTTGGTGCACAGAAGCCGACGGGGTGACTCAGAGCACATGTCGGCGATGTTATTAACCCGTATTTTCTTCCGTTACTGTGACTGACTGTACACGAGCTATGCCTTCACATAGGAAATAGCACGGAAAATCTCTCAGAACTGTAAATCTATACAGTTATCTGAGGTGTTGAAATTAACTAGTGCAAGTGAGACGCAAACCTCTTGAAAGAGAGTAAACGGAACGAGGTTTCATGTTGACTGACTCAGAGCTGCTTTGGGACTGTCTTCAAATATATATTTTAATGAAAATTGTTCGGCTAAGAGATCGGCATCTTTGACACACACAAATCTCAGGAAGAAAAAATCCCTTTTGGTTATATTTTTTTAATCTTTATTATCTTTTCTTCCAACCATTACATAAGTCAGTTCCTTGCATCTTCTGAACATATGCATGTTATATTAAATTGAATTAAGATTTTATAGGCTAATTATTCGAAATTTTAATTTAAATCTCAGAAAGACATGATCAATATTCCAAGGCAGAAAGGCAAGTCAACATCACTTTTTGTTATTCAACTTACACAGCAGAGCAGAACAGCTGTTTTCGAAAGACGCAACCCCTTCATCATCAGTGCTCATGTGTATTGTGTTTGTCACCCTTTATTAGGTGGCTTAATTGAATGTGATGTTTCGTTCATAACATATTGAATATAGGCCCCCGATATCTGTCTACTTGAAATTTTTAGGATCGGCTCTTAAGGAATGTACTCATACCTCTCTTTGTGCCAAAACTATACAAGGTAGGGAATAGCAATAGAAAGTTTAAAAAAATATCATACTTTCATGGTTATAAATTGAAGGTCTTTACAATTTCCAAATTCATATTTCCCATGCCTGGCTACAGCTGTGTACTTTCACATAAAGCCAACACATTCAATGAAACATAAATTGTTATTTTGCTGCTCAATTTACCAAAAGTGTATGTAAAATAAACAAATGTTTTACATTTGCTGTAACAACTACAACAACAACATCTGTGTTGACAATATATTTAACCACTCTACACTACAGCTTCCAACAATTTTTAGCATTTCCTCCTTCTGTGTGCTTTTAAGTTTTTTTGTTTTTGTTTTTTTTTTTCTTTCTTTTTGTCTTCAAAATAGTGGTAATAGATAGAAAAGCATCTGCCGTTGTTGTAATAAAAAAAAAAAAAAGCTGAGACAATGAAAATGTAAATTTCTGAGTGGCAAAGAGAGTGTGAAAATTAGTGGTTACCCGGCAATGTGTCATAATAAAAAGGAAATGTGAGGGGAAGGAACATTAATAAAATTATTTAAAGGACATGATGTCGGTGTGTGTGTGTGTGTGTCTGCTATGTAAACATTACATGCGCCTATTAATTTAAATTGATAAAGAGCAAATTTGAAAAATTTTATTATAAAAATTTATTAATTTTTAATTAGGAAATTTCAAATTAATTTTGAGATCCAGTACAAAATCTGTAATACTAATTAGTTGTATTAAAATGTCAAGAATAATTAAACAGTGAATAGTTAAAGAGATGCTATGATTCAGAAGATCGTTATTTAAGATCACTAAGTGATCGCATTTGTAGTTTAGTCAAATCATATTAAGGACGATATTGATGCCGAAGTCAGCAATAGCATTAGATTATCTGATTGTAAAGTAACAAGAAAATAATTAATTAAGTTCTATTATACATTCCCCCTTATTCTGTAACTATTTGTCAACGCCACGTCAAAACAATAGCAAAATTAGAACACTTCTGTACTCTATAAATTTCAAACAACCTCTTGCTAAATATATTCCACGCCATAATGAGAAGTCAGAAGTACTCCAGAATAGTTAGTTGTTGTCTACAAGGAGTATTTAAGTGCAATATTTTTTATATTGTCTTGACGTGACGTTGACAAATAGTTACAGATAGTTATATAGTACAAATTTAAAAAAAAAAATTTTATTAAACAAATTATGATCACAAAATTTAAGATGAGTGAGAAAGTAAAGCAAGATTTGAAACTGAAATATTTATATCAATTTTATTATTACCCAGATGAGAAACACCCGCACCGATTTTACATGACATTCAGTTCCTGTGTATTTTTTTAAGTTTCTTAGTTTTTAGTTTTATACACATACCAAAAGGACAGAATTTTCAAACCAAAGGGTGACTATCACCTATAGCAATTAAGCACACATAACATTTTTAATAGCCAAATGATCTTTGAAATGCATGCCACAAGACACAACTAAAGCCAGATCTTGGTAAAGGCCATAAATAGAGTTTACCACAGTTTCCTTGTAGTGTAAAAAAAAATAATATAATTACTTCAACACTTTGCTGGATAATTAAAAATTTTGTGAGGTTATGCAGCAAATGGTACAAAATTATGAATCATTTTATTTATTTTCAATTTTTCTAAATACGTATTCGTGTTAATTACCAATTAAATGAGTGGGTTTGGATTGATTATTTAAAAATAGTGCAGATTTCCTCTTGATTTCGCTTATACGAGGTGTGTTCCACAATTTACCAAAAATTTTAATTACGTACATATATCTTTTCATATATAATTTTATTAAATTTGATTTTATCTTTAGTGAGTTTTAGCAATCACTTGGAACATTTTAATTTCAATTTCATTTCACATGTTGGAAACCCTAATTTTGAAATAGTCCTGGAAGAGTCTGATCAAATGGAAAATGTGTGTGTGTGTGTGTGTGTGTAGTGCACCATATCAGCTATAATTTTTACATTGAAACAAAAAAATTCAAAATGTGAATTTCATTATGAAACTACGATTTGTTTTATTCAGGCTCGAGTTGAAATATGCAAATTATTTTTTAAAAATTTGTATTAAATACACAATTTTACTTAAGAGTGGAATACAAACATTTTTATAACCATCAAACGAACAGACTATGGCCCAAATTATTGCATTCGATATCGATAGAAATTTTTATATATCTAAATTGTATTGAAATTTCGATCGATATCGATAGATATCGATCCGCTACGCCATCTCAGCAGCCTTCTCTGTTCAACTTTCCCCCTTTTCACGGTGGTGCCAGTTTTTAAAAACATCAAACAGTTGATAAACAATGATTTTAACAAAATAGAATATGAGAACTTCTTTTATTTTATTTATTTTTTTTTTAACAGGCTGCCAGCTTTGATTAACAAATCCAGCACACTTGGGTCCTAGTAGATCCCTTTGTATTACCCGAAAACATTACAAACACCCAAGGTCCTCGGTGGGAATCGAACCCACGACCTCTGCACTAATAGCTAGCATCGCTACCAATCAGCCACAGTGGCACCCTCTTCTTATATTAAGATTTCTTGCCTGAAAATTCATACGCGAATTATTAAAAAAAAAAAATTAATCTAAAGAGTTGCAGATGTGAACTTGAGCCGCAATAAAAATTCTTAAACTTAAGAATCACATTAACAAGTTTGAATAATAGAATTAAAATTCATATATAAATTTTTATAGTATTTTTGCGCCCACCTCGTATTTCAGTAGAGGCTGCGGTAATAAAAATGATGAATGTTGCAGTGGTGCTTGCGAGGTGGTCTGATTAAATTGAAATATATTTTATATTTGATCTATTTTTATGCTTAAAATTATATGTAGAATTTAATATTAATCATATCCTAAGACATATTTCCCTAATGAATGTGCACACACAGACGAAGCAAACAAAATTAATCACAAACAAGTGATGACGATTATAAAAAATCTATATATTGCGACAAAAACGAAACCACAGCAGATTTGTTTTTCTGATTTCTTCTTTTAATTATTAAAAGATTTACTTTGGGTGCTTTTTTTTTTGCTGTAAATACAACACAAAATTATCAGCAAAATTTTTATGAAAAATATAAGAGAAATTATTGCAATATTATTTTATGGCGCCACATGGCAATCACATTAGTTTTTCATTCTTACGGTCTCATCTGTTTAACTTTCAAATATTTTTTTTTTTGCGTTATTTTTCCTTTTTCCCTGCGTAGCCAAATGTATCATCATGGCATCGATGAAATGGTATTCAAGCTGCTGCAGCAGAGACCCACCAGTACACATGCTGTAAATATTTGTTGTGCATAAATACTTATGTGTGTGTATGTGTGTGTGTTCTACCCCATTTAACCACCCATTTTAAGTTGTTGCTGTTGTTGTTGTATATTATTTTACAGTTTCTTGGTTGCTGAAGAAAAAACCCACATTTATGACACACAGCTGTGTCATCTCGTTTTGTGATTTTTTTTTTTGTCAACTCGGGTTTTTATGTGTTTTATGAAGAGAAAAAAAAAATATTTTTATTTAACTTTTTTGTACGTATAAGGAATTTATAGCAGCAGTAGCAACCACTTCCTTTATGGATAGTCACACCGCCAATACCACCCAATTGGTTTGAGCCACATTGTTGTTTGAATTTCCTTCGTGCTCCAAAAGCATGCTGTTGGTGCTCTTTTGTGGAAGGAATGAAATGAAAACAACAGCAGTGAAATTGTGAAAACGTCAGTGTGTCTATAATTTTTTTGCTCGTTTAAATTTTGCCAATTCTATGCTTTTTTTTGGAAAAAGTTATTCATTCTGTTTTTGTAATCGTTAGTTTCTTTTTTTTTGTTTGTTTTTATTTCCTTTCTTTGAGTAATAGAGACCATAATTTGTTAAAGTGTAAATTTTTGTAGCCATAATGTTTTACTGTGAGTGTGTGTGAGTGTGTGTGTGTGTTTGTGTTTGTATTTGTGAGTTTTGGCGCCATCTGTTTTGTAATAGGATTTTTTTTCTCAATTTGTAATTACTTTTGTGTAATTGAGTAGCGACGGCTGCAAGAGGTTGGCAAAGACTTTTAGCAAATATGCTGAAGGGTAGGAAAGGGGGACAGAATCAATCATTTTTATTTTTTTATTTTTATTTTTTTTTGTTACATGGTTTGGATTTCCATGTGGATTTAAAAGCTCAAACGCTTTCAATAACACCCTTAGCTATTCTACAAACTTTTAAATTAAACAGTTATTTAAAGTGTTTGATTTATTAAAAAAAGTTATTCAAGGCTGTCAATGCTATTTATACTGGGGCGTATTATGGGTG
Source organism: Linnaemya tessellans (assembly GCA_951800035.1). Lineage (NCBI taxonomy): Eukaryota > Metazoa > Arthropoda > Insecta > Diptera > Tachinidae > Linnaemya > Linnaemya tessellans. Next base: position 106,514,217 of record OX637533.1, read on the forward strand.
GTGTAATAGTTTTGTTAATAATTTTATTGTATTTGTTGTACAAATGCACATGGTATTGATATATGATTCGAATATGTGCAAAGTATTGTGTGAATAATTATTCAAAATTATAATTTTTGAAATATGTTTTACCTCGTAATGAAAAATTTTATTGATTCAGAGAAATATTTAGGAAACTTCTTCTTCTATTGCATATTGTAACATAAATACAATACACATGAGCGCTGATGATGAAAACGTTGCGGCTTTCGAAAACAGCTGTTCTGCTCTGCTGTGTAAGTTGAATAACTAAAAACTGATGTTGACTTTCCTTTGTGCCTTGGAATATTTATGATGTCTTTCTGAATTTAAAACACCACAATTTCGAATAATTAGCCTGTAAATCTTAATTCAATTTAATGAGAAGACAAACGTTTAATCAAGATATTAAACAGGAGATGGAATTTCTTAAGGGTTCTAATTGGAGAGACTTAAGAATCAATCAAATTCAGAGGTTTCCATGGTTTTTAATGGAGGTTCCCCATAATGGAATGGGAACTCCTTATGATAGAGCGCACAACAGGCCTATGAAGCCTAAGTGTAATCCTGAACGGATTGGGATAGCACCTGCTTACGCCTCTCCCTTCAACCTAACATAACCTAATTCAATTTAATAAATACATACATATCGCTCCTTTATTGCAACATAGTGATATCTCGAAAAATATTAAATTTAGAAAAATGCCATTAAAGGTTTTCAGCTACGATTGCATAAAATATATTTTGCTATAACTTCCACTCATTATGATATATAACGCTGCATTTTTTTTTTTTTTGTACATATGCGGATGGTATGAAAAGGCAGTTTTGTTAACCCCAGAACGACGGGAGATTTTATTTATTAATGCTAAGTTTTTGTTAAAGATTAGAAAATAAATAAATGAATTTCTTTAAATATTCATTAAAAAGTGTATATTGATATATAAGAAATCTATTTTAGTATCCATTTTTGCTCCCAGAGTGTTTTATAGTCTATTGATGTACGCCGTAGTCAATATGACAAAGCATGACGTTAGTGCATGTAAAATATGGATGACGTTCCAGGGTTAAACAACTAAACATTTTCATTTTTTGAGATATGACTATGTTGCATTAAAGGAGCGGTATGTAAGTACATTTGTTTTCTGATTTTTTATGGACACTTTTTATTAGCTTTTTTAAATTATCAGTTCAAATATCGCCAAAACAGATTTATTTAATTATGCCTAGATTTTCTTAAGCAAAAGACCCACTTTTTTATATATATAAAACAATAATAATGATAATAATAATAATAATAATAATAATAATAAAAGCAACGACGATAGTGAGGGAAATATTAGGATAACGGATATAAAAGATGGATTATATCCCCACAAAGCGTAACCTTTGGTCTTAGACCCGGTACGTCAATTCCAGCCTAAGATGAGAATGTATAATTCTATAATAATAATAATAATAATAATAATATGTAAAAGAACAATTTGAAAATATTTTTTTTTAGGAAATCAAAACATAAAAATAAAAAGGTAGAAGAACTGGAAACAACATGGAAAATTTTGATTCTTGTTCATATTGAACAGATTTTGGGATTCCAGTGCCCTGTTCAATGCTTAAGGACTTTGTATTCTTTTTCATTAATTTGAAAGTAGGACTGCTTTACATTTTAACTTTTTTTTAAATTTCTGCTTATTTAAATTTGTTTCTTTTTTTTTTCAAAATGTGCCCCTAAAAATTTTTGTTTAAATCCATAAAAAACCATTAGCAAAATTTAAATAAACATCTAGCGAATTACAGCAAAAAAATTAAAAACCAAATCAAGCCAATACAAAAATATATCAGATTACAAAAACACAAAATGCACGAGTATCCAAATTATATATTTATTTAAAAAAAAACAAAAAGTATATAATTTATTATTCGTTTTACTTAATTTCATTTTCAACTTATTAGCTGACACCTGTTGACGACTTTTTGTGCCCGGTTTAATTTATACACAAAAAGTACTGGTCAAACGAATGAAATGCAAAATATGTGAATACAAAATTTCTGGGGTATTGAATTTTGTAATGAATTTTTAACACATTTCTTTGCAACACTTACTTTTTTTTTACTCATATTGTTGATATGGGTATTGCCTGCTTAATGCAAATAATACAACAACAGCAACAAAAAAACGACTAATAATACAAACAAAATATATATAAATAAATATTAAATTGGCACATTGACTTATCGAATTTCAGCAAACCAGCAAAAAAAACACACGAATTTTATTTTTATTATATTTTTTTTTTGTGTATTAAAAGAAACCTTTGGAAAATGGTTTAAACCCTCAAACTATTTTTGCTTTATGCACAAAAATTTAAAATAAAGTTGACTTTAAAATTTTTCTTTTTATAAATGGACATATTATACGTATCAATGGTGCATGTCTGTCTGTAAAAAAGGTTTTTAAACTTTTTAAGGTCATGCTGCGACAAAAAATATAATACGAATTTTTATTTGTAGCAACAAAAAAAAATAAAAAACAACAACAGAAACAAAACGTGCAAAATATACGGCTTGACTTGTTATGATTTTATTCTTTAACACACATATTTAAATTTGAAGTTCATTCAACGAATTGTTATCACGACTAAATTTAAATGTATTAGTGTGTGCTGAAAAACTTGAGACCGCAGATAAAACTTAGTTTGTTTTTAATTTTGGTTTTGTAAACGATAGCAAAAATTGCTAATCAAGCCAGCAGAGTTGAAGCAATTTAAATAAAAATTTATAATTTAATTTTAATTCGGGTATTAAGAAAGGGTATAACTTATACCTTGGAGATATGCTCCAGCAGAGATGGCAAATGGAGTTTTGAAATTAAAGCAACTTCTAAAGTTATCAATGGTTATAAAAACTTATAATAAAAACTATTTTTCTTATAGGTATAGTCGAGAGCAACAAGAATTTTAAAATTTTTGAAACATCTCCTAAATATTGGGTTTTGGATTTTCCGTGTCTTTACGCTTCAATTGCACAATAACTTTCGCAAATATTATCCAATTTTTAGTTACTTAACAGCTTTGAAAAGTTTAAGGTAAGACCTTTCTAATGCTGTATAGATTATTTAAAAAACTTGATGTAAAATTTAATTGAATTTGATGTAAAATTTGATTTAATTTTATGAAAATTTTTATTTAATTTGATGTAAAATTTGATTTAATTTTATGAAAAATGTAATTTAATTTGATGTAAAATTTAATTGAATTTGATGTAAAATTTGATTTAATTTTATGAAAAATTTAATTTAATTTGATGTAAAATTTGATTTAATTTTATGAAAAATGTAATTTAATTTGATGTAAAATTTAATTGAATTTGATGTAAAATTTTATTTAATTTTATGAAAAATGTAATTTAATTTGATGTAAAATTTAATTGAATTTGATGTAAAATTTGATTTAATTTTATGAAACATTTAATTTAATTTGATGTAAAATTTAATTGAATTTGATATAAAATTTGATTTAATTTTATGAAAAATGTAATTTAATTTGATGTAAAATTTAATTGAATTTAAGGTAAAATCAGATTTAATTTTATGAAAAATTTAATTTAATTTGATGTAAAATTTGATTTAATTTTATGAAAAATTTAATTTAATTTGATGTAAAATTTAATTTACATTGATGTAAAATTTAATTTAATTAAAAATTAAATCTATTTTTAATTTTATTCTGCTTTTGTGTAATTTCTTAAGACGTGTTTATGTTTTCCATCCCGTGTAAGGATATATCCGGCTTAAAACGCATTCATTACGAATTTTATGAAAATTAATAAACTTTAACATATATCTAATAAATATCTTTAATTTCTAGTGAAAATGTTTAAAAGAAATCAATTTACAAATATTTAATTTCTGAAAACTCCTAAAAATTTCAAATTTATAGTTTTTCGAATTTTTGTTAAATTTGAAACAACTGTCTAAAGTTGAAAGAATAAGTTAGTAAAATACCATTTTAATATTGAAATACAAATTGTACCAAAACAAAAAGAGAACCCAAAATGGACTTACAATTCCATTAACACTAACAGCCCTGAGGTCAACTAGGCAAACGTTTTTTGAAAGCTTTCAAATCATGCATGTATTCATTTGAAATCTCATCTTTCTGGCTTTCGTTAATAATTTTAATTTATTTTTCCAACTCTTAAGAAATGCTGCTGTCCATTTCTTGTTCCAAATATTTCATAGCTGTCTTGAAATTTTGTTGTTTGGCTGTTTTGAATTGATATTATTGTTATAACACTTTATTAAGTAGGCGTTTTTGTTGTTATTGTAGCTTTAACATTTCTGCTTTTGATTTAAATAATAAACAGGTGTTGGGGTATTTTTATAACTTTTAATTCATTGTGTTTTGTATATTTGTGTAGTTTATTTGTGTATAATTGTTTAAATTGATTAATGCTTGGCTAAGGTGTAATTTTTATGGTCATGAGTGTGTGTATGTATGTATGTATGTATATAGAGATACATTTATTATAAAGCAAAAACTTGTCTAGCCTTTTGGCTATTAAAAACAATATTTAAATATTTTTTGTTTTATTTATTTAACGAAAGAAGAGGAATGAATAAATAAAAACAAAAAGTTAAAGTACCGGCGGCTGCAATACAATTTAACGCGATTGGATCTAAGTTGAGCGATTAGCTGAGTAATACTTTTTAATAATTATTCTAACAGACTTTTAAGGCAATATTTTCATTTACATGCAAATGGCCGAAGTATGATCGCTTCAAGAGATTCATGAGTTGGTCAGCAATGATTTAATTACCGCTGTAAGCTTGAATTATTCAAATAATTTAGCGAATTAAAAAAGCAGTATTTGTCGGCAAGTTTCATTTTACTAAAAGCAGGAACATTTGTCAAACGGATATTTAAGTAATAATTTGCAAAATGTATTAAAATGCTGAATTCAAAATCTTGTTCTTGTTCTATTTTTGATCAGTTGGTGTTCAGCTTATGAATATATAATTTACAGTTTTTTCTTTTTAATATCAAACCCAGTTTCAGTACTACTTAATGGCCTCATTCCCGTATATTGTTTTCTATTCCGAAATTTAATAAAAATCCAATGGCATTATTATTAGTCTTGGAATGGAATGCTGGCAAGGGATTAATAATAAATTCTTATGGCCGATCCCTAACAGTAAGAGCATATGAGTTTCACTGTTCTTCATTATATGCTGTACCACTTTTAATGGAACAAATTACACTATAATTTAATTAATATCTTGAAAACTGCAACTAATAAAAAAGGTAATGATATTCCCAACAACTTACAGGAGCCAAATTACCGCATGCAATATCGAACGAAATTTCCATACAATTTTAATACAAAAAACGATCGATATCGAATGCCATAATTTGACCCCAGGATAGAAATAAAGGGTGTTTTTTTATGAAGTTTTTTTTATACGAATTACTCTGTTGTCTGACAGCTGTTTTGACAGTTTAAAGTGACGTCTCTACTCAGTATTGTTTGGCAAATCATCATGAAAAGGTTAATTCCAGAACAACGCTTCCAAATCGTGGAAATTTATTTTCAAAAACAGTGTTCAATTAAAAATGTTTACAGAGCACTTCGTGAATTTTATGGTGCACATAATTGTCCGTCTGAGAGCACCATAAAGAGCGTAATTACCAAATTTCGGTCTACATTCACTCTTTTGGATGCCAAGCCACCGAAAAGAATGATAAATGTACTGTTTGGTGCGGTCTATGGGCTGGTGGAATCATCGGTCCTTATTTCTTTAAAAATGAGGAAGGACGACGCGTTACCGTGAATGGAATCGATACCGAATCATGATCAATGAATTTTTGGGGCCAAAACTTCAAGATATGGATGTAAACGAAATGTGGTTTCAACAGGATGCTGCCACTTGTCATACTGCGGGCGAAACAATGGACTTATTGCAAGAACATTTCAACGACAACATTATTTCGAGAAATGGACCGGTGAATTGGCCTCCGCGTTCGTGAGATTTGACGCCACTCGATTATTTTTTGTGGGAATACCTGAAATCATTGGTTTACGTGGATAAACCAGCAACGATTGACGCTTTGGGAACCAGTATTCAACGTGTCATTGCTGAAATACGCCCTCAAATGCTTGAAAAGGTGGTCGAAAATTGCACCTCCAGAATGACCTTTGTGCAAAATAGTCGTGGTGGCCATATGCCCGGAATTATATTTAAATGTTAAATGACAAGAAATTATCTATCAAATAAAAATTTTTTTTTGGCCATTTCATAATTTGGCATGTGTTTTATTTAAATTTCAAATCAGCAAGCTCTTATAAAAACACCCTTTATAAAAATCGACTGGCATAGAATTTGAAGAAACTAAAGTTTAGCATGAAAATAGTTTTCATACAAACATTTACAATTTTTGGAAATGCTTACCAGGCGTTTAACTTTAATTAATACTAATAAAATCTAAGTGCCACAGATCAATGATCAAGCCTACTTTTCGTAACACAATTTATTACAACTTCAAATTAAATAAAACCAAAATATAATAGAAGTGAATATACGCATTAATTGGCAAAAAGCTTGACTTTGCAATTCTCAAACATTTTAAGAAAAAATTAGAACACTTTAAAAAAAATTTAATAAGAAATTCTTAGGTTAAAACTATTTTTTCTAAATTAAAAGCTTTTTATAAAAATGTAAAAAAAATATTTTTTTTCAGACTGGTAATTTGTTAATATCTCTCTTGGTTATTGTTGGCATATATTTTAAGATAATTTGTTCAACTTACCTTTCATTATAATCGCTGATAGCTCGGAAGCATTTAAATGCATGTAAAGATTTTCCGCCGATGCAGTTGTTGATGTTGTTAAATTAGCAGCCATAATTTAGCGAGGTATAAAACAAATATATGACGGCCGTTGAATATAAATCCCAGGTGTAAAGATTTTATATAAAAATCTGTTATTTTTGTTAAATTGAATTGGAAAGTAAGTTTTTATTAAATTCCAATTGTATTGCCTTCTTTTATCAATATCATAAAATAGCGCGTAATCCAAATATTTAAAGGCGGGAGTTCGTTTGCACTTTTTGCTTTTCTCAATTGTTAGAATTTGTTTATTTTGAAATATTTTAAGCACAACACACTTTGTTTTGTTAGCACATAACAAATTTATAATATTTCAACATAATTGTATGTTATTGCTTCTTTTATCTTTTTCTTCGCATATATATTTTTCACTGATAATAATATTGTAATTTTGCGTAAACTTTTGCTCAAATATTTTCTTATTGCAATTGGAAATTTTGCTTATTTAAAAGAACATGTGTTTTTCTTATATTTTAGACACACGCGCTATTCACATCCGTCAGCATTTGTAGTCGTTAACGGACTGAATTGTTTTCATTCACGACTGTATAACAAATGCTGTCTGAAAACTTGGCACATTATTGTATGGCCCGGCAAAGCATGAAATGGCCCGGCTTTGTCTGCAACATTTGTCAAGAATGAATGGTCGATCAAACATTAACATCATACCGTCGACTGAACACACACACACACATACGCACTAAATTTTGTTTAAAAAAAAACACCCCCAACAAAAACACTGCCCATCGAACTCATGCCTAAAGTAAAGATTGAAGAAGAATGTTCGATCTGATGGAGATGACTCAACAAAAGTCATCTTGCGAGATATTTGTATTTTGCAATGCAAAAGCGGTGTTAAAATTTTAATTGGCGCCTGCATTCAATGTTGCCGGAACAGGAAACTAATAGGATGCCAGATAACCAGTTTTGGAAAAAATATATGTTGGTAAAATTTTTAACAGGGAATATATAATACCTTATAATATGACGGTAGGACCGATATGAAACTATCAAAAATATTTTATATATATTTTTTAATACATAAAAATTTATTTGTAATAAATTATTTATAGTTTTAAGAACAGGTCATGAGTGTGTAGGTATAATAATAATTTTATCGGTACAATAGAGCAGTGAAGTTTCAAGAAAATGAGTCGTAATAAAAAAAGAAATGATGATGGCTATTAAAAGGAAAGGGAGAGTTTCAAGACAACATGATAACTAAACGAATTTAGATGGAATTTTTTATTACTTCAATTTTCTTATTTAGTATTTTTTATTAAGGAGCTCTTGTATTTAACTCTAGAACGTTATTATTCGTCAAAAAGACGACGGAAGATTTTACTTTCAAATTAATATGGTGTTTAGACATACGCCTTAATTGAGTTTATCGCAATTAACAGCATTATTTAGCTCAATTACCCATACAAAATTTTAATTAGCTAATTGCTCAATTAACGCTTAATTGTCTATAAAATTGAGCAAGGTCTAAAGTGCAGCACTGTAAAAGTTTGTTTAGTGAGCACCATAACAAACTTTACAAAATTTGGAAATTTGACAACGCATACATATGTAAACAGATTCACAGAAAAAAATGGCGAGTCAAGTTGAGGGTGAGTTCTTAAAATAAAATTTTTTAATTAACAATTAAAACAAATGAAAAATAAAATATTTATTTCGTACAACAACAGGTCCAAAGGCAAAAAGAAAGCGCATTTTATGGAACGACGCCAGTGAAGCAGCAATGTAAACAACACCTTTTGTCAGCTGCTGTCAAACGCTAATTGAGTTAGGTATATTGAGTATGTGTGAACACTTTTCAATTAACTTATTATTGACTCAGTTTAAAATGCATGTCTGAACACCATGTAAAACCAGTTGAAGGAAGACTATGAAATGTTACGTTTTTATTAAAGATTAAACAATAAATACATAAATGAATTTCTTTATATATTCAATAAAAAGCGTCTATTAATACATAAGAAATTTATTTTGGTATCCATTTTTGCTCACCAAGTCAAAATGACGAAGGATATAAAAAAAAGAAAGACGTTCCAGGGTTAAGGCTTTTAAAATTTTGCTGATAAGAATGTTAGTTTCAATTATAGGGATGTAAAATGTTCCAAAAAAATATATTTTGATGTGTTGCAAAATCAAAATATCGATTTTGAATTTTTTTCACACAGGATATCTATTCGAAAATTGAATCAATTCCATATTTTGGTTTCTCTAAAAACTATTTTTCTTAGTGAAATTATTTTTGATATCATGAACGCAATTAGCAAATGATATTAAAAACGACCTATTCCGAAAACTTGTTTAATTTTTTTTAAGCAAGAAATTAGTCAAATAATTGCGAAGTAGAAACTTTTGGATTGGCTGAGTACTATGAAATATTTAAAATTAAAATAATGTTTATGTTACCTCAAACCTTTTTGGACTGTATTTTAAAAATATATTTTAAAAACTACTCGTTTAAATAAATTTAAAAAAATATACAACATTTAAAATAAAATCTTATATAAGTTTACAATAACAAAACTTTACACTGAAACTTTAAAATTATTCAATTAGGATTTATAGGCTGAAATCGTTTTATTTAAATACAGGGGAAGTAGTAGAACACGAGACTATGAAGGGGAGGGTCCTGAGTTCAACTCCGCGCTGAGTCATGAAATATTGTGTTGAATTCTTCTGATCAGCAGTAGTGCGTGGTTGTGTTAGTTGTTGCCAGCCTGTTTCAATGATGAAGGCATAGTCACTGATCACTGAACATAATTGGCAGCGACTGACACTATCTCATGTACTAAAAAGCAGAGTAACAGCACCCACCTTCGTCGGTCCTGTAGCAAAAAATTAGCCGGCGAAATATTAAGGCTAATAGCTACAAAAAATGTTTATATTTTCATCTTTCCTCATCTGTCCCCTCAATACTATCCCCTCGTTTTCACCAGCAGCGCAATGCATTGCATATGCAGGGGTTATCCCATGAGTGCTGGTCCAAGATAAAAAAAGGACAATATGATCAATATTCCACGGATTAAGGCAAATTTAATTTTCAACAAATTACGCAGTAGAGCAGAAAGCCGCCACAGCTTCATCATCAGTGCCCATGTGTGTGTGTGTTTTTTTTTTTTTTTTTTTTTTTTTTTGAGAAAACATTAAGCCTTTTTTTGTCTAGTTTTTACTCCTACTTTTTCATCTTGTGGCAACACTGTTACAATGCCAGCTTCAAATGAATTTCTTGTCGTGGTTGCACTTTGTTCGAAAGCGTTTTGTTCGAAAATAAATATAAATAAAAAAAGTTCTAACATGTAACGAATATCGTCGATGTTCGTAATCATTTATTTGTTCGTGCCTCTTCATAAGCTTTTATTATTTGTTATTTGAAGTTTTTGTGTATTTTAGAAATTTTTATGAATGAAAATTTGTTTCAGTAGGGTCGAGGCTTTCAAAGAAAAAAAAACAGAAAATAAAATTTGTAGCATGACATATATTTTGTGTCATACCAAACTAAATTACATGTGGAGCTTAATTGTATTTAAAAGTAAGTGGTTTAAATGATAAGATATAAGATTTTGATAAGATTTGAATACGCAAATATGTTTCACTTGTATGTATGTGTTTATATGACTAACAGATACACTTAAATGAGACATGTGCTAATGTTAAGTTTAACAATTTAAAAAGTAATGTTTAGCAATAGTATTGTTTTAAAATAACTATAACGTTATAAGCCAAAAAAAAATATGTAACCAATTCACAAAATGTTCTATTGTTCTTATTGTTTGTTCTATTGCGTAAAACATTATGATTATTCAATAAATTAAAAACTATTATGTGATAATACAACTTTATTTAATAAGCTGTTTTATTTATTTTATTTTATTTTTTAATTTTTAATACTCCGCGCAAAAATTCTATTTTACTTGCAAACATAAATTGACTTTGATAAAGATGGTATATAAGGAAGTACAGGGACAGAAGGTACTGTTGGCTGAAGTTGTTAACGCGAGACTAAAAAAATGCCGAGTTCGGTTCCGCATTCAGTTATAAATATGTTTGCTATATGCATATTTTACATGATATTTGACTAGCAACATTTTAGTTTTAATCTTTTTGCTAGCCCTACTCTACTGTTTTGCTGAAAGGAAAATGCAATCGCATCCGACCCCACTAAAACTTTGATTTTGGTTAAGTTTAATTTTAAAATTTATGCCACAATTCCCTGTCTATTGAAGGAAAAAAGTGCTTTTATTATTTCTTGTTTCAATTTCTTAATTTCAACTTGTTTAAAAGATAATAGTCGCTAAAAGGGATATAAACAAAAAATTGGTTTGGAAGGACCTATTTTTATTGTAAATCTTAGGTTTAAGGCCTATTTTCTCAAACCACAAGAGTAAAATCTAAAAACTTTCAATCTGCCGGAAAGTCCAATATAATTTTAAATATTTGTAAATATATATATATATATATATATATATATATATATATATATATATATATATATATGTATATATATATATATATATATATATATATATATATATATATGTATATATATATATATATATATATATATATATATATATATATATATATATGTATATATATATCGAAAATCCCGATTGGGGGATGTTTAAAATTTTTGGGAATTATCGGGATCTAAGAAAAAAAGCCCAGTTTTTGGGAAATATATGTATCTATTGATAAAAATATGTATAAAGGTTTTTGTTTAAAAATACAAGCGATTAACCTTTTAGTAGCTGCAAAATTTTTTTTAATTTTTTTTTCAAACTCCCCCACTGTGCAACATTTAAACATCATGGAAATCTATTGATAAAAATATGTATAAAGTTTTTTGTTTAAAAATACAAGCGATTAACCTTTTAGTAGCTGCAGAATTTTGTTCATTTTCTTTTCAACCTCCCCCACTGTGCGACATTTAAACATCATGGAAATCTATTGATAAAAATATGTATAAAGTTTTTTGTTTAAAAATACAAGCGATTAACCTTTTAGTAGCTGCAGAATTTTTTTCATTTTCTTTTCAAACTCCCCCACTGTGCGACATGTAAATATCATGGCAATCTTTTTCGGCTTTTTAAAAATGATGTTCGTATGGATACCAGGTCGAAACGAAATTTGGGATATTTTAAGGACTTTAATCTCTCTTGCATTTTAGCACATCTTCAGAAATTTCGAAAATAGTGATATTGAAATTATCGGCCATGTGATAGAAATCGCTTATCGCATGAAATAAAGCGTTTTCGATTTGAAGTCACAAAATTGGTGTCCGGGAGGTCGCAATCGCTCAAAATCGTTCAAAAGAAATTTGCGTTTTTCAAGTCGCATGTGATTCAACAATCGTGCGATTGATAGCACATACATGTATATCTTTTTTTTTAATTTTTTTATGAGTTTTAAAATAATTAAAATCTAATACATTTTAACGTAAAACAATAACGTTGATTGCATCCTTCTTCGTCTGTACCCCCGATACTACCTCCTCGTTTCTAGTTCCGGCGTAATGCACTGCATATGTATGTGTCATCCCCTGAGTGCTCGTCCAAGATAAAAAAAAATGTATTGGTTTTTTTGAGAAGAAAATTTTTCTAAAAAGATCCTTATAATTTAAAGGCTTAATTTATAGAAAAAATAAATCTGATTAATCAAATAAATTTTCATACAAAAATTTATTTCATTAGCCTCTTATGAATCAATTATTATCTCATAATTTTTCATAATTTTTTTATTTCATAAAAATTTATGTATTTTTGGGTTTGTAAAACTGCATATTCGATCAAAATCGGTTCAGTCTTTGGATCTCGGTGTGAGAGCTCTAAACCTATTTTTGTTTTTTGTTTTTTTTTCAAATTACCTTTCAGCCCACTTTATTTGAAACTGAAATACTACGTCGAAAGACAAAAAAAAATTTTATTTAAGTCGTCTCTATTTTTATTATTAAATATCGAATTTATATGTTCCACAAGAATTCAGGAAGCTGCAGGTGATGCAACAGTTTGTATATTTTCTACCATTCACTATAGTGCGGGTGGTTGAGCATAGCGGCAAGCGGCACGAGCTTAATCGTATACATTTTTGCTATTAAATTTAGATTTTCATATTTAAATACGAAAACATACAGGGGAAAAGTATATAGCAAATGTAATAATAGAATAAATATACATATAAGATCTGTGTTGAGCCATTTTCACACATTAACAAGATACAAAATATATAAATTATTTTACTTAAAGATATTGTGATAAATCCCACAACCAAAACAAATGTATGGAAATGGAAAACCCTTTACCATTATCGCCATGCTTCTACTGTATGTTAATTTCTTTCTTTTTTTTTGTAAGAACTTTCCGATTATACAACTCTCTAGATCCATGTGGTGTTATGCATGAAAACGCATCCAAAAGTGGACAATTGATTTGCAAATGATCAAATGAAAGTAGAGAAAATAAATCTTCAAATAATTCAAAAGATTCATTCTCGGCAAGAATAACAACAAAAACAACAACAAAAAAAACAAAAAATATACAGCCCAATGCAAATAGATAAATATTTATCAGTTTGAGTTGCAGTAAACTTCGATTATACAACACACGAGTACTGGGAGATGCCAGTTAAAGGTAATGTAATCATTCCAGAATATATATATATGTAGCTTATGCAGGCATGCTGTTGTAACTGCATTTGTAACGAACTCACCACACACCGCTCAAATGAATAAAACAACAACAGCAAAATGTATGAAACGAAAAAAGAGTTGGCTGTTCTTCTTAGGGTTTGTTTGTTAGTTGTTGGGCTTTGTGACTAGATCTCATTATCCAAAGACTCCAGCAAGACGGCAGGAAAATATAAAACGAAAGAGCCTTCGTAAGAGGGAGCATTTGAGCCTATAATACAAATTAGCAATTGATATTTTAATGCTAATTCCAAAATGTGCAGAGATGGGATAATCCAAATCATCACTTGTTTTAAATTATTCAACTACTTATAAAACCACAACTCAAAAGGCATATATTACCGCAACAGTTGTGCAATTCCAAGACGGTATTGCGGCTGAACACAGAACGTGCTGGCTGGCAGGCTGACTGGCAGCGCAACAACGACGGGGAAAAGTCAAGTCATAAGCAATTGGGAAACATCAGCCAGTAAACTTTCAATGATTATGTGAGGATGTGTATACTCGTAAGTGGGTATGGATAATGCTGATGAGGAGATTCTTTTTTTAGATTCTTTTGAAAATGTTATAAAAATGCCGCCGCCGTCATTACGGCTCTACTGCTCTCTAACACAATGAACGCAATGGTCATACGGACAGACAGACGGACACAGTCTTCTTTATAAAGGATTGAGTACAAGTACAAATACACATACACAACACAACTACAACATTACCAACTAAAAAGAACAACCACATTTGTTGTTTGCAACAATATGTATATGACTATGATAAGTGCAACATGCGGCATTTGTTGTATGGTTACGAAAACAAAAGAGAACGAAACAATAAATATGAAAATAAAATTAAAAATAATAATAAAAATAAAAATACCAGCAACAAGAAGAAAGAAAAAAAAAAAAGAAATAAAGAATTATATTTTCCTCAAATGCGCCCACTGCTTGCTTTGCATGGATTTCTGCCAATGAAGCATGTCTTGCTTGTTGCAGAATCATTGTGCTGCCACCGTTGCCGATGATGTTGTCGATGTGTGGTGCTGCAGTTAATGTTTGTACTTCTCGTTTTTAGTATTTTTCTTTACTTCCACTTCATCTGCTAATCAAAGGTATTCAACCGTGCACATTTCTTTTACAGCCAGGCAAAGGCGAATGGTTTAAAAAGCTTCTGATTTTTATGAATTTTTAAATGCGCTACACTCGATGTAAAGGCATAATGTATTCGATTTTAAGCTTTCCACTGAAGTGGAGTTGCACATGAACTTTGTTTTTTCAATCGCAAAGAATCTCTTTAGGAATTGCAATGAATACTTAAAACTTTTGCTGTACTATAGATTTATTTATATTTATAGTCTTTGCTTCAGCTGAGACTAGAATATTTCGCCAGAAATTCTGTGTAGAGACGTGAAATTCATTGATTATTAGCTTTCAGGCATAGACTGCAAGTGGCTAATTAGTAATGGCGAAAAATAGACTCCTTAGCCCTTCAAGATTATTTAAAACATATTAATGAAGCAAACAATTTCAAAATCAGCACAATGTAATGAGTGATTATTTAGCATCACTGTTTGGCAACACTGTTTTTGGCAGCTCAGCTGTTTTCGAATAACATCTAACTGTCAAACATGTCCAGTTTGGTCTATAATTAAACCATGAATCGAATTACAAACAAAAAACGCCGGCAAATGATTGAGTTTTATTATCAAATTTCATGTTGGGCTTAAGAAAGTGCATCGTGCTCATTTCTGGTGGAATGGATACGTGAACAAGCAAAATTGCCGCAATTTTTCCATCCCGCAAAATACACTGCCAGTATTCAGTGTTCGCTGCAAACGGTCTTGCGTAAGTGCAAATGCACTTAGGAGAAGAATATTTTTCAAATGCAAAACCATTTGCACAAGACTGTGAATTGGGATACTGTTTTTTGTGGATTATGGATCGGTAGCATACTTTTTTTTATGATGTTAATTTAAAATGTTATTCTGAGTGAGCAGCGCTACTACGCGGTGATTACAAAAAAAATTATTTTTTTTTTGCATAAAATGGACTTGGCTGACATGTGGTTTCAGCCAGACGGTGCCACAGGATGCGACACAATGACCCAATTGAGAGGCCAGTTCGGTAACCAGGGGGGGTTACTCTGTAATGCGATGCGAAAGGAATTGCCTTCGCATTCCAATGTAAATAGCATACAAATGCGTTTAGTTTTTCATTCTCATCGCATTACAGAGTAACCCCCCAGTTTTTTTCACCTTTGGAGTCATTCAATTGCCCACCTAGATCGGGGCGAGTTAACGCCTTTAGACAATTTTTTTTTGGCCTATATAAAGGCTCATGTCTATAGGGACAAGCCGGAAACGGTTGACGCACTGGAAGCCAATAATGAAAAATTTATTCGTAGGATACCGGCCGATCTGTTGGAGAGAGTGTGGCAAAATCGGACCCAACTTAACCAAATTTACACGAAATCATTTACAAACATTGAATTATATAGATCGTTCTATAGACTCGCAGTTAGCGAGATAACACGCGGAGGCCATAAAGGCCCATTGTGATGCCCAGTACTGGTACCTGAGAAGCAGCCAGAACTTCTTACAAAACCCGCCTGGGCAGCCAGCGGTGCATTCCTGAGACAGTCCAGATCTCGGAGGAAACGAGAGCCTAAATTTCTAAGCTCACGTCCCTGTAGGGTCGGGCAGTCACAAATGAAATGCTGTACTGACTCCTCTTCTTCTTCATCAAAACAGCTCCGGCAGCGACTATCATGGGGAAAGCCCAAACGCTCTGACATGTGTCCCATTGCACAGTGCCCCATCAAGACCTCTAACAGGAGTGCCAACGACTACTTCCCAGAAGTTAGAAGCTGTCTAGTCCCAACTCTGCTAAGTGAGGGTCAAGAGTTTTGGAGAGTGGTAATTGTTGACCATCTGCTTGTCGCCTTCTTCTCTGCCCACTCCTCAATTATGTTCAGCAGCTCAACTGAGGGAATGTCAATATCCCTACGTGAGACTGCTTCATCCCAGGCCGATCCTGCTCTTGCGCATTCGTCTGCCATTTCATTTCCCTGAATGCCTTCATGCCCTGGAACCCAAACTATCTTGACGTTATGTCTCTTTTTAAGTCGAGCCAGAGATTGATTGCCAGTCGATTTTATTATTCTCGAATCCAGGGCCCTAATTGCTGCCAGACTATCTACACAAATGCCAATAGTTCTGGCCTCTCAGCTGAGCCCATCAATCAATGCTGCCTCGGTAATGGCATAAATCTCTGCCTGGAAAACTGTTGAGTTATCGGGTAGTCTGAGTGATACCGAAAGGCGGATATACTCAAATAAAGATCTTATAAATTTCTTTAAATTTTATGTGTTTTTTTTTTTATTAAATCCGAAAGCTCTTAAAACATCATCCATTACAGACCAGACTTGGTTTTAATAAAATACTTGAGTTGAAAATCACATTGTATATGCATCATGATGTACTTTCCGGTTCCTCTTCTCTTATTACAAATATTTTGTTCACAAATAAAATTAACATGCTGCCTTATATTAGAAGTTATACTATAGTTATGGGCTTTAAAAAACATTTTCCTAAAGAGTTTCCCCAAAAAAATCTATTTTTTAACCAAAGCGACCCATATGAAGAAGTTATTGCATCTTTGGGTGAACACATACACTTTCAGAAAGCAGTGAACTTTTAATTCGGTTTCTTCATTTAAACATTTTCCCTTAATCTTTTACTTGTTTTCTTTATATAATTTCTTTATTTTTTATGTTATTTTTTTAATTTTTGTTAAACCATGTTCCTTGTTATAAAATTATTCAAACAAATACTGGCACTCATACATGTACAAGTACACACTTGCACACATCTCGACACACAATAAAGGAAATATGGTTTAAAAGTTTACCATGACTGCTTGCTTGGCTATGACTTTGGCGTTGGCTAAAGCCAATGAATGTGGTGGCATGGTTTTTGATTGTAGCACCCGTGCTCTCGCTTGCATGTATGCGTGTGTGTATGTGTGTGTGCGTGTGTGTGATAGTTAAGCAATAAGCAGCAGCAGCAACAGCAGCACATTCCACAAAAATATGACACAACTGGCGCCGCACGGACCATTGCCAACTGCTGTCGTTCTTTCAATGTTACTGTGTATTATGTTGCCATCAGTTTTGTTGTTTTTGTTATTGGTGTTGCTATATTCAAATGTGTATGGATGTAAATATGTACTTGTGTGTAAATCTGTTGTTTGCCGATAACTTTTGCTGTTATTGCTGACGATATAAAATAAATGTGTGAGTTTGTTATTGTTGCAAACAAAATTCTTTTTTTTTGTCTTTTTACTTGCTACATGGTATATATTCCGATTGTAAAAGCGATGTAATGCTGCCAAAGTTTAGGAGGGAGGTGCAAGGATTTGACTATAAAAAGGATTTTGTGCTACAAAAAAAGAAACTGATAAATAAAGCGCTTTAATTTTGAGTCCTAGAAATTCAATCAATGATTTCAAATGGAACTTTGGGACTTATTTAAGTGTTTGGGACAGGCAGGTACGAACTAAATTTGACATGGTTAATTGCGTTAATTACCGGACATGGAAAGTTCAAGTACCTTCTGACGAAGATGAAAGTCGCACTTTATAATACGTTTAGACTATAACTGAAAAAGTATTATCCATGGGCCAAAACAACACATATTAGTTATGGAGGCTATGAAATAACTCATCCGAAGTCAGAGAACGAAAATCGAAACAGTAGACTTCCACAGAAATTAGGAGTAAACAGCAGTCCTGGGGAGTATCTCAGTAATCGCGAGGTCTACCCAATGTCGGAGCGAAGTGAAGATCTCTGTTTAAGAGTTCATTTAAGTTTTGTTCGAAAAACAACTTTTAATTATAGATTTGAGATATTTTTTGAAGATCCCCAATAGATTCTGAAAAAGCACTTCAACTTCAACAGTTCACAACTTGTAAATTACAAATTATTTTCAAAAATAACAACAGAACAAGAATAGTAGGCCTTGAAACTCATACAAAACTAAACCAACAAATAAAGTATATTCTTGTTCTGTTGTTATTTTTGAAAATAATTTGTAATTTACAAGTTGTGAATTCTCAGATGGTTTTCGGAAGTATATGCATAAGATAAGAGGTTTTTAACTTTTCAAAACTGTGGTTAAAGTCTACTGACGATTTGGTAAAGCACCAATGAAATGCATATAGACATTGCTTAACCACCAACAAATAAATTTCATTTATATATATACAAAATTAAAATTTATTTTTTTTTGATAGGGTCATTTAGAGGGCAAAGGGGAAGAGGGGTTAGGGCAGAAACAGGTAGACATAAAACTCTAAAAATAAATGCTTGGGATGATTATACACAAAATTAAAAAAAAAAAATTATTTATTTTTAATAGGGTCATTTAGCGGGCAAAGGGGGAGGAGGGGGTTGGGCAGCAACAGGCAGTCATAAAACTCTAAAGATAAATGCTTGGGATGATTATATACAATATTGTAAAAAAAAAAAATTTTTGGCAGGGTCATGTAGGGGGCAAAGGAAGAGGGGAGGCGGGGGGTAGGGCAGAAATCGGCAGTCATAAAACTATAAAGATAAATGCTCGGGATAATTATATACAAAATTTAAAAAAAAAATTTTTTTTTGCTAGGGTCATTTGGGGGGGCAAAGGAAGAGGAGGGGGTAGGGCAGAAATCGGCAGTCATAAAACTCTAAAGATAAATGGTTGGGATGATTATATACGAAATTTAAAAAAAAAATTTTTTTTGGTAGGGTCATTTAGGGGGCGAAGGGGAAGGAGGGGGTAGGGCAGAGTAGTACCAGGTTTCGTCTCAGCTTCGTCATTAAAGCTTAAAAATTTTATTTTTATGGAATGTAGGCTTAAGTAAAACAATTTGTTAAATTTTTATGCTATTTTTGCCTATAATAACGCCCACTAAAGTGGGCGGGGTCAAAACATATTTTTATTTTATCTTATGGCTCCAAGTTTAAGGCGTTGGACCGTATTTGACATAAAAATATATCATTTGCTTAACAAAACAACCAAAAAACTTTAAAAATTAAGTTGTTTTTTCTGGGTTGGTTTAGTTCTTCTTAGGGGAACTTTTTTCCCTCTTGCCCGATTTAGCCCATCTTCGAACCCTCCAAATTCTTTTTTGGAGGGTATAAAAATCCTTTCATCTGTGAATGCAAAAGGAAAGACCAAGAGAGATTAAAAAAATTTTGGCCCTTTAATTTCGGTCTTGTAAATGGTGACTTACGGCCTCGGGATAAAAACTGTAAGAGATTAATTCTAGATTTTTTCCTATCAGTCGAACCTCTTCATTTTTTATTTTTTTTTTGTCAATCGTATATGGAAATGTGCAAAAATATTGGTTTTTGAAAAACCATTTATTTCTCGTCTTCCTGATCCAAAGTAGCGATATGCCTTTAACTTTAATTGTAACACAAACGGTCCTCGTAATTTAGTGATTATTTTCTTTCATTTAATATTTTCCATTATATTCGTTTTCCTTTTGCAACTGTGAGTGTGTACGATTATTGCTAAAAATTATTTGTTGTTGCAATTGAAATCTTCTTACCAAATGTTCGTACATTCAATCGACCATCCGTTTGCCCTCTAGTCAATAGTTCTTACATAAATATCAGCAAATGTCCATGATGGTATCCTGGCTGAATGCAAACAAGCACACACACACACACACACATCCATGGTCAGTGGCTGAAACTGAAAAGATTTTGTGTCCACATCATTGTGAGTCCAAAGTAACTCATGTTTTCAAAACAATGTTTACTGGATGTGCCCTCAAGTGTCGCATGCTGTTTTTGGCAGTCTTCATGTATTCATTGTGCTTTAAAAGCAACACGACAAAAGGGTTGTGGCAACTTCTTATTTTAAGCTTTTAGTTGTTGTTGCGTTTAATATCTTTTATATATATATTTTTTTTTAATCGAAATTTTATCAACTCTGTTTCGTTTCCCTATATTTTTGGAGTTTTTTTGTGCGATTGCCTGTACTATAATGCGTTTTGTATTTTCAATTGTAACGTCTTTGTAAAAGCTTTGGGGAATTGTTTTTTTTTTTAATTTTTTCGATTTACAATACGGTTTTGTATGAATTTGTTGTTTTTTTTTTGCTGACTATCGCTCTGTGCCATGATGATGCAATTCTTTTTTTTTCTTCCTCGTTAAAAAAATTTAAAATTTTTTTTTTAATTTTTTGCGCATGTGGCGGCTTTGGTTCTATTGTAGTCAACCTCCAATTTCATTTGTTTATTGTGATTTTTTTGCTTCTTTTATTTTTTTGGTTAAGGCAACGGGTGTTATTTAAGGTGGCTTAGTTTGCTACTTGGAAAAATGTAAAAATAAAGTGGACGGCACGAATAACACATGACTTTTTTATTTGCTTTATTTGCAAATGTTCACATATGGATCGGTGTTATTCTTTTTATTTATTTTGGTCTCACTGTGTGCGTGTGTGTGAGTGTGTTTTATTTTATGAAGATTTCACTTCCACGATATGAAAGTTTCGTTTTTCGAGAATACTGCTTTAAGGAAATAATTGAATCATTATAGTTGTTCGTTTTTGAAAGCAAAGGGCTTGACTTAACAGATTTAGGGCCATTATTACAACTTAAAGTTAGTTAAAAGTTGGATTTTATCGGACGTATAAAAACTTTATCATTTGCAAAATTTTACTTTAACCTAAAGTGAGCGATTAATTACAGGTAAGTTTATCCTACCTGGTAAGTTTTCAATAATGGAAAGCTTTTTATACGTCTGATAAAATCTTACTTTTAACAAACTTTAATTTGTATTAATCCCTTAAGGATTTAAGTACCGACATGGCCAAAGGAAGAAGCAAACGTCTGCCCGGACAGAGGAGATCTTCCCAGTACCGTTTTTTGCAGCATCTGTTGAGCTCGTAATTTCTGCTATCGACTAGAATACTTCCTGCAGACAAGCTTTTAAAGTTAGCGGATTTTTTTATTGCAAATATATATATTTTTTTTAAAGTAGGACCAGCATTTAGGGGATGACCCCTACATATGCCATGCATTGCGCCAGAACTGAACACGAGATGAGACGATAGTTTTTTTTTTTTTTTTTTTTTTTTTAGCTATTTGAACCTTTTTTACTTCGCCGGCTAATTTTTGCTACAGGACCGACGAAGTTGAGTGCTGCTGTTACTCTGCTTTTAGTACATGATAGTGTTAGTCGCTGCCAATTATGTTCGGTGACCAGTGACTATGCCTTCATCATTGAAACGGACTTGCAACAACTAACACAACCACGCACTAATGCTGATCAGAAGAATTCAACACAATATTTCATGACTCAGCGCGGGCTCGAACTCAGGACCCTCCGCTTCATAGTCTCGTGTTCTACTACTTCAGCACCCAATTGCACAATTGTATTGTACAATTGTAAAGGAATTGTAAAACACTTAAATAAATTAAAAAAAAAAATGAACGAACTCCAACGAGCCCCTAGCACCTGCTGAGCATCACTCCTTACCCGATATTTCTACCAGCAGCTTTTGGTAACAAAACCACAGCCAGCACGTGAAGGAGAACTCAGCCACAGAAGAAATCGAACCTGCAACATGAGGCCCCGTAGTCTAATGCTTTAAGCATATTCACGAAAGCAGGCTACCGACTACATGGCTACATGTGCCGCTGGCAACACTTGTCGCCGAATAGTTAGCTGCTTAATTATTTTCGAGACGACAGCTACATCGTCAACATCTCATTTTAGTGATACCACTTTCATATATATAAAAATAAAAGCGCTTATTCTAAATCTATTTATAGATGGAAACAATATTAATAATAACAAGTAAAAACGTTATATTCGACCGGGTCGAATCTTAAATACCCTCCAAATATTTAGTAAGTGAACTTAAAATGTTTAACTTGGTGGGACAGAGTTCCTTTATATGATATCGTACGTCAACGCCCACTAAAGGGGCGGGGTTCGAAAATAGACAATATCATGTTTTCCACAGACGAACGTATGGGCATTGCTAGACCGTCTTAGACTTCATCACAATTCTCTTTGGAGGGCATAAAAACTGTATTTTGGCGGGGTCGCTCTGGCAAGGGCTGTGGGGGAAACATTTCACCTTTGTCATAAAACTCTAAAAATAAATACAAAATTAAAATTTATTTTTTTTGATAGGGTCATTTAGCGGGCAAAGGGGGAGGAGGGGGTAGGTCAGAAACCGGCAGTCATAAAATTCTAAAAATAAATGCCTGGGATGATTATATACAAAATTAAAATTTCTTTTTTTTTTGATAGGGTCATTTAGAGGGCAAAGGGGGAGAGGGGGTAGGGCAGAAACAGGTAGACATAAAACTCTAAAAATAAACGCTTGAGATGATTATATACAAAATTAAAAAAAAAAATTTTATTTATTTTTTATAGGGTCATATAAAGGGCAAAGGGGGAAGAGGAGGTAGGGCAGATACAGGTAGTCTTAAAACTCTAAAAATAAATGCTTGGGATGATTATATACAAAATTAAAAAAAAAAAAAATTTTTATAGGGTCATTTAAGGGGCAAAGGGGGAGGAGGGGGTAGGGCAGAAATTGGCAGTCATAAAGCTCTTAAAATAAATGCTAGGGATGATTATATACAAAATTTAAAAAAAAAAATTTTCTGGTAGGGTCATGTAGTGGGTGAAGGGGGAGGAGGGGGTAGGGCAGAGTAGTACCAGGTTTCGTCTCAGCCTAGTCATTAAGGCTTAAAAATGTTATTTTTAGAGAATGTAGGCTTAAGTAAAACAATTTGTTAAATTTTTATGCTATTTTTGCATATAATAACGCCCACTAAAGTGGGCGGGGTCCAAAATTTTTTGTATTTATTTTATGGCTCCAAGTTTAAGGCGTTGGACCATATTTGACATAAAAATATATCATTTGCTTAACAAAATAACCAAAAAACTTTAAAAATTATGTTGTTTTTGCTGGGTTGGTTTAGTTCTTCTTAGGGGAACTTTTTTCCCTCTTGCCCGATTTAGCCCATCTTCGAACTTAATCTGCTCTAAGCCTCAAAATATATTTATGCCAAATTTCAAGAGTCTAGCTCCTTTCGTTTGGACTGAATCGTGATTTCCACAGACGGACGGACGGACGGACATGCTTAGTTCGTCTTAGATTTCATCACTGATCAAGAATATATATACTTTATGAGGTCTGAGATGGATATTTCGATGCGTTACAAACGGAATGACAAAGTGAATATACCCTCCAAATTCTTTTTTGGAGGGTATAAAAACACTTTATTTGTTTATAGCTCTTTATTGTTTTTTTGCATTTGCAATAAATACATTTTGATGTCCTTTTTTGTTGTGGCAGTATGAAAATGAGTTTATGAGTTAATTCATTTGTGGCCTAACTCACGTCTTTTATCGATAACGGCAAACAAAATTAGAGTTTAAATGTCGTTGCATCCGGCTTTTTTCAAAATAATGGAATTTTTACTTAAAAGTCAGATACAAAATTTCAAAATTGAATAATGCTCGCAATAGGTTAATAAATTTCAAAAATGTGTCTATCAAGAATAAGACATTCTGGGGTACTTTGAAATAATACCCATATCGTTTATATGCATAGGGCGCAGGAGTTACATATAAGCAAAAAATAAAATAAAATAAACAAGTAAATAAAAAATAAAAGCCGACAGAGATCGCAAAAAATTAATAAATAAAAATTACAAAATACTTTTTATTCTTGAAAGGGCTATTAAATTCATATTCTTGACCAGAAATATTTTTAAACGCTTATTTATTTAAGATGTTTCACTGTGTTGGCAGCACTAATTTATTTATTGTCGCCTATGAAAATAGAAATTAATAGACTTGGATCCAACTAGCTCATTCGCTCAGTTTTGATAAGAACCTTTAATCAAACCTATGGAATTTAAATGGGTTTGATCAGAGGTTCTTGTCAAAACTGAGTGAATGAGCTAGTTGGACCCAAGTCTAGAAATTAATTTATTTTGACTACAACTACAAAACTAGCACGGACAACAACCTTCCGTGTAGCCGTGAAAATAATTATTCCCATATAAACACATGTATTCTATTTCTGACAGGTTGTAGCCAGTAGCCTGCTGTCGTGAATGTGTTTAATGCATAAAGGCCGATACACATAGAATCCGTCATACGTTATACGTCCACTTTTTCAAATGGCAGCTGAGTTGAAATACATGCTTTCTTATGTGCGTTGTCACATTCAGTACTTCTGCGTCAAAGCAAAGTACGAAAGTTGGTCAACTTTTAACTTTTGACGTACGTTGAATACTTTGACACAAATCGATGAGTTTTTCAAATTGTTTTAATCAATTTTTTGTATTGTGTATTCAGGCAAAATTAAATAATATACAAAAAAACTTTATAAAATATATAAATTTAACACAAATAAATAAAATGGGGAACATACAATTGATTAAATATCCGTCAACAAAGTATTCATTGTGCCAGCCTTTTCCGTCAGCACATTCATGTCAGTTGAAAAAGGCGACGTATAACGTATGTCGGATTCTATGTGTCTCGGCCTTAAGAGTTAATCTGCCTTATTACCGTTCTCGAATCGACTCGAGTGTTTGTAATAGATTAAAGAAAAATCGTGTATATTCCTTTAGTCTATTACATTCTCTCGACTCGAATCGAGAACCGTAATAAGGCCCAATAACTTCAGCCAACGGAATTTCCTAAACAATAATTTCAGATTTTTATTATTTGCGTTAAAACGCTAAATTTAGAGAAAAGCTCTACATTGGTATCACTGACGATTTCAGTCACCTGTATGAGAGATGCATTAAAAGACAAAATAATTACTTTAGGCCTAAATTTAATCTATAGATTTTCTTAAATCTTCCAGCCAACCGTTACCCTTAAATTGTCCTGAATTAATTTAATATCCGTTTCCTCTTCTATTACACTCTAATAATGACACTTCTTGCTAAATACTTTTCTCTAGGTAATTTTTTATCACCATATTACGAATATGAATTACAAAAATATATTATAACTGCGGACGTTCACAGCAAATTGATTAATTTACAAGTTAACATCGCAGTGCTGTTGTTATTTCAGTTCGTATGTGTTTATAAGAGTGTAAACAAAAGCCTGCACATGCAGAGGAAATACAGATCTACACCACCATCCATCCCTTTTCTGTTACCTTGTAGGCTAGCAAATACATATTAAAAAAAATCATCCTCAACATTATTATTAATCATACGAACACCTTGAAATTCACATATTGCAAATTTACATAATCTGTCACCTTAAACGATTTTTTTAAAACTAAAACAATAACTATTCCGTCCACTCATGCATACACTTGCTGCTGGTGACACGTTTTTTTTTTTTTTTGTGTACTTGCCCACACACTGAAGTGTCAATGCTAGACACGTAAATAGTTTATAAATGTCCCGATGATTTCATTAATTTTCACTCAATTTATTTAAGAGGAAATGGTATTTTTTTTTGTCTGTTGTATGCCACTCATTCATGTGTTCGTTCAATCACTCACTTAAATACAAGACATACGAGCAGCAGTGCACTAAATAAAATTCTAGTTTACGAATATATTGGAATTTTAATTTTTGTATGCAAATAAAGGTGCGAAGTGTTGAAGTGACCACCCAATATGCATTTTTGAAAATATTTAAGTTT
This sequence comes from Linnaemya tessellans, assembly GCA_951800035.1. Taxonomy (NCBI): domain Eukaryota; kingdom Metazoa; phylum Arthropoda; class Insecta; order Diptera; family Tachinidae; genus Linnaemya; species Linnaemya tessellans. The sequence continues at coordinate 106,540,512 of OX637533.1, forward strand.
CTTATTGGAATATAAAAAGGTCAACACACAATATTTATGCACATTTTTATGCACTTTATCGAACCTTGAATCTTTAATTTTGCACATTAATCTTTGCTAATAAAATATCGTTAAGTTAAGGAAAAAAGATGTCTGGCTAGCGGGAGGTATATTATTTTCTATATACTTTTTTTTAGGTTGAGCGCTTTTTCGGCACTCTTGTGCTAAATTCAGATTTCAAACACTCGTACTGATTTAGTTGGTTTCCAAGACATCTCTAGGATGTGATATTTCAATATGAGCTTGCCAATCCGAATGCACTATTTATTTGGGATTTAATAAACAGCATGTCGTAATGGAAAATAATAATAGAGGATTTTTTTAATTAATAAATCTGTTTGCCACAATATGATTCTTGTGTCTAATTTTTTAACCTTTTTTCTTTTAATAGTTAATAGATTTGTTTAAGCTTTGAGGTTATTTTATATTATATTAATAAAATATTTTCGATATTTCGCTAACCATCGGTTAGCTTCTTCAAGAAATTATTTAGTTTTGTCAAAAATTTTCTTTTCAATTAGTTTGACGCAATATTTAAAATACTCTACTTAAATACAAAAAAAAAATAAATTCAACTCTTTGGAGTAGCTTGACCCTTTTGGAGGGGCTAAGCTGGCCCCAGAATCAATCTACCCCCAGAATCAATCTAGCCCCCTCAGTAAAAACTAAATGTATTAGAATAGTTTTGATTAAGCGAAATCACGAAAAATGTTTAGCTACGCCACTGTTTTTACTATTAAAAACAAATTTGTAATAACTAAATTAATAATAATACAATATTTTTTAAGTTTAAGGTCTTTATGATATATATATATATATATATATATATATATATATATATATATATATATATATATATATATATATATCATACAGGGCGACGCCGCCCTTGCCAGGGCGAAAAATTACACCTTTGTCATAAAACTCTAAAAATAAATGCTTGGGATAACTATATACAAAATAAAGTATTTTATTTTATTTTTATAGGGTCATTTCCGGGGAAAAGGGGGAGGAGAGGGCAGGGCAGAAACATGCAGTCATAAAACTCCAAAAATAAATGATTGGGATGGTTACATACAAAAATAAAAAAAAAAAATTTTTTTGTAGGGTCATTTAGGGGGTGAAGGGGAAGGAAGGGGTAGGGCAGAGGAGTACCAGGTATCGTCTCAGCTTCGTCAATAAGGCTTAAAAATTTTACTTTTAAGGAATGTAGGCTTAAGTAAAACAATTTGTTAAATTTTCATGCTATTTTTGCATATAATAACGCCCACTAAAGTGGGCGGAGTCCCCAAATAATTTTTTTTTATTTTATGGCTCCAGTTTAAGGTGTTGGACCGTATTTGACATAAAAATATATCATTTGCTTAACAAAATACCCAAAAAACTTTAAAAATTATGTTGTTTTTTCTGGGTTGGTTTAGTTCTTCTTAGGGGAACTTTTTTCCCTCTTGCCCGATTTAGCCCATCTTCGAACTTCACCTGCTCTAAGCTTTAAAATATATTTATATAAAATTTCAAGAGTCTAGCTCTTTTCGTTTGGACTGAATCGTGATTTCCACAGACGGACGGACGGACGGACATGCTCAGATCGTCTTAGATTTCATCACTGATCAAGAATATATATACTTTATGGAGTCTGAGATGGATATTTCGATGCGTTACAAACGGAATGACAAAGTGAATATACCCTCCAAATTCTTTTTTGGAGGGTATAAAAACTTAATTAAATTAATTTAATAAAATTGGTCCGCCTATTGAAATTCCATTTTGGAACTGGTATTTGTACTAAAAGTACAAGTTATGGTCAGCCGTGCCTCTCCAAGTGACGACAATGGCACAAGTGATCCTCACAGTATCACAAGGGAGCCGTAACGGATCCAGGTGGATTAACTCGTAAGAGGTTATCTCCTGTTCAACCTAATCTAAAGTTATATGAAGGCCGTTGCTTTTTGAAGTAGGCAACGCGAAAATAAGAAGCCACCTTCGTCGGCACTGTAGCAAAAATTAGCCGGCGAAGTAAAAGGTTGAAATAGCTACAAAAAAAATGTCTCTCTTCTCTCTCATCTTTCCTAATCTGTCCTCTCAATACTATCCCCTCGTTTTCAGTTCCGGCGCAATGCATTGCATACATAGGGGTCATCCCCTGAGTGCTGGTCTAAGATAAAAAAAATAAAAATAAAAAAATAAATAAAAAATATAAGAAGTCGAAAATCTCCAGTAAGAGTCTTCAATCGGTCCTGAAGATCATGGCGTCGAATTTTTCTCATCATTATTACTACATAGTTGCATTAGTTGTTGTCCACCCGTCTGAGTGATGTAGCTATAGTACTGATCACTGAACATATATGGCAGCGATTGACACTATCACGTATTAAAGAGCAGCCCGACTACACCCTGCCCCGGGCGGGCTTGAGCAAAATTACGCAGGCAACGTAAAAGGTTAAAATAGCAACAACAAAAAATGCTCTACCTTCTCATCTTTATTCATGTGTCCTCTTAATACTATCTCCAACTTATTCTACTGCATATGTAGGGTCCACCCCCTGAACGCTGGTCCTACTAAAAAAATACTTAAGAACAAGTCTTAGCCACTCCAAATAAGTAATAAGTAAATTAAAATGTTTAACCTGCTGGGTCAGAGTGCCTTAAGACATTTTTTAAAACCCTCTTTTGACAGGGTCGCTCCGGGAAGGGTCGTGAGGGAGACATTTCACCTTTGCCATAAAACACTAAATAGTCAATTTTTGGGGTTATAAAGTATAAAAAACACTTCGTTTTTATAAGGTCATTTAGGGGGCAAATGGGGGGAGGGGGGGATAGAAGAAAATCAGACCAGATCTCAGCTTCGTCATAAAATTTTAACAAATTCAGGCTTGAGTAATACAATTTGTAAATATTTACAAGACCTTTGCATATAATAGCTTACGTCAACGCCCACTAAAGGCGGATGGGTCCGAAAAATGGATTTTTCTGATTTTTTGGCTCAAAGTTCAACGCTTTAGACCTGCTTTGACATAAAAGTTTATCATTTGCTTAACAAAATTACAAAAGAACTTTAATAAAAATAATGTTGTTTCTTAGAGGTTGGTTTAGTTCTTCCTAGGGGAACTTTTTTCCCCATTCACAAACTTGATCTATGCAATTCTTCAAAATGTATCTCTACCAAATTTCAAGGGTCTGACTGTTTTCGTTTGGACTGTATCGTGATTTCTACAGATGGGCGGATTTCATTACTGATCAATAATATATATACTTTATGGGGCCTTAGGGGGATATTTTGCTGCGTAACACACGGAATGACGAAGTGAATACGCCCACCAATTCTTTTTTGGGGGGTATAAAAACAAAGATACCAGACGTTCGCTGGATATCTGGACCATATAAATTCTTCTTAATTTTATAAGCTCTCAACCCTGAACGGGCTTGGTACCTTCGAAAAGATATCTAAAAAAAATTTGAAACCGCCTTCCATCCCTATTTTTCGAATCATACCATTTACTAACTAAAGACTTCAGACAACATTATCAATACGTTTAGTACGAATGCATTGCTTAAGTCATTTATGCTGTAAGAAAAAAACCAAAAAAAAGAAAAAAACGACAGATCAAATCCAAAATGCAAAAAAGACAGAAAACATGAACAACGCATTTAGAAAATTTAAATAAATCCTTCAGAGCGCTTCATGCAATCGGAATACATGTGGCAGCCACGTAATGGCTAAACAAACTAGTTGTGTGTTGCAAACAATATCTTAAGCAGGGAAGTGTGCAGCAGCAGCTTTGAATATAATACGTGTAGGTGCATTCAGCAGCCGTTTGCAGTAGTTGTTCGTGTAGTTACTCATGTTGGCAGTCAGTTTCCATGTGTGCCATGAATGTTCTTTATCAGATGCATGCAACCACGTTTTGTCCAAGGAGCAGCGTCGGCAGTAGACTACTCGTAACAATAAGGATTGTCGGTATTGTTTGTCTTTTCAGCTATTCTTATTTTATTTTATTTTTTTCATTTAACTTTGTTTGCTTACCTAGAGGTGCTTTTTGTGGCAGAGAGATGTGTTAACAATAGATTCAGAATTGTTATAATAAACAGACTAGACACAACAACACGGCCATTCTAGAACTAAGTTTTTAAAAGCGAAAGCAGATTGCAATTGCTGTTGTTGTTGTTGTTGTTGTACAGCAACAACACCCATACAGCACATGCAATACAAAAGAGCTATTGTTTAGCCAAGAGTTTGCTTTTGGGATTATATCATTTGCCGTATTGGAGTTCAACAACTCTGGAACTTCTAACTTAATAGCCACTCAGTTATTGCAACATTCCACCACTTGCTTTGGAAAAAGATGCAAAATATTTATCCATTTGAGCTGTTTTTTTTTTTTTTTTTTTTTGTTCTTGTTCTGGAGGCATAGATGCTTGCCTTCGGTTTTTGGCGGTAGTGCTGCCCATAGTCGGTGTTTCCAATATTTGAGAATGACTGCTCTGTTGGCTGGCTGGCTGACTGGCAGTGATTGCTTGGTACTTGGGGTTGCTGTGTTGGGAAAACAAATAAACGACGAATGTCATGCATATAAATTCAATGTAACATTAACAGCACGTTTCATATGCAAACAATATGCACATGCATGCAAGCAAGCAAGCATTCATGCATGCTTACATGTGTGAATAACGTAAGAGCTGAATTGCCACCAGTGCCACCGCTACAACCAGCACCACCATCGTTACTATCATCAACAACATCATCTTCATCAGCGCCACCAGTCTATAATCTGGCGAAACAAGAACAACAACGCCAGCAAACTGAAAGAAGAGGCACTTAACAACAACATCAATGTTATCCTCATCATCAATAACAACAACAGCAACAGCAACAACAGCAGCAGAAACTGCAGCATAGTTATTGTGACTGTTTTCCCATTCTTCTCCTTCATCACCAGCATCGCCATCATCATCATCTACTTTTCTGGGTAGAAGTGCCAGTTGTCGTGCCACTTAAGCATGCATGCAGCAGCATCAACAGCAACAACAACAAAAATACACAAAAACTGCTACAGCAAGTTTGTATGCAAACACATCTGGTCCATAACAACCAAACGACCATATTTCACGTACGTACGTACATTTTCGAGCCAACATAGCAACCGCCATCATCATGCTAATACAGCCTACGCCAAGTTGATTCGCAAGTTCCACTACAGCTTGTGTAAATATATGTATGTATGTATGTATGTATGTGTATGTATGCAAGTATGTACATATATAATGATGATGTCGTTTGCGATTTTAGCTGAAACTGAAAATCTTAACGCATTGCATTGCCATTTGCATGGTACAAAAGTTTAAAGTTTACACTTTGATTTGGTAAATTGCGCAAAACAAGGTGGCCAGCTTCGTTCTTAATCAGTTTCCCTTGTAACAGAAATTACATAAAACTATAAATATATTTTTATCAAATAATATCGGTTTTGTGAATAGAAGCAGTAAAAGCTATACGTGAACTCCTTCAGCCAACAGCACCGAACTGAAACAAATATCTTTACGTTTTATTCATGTTTCTGATCAATTTAAATTTCTGCTCAATATCTGCTTGTCTTTCTGACACCTTCGATGCTTTTTCTTTTAGAAAAAATATTTAGTAGTCAATCTATTTAGATAATTTGCATCTGGATGCTTTAAGTAACTGCCGCTTCTTATACTTCAACTTTTGCTGCTCAACTTCTTTTCATTTCCCTTTCAAAGTTGCCTTAACGTTTACACATAGAAATCTGTTTCTGCTTCTGTTAATCTTGCTTTCAAATTATTAAATTTTTGAGATTTCATTCATATTTAGTTTGTGTCAAATGTGTTTATGTGAAAAATTGCACGTCTCTTTCACTCTGTTTCCTTTAAATTTGTTTAAATTGTGCACAATTTTTCACAGCCATGCAAAAAAATTAAGAGAAATGTCAAATAATAAATTGCAGCCAACTTCACGTTTATAATTACGAATGGCACAACAAATCGAACTTATTAGTACCAAATACCCTTTCTTCCTCTCTCTCTCTCTCTCTCTTAAACTCTTATAAATAATAAACCAGTGTTGTCAGATAATTTTTTTTCTTCCCCCCAAAAAAATTTAAAAACCCCCTAGATTCTACACTTTTTCTTAAAAAACCCCCTAAAGCAGAAAAGTTTAAGTAGGAATTTGGTTTCATCATATTAAATTGAATTAAGATTCTATAGGCTAATTGTTCGAAATTTTTAATTTAAATTTCAGAAAGACATGATAAATATTCCAAGGCACAAAGGCAAGTCAACATCAGTTTTTGTTATTCAACTTACACAGCAGAGCAGAACAGCTGTTTTCAAAAGACGCAACCCTTTCATCATCAGTGCTCATGTGTATTGTGTTTGTCACCACTGATTAGGTGGCTTAGTTGAATGTGATAACAGTCCCTATTTACACAAATTTTATTGTGAAAAAGAATACGAGAACTGTATCAAGCTGATGTTAACATGTTATTTTTATAATACCCGTATTACCGTTTGGTTTCATCATTCTTATCTCTTCTAAATTTGAATTGAGGTACTATCATTCTTACGCGAAAAGCACGAAAACTCCCAAATTTTTATTTAATTTTTTTATAAAAAGCCCCTAAAAAATATATCTGCAATCTGTCTTCCTTTTGTAAGAGACGGCTTGAGGAAGTTTGTTACCGGTACATGTACTTCTTTTCTTTGGAATGCAAATCCAATATGTTTTTTCGTATTTTGGTGTGCAATAAGGTCTCCTGTTAGCCACCATAATGCTTTTACAATATTTGCATAAAGCTTTGTAGTTGTCTCCCTGGACAGGGGCTAACCAATCTGAAATTTAATTTTGCATTTATTGTGTTTAAAATTTTTTTTAAAACACAATACCTTTAAACTGCTGATCTGCTTCCCACTCCTTTTTATATTTTTGTTTATATATGTTATCCTTTTTTGACATATTGGTAATAAATTGTAAAGATGAACAACTTTTTAAAATTTATATATTGCAGTTCAAGGAAAACCAACAAAATTGATTTAACGAGAAAAATGTTTTAATGTTTGTATTTGCGTGATTACATTTCGATACAATATCTTCGACATGCTCAGTGGTTAAATTATGTACTATTATGTACCAAACTATAAATTCGAAAATCCCCTAACAATCCTCTAAATAAAATTTTTTTACCCCCAAATTTCCTCCTAAAGAATATTAACCCCTAAATCTGCCCCTAAATAGAAAAAAAACCCTAAATCTAGGGGGAAAACCCCTAATGTGACAACACTGCCAAATACCCTTTCTTCCTCTCTCTCTCTCTCTTAAACACTTCTATAAATAATAAACACAGACCGCAAAGTAATTTGCTTGTCTGCGAAAAACATCGAGTCTCCGGCGAAAATCGAACTCAAAACCACATTTTATCTACAGGACAGCATGACAACGCTGTAAGCCACAGCACCAAAAGTTGAAGTGTGAAAACCGAGACTAAAGGCGCCCAAAAAAATCGTGACCGCTAAATTCTAATTGAAAAACATTTTAGTTCAGAAAAGAAAGCACATTGAGTTGAACAGTTTCCAAAAATATTGAATTTTATGACCCTGCCTATTAGTTATTTATGAAACTGTTTTACTTAATAAATGCGTTTTTGAATCAAAATATTATGCAGTATAGACTTGTGTCCAACTGGCTCATTCGCTCAGTTTCGACAAGAACGTCTGATCAAACCTATGTAATTTAAATGGGTTGGATTAAAGGTTCTTATCAAAACTGAGCGAATGAGCTAGTTGGACCCAAGTCGAATGCAGTATTATGGTTACATTTTTTTTTTTGGCAAATATTTGACAAGTGCCAATGCACCTTAACATTTGACATAAAAAAGCGTCACATCATTTAAAAAATTTTATTTTTGTAGTACGACTAAGACAGTTGCCCACTTTATGTTTTTAGTTGGAACACATTCCAAGATTTCAATATTTTAACTGAATATTTTAATCAAAATAAAATTGGGCTCTCAATGGAGCTCTTAACAATTTCGTTTAAATTATGTACTCGCATAGCGGACCTCTACTGAGGCAGTTTTTCAATTAATACGTACAGAAATAATTTTAAAATATTCTCATTAAAAACTTACCCCAGGACAGTTCTAATGCTCAGCCAAGCGGCAGAAGTATTACATAATTTGAGTCCTTACGTTTCCTTGTAATCACAATATTAATAACTATTCCGATGTTCATCATATTCAAATTGAGCAAATTATGTTTATAATATTTTTTGGCACAACATGTTCTAGAATATTTTAGGCAGCAAAATCCACAGATTCCAGCGATTTCCTAGAAAAGCATAAAATATATTTCAAATTAAAGTTATGTTTACCGAAATATGTTTTATACACAAAAGAAACTTAAAAACATTCAAGAAAATCTAAAAACATATACACCGAAAGCTGGAAAATTAAACCTCCTTCCCTTGAAAAGTATTCTAGGTTAGCTCATTTGCTATTGTGAATATTGGGAGCGAATTCACAAACTTAAGAAATATGGCATCACCAATATTTATTCCCGGCAGTTTCCAACAAGAGTCAATGGGAAAGAGAAGGGAACATGTAAGTTTAACAATTTTATTGAAGGCAAGAATCTATTGAAATTTATTTCTATTTCATAAATGGAGTAGGATAATATATTTTAATGATATAAAGTTAAAAAAATAAACTGAAAATTATATCGCCCATCAAATTATGACATCATACAGCTTATAAGACTTTAATGCTGGTCCCTAGATTTAATGCGGTGCTACTCTGCAGTATTTTGTACACTGCCTAAGCCCAGTATAAATCTATTTATTTGGGTATTATACAGGGTGTCCCCCAGGAATATATACTACTTTGTTTTGCCGCCATTTTCTTAAACATTAGTCTTGACAGTTCATATTTGGCAGTTGTGAAGTACAGACGTGGCAAATTTATTATGGAAAAATATTAGATAAACCAACGTGTTTTAGTCGGATTAGAATGGAATTACTGCGAGACCTCCTTCCACAACAAGTTATTTCAAGAAATGGTGATGTTGATTGGCCTGATTTGAATGCTCCGGACTTCTTTTTGTGGGGATATCTGAAAAGCAAGATTTATGTAAGCAAACCAGAAACACTAGAGCAACTCAAACAAAATATTCGTAATGAAATTAATGAAATACCGCGTGAAATGTGTGAGAATGTAATGAAAAATGTGCTCTCATTTGTGAGGCTAACAGAGGCGGACATTTATCTGATATTGTATTCCATACATAATTGCCGACATTAAATAAAACCTTTATTAATATAAGATCCATTCTCTTTCATTTAATCAAAAATTAAACAAAGTAGTATACCTTCCCGGCGGACACTCTGTATTTACACAAAATTTGTATTTTTGTTTTAGCACAATTTATTTATAAAGCACTAATAAATATGCAAATCACAATAGAAACTATTACCCTATTAAAGCAATTCACAATAAGAAATTTACTTCCCAAAATATTCACAATAGCGGTTTGCTGGGAATTTAGGTTTACTCCCAAACAATTTATTCCCATAATATGCGCGATAGGGGTGAATATGATCTGGCACATGTAATAAAAGGTGCAATGGACGGAGGCAATGAATTCATATTTTCGTTACAATAATTGCGATTTATTAAAGTAGCTTCACGCTAGAGGCCCATAATAAAATAATCATTTTTTAAATAAGACCCGAATGAGCGCATGCAATATAATAACCTTTGGGGATAGAGTGGATGGTGTGCAGAGGACAGATATAGAAAGACAAAAGGAGTAGTTATTTTTAGTAATTATGTTACTTCGCAGGCGAATGACGCTAATGCTGTAATGCCCTCTTCGTATAATGTCCACGTCATTTAAACAAGCCGGCAAGAATTAAGACAACCACGCACTAATGCTGATATAACAAGGACTGTTCCCTATGCAAGACTGGGTATGGAATATAAAGCAGGACAAGATTTGACATCTAACTGATTGTCCACCCAAAGTGATTCACTCGATTAATTAATAAATTAAAGAAAATAATTTATTAATATAGCAAAAACATTTTTGACATAAAAAACTCTTCCTATTACCCACCTTAAAGAAAATGTATTTTTCCCCCTCATTAGAATTAGAAGAATTAGCCTGCAAATATGACAGTCAACACTGTGCATATTTCTTGAAGTTTCCACTTCAGTTGGCCACCCTATACAGTTTCCATGCCATGCATCGTATATTTAATATTCCCTTGATGTTGTCTGCAACTGGCAATCGTTGGTGTTACCACAATTATAATGGCTTATGCCATTGACGCCAACACCGCCAACAAAACTAAACGCACACATAACAAGACACACACTCGTGCATACGTACAATCAGTCATTCAGCCAGTTGTGTCGTTAACATGTTTTGCGACTAAAGAAACAGCCACAAAGAAATAAAACTAAAAATATTTATACAAACCGATGTTCGTGTAAAGGATTTGCATACAACGAAAAAAAAATAGTATAAATAAATAAAAAAAAAGAAGAAGAAGAAATATGTATTGCAAAAATATGTGCATACGCACAATTGCCACAGTTGGTGGCATTCACGTCATATCAATATTGTGTGTGCGTTTGTAACTTGTATATTAAAATTGGGCTCACGATGGCGATAACAACAACAACAGCAGCAACAAAAACGCCAACGATTTGCAAAAAGTTGGCATCACAACAACAAGAAGAAGAGAAAAAAAGCGCGATGCATAATACGTGCATAACCACCAGAAGCTTAACATTCTCGGCATTATTGTTTCTTTTGTGGCCGGAATATCATCTTCTTCATATGGATTAAGGTAAATATCAGCCACTAACCGTCGTCATCAATGTTGCTATTATTATTGTATTGCTGCTGCTGTTGTTGTTGTTGTTGTTGTTATGTTGTTGTTCTCCTCGTCATTATCTTCATCGTCACCCGTGGCAAATACGCTACACAATTGAAGACGATACGAGGGAAACAACGGCGACGAGTTGCGTTCGATGATGGTGATGCACTTAAGTTACCTCACAATTCGCGTAAATTTTCACTTGTTTTTACATCGTTTGTGGATTTATTTTTGTGGCAAATAAGCCGTCACATATTGCACAATGGGATAGATGATTAAATATATCATGTGAGAGGCAAGTGAAAAGAAAGGTTAAAAATTGGGTGATTTCTTTGAAATGCAATTCCATTAGCTATAAAAGATAATTATGGATAGAACTCACTCTTGGTGGCATATTTGCATTTCTAAAGTATAAACAACGTATTATTTGTTGCCACTAATAGTTGCTGAATTTCTGAAAAATCCTGTAAGTTTATTGTAACAACTAATTTTCGCACGAAGGCCTTTCACTGAACACAGTGTATCAACAGAGTATCAACACCCTATTTCGGCGACCCTGTAGCAAAAATTAGCCGGCGAAGTAAAGTGTAAAATAGTTACTTCTTCTGTCTTCTCAATACTACACCCTTCCTTCTAGTTCCGTCACAATGCACTGCACATGTAGATGTCTTCCAATGCGCAAAGAAATCCTAAGCCTTGTCTTTTTTTAGAGTGTCACAACGCCAGAGCAAAGCGTGCAAATTGTTGAAATTTTTAATCAAAATAATTGTTCCATTGGTCAAACTTATCGTGCACTTCCTTCGTCCTTCAGAGCGGCTAATTCAAAGAACAATAAATCGTTTTCGGACAACATTTACTGTCGCTAAATGGTGAGCATCCCCTGAGACACCGAACAGTGCGCACTGAAGAAGCTGTAGCCACTGTACAGGAAAGCATTGAAGATGATCCTAATCAATCAATTCGTCGCCGTTCTGAGCAACTGGGGTTGTGTCCTTTCACTTTATGCAAGATTTTTTTAGTTGTTGAAAATTGGTGTTCCAGATTGCGCCTTCTAAGTGCTAGTCGTGGCTGCCACATGGCAAAAATCATATTTAAACATTAATTTCATAAAGTTGGCTTTCCAATAAAACCCATTTCATTGATATTAAAAATATATTTCCTTGCTTCACTACAAAAAAACACCCTATATTTCAATTTCCCGGTCGAAAATAAGATGGTACAACATCTGGTAGTGTAAGAAATGATGAGTTGCTGAGAAATCGGGTATGGCGGTTATATTTCGTAATTGGGCGACTATTATTTTATTGTTCACTGAGCCATTCGACTGAAATGTATCTTCTGGTTAAGGCGAATATAACGAAGCATGAGGTAAGTCGCCTCAGCCAATGTGATAAAGAAAAATATTGCCATGTGTCTTTAAGCGCATCTACAGTTCGTTGGTCAATTAGAGACAAGTGGATAAAACTATTAAAGTCCTAGAGATGCTTATTATTATTATTATTACTAATATTTATATTATTATTATTTTTATTATTATCATCATTATTATTATCATCATTACTATTATTATAATTTCCTGCAATCGGCCCCACTGTGCACAACTTTTATCCTGGTTAGTTCCCTATCCCTAATTTATTTTTTTTTTTTAGCTCGGGGACTTATTTGTGTTTTACGACTTTGCAAATCTCGTTATTTTCTCGACCAACAACTTGCCTCATTTGCCTACCACTTCGATATATCGCGCTTTTTTCTGCATCTTAGTAAAATTGTTGCTGGCTCTCATAATTTCTTCTTTTTTTCCAACAATAAATGTAGTTATTTACTTGACGGGGGTTTCTGTTTATACTCATCCTCATCTTCTGCGTTGTTACTTTTAGTCTGACCCCAACAACTCTGCGTGGTGTTGTTGGCGGTGGCGGTGGCGGCGTCTGTTTTATTTGCTGGCCACTCATTCCCCACTGACTGTTGGTGTCTATTTGTATCAGTATCCTTTTTCTTGATGGCCTGCACACACTATTGCACACCTGGGGTATTTTTGATTACTTTATAGACGAAACAAAAAGACAAGCAGACAGACGGACGCAGCAATATGCAATGAAAGATAAATAGACAGAGGAAAATGCAAACAGACAGTTTGAGGGGGGGACAGACGGATGAACGTAATTCATGTATGCGTGGGCAATAATCATCGTGATCGTACTTATTTATTGATTTGTTTGATGTGATGAGAGGGGAGAATGATGTTGTTGTAAGTTGTTACGTTAACAGCAAATTGTATCTTTATTATTTCCGACTCTTATTCGCTTCACAATTTCTGTATAAATAAATTTAAATTATGATCATTAGCTTGAGACACACAACAAGAAAAGGGGGAATATAAATTATTTAGTTGTTGGCATATAAAAGAGTTGGGGAAATTATCAGGTGAGAATGCAATTTGAGACAAACTTGTGGTATAATTGAGTTATTGTGGTGTTACGGAATTTTCCAGTGCACTAAATCCGATGATGGCTGCAAATTAATATCCCCTTTGCCGTGGGAAACACAATTAATATTTTTTTAAACTAAATTTAAAAAGTTGTTTATGTAACATCTAGGTTTTTTATTTATTTTTTTTAACTACTTTTAACAAGAATGATTTCATTATTATAGTTGTACATACGAGGTCTATTTCAAATAAGGAGTGATTTTTTTTTGCAACTTTCTTTTTGGCAACACTGTTTTTGTCAGCTCAGCTGTTTTTGTCAGCTCAGCTGTTTTTGTCAGCTCAGCTGTTTTTGTCAGCTCAGCTGTTTTTGTCAGCTCAGCTGTTTTTGTCAGCTCAGCTGTTTTTGTCAGCTCAGCTGTTTTTGTCAGCTCAGCTGTTTTTGTCAGCTCAGCTGTTTTTGTCAGCTCAGCTGTTTTTGTCAGCTCAGCTGTTTTTGTCAGCTCAACTGTTTTTGTCAGCTCAGCTGTTTTTGTCAGCTCAGCTGTTTTTGCCAGCTCAGCTGTTTTTGTCAGCTCAGCTGTTTTTGTCAGCTCAACTGTTTTTGTCAGCTCAGCTGTTTTTATCAGCTCAGCTGTTTTTGTCAGCTCAGCCTTTTTTTGTCAGCTCAGCTGCTTTTGTCAGCTCAGCTGTTTTTGTCAGCTCAGCTGTTTTCGTGTGACATGTTACTGTCAAACATGTTCAGTTTGGTCTAGAAGCAACAAATGCCGGTAAATGATTGAATTTTGTTATGAAAAGTCATGCTGGGTTAAGAAAATGCATTGTGTTCATTTCTGGTTGAATGGAGAGGTGGACAAAGCAAAATTGCTGCATTTGGTGTGAAAATCAGCCAGAAGCATTGCAAGAACTGCCAGTGCATCCTAAAAAATGCAGTGTTTGGTGTGACTTCTACACCGCTTAATTTCTGCTACAGGGCCGATGAAGAAGGGCGTTGTTACTCAGCTCTTTAGCACTTGACGTTGCAATCGCTGCCAGTGATCGTCACTGAAACACGCCAGGCACTAATGCCGAGATTTCGGCATTCCATTTCATTTACTATTGACGAAATGTTCATTGTACACCTTGAAATTTGTTACTGTGTTATTAGACCTATTCAGTATTCTATGTGGAACAAAAACTAGAGTCGTGCGCGTGAGTAAAATTAAGCTCACGATCACGAAACTCAAATTGTTTTCACGCACAGCAATATTTAGGGCTCTCGCGATCGCACACACTTATGAAAGCATTATTCTTAATCACGCACTTTCATGCACGTTGGTAAAAATTTGTTCAAAATCACACGCGCTCACAGTAAAATTGTTCTCGTGTGTGAAGGTATGTATCTCTGTAACACATAGATATGCATTTATGTATGTGTGTGTGTGTGTGTGTGTACATACATATTTTCCTTGGTATTAAAAATTCTAAGGAAAAAACGTACCTTTTTTATCTTGGACCAGCACTCACGGCATGACCCCTATATATGCAATGCATTGCGCCGGAACTGAAAACGAGGAGATAGTATTGAGGGGATAGATTAGGAAAGATGAGAGTTCGTGAATATTATACGTATTAAAAATCACTGTGTGATTTTAATGATTTATAATCACGATTCACGTGATTCACACGTGAATAGCGCGTGACACAAAAAATCACATCTCTAATAAAAACGTTCGGATTTGCCATTAAACATTTTTGTATTAAAAATTTATTTTATCACAAAATAGTCCTGATAATTCCTAACCTTCTCATGCCGCTTGGAATACAGATCCTGTACAGGAGTGATTCTAGACAGTTTTGCTTTTCAGAGGACACCATAATTCTTTAATAAATGAATGACACGAGAACATGCTTTCATTTTTTTACATTTTTCCTTCTGATCATCATCTGATAACATGAGAATCATCAATTATATTCCGGTTTAAAGAGGTTTTAACACTTTCCACCGTGCATTATGAATATTTTGACGATCCATTTAGAAGGCACTCCTCAAATTTACTACCAAAACAAAGACAATGAAATAAAAACCATTGTTTGTTGTTTTCTATTTTAAATATCCAATAAATTAATTTCTCTTTGTCTATTAAAACTAATCACATCAATGTCTTGGCTTTAACATATTTTAATGAAACACTTAAGAACGTATAAAGAATACCATTCACTTTTGTATTAAAAATGAATGAATTTTTTTGATGGCCCGTTAGTCATATTTTACAACTTTTGATCGTTTGACAGATCAAAACATCACACACATAAAGTGGTCTCTTTCATTGTCTCTTCATTTTCAAATAAGCCAATTTATTGTTATGCAAACCATATAGATTTTCTAAAACTACTGTTTTTCAATTCCCAATCATCTGCAACTTGTCTGAAAATAAATAAATAAAAACTGAATAAAATAAAAGAAGAACTACAAGTATTTAGCACGAAATGAATATGTTTTCGTTTTGAAGATTATAAAGAAACATGGAAATAATAACAAAATATGTTTACAGTTTATAGGCATCAATAAAAAAGATGTGATAGGAAGACAAAAGAAATTTGTATAATAAATTTTAAGAAAGAAATACACAACCTCAGCCAGCTAGTCAGCCAACCAACAGTTTGCAAATAAAATGGAATTAAGAGACAGACGCCCACGTTTGAAAGGTTTTGTCGTTTTGTCTATAGAAACAGGATTAATTTAAATTTCCAAACAAAATATCAAATGTCTTTTGAAATATATTGAAATAATTAACTCAGCTAGTCAGTTAATGAATGAAAGATAGAATTTGTGATTCAATTGATTGTTTTATTCAACATTTTTTTTTTTTTTTTTTTTTTGAAACTTGAATATTGTTATTAGTTTTTTATTAATATACAATATTAATTTCGAATGGTGTTTGGTTATAACAGTTTCCAGTTTTACATAATTTAAATAATTAAGACAAGTTTGTTTCAATTTGTAAAGGACGGCTTGCTAGCTTTAGTATAAGTTTTGAATAAATAAAATGCTTATGATTATGGAGTGGGAGTACTGGAGGGGAAAGTGATCGCTTGCCAGAGAACTTTTTCAGCCTATAACAAGTAAAAACGTTATTTACGACCGGGTCGAATCTTATATACCCTCCAAATGATTAGTAAGTAATTAAATTGAATTAAGATTCATAGGCTAATTGTTCGAAATTTGTTTTTAAATCTCAGAAAGACATGATAAATATTCCAAGGCACAAAGGAAAGTCAACAAGTAAGTTTTATTCAACTTACACAGTAAGTAAATTTAAAATTTTTAACTTGGTGGACCAGAGTTGCTTTATATAATATCGTACGTGAACGCCCACTGAAGGGGGCGGGATTCAAAAATAGACTATATCATGTTTTCCACAGACGAACGTATGGGCATCGCCAGACCGTCTTAGACTGCAGCAATGATCAAGAATATATACTCGTATACTTTATGAGGTCCAATTCTTTTTGCAGGGCATTAAAACTGTATTTTGTTTGCCCTCTCTGGCAAGAGCTGTATGGGAGACACTTCATCTTAGCCATAAAACTCTACAAATAAATGTTTGGGATCATTAAATGTATAATTTATTTAAAAAAATTTAATTTTTTTTATAGGGTCATTTTAGGGGCAAAAGGGGAGGAGGTCGTTTTAGGGGCAAAGTAGGTAGGGCAAAGGAGTACCAGGTTACGTCTCAGCTTCGTCATTAAAGCTTAAAAATTTTATTTTTAAGGAATGTAGGCTTAAGTAAAACAATTTGCGAAATTTGTACACTATTTTTGCATATAATAACGCCCACTAAAGGGGGCGCGGTTCAAAAATAATTTTTTTTTTTATTTTATGACTCCTAGTTTAACGCGTTGGACCTTCTTTGACATAAACGTATATCATTTGCTTAACAAAATTACAAAAAAACTTTAAAAATTATATTGTTTTTTAGAGGTTGGTTTAGTTCTTCTTAGGGGAACTTTTTCCCACTGGCCCGATTCAGGCCATTTCCGAACTTGAACTGTGCTATGCTTCTAAATTTATCTATACCAAATTTCAAGAGTTTGGCTCTTTTCGTTTGGACTGAATCGTGATTTCCACAGACGGACGGACATGCTCAGATCGTCTTAGATTTCATCACTGATCAAGAATATACATATATACTTTATGGGGTCTCAGATGGAATGGCCAAGTGAATATACCCTCCAATGGAGGGTATAAAAAAATTATATTAATTTTCGCTGAAATTCACTGCCCAGGCATTCGAGCTATAAGAGAAAATTTCTACTTAATTGAAATTTACTTATGGAACAAGTTGACAACACTGAAAATAGTGTCCAACGTAAGAAGATATCCTTTTCAGCTGCTATTTTTCATATGTTTTGGTAACAAGTTTTGCAAATTTACTAACACATTTTAAAGTATTTTTCTAAATTAACTCAACTTTCTAGTATTTAAAAATTTTTAATGATCAAGATCAGGTGACAGGTTTTTTTCTTCTTAATCATTTCAGTAGATGAATTAACTCTTAATCAATTTAATAGTGTTGTAAAACTTTGTGATTGGAAAGATAAGTTGAACATCCTTCTCATTGGCAAGTGTGGCTCATAATTTACCAGGCATTTATTGATGTGTTTTTTGTCTTTTCGATCACATTTCTGTCCAAATGTCTGTCTCTATGTCATTTTTATATTCAGATAAATTCCTTAAGCCTAAGAACTCGTAAATTAAATTCTTAAAGCCATCATCTGTTTGCTGTTTAGCAAACCACTCAAATCAAGCAACTATTCAACTAACAAGTCAAGCAGCAGGCAGGCAGGCAAGCAGGCAGGCAGGTCCCTTGATTGCATTACCAGCACTCAAGGAGCACCTATTCAAGCTGTGGATGTTTTCTTTTTTATGTATTCTTTGGAGTTTTATTTATTTTTCCTTTTTTTTGCGTGGCTTTAAAGCCACCATAGCAATTTATAGAAGGCGGTTTATCACATCACAATTTAAGCTACCGCCATGAATTAATGACAATTTTGTTACCAACTGAACAGCTGAATGTGTACTACCAAGAAATAAATACAAAATCCAATAATTAAAGTTTGTAAAGAACATCGGGTACCCTATAAAGAACGGAAACTATTTCATATCTTGTGTACAACAGTTAAATACTTTTGACAACTTCTGACTAGCCTCTGAAATCCTGAATATAATAAGGGGCTGGGATAGTATTGAGGGAACGGATGCAGAAAGGTGAGAAGATAGAGAGTTTTTTGTTGCTATTTCAACCTTTTTACTTCTCCAGATCGGTCGGTATATCACGAATAAATTCTTCAGTGTTGGCTTCCAGTGTGTTGACCGTTGCGGCCTTGTCCCTATAGACATGAGCTTTAACGTAGCCTCACAACAAATTGTCTAAAGACGTTAAATCGCACGATCTAGGCAAAAATGTGAAATAAACATTTCAAAAAATCCGTCTCTCAATTGGGTTATTGTTTCGCTTGCTGTGTAGCATGTGGCACCGTCTTGGTGAAACCACATGTCAGCCAAGTCCAACTGTTCCATTTTAGGCACAAAGAATTTTAATCATTCACAATAACATCACTGGCTCTGACTTCTTTAAAAAATGCTCATTTTTCGGAGTATTTGTGGCTGCTAATCAGAAATGAGAACGATAGAATTTCTTTTATTTTTCTTTAAGTCGCACCAGCGCTCAGGGGATGACAGATGAAAGATGCGGAGGTAGAGAGCTTTTTGTAGCTATTTCTACCTTTTGTAATTCGCCAGCTAATTTTTTGCCCAGGGCTAATTTTATGCTACGCAGCATGAATTTTGATAATAAAATTCAATAATCTGCAAGTGTTTTTGATTGGTAATTCACGGTTAAACTATGGACCAAACTGAACATGTTTAACAGTAACATTTGACACGAAAACAGCTGAGTTGCCAAAAATAATGTTGCCATAAAGAATGTTGCCATAAAGAATGTTGCCAAAAACAAAAAATCAGCTGTTGCATTCTTGCACTGCATAACCAGAGCCAAGCAAGTGTAAAGTGATCTTACAAGCACAGAGGAGCAGCCCTTCTCGATCACAACTTTTCCTTCCAATTTTATTGATTAATAACCTTCCACTAACGTACAAAAGGACAAACGCAACAAACCCTAGAACTACTACTTTACTCTGGCGTAAAGTGCCTGTAATAACAATAATAACAACAACAACAACAAAAACAACTTGACTTACAATCCTTCTTAATGCAATTATATTAAAATGCGCAGTGGTTTACTTTTGCCAACTCCTTAGCTTGTATTCGTCATGTGTTGATTGCCTTGGTTTCATTGGCCTCCCGCCTCTGGGCTGGCTAGAAAGGAATTAAGCTATGGAATGGTCGGATGTTTGGTTACAAGCCGTTGTCCATGTACCATGTTGTTTCATTAATTTTCGTCTTAAGAAATAAAGCAGGAGCGAAAAAAAATCAAATCGAAAGACTTAAAACAAACCACACACATTTGCCAAAGACTCGCAGAGAGACATTTAAGAAGAAACTCCTTTGGGACCAGATGTTTGTCGTTAGTCTTGTACGTTTGTCGTTTTTGTATTTCTTCTTCTTCTTCTTGTTGTTGTTTTCTGCACGTTATAAAGTTTGTGTGAGTGTGTCGTCTTAACTTTTATTTCACTTTATTTGGTCGTAACTTTGAACTTGAACTTATTTTACGTTCAGCTTTAGTTTTGCATACTTTGGCTTTGTACCGGTATATGGGACTTTTTTGCCGTTGTTGTTGTTATTATTATTGTTGTTGTGCTCATTCGAAATTTCCACCAGCCTGAAGGAATTTGTGTGGCAATAATATTGATGTTGGTTGTTCAACTAGTTTTATAGCACAACGTAAAATAAATGTTAAATTTTATTGTAAAATTTAATGGATTCTTGCGTTACTGAGAGTTGGTTGGTTGTGTGAAAACTTAAGTCGAAACCAAAATTTATTTTAAAAGGCTGCAAAGCAACAAAATAAAATATTATATATAACGATTCCCAAAGGAGGCAAACAAATTTGAATCTCTGCCAATATTTTACAGCCATGAAATAAAACACAATTGGACGACTTCTTTTTCTTAATAAGTCGTCAATTAAAGAAAATTACTTTTATTTTTCCTTCGAGAGTGCCACGGATCGTGCAGGAATTTCGAAATGAATTTCCTAAAATTTGAAGGATTTTTGCAATAATAGACCAAATTACTAAAAGCAAAATGCCACTTGATTTCTATGCATCAATATATTAATGGAATTAACCCCTCATTGTAAAGAAACACAGGATTTTAAAATTCAAGAAAATCTCAATTTAAGGATATGCCTTTTCGAAAAAAACTATAACCAGAATTTTAGAATATTTTTTTGTCATTGGCTTCAATCGAAGTAGAGCCTTAATATTGCCTAAATAAGATTGTAACGGAATATTCAGCCATGTCGCTGAAGTGGATTCCGCTCGGAAAGTAAAATAAAATAAATTACTATATAATCAGCAATATCACAAAGATCCATTCCCTTTGGCAACGGAATTTGATTCATATTTTGAATTCTCAGAAAAACCAAATTTTTCGTAATGAATCCTATCAATTTTATTAGCTAATGCCGTTAATAACATTCAAAATAATTTCATTCCGAAATATTGTTTCATGCATCGTTTTCTGATAAACCAAAATTTCAACGGGACTCTGTGACGCGGCCGATTATAATAATGAAACAACGTTTGATGTCATGAAAAGTCACTTAATTTAATGAAATTAGTTTAAAACTAGCCATTATTTTCCTTGTTTCGTTGCTATCCTTCCATTTCTTTTTACACTAGTTTTGCTGCATTTAAAGAAAATAATGATGAAGACAGTGTTGCCGCTTTCGAAAACGGCTATTTTGCTCTGATGTTTGAGTTAAGTTATTAAAAACTACTGTTGACTTTGAAATTTCTATTTAAAGAAAATAATACATGATAAAAGTGTAGCGACTTTCGAAAACAGCTGTTCTGCTAATTTGTACGATTAAAGAATTATGTTGACTTTTATTTAATACAAAATTTAAAAAAATATGTTCAAACTTTTTACTCTAGTTTTGCTGCATTTAAAGAAAAAAAAATATGAAGACAATGTAGCGGCCTTCGTAAACAGCTATTTTGCTCTGATGTTTGAGTTAAATAATTAAAAACTACTGTTGACTTTAAAATTTCTATTTAAAGAAAATAATATATGATAAAAGTGTAGCGACTTTCGAAAACAGCTGTTCTACTCTGCTGTATAATTTGTAAGATTAAAGAATTATGTTGACTTTTATTTAATACAAAATTTAACATCCAATTTTCGAGCTTTTTACACTAGTTTTGCTACATTTAAAGAAAATAATGACAAAGACAGTGTTGCGGCTTTCGAAAACAGCTATTTTGCTCTGATGTTTGAGTTAAATAATTAAAAACTACTGTTGACTTTGAAATTTCTATTTAAAGAAAATAATATATGATAAAAGTGTAGCGACCTTCGAAAACAGCTGTTCTGCTCTGCTGTCTAATTTGTATGATTAAAGAATTATGTTGATTTTCATTTAATACAAAATTGAACACAAAATGTTCAAACTTTTTACTCTAGTTTTGCTCTATTTAAGGAAAATAATGATGAAGACAGTGTTGCGGCTTTCGAAAACAGCTATTTTGCTCTGATGTTTGAGAAGACAGTGTTGAGGCTTTCGTTAATAGCTATTTTGCTCTGATGTTTGAGTTAAATAATTAAAAATTACTGTTGACTTTGAAATTTCTATTTAAAGAAAATAATATATGATAAAAGTGTAGCGACTTCCGAAAACAGCTGTTCTGCTCTGCTGTCTAATTTGTATGATTAAAGAATTATGTTGACTTTTATTTAATACAAAATTTAACATAAAATATTCGAGCTTTTTACACTAGTTTTGCTGCATTTAAAGAAAATAATGACAAAGACAGTGTTGCGGCTTTCGAAAACAGCTATTTTGCTCTGATGTTTGAGTTAAATAATTAAAAACTACTGTTGACTTTGAAATTTCTATTTAAAGAAAATAATATATGATAAAAGTGTAGCGACCTTCGAAAACAGCTGTTCTGCTCTGCTGTCTAATTTGTATGATTAAAGAATTATGTTGACTTTCATTTAATATAAAATTTAACACAATATGTTCAAACTTTTTACTCTATTTTTGCTCCATTTAAAGAAAATAACGATGAAGACAGTGTTGCGGCTTTCGAAAACAGCTATTTTGCTCTGATGTTTGAGAAGACAGTGTTGAGGCTTTCGTAAACAGCTATTTGGCTCTGATGTTTGAGTTAAATAATTGAAAACTTTTGTTGACTTTAAAATTACCATTTGAAGAAAGTAATATATGATAAAAGTGTAGCGGTTTTCGAAAACATCTGTTCTGTTCTGCTGTGTAATTTGTATGATTAAAAAATTATATTGACTTTCCTTTGTGCTTTATCATTTGATACAAAATTTAACACAAAATTTTGAAACAATTATAAAAGGTTCGGTAAAAATACAGGGCGTCCGCGGGGAAGGTATACTAATTTGATTTCCCGCCATTTTGGTAAACATTAATCTTGACAGTTCATATTTGGCAGCCGTGAAGTAGTCACGTGGCATATTTATTATGGAAAAATATTAGATAAACCAACGTATTTTAATCGGATTACAATGGAATTACTGCGAGACCTCCTTCCACAACAAGTTATTTCAAGAAATGGTGATGTTGATTGGCTTGATTTGAATGCTCCGGACTTCTTTTTGTGGGGATATCTGAGAAGCAAGGTTTATGCAAGCAAACCAGAAACACTTGAGCAACTCAAACAAAATATTCGTGATGAAATTAATGAAATACCGCGTGATATGTGTGAGAATGTAATGAAAAATGTGCTCAAAGGGTCGCTAACAGAGGCAAACAGCGGCAGACATTTATCTGATATTGTATTCCATACATAAATCACGGAGGACACCCTGTACTTTCATAAAAATAATTTTGGCCTAGGTGATAGTTTGCAGTTGCAAAAAAAGTTACATTAAAGTTAAAGATTTAAAGGGAAAATGTACTTAAGCTAAAATCTCTTTTTATTTTCGAAATGATCAGCATGATCAGAATTAATGCGTTGCCCAACAATTCGAAGATATATAAATTTGGCAAATTTGTGTTATATTTTTATTTATGTTGGGTTTCTCAATATGGCAATTATTGTTCATGATTGATATAAAATCTATGCAGATGATTGCGAGAAACTTAATATTGATTGCGACACCACTGATATAATTATTATCGTTTAATGTGTCCTATAACATCACCGTGTGTTTTCCCTCTTACTGAAGATTATATTTTTCAGTGCGACATCTATGGAAATTTCAATCCATAAGAACTTTCACCAAGATAATTTTTTTAAGAAAAATTTACATATTAAAAAATAACTTTAAAATGTGTAAAGTTTTTTCTTCCAAGCTTTATGTCCATTAAAATATACATAAAAATCTCCATTAAAATAAACACACTTCATCAAGTGTGTAATGCTTCCGGTTGGTTACTAATGATGCCCTCAAAACAGCACAGCAAACACACAAGAAAACACCAACAGCCCGAGATGCACCATATAATGAAACTTGAAACCAATTAACAAAATCAAAGTTAACATAATGAAAAAAATATATATTAAAAATACAATTAAAACTAACAGTAGCCTGCTTTGTACGAAATAACAAGGGGATCGTATTTTGTGATATTTTTCACCACTAAAACAACAACATATTAGCCAACAAGGAATTTTTAGCAGAAGCCAAATCAATAACAAACATAAGCAGAAAAAAATTAAAAAAAAAAATACTTTTTGATAATATCTTCTTATTCAGCCCTAAAAATATGAAACTTTCAAAAACTTTACTAAATTTTAAAGTCCAATAAAGAATACATAAAAAACAAACTGTTAAACTTTTCAAAGTAAAATATCAAATTACGCCGACACGTACGAGTTATTTGAAGCCAACAAGACAGAAAAAAGTGAAAAAGTATCGTGTATGCAGTTGAAAAAAAATTAGCAAAAAAAATAAGCTCAAATACTTTAACATATTTCAAGAAAAAAAATCCCTACTTAAAAATCGAGAAAAATTCGATACAATACAATGAAGCAGAAAGAATCCTTGAACTTAAATCGAAATTCCTCTTGTTTAAAGAAGCTTTTCTTGGATTGGCACCACTATAAGAAGAGCATAAAGAACTGCAAAAAGTTTAAAAGCGAAAAAAATTAGCAGAATCTAAAAACATAAAATTTAGTTTTTATAAAATAAAAAAAACAAGCAAATTGTGCGGGTTGTGTCTGAAAGACACTCGTGTTTAGATTAGAATCCAAAACACAGAAAAATAACACAAAGAAAATAAAATAAATGTTACATATTTAGGACTCTAGTCGCGTTAGAGGTTGCCTGATTGCAGCAATTAAAATGTTGAGCTCAGGGGCCAAATTACCGCCTTCGATAACGATCCAAATTTTTAATACAATTTAAATGTAAATTTCGATCGCTATCGAATGCCGTAATTTGTCCCCACAAATCGTTTTCGTTGAGTACAAATAATTTAATTTAGTTGACAATATTTTGATAGTTAAATTTTTCTAATAATTTTTCTGTCGCAAGCATTTTTAATATTGCAGCCATAATTTGTTGCTAAATAAATTCAATAAAGATTCTTAGAGCACCATTTTGTTATGACATGCCCAGAAAGTCCTCATAAATATGCCATTTACTGCAATAGCGTCATATCTCAAAAATCCCAATTTTCGAGTTAATGATGCAGAATTTGTTTCCATATCATTTTTATCATCGTGCAAAAATTGTATTTAAAAATCTTAACCCCTTTTTCTTGAGAGAAAAATTTAATTTTCGTTATGAGAAAATTTAAATAAGTTTTCTGGAAATTTAATTGTTTTGAGTTATGACACTATTGCAATAAACGAGGGATATATTCATATATCCAGAAAAGTTTGACTCCAGTAAAATGGAACAAAAATAAAATAATCAAAGATAAACACAAGAATTTATTTTGTGTGAACATCACTTTAGTGTAGATGGAATTCTCGTATACTATTTTTTCACAAAATTTTTAGAAATAAAAACTGTTGTCACATTCCACTTTCTCTATCCATTAAACAATTTATTTTTATTTTGTGTTAACATCACTTTAATAGTGATAGAATTCTCGTATACTATTTCCTCAAAAAAATTTTTGAAATAAAAACTGTTGTCACATTCAACTTTCTCTAGTCATTAAATAAGTGGTGACGACAAAATCTATGCATGAGGATTGATGTTGGAAGTGTTGGAACTTCCGAAAACAGCTCAAAATTCAAAAATTAAGTTGAGGTTGATTTTGCGTTCTCCCTGGCATTATTGACCATGTCTTTCTGAATATAACATATTACCAATTTTAGCCTGGCAACCTTAATTGAGTTTATAACCAAAAATTTATTTACACCAGCAGTTTCTAGAGCACAGATTTTTTTAAATCTGTACAATTTAGAAGAAAAAATGAGCTGATTTTGGTGTGAAATAACTATATATACAGGCATTTTCTAAAAACTCAATGAGTATTCGAACTCACGGGCGATGTGTTAGCACCTTTTTGTTTATTTATTTTATATTAAACCCACAAAAAACAAAGAGAATGCAAAGCAACAGACAAATGTACATACATACATTGTTATGTTTGTACATAAGCTACATACGTTGCTGTCTTGCTATCTCATTTTTATATATGTACGTATAACCACGTCACTATTCTCTTTGCTATGCATAAGACAAAACCGAAGATCAACATAAAACACTTTTTTAATATTACTCCAAATTAATACTCCGAATTAAAACCCTTAAATCTCCGCTCGCCGATATCGGATCGCCTTAATTTTTGGCCTAAACTCTTCGTCGAAACCCGCACTAGCGTTCTAATCCAAAAATTAATAAAATCGGTTATGAATTTCCGGAGAAAATCGCGTGGGAAAATTATATCAAAATCGCCCAATAATCACTTTCAATACCGACTGCCAAGCAACAACAACAAACAAACAAACTCTTACACATCAAAAAGTGATTTTAAGATTTTAAGATCAATTGTTGTCCTGGAGAGGTTTTTAAAAACATGTGCGATAATTTTCTCTCAGAGGTGATATTTAATGCTCTATACAATAGAAAATTTAAAAAAATATATAAAAAAATTTCTGCGTAATCATTATTGATTTTAAAATCACATATGATTTGAAACCATGTGGTTTTCAGAACATGCTTGATACTAACTGATATTGCACATATCCATATTTAACTATATGTATATTGCGAAAGTTTTTGAGTTACACGCAAAACCTGCCTAATGGATTTGAACGAATTTTGATAGATAACCCAGGTTCATATATATACTGACTTCAGAAAATATAATTAAAACAAAACAAAATTACTGTAAAAAAACTTATTTCTTAAAAAAAAAATTTTTTCAACACAGAAAACTGCTAAGATCGGGGGCCAATTTACTACAGTCGATATCAATCGAATTTTCCATACAATTTTAATGGAAATTTCGATCACTATCGAATGCCGTAATTAAATTATTAGAAAACAACAAAATGTCTTGATCTGTTTGCAAGTACAAAAAAAAATTGAAATAGAAAAACCATTTTTTGTGATTTTCAAACAAATTTAAGACCCTTTATAAAAAATGTTTATGCAAGAAAACCAGAAAACTAATTCTACTGTGCGTATATAGACAAAACCACCTTTCAAAACATATAAATTACATAAACTTTTCCGGATGCTAGGATACCTAAAAGTGTACCACAAAATTGGCCTGGCTAATTAAAGGGTTTACATTATTATTGCCATGCCACAACCATGTCTTTTCTCCATGCAAGCAAATTTTAAAGGATGATTCTAAGCGCACCGTTTCATCAAAAGTCAGTGTTATTAATTGATTTCTAAAAATAGATTAAGCAAAATGTTTAACAAATCCAGGCCTATATTTCTAAAGCAATGCCTAAATTCAATTAAACTGTTTTAAATTGTTACCATCCAAAATTTTGGTAGCTTAAATTGCCATATTGTTGTTGTTGTTGTATTGCAAAAATAATTTATTGTTTTATTTTCAGGCACATAATTTTTTAATAAAACAATAGTCCTGCAACTTTCGGCCACATAAAGAAGAGCTTTAAAAATCTGGCAATTTTTACAAACATTTTATTATTTTCTTTTGCATATTCGCATGTGCTGTTGTTTTGTGGCCATTTAAAAAGCGAAAGTCATCCTCATTTTATATTCCTCCACTTTTTGTGGTAAATGTGGTCTATAAACGAAACTAACAAACAGAAAAAAAATAAACAAACACATAAAACAATTTTAACTCTTATTTTTTTAAATAGCGGCAAACTTTGAAAATATCTCAAAAGGCACATCTGCTGGCTGGGTTTTGGTAACCTCTTTCTGTACTTTTTTAGTTTTTTATTGCTTTCCATCATGCTCCAAAGGTATTCCTATCGTTATAATGTTATAACAACCATAAGCAAAAAAAAAACAACAAACGAAGTTTAACTAGAAAATATAAAGAACTGTTGCATGTTTCTTTTCTATACCCTTCACCATAAATGGGAATGTGATGAATTTGTTGTGCTGTTGGTTGGCTCTATTTTTTTTTAGTCGCTTCTAAGCCTCAAATTCGTTTTAATCCATATTTCTAAAGTTTTCCCTTAGCATCAGTGCATTTATAGATCGATTTAAAAGAAATATAGTGCCATAATTAAAAAAAGTAAATAAACCAAAATATAATTAAAAACTAAATAAATCAAAATACGCAATGAATTCCGTTTCCGAAAGCAATTGCACACTCTGTTGCACTTGATTGTATGCCTTTCCTAAACAAAGTGATATTTTCTCTAAAATATATGATATTTTTCGATTCCTTGAATTGAGCAACAACTTCTTGTTCATAAAAAACAATTTATTTCAAATGAAAATACTGGTCTTCTTAATGGGACACCACATTCTTGTGGTCTAAAAAAAAAGTAAAAATTTCCAAGGATGACTTTTCCACAAGGCCTATAAAATGGGTAGACAATTTGACTTTAAGCCATCACTGATTGCAGGCATTAAGGATTCCAGGAATTTGCGTTTTTGAAGCCACTTTATGATTCATTAAAAATTGTGTTAATCAAATCATTTTACACAAGGGAGGGACACGAATAAAATGCATGAAATATTATCAATAAAATAAATATTAATTGTTCAATTATTAAATTATAAGATAATAATTTTTTAATTAATATTAAAATCACATGATTGTTAACGAAAATAATCAAACTTTAAGAAAATTTCTTTAAGACAGAAAATAAAGGATAGTAAAAACTCTTTAGGGCTAATAAATTTTATTGAAAATGGATTAAACTTTGAAATCAGCCCCGAAGCTCTTAAGAAGTCTGTTCAGTAGACACCAGGACTCAAACTTTAAACAAATTCCGAATTCGATATAACAACGTTTTTCTTTTTAAAATAATCAAAACTCATTAAGGGTGTTATTAGCTGAAGTAGTTAACAAGAGTCTAAGAATTTCAGAATCTCGAGTTCGGTCCCCGGTCAGTCATAAATATCGTGTGGAATTTTTTTGATCTGCATTATTGCATGGTTGTGTTAGTTGTTGTCGTCCTGGTTCAGTGATGAAGGCAAAGCCCTGAATATTGAATAATTACTGGCAGTGATTGATACGATTATGTAACAGAACAGAACAGCGTACAGAACCCTCCTTTAACGGCCCTCTGGAAAAATAAGCCAGTGAAGCAGATGCTAAAAAATAATTCCCCCGCAATGCACTGCCTATGTAGGAGTCGTCCCCTGAGTGCATAAACCAATTTCAAAAAAAAACCTCCGGCAAAAAAATTCCTGCCTTTTGTTCCTTCTTCACTTGTCCTCTCAATACTATCCCTTTGATTCTAGGGCCGGCGCAATGCAATGAATATGTAGGGGACATCCTCTCAGTGCTGCTCTTTTTAGAAATATTTAAAAATCAAAGTTAAGAACGAATTTTGTTACTTCATATTTTAGTGTAGGCCGCACGAAACTCTGTACCGCCTTTATAGCAGTAATTTTTATACCCTCCAGAAAAGAATTGGGGGGTATATTCACTTTGTCAATCTATTTGTAACGCAGCAAAATATCCATTTGAGACCCCATAAAGTATATATATTCTTGATCAGTGATGAAATCCAAGACGATCTGAGCATGTCCGTCCATCCCTCCGTCTGTGGAAATCACGATTCACTCCAAACGAAAAGAGCCAGATTCTTGAAATTTGGTATAAATATATCTTGAAGGATAGCACAGGGCAATTTCGTAAATGGGCTGAATCGGGAAAAAAGTCCCCCTAAGAAGAACTAAACCTACATCTAAAAAAACAGCATAATTTTTTAAGTTTTTTTTTTTGTAATTTTGTTAAGCAAATGATATATTTTTATATCAAAGAAGGTCCAACACGTTAAACTTGGAGCTATAAAATCAAAAAAATTAATTTTGGACCCCACCCCCTTTAGTGGGCGTTATTATATCCAAAAAGAGTGTAAAAATTTAACAAAGTGTTTTACTTAAGCCTACATTCCTTAAAAATAACATTTTTAAGATTTAATGACGAAGCTGAGACGTAACCTGGTACTCCTCTGCCCTATCCTCTTCCCCCACCCCCTTGCCCTTTAAATGAGCCTATCAAAAAAATATTCAAAATTCATTTTACAATTAATTATTCCAAATATTTATTTTTAGAGTTTTAAGGCCAAGGTGAAATGTCGCCCCCACGGCCCTTGCCAGAGAGACCCCGACAAAATACAGCTTTAGTGCCCTCCAAAAAGAATTGGACCCCATAAAGTATATATGTTCTTGATCAGTGATGAAGTCTAAGACGGTCTAGCAATGCCCATACGTTCGCCTGTGGAAAACAGGATATTGTATATTGTTGAACCACGCCCCCATTAGTGGGCGTTGACATACGATTATATATAAAGGAACTCTGGCCCACCAAGTTAAACATTTTAAATTTACTTACTAAATATTTGGAGGGTATTTAAGATTCGACCCGGTCGAATATAACGTTTTTACTTGTTTTTCTTCGATTTCTTGTTGTTGCCAACAACTTGAAAGTGCTCGTAGTGTTTTAGTTTCTTGATATTTTTTCTTTTCTTTTTCCAATCTACTTAAGTAGGCATGACATTGCAAAATCCTTTGATATTTATTCCTAGAATTATTAATTTTTGATTTTTTCCTCAGCTTGTTTTTTGTTACTGAACTGAATTGTTAATTATCGTTATTGTAAATGCTGTTTGGTTTCAAATAACTTCTTTTCGATTTTCAACAAGTTGCATCATGTTAATTTAGTTGTATGTATTTCTTTCTTTCTTTCTTTCTTGCTGTCTATCGTTCTGTTATTTAAAAGTGATGATTTAAATCTACACACTGTACAGACGCTTTAATATTTCTACTTCTCAAGCGTGGTGTACCTTTAGTTTTCCCAAGTAAATAAAATATTTTACATCGATTGCATCTCTTTACATCATTGTTTTGTGTTCGTGTTAGAGTCTGTTGTGTGGTCTTGTTCAATGTATTGGTTTGGTAAGATCTATTAGACAATTTGAAATGTATTAGCATAATATGAATGATGATGAAGATGATGATGAGTCATTGATTTAGTAGAGTTGGAAAGAAGTGCTTTCGATTTATTTTATATTAAATCACTCTATTTGTGGCATCCTTCATACAAACGTAAGAACTCGTTTGATGTGGTTTTTGATTATTGATTACAGAGAACAAGACATAAAACAAACTTTAAAAATTGTGTGTTCTTTTCTACATCACCTTGTTTGAAATGTCTTAGACTTATATCGAGATTCTAAACTGTAAAGCGGCACTTAAATATTTTCTCAGAAGAAACTACTTGCAATAGTGGAAAAAATATAAAAAAAAACATTTCTCTCACCGTTTTCTAATTACTTAAGTACCACAAAATCAGGTGGACAAATTAAAACGTGCAAGTGTCTAATAACTTTGTTACACGGCAAAAATGTACCTGTAATTAAATGAGGAGTATAAACACACACCATCCATCCCTTCAGGTAATATTCAATTACTGACGGCTGCTGTGTCCTGTGCATACAAGCACGCAAATTTATGTAAAATTCGCAGGTAACAGACAATTTAATCAACAAAACACGCTCTTGTACAAAATTCGCCATATTTACAACAATTTCTTGACGAGTGCGTTTTCTTATTTACATGCACATTTATGTACATGATTTTTATTGCAGGCAGGGTTAATGCAAACACTGTTCTAACAGACTGTACCGAAACTATTAACAGAAAAAATCAGAATTTAACTTATTAAACATTGCGAAAACAATATTCTCATTTCAATATTTCGTTATTTAAAATCTAAATTCATTTTCCTACAGAAATTACACAAACTACAACGAAATATTGAAATAAAAATATTTTTTATAATATAGGGTCCGCCAAATAACTTATTTTTTTTTTGAAAATGCTATAAAAAAAAACTAATGAATATTTTCTCAAATTTCTTTTTTTATTTGAAAGTACAATCCTTCCGGTTAATAATGGAAAATAATTTCATTCAAATGGCTGCATGGCCCGATAACGATCGCCATTGACTGTAACGGCCACTCCTTGCTCATTTTCGAAGAAATATGGCCCAATTATGCCTCTGGACCAAAATCCGCACCAAACAGTGACTCGTTTTGGGTGCGTCGGCTTTTCAATGTATGCGTGCGGGTTTTCTGTGCCCCAAATGCGACAGTTTTGCTTGTTTACATACCCGCCAATATCAAAATGAGCTTCCTCTGAAAAGATGATTTTTTTTTTGGCAAAATCGGCATCTTCTGTAAGTCGATCGCAGGCCCACTTAGCGAAGCGAAAACGCATTGGATGGTCAACCATATTCGTTCAGCGGAAAGATAAAACTAATTATCTGTCAAATCAGACATGAGCTAAGTGTTACCAGTAACGAAATAAGCACTAGTTGAAAAAAAACGTTAGATTGCGGAACTGGGCCGAATGACGAATTTTTCGTTTCGAATATTCGTCGCTGGAAATAAAACACATTTAAGTAAATGAAAATACTCACAATATGTACTCACAATATAGACGAAAAACGCCGCGCAAGGGACAAAGCTACAGGGCGACAAAGCGACAGGGCGACAAAGCTACAGAGCGACCGTAGGACAAAGCAACAGTGCGACAAAACGACAAAGCGACAGAGCAATAAAGCGACAGAGCGATAGAGCGACAAAGCGACCGAGCGATAGAGCTACACGGCGACAGAGCGAAAGAACGACGTGTCTCTTTGTCGCCGTTTCGCTCTATCGCCGTGTCGCGAATCGTCTTTTAGATTTTTTTGGTTTTTAATACCAGTTTATTTTTTCCTGATATATAAACTAGGTATAATTCATCATAAAAATCAAAAATAGCAAATTATATGGTTACTTTAATGAATCAGAAAATGTCGATTTTCCAACCCTGGAACCGAATTTTTAGTTTTTAAAATGTTTAATACCAATGCAAATTTCTTGTGCAGACGAATGACGAACAAATCAATATAAGGTGCCCAGGTATCATATACTCAAACTCGTTGTTGCATACTACTGTATTGTTGCATGTAGCGCGAACATTTTCAGTGCATACTAAAAATGCATTCACCAATTCACACAAATTCATCATTCGGAGGACTTTTTTTAATAATTTTGAACACTTTTTATAATATAGTATTTCTTCCTATTTCCTAATTTTTCATATGGTCACCTCATCAGCTGTTAAGTGAAAAGAATAATTTATTTACAAAAAAAATTTTCAGAAAATAATAACAAAAAGGAATTTTTTCTAGAAAAAATGGACAACAGCGGGGTAATTATTGCATGTCTAAGCAATATGGCATCAGAGGATTACAAAGATTTAAAAAAAAAAAATATTAATATTTGTTTGTTCATTATCTTAATTTATTCGTTGTTATTGTGTTTCATACGACGAATTTATAGAACGAATTTTTAACAACGAATTCGTCGTACTGATCGAAATTCGTCGTTCGTCCCAGTTGTGTTCCTACCATAAATTAGAAAGAAATTCACATAAAAGCTGATAATAAGAAAAGTTATTACAACAAATAAAGGACAATTTTTATATGTGAATTTGGATATTCTCTATTTAGGATTTCTTTCGACTTCTCTCCCACATGTACGATACGTAAAAGGAATTTTCCCAAATCAAGTTTTATTAAAACAGCAGAAAAATTACTTAAATTCTAAATATTTGATCAAAATGTCATTTCAAAAAAATTCATTTAGGATATATCTTTCAACTATTCTATTATCTACTAAAAATAAAACACCCACTTAATTTTTATGAATATGTACGTCCTCTTCCAGTTTCGGAATTGCTATTTTTGTAATATTATCGTTTTTTAACCAATAGTACTTATCACAATATAAAAAGAAATGCATGTATTTTTATTTATATTGAAATACCTTTAATGTTGATTTAATTTTATTGAACTCATCAGTTTTTTGTAATATATATTAATCAACCTTGTGGCCGTTTTTATAAAGTTATATTTCGTCTAATTTTTATTCAATATTTCTTTAACAGCTTGTTAATTAAAACCTTCAGGAAATAAAAATTATTAACATATTTTTTCTTTTTTTTTTAATAATTTTCATTTCCTGAAGATGTTAACAAGCTGTTAACGAAATATTGAATGAAAACTAGACGAAATATAATATTTTTTAAAAACACAACCACAAGCTTGATTGATAACATTACAATTAATTAATTTAAGAAAAAATTTGATTAATCGTTTAATTTAAATTTAATCGATATATGTATATAAAAATTCGATTAATTACTCGAGCGATTAATCTATTTAGGCAAAACCCCGATTAATTTAAGACGCAAATTTTTATTAATCGATTAATTTAAATCTAATCGATTAAAACAAAAAATTCGATTACACGAGCGATTAAACTATTAAGGCAAAACCCCCATTAATTTAATACCCTAATTTTTATTAATCGATTAATTTAAATTTAATCGATTAAAATAAGTGCTCGACCGATTAAGCTTCAACCACAAACTAATACGTTCCTAGTGAAGGCTGAGTATACGATGTTCGCTAAAGTCGATAACACTTAGACTAGGAAGCCTAAGATCAAGGGTTTGACTTCGCACTATGGCTCTATTAGTTATTAATTAACTTGTTCCACTGACTAAAACATAACACTGGTCGCTGAACAGTACCGATATCGCTTGGCACTATCATACGAGTATACTAAAGAACAGAATACAGCACCCTCTTTCGTCGGTACTGTAGCGAATATTCCCCGGTGAATTAAGAATTAAAATTGGCCTCTTGTACTCTGCTGATCTTTCTTTAATACTATCCCCTCCTTTTTATAGTTCCGGCACAATGCATTGAATGCATCAGTGAAGTTCATACACTGAGTACCACTGATCCAAACAATAAAAAACAAGGCTTTTCGGGCACAAATTCTTATGTTCCATTGTAGTAGCGGTTAGGAAACAAAACACACTTTTAATTGTTCAGCACAATGAATCTGATCGGTTTAATTGCATTACAAGTCTTTGTGCTAAATATTTTTTAACAAACTAACAGTCTTACGGGTCGTCAAACTAAATCTTTGCAAGAACAATAAATAACAGACATAAACCAAAAACAATGTTTGTTGCTACAAGTCTGACTACTAATTACTTTCAGTCTGCTTTTACTTAATTGCCACATTCCTGGAAATAGCAAGAGTGTTCATTTTGAATTTTCTTATTTTCTTTAGTCAAGATATGCGACTCATAGTTTTACAGGATTTTTCTTAGCGCCGTTTCGAAGTTTTTGATACCTGAAGGTGTAGAATAATAAAAACAAGTACAGAATCCATCTGTGGCTAAGATTTGGCAGGTAAGTCAACAAACAAACAAACACACACACACACAAACAAATGCACACAGAAGAAGGCACACGCAGCCAAAATGAGATAAATTAAAATTCTAGGAACTCAATTTTGATAAATTTTTATCTCGCTGAGAAACAAAAAAAAATAAACACAAAAGTTGGAGGAATTATTTAGCATGTGATTTATGTGCGTATGCGATTTAAAATTTTATGTAAAATTTATGAATTTAAGTAAAAATATATTTTTTAATAAGCAGTTTGGTCAGTTGCTTTTCCACATTACAGCTGAACACACCTCACTTTACTTCCTCCTCCTCCTCCTCCTGCTCTGCCGTTAATTGCATCTGTGCGTTGCAAACTTTTATACTAATGACTTTACGGCATGATTAGACTTGTACGTTTTTATAGCTTTTTTGTGGGATTTTGAAGTCTAGTGCTGCAGACAGCGAAATTATTCTTGTCATAAAAATATTTGTATCTGCTAATTTGTGAACATACAGCGAATGTTTATATTGAAAAGTGTGCTTTTTTTTTGTTTAATAACGACTGTTGCAGGAAATATTGTCATTTTGGTTGATTGATTGGCAATGATGAGTTTTCCTAGTTTGCTGTTCAGTTACTATTAACAGTAAATTGTAAATTCAAGTAAACAAATTTATCAATATTCAAACAATTACCAGCTTTAATTGAAAATGTTTTTCCATTTTTGAATTACATGCTTCTAAAAAGACTTTTTATACCCGCCAAAAAAGAATTGGAAGATATATTCACGAAATAACCCTCTAAGACCCCATAAAGTATATATATTCTTGATCAGTGATGATCAGCAATGATGTTCGTCCGTCTGTCCGTCTGTGGAAATCACGATTCAATCCAAAGAGCTAGAAAAAAAAGAGCTAGACCCTTGAAATTTGGTACAAAAATATATTTTGAAGAATAGCTCAGGTCAAGTTCATAAATGGGCTGAATCGGGCCAGAGGGAAAAAAGTTCCCCTAAGAGGAACTAAACCAACCTTTACAAAGCAACATAATTTTTAAAGTTTTTTTTTATAATTTTGCTTTGAAAATCATAAAAATACGGGTTTTTGGCTCCGCCTTCTTTACTGGGCCGACGTAAAATATTATATGTAAAAGTAGTGTAAATATTTAAAAAAATTTATTATTTAAGCCAACATTCCTTAAAAATTAAATTTTAAAGCTTTTATGATGAAGCTGAGATGTTTTTTCATCTGCTCTACTCTCCTCTACCTTTGGCTCTTAAATGACCGGGTTTTTGACCCCACCTTCTTTACTGGGCGGACGTAAAATATTATATGTAAAAGTAGTGTAAATATTTAAAAAAATTTATTATTTAAGCCAACATTCCTTAAAAATTAAATTTTAAAGCTTTTATGATGAAGCTGAGATGTTTTTTCATCTGCTCTACTCTCCTCTACCTTTGGCTCTTAAATGACCGGGTTTTTGACCCCACCTTCTTTACTGGGCGGACGTAAAATATTATATGTAAAAGTAGTGTAAATATTTAAAAAAATTTATTATTTAAGCCAACATTCCTTAAAAATTAAATTTTAAAGCTTTTATGATGAAGCTGAGATGTTTTTTCATCTGCTCTACTCTCCTCTACCTTTGGCTCTTAAATGACCCTATAAAATTTTTTTTACTCTTGTAAGCGTAGAGGGAACATCTAGAATGAAGAACGGACAGGTCTTTGGTAGTCGCAGGCGAGAGCAGTCGCCAAATAATTAATTCCAAATTACATTACCTTATACTCTTATAACCCCAACAACTGACTTTTTTGTGTTTTATAGGAAAAATGACATGTGCTGCCCCTCCGGGAGTGCCCCCGGCAAAATAGAGTATTTATTTACTAAATATTTGGAAGCTATTTAAAATTCTACCTGGTCGAATATAACGTTCTTACTTGTTGTATATAAAAATTTAAAAAAAAATTGTATGCACTTTCGATTTTAAATTCTCTAAATGTAATTGAAATTTATTTTCAGCCGCATATGAGGATTTAAGAACGCAGCTGTAGATATCACATGTTGCCATGTCCAAAAATTGTAACCCATTCTTTTTTTTTTA
Source organism: Linnaemya tessellans (assembly GCA_951800035.1). Classification (NCBI taxonomy): domain Eukaryota; kingdom Metazoa; phylum Arthropoda; class Insecta; order Diptera; family Tachinidae; genus Linnaemya; species Linnaemya tessellans. Next base: position 106,577,976 of record OX637533.1, read on the forward strand.
GAGACCACAACAGAACAGAATCCACCTGTAAATCCAATTGACCTTTACAACCCTTATAAATCATAGTTCATGCCTTTTAAACCACTTGCAGTTCATGAAATGGCCATTAAAGGTGTTTCTTAAACACTAAACAAACAAAAGGTAGGCCAGCTATTACTTCCTCTTTTATGTTCTCCAAAGATTTTTCAAGCCCGAAAATTAAAATCATAAATAACCAAAAAAAATTTGCTGCTTAAATAAAAAGTACACAAACTCCTTAACAAAATAAGAACTCAACGTAATTATAGGCTTTCAATAGCCTCATATATCATTTGATATTTCCACATTATGGCTGAGATGTGTTTGAGGGCCGCTAAAAAAATTTACAAAATCATTGTCTCAAAAGAAAAAATAATAAATAAATAAAAAGAAAGAAATCAAGATTTTGTTTATGGTATTGGCTGGCTGACTGACTGAATGACGGACGGTTTGACTAACTGACCGAAACCTCGTGTGGTTGGTTGTTTGGTTGGTTCACTTGCCAGGGCTGATTAAATTGCTTGAGCCAAGAATGCTAAACAAAAAAAAACAGTCTGGTTTAATCAGGTGCAAATCTATAAGAATTTAATTTTGTACATTTTCTTCTTTTTACATTTTATTTCATTTAACCTCTTAAGCCGGTGCTGCTGCAATCAGCTTGTGCTACTAGTTCTTGTTGTACAACACTCGTATACAATACCCAGCAGCAGCTCAACTACCTGCCTTTAATAATCGAGAAACAGCTGTGCCGTGCCTTATTTCCAAAAATAAAACGCAAGAAAGAATATTACTCGTATTTTTGGCTCATCTTGGCATTTGCCTTACAAATGACTACAGCATTTTGCAGTGACTGGCCAAAAAGTGAAACGAAAATTTAAACAATATAAATGATCAGCCATCCAAACAGCCAACCTGTTAACTTGTGTTGCATTTAAGTCATATCCTTGCTGGTTTTAAATACTCATACTTAATAAATTTTTATTAAGGTATCCAGGTCGTTTAAGGTGTCTGTAACTTGAACATCAATAGCCAGCCAAGATACGAGTATTGAGTCTTAAATGCCTCATTGTCTGTCTGGCTGTCCTTATGGTCTTATGGCCGGCCTGTCTTTAAGTATCCTCACGTACCAATTGAAACGAAAAATATGATAATAAATAATTTGCCACATACTCATTGTATTTCTTGCTGACCATCATCATTGCATTTTATTCCCCCAATTCAAATGTTCTGCTTGGAATTCCCTACCCCTGTATACATCGTTTATTCAGGGATTAGATGGAAATGTCCACACACACACAAACACACAAACACACTCAGAAGAGCCAGAGCTAAAGAAAATAATCAAGAACATGCAAAATAAAAGACACATTTATTACAGACATTTGATATTTTTTCCCCATCTTCGGCTCATTTAAATTTTTATGTTGCATTATTGGGTGCCTGAATTGGCAACGAGCTCTGCTTGCATCATCATCAGCAGCATCAGCATCATGATGATGAAGTATGCTTGAACGCTTTGCACATCTGTGTTTGGGAATTTCCATATGGCTTAATGCCTCGTTTGGCTGTTTGTGTTACATGTACGTGCCCTTATGGATGCTAATCCCAGCCTGAGTATAAAGTTGTCTCTTAAGTTGGATATGCTTTGGGCGTGATTTCCGCAAGTATTTTTGTGGCGAAAAGCCTTGAAAAAAGTTTTTGTTTCTCTTTTGGAATATCCTGATTTATGAGTTGCATTTACATTGATTCTCCGGCCATTATTCTGGCATAACAGAAATTATCTTTATAAATTAATAACACAAAAGTTGCATGTTTACCTTTAACATTAATATAGATGTTATGTTGCAACCGATTATTTAAATTGTAAATGCATTTCAAAATTTTTCGTTTTGTATTAAACGTCAAAAAAAAATATATACGTGCATTGAGGCAATATGCAGTTTTGGCTTTCTTTTATGAAATTTCAGCTTTTTTTAGCTCTGCTGATTTCTGTTTAACATTCTGAAATCATACTCGTGTTTAACCACGTTCTATTATAACGTTCTATACATTTTACTATTTTAGAATATATGATTTTATAACCACCATATGAATCCTTCAAATATTAAAAAAAATTATTATATTATATGCTAAATAAATAAAAGTGTGCTGTGCGGAATCCTGTATACCCTTTAACGACGTATCTCTGAAATATGTTCATGCAATCATTCCAACCCTGGAATCATCTTTTTGTATATTTCTTATTTTCAATACTAATTTATTTCTGTCTAAAATAGAAAATATATTTGATAGACGAAGAAAGAAATTATTTTTATTTAGTTAATTTAATACACACAAAAAAAATTTAAATTTTCCAGCTCTGGACCGGTATTTTTGTGGTTTTCAATACTAAAGAATTTCTCTAAAAAACATCAAATGTGTTTAATATAAAAAGAAAAAAATATTTCTTTTAGCTGCTTACTTTTATGCATTAAAAACAAATTCAATTATCCAACCCTGGCATCATCTTTTTGTTTTTGTTTAATTGTTACTACCAATTTAATTCTTCCATAAGTCTAAAATAAAATTCATTAACAAACAAAAAAAGAAACAAAATTGGATTTAGCCCTTTACTTTTAAAGGTCAAAAATAAGTTTAAAATTTCCAGCTCTGGTACCGTATTTTGGAGTTTGCTGATTTTTTTAATAGGCCTAATTGCATTATATCAATTCAAGGGGAAGTCTCTAGCTTTCCACTGGCTATGGGAAGCCAATTACAAGTACAGGCTGATGGGCATCCCCTATTTGACTTCCCTATTCTCGTAAGCACCCAGAATATATATATAATTTATAGGGTGGCATATTAATATTGTGGAAATTACACCTGGAATGACCATTTTAATATTTTTCTGAAAAGTATAAAAGTGATATCAACAATGAAAAATATTATTAACAAAAGAAATTAAAACAAAAATGAATTGTTGGCTGGAATAAAATGGAACAAAAGTCAGAAAAATAGGCCATGAAGAAATATAAACAAACGGCAACACATGGATTTTGACCCAATTTTCGTAGCCAATTTCCTAATAAAATTTTTATATATAAAAAATGTTAATACAGTCGTCTAAAACACCTAATAAATAGTGACCAGTAAATATACACCTGAGTACTGATGGTGAAAGTGTAGCGGCCTTCGAAAACAACTGTTCTGCTCTACTGTGTAAATTGGATAATTAAGTTGATGCAGACTTTCCCTTGCACGACGGCCTAGGAATATTTATCAAGTCTTTCCGAATTTAGGATGTTGCGAACCCTCGTCTATCAATTTTAATTGAGTATTTAATTTTATTTAAAATTACTTTTTCTTACGATTCTCCAAATTCGACTGTATCGGAATTTCCTAAATTTTTGTGATTTTTTGGAAAAAAAATTTCGAATTTTAGAGGTGGCATTTTTATTGTTATTTGCCGCATCCTTTTATTTGTTGAAAAATCATAGGGATCTGGGAATATTGGATGCACACACAGCAACATGATCGACAAAATTGCACCTGGCCATGTCTACTCACGTATGATATCTGATTATCATGGAACCAGCGTTTTTATTTTTATAAGTAAAAGAAAAAGTGGGTGTTCCCTTATTATGACTAAATCTTCCAAAATCTGTAATTTCCTGAAACCATTATGGCATTAAAAAAAAATTGTGATGCGAATATAATAAACAGACACGTGTAGCCAACAAGTGACGTCATAGTTTCAATCCACAGGGGATGAAATCAATATGGAAAACTTTGAAATAACATAAAAAGCACACACACACACACACATTAACTTCCTAGATTGTTGTTATTATCATTGTTGTTGCATAAGCATTATCGCAACTCATGGGCTGATTAACGTCATCCATAAAAACTCTTGTATGTTGTTCTGCAGTAAAACTGACTAAATAAACAATTGACTGAAGCATAATTGTATGCGTAGCATCGCCTCTCATCCATGCAGAAATCTATTAGTTTTTGTTGTTTGGCAACATAAAACACGTATTCATAGTTACGGCCGGCCGGTCGGCCGTTCATTGTAAAGCGTTGCTTTACTAAACTTTCCCTCCATTAGTTCATTCATTGATTTACTATTCGGTTATTTGTTGTTTGTATTAAAATGGCACGTGTCACGTGGCATTTGTTTGTTGTTGCCTAATGAAAGACACACACTCTAGCGGGAGATACTCATACATGAGTAGACTTCAAATACATTAACGAGAATATTTGCACAAAAAATGTCCTCCAGTTTGAACTCTATTGATTGCAAGTGAATGTGGGTGTTTTTTGATATTTCTTGTGGAATATGGGTGTGCTGAATTGTTACAAATTAAACACCAACGATTATCTGTGGAGCTTTGTTGAAATCGCTTAAGTCGAGTTATTACAGTTTTCAAAGATATTGTAATATCTGAATGCAGACTTATCTCCGATAGTTTAGGATGATTTTTTGGAACATTTCGGGTAGTATCTCGGCCATAATGCGACATATGTTGGTTTTCAAATGCTCTAATTTTAGAGGACTATCCGCTTAGGGAGACCAAGAAAAAATCTAACTGCCTCAAATCATATCGCACCCTAAATACAAAAGGGGCACAACTCAAAATTTTCCAAAACTTACTTTTTTCCATAAATTAATTCAGAATACACATCTCTAAATACTGCAAAAATTTCTTTCACATCACTATCTTCTTTAACTGGAAAAATACAGTTATGTCTATTTTTCTTCAGTGTGTTGCTTCTGCACAATGAACAGTTTTTGATGTGTCAACATCTATACGCGCGCCTCTGGGGCAGTAAACTATCAGTTTCAATACATACGCAAGTGTAAGAGTTTGTTTGTTCGTTGCTTGGCAGTCGGTATTGAAAGTGATTATTGGGCGATTTTCATATAATTTTCCCACGCGATTTTCTCCGGAAATTCATAGCCGATTTTATTAATTTTTGGATTAAAACGCTAGTGCGGGTTTCAACGAAGAGTTTAGGCCAAAAATTAAGGCGATCCGATATCGGCGAGCGGAGATTTAAGTCTTTTAATTCGGAGTATTAATTTGGAGTAATATAAAAAAAGTGTTTTATGTTGATCGTCTTATGCGTAGCAAAGAGAATAGTGAAGTGGTTATACGTACATATATAAAAATGAGATAGCAAGACAGCAACGTATGTAGCTTATGTACAAACATAACAATGTATGTATGTACATTTGTCTGTTGCTTTGCATTCTCTTTGTTTTTTGTGGGTTTAATATAAAATAAATAAACAAAAAGGTGTTAACACATCGCCCGTGAGTTCGAACACTCATTGATTTTTTTTTTTGTTTTTTCGGCAATTCGCACAGTGCGATAATGTACAGGCCCAGCCACATCTGCAAAGCTTCTAGTCTCTTCGTATTTCTTTATTACTAATTCCTTGCACAATGGGTCGTCTATGACTAGCATAACCACGCCCTAATATTAGACAAATGTTCACATTTGACTAATCACATTTATGTTGAGCTTTAAATCTTGTTAAACCTCATTCGGTTGTTAAACGATCCATGTTCGTAAAACGCAAACCGTTCACTAAATAAACGATATACCAGAATACAGGTGATTAACAGAAGTCAGGCTTGCCAGACTGGCAGTTTTAAAATCAGTAAATACATAAAAATTTTTATTCAATTTATTAGTGGCGTTTTTTGGCCTTTTGAAAATATTCCATTTAATACTTAAGCTGTTTTGCCAAAAGTACTCAAATATATTCTGATACCAGTTAGTCTGGACTTTGGGGAATACACAAGCGTATTGACAGACGCGTTTGTATACACTCTCTAAGAGGGATGATTTAACACTTTGGAAGCTGCTCAGGAAAGAATATTGCTATCACATTCTGTTCACAATTTTCTGCAAGAAATCAAAAAAATAACGTGACCGAAATCTGAGAAAAATAATAACAAGAAAGGCCGTCTGGTGATATCTGAAAAGTCTAGAATGCCGAGTTCGACTCCGCACTTTGTTATAAATATGTGGACACCATATTTTTCTGATAAGCATTACTGAGCGTATGGTTATGTTAATTGTGGTCGGCCTGTTTCCTTAACGAAGGCATAGCACCGATCACTGGCCATTACGGACAACGATTAGCACCATCAAGTAAAGGCTGTTTCTTATAGAGGGTCACAAGTTTAAAGCATAATAAAACAACGAGATATATTTTGAATATCAATGAAACGGGTTTTACTGGCAAGAAAATATTATAAAATTAATGTTTATATCAGGGACCGGAAATAAGAGTTATTTTTCAATTTTTGATGAAATAAATCATACATAAATGAACATCGTAGAAAACTTTTAATTACACCATCATGATTTTTAGGCGAAATGCATCCAACATATTGCATGATTTTTAAATTTTTGATTTTTATTTTAACAATCAAAAGTAAGAGTTATTTTTGATATTTATTTTTTTAAATGAAAAATAAGAGTTATTTTTGAATTAAGATTCTATAGGCTAATTGTTCGAAATTTTTAATTTAAATCTCAGAAAGACATGATAAATATTCCAAGGCACAAAGGAAAGTCAACATCAGTTTTATTCAACTTACACAGCAGAGCAGAACAGCTGTTTTCGAAAGACGCAACCCTTTCATCATCAGTGCTCATGTGTATTGTGTTTGTCACCACTTATTAGGTGGCTTAGTTGAATGTGATAACAGTCCCCATTTACACAAATTTTATTGTAAAAAAGCATACGAGAACTGTATCAACCTGATGTTAACATGTTATTGTTATAATACCCGTGTTACCGTTTGATTATTTTTTCTTCATGTCCCATTTTTCTGAATTGAAAGAGTTATTTTTGATTTTTATTTTTTTAAATGAAAAATAAAAGTTATTTTTGATTTTTATATTTTTAAATGAAAAATAAAAGTTATTTTTGATTTTTATATTTTTAAATGAAAAATAAAAGTTATTTTTGATTTTTATATCAATAATAAAAATCAGTAAAAAACTCTTATTTATTTGTTGATGCCGTATGTATTATAATATGTTGCTTCATTCAAATTTCAATATGAATATAATATGTGACTTATGTGACTTATCCATTATCAGCTATAAAAACATGAATGCATAGAAATAGTTTATAAGTTTTGGCTGCCATTCAAGTCAGTGTTAAGAGGTCGTTTTCAGGTGTTCAATTTTACCATCATAATTGATTTTGAATGTTCCTCAGATAAATTATATCTCAAATCTCCCAATATTAATATGAGTGCTGAAAATGGCCTTTCTACACTGACTTGAGTGGCAGGTACAGAATGAACAATTAAAGCTAATTTTCGAAGCCATGGAAACACAAACATATTACCTATGTCACGAATTTTGAATTGATTTTTATTATTGATAGAAAAATATAAAAATCAAAAATAACTTTTATTTTTCATTTAAAAATATAAAAATCAAACATAACTTTTATTATTGATAGAAATATATAAAAATCAAAAATAACTTTCATTTTTCATTTAAAAATATAAAAATCAAATATAACTTTTATTTTTCATTTAAAAATATAAAAATCAAAAATAACTTTTATTTTTCATTTAAAATAATAAATATCAAAAATAACTCTTGTTTTCTATCTAAAAATATAAAAATCAAAAATAACTTTTATTTCTTGATAAAAGTCATAACAGTTACGGTCCCTGGTTTATATATGATTTGTGACATGTGGCCGACGGGCTAGCGCGTAGAAAGCCCATTCTGGAACAGCAATTTTCAACAACTAAAAAAATCTTCCATTAAGGGGAAGGACACAACCGCAGTTGCTGAGAAAGGCGGCGAATTGATTAATTAGGATCATCTTCAATGCTTTCCTGTGCAGCGGCTACAGCTTCTTCAGTGCGCACTGTTCGGAGTCTCAGGGATGCTCACCATTTAGCGACAGTAAATGTGGTCCGAAAACGATTTATTATTCTTTGAATTAGCCGCTCTGAAGGACGATTATGTACGCCATAAAATGGAAGAAGTGCACGAGGAGTTTGACGAATAAAACCATTATTTTTATTAACAATTTCAACAATTTACACGCGTTGCTGTGGGGTTGTGACACTATAAAAAAGCACGCTTTAATAAAAAGCAGAAGCAGCACCCTTTTTCGTCGGCGCTGTAGCAAAAATTCACCAGCGAATTAAAATGTTCAAATAACTACAAAAAAAATTATCTATCTTCTCATAATTCGTCATCTATCCTTTCAATACCATCCTCTCCTTTCTACTTCCGGTGCAATGCACTGTATATATAGAGGTCACACTATAAGTGCTGATTTTACGAAAGAAAACATGCAGCCAAATCCATAAGACGTCTGTCTGTTTCATAATACCCTAGTGTTTTTCCAGTTAAGGCGTTCTTTGTAAACCAAAACAATCTTTTTCTCTTAGCTGGCAGCCTTAGCATCAGGATCGGTTATTACATACCAAACGTCTGTTCACCTTAAATTAAACTGACTATGGTCACCTCTACGTAATATGCAGTTATTGAATCAAACAACAACGACCTTGGACAGGAAATACCGAACACGAATATGAATTGTGCGGGCACAAACTCCAATCAACAAGATGTCTTAACCATGCAGCTGATATAGTTCTAGATGCCGTGTAGGTGGCCTGATTCAGATGAACGCTACCAAGGCGAATTCATACCAGATGAACTCATTTATGCAACTCTGTGTAAAATTTATTGGACTGTCAAATAAAATGCTTTGGAAAAAACAATGGCCGCACACCAAAACAGTTCAATTTGACAGTCCAATAATTTTGCCTTGGTAACAGCTGATCACCAATTTCTGAACTAAGGTCACCTGGTATGAATTCGCTTTGAACGCTACCTTATGAAAGGAAATATATTTATTCCTCGATCCAAAACCCCACGGTTTTTCGCTGTCGAGATCTTCATATTCATTAGAGCTACAACGAAGTTTATAGTCAATCAAACTTGAAGTGATAGTGAAAGTGATTTCAACTAACTTGCTTCGATTCTTTGATTTCAAATGTTGTCTGAATCTATTAAAAAAACACCAAATTACATAAAAAGTTGAAAAAAAAAACAAATTTTGAATTTTAAAAAAAATATTTCTACGACTATGACAAAAGCAAAGGACAAACTTTCAATTCAATCCTTATTATTACTTTATTTTGGTACCGTTGTGACTGATTGGTAGCGATGCTAGCCTATTAGTACAGAGGTCGTGGGTTCGATTCCCACCAAGGACCTTGGGTGTTTGTGATGTTTTCGGGTAACACAAAGGGATCTACTAGGCCCCAAGTGTGCTGGATTTGTTAATCAAAACTGGCAGACTGTTAAAAAAAATTACTTTATTTTTTTTTTTTTTAATTTAAAAAAAATTAAAATCTCATATTTCAAAGCAACATCCACTAAAGGGTTAAATTGCTTTATACGTACGAGTATTTATGCTTGTGTGAGTACATACAATTTCCACAAGTAAAAAACTTTCTATCCTCTTATGAAATTTGTTGTTGTTTGGCTTTTTTTCACATCTACTGTAAGTATATTAAAGAATATCTGCATGATTCCCGGCTTGTCTGTCTAGTCGTCTGTCCAAATTTCATAACGTTTTTTTTCTATGAAGTTGGAGTTTTTGTTGCAAATTATCATATGATATCGTAGACGGTGAACAGTACACGAGAGTACATGAAATAATTTGTGTTATTTTGGGCTTTTGTTATTGTTAACTCTGATATGTTGTTGACAATGTGAAGTTTTATTTAGTTACGCTTTTCAAATTAGCAGAAGGTTTTCACAAACATGGAAGTAATATTTTAATGCTGGGAAGAGATTTAGTTATTAAGCAAGTGGTTAATATGAAGTGTTCTATATGTAAGAAATATAAACAGCATCATTATAGGCAAGTGTGTTTCAAGATGTAACAAGAATACACAAAGAAAAGTTTAATAGACAAACCGAAAAGCCAAAAAGTGAAAGGTTTTTATTTTAATAATGAAAGAATGTGATATATAGGTTTATCACTCCGTGTGTAATTTCCACAATATTAATATGCGATTCCATAAAATATATTTGTTCTGGGTCCTTATGAATAGGGCAGTCGAATAAGCGATGTCCATATGTCTGTACGTAAAATCGATTTTCCGAAGTCTCGAGAGTCAGAGATTTGGATTAATGTATTGCAAATAGTCCTAAATATATTTCTATTGAAAATCAGCATAATCCAGCATACGGTTCCAGAGCTGGAAAATTTAAGCCTTGGAATGCTGTTGGCTGAAATAGTAAACACAAGACTATTTCTTTTTTTTTAATTAGGACCGGCACTCAGGCGGATGGCCCCTACTCATGCCTACATTGTGCTGGAACTAGCAAAATTGCTTGTGGGAAGGAGGATAAATGGAGTAGTGTCTATGAACATTCAATTTGAATTTCCTCATGCTATATACGGCAGGAAAGACTTCCGCACGGAGTTTATTCCACATACGGACAAAGAATGAATTTTCCCTGTAATGTGTAGTTCGGTTCACTGGTAAATCCACGACATATGGGTGTGATCGCACTGTAGAGCGTGTTGATCGTAAAAAATGCGAGTTTCGGGAAAAAGATCCCTGACTTCGTCGGAACAAAACCCATTATAGTAACGATAAAACAGTGAAACGCACCCCACATTGCGTCGATGCTCAAGTGAGTCGATAGAGTTGGCTACCCTACCGTCCCCTATGAGTTTCTTCGTCCTCTCCTGTACACAGTCGAGTAACTTCAAAATAGACTTTGAAGCACCGGCCCACATATAAGAGTTGTTTCCCATCTGCGGTCGGATGTAAGTGGTATAAATCGTAAGGAGATCAGATGGGGTGAAGTATGTCTTACACCGCCTTAGAAAGCCGACGCACTTGAATGCTTCTTTTGAAACATGAAAAATATGTTCTGTCCATCGAACGTCGCACTGGATTTTCATGGCAAGAACATTAAGAGCTTCTGATTCCTCAATATCTATGAATATTTATGAAGCGGAGGGTACAGAGGTCGATTCCGCTCTCAGTCATGAATATTGTGCCGACCTCTTTTGATCAGCATTAGTGTATGGTTGTGTTGTCAATGATGAAGGCATAGTACTGGTCACTGCACATAGCCGGCAGCGACTAAAGCACACTCCTTCGCCAGCCCTGTAGCTAAAAATTAGCCAGCGAAGTGAAAGGCTGAAGTAGCTACAAAAAATGCTCTACCTTCTCATCTTTCATATGTTCTCTCAATACTATCGTCTCCTTTCTAGCTCCGGCTCAATGCATTGCTTATGTAGGGGTCATCCCCTCAGTGCTGGTCCGAATTTAGAAAACTAATATATAAAAAAATAAAAATTATTTAAACTAATTATTGAGAGCTGGAAAATTTAATATTTTTTTTCGCAATATTAAATTAACTAAATAACACCATTTTTTTTCTTGGCAATGAAATATATTTTATTATCTGTTTTTTTATCAAAGAAATTGAATCTGAAATCGATATCTTTTTCCGGGCAATAATTGAAATTTATATAACAATATTTTTTAAAAACTTTATAAGAGATCTTGATGAGATAATAGGATTTTGCTGTTATTGTTAATATTTAAAATTTGGTATGACTCCTAATACTCAGGTATGATCCAATGCAAGGACATAGCCAGGTAGGGAGTTTGACTGAGGCGGTACATCTCTCAAATAGTAGCGGAGGTATCCCAAGGCCATCTCAGTGCGGACAGAAACCACACATATTTTTAGCTTTTCTTGAAATATCCAAAGCAAGACATTATTTTGAATTGTTTTCAATTTATTTATTCAATTCCTATCCAAAAAAACAAAAAAAAAACGAAAAAAGCAAAGTAGAAAAAATACGTCTGTTGTAATTTTTTTTAAATATTGTTATATTAATCTTAATTATAACTATTGCCCTCAAGAAGATAGCAGAGGATATCGGAATACTGGATAATAAAAAAATTTGAATTTCTTTTATGAAACAATTACCCAAAGCTTGATTAAAAAAAAATCAATGAGTGTTCGAACTCACGGGCGATGTGTTAACACCTTTTTGTTTATTTATTTTATATTAAACCCACAAAAAACAAAGAGAATGCAAAGCAACAGACAAATGTACATACATACATTGTTATGTTTGTACATAAGCTACATACGTTGCTGTCTTGCTATCTCATTTTTATATACATATGTACGTATAACCACGTCACTATTCTCTTTGCTATGCATAAGACAAAACCGAAGATCAACATAAAACACTTTTTTAATATTACTCCAAACTAATACTCCGAATTAAAAGACTTAAATCTCCGCTCGCCGATATCGGATCGCCTTAATTTTTGGCCTAAACTCTTCGTCGAAACCCGCACTAGCGTTTTAATCCAAAAATTAATAAAATCGGCTATGAATTTCCGGAGAAAATCGCGTGGAAAAATTATATGAAAATCGCCCAATAATCACTTTCAATACCGACTGCCAAGCAACGAACACACAAAGTCTTACACTTACACTTGCGTATGTATTGAAACTGATAGTTTACTGCCCTAGAGGCGCGCGTATAGATGTTAACACATCAAAAAAACTTTGTTTATTCTGATTTTCTTTGTGTGGGCTTTTCAGGGATATATAAAATTGTGTAATTTGATACAAAATGTTTTTCTTTTTTTTCAATTTAAAACAATTATAATTTTACATGCCCCGAGAATTTGTAATAATACCAACGAAGGAGTTCTTTGTAATATATGATGATTGTGTAACTCGTTGTTAGTACATTTCACTGGCCAGTACTATTACTTTACCATTTTAAACAGGCTGACAACAATTAAAGTTGTCCGTTGCAGATATAAATAAAGTATTTAATTTACATTCAATTTTCGCTCGAACTCCTTCAACGTAATCAAGCATGTTGAAATATATATTTTATCTGCTACAACTTTTTGTCATTGTTAGAGACAAAAGATAAGAATAAAACCATTTAAGAATATCATTTGTAAACACGTCGTTAGAATATTATTTGTAATTGTAACGCATACGGAGAGCAAAGCACATGCGGCCGGCCTGCCAGTCTGGGGTGGCAGATTGCTTCCTAAGTGGAAACAAAACATTTGTCGAGCCATGAGCACAAGTAGTTCGTATTGAAAGTATATTTTTATATTTCTGTAAATAAGAGCAAAATAGAAGAGGAAAAAACAAAGACTCTACCACCTCCACGATTGATTTGAAAACTTATTTTCTTTTCAATTCATTCGTTTGCAGCGTGTGGGTCTTTCACATGACACGATGATGATGATGATGATGATGATGATGACGATGATGATGATGATGCTGTAACTGATGACGACTATACATCGAATAGGATGTTGTCGTGCATAAGTTGTTCTACAAATATTATTCAATTTTTTTTTCTGATTGCTTTTGTCTCATACTCGTACTTGTGTTCGATATTTAGCCAAATGGGGTGACTGACTGGTGCTTCACCTTTTGTATTGCATCAAAATGGTTGTATGGCCATAATTTCGTCATCAGGCACGCAGGCTGCTGCAGCCATCTGAACAATTGCCATACATATTGAACATTGGCAACCTCCCGCCGTCTTTAATATTTCTGTTGAACATCCATGACGATTTTCATTTTTCTTTTTTATTTCGTAATCATGGTTTTGTCTTATTTTCATATTTATTTTTATATTAAATGGCATTTATTAGTTTGGATGTGGCGCAAGTATTCGCAATTCTATGCGAATTGTAACTTTATTTTCGGTTGAAGCTATTTTGGCATTGGACTTTTTTTATGTGTGTGTGTGTGCATTTTTATGGGAGTCTCATGTGGCGAGGGCATGTGGCTTTGACCAGAAGGACGATATTGCCTTATTACGCAAAATTGTGTGTGCGTGTATTTCTTATTCATTTCTCTTCATATGAAAATTAAGGACATTAGACAGTGAGACTCCCTTGCATTACAAAAAAAAAAAGCTGTAGAACTGGGTAAACATTTTATTTATATGTTAACATGGAACACATATGTTTGTTTGTATGTGTGTGTATTCAAAACGGCTAGAGCTTTTCTATATTTCCAAATAAATTTTATAATTCGCCATAAATTAGCTAAAATCAGATCATGTTTCCAAGTCGTTTATGTTTCTAATTTAACGTTGTAAAACTTCTCGTATAACATGTGCATAAAAACACGTTTATATGTGCGTGTATGTGTATATGGGCTGCCAAGACAGAAATCGTATGATTTAAGCCACACAATTTCAAGAAATAAATCCAAGTGTATGTAGTAAGAATTTTAACGAACATTTTATATTGCTATATTAAATTGAATTAATATTCTATAGGCTAATTGTTCGAAATTTTAATTTAAATCTCAGAAAGACATGATAAATATTCCAAGGCACAAAGGCAAGTCAACATCAGTTTTTGTTATTCAACTTACACAGCAGAGCAGAACAGCTGTTTTCGAAAGCCGCAACACCTTCATCATCAGTGCTCATGTGTATTGTGTTTATCACCACTTATTAGGTGGCATAGTTGAATGTGATAACAGTTCCTATTTACACAAATTTTATTGTGAAAAAGAATACGAGAACTGTATCAACCTGATGTTAACATGTTATTGTTATAATATCCGTGTTACCGTTTGATTATTTTTCTTCATGTCCCATTTTTCTGAATTTTTTGTTCCATCATACCTAAGTCGAACTTTTTTTTTTGGTTTGAATTTTCTAATTAAGTACGTGTTTCGTGGATCTTTTTATGTAGCCTTTTTCATATAAATCATTGTAAACATTTTAATAGAAATATTTAAATATTAATAGTAATTTTGCGATAATTTTGATCACATAAATAATAGTGTGGCCACATTTAAAAGCAGCCTTCTTTGGAAACTCAATCACTTCTCATATCCCCGACAATGCATTTTCACATCATCGCACAACTGTTTTCAGACATTTCATAACAGCAATTTGCAATATTTACAGTGGGTGCTGTTGGCTGAAGTAGTAGAACACGAGACTATGAAGCGGAGGGTCGTGAGTTCGAGCCCGCGCTGAGTCATGAAATATTGTGTTGAATTCTTCTGATCAGCATTAGTGCGTGGTTGTGTTAGTTGTTGGCAGTCTGTTTCAATGATGAAGGCATAGTCACTGGTCACTGAACATTATTGGCAGTGACTGACACCATCACGTACTAAAAGCAGAGTAACAGCACCCACCTTCGTCGGCCCTGTAGCAAAAATTAGCCGGCGAAGTAAAAGGTTGAAATAGCTACAAAAAAAAAAATGTCTATCTTCTCATCTTTCCTAATCTGTACCCTCAATACTATCCCCTCGTTTTCAGTTCTGGCGCAATGCATTGCATATATAGGGGTCATCCCCTGAGCGCTGGTCCTACTCCTAAAAAAAAAAAAAAAAAAAGAAGTGCAAAAAATATTTCCCACCATTCTCAGAGAGTTACACACACACACACACACACACCAGGGCTACACACAAAACACATTCAGTGGAATGTTTAAAGGATGTGTAAATGACTGCATATACCCACTCACACGCACAAACATTTATTGTTCTCAAACAGTTTAAAGTTAAATTCATGTCATTTCAAGATTTTCACACATTTGATATGCAAAAAAAATATATGTATATATATATATATATATATATATATATATATATATATACATATATATATATATATATATATATATATATATATATCTGTAATTCAAGGTTACAACTTTAACACGTTTTCCACCATGCCGTGTGATTTCATGTGATACCATGTGATGTGTAGCAAAAATAAAAATTCCCTTAAAAAGAATTACTTCTGGTGACCATATGTACGGATACATATAACAGATACGCTCGTAATAGGAAAAAACTTGATTGTTTTTACAAAACTGAAAATATGTAAAAAGCATTCATAGTCATGAAGACGCCAGATGAGATGTATGATACAATTCATATCCACATGAGATCAAATGCGCGTGTGTAATTTTGTGTGATTGTGTGTGTGTGTGTGTATGAGGTGAAGGTCTTTTAGCAGAATATATGAAAGGAAGAAATTCTATAAACGAACAGCAAGTAAAAAATGTGCTGCCATTTTCCATAGATATTTTCATCTGCATAGCTATTTGCAAAGCACATTCTTTGGTAAATGTATCCTTTAAGGATATTTTTATATGCACAACTTCTTATAAGGCAAGGAAAGAAAGATGTGCATAACACAATATCCCAGATGCTGACTGTATCCTGCAGGAAATATTTTCAACGGTTTTTAATTTTAAAATTTGCTGAAGTATCGTCGTTGCAATATTATATTCGACTTGCGCCCTCAACGGTTGCCTTATAAAGGAATTCTCTTTAAGAACTTGCTTTTTAATTATTAAATAACAACAATTACACTAGAGAACAGTTTTTTGACCAAACGCATTTGACACCTAATCTATATGTAAAATTGTTCGCTGAATGCAAATATGAAGTCAGAATGGTCAAAAGTAGAACAGTTTTCGAGATATTGCAAAATAAGCGTTTTTTGTGTTTTTAAAAAAGATGAAGGCACTTAAAATAAAATATTTTCAAAAATTTCCGTCGCTTTGGACATTTCTTTCTTTCCGATGAAAGACAATAAAATTACTAAAATAACCATTGGTTGTTTGTTAAGATCGGTCATGAAATGACAGAGTAATGGTGGAAAAAACTTTAGATTCCATGAAAATTTTGTTAATTTTTAGCAATTTCGCCCTTTTCAATCAATCTTTTTTAAACCGAACAATTAAAAATTTGTATGTATTTTTACACAGCGTATTAGTATATTTAAGTGGCAATATTTTGCGTCCAACATGATCCAGATTGGTGCAGAAGTGACAAAGCTACAGAAGATTAAGTGAATTTAGCCACTTTTCGCTATTTTTAAATCAAGTGCCCAAAGGAAAAACAAACATTTTAAATATTAAAAAATTTTAATTTTGCGAAAAAAAAATTAAGAAAGCGTGAAATTTGTTAACAAGAACGAAATGCGTAAGGCAAAACGGGCATTTATTTGCAAGAACAATCCAAACAAGTTTTGCTCTGCTTGTGGAGTGTACAGTTTTGCACAGCCGTCAAATTTTTCAAACCAATTGCAAAAAGCATTTCGGATGTATTTCAAAGTCAATACGAACGTCGGTACCAAGGGGTGTATGATGAGGTGATGCTGGGCGACTATTGTTGGTTCCTTGTGCGAGAGGCAGAAAATAATTACAATAGGCAAAGCAATTCAACAGTTCTAAGTCATTTTTAATATTTATTATTAATAATGCAATTTATACCTACATGCATTTTTTTAATTTTATAAAAATCTAAAAATGGGATAATTTAATTAATCTTCTATAACTCTGTGATTTTTGCACCGATCTGATTCTTATTGGACCCGTAATATTTGTATTGAAATAAATTAATCTCCTAAGTGATGAAACTAAAGAAAAAGTTATTGTTTGGTTTAAAAAAAAAACAAGTTGAAAACAGCAAAATTTCAAAATATCATTAAAATTTTCGTGAAGTTCAAGCTTTGGTCAACTGTAAAACTCTAAATTCTTAACCAATTTTTGCAAGCGTCCCGTGATTGTTTTGATAATTTTATTGTCTTTCAACGGCAAAAAAGACTTTCAAAATCCGCCAAGCTGTTTTGAAGGTACGTTCACTACAGTGACATAAGCTTTTTAGAAAACGCAAAAAACGGTTATTACGCAATATCTCGAAAACTGTTCTACTTTTGAACATTTTGATTTCATATTCGGATTCAGTGAGCAATTTTACATACAGATCAAGTGTCAGATTCATTTGGTCACGACTTTGTTGAAATTTTGTGAAGTAGTGTTATTTTTGTAGTAAATATTTTCACGAACATTTATATTGTTATATTAAATTGAATTAAGATTCATAGGCTAATTGTTCGAAATTTGTTTTTAAATCTCAGAAAGACATGATAAATATTCCAAGGCACAAAGGAAAGTCAACATCAGTTTTATTCAACTTACACAGCAGAGCAGAACAGCTGTTTTCGAAAGGCGCAACACCTTCACCAGCAGTGCTCATGTGTATTGTGTTTGTCACCACTTATTAGGTGGCTTAGTTGAATGTGAAAACAGTTCCTATTTACACAAATTTTATTGTGAAAAAGAATCCGAGAACTCATCATGTCTTTCTGATATTTAAAAACAAATTTCAAACAATTAGCCAATGAATCTTAATTCAATTTAATGTAACAATTACTTTTTTTAAAAAGCTGATATATTTTTATTGGATTGCATTGAAGACAGACATCCTTGGATTAAAATATGGAATAAAATATCCATCAACTATGTCCACACGGCCTTGATGGCAGGCCACTACACTTTTAGAAAAATTCCACAACTTTTTCACAGAGATGTGACTCTATCCCGCCGAAGCTGATCTTGGACTTTGCATAAGGATTTTCTAAGAACCAAATTCTACAGTTTTATGTATTCAAGAAACTGTTCAAATTGAAATGCTCTTCATCGGAGGAGAAGACTTTGGCTTGACGAATTTGTGGTGTTTTTCATGGTCTGTTGGCTTCTTACGAAAGCAAAGAACTGGTATTAGAGAAAATTTGTAATAACCATTTCATTCAATGTTGTCAAAACTGTGGTTTCTCACCGCTTTTAGTGCTTTTTCACATCATCGATGTAAATTTTAATTAATTAGATAAGACTTCCTTCATTGGACTCAAGTTCAAATCTGCAATCTGCAAATTATTTTTTCCGTTCTGCTTTAATGATTGTAAAATATTTCAGTATTCCACTCTTAAAAAAATTACCTAAATTTAATAAAAATTTAAAAATATAAACAAGTAAAAACTTTATATTCGAACGGATCGAATCTTAAATGCCCTCCAAATATTTAGTAAGTAAATTTAAAATGTTTAACTTGGTGGACCAGTGGGTCCTTTATATAATATCGCACGTCAACGCCCATTTAAAGGGGACGGGGTTCAAAAAATAGACAATATCACGTTTTCCACAGACGAACGTATGGGTATTGCTAGACCGTCTTAGACTTCATCACTGATCAAGAATATATATACTTTGTGTGGTCCAATTCTCTTTGGAGTGTATTAAACCTATATTTTGGCGGGGTCGCTTTGGCAAGGGCCGTGGGGGAGACATTTCACCTTTGTCATAAAACTCTAAATATATGTTTGGGATAATTATATACAAAATTTAAAAAAAAAAAAATTTTTGATAGGGTCATTTAGGGGACAAAGGGGGAGGAGGGGGTAGGACAGAGGAGTACCAGGTTACATCTCAGCTTCGTCATAAAAGCGTAAACATTTTACTTTTAAGGAATGTGGGCTTAAGTAAAACAATATGTTAAATTTTTACATTATTTTTGCATATAATAAGGCCCACTAAAGGGGCCGGGGACCAAAAATTATTTTTTTATGGCTTTTTTTTAACGCGTTGGACCTTCTTTAATATAAAAATGTATCATTTGCTTAACAAAATTACAAAAAAAAACTTTAAAAATTATATTGTTTTTAGAGGTTGGTTTAGTTCTTCTTAGAGGAACTTTTTTCCCTCTTGCCCGATTTAGCTTATCACCGAACTTAACCTGGACTATCCTTCAAAATATATTTATACGAAATTTCAAGAGTCTAGCTCTTTTCGTTTGAACTGAATCATGATTTCCACAGACGGACGGACGGACGTGCTCAGTTCGTCATAGATGTGATCATTGATCAAGAATATATATACTTTATGGGGTCTCAGATGGATATTTCGCTGCGTTACAAACGGAATGACAAAGTGAATATACCCTCCATATTCTTTTCTGGAGGGTATAATAATTTGCAGATAGCAGATTTGAACTTGAGTCCAATAAAGGAATTTGTATCTCATTAATAAGTTCGACAAATAAAATTTACATGCACATTTTAATTAATTTTTTAATTAGCTATGGGGCTTTTTGTTTAACCCCAAATGCAAAAGACATTTTTATAAAAAAATTATGAAAAAAGCATTAACGCGAACCGTGTTTTGTTCAAGAAAAATTTTCTTTGCCAAAGTCGTTTAAATTTTTTTTTTCTGATATGTCTTTCACTTCCTAATAATAAAAAAATCATGGAAACAAGCAACAAACAAAGAACATCATAGTTTGTAATCACAACTCATTTGTTTGCTTACGCGAAACGTAGATGATACACACATGAGAACTGATGATGGGAATATAGCAACTTCCTAGAATTTCATTTATTGTTCTGCAGTCTGTTTTAAATAATTATGTTGATGTGAATCTTTCCATTGAATGAACCTTTAAATTATTTACCAATATTACGGTGCAGCCCTTTGGCTGAAAATAAGACTAAAGAACATTTATTTTTATTTTATTTTATTTATTTATTTTTTTTTTGTTTTTTTTATATTTGTTATTACTCTATTATCTAATCTTTGATATCTCGAAATTTATATATTTTTCTTCATAAAATGATCAAATATATTTTTGAAATCAACTGGAACATTTTGAATTCTGTATTTTTTGCAAAAATTACATGCTTTTTCTGTTTTAGTGCTTTTTTAAATTTAACGGTTGACAACACTGATTTTATTTGAAGTTACTTGACTTCGCGGGAGAATTTCCGCTACAGTATCGTCATACACTTAATTGTGTCAATCATTTTGTCATTTTAATGAGCCAACAATCATGCAGACCAGATAAAATCGATTCTATATTCACGACTTAGTGTGGAATCGAACTTCACCACCTTCATCTACAAGTTAACCATTTAAGACAGCAACGTAAAATAATTAGTGGACTGTTTCTTAAATATATGAAACAAAATGCATTTTAGGTCAATATTTAAAAAAAAAAAAAACATGTAAGAAAAATTTTAATATTAAAAAAATCCTCCTCAGAAATCCTTATTCTTTAATTATCAAGCAAAATGCCAGCAAATGAAATATTCCCTATTCCTGTACCGGAAAATATACTTCTACAATTGAAATTAGTTTCCATTTTATTACCACTATATTCCATTTCCGAAACACAGTTTAGTTTCATCCCATATTTGTTTTTAATTAAGTGAGAAAACAATTTCAATATGTTTCAAATACCAGCATGAGTTCCTATCAGGCCAGATCAAGCTTGCAGCAGAAAATGAATCAACCTTGTAACAAAAGCAAAGCAACCAACCAGCCTCTCAGCCAGCTCACATGTGTTCTTTATCACCTACAAATTCAAGTGCTTCTTTCCAAAAAAAAAAACAAAAACAAAAAAAAACTATTGTAATTTTAGCGCTAAAACACATGTGTTGCACGAGTTGTATGGCTGTTGATATCAATGTATAGTCTCTACTTTTTCGAATGTTTTACAGGATTTATTACTGCTAAACATTTATTTCCTGCTGGTTAAACTGTGAAAGAGCACAAAATCTGTGAATACAAAAATCATTAAAATGACTCGGATATATTTACGAGGCTACACATGAGTACAAGGAAGACGGAGCATACAAAATAACACACAAAAATGCGGCCACAATCCTTTTTTTTCTCTTGGTTTTAATATTTATTTGTTCCTTATTTGTATATTTTTTAAGTGTTGGGCCCAAGAATATTTAGTGTGGCTTTTGGGCATGTATTTATTGTACAAGAATAAATTTTTTTTTTTTATTGTTATATCTGGTGTTTCTTGAAACTCTTAAAATCAGTTGGTTTCTTATTTCTGTCTTGTCTAAACATTGAAAAGATGTTGCCCAGATTGTCGGCAAATTGTCTTTCAATTATTTACATTTTATTTTTCAATCTTTTTGACTTCTGATTTCGTTTGTTTCTTTTTCTTCTTTATTTTTGTTTTGTTTTTTCATTTTTTATTGCTTATTATTGCTTTTGTATTACTAGCTGTTTAACACATTTTTTAATAGTTTTTTTATTTTATTTTATTTTATTATGTTGGTTACGGAAATGGAAATATATCAACAATTGGTGTTGCCGTGAGTACTTAGTAACTACAGTGTTGTTGAAGAAAATAGACACGAATGCCTATTATAAGCAGATGCAAATGTCAAAGCCTTGTTTTATGCTATTTAAATAAACTCTAAAAGCATTTTAAATTATTGGATTCAATAATTCCAAATTACATACATTAATATTTCTATATGTTTGTTGGTTAGCTATTTTTCGGCTTGAGGTTACCGACCAACATATATAAAAAATGGTCTACAACAAAACATATTCATTAATATTTCTTCAAAATACTCTCTCACAATTTAAAAAAGTCATGAAGTTATAATTAGAAATAAGCGATTATAACAAAATAAACATTCTAGCAAAGCTGACAAGCACAGCCACTATAGACACTAGAGGTGGAAAGCTATCGATGGCATTGTCGATACAATAGATGGCACTATCACTACAATCGATGGCACTATCGATTGTTATATTTTTTGTAACTAGCGATGGTTCTATTTTGCAATTGGTTAATATTTAAAAACAATCGATAGTTAGAGGTAAACATTGGCTTACAAAGACATTACATTTATTTTCCAATATTCCGCCAAGTTGGATCGAAGTTTTAATAAAATTGACACAAATTTCAATCGATACCGAATGCCGTGATTTGTTCTCTGTGTTGCTTTGTTAGAATATATTTTATTTTGTAAATTAAGTGCAAATAAATGCCATCTATGAGATGCAAAAATCACGCTAATATCGATAGTTTTTCTAAATTTTGGTAGTCTAAAATAGATATATCGATGTATTCTTGCAAACTATTACTATCGATATTTTTCCATCTCTGACCGAAATCACATACAATATTTTTTTTTTTTTTTGAGAATCATCCCAAATAAATTGATGGTACTTTTTTAAAATTCAGCCAAGAAGTTTTTAAATTTTCAAAAAATCGGGAACTTCACCAAATTTCGACGTTCTGAGTTCCTAGGAAGCTTTCCTTTTCCCTCTACTTATGAGAAGGTATCACTATATCCGTATGTACATACGTGTATGAGTGTATTAGTATGTGAATCGCTTACAACTTTTGAGCGGCTTGAGCGTTTCAAAGACTTCTATCAAACTTAGATTTTCAGTAAATTTGAGCTCATTCGGACCGCTAAATTTTGAGAAACCTCGCAAGAATATTTCCGAACGTATTTTTTTTTTAATAAATTTTAAACGGCTTTACAGATCAATTCCACAAACTAATTATTAAAAAGCCACAGAGATCGCTGCTCACTGGATCAAAATCGGTTCATGCTTTAGTGAGATTCCGTTTACAAAAAAAAAGTCGAAAAAGTGTTTTTGTTTTTTTTTTAACTCCGAAATTATATATCTGATCAATTAGTGTTCTCGGTTTTTCGAATCACCACTAATCACGTGGAAATTGTTTGAATATAAAAATAATAAAAAAATAAATTCGGAAAATGGCACATTAAGAAAATAATCGAACGGCAACATGGAAATCAAGAGTACGTTACCAGGCTTTTGATACAGTTCTCGTATGCTATTTCCTAGTAAAAATTTATATAAACAAAAACTGTTATTTATTTAAGCCACGTAATAAATGGTGGCAAAAATAATACATATGAGTACTGATGATGAAAGTGCAGCGGCTTTCGAAAACAACTGTTTTGTTCTGATGTGTAAGTTGAATAATTAAAAACTGATGTTGATTTTTTTTAGGCCTTGTCTTTCTAAATTTAATATAAATTTTCAAATAATTAGCTTATAAAGGGTGTTTTTTTACGAAGTTTTTTTTTATATACGAGTCATTCTGTTGTCTGACAGCTGTTTTGACAGTTTAAAGTGACGTCTATACTCAGTATTGTTTGGCAAATCATCATGAACAGGTTAACTCCAGAACAACGCTTCCAAATCGTGGAAATTTATTTTCAAAAACTGTGTTCAATTAAAAATGTTTATCCGCTTTTTTACTGCAAAATTCTCTTCAGTGATGAGGCGCATTTTTGGTTGAATGGATATGTGAACAAGCAAAATTGCCGTATTTGGAGCAAAGATAATCCACACGCCGTTCAAGAATTACCAATGCATCCCGATAAATGTACTGTTTGGTGCGGTCTATGGGCTGGTGGAATCATCGGTCCTTATTTCTTTAAAAATGAGGAAGGACGACGCGTTACCGTGAATGGAAATCGATACAGAATCATGATCAATGAATTTTTGGTGCCAAAACTTCAAGATATGGATGTAAACGAAATGTGGTTTCAACAGGATGGTGCCACTTGTCATACTGCGGGCGAAACAATGGACTTATTGAAAGAACATTTCAACGACAACATTATTTCGAGAAATGGACCGGTGAATTGGCCTCCGCGTTCGTGTGATTTGACGCCACTCGATTATTTTTTGTGGGGATACCTGAAATTATTGGTTTACGTGGATAAACCAGCAACGATTGACGCTTTGGAAACCAGTATTCAACGTGTCATTGCTGAAATACGCCCTCAAATGCTTGAAAAAGTGGTGGAAAATTGGACCACCAGAATGACCTTTGTGCAAAATAGTCGTGGTGGCCATATGACCGAAATTATATTTAAATGTTAAATGACAAGAAATTATCTACCAAATAAAAAATTTTTTTTTGACCATTTCATAATTTGGCATGTGTTTTATTTAAATTTCAAATCAGCAAGCTCTTATAAAATAACCCTTTACATTTTAATAAAAATATTATCAAACTCTTATTAGATATTTGAGCGCGAAAAGCGAAGTACCACATTACGATAGCAGTACGATTAAAGTTAGCGGGAAATTGCAAATGGAACATAAAAAAAGAAAAATTGTAACCATGATTTTAAATATTAAATTTTTTTCCAAAAAGAAAACCTTCCGTTTCCATTGGATTCTTTTTTGCCAAAAAAAAAGGTTAAGCGCTAGTGAAAGTGATATAACTTTTCTTCTACCCACAGAAACCATCGTTTCTGTGTACTATATGTATATCGTATATAAGTCTATAATTAATTTTTCCGGCTTATAAATTTGTATAAATAATTCCAAAGCAATCAACTACAAAACCATTCCCTTCCCTTTTTATTGAAAATTCGTTCTATTTCGTTGCCCTGCACTCTTTCTTTGTCAAACACATGTTAATTGGATTGTAACAATAGGAACACGTTGTTTTAATACTTTTTCTTTCTTATTGCCTGCCGTTTTGAAATATTTATTATCACATCTTTATAAATAGGCTGTCATCTGTTTTCGTAAGTTTAGTAATCGTGATTAAATTCCAATTATTTATTTTCTATTAAGCACTCGCACTGTGAGTGAAATGAATCAAATGGCTGTGTAATTGTGCATTCACTATATGTGAATGTCAGAAAATTTATATTGTAAGCAAATGCCAGGGCGCAATTGAAGCGTAAGACAAAGAAAAACATCAAATGCATAATTCTAAAATAGACGAGGAAAATTTTGGGCAGATATTATGCTGCAAATGGAATGTGTATTTAGTGTTCTGCGGCAGAGATGAATAGGTTTTTTATATCTTATGATGAACTTTAATCTTAAAATGGGTGTTAATTAGGGTTAAAGATTTTTTGTTTTTTAGTTTTGGCTTTATTCATCTAATAAATAAACTACTTTAGTGTTGTGTAGTTTCTTTCAATTGCAGTCATATTTTTTCTAAGAAAGAAATAGTCGTGGCTAATTTTTTTATTAAAAATTAGATATATTTATTTTGTAAATTATTAAGCAATAAGGTAAGTTTCTTATAAAAAATTATTTTATTCCCAATATTTCGTTAAACTTTATGTAACTTATTCATGGAAATGATTTAAATGAATTCATTGACAAAAATGTTTTAATAAAAATATTACAAAGAAAAATTTTTTTTAGCAAATTCAAATTGTTAATTTTTTCAACGGGCTTAAGTTCGAATCTGCATGACTGCAAATGATTTTTTATTATTTTATTAAAAAATCATTTGCAGTCATGCAGATTCGAACTTAAGCCTGTTGTAAAAAAAAATTAACAATTTACATAAGAAAGTTCGACTAATAAAAATTCATACATAATTTAGCAAATTCATTTTAAATATTTTTTCAAACGTAAATAAAAAGGGCGAAATAAAATGATGTTAATGAAAAATTAGAAACTCTATAAAAATAAACAAACAATTCAAACAATAGTAGTTTTTCGAAAAGCAAATAATATCAGTCTTTCATATACAAATTTACAATTCTAACCAAAGCTTCAAATGAATTAAATTGCTGCAAAATTATCTTATAATTCCTTCCAACGAATATATTTTCCACATCCTAATAATAAGTGTGAAATTAAAATAACCACAACGAAGCAGACATTGATTAACATATAAAAAAAAAAAAAAACAAAAAAATAAAACAAAAAAAGTAAAAAGATTGCATACCATCAAATCCATATTCAATTCGCAATAAATTATTTTGCAAAATGAGACCTTCATTAATATTAAAGCTCAGGGCTAATAAAAATCTACCCAAAAACAATAAAACAAAACTCTTATACATTAAATGAACTTTTAGCATGCAACTGTTGGGAATTGGTTGTGTCTACTAAACTTTATTGAAAAGTCTAAAGCAGAGAAAAACTTCAATTAAATCATTAAGTAACATTACCGATATGGTCGGACATTAAACCAAAATAAACGAGTATCGATCAAGTCAAGCACATGCGCAAAAACTGATATTGAAAATTGCACGCCTTAATTTAGTATTAAAAATAAAACATCCTTCAACGAAAATTTGTTATTTCGATAGAAAAGATTTACATTAAGAATGCGGATTGCAAAGTAAAAATTATAGCAACGTGACAGCCTTAAGGAGTCAGAATTAAGAATAACAACAAACATGAATTTGTTGAAACACATCAAAAGGAGAATTTGTTATGCCCTACTTGTTGTTCAGTTGTTCGAAGAAATCAAAGTAAAATTGCAGTGAATGAGACAGTGGACAAGAAACTTTATTTGCTAAATTCTGCCATTTATTTTTAGTTATACCCCCTTATTCATAAAAATTATGAGAGGCTTATATAGATAAGCAAATAGAGCAAATTTCATATGAAATTGTGTTTTATTACGCTGTTATTAGACTCTCATAATTTTTATGAATAAAAGGGATAATTGTTTAGGGTCATTGTTTAGTGAAAGTCTTATCATTGTCTACTTAAGAGTCTACTAAATCTTCACTAAAATTCTAGTCAAACTCATAGTAATCATAATTTTGTTATAGTCTAGTCATATTCCAGTTTCTTCTTCTTCTTTTGATAGCACGCTACTATCTAGTGGCTCTACGAAAACTTCCCAATCACCACCCTCAGACCGAGTCATATTCTAATCATTATATAGCCATGGTGTAATCATAGTATAGTAATGGTCTAGTCGTTATCTAGTCATAGTCTAGTCATAGTCTAGTCATAGTCTAGTCATAGTCTAGTCATAGTCTAGTCATAGTCTAGTCATAGTCCAGCCATAGTCTAGTCATAGTCCAGCCATAGTCTAATCATAGTATAGTCATAGTCTAGTCATAGTCTAGTCATAGTCTAGTCATAGTCTAGTCATAGTCTAGTCATAGTCTAGTCATATTTTAGTCATAGTGTAGTCATAATATAATCGCAGTCTAGTCGTAGTCTAGTCATAGTCCAGCCATAGTCTAGTCATAGTCTAGTCATAGTCTAGTCATAGTCTAGTCATAGTCTAGTCATAGTCCAGCCATAGTCTAATCATAGTCTAATCATAGTCTAGTCATAGTCTAGTCATAGTCTAGTCATAGTCCAGCCATAATCTAATCATAGTCTAGTCATAGTCTAGTCATAGTCTAGTCATAGTCTAGTCAGAGTCCAGCCATAGTCTAGTCATAGTCCAGCCATAGTCTAGTCATAGTCTAGTCATAGTCTAGTCATAGTCTAGTCATAGTCCAGCCATAGTCTAATCATAGTCTAGTCATAGTCTAGTCATAGTCTAGTCATAGTCTAGTCATAGTCTAGTCATAGTCTACTCATAGTGTAGTCATAATATAATCGCAGTCTAGTCGTAGTCTAGTCATAGTCCAGCCATAGTCTAGTCATAGTCTAGTCAGAGTCCAGCTATATTCTAGTCATAGTGAAGTCATAGTGTAGTCATACTGTAGTCATAATATAATCACAGTCTAGTCGTAGTCTAGTCATATTGTACTCACAGTCTAGTCACAGTACAGCCATAGTCTAGTCATAGTGTAGTCATAGTCAAGTCACATTCTAGTCACAGCCTACTCATATTGTAGTCATACTGCCATCATAAGATAATCATACTCTAGTTGTAGTCTAGTCATATTATAGTCATAGTCTAGTCATAGTCCAGTCAGAGTCTAGTCACAGTCTAGTCGTAGTCTAGTCATATTCTTGTCATAGTATAGTTACAGCCCTAGTGCATTCATAATATAGTCAAAAAGTAGTTTGGTCATAGTCCAGCCATAGTCTAGTCACAGTGTATTTACACTGCAGTGATGATCTAGAAATAGTCTAGACATAATCTAATCATAATGTAGTCATAGCATAGTCACAGCCATATTCTATTCGTAGTATAGTCAAAATATATTCTAGTCATAATCTAATCATAATCCAGTCACAGTTTAATCATGGTGTAGTCATAATCTAATCTGGCTATATTCAAGTCATAATATAATCATATTCTACTAAAAGTCTAATCAAAGTATAGTCACAGTCTAGTGTAATAGTAGTCTAACGATATACTAGTCACAGTCATAGCAATGGTCACAATCTGGCCATTATCTAGGCATATTCTAATCATAGTATAGAGTCAGCAGGGTCATTGTATAGTCATACTCTAGCCATAGTCTAGTCGAAGTCTGGCAACTGTGCATCATATAAATTTTATTATTCAAATGCATACAAAACAAATACTAAAACCATTTTTACAATAAGAAAATAAAAATCCCTATGGGAGGACTTTCTCGCATGCCACAAGTAGGGTATAAGACATGCAAAATCAAACAAGATTGACTAAAAGAACAACGAAAATTCAAAATACAAAAATTTTGCAACACTAATTGTTATGTGGTGCAAATTTTATCAATAAATTAAATTGCCGTCTGTAGTATGAAAATAAAACCATTAGATGCGAGTTCATGGAAGTTGGCAAGACCAAGCGAAGGCATAACAAAACAATTTTATTTTGAAATTTGTCTGAGACTACCGATCATAATGTCAAGATATTTCGGTTATAGAACACGCAATGTAAAATGCAAGCCTTGTACGAAACGATATTGCAATTTCCCACGCTTCCTTAAAGAAAAGCAACAAACAGCCAAACGTTCGATTCAAGCAAAAAAAAACACACCCTCAAGCTTTTGTTTTTGACTCATGTGCAACTGCTTGCTGCAAACAGCACAATCTAGCCATGCAATTTCACATCGCATACATTCATTCATCTTACATCACACGTTTGAAAAGCAGCAGCAACAACAACAGCAACAACACCCAAAAGTTACTACATTCGAAAAAAGGTCTCCTTCTACAAAAGCTTCTGTATTTCGCGCCCTCTAGTAATGAAAACGATAAATACACCAGCAACAAATTATTTCAGTTTTATTCCACACTCGTCGTATGCACTTCATTATTGTATGTTTCCAATAATTCTAAAAACGAGATTGCCCCCAGCTGACATGGTCTCCACCAATCATTCCTCTGGTTTTGGTTTTGCTTTTTCCTTTAATTCTTGGTTGCTGTGTTTTTGCTGCCAATATTGTTTGTTGTTTTCCAATTGTTATTTTCAATTTTAGTTGCTCTTGTTGTTGTTGGTGTTGTTGCTGATGTTGTCTTAGAACTACTGTATCCCCACATTAGCTACTGTAACACGTAAAAAACACTCTTAACTCCATTAAGTCGCCTCCACTAACAAGTGTGGGAGCGTTTTTTAAAAATTCTTTATTCTTTTGCTGTTGATTTTTGAAGTAGAAAAACCAGCATGAGGTTATTTTGTCAGTGCATTTGGAGTTGTTGTTAGTTTTTTTTTTTTTTTTAATGGCTTACTACACCTTTAGATGTTTGCAAGAACAACATCAGACAAATAAACCCTTTGAATTTGTTGAATTTGTTTGTGTATAAATGATAAATTCCATTCTAGTTCAGTGTTTTGTTTTTGTGTTTTTTCAAACTAAAACATCCATATGCCAGATCCTGCAATAGTTTTTTAGTAGAAAAAAAAGCATGTCTACGTGCCACTTTTTTTTCTTATTCTAAATATGACATAAAAGGTAAAGTTGCAGGTATGAAGACTCAACTTTGGGTACCAACCAGAGTACAGAATAGGAATATTTCCAGGAAAAGCTTAATATTTATTTAATAGTTTAATAGATTCATATTTACAAGACATGCACTTAAAATTTCAAATGTCAGCACATTCAAATAAAAAATAATTCCAAGCATTTTTTATTCTATTTAAACACTTCATTAATTTCTTCCTTCCCCATTTTACGTTTTCCGGGGGGGAAAATCCCCCTATTCTAATAAATTGGGGAATAATTAACTGACTATTTCACAATTCCGCATGAATTAAAAATGTTATAAATTGTTTTTGTTTCAAATGCATTTATACGAAAGAACTCTATCGACATTGGGAAATAGGCAGTTAATTACGGAAATGGAGTTATCAGAAAGCATTGTTTTGTTGTTCGTAAAGGATATTTTTATAAAATTATATTAATAATAAAACTCTTAGCTTTTGACGGCTCATCGTCTTGTAGAGTATGACAATATTTTTAGTTGGCAAATCTAATTTTTATTATTTGTTTGCAATTCTAAACTGCTTTTGCTATTCTAACTCATGTACATATTTCGTATGTATAAAAATAAAAAATTAGCTGATTTTATCCTTATAAGGAGGAATATATGTATGTACTGAGTACCCTGCAGGAGATCGAACTAGTATCAAATTAGTATTGCACTACTACAAAAATCACCAGTACTAGTTCCCAACTGTGAACTTTACTATACCATGTTAATTCTCAAATTAACATTGAGTGAGTTTGGAAAATTACTAGTACCATTGGTACTAGATGGAAACTAGGAGGATACTAGTACTATTAGTACTAGTATTATTTCTTCAAGTCGGATACTAGTACAATCAGTTCTGCATTAAGAACTGGTTAATGTATAAAAAAAATCCCTAAATTTATCAGTTTTTATTATTTTAAAAAAGATCGCTGATTTTACATATGAACATATATGTATATTAACAAAATAACACGTTTTAAGCGAATTAGCAATTCGCTTTAAAACATGATCAAAAAGTAATATGAAATTCTACAAGTCAAATAAATCTACAAATGAACTACTTGAAGTACTAGTACTTTTCTGTACATGTTCAATCACCTTTTGAACTAGTGCTTGATATACTAGTAAACGTACCAGTAGGTTAAAGACAATTAACGTTTATCTTCCTGCAGGGTACATACTGCACATTGTACTCGTATGTGTGTACGTACGGGTATGTCTGTACGTACGAGTATGTACAATTGTAGCGGCTGCCAATAATTAAATATCATTATTCATCACCTCAACTTAAAATAGCATGTCATCCTTAACGTTTACCTGTATTCATTATCCTTGACGTATTATCCCTACAACATTGACTGCAGCTAAATTTTCTTTTCACATATTTATATTTACTCTCGTCTTTTGGTCCTTAAATTTCTGTTTGTCCGAACACAGTTTGAAATCAAAACAATTTCCACAATTACACCCGTTGTCTTGAAAATAAAAGAAAGTTCGTTTAACCATTAATTGTCCGTCCGCTTTTATGTTATTGTGTGGGTTGAGTTTTTACAGTTGTTTTTGTCATTTTTGCCCATAAATGACTGCCATAAAATTTAAGTCTTCTTCCTTTTGGCACAACTTCTTCTCATTGCACTTGTTTCTCCGAGTCATTTAAAAATTTTTATTGTTTTTGCCAAACAGAGATGGGTTGTTGTTGCTGTTGTTGTTCTTGTTTTATAAGCATCTTTGGGAAATTATCATTTTTATATTTGTTGCTGCCAATTGTATTGGCAGACAGTTTTGTTAATTTTGCTGGCGCCAGTTAAACAGTTGGTGTTCCTTCCTTCCTTCATTCTTCTTCTGCTTCTTAAATATTGGTGTTTTTGTTGTTGCACAAGAAGGTACATATTTCATTATGTTTTTAAATGATTTGCTCAAATTTATTATAATAAATTTATTGTTTTTTTTTTTCTTTAGCAAAAATATAGCCAAAGTTTGCTAAATGTCCTTTGCTATAATAGAGGAGAGCAGCTCGGTAAAAATGATTTATCAAATCGAAAATTATGCTTTAAAAACCTGAAGGCGACAAAAGTTTTAATATATGAAACACTAAAAAAATTTGGTTCAGGCTTAAGAGTACAGGATAAAGTGCAGAATATTTAATGTATTTAAAAGGGGAATCATTTACGCTGTTACAACAACTCTGTAAAGTGTGTAAATTACGCATGTAAGAACTCAAAATACCCTACAATTAAAATTTAAATAAACTGAAGTACAAGTAAAATAATAAAAATTCAATTATCCTGGACGTATAATAATTCACACTTTTCCTATTGCTTATTCTCATGCTTTAGTCCTTAATATTGTGAATTGAACACCTTGAGACAATTGTATTTCGCATAACATATTAGCCCAATTCACAATCCTGTGCAAATGGTCTTGCATTATAGCATTTGCGAATTGAGAGAGTATTTGAGAGAATTTTCAATGTATTTTCTTGGTGTAGAGTACAATTATTTTGCAAACGCAATGATGCAAGACCATTTGCACAAGATTGTGAATAGGGCTATTGTGAATTGAACTAGCTATTGTGACTTGAGCTAGCAAAAGAAGTGTTCTATGAATTGAAATCCCAAGATTCTTGTCGAGCATAAATCGCGCATGTATGCTGAAGAGAACTGATGTATTTTTTTAATTTCAACATTAAAGATAAAATTATCGCCCCTATTATGAATGACGACATCGACGCCGTATCAAGACGACAGCAAAAATTTGTTGCTTGTGCACTCTTTTTCGATAGCAGCTGACTGCTATTGACATGTTCTATCGATATTATATGCCCTAGAGTATGTTAGGAAATTGTCAAGAGTAATTAATTGTTATCGGCAACTTCCAGACAAGTGATAATTTTTTAATGTCGAGTTGATGTGACGTCGACGTCGCCATTCATAATATGGGCGAATATGATGCAAAATCGCTAAAGTGTAAAGAAGAATAGCAATTCCACTACAAAAAGTTTTGGAGCCTGACACCGAATTCTCGGTCGAAACTTCGCTACAATTTATACTGAAATTTCTATCGATATCGAATGCCATAATTTGATCCCTGCTGTAATTCCTGTAACAACGTATCTGGGTGTTTATGAATAAAAGTATTAGATAGATTAATAAAATATAATGTCCGGCAGTAGAACACCAAATGGATCCTTTGTGCCGTAGATCACTTTTTCGGAGTACTACGAAGTAGGGACTTTGGGAACGACCGTTTGATGCCATCTAATGGCAAAAGTTCAGAATAGAAAAGACGCGTCCTGGAACCTTTCAAAGCAATATATTCATACAGAATGTGTGCCGCAGTTTCATCCCCCTCCATACGCAAACGTTATAGAGATGAGTTCACCATTTTACTCTTCCACAAAGAGGAATTCAAACCAAAGTGATCAGTAAGACAACCAGTGAACAAAATCAGTAAGACAGCCAGTGAACAGCCGCAGATCGTATCCGACTGCTGAAATCAAGGACATCTTTAAACAAAAAGAGTTCCCTCAGCGGGTGGCCTGGCTGCTGCCAAGACCTCATCTTCTCTTATCCTCATTACTTCGGTGTTCGCTGTGATCAGCTATCCAAATTAAAGAAATCTTAATACTTTTCGATGGACTCTGCAGTGAGTTAAAACGTTCTAAAACAAGTTTAAAATGAAATTCCCATGAGAGAGGAAAACCTTCAGAGTGGCCTAAATGTTTTTGAAAAGTTATGAGCACCCTTGACTCTCTTCCTACGATTTCAAAAAGTGCATAAAATTTACAAACGGAAATCTCATAAGAATAAAAATATTCCCTTATATAGGGTGCTTTTTTATGAAGTTTTCTTTTTATACGAATCACTCTGTTGGCTGACAGCTGTTTTGACAGTTTAAAGTGACATCCCTACTCAGTATTGTTCGGCAAATCATCATGAACAGGTTAACTTCAGAACAACGCTTCCAAATCGTGGAAATTTATTTTCAAAAACAGTGTTCAATTAAAAATGTTTATCCGCTTTTTTAACGCAAAATTCTCTTCAGTGATGAGGCGCATTTTTGGTTGAATGGATATGTCAACAAGCAAAATTGCCGTATTTGGAGCAAAGATAATCCACACGCCGTTCAAGAATTTCCAATGCATCCCGATAAATGTACTGTTTGGTGCGGTCTATGGGCTGGTGGAATCATCGGTCCTTATTTCTTTAAAAATGAGGAAGGACGACGCGTTACCGTGAATGGAAATCGATACAGAATCAAGGATCAATGAATTTTTGGTGCCAAAACTTCAAGATGTGGATGTAAACGAAATGTGGCTTCAACAGGATGGTGCCACGTGTCATACTGCGGGCGAAACAATGGACTTATTGAAAGAACATTTCAACGACAACATTATTTCGAGAAATGGACCGGTGAATTGGGCTCCGCGTTCGTGTGATTTGACGCCACTCGATTACTTTTTGTGGGGATACCTGAAATCATTGGTTTACGTGGATAAACCAGCAGCGATTGACGCTTTGGAAACCAGTATTCAACGTGTCATTGCTGAAATACGCCCTCAAATGCTTGAAACGGTGGTCGAAAATTGGACCTCCAGAGTGACCTTTGTGCAAAATAGTCGTGTTGGCCATATGCCCGAAATTATATTTAAATGTTAAATGACAAGAAATTATCTACCAAATAAAAATTGTTTTTTTTGACCATTTCATAATTTGGCATGTGTTTTATTTAAATTTCAAATCTGCAAGCTCTTATAAAAACACCCTTTATATTTTCTTATATAAAAAAAAAGTTGTCTCTTGAGTGCAATTCGTTTCTTACGCCTTTAAGCTTGTGATTGTTCTTAGTGTTCTCAATTTATCTGCTAAAAAATTGTGTTTTAAATAATTTTTTTTATAAATTCTAGTTCAAAACAATTACTTGCATTAAACTCTTGCTGTGCAAAGAAATAAAAATGACCAAATTATTGTTCTACAAATTCTTGTCTGAAATTAAATCAATTTCTTCGTTTTATACTTTCTCTGTAAACTCTCTAATCAGTCCCTTTCTGCCAATATCCTTGTGCAATATCGGCTGCTCTGAAGTTTTTAATTAAAACTGAAAATGCAATAATAAATAACTTGAAATATTTAAACACACCATCAACTGAACCAAGTTCCTTTCACCTCTTATATTCAAAAACATATTGCTAAACTTTATGTAAAACATAAACAATTAACCAAAAAAAAAATAACCAATTGAAAGCAACACAATAAATTAACAATATATATATATATATATATATATATATATATATATATATATATATATTTTATCACGTGACGGCACTACAAAGATGACAAACAAAATTAAGAATTTAAAAGCCACATAATCTTTAATAAAATATACTACAGCAAATTTTGATAAAGTCAGTGATAACGTGCCAAGGATCCTTTTAGTAAATTATAACCTTAACAATCAAATAAATAACACCCTTTTTATAACAAATTGCTTTAAAGGCCGCAACAAAAGATGAACTTGATGATATTTGCAACATTTTAAGCATTAAAATGCAGCGTAATGCCAATTATTAAGAAAGGCAGAAACCAGAGAGACAAAACACAACAACTATGAAGATGCAACTGCAATTATGTCATGGTGCAATATGACTTGGTTAAATGTGCATTTTTAAAGTTAAAGAAGGTTGTGCAAAAATTTTAAGAAAAGATTCCCAAAGAAAGTTGTTTTCAAAAGCGGCAACTGAAGTGTTTTTTTTTCAAACCAGCAAGTCGTAGCAAATTATATGAAGGGGGAGACAAAGAGAATAACCAAAAGTGATTTCACATGAACGCCATTAATTTATGTGTCAATGTTTCGTGATTAAAAAAAGAATTATTGTGTTATTGATACCATTTTTTTTTTTTTGGTACACCGAAAGCTAGATTTTCCGTTGTGATCAATTCCGAATGATTCATGTACACCAGAATATATCTGATACTCGTAGATATTTGTTACACGAGTGATGCACATAATTTACATTCGATGGACCTCAAATAGGGAAACAGATTTAAAGAATGCCAATCACAATACGATAATGACACTCTATACGCCTCTCTCTAAATTGCTGCTTAAGAATGGTATCGTCCAAAAAAATATTTTTATTCCAAATCTTATATTTGGATAGGGTGCTCATTTCTTATCGAATATTTAAAAATATGCATACGATTTACGCTAACAATTTTAGACCAACCTAACGCTTTTGAATAAATGGAAGACATGATAATTTTTACGTGGTTTATTTCAATAAAAATATCCAAGCAAAAATATTCCGATTAAAATTTTCCCAATAAACATTATTTGAGTATTGTTATTCGATTAATTATTATTATACTCTAATATTTTTAAGCTTAAGGTCTCTTTATGTTTATTTAAAATATATTAATTTTCAAATTCTTCTGGTTTCTTGACCTCTTCTTAATTATTATTGTATTCTGATATTTTTAAGCTTAAGGTCTCTTTATTTTAGTTTAATTTTTAATTTCAATATTTCGTCACTCCTTTGTGTGACTTCTTCAGGAAATTAAAATAATTAATTTCCTGAAGAAGTCACACAAAGGAGTGACGAAATATTGATATTAAAAATTAAACTAAAATAAAATGACCTTAAGCTTAAAAATATCAGAATACAATTATATTAATTTTCAATATTTCGTCACTGAAGAAGTCACACAAAGGAGTGAAGAAATATTGAAAATTAATATATTTTAAACAAAAATAAAGAGACCTTAAGCTTAAATATGTTGAAGTATAATAATTAAAAAGAGGTCAAAAAACCAGAAGAATTGTTTCATTAGAATAATTTTGATTTTAACTAAAAACATTACAAAATACATTCGAAACTACTCAAATAAAAATAAATTACTTTTATTCTGTTAAAATTATTCGATTAAAATTATTCGAATAAAGTTATTCGATTAAATTAAGAAAAAGATATTCTGACTAAATTGTTTCAATAAAAGTTAGCTCAACAGTTATTTGAATGAAATTATTCCTAAGCCAACTTTTATCTAGTTATTTTTTGAAGCGACGCAGCCAAAGAATGATTTCTTATCAGGACTTTGCTGTTTGTCCGTCTATCTGTTAGAAGATATCATTTGCACAATTGCCCATTTTTTTTCACCTGCTGCTGGTATTATAATGTCGCATGCTATGACTGCTAAGACAACAGCTATTGACGATACCCAGGCTTAGAAATGAATGTTCTTTTGGCAAACAATTTTCTTACAATAGAATTTATCGCCAGTTAGTTAATACAACAATAGTGATTTTTTATTCGTTTATGCGAATAAAATTATTGAACAAATTATGGAAGCGAAAATATTCTATACAATTTAATATAAGTCCATCAAATATGTATATTTATATAATGCTTTTCGAATAAAACATACTTTCGTATTATATATCTGCGAAAACTATTATTTTAAATAAAAATTATTCGAATAAAGTTATTCGAAATAAAACAATTTGCATTGAATTATTTGAAATATATTATCTGATATTATTCAAAAATCTTATAGATTGATGATTATTCAGCAATCCATATATTTTTAAATAAAAATTATTCGAATAAAGTTATTCGAAATAAAACAATTTGCATTGAATTATTTGAAACATATTATCTGATAATATTAAAAAATCTTATAGATTAAAGATTATTCAGCAATCCATATATATTTGAATAAAAATTATTCGAATAATCGTACTTTAAATAAAAATAATTATAATAAATTGACTTGAATCGAATTTTTTCAAAAAATTATATGGAAAAAAATACATATATTTAATTCAATATGAATATATCAAAAGTCAAAATATTTACAAACAATAAAAATTAATAATATATATATAAAAAATAAAATTACAAAACACAGTTTTTATAATAATTAAATATTTTATAGTAGCATGTAATCTTCACGTATGACTCTGTCTCTAATTTATGTGTTATTTAATAAAAAAAATTAATTTGATTTCGCTGATCCCATAATTCGAGTGACTCCCAAAATACACCATTTTTAACCAACCCTCGTGCGTTTCCAGCAACAAGTTGTAAATTGGGAAAACACATGCTATTACCGAAAAACAACAGCTAAATTTATATTTAAATACAACATATTATTAAATACAACTAAGTATTTGCATACAAAGTGAGTTTACAACAAGTTGTGGTATACGGGCGTAGCCAGGTCCAGACCGCCTGGCAAGGAAACGGTGTTGTTGTTGAAACAACAACTTTAATTTTATTTGTTTATTTACTTATTTTTTTTTTCTGCTGTAAAAATCAATTAATATTTCAGTCTTCATTATGACTAGAGACAGCGGCTTCAACGCACAAAACGCGAAATCAGCTGGTGTTGCCAATGCTGCTGGTTGGACAGGCCTAGAGAAACTGTCACATTGTTGTTAACCAAAATGCAGTCCAAAATGCATAACAATAACTTAACAGGTTTTAATGAATCGCTGGCGAAATATATAAAACAACTTGCGCTTGCAATAAAATAAAACATAGACTTTTGAATATATTTTTTAAAATAGTTTTCAACTACACACTTTTTTGCACGAACAAATAAATGCTGCTGCTGCTATTCACATGCAGCTACTTTTGGCTCGCCTGCTTCGAAAATTTCAAAAACGTGTCTTCTCTTGCGACAAATGAAATAAATTGTTAACCACACATTTTTTGAAATTTTGTTTGTTTTGTTTTTGTAAAAGTTTAGTGCGTTGCCTGCAACATAAGACAAAAAGCGAGACACCTGATAAACGTGACCACACGCAGCAATTATTAATTTAACCAAATATATTTCAGTTTTAAATTACAACAAGAAGTTGCAACATGAAAATTCCAACATATCAACACAAGACAATGAAACACAAATGTAATATGTATTTACTTGTATAAATGACAACAACAACAACAACAAGAACAACAACTTGACTGTGCAATGTCAAATAATTGCAACAGTTTTGGAATACAACTACATCAGTTAAAGCAGCAGCTTTGCAGACCGCATGCGTGCAAAACTACTTGCACACCTTTTTTATTGTTGGGTTGGGGAAAGGGTTATTTCTTCAATTATATGCTTAGCACAGTTTAAACGAAAAATACAAAAAAATTTAAAAGCTCTTAAACGACAAAGTGACACCTTTTTGTTTTATATTTTTATTTATTTCTTATTTATATATTGGAACCTACAGCAAACGTATTTTGTAATTTTTTCAAATATCTGTTTACTCTTCAAATTTTTCTTTTTTTAATTAATACTTTAATTAGTCCAATGCTTATAGCAATTTAAAAGAGTTTGAATTAAATGCTATATGTATATCACTTTTTTAAGAACGTATAAGTTAAATTCAAATATTTGTGTTATTTCAATACTATTTCTATAAAATTTGTTTTATTTAATTATTTTAATATTCCAAAATAAAATTTCCAACTCTGAAACTGTCTTTTAGGATTTTTGGAATCCTAATACCAATAAATCTCTTTCAAAAACATCATATAAGTTTAATATATAAAGAAACAGAAAACAATTTGTTTTAGTTGCTTACATTTATGTACCAGAAAAAGGTTAAATTCTCCAACCCTGGCATCGTCTTTTTAATTCTGTTTCATTTTTAATACCAATTTAGTTCCTCCAGAAGTATAAAACAGATTTTACTTAAACAAAAAACTAAACTAATATTCAAAACACAAGTTTACATTCCAAAAAAAGTTAATATTTTCCAGCTCTGGATTTGTTTTTTTTGGCTTTTCTGATTTTTAATATCTATGAATTTCTTAAAAAGAAAATAAGAAACTATTTGTCTTAGTTGATTACTTTTATAAAAGTTTCAATTATCCAACCCTGGAATCATCTTTCTAATTCCTAGTAGAAATTTAGTTTTTCTTGAAGTATAAAATGGGTTTAATTTAAACAAAAATTTTATATACCAAAAATAAAAATTCAAAACACAAGTTTACATTTTCCAGCTCTGCAAGCATGCTTTAGATTTTGCTGATTTCCAGTACTAGTTTACAAAATAAAGGCAAATGAGTTTTATTTACTTACTTTAACATTCAAAAAAAAGTTTATATTTTCCAGCTCTGGATCTTTTTTTTTTGGCTTTTCTGATTTTTAATTTCAATGAATTTCTTAAAAAAAAAAAGAAACTAAATGTCTTAGTTGATTACTTTTAAAAACCCAAAAAAGTTTCAATTATCCAACCCTGGAATCATCTTTTTAATTCCTAGTAGAAATTTAGTTCTTCTTGAAGTATAAAATGGGTTTAATATAAGCAAAATTTGATATACCAAAAATAAAAATTCAAAACACAAGTTTACATTTTCCAGCTCTGCAAGCATGCTTTAGATTTTGCTGATTTCCAGTACTAGTTTACAAAATAAAGGCAAATGAGTTTTATTTACTTACTTTAACATTCAAAAAAAAGTTTATATTTTCCAGCTCTGGATCTTTTTTTTTTTTTTTTTGCTTTTCTGATTTTTAATTTCTATGAATTTCTTAAAAAAAATAAGAAACTAAATGTCTTAGTTGATTACTTTTATAAACCCAAAAAAGTTTCAATTATCCAACCCTGGAATCGTCTTTTTAATTCCTAGTAGAAATTTAGTTCTTCTTGAAGTATAAAATGGGTTTAATTTAAGCAAAATTTTATATACCAAAAATAAAAATTCAAAACACAAGTTTACATTTTCCAGCTCTGCAAGCATGCTTCGGATTTTGTTGATTTTCAATACAAATTTCCAAAAAAAGTTTATATTTTCCAGCTCTGGATCTTTTTGATTTTTAATGCCGATGAATTTCTTACAAAAAAAGAAAATATTCGTCTTAATTGATTACTTTTACAAACCCAAAAAAGTTTTAAATTATCTAACCCAGGAATCATCTTTTTGATTTTTAGTAAAAGTTCAATTCTTCTTGAAATATTAAATGGGTTTAATTTAAACAAAATTTTATATACCAAAAATAAAATTTTCCAACTCTAGAACCGTATTTTGGATTTTGCTGATTTTCAATAACAATCTAGAACTATTTTCAACACATCAATTTGGCCTACGACGATTTGGCCTAACAGACGATTTCCGCTTCTTCGATTTGCCGATTCTTAAAGACCCCGAATATAAATACTTTATGCGATCGCCTATTAATATTATGGAAATTACACACGGAATGACTAGCCTATTTATGCCCTTTAAGATTTTTCATGCAGGGTACATACAAATTTCTTAAGGAAAATGTAATTAATTGTAATATAATCTTTTTTACAAAAACCTTTTCCCCTAACCATTAATAATTTTTCTGCAAACATTTGACACTATAGAATATTCCTTTAAAAAACTACAAAAAAAACAGACATTAAATTTAAAGTCTAAAGCGAATATGCAAACAATTTCTTAAAGTTTTGAGTGAAAATGCAGGCAAATGTTTTGTATGTTTTTTATTTTCTTTTGCTTCTTTGGATTTTCATCAAAACGCAAATGTTGTTTCAACTCAATTGAATGTCGGTATGATTGTTTAAAAATTTGTATTCTGTTCTTTTTGTCCAATAATTCCTTAAAGCAATTTTTGTTTTTGTTTTTCTTACAATTTCAATATTGGCATGTGTCATTTTAACTTTAAGCATTTTGAGCTTTTTTTAAGAGTTTTTGTGTATATTTTTTTCATTATGTTGGTTGTCAGCCATGCGGACAAAGCAGTAGCATTCTTTGGACGTTTGCATCTGGTTGGAAATTTGTTCAATTGTTCTTAAATATTTCTCTTAACAATACGTAGTATGGCTTAATGACGCGCCAATATTGACAGCAGTTGGTGGCACATGCATGTATAGAATTAAAAAAACAACAAAAACAAAAGCATATACATATACTTTTAAGGACTTATTTTAAACTTAATATAGAATAAAATATGTTTTATGCTTGTACGTGCGTAATATTATAGGGGCGAATTTAGGAATTTGTGTTCAACGAAAGTGAATTGCATGGCATTTATGTTACAGGTGGATTTTTAGGCAATTTGAGAGATAATCAGATTTGGAAAATACCCAGAACATTTGCTGAACAGCTGAAAGAAGTCAGTTAAAGGGGCAAGATTTAGAAATGAGGGCTATAAAAAGCTATTGGTTTTTATAATAAGGATATTAAACTGAAATGATTAGAACATTTTTGAATCGGTGTGTTTATGACAAATAAGTTGTCTAAAAGAAATTGACAGGCTTAGTGTTCACAGAGGCAAACATTAGCAAATTGAGATTGATCTTCTATATAAATAGGCCTTTTAATGTGGTACACTTTGAGAAATCTATCGGCCACCGATATTGATCAAAGGTACATAGATTCAAAGTTACCTTTGTGTAGATGTGCACAGTATAAATCTTTTTCTAATTTTTTAAATAGAATATAACTAAAAATCAGCTATAGCTTTAAAAGAAACATAAATATTTTATTGTTGTTATTTTTTTATACTCTCCAAAATATAATTGGAGCGTATATTCTCTTTATCATTCCGTTTGTAACTCAGCGAAATATCCACCTGAGACCCCATAAAGTATATATATTCTTGATCAGTGACGAAATCTAAGACGATTTGAGCATGTCCGTCCATCCGTCTGTGGAAATCACGATTCAGTCCAAATGAAAAGATCCCGAGTCTTGAAATTTGGTATAAAAAGTTCTCCTATGAAGAACTAAACAAACCTCTAAAAAACAGCATAATTTTTAAAGTTTTTTTTTCGTAATTTTGTTAAGCAAATGATATATTTTTATTTCTAAGGACCAAAGCATTAAACTTGGAGCCATAAAATGATATATTTTTATGTCAAAGAAGGTGCAACGCGTTAAACTTGCAGGCATAAAATCAAAACAATTATTTTTTGGACCCCGCCCCTTTACTGGGCGTTGATTATATACCAAAAATAGTGGAAAATATTAACAAATCGTTTTACTTACGCCTACATTTCTTAAAAATAAAATTTTGAAGCTTTAATGACGAAGCTGAAACCCAACCTGGTACTCCTCTGCCCCACATAGTCCTCCTGCTTTGCACTCTACATGACAGTAGCAAAAAGAA
Organism: Linnaemya tessellans; assembly: GCA_951800035.1. Lineage (NCBI taxonomy): Eukaryota > Metazoa > Arthropoda > Insecta > Diptera > Tachinidae > Linnaemya > Linnaemya tessellans. The sequence continues at coordinate 106,621,368 of OX637533.1, forward strand.
ATAATAATAATAAATAATAATAATAATAATAATAATAATTATCCCAAACATTTTTTTAGAGTTTTGTGGCAAAGGTGAAATGTCTCCCCCACGGCACTTGCCATAGAGACCCCGACAAAATACAATTTCAAAGCCCTCCAAAAAGAATTGGACCTCATAAAGTATATACATATATTCTTGATCAGTGATGAAGCCTAAGACAATCTAAAAATGCACACACGTTCGTCTGGGGAAAACATGATATGGTCAATTTTTGAACACCGCCCCCTTTGGTGGGCGTTGTCGTACGATATTATATGCGAAAATAGTGTAGATATTGAACAATCTACCCCACGGCCCTTCCCGGAATGACTCTGTCAAAATAGAGATTTAAATTGGGTACAGAGATGTCTTAAAGGAACTCTCTACCATCAAGTTAAACATTTCAAATTTACTTACTAAATATTTGGAGGGTATTTAAGATTCAACGCGGTTTGCTTTATTAATTTTTTGTTGTTGTTGATTAACCCTATTAAATAGCCAACGAAAAAAAAAGAGTTTTTCTTTATATGTTACACACCATAAATGTGTTTTTGAAATAAATACATTAGTATTAGAAATCAGAAAAGCTAAAAAGATCGCTCCAGAGCTGGAAAATTTTAACTTTTTCGGAATATTAAAGTAAATAAATAAAACTAATTTTTTTTTCTTTGGTAATCAAATATATTTTATAAAGGGTGTTTTTTATGAAGTTTTTTTTTTATACGAATCACTCTGTTGGCTGACAGCTGTTTTGACAGTTTAAAGTGACGTCTCTACTCAGTATTGTTTGGCAAATCATCATGAACAGGTTAACTCCAGAACAACGCATCCAAATCGTGAAAATTTATTTTCAAAAACAGTGTTCAATTAAAAATGTTTATCCGCTTTTTTACCGCAAAATTCTCTTCAGTGATGAGGCGCATTTTTGGTTGAATGGATATGTCAACAAGCAAAATTGCCGTATTTGGAGCAAAGATAATCCACACGCCGTTCAAGAATTACCAATGCACCCCTATAAATGTACTGTTTGGTGCGGTCTATGGGCTGGTGGAATCATCGGTCCTTATTTCTTTAAAAATGAGGAAGGACGACGCGTTACCGTGAATGGAATCGATACAGAATCATGATCAATGAATTTTTGGTGCCAAAACTTCAAGATATGGATGTAAACGAAATGTGGTTTCAACAGGATGGTGCCACTTGTCATACTGCGGGCGAAACAATGGACTTATTGAAAGAACATTTCAACGACAACTTTATTTCGAGAAATGGACCGGTGAATTGGCCTCCGCGTTCGTGTGATTTGACGCCACTCGATTATTTTTTGTGGGGATACCTGAACTCATTGGTTTATGTGGATAAACCAGCAACGATTGACGCTTTGGAAACCAGTATTCAACGTGTCATTGCTGAAATACGCCCTCAAATGCTTGAAAAGGTGGTCGAAAATCGGACCTCCAGAATGAGCTTTGTGCAAAATAGTCGTGGTGGCCATATGCCCGAAATTATATTTAAATGTTAAATGACAAGAAATTATCTTGGCCATTTCATAATTTGGCATGTGTTTTATTTAAATTTCAAATCAGCAAGCTCTTATAAAAACACGCTTTATTTTAGGAAGTAGTAAATTAATATTGAAAACCAGAAAAAGTAAAAAGAAAATTGTTCCAGGGTCGGAATAAATCTATACACATACTCCAGACGTACTATACGTCGGTATAAGATTTAGCAGTTTTATTATAATTCTTATTCCTTTTTTCCTATATTTTAAAGTTAAGATTTCTAGGCTAAAAATCATAATTTTAAATTCAGAATGACACAATAAATATTAAAATCAACATTAATTTAATTTTTATCTTATACAGCAGAAGAAAATATCGCAATTTTCGAAAACCGCTACAGCTTCATCATCAGTACCCATGTGAACTTTTATTTGTTTTGTTGTTGTTGTTGTTTTTTGTCTTACGTTGTTTTTCTGCATATGTTAGATAAATTAGTCGCTGGCGCTAATAGTTTTTATTTATACAATTTTTATGGGACATTGGTATACGAGAAGTATAGCAAAAATAAACTGATGTTAAGACACATTAGATACTCATGTTGCCATTTAAATATTTTCTTTTTGTGCTATTTTTCGGAATTTTTTTATTATTATTTATTTGTTTTATTTTATATTTTTTAGCACCTAAAATTACAACTGGACTAGCTGTCAGACTTTTTTCCAAAATGCCATTTATGGCGAAAAAAAGCCAGCTTTTATTTAAGTAACATCCATGAAATCAAATTGATTGCTTAAACTCCTTAAATAAAGCCTATTTATTCATTTAATAATAAAAGGTGTCTTCAATACAATTTTAGTTTTCCTTAATAACACTTTTCACACCAGGTGTGTCTTTTTTTTATTGTAAATGCAGACAAAACTGTTTTACAATAAAGACATTACTGCTAAAATATAATAAAAATTTATATATTTTATGGGACATTTCGTTGAAGTTAAATATTGATTAGGAAAGCAGAAAATGCGTGTGTGTGTGTTCTTCTTTTTTAGTGGCTTAAGGAAAAAAATGGTACAAGAAACAACCGCCATTTACCACACGAAATCATCAAGTCAAATACCTTATTTGCCATTAATTGGCCATTGATTTTGCTTAAATGCTTAAATCACAGATCAGGTACCTCACAGCAACAGCAAACTGGACACAGCAGTTGCAGTTAAAAAACAGCAACAACAACAACAAAACAAGTGTTCTAATACAAATTAAGAAAAAATTATTATGTCCACTTAAAGTTAAAGAAAAATTGGTGTTTAAAAAGTTAAATCTATGGCCGTTTTTGGAAGTGGCCTATTCGTAAAAGGCAACACGAAGAGTTGAAGAGGGCGATATAAAAAACACTTAAAATGCATTTTCATTAAACACCTCCTATGGTGTTTATGGCGCCAGTTAAAAGACAAACAACACGCTTGCTTGCCTGCCTGCCTGCCTGCTTGAGTTCGTATTCCTACAAACAACAAACACCTCTTTAGTTCAGAGTATCGCTTTAAATAAAACTCTGTTATTTGTTATTATTTGACTTTTGGAAATGTTGAGTCATTGCTATTTTTGTATTGTTGTTGATCTTGTTGTTGTTGTTGCAGTTATGTATATCTTGAAATTTAAACAAACAGTTGTCGTCGATTGGTTTAGATTAAAACCTGTTGCATGTTGCAGCTTCGAAATATTGAAAAAGTTAAGAGTTTGAGCTGCATATTTGTGTGTGCGTGTGTGTGTATTTCCTCCTGCAGTCTGCTTCTAGGTGTGACATTTCAAGAAATAAAAAGATTTCTACAGGCCTTTTAGTGTCAGCAGGATAGTGGTGTGTTTGTAAGTAGAAGTAAATGCTTATTTAGAAAAATTTAGTTAGTGATTCAAAGATATTTTATTAAGAAATGAAAAAGAGGCGAATCTAATCTGGAAAAAAATTTATGTTCTGGGCCATGAAAATTAAAAAGATTCTCTTCAAAAATCTAAATTTGGCATAAACATTTTCAAGCCACTTTCTTTCAAACAAAACCACAGTGCATATGACTGTGTCAGTCGTTTTGGCTTTAACTGGTTGACCACTTAAAGGCGATGCCATGGTCTGTGCATACACTTTAGGTGCTTAAAGGTTTACACTCGTACATCCCTACAACCTTCATTTAATCATTATTATCTGTTTTGTTCTGTTTGCGAGAGACAAGGGAATGTGTTCCTTTATTTGTGTCGAGATTTATAAATGTTTCAGATGTACACTTAGAGAAAAAATATATATATTTTTTTTAATTATGTTTAGTCACATGACATCGATCTGATGACAAGAGTAATCATATTTTTTTCATATTTATGAAGCACTTTTTTAAATTTTTATTTTTATGGATGTCACCAAATATTGTGAAATGGTGTCATTCCACAAATTAATATGCGACCTCATAAAGTATGTTTATGCTGGGTCGAATAAGCGATATCGCTCTGTCTATACGTAAAATTGGCCTTGAATTAGGGCATTACAAAAAGCCCTAAATTACTGAGAATCAGGAAAGTCCAAAGTTAACCCTATTCTTTTTAAATTCTTTTGGTTTCTTGACCTCTTTTTAATTATTATTGTATTCTGATATTTTTAAGCTTAATTTTTAATTTCAATATTTCGTCACTCCTTTGTGTGACTTCTTCAGGAAATTAATTATTTTATTTGATTTTTTATATAAAAATAACCACTTTTTGTTTATTTTATTACTTAAACCAATTTTATACTTCAGGAACAATTACATTGATATTAAAAATCAAACTAAATCAAAAAAGCGAATCCAGGTGTGGACAACAATTTTTTTGTAAATAAAAGTGAAAAACTATTTGATGTTTTTGTAAGAAATTCATTGGTATTAAAATCAAAGAACACAAAATGAGAGCTGAAAATGCACAACTAAAAGAAGTGCAGCATACTGAAAAATGTGTTGGCAACATTGTGCTAAACAGTGTTGTCTATTGTTGACATTTTTTGGTACAAAAAGTAACCAGCTAAAACCAATTTCTTTCTTTTTCTTTATACATCAAATATATTTGATAGTTTTGTTATAAGAAATCTCAAAAGCCAAAAAGACAATTCCAGAGTTGGAAAATTTTAACATTTTTCGAATAATAAAATAAATTGTTTTTTTTTTATTGCTAATCAAATATATTTTATATTTAGAAAAAAATTAATTAGTATTAAAAAATCAAGAAGATGGTTCCAGGTTTGGAATGACGGTATATAATCCAGACGTGCGTTGATAAATTGAATACAAGATTCGAAATATCCGAATATAGAACGTTTACATCTTTTTTACTTGGGCTGGCCCTTTAGAATATGAATCCTATTGATCGAATACCTTGTGTCGGATCTATCAAACAAGGGGATTTGGCAAGATAAAGAATTTCTTATCGCCATTTTTTCCTACAGTACGGCGTATGGAGGGTGCTGTATTAGCACATAGTAGGGTCAATCACTTTCGTTAACGATCAGTGCTGTGACTCCAAACTGATATGGGCAATATGTCGGACATAAAAAAGGCACATGTACACCGCAAATAAAATAAATAAATGTCTCGTCGTGTGTAGCCATCGAGGTCTGGACTTATGACAGGCAAATTCATGCCCGACTTGATGTTTGCTTTCACAGAATATGTTAAAGGGGAGTAAAAGAGGCAGAACACAAAAAATGTAATTTTATCTCTTTTGGACAACTTCCAAATTGCTAGGGAAGTCTAAACACGTAGTCGCCACAGACTAGAACATGGACATATTAATACCGTTACTCTGCCGAAATCAAGTTTAAGTCATGTTCAGGTCTATGACTCTTGAAAATGAAGGCTAAAACCTTAAGAATTAATACATAAAACAAAAGAAAATTTGCTTTAACCGAAATATCAGTATATGACTAAATTTTTAATACTTCTATCACACTGAGATCAATTGTCATCAATAGCGAAAAATCAAATACATTTGCCGAATTACATCAGAAGTACGTTGTGTTTTCTGCCAGTGTAGTCATAACCATGTGCGCATGTATTTCTGCAAGTGTGTGCGGTATGTAATGCAACGACACACTTATCCATCCACCTTTTTGTCTTTAATTTCATAGGGATTCATATGTGAGCAGCGTTCTTTTTTTTTGTTTTGCGTCCGCAAGGTTGGTTCTCTTTACAATTTGGCGTTGAAGTGCTTTATCGTGTAAATTAATGTGGTTTTTGTGGCTGATTTCTTTAGGTTGAAGAATGTAAGAATTACACGTCGCACGTTAAGGTGGCGGATTAAAATGCAATCATGATTTAAACGACAAGATTTTAATTGAAAATAACCATAAACGTTGTTTTTTTGATTAACAGCTTCTTTTTATATTTTAGAGCTCGGCACTAAAAAAAAAGAAGGTGCATATCTTGGCTATGCAGAAGTCTTTTATAAATTTTATAACGAAAATAATATAATTTTTTATGATAATTTTTTTTTTTTTGCATTGCAAAAATATTTTTTGTTTTTCAAAAGACAATTCAAGTTGTCTGCAACTGAAGCACGTGATAATTATAGAAAACTGGGCAATTGGAATTTGTGGTTTATCTCTTAAGAGAAATGTGGGCATGTCGCACATGAGATGAAGAATAAAAATGGCCATGGAAATCTATTGTTGCCGCACAATTCCAAAAGCAAAGAAAATTGTTATATGTCTCCGAAAGCTTCAAATAAGGACAAACATAAGCAAGAGGGACTCAGTTATAGTAAATTATTTTATAATATAATTTGTAACATTTAATAAGTAAATAACTGAGAATTTCCTCTTGTTTAATGGCTCAGATATCAAATCAAATTAACGAACCCAATTGTTTCCTATCAGAAAGGCGATACCTCTTTAAACTTTAATAACTTTTAACATTCCAATTAAATTTTTAATTACTGCAATAAGTTATTTAATTGAGTTAGACGAATCAGACTTTGCAAGGAACATATTCAATATGTTTTTCTATTAATTTCTAGTAAAATACATTAATTGATGTATATGTTATTGTTCTCTTGCAGTTTTAAAACTATTGTACTTTTATTAGAAAAACTCTATCTGTCTAATTCACAAAAAATATTTTATGTTTATTAAAGCTTTATTTGACAAACTTTCCATAGTAAAACGTCAAATGACCCGTGAACAAAAATGAAATATATTTTATGAATTAGATCAAATTAATTTTATTCAGAAACACTTGAAATATTCTGGATGGAACAACTCAAATGTTTCTAAGGAATAAAATATTTTAATTATTAACAACATTTCTTTCTACAAACTTCTTAATTAAGTTGAGAAAATATTTTTTGGAACTTTTAACGGAAAACTTTTTAACTGATAGAAATATTTTCTATTAAATTTTTAATCGAAAATATTTTTTTGAAACTTTTAACGGAAAACTTTTTACTGAAAGAAATATTTTCTATTAAATTTTTAATCGAAAATATCTTTTTGGAACTTTTAACGGAAAACTTTTTAACTGAAAGAAATATTTTCTATTAAATTTTTAATCGAACTATTGAAAAGCTTTTAACAAAATTGTTAATTGATTTAACCAATTTTTAGCTGAGTAAAAAAATATTTTGTACCAAATTTTTAATTGAACTATTGAAAAGACTTTAACAATATTGGTTATTGATTCAAGTAATTTTTAACTAAGTAAGGAAATATTTTGTATTAAATTTTTAATCGAACTATTGAAAAGACGTTAATAAAGTTATTAATTGATTTAACTAATTTTTAACTGAGTAAAGATATATTTTCTGTTAAATTTTTAATCGAACTATTGAAAAGCTTTTAACGAAATTCTTAATTGATTCAAGTAATTTTTAACTGAGTAAAGCAATATTTTCTATTTTTAATCGAACTATTAAAAAGGCTTTAGCGAAATTGTTAACTGATTTAACCAATTTTTAACTGAGTAAAAATATATTTTCTAGCAAATTTTTAATTGAACTATTGAAAAGACTTTAACAATATTGGTTATTGATTCAAGTAATTTTTAACTGAGTAAGGAAATATTTTGTATTAAATTTTTAATCGAACTATTGAAAAGACGTTAACAAAATTATTAATTGATTTAACTAATTTTTAACTGAGTAAAAAAATATTTTCTATCAAATTTTTAATTGAATTATTGAAAAGCTTTTAACGAAATTCTTAATTGATTCAAGTCATTTTTAACTGAGTAAAGCAATATTTTCTATTTTTAATCGAACTATTAAAAAGGCTTTAGCAAAATTGTAAACTGATTTAACTAATTTTTAACTGAGTAAAAAAATATTTTCTAGCAAATTTTTAATTGAACTATTGAAAAGACTTTAACAATATTGGTTATTGATTCAAGTAATTTTTAACTGAGTAAGGAAATATTTTGTATTAAATTTTTAATCGAACTATTGAAAAGACGTTAACAAAATTATTAATTGATTTAACTAATTTCTAACTGAGTAAAAAAATATTTTCTATCAAATTTTTAATTGAACTATTGAAAAGCTTTTAACGAAATTCTTAATTGATTCAAGTCATTTTTAACTGAGCAAAGCAATATTTTCTATTTTTAATCGAACTATTAAAAAATCTTTAGCAAAATTGTTAACTGATTTAACTAATTTTTAACTGAGTAAAGAAATATTTTCTATTCAATTTTTAATCGAACTATTAAAAACACTTTAACAAAATTTTTAATTGATTTAACTAATTTTTAACTGAGTAAAAAAATATTTTCTAGCAAATTTTTAATTGAACTATTGAAAAGACTTTAACAATATTGGTTATTGATTCAAGTAATTTTTAACTGAGTAAGGAAATATTTTGTATTAAATTTTTAATCGAACTATTGAAAAGACGTTAATAAAATTATTAATTGATTTAACTAATTTTTAACTGAGTAAAGATATATTTTCTGTTAAATTTTTAATCGAACTATTGAAAAGACTTCAACAAAATCGTTAATTGAATTAACTAATTTTTAACTGAGTAAAAAAATATTTTCTATCAAATTTTTAATTGAACTATTCAAATGACTTTAACAAAATTATTAATTGATTTAACTAATTTTTAACTGAGTAAAGAAATATTTTCTATTTAATTCTTAATCGAACTATTAAAAAGACTTTAACAAAATTGTTAATTGATTTAACTAATTTTTAACTGAGTAAAAAAATATTTTCTTTCAAATTTTTAATTGAATTATTCAAATGACTTTAACAAAATTGTTAATTGATTCAAGTAATTTTTAACTGAGTAAAGAAATATTTTGTATTAAATTTTTAATTGAACTATTGAAAAGACTTTAACAAAATTGTTAATTGACTTAACTGAGTAAAGAAATATTTTCTGTTAAATTTTTAGTCGAACTATTGAAAAGAGTTTAACGAAATTCTTAATTGATTCAAGTAATTTTTAACTGATTAAAAATATATTTTCTATAAAATTTTTGATTGAACTATTGAAAATACTTTAACAACATTTTTTATTGATTCAAGTAATTTTTAACTGAGTAAAGCAATATTTTCTATTAAATTTTTAATCGAACTATTAAAAAGAATTTAACAAAATTGTTAATTGATTTAATTAATTTTTTAAGTGAGTAAAGAAATATTTTCTATTAAATTTTTAATCGAACTATTGAAAAGACTTTAATGAAAATGTTAATTGATTCCGTTAATACATTTTTATTAAATTTCTAGTTTATACGTGAAGCTGATGAGCTAAACAACCTATGTCGTGAATTTTTGAGAGACCAATTAAGATTTTAATGTAATGAACAGAATTTTTAATTTCCTTCTTTATTAATAGAATTTATTTTGTCCCCATTTTGATGTTTTCCAAGCGATTTTATTTTGCGAAACAAAACAATGGAAATAAAAGACAGATCAATTTTCATATTACAATTCTCCTATAGTTGGCTTCTCAATATTCATTTTTAGACAGAAACCGTTCTTTCCATCTGAGGATTCTCTACAACTTTGTGGTACATAATGCCCTCATCTATTTTATTATATTATCATTTTTATATTCAGGATTCCAATTCAACTGTCAGTTAAGCTCCAATTAAATATCAGTAAATTGTATTTAACATATAATATAATTTTCGAGCTCCTGTCACCAGCTACAAGTTCAGCAATTTTCTTAGTTTTTATTACTTCTATTTTAAAATTGCTGCTGCCGCTGGTGTCATTAATGGCAAAACAATGAAAACAAACAAATAAAAACACCTGCATGTTGGCTCTTATAACTAAATCAAGAAATCCTTAACACTTTGTTTTTTTTTGTAACGCAAAGCGAAAGGAGGAGAGAGAAAAAACAAGCAACAACAAAAAACCTTAAAAGGATTTCTGTAATTTGAGGCGACAATGAAGACAATATTTAATTTATGTTTAAAGCGGCATATAAAATAGAACTTTTTCGACTTGGTTTTTTTATTGATTTTATTTTTTACAATTTCTAGATAAACATTTAAACGTTAAAGAGACGGAAAAGAAAAAGTAACTAATAGAAGGCAAACATCTACTGGATAAATTGCAAGAGTTATCGACGGTTTTTATTTCAAGACTTGATGTGTGACATGTTTTCAGCTGAAAACATGGACAACATTTTAAAGTTTAGTTATTTTATTTATTTATTTATTTTTTATTTTTTTTGCTAAGCTTGCACTCTACAATGGCATTGAGGGCTGCAGGCGAAAATAGCAAGAGTTGTAGAAGGGCATTAGATTTTGCTTTAGAAATTTTTAAAAGTAATAAAGATATTTCATTAACATACAATCTGCCATAACTTGAAGTCTAAGATAATGTACTCCTTTTCAATGCTGTAGCATCTCCAAAATTCTTTCAGCATCGATTTAACTTGCAGCAGTTACTTGCTTTTTTTCCACTTTATTACAATTTGAAATACACATGATGTGTCATTAACGCGCTTTTTGGCATTTTGTCTGAAGCCATCCTTGCCAGCCCCAGCCATAGGAGAACGAGTGGTTTGACAAACTAGAATGCTGGCAGCAAATATATGTTAAGAAATGGGAATGCGGATTGGAAAAAAATAAAACAAATAATATGAATAAAATAAAACAAAAAACCAACGATTGGCAGCAAACAAACTCTACACATGATATGTTTGCATTATTTGTTTCGTTGTTGCTGTTGTTTGCCAATTGATTTCCAATTAAGGATTTCACACTTCAATCTGGAGTTTAAGTAAAGAATGGCAAACACGAAACACTTGCATACATGTACTTGTGTGTCTGTGCGTGTGTGTGTGTGTGTGTATGTGTGTATGTCAAAACGTAAAAGGGATGGCTAAAATAACAAACAATTCAAAGTGTTGAAAATAAAGAAAAATTTCATATAAATAAATACATTGACTGCAACATGGTTAGAAGAATTTCATTTAGGATTTTCTGTTGGTGTCACAATTTCCTTTTTTCTCACTTTTCCCAGTGTCATCATGACACACTGATCATAGTTGAGTGCGGTTGAAAATGTATTTGCTGCAAGTCGTACATTTTTCCAGCACACCAATTAAGGACATTTAAGCATTTAATTAGCATTAAATTTATCAAAAAAAATTTATAAACTAACAATCAACTTTCAGTTTTTTTTTTTGTTTTTTTGTTTTTTCCCCTAATGATGATTTATGTTCCATTGTCAATTGTCAATGATATAAAATACAACTTACCTGAAAATCTGGTGTTTTGTGCGTAAAAGCCACTGAAAATAGAAAAAACAAACTCAATCTAGTTACACTTCTTAAGAATTTTTCTAAAGGCTACATTTAACTTAAACGATATAAATAACAATTAGAAACATTAGAAGAATGTGACCTTTCCTCTGTAAAATCTGACAAAATTATTCTTTTGATAACATGAAATTGTTGCATGTCTTATATCTAAAATACAAATTATAGGGTGTTTTTCATAGAGTGACACAAGTTGAAATCATATTAAGACAAGGAAATATATTTTTAATACCAATGAAACGTGGTTTATTCAAACGGAAATTTTATGAACTTAATGTTTAAATATGATTTCTGCCATGTGGCCGCCACGGCTGGCGCGTAGAATACGCAATCTGGAACACCAATTTTCACCAACAAAAAAAATCTTCCATAAAGTGGAAGGGCACAACCCCAGTTGCCTCGATCCTCCGCCTACTTTAGCCAACAGCACTCTAATGAGCTCTAGGCACACAATTTCATATCGCCAACATAAATATTTTCCCTCCTAATCGAACAAAAAAAAATTAAATAATTCTATCACGTTGGCTGCCAAAGCCTTTTTAGAATTTTGATCGTTCAATAGTAATTTAACCATTTTGGTCACCAGAGGCCAACAACTTATTTTTGTTCTATTTTGTTTCTTAGTGCCTAAAAATTTAAATTTCCAACTTTTTTATTATCCAAAAAAATACCACTAAAAAACACAGCGGCCATGGGAAATACACCAAAATGTTCACCACAGGCCAGAGAATCTAAATTCCATGTAAAATTCCATATTAAAATGTAGGAAAACGTGCGACGTGGCCTCAGGGTAACATTTAGGTGTCGTACGAAAACGTGCGACGTGGCCTCAGGGTAACATTTAGGTGCCGCATGAAAATGTGCGACGTGGCCTCAGGGTAACCTTTAGGTGTCGCATGAAAACGTGCGACGTGGCAGCCAACTTGCTATGCGGGTAATTCGATTTTAATAAAATTTCATGCAGAATTTATGGAGACAAAAAAAAAGGTCTTAAAGTGGCCCATAAACTATACAATAGTATTGTACTCGTATACGCTATTTGCCACAATATTTCCATTTTGCTCTCTATTATGCAATAGGTTGAAAAGAGGACCAACAACTTGCATAAATACGTTACTTATTACACTTACACCACAGCGGCATTTTTCACCGCCATTATGCAATACATTCCGAATAATTAAAAGTAGACAACAATGTTTTGCACAATGCTGCCAACCCATTTCACAGTATATAGCACATCTTTAGGTTGTAAAATGAAAATCAAGTTTTCATATTTTCCAGCTTCGGTGCGATCTTTTTGACTTTTGCTACCCTCCAAAAAAGAATATGGAGGGTATATACACTTTGTCATTCCGTTTGTAACGCAGCGAAATATCCATCTGAGACCCCCTAAAATATATATATTATTGATCAGTGATGAACTTTAAGACGATCTGAGCATGTCCGTCCGTCCCTCCGTCTGTGGAAATCAGGATTCAGTCCAAACTAAAAGAGCTAGACTCTTAAAATGTGGTATAAATATATCTTGAAGGATAGCACAGGTTAAGTTCGGAGATGGGCTAAGTCGGGCAAGAGGAAAAAAAGTTCCCCTAAGAAGAACTAAACCAACCCCTAAAAAACAACATAATTTTTAAAGTTTTTTTTGGTAATTTTGTTCAACAAATGATATATTTTTATATTAAAGAAAGTGCAGCGCGTCAAACTTGGAGCCATTAAAATAAAAAAATAATTTTTGGACCCCGCCGCCTTTAGTGGGCGTTATTATATGCAAAAATAGTGTAAAAATGTAACAAATTGTTTCACTTAAGCCTACATTCCTTAAAAATAACATTTTTAAGCTTTAATGACGAAGCTGAGACGTAACCTGGTACTACTCTGCCCTACCACCTCCTCCCCCTTTGCCCCCTAAATAACCCTATCAAAAAAAATTTTTTTTTTTAATTTTGTATATAATAATACATTTATTTTTGAAGTTTTATGAGAAAGCTGAAATGTCTCTCCCACAGCCCTTGCCAGAGCGACCCCGCCAAAATACAGTTTTAATACCCTCCAACGTGAATTGGACCCCATGAAGTATATATATTATTGATCAGTGATGACGTCTAACAGCCATACCTAAATACGGGCGGAAAGCGGAACGTTTTTTTCCGCTGAGCTTTAACGCTGATATGCCATACCTAAACAAAAGCGGCAGCGTTATGTAAAAAAACAATAAAAACAGGGTTATCAAACAAACAAATTAAACAACCCTGTTTATTTTAACAGCTGGACGGACGACACTTGTGATTTTGTTATTGAAATTTTGTACAAATTACAAACGTGCATACATATGTATGTATATAATCATATTGTAAATATTTTCTTACCACCATTTTCTAATACGAAGTGCACAAATTTTTTCTTTTATTATATATTTCACTTTTGTAAATCTTTGCTCTTTTTCTCTGGTTACAATTCTCTTCTTTTGCAACCAACTTCATTAGAAAACGCTCTGTCAAAATCGTATTTTCCAATAGCAAAGCGATGTCGCCGCGGTATTTCGGTATGCTCCATACAAAATGTATGGACATGAGAACTTTTGACAGCTAAAAAACGCTTGCCGCCCGTATTTAGTGATGGCAGTAAGACGGTCTAGCAATGCCCATACGTTCGTCTGTGGAAAACATGATATTGTCGACTTTTTGAACCCCGCCCCTTTTAGTGGTCGTTGACGTGCGATATTATATAAAGAAACTCCGCCCCACCAAGTTACAAATTTTGAATTTTCTTACTAAATATTTGGAGAGTATTTAAGATTCGACCCGGTCGAATATAACGATTTTACTTGTTTTATTTCTAATGCCTAAGAATTTCTTACAAAAACATCAAATATGTTTCATATTATATAAAAAACAGAATATATTTATTTTAGTTGTTCATTTTTATTTAGCATAAAAAGTGTTAATTGTCCAACTCTGGAACCATCTATTAGATTTTGTTTCATTTTTAATACCAAATAAATTCTACCTGAAGTATAAATTAGGTTTAATAAACAAACAAAAAATCGGAAATGAATTTTTGGCTGGTTATTTTTATATGACAAAAATATGTTACAATTTTCCAGCTCTGGAAACATATTTTGAATTTTTCCGATTTTCATTAGCAATCTATTTAAGAATATTTCCACTATACGAGTATCAATCCAAGAGCGAAGTCTGTAGCTTTTTTGGGGGCTCCGGTTTTACACACAGACAGACGGACATCGCTTATTCGACATCCGCATTCGTAAGGATCTAGAATATATATAGAGTTTATATTTATTAATATTGTGGAATTTATTTACACCCGGACTGACAAACCATACGTGCACCCTTTCACAATTTTTGGTACAAAAACGAATGCGATTTATTGCTTAGATGCCCCGAATTCCCAAAGACATTTTTCAAAATCCCAAAATCGGGATTTTTTCATCGTTTTTGCCAGTATTTTTCTTAATTTTTTACAAAATGTTTTTTTCGTGGTATAGCTATAGTATTGCCTTTTAAATAAGTGTAAATATGGAGTGGACTTGAAAAAAAATTATTAAGAAATAATTAACGATCCTTTAAAAGAAATTAATTTAAATCGTTTATAAGTTCACATCGAGTTCTTTTAACAAAATGTTTCATATCAAGTGTTTTATTTAAATGTACGACAGAAAAGTTGTTGGTTATCGCTACAGATTTGTGCTCTCTGTTAACCAAACAGTGGGACGCAGCATGCGAAAAGTTAATATTTAAATTTTTTAGTGGCATTTCGCGTAAACTACAGCATCTTCGAGCTCTTGGATAGGAAAATCTGTCTGCAAAAAAATAACTTTTTAATCACATCAAAACTATCTGTTCATTAATTCAAAATAGATTCGAAATTTTCATCACGTCGAGGTGGCTCAATTCGGGGTCCGGCGCCTCCGCCCTGTTTACAGATATAAAATCCCAACTCTTAATTTTAGCTCAATAGCAGTTCTTTTAATGTTGTATGAATTTTTATTACAATCGGAAATCCTTAGCGAAACGGCAGTATTATTTCCTATCCACTGTGCAGTCATTAGAACCTAGTTTGTGTAGTGTATGGTGCAAGCAAAGCATCACAACAACAAACTATAGCATTTTGTGTCATCTCATTTGGACTGCAATTTAGAAATTTACAGTTTGGAAGCCACACAATGAAATATACGATAATAACAACCGTTGCCACAAGGACACTCTATGGTGTTTGCAAGTGTTGGCACAAAATGCCATATTGTGTTCTCAGAAAACAAGCGATTTTTGTGGCATTTGTATACACACACAAGATAATGGAAAAGTCCTACAATTACCAAAACAAGCACGCATACAAACAGGCTACTCCTTCCTTCCCTTACAATCCTGGATAACTCAATAAAATATCACACAGGCAGAACCGAGGACTTTTTGCATCGATACTTTTTTTTTTGCATATTATTTTAACAAGTTGTGATATAAGCATGTAATTGCAATTGATTACTAAATTATGAAATCTTCACATGTCCTCGTATTCAGTTCAAATGCACTGTCGCAACAATAGCAAAATTCAAGGAATTGCATACTTTGTTAAACTCTTTGACACGCGCCAAGCACGCATGTCCTTCTGCCAACTCTCTATACCAGCAACGTGATGTCAGATGTAATTTTAAACCAACAGCATATTAAATAAGTAATTTGTATTGCCGGCATTTTGGAAAGAGTTGAACGAATTGTAGACACTTTACGGCAAAACAAACAAAAAACTAAACAAATGAACACAAGGAGAACAAAACAATGTTTGAAAAAGCTTTAGGCTTCATAATGAAATACCCAGTTTCACCTCGAAACAATTTAAGCTTTCTCAAATGTGTCTGACAAAAGGACGAAACTAAATATTCCCTGTATTGACGTGACTTGCTGAAGCAGACTGACAAACGAAAATATCATTATTATATGAGTGTACACAAAAATTGCATGTTAAACATTTATGACATAACAAACGTTTGTCGACAACATGTGTGCAACCAGCAAGGCCTTTAATAGAAACAGCAACAACAACAACAGCAGCAGCAATAGCAGCAGCAGCGAACGGCAAATGACAACTGGAAGGATAAAAATCACCCAAGTTGTGTATGTATGTCCCTCGCAGTGTTTGAGTGTGTATCGTTTTTAAAAGAAATATGAATCGATATGACTCGCAATCTAACACACAAACACGTGCATACAAACAAACAAACACAAAGTCGATAAATTTGCTTCCTTTTGTTTTTTGCATACTTTCTTTGTCTGTCTGTTTGACTGTCTGTCTGTCTGTCTGTTTGCCTGCTTTTCTGTGGGTCTGTCTAGCAGATTATTCACTTGCGCCTGAAATTTCTGATAAGATGATCAGCTGCCACAGTTAAAACAAAACAATGTTGTAGAAAAACACCTGAGGCCATCGCACAAATGCACCGACTGACAGGGTGAAACAGACATATAAAAGCTGTTGACGAGAAGGACAGACAGTCAAGTTACTCGTATTTTTTATTTGTCTTAAACTGAACACTCAGAACAGATGAAGCTACTAAATGAACGCATTATTAAAATAACAACCAGCAACATACACTAGGAACAGAAACAACAAACACATTTTGCACGACACACGAGAGTGTGTTCAAAAAAAAAAAAATTATAAAAAAGTGCTGTAAACACAAGAACAACTTACAAATATGCTGGCTGTTCTCATTCTCAATAGTGAGATGACTAAAGCCTTTTTTATTCGGTTGCTCGATTAAATGTTTGGCAGCCTGCCATACATTTTTGTTGCCAGGGTTTCGTTTCAAAAAAGGATCTCTTATATTTCCTTCGTTATTCATCTGGATTTTATTTATTTACTTGCAAGTATAAATTTATATTGATACACGTGCATGTGTGTATGTGCGATACTAATTACTTAAAAGCCGGCATAGACACACACACAAAAGCATCCCCACTTGTTTCGTTTACAGCAATCCATCCACATGCTAAGCCGTAAACAGGCAGCAATTAACAAGCATAAAATATATCTGCAGCAGCAGCAGCAACAGCCGTCATAGCAACAATAAAACTTGCGTAATACCAAAGACCATAAAAACGGAACAACGGACAGAAAATAATTATCAGGTGATGCACAGTGACGAGAGAATACTTGGGATGCATCCAAAGTGCGACTGTGGCAAGTGTAGGTTTTTCATAAAAGAAAACGAAAAAATAGAAGCTTAAAAATTCGTTTCTCACTTCTATACTTTATAAGTGGCTGAATTCCCAAATTCCTGCCATTCCGATAATTTAACTAAAGAGTAAACTCTTGGCGTACGCTCTTGCATACAGTGGAGTTCTTGTGGAAGGTTAAGCCACACATATTGACCGCAGCTCAAATAGTTCATAAGCTGAGACCAATTTTGGCTTCTTCTTTCTTATTTGTTTAAATAATTCAACTAAGCCACCTAATAAGTGGTGACAAAAAACACAATACACATGAGTACTGATGATAAAAGGGTTGCGGCCTTCGAAAACAGCTGTTCTGCTCTGCTGTGTAAGTTGAATAACTAAAAACTGATGTTGTTTTGCCCTTTGTGCCTTGGAATATTTATCATGTCTTTCTGATTTTTTTTTTTTTTGTAGGAGTAGAACCAGCACTCAGGGGATGACTTCTACATATGCAATGCATTGCGCCGGAACTGAAAACGAGGGGATAGTATTAAGGGGACAGATGAGGAAAGATGAGAAGATAAACACTTTTTTTGTAGCTATTTCAACCTTTTCTTCGCCGGCTAATTTTTGCTACAGGGCCGACGGAGGTGGGTGCTGTTACTCTGCTTTTTAGTACATGATAGTGTCGGTCGCCGCCAATTATGTTCAGTGATCAGTGACTATTCCTTCATCATTGATAACATACTGGCAACAACTAACACAACCATTCCCTAGTGCTGATCAGAAGAATTCAACACAATATTTCATGACTCAGCGCGGGCTCGAACTCACGACCCTCCGCTTCATAGTCTCGTGTTCCACTACTTCAGCCAACAGCACCCACATTTAAAACAGAAAAAAAATCGAACAATTAGCCCATAAATCTTAACTCAATTTAATAAAGGCATATATTCCACGAAAAAATTCTTCAATTTTGTTTTTTCAGATTTTTCCACTTCCTTTTAATTTTTAGGTCTATATTTTATGTATTTCTTGTATTCACTTTTCAATATTTCGTTAACCTTTGGTTAACTTCTTCAGAAACTTTTAATATTTTCTTTTTTTGCTTTCAATCAAAACAAAAAATCCAAAACACAAACAAAAATTATTGAAATCAAAAAAGAATATATTCCGAAAAAAAAAACAAAATATAAGATTCCCTGAAAAAGTTAACCAAAGATTAACGAAATGTCGAAAAGTGAATACAATAAATATATAAAATATAGACCTAAAGCTTAAAATACTTAAATTCATCAAAATTGGTTTCCAAAAAATAGTCTAAATGCGTTCATTAGCACGATCTAGGCGGCCAATTGACCGGCCCAAAAGTGAAATAAACTGTACACCAAACTCGCTTGTCAATTGGGCCTTTGTTTTGCCCGCTGTGTGGCATATGGCACGATATTGTTGAAACTACATGTCTGCCAGGTGGTACAGGTCTTCTATTTAGAATACCAAAAATTTTTAATCATCGCATTTTAATCAATGCCTGCCATTGTCAGTAACGTTCCGGCCTTCGTTGTCTTTAAAAAATAATGCCACCGGCCTATAATGCACACCAAGTAGAGCATATTTCGGAACGCTTCTAGCTGCTTGTTCAACCATTTCCTTTCTCAATCGATCATGAATCCGTTCTGCTGGTTTGATGATTATTGAAAATATTCTTAATATTCCAATCTTAATATAAAAAAATAATAAATAGAATTTGAACAAATTCATTTATTAATAAAGTAATAAAAAATCATTTGCAGTCATGCAGATTCGAACTTAAGACCAAAAATATTAACAATTTACATTACAAAGTTCGACTAATAAAAATTCATACATAATTCGATCATGAATTTTGATAATAAAATTCAATAATATGCAACCTTTATTCGTTTGCAAGTCAATTCATGGTTAAATTATCGACCAAACTGAACATGTTTGACAGTAATATGTTATATAAATAATATAAACAAAAAAACAGCTGAGCTGCCAAAAACAGTGTTGTCAAAAAAAAGTTGCTAATAAATCGTACATTATTGTGCTGCAGCTTGTAACGTTTTTGTCTAAATAAAGGCCAGACATCGGTCATATGTTATACGCCGCCTTTTTCAACTGACAACTGAGTTGAAATACATGCTTTTTTATGTGCGATGTCACATTCAGTACTTCTGTGTCAACGCAAAGTACGAAAGTTGGCCAACTCTTAACTGTTGACGTACGTTAAATACTTTGAAAAACATCAGTAAGTTTTTCAAATTGTTTTGATTAATTCTTTTGTATTGTGTGTTCAGGAAAAATTAAATAATAAAGGGTGTTTTTATAGGAGCTTGCTGATTTGAAATTTAAATAAAACACATGCCAAATTATGAAATGGCCAAAAAAATTTTTTTCTTTGGTAGATAATTTCTTGTCATTTAACATTTAAATATAATTTCGGGCATAAGGCCACCACGACTATTTTGCACAAAGGTCATTCTGGAGGTGCAATTTTCGACCACCTTTTCAAGCATTTGAGGGCGTATTTCAGCAATGACACGTTGAATACTGGTTTCCAAAGCGTCAATCGTTGCTGGTTTATCCACGTAAACCAATAATTTCAGGTATCCCCACAAAAAATAATCGAGTGGCGTCAAATCACACGAACGCGGAGGCCAATTCACCGGTCCATTTCTCGAAATAATGTTGTCGTTGAAATGTTCTTTCAATAAGTCCATTGTTTCGCCCGCAGTATGACAAGTGGCACCATCCTGTTGAAACCACATTTCGTTTACATCCATATCTTGAAGTTTTGGCACCAAAAATTCATTGATTATGATTCCGTATCGATTTCCATTCACGGTAACCGTCGTCCTTCCTCATTTTTAAAGAAATAAGGACCGATGATTCCACCAGCCCATAGACCGCACCAAACAGTACATTTATCGGGATGCATTGGTAATTCTTGAACGGCGTGTGGATTATCTTTGCTCCAAATACGGCAATTTCGCTTGTTGACATATCCATTCAACCAAAAATGCGCCTCATCACTGTAGAGAATTTTGCAGTAAAAAAGCGCATAAACATTTTTAGTTGAACACTGTTTTTGAAAATAAATTTCCACGATTTGGAAGCGTTGTTCTGGAGTTAAACTGTTCATGATGATTTGCCAAACAGTACTGAGTAGAGATGTCACTTTAAACTGTCAAAACAGCTGTCAGACAACAGAGTGATTCGTATAAAAAAAAAACTTCATAAAAAAACACCCTTTATATAAAAAATGGTATAAAATAAATAAATTTAAGTTAAATAAATAAAATGGAGAACAAATAACACATTTAATATCCGCCAACAAAGTAGGTACTCGTTTGTGCCAACCTTCTCCGTCGGTACGTTCATGTCAGTTAAAAAAGGCGACGCAGAATGTATGACAGTTTCTATGTGCCTCGGCCTTAAGACTTAAGGCTCGTATACATAAAAAATACGTTTGCTTTATAAAAGGTTTATAAAATAGATTTTTATATAAAATTTGTTTTATAAACCTTTTCTAAAGCAGAAATATTTTTTATGAATCAGAACTTAGGATTTTAATTTGGAAGTAAAAAATTATATAACAGAAGCTGAAATATATATATTTAATATTTCATGCCTGAAAAATGATTTAGTACTTAACAGGCCACTGTGCAACTTAATTTAATCTAAAAACGGAAAAGCACTTGTCTAGTTCCGAAAATAATACCAAACGACATATTACGGAAGGGCAGATAATAAAAACACACACATACAAGTATTTTACATTTTTTTCTCCAATGACTCACACATAAATGCTGGATTTCATCATTCATCCTTCAGGCATCCACATGTATATGAGTATTTTATATCTTATTTTTATTTCCACACTTGTTTATTGGGTCACTTTAAATATCATTTCTTTCTTTTTTTTTGTACTATTTCTCGGTTTCTTTTTCACTGCTACATCCTGTCTGTCCTTGTTTTAGGGGTTAAATAAAAGAATGTTTTAGATCTAACACCACAATGTGCTCGTAACTAAGCCAAACAAACACACACACACACAAATCAACCTCGTAAGTACGAGTGTGTATGTCCGTCATCAGCAGGGAACTTGTATTTTATTTCAGATGTGACCCAGATAAAAGACGACTTCCATGGTTTGCTACTATTTTTTCGTCAGTCAGTCTGTCTGCATTATTCTATTTGTTTGTACTTGTCAGTTTGTTGAGCATTTCGGCAGTTGCTTCATTTCGATTTTTATGTGTTTTCCTTTAGCGGAAGTTTCATGTCTCATATTTATATGCTTTCGAAACCTTATCACAACTGGTAAATAAAAACTATTTGTATTTAAAAGAATTAGAAGAAGAATAAGAAACCAAAAATAAATGTAATCAAATAAAACATCGTAGGTCTTTATGGAAAATCTTTCAGAAGCAGCACCGCGCCGAGTGAGAGTTAAATAAAAAGTGTGCACAGCTGTAGGTCAGGTGTTTTCCAAATGTTTTTTTAAAGTGCAAGTGTATGTATGTATGTATGTATGTGCTTACGTATGTATATCTGTGTTTTATGTTTAAACTAATTATATTGAATTTATATAAGAGCATTTGTTTAGGGTGAGTTTAAATGCACAATTTGGTTAAAATAATATATAATTATATCTTTAACTTGTTATTTGAGCTCGAGTTCATTTATGAAAAACAATCCTAACTCTCAGCGAATTTTATTATGTCATATATGTACATACATATGTATTTTAAAGCAAAAATGAGCACAATTTTTTATTTCTATTTTTAAGCAATTAATGACACAGAGAAAACCCTTTTAGATGTTACGGAAATATAATTTTCGATATTGTAGACACGGCGAATTAATAAGAGGTAACCTTGAGAGATCAGCTGATTAGAGTTCGCTTTGCCCTGTCAAATCATAATGCCTAAGAAGTTGGTGACATTTGTATACCCTCCAAAAAAGAATTGGAGTGTATATTCACTTTGTCATTCCGTTTGTAACGCAGCGAAATATCCATGTGAGACCCCAGAAAGTATATATATTCTTGATCAGTGATGAAATCTAAGACGATCCGAGCATGTCCGTCCGTCTGTGGAAATCACAATTCAGTCCAAACGAAAAGAGCCAGACTCTTGAAATTTGGTATAAACACATCTTGAAGGATAGCACAGGTTAAGTTCGTAAATGGGTTGAATCCGGCCAGAGTGAAAAAACTTCCCCTAAGAAGAACTAAGCCAACCTCTAAAAAAACAACATAACTTTGAAAGTGGAACAAAAAAAAATTCCGAAAAATGGGACATAAAGAAAAATATTATAACAATAACATGTTAACATCAGGTTGATACAGTTCTCGTATTCTTTTTCACAATAAAATTTGTGTAAATAGGAACTGTTATCACATTCAACTAAGCCACCTAATAAGTGGTGACAAACACAATACACATGAGCACTGATGATGAAGGTGTTGCGTCTTTCGAAAACAGCTGTTCTGCTCTGCTGTGTAAGTTGAATAAAACTGATGTTGACTTGCCTTTGTGCCTTGGAATATTTATCATGTCTTTCTGAGATTTAAATTAAAAATTTCGAACAATTAGCCTATAGAATCTTAATTCAATGCAATATAGCAAATAAAATGTTCGTTAAAATTCTTACTACACTTGAAAGTTTTTTTTTTGTAATTTTGTTAAACATATGATGTATTTTTATGTCAAAGAAGGTCCAACGCGTTAACATTGAAGCTATAAAATCAAAAAAATTTAATTTTTGGACCCCGCCCCCTTTAGTGGACGTTATTATATGCAAATGTAGTGTAAAAATTTAACAAATTGTTTTACTGAAGTCTACATTCCTTAAAAATAACATTTTTAAACATTAATGATGAAGCTGAGACGTAACCTGGTACTCCTCTGCCCTACCCCCTCTTCCCCCTAAAAAAAAAATTGAATAAATTTTACATTTAATTATTCCGAACATATATTTTCGGAGTTTTATAGCAAAGCTGAAATGTCTCCCACACGGTACTTTCTAGAGAGACCCCGACAAAATACAGTTTTTATACAACACGAAAAGAATTGGACTCCCTTGATCAGGGGAAAAGGGGAAACTTAGAAAGTGAATTCAACTTCAGAGTGTATACTGATGGATCAAGGATGATCCGTGGTGTAGGCGCTGGGGTCTTCTCGAGGGACCTTGGAATAAGACTCTCGCTCCGTCTCCCAGATGAATCCAGCGTATTTCAGGCTGAGATACTGGCTATAAGGGAGGCGGCGAGGCTGTTAATTGATAGGGGTGTTCAGGGTAGAGTCGGTATCTTTGTCGATAGCCAGGCGGCACTCCTGTCTCTCAGGTCGTTCACTACTTCGTCTACTCTGGTAGCCCAATGCAAAGAGCTGCTATCCAGACTGGGAGGTCAGATAGACGCTACCCTCATCTGGGTACCCGCACACAGCAATTTCTTTGGAAACGAACAGGCAGATGAGCTAGCTAAGGCTGGATCTGCTAAGGACGTCTCCACTGCCGTATCAGTGGACATGCCGTTTGGCACCCTAAAGAGCACCATTCAGAGCCATTTCCGGCAGAAAGCGGCGTACAGGTGGCGCAAGATGAACACGTGCAGGGTGACTAGAAGCATGTGGCCATGTAATAACGACAATAGAACAGCACAATTGATCAACAGGAATCGCAGGAACATCTCAAGGCTCGTAGCGGTTGTGACAGGGCACTGGGCAATAGGCAGACATGCAGGCAGGTTAGGTCTCAACCATAATGCATTCTGTCGGAGCTGCCGGGATCAGAGCAAGGAAGAGACAGTTTATCACTTCCTTTGCGAATGCCCGGCCTTGCACAACACGAGACACAAATTCTTAGGCAACAGTATTATAGGCGACCTCGCGGAGTTATCAGGTACAGGTCTGGGGGACCTTATTAGATACCTCAATGCGACGGGTTGGATCTAGTAACCATCCGTATCCGAGATCAGGATACGGCTTCCATAGGTAGTCACTGACGAGTGGAGTGGTTTTTCAAAACGGGATCTCAGAGATCCTAGTTGAATGCTTGCGTGTAGCGGGCAGCCACGTATACCAACCAACCAACCTTGATCAGTGATGAAGTCTAAGCCGATCTGGTATTGCCCATATGTTAGTCTGTGGAAAACATTATATATATTTTATGACCCCCGCCCCCTTTAGTGGGCGTTGACGTACAATATTATATGCAAAAATAGTGTAAATTATTGAACAATTTGTATTCCTTAAGCCTATAAGAAGCTGAGATGTTCTCTGATCTTGCAGAGGTAGGACGTCTCCCCCACGGCCCTTCTCGGAATGTCTCTGTCAAAATAGACATTTAAAATTGGGTACAGAGATGTTTTAAGGGAACTCTGTTCCACCAAGTTAAACATTTTAAATTTACTTACGAAATATTTAGAGGGTATTTAAGATTCGAGCCGCTCGATTATAACGTTTTTAATTAATGCTTTCTGTTTGTTATGTGGTCAAGTATGTCTATATGCCTGCATTTCATTGGTTCTTACACCAAATCATCAGTAGACTTTGACCCAAGTCCAAAATAACAAAACCTCTCAGCTTATACATAAACTCCCAAAAATGAGTTGAGAATTACACAAGCAAAACCATAGGATTTGAAATTCAAGAATTTAAAATTTAATTTAATTTAATTGAGACAATATGTCGAATAAACGATTTTAAAAACGTTTGTAATTAATTTTATTTAGATAAAATTATTATTATTTCGTATTTATTTAGTTGCTTTGTTTTATTTTGATTATTATGTTGAAGGATCCCAAAGGAACAGAGTTCAAAGGTTGTTTGTGGTAAAAAAAATATTGAAGTTGTTGATTTACTGCAGAAACACATAATTGCTATGAGTGAATGTTTGCAGATGAGCAGAAATCTGTTTGCGAGGTAAAATAACCTAAATCAGTCCTATCAGCTTCCTATTTGATATTTGATCCGTCCTTCTAACAATACGCCGCACTTTCATTATAAGAACATCAAAGTCCTTTTTTATTAAACTAGATTAAACCAACAACATCCTCCTATCCCATATTATTTTATAGAAATTCTAATAAAATTAAATGAGTTCGCCAGGGTCAATTGAATCATTTATTTTTGCATATTTCCAACTGCAAAAAGTCTAATTATAAAATAAACAATATACGTTACAGATTGACTGAATACTTACATATATTTTAATTAAGTTGTCATAAATGTTTTGAAAGATATTTAATATAAAATCAATCAAAAAAATTTCCTTTAGATTGGATTTTGCAACAAGTCAACACATTAAAGCGTTTTTAGTTCACGATGCTAATAAATAATTACAAAAGCATTACTTCTTATTATTGTTTTGTTTAATGAAACGTTGTTTGTAAAACTTAATTGAAATTATTTGGAATTATTGAATAATTGTTTATTGAAAACTTTTTACAATTAATTTATACACTTTAATCATTGTCAATATTGCAAAATACAGCAACTGCTAAACAAAAGGAAAAAAAATTTACAAAAAAAAACTCAATTCACTGTTATACGAATGTGCAAATAAATAAATTGTTGTAAATTATACAAATTTAATTCTGTACTTTAAAACAGATGCATTCAATGTTAGCCTCACGAGTTATAATTTAGCAATTAATTTAGCATCATCGCAACTTAACGTTGAGTGCATACACTGCAAATAAATATTCAAGTCTTGTGTGACTATTTCACAACGAATAAAATTAACACTAAAACAAGTGAAAACGTTATATTTTTAAATACCCTCCAAATATTTAATAAGTAAATTTAAAATGTTCAACTTCGTGGGATAGAGTTCCTTTAAGACATCTACATCTACACAATTTTAAATCTCAATTTTGACAGAGTCATTCCCCGGGAAGGGTCGTGGGGGAGACGTTTCCCCTCTGCAAGATCAGAGAACATCTCAGCTTCTTATAGGCTTAAGGAAGACAAATTGTTCAATATTTACATTATTTTTGCATATAATATCGTACGGCAACGCCCACCTAATGGGGCGGGGTTCAAAAATTCACCATATCATGTTTTCCACAGAGGAACGTGTGTGCATTCCTATATCGTCTTAGGCTTCATCACTGATCAAGAATATATATACTCTATAGGGTCCAATTCTCGTTGAAAGGTATTAAAACTGTATTTTGTCGGAGTCTCTCTGGCAAGGGCCGTGGGCGAGACATTTCACCTTTGCCATAAAACTCTAAAAATAAATGTTAGGTATAATTATATGTAAAATATTTTTTTTTATGTGTTAACATCTATACGCGCGCCCCTGGGGCAGTAAACTATCAGTTTCAATACATACGCAAGTGTAAGTGTAAGACTTTGTTTGTTTTGTTGTTGTTGCTTGGCAGTCGGTATTGAAAGTGATTATTGGGCGATTTTCATATAATTTTCCCACGCGATTTTCTCCGGAAATTCATAGCCGATTTTATTAATTTTTGGATTAAAACGCTAGTGCGGGTTTCGACGAAGAGTTTAGGCCAAAAATTAAGGCAATCCGGTATAGGCGAGCGGAGATTTAAGTGTTTTAATTCGGAGTATTAATTTGGAGTAATATTAAAAAAGTGTTTTATGTTGATCTTCGGTTTTGTCTTATGCATAGCAAAGAGAATAGTGACGTGGTTATACGTACATATATAAAAAGGAGATAGCAAGACAGCAACGTATGTAGCTTATGTACAAACATAACAATGTATGTATGTACATTTGTCTGTTGCTTTGCATTCTCTTTGTTTTTTGTGGGTTTAATATAAAATAAATAAACAAAAAGGTGTTAACACATCGCCCGTGAGTTCGAACACTCATTGATTTTTGCAACTAGACGCTCAGTGCACATCCATATATTTTCATAGGGTCATTTACGGCACAAAGGGGGAGGAGAGGGTAGGGCAAAGGAGTACCAGGTTACGTCTCAGCTTCATCATTAAAGCTTAAAAATTTTATTTCAAAGGAATGTAGGCTTAAGTAAAACAGTTTGAATTATGTATGAATTTTTATTAGTCGAACTTTCTTATGTAAATTGTTAATTTTTTCAACGGGCTTAAGTTCGAATCTGCATGACTGCAAATGATTTTTTATTATTTTATTAATAAATGAATTCGTTCAAATTCTATTTATTATTTTATATTAAGATTGGAATATTAAGAATATTTTCAATAATCATCAAACCAGCAGAACGGGTCAGACCTGATTTCGAAGCCACTACGCCATCTCATCAGCGTTCTTTGTTCAATTTTTCCACTTTTGCATTTGCAGTCATGCAGATTCGAACTTAAGCCCGTTGAAAAAATTAGTAAAACAGTTTGTTAAATTTTAAATAATTTTTGGCATGTAATAACGCCCATTAAAGTTATTTTTTTTTTATTTTATGACTCCAACTTTAATGCGTTGGACCTTCTTTGACATAAATATATATAATTTGCTTAACAAGATTACAAAAAACACAACTTAAAAAATTATGTCCCGGTTTACACTATGCAACTTTTGTTGCAGCAATTCTTATTTTGTGTGAGAGTGCTGCAATAGGAATATATACCATTTGTATTCCTTTCTCGCTCTTCCTCACTAAGCACCCAAAAAATGCTGCAACAAAAAATTGCAATTGTAAACGGGAACTATTTTGTTTTTTAGAGATTGATTTAGTTCTTCTTAGGGGAAGTTTTTTCCCTCTGGCTGGATTCAACCCATTTACGAACTTAACCTGTGCTACCCTTCAAAATATATTTATACCAAATTTCAAGGGTCTGCCTCTTTTCGTTTGGATTGATTCGTGATTTTCAGAGACAGACGGACATGGCTAGATCGTCTTAGATCTTAGCTTATATACATATATACTTTATGGGGTCTGAGATGGATATTTCGATGCGTTACAAACGGAATGACAAAGTGAATATACCCTCCAATTTTTATTTATTATACCCTCCAAAAAAGAATTTGGAAGGTATATTCACTTTGTCATTCCGTTTGTAACGCATCGAAATATCCATCTCAGACCCCATAAAGTATATATATTCTTGATCAGTGATGAAATCTAAGGCGAACTGAGCATGTCCGTCCGTCCGTCCGTCCGTCTGTAGAAATCACGATTCAGTCCAAACGAAAAGAGCTAGACTCTTGAAATTTGGCATAAATATATTTTGAAGCTTAGAGCAGGTTAAGTTCTGAGATGGGTAAAATCGGGCAAGAGGGAAAAAAGTTCCCCTAAGAAGAACTAAACCAACCCAGAAAAAACAACATTATTTTTAAATTTTTTTGGTTATTTTGTTAAGTAAATGATATATTTTTATGTCAAATATGGTCCAACGCCTTAAATTTAGAGCCATAAAATAAAAAAAAATATGTTTTAACCCCGCCCACTTTAGTGGGCGTTATTATAGGCAAAAATAGCATAAAAATTTAACAAATTGTTTTACTTAAGCCTACATTCCTTAAAAATAACATTTTTAAGCTTTAATGACGAATCTGAGACGAAAGCTGGTACTACTCTGGCCTACCCCCTCCTTCCCCTTCGCCCCCTAAATGACCCTACCAAAAAAAAAATTTTTTAAATTTTGTGTATAATCATCCCAAGCATTTATCTTTAGAGTTTTATGACTACCTGTTGCTGCCCTACCCCCTCCTCCCCCTTTGCCCGCTAAATGTCCCTATTAAAATAAATAAAAATTTTTTTTTAATTTTGTGCATAATCATCCCAAGCATTTATTTTTAGAGTTTGATGTCTATCTGTTTCTGCCCTACCCACTCTCCCCCTTTGCCCTCTAAATGACCCTATGAAAATAAAGAAATTTTAATTTTGAATATAATTATCCCAAGCATTTATTTTTAGAGTTTTATGACAAACGTGAAATGTTTCCCCCACAGCCCTTGCCAGAGCGACCCCGCCAAAATACAGTTTTTATACCCTCCAAAGAGAATTGGAGACCATAAAGTAAATATATTCTTGATCAGTGATGAAGTCTAAGACGGTCTAGCAATGCCCATACGTTCGTCCGTGGAAAACATGATATTGTCTATTTTTGAACCCCGCCCCCTTTAGTGGGCGTTGACGTACGATATTGTATAAAGGAACTCTGTCCCACCAAGTTAAACATTTTAAATTCACTTACCAAATATTTGGCGGGTATTTAAGATGCGACCGGGCGAATATAACGTGTTTACTTGTTTATTTTTTTTTTTTTTTGGGTATAAAAAGAATAAATCGTTTGAAGTGAGGCTTCACTATGGGAAACTGAAATTACGCTTGCAAGCTTTAGTTCAGCAATATCCATCCAAGTTGTGCAATATCTGCAATATATTAGCTCTATTTATAATCTGGCGTAAATGGTCTGGCATCGTTGCATTTACAAAATACTCTACAGCAAAAAAAAAAAATAAATACATTGAAAATGCTGTCAAATACTCTCTTTAAATAATGCAAAACCAGTTGCACAAGACTGTGAATAGAGTTATTATTATTTCTTTTTAATACAATTTTTTTTCTTTCAGTGCACAATTTATTATTTCTAACACAAGCTGCCTGGCTGCCTGTGGAACAAAGTGAGTCCGGTTACAGAGATTTGAATTAAAATCTAGGTAGACGTCCAAGTAATTTAGTGTGAAAATAGTCGTGCCTTGTTTTTTTCCTTTGAATTTCATTTTTTATTACTCGTATTATTTTTGCTTTTCTTGGAAAACATTTATCCGGCGATTATAATAAAAAATGACTTTTGATTTCATTTATTACGTTATTAATTGAAACATATTTATAATTTTATTATTATTTTTTTCAAAATTGTCAATAATTGTTGTTTTGATATTGGAAATGTATAAATTAGAGGTGTAAAAGTCAAACGATTGCAAAAGATGACGTCCAAAAAAAATTACAGTAGATTTCAAAGAGGCTAATTGTATTTAAAAAAAAATTATTTATTTAAAAAAAATAAGGTTCAAAATTAGTTTAATCGCAAAATATACAAATACGATATTTATCACAACTATTTTTGAATCTGAGAACGAGGGGGAAAAAGGCTGTTTCCCCAAGCCCCATAGAATTTTATAGATTTTTTTTTGACAACCAGTAAATAATTCACGCAACTTATGGAGAAACAATTTATTTCATATGGAGTGAAAACAATCCACCAATTACACTCAGAAAAATTCCCCATTCTTTGTGGTTTACACGATAGTAGATTCTTTGGGTTTTATTGTCTTAAACATTTAATTAAGTTAATTTAAATGTTTTTTTTGATGTGTTAACATCTATACGCGCGCCTCTAGGGCAGTAAACTATCAGTTTTAATACATACGCAAGTGTAAGTGTAAGAGTTTGTTTGTTTGTTGCTTGGCAGTCGGTATTGAAAGTGATTATTGGGCGATTTTCATATAATTTTCCCACGCGATTTTCTCCGGAAATTTATAGCCGATTTTATTAATTTTTGGATTAAAACGCTAGTGCGGGTTTCGACGAAGAGTTTAGGACAAAAATTAAGGCGATCCGATATCGGCGAGCGGAGATTTAAGTGTTTTAATTCGGAGTATTAATTTGGAGTAATATTAAAAAAGTGTTTTATGTTGATCGTCGGTTTGTCTTATGCATAGCAAAGAGAATAGTGACGTGGTTATACGTACATATATAAAAATGAGATAGCAAGACAGCAACGTATGTAGCTTATGTACAAACATAACAATGTATGTATGTACATTTGTCTGTTGCTTTGCATTCTCTTTGTTTTTTGTGGGTTTAATATAAAATAAATAAACAAAAAGGTGTTAACACATCGCCCGTGAGTTCGAACACTCATTGATTTTTTTTAAATATGGATGACATTGATGTGGACGAAATATGTTTTCAACAGGATGGTGCCAACTTCTTCGTGGTGGTCTTGCAATTTGACAACTTTCCATTATTTCCTGGTGACCCTTGGGAAGTTTTCCATTCATGCTGGCAAATCATTACCAACTAACGCCTTGAAGGTTAACTAGATAGAACAAGATCGAAAATATGGTCCAAAATTAAACCTCCCAAACGGGTTTCGTCACGAACAGCCACATTTGCAAATTTTATTGATCTTTCGAAAAATTAATTTCTTTGATTATTTTTAGACCATCCAACAACAAAAAATTGGACGGTATATCCATTTTGCCATTCCATTCCTCTAAGACCCCATAAAGTGTATATCGTTAGCTGAAATGGAAAAGGGCGTAACTAACAAAAAATTGCAAAGTCGACTTTTTAATTGATTATTATGAATGTCATGAAACGACATCGCTTGACAAAATTGTATACTATTGCGATCAATGGCACAAAAAACAAAAGGGCGTAATATGTTAATGGTTTACATTTTACAAAGTTTTTTGTTTCTCCTGTAAAGTTTTATTGTTAGTTACCTCCTTTTGCATTTCAGCTAACGAGATATTCATATTCTTGATCATTGATGAAATTTAAGACGATCCAGCCATTAAGACAATCCAGCCATTACGATTCAGTCCAAACGAAAAGTGGTAGAGTCTTGAAATTTGGTAAATATAAATTTTGAGGTATAGCATAGGTCAAGTTCGTAAATGGGCGGAATCGAGCCAGAGGGAAAAAAGTTGCCCTAATAAGAACTAAGCCAACCTCTAAGAAACAGCATGATTTTTAACGATTTTTTGTCATTTTGTTAAGCAAATGATATATGTTTATGTCAAAGAAGATCCAAAGCGTTAAAATTGGGGTCAAAAAATCAGAAAATTCCATTTTTGGATCCCGCCTCTTTATAGGGGGCTAAATTAACATACATATTACATGGGGAGATGGTTTAAATATTTAACAAATTGTACTCTTTAAGACTACATTTTTTAAAAATTAAATTTTTAAGCTGTTCTCTGATCTTACTCTAAACTACCCCTTTATCCACCTTTACACCCTAAATGATCCTATCAAAATAAAAATTTTTGTTTCTACATCTAATTGCCCCAAAACTTTACTTTTTAAGTTTTCACGACAAAAGAGACAATGGGAAATTTTTAAAAGATTCAAATAACAATAAGAATAGTTTTTAATTAATAAATAATTGGAGAGTATCTAAGATTCGACCCGGTTGAATACAACGTTCTTACTTGAATTTTTTTTTTATTTTTTTCATTGAGCTTAAAAATCAGACAAATTTTTATAGAAAAATAGTTCTGTTATTAAACTTTATTTAAGGTAAGAAATATTCGCCCCTATTATGAATGGCAACGTCGACGTCACATCAACTCGACAGTAAAAAATTATCACTTGTCTGCTAGTTGTCGATAACAATTAATTACTCTTGACAATTTTCTTGCATTCTCTAGGGCATATAGTATCGAAAGAACATGTCAACAGTTGTCAGTTGCTGTCGAAAAAGAGTGGACAAGCGACAATTTTTTGCTGTCGTCTTGATACGGCGTCGATGTCGTCATTCATAATAGGGGCGATTGATATAAATTAAGTTTTAATATAATTCGGCTGTTCTACGCAAGAAAAGCAAAGTGATCATTATAAGAGTTCGTAGCGAATTTCTGTTCGCTATTCACTGAAGCTAATCTGCAGGAAGCTTTTACCTAAAATTTCTTAGTGAAACTCTAGATATTATGTTAAACTCAAAGTCAAGAGCTGTGGTTTTGTCTTGTTTTCAATTTAATATTGCCAACCTCATGACTATAAATTATTAGTTTTGTAACAGAATTCGCACAAAAGCTTCCCTGAAGAGTTGCATTAGCCCCAGTGAAATGCTCATAGCAACTGGTTAAGAGCCCGTAAAATCATCACTTTCCTTTTTTAAATTTATTAACTTGCAAAAAACGGCACACTTACATTTATATCTAGTGTCAAACAACATTTTGCACAAATAAGTTTTATTAATAAAAACTGCTTAAGATTTATAAATGAAATTATAAAAATCTTGAGATCATAAATTCACATGTAATTTCTAAAAACTAATTAAAATATCAATTTATATGACAAATTGTATTATAAAATGACACAGCAATTTGCTGCGTTATATTATTTTCAGTTTCGCGCCCATGATGTAGAGTTCCAATTTTAGAAAATAATATTTATTTATTTGTGTTAAACACTTATGACTTCAATTAAATAATTTGCTCATGTTAATTCAGCAACTATTTCCAAGCCAAATGTTTTATTTTTAGCAATGCTTGAAATTAAAAATATATAAAAGAAACATTTATAATTATTAACACAATTAGCACTCGATATCTAATAGGCAGGCGCGTGTATGTGTGTGTGTGTGCGTGTGTGTTAACGCAAATAGTATCTAGGGCCACAGATCCACAAATTTTGATTGTCAATATTTCTATGAAAATGTTTTATACAAAACAACTGTTGCTTTTGGAATATAAAACAATACAAGTATTTAACAGACACTTGAAGGTGTGTCTGCAAGTTTAATAAATTTAATAAAATTTCATATACAACAAAATTAGATTTAGTAAGAATTTTAACGAACATTTTATATTGCTATATTAAATTGAATTAAGATTCTATAGGCTAATTGTTCGAAATTTTTAATTTAAATCTCAGAAAGACATGATAAATATTCCAAGGCACAAAGGCAAGTCAACATCAGTTTTTGTTATTCAACTTACACAGCAGAGCAGAACAGCTGTTTTCGGAAGACGCAACCCTTTCATCATCAGTGCTCATGTGTATTGTGTTTGTCACCACTTATTAGGTGGCTTAGTTGAATTTGATAACAGTTCCTATTTACAGAAATTTTATTGTGAAAAAGAATACGAGAACTGTATCAAGCTGGTGTTAACATGTTATTGTTATAATACCCGTGTTGCCGCTTGATTATTTTTTTTTCATGTCCCATTTTTCTGATTTTTTTGTTCCATCATACCTAAGTCAAACTTTTTTGATTTGAATAAGTGGTGACAATCACAATACACATGAGCACTGATGATGAAAGGGTTGCGTCTTTCGAAAACAGCTGTTCTGCTCTGCTGTGTAAGTTGAATAACAAAAACTGATGTTGACTTGCTTTTGTGCCTTGGAATATTTATCATGTCTTTCTGAGATTTAAATTAAAAATTTCGAACAATTAGCCTATAGAATCTTAATTCAATTTAATATAAATTAGATTTAATTAATAAATTAGAATAATATATTCAGTGGTACTAAATCTTGTATACCCTTTAACACAATAAAAAGTTAATTTTTAATGACTTTTTTATAAACACTTTTAACACTTTCCCATATTGTATTTGTAGCATTTTTCTTAAGACTGGCTGCAGTCTTTATAAAAAAACAAATTTGTGTTTGATAAGTAATTTAAAAAATAATTTCAATACCAATTTGAGTTTTATGAATACAGCACATAGTGGAGTCATCAACCTTACTTTCGCGTATCAATTGATATCTTCACGGCTGCCGCACAAAAATTTTATATGTGGGCAACTCTACTAAACAATCGGATATAAACGATTTTAAATTAAGGGAAAAGTTAAGAGTCTTTAAAAAAAATAATTTATATAATTTCAAACAAAGCTTTCATTTCTTAAAGTACGTTTTAAATACAAATTCATTCTTTATGAATACAGCACATAGTGGAGTCACAAACCTTTCTTTAGTAGTTCAATTGTTATCTTCACGACTTCCTCGTTATGGCTCACAAAAATTTGATATGGCCAGTAGACTTGTATCCAAATAGCTCATTCGCTCAGTTTTGACAAGAACCTCTGATCAAAAACCCATTTAAATTATATAGGTTTGATCAGAGGGTCTTGTCAAAACTGAGCGAATGAGCTAGTTGGACCCAAGTTTAATGGCCAGCTCTACGAAATCATAAATCGGATATGATTTTAAATTAAGAAAACAGTTAACCGGATAACAATTAATCGGTTAACCGATTAGAGGTCAGTTAAAAACTAAGAAGATTACATAAATAATAATTCAACTGTGTAGCATATAATGAAAAATGTGGGCGAAAATTTACTTCATTTGAGAATATCTGATTCAAAACTGATTCAAAATATAGGAAGACTTGTGACGTGGCTTCAAAAAAAAAATCATATCTCCTGTTAGCCAGGGTTTCCGTGTGATTGGTAAAAAATTTAATTTTCCGTTTTATAGAAAAACTTTGTATTATTTAAATATCACTTTAATAAAATAAAATGCATAGCTAATTTAAAAATACACTGATTACAATCAACCATTGTCAACTAGATAAGCAAAAAAAATGCCGATGACGTGCATTGCGCCTCAAAGAATACATTTCAACAGCAGTCGTAATCTTATTTTAAGATAATATTTTTCGTATTAAAACAGTTAACAAATTCGTTACCATGTAACAAGAAAAATTCCAAAAAATTTCAATGGCAGCCGACGATTAAGGACAAGGGCTACGAAATAGATAAATATTGATCTACAGCAAACTTTTTAAAAATAATATTAAATAAGTCATTTGTTCGTGAAAACAACAATATGTGCGTCACGTGTTATATGCGAAATAAGACACAAAAATAATTTTATCTACCTAATCTTTACACTCCACTACAGAGCAGGAAAAAAATCGTGATTAAAGTATTTAACAAATAAAAATATCAACACGAAGACGAAGAGAACATACATATACTCGTACACAAAATGCGAACTCAAATAAGCAAAATTTTAACACATTCTCATTATCAACTCGAAATAATTATTATCAACAGCCACCACCTCCTCCAACAGCTACAACGAAACCGGTACCATACCCGAAACCTTCATCAGCAACTAATTCATCATTTCATCTATTCAATATTTATTTGAATTTCATTTGCTCGGTGAGTGTGAGTGTGTGTGTTTTTGTGCTAAAAATCATGTGATGGCCTATCGATTTTTTTTTTTGTGAAAACAGGTGTTATTTATTTACAGCTTTATTAGTTCAGCAGAAACGAAATTTTATGAAAATAAATTTTATTTTAATTAATACTCAACAATAATTGTCAACAACAGTAACGACAATTAACCAGATCCAACTGACTAAAAATAGAGAATTGACGGTATCAATTATCACTTTATTAAAGTGAAACACAGCGGTTTGCCTGCAATGCAGCAGTTTATATTCCCTACTGCTCTTCTTCAGGTCTTTATTACAAATTCATTCAGACGTCTCTGTGTAAACGGTTGTTATCGAAAACTGGAGCTCAAATGTAACAAATTATTGTACATCACATTTAGTTGTTTAAATTTGTTTCTGATATCTTATCATTACATTAACTCTACCACATCAATTTCGGCTTATTTCATACAGGAGTAGATGCATACCCAAAAACGTACATGCCTACACACGCATTCATATATATTTTTACTTATTTTTTTCCAAATGCACAGATGTTTTAGTAGCAATTGCTGATCAAGTGCTGTTCTCACATTTCTAGGGGTATTCACAATTTGTGTTTAGTTTTGAACACAATTAGACTAAAAATTGTTCTGGAGTTGAATGTTTTTGAAATATCAAAAATTTCTAAAATACTGTTTTAGGTGGTTTTCTTTATCTGTGTCGCTCTCCAAGCAACTCTTTGAATTTGCATATTATTTGTCAGAATTACTTAAGATTATAACTGTTCAAAAGATGTTTTTAGGCTTCTCATTCGATGTGTTCGTGTTAAGGTCATAGTAAGCTATTATGTAGCACTATTTTTATGTTGTATGAATTCCGTTCCGTTTGTAATCAACTGAAAACAAGTTCGTGCGAAAAAGCAAGTGAAGCCAAGTTCTTGTGAAAAAAATACATATGTAACTGATATAAATTGTTCGAATAATTTTCCCATTTTAGTTTTTTAATCAAGTAATGGAAACAAGATTTTTTTCGCTCAATTGTTGTTTGATTCGATTTATTGTATTTCGATTAATGTTTCTTCGGTATTTCGCTATTTGATTAATCGTTGTTCGACTAATTGTCGTTCGATTAATCATTATTCAATTAATCGTTATCCGATTAATCGTTTATTCGATTAATCGTTGATTCGATTAATCGTTGTTTCGATTAATCGTTGCCGGATTAATTGTTGTTTCGATTTATAATTTTCCGGTCAATCTTTTTTCGATTTACCCTTTTTAGATTAATCGTTGTTCTATTAATCGTTCCCCGATTAATCACTTTCCATTGACCGTTGTTTGTTTAAAGAGTGTTAGATCAATAGCTTTTTGGTTACCTCTTAAGCGATTAATCGTTGTATGATTAATTATTGTTCGATTAATCGTTATTCGATCAACCGTTTTATCCACTAATCGTTATTCCATTAATTATTATTCGAGTAATCATTATTCGATTAGTCGTTGATTCGATTAATCGTTGTTCGATTAATTGTCGTTCGATTAATCGTTATTCGATTAATCGTTGATTCGATTAATTGTTGTTTCGATTAATTATTTTTCGGTCAATCTTTTTTCAATTAACCCTTTTTAGATTAATCGTTGTTCTATTAATCGTTCCCCGATTAATCGCTTTCCATTGATCGTTTGTTTGTTTAAGGAGTGTTAGATCAATAGTTTTTTGGTTAACTATTAAACGATTAATCGTTGTATGATTAATTATTGTTCCATTAATCGTTATTCGATTAATCGTTATTCGAACAACAGTTTTACCGACTAATCGTTATTCCATTAATTGTTATTCGAGTAATCATTATTCGATTAGTCGTTGATTTGATTAATCGTTGTTGGATTCATTGTAGTTCTATTACTCGGTTTTCGATTAATCGTTTTCCGGTCAATCGTTATTCGATTAACCCTTTTTAGATTAATCGTTGTTTTGTTAATCGTTATACGATTAATCGTTTTATCGACTAATCGTTATTCGATTATTCGTTATTCGATTATTCGTTATTCGATTAATTTTATTTCATTAAATGTTATTCGATTAATCATTATTCGATTAATCGTTTTTCGGTTAGTCTTTGTTAAATTGCTCGTAGTTCGATTAACAGTTATTGGAATAGTCGTTGCTGGATTAATCGTTGTTTGTTTAATCAATCGTTTTGCCATTCTGTTAATCGTAGTTTGATTAATCGTTTAATTTTTGTTTGACCAATCTTTGCTTAATATTATTGTTCGTTGATAAATCGTTGAATGATTAATAGTTCATTATTTCTTTATATGATATTCAATTAATCGTTGCCAGATTAACCATTATTTCGATTAACAGTTTTCCAATTAGTCGTTGTTGGATTAGTTATTTTTCGATTAAAATTGTTTAGTATAATTGTTTTTTGAACAATTTTTATTCGCTTAAACTGTACTTGGCTATAGTTGCTGTGTTGCTTGTTAATCGTTGTTCTATTAATCGATAGGGTTCTAATTGTTGCAATAATTACATACGAATGATTTAAAGTGAAAGCAGTTGAACAAAAATATTTAATTGGCACATACATGACTTTTGTAGACGAAATTTCATCTCGTTACAGAAATTCAATGCTTAGTTTAATACATCTTCATAGTATTTGCTGAAGTACGGAAAAAAGTGAAAAGCAGAATAATTTGCATCTAATGTTTGATGTATTATTTTCAAGAACTTTTCCGTAACTTCATCGTGTTTCCTTGCTGTGCTAGGTTCTGTAGCAGAAATGTGTATGGCATAAATTTTCAACTTGTGTACCCCCCTAATGTTTAATAATTTATGGTCTGTATCCAATATAATCTCTCACACATTTAGGACTGCGCATATGTTTGTTGGCCGTTGTGTTTGTTTGCTGAATATAAAACATTATTATCAACTGTTGACTTAGGTTCTTTAGTACTTAAAAATTGCATTGAAAACATTTGTTGAATTTTCTCGCTATTTAATATCATGCATTTGCTTTTGAACTCTATTTTTAGCTTGTTTCGGATATTTTTTAAATACACATATTAACACACTGTTTGCACATGTGCATTTATCTTGAAAAGAATATAATAAATTACTAATAACGCAAACGTTAACTGATAAACTATGCAAATGCCGACTGAAGGAACTTCCGTTTTTTTTCTGATTATTTTCAATCTACTTAAATGATGAGATATTAATAATAAAAAAATATATACTCGTATATATCAAACTAGGTATTTTGTACATTCTGATCTTACGATGTTTTAAAAATCTGCAATTTGTAAAATACTTGTTATGCAACGTGAGTGAGTTGCGAGAAATTTTAGTTGTATATAGGGTCCGCAATCTAACGTTTTTTTTTTCAACTAGTGCTTATTTCGTGAATGGTAACACTTAGCACATGTCTGATTTGACAGATAATTAGTTTTATGCTTCCGCTGAACGAATATGGTTGACCTTCCAATGCGTTTTCGCTTCCCTAAGTGGGCCTGCGATCGACTTACAAAAGTTGGCGATTTTGCCAAAAAAAAATCATCTTTTCACAGGAAGCTCATTTTGATATTGGCGGGTATGTAAAAAAGCATTGTCGCATTTGGGGCCCAGAAAACCCGCACGCATACATTGTAAGGCCGACGCACCCAAAACGAGTCACTGTTTGGTGCGGATTTTGGTCCAGAGGCATAATTGGGCCATATTTCTTCGAAAATGACCAAGTAGTGGCCGTTACAGTCAATGGCGATCGTTATCGGGCCATGCAGCCATTTGAATGAAATTATTTTCCATTATTAACCGGAAGGATTGTACTTTCAAATAAAAAAGGAAATTTGAGAAAATATTCAGTAGTTTTTTTTATAGCATTTTCAAAAAAAAAAGTTATTTGGCGGACCCTATAGTAATCGAAATGCCAAATGTTCTACCAACATGTTCTTATGATGATAATTTTGTGTGATTTCATATAAAACAGGCATTTTTGTGTTCGTTTCTCAAAAAATAAAAAAAAACACAACAAACAAATTTTATTCATAGTTTTTTTTTTTTTTTTTTTTTTTTTTTAACTTGGACCAGCACTCAGGGGATGACCCCTATATATGCAATGCATTGCGCCGGAACTGAAAACGAGGGGATAGTATTGAGGGAACAGGTTAGGAAAGATGAGAAGATAGACAGTTTTTTTTTGTTTTTTTTTTGTAGCTATTTCAACTTTTACTTCGCCGGCTAATTTTTGCTACAGGGCCGACGAAGGTGGGTGCTGTTACTCTGCTTTTAGTACATGATAGTGGCAGTCGCTACCAATTATGTTCAGTGACCAGTGACCTATGCCTTCATCATTGAAAAAGGCTGGCAACAACCACGCCCTAATGCTGATCAGAAGAATTCAACACACTATTTCATGACT
Organism: Linnaemya tessellans; assembly: GCA_951800035.1. Lineage (NCBI taxonomy): Eukaryota > Metazoa > Arthropoda > Insecta > Diptera > Tachinidae > Linnaemya > Linnaemya tessellans. Next base: position 106,662,100 of record OX637533.1, read on the forward strand.
CAGCGCGGGCTCGAACTCAGGACCCTCCGCTCCACAGTCTCGTGTTCTACTACTTCAGCCAGCAGCACCCAATTAATTCACTATTTTCAAATGCCATATTGTTAGCATTTTCCATTGAAAAGTGCAAAAAATTTAGCGCTATTTTTTAGAAAAGAAAACAATCTTAAGTTCGAATGTGCATGACTGCAAATGATTTTTTATTATTTTATTAATAAATGAATTTGTTCAAATTCTATTTATTATTTTTTATATTAAGATTGGAATATTAAGAATATTTTCAATAATCATTAAGAATATTTTCAATAATCATCAAACCAAAATTGAACAAAGAACGCTGATGAGATGGCGTAGCGGCCTAGAAATCAGTAGTGATCCGTTCTGCTGATTTGATGATTATTGAAAATATTCTTAATATTCCAATCTTAATATAAAAAATAATAATTTATTAATAAAATAATAAAAAATCATTTGCAGTAATGCAGATTCGAACTTAAGCCCGTTGAAAAAATTAACAATTTACAAAAGAAAGTTCGACTAATAAAAATTCATACATAATTTAAAAGAAAACCACATAAGTGTGTTGTGTTTTGTTCAATGTCTTTCTATTCCTCCCCGCCATGGCGGAAATAGGTTTTACACATCATTGCTTAACTTAGTAAAAGCATACAGGGTTGTCTTACATCTTAATGACTTTAGACACTACGTACTTAATCATACAACATCTCCCTCTTTATTGGTCAAAGCTAAACTTACAGATATAGCTTACTAAGTAAAAACGTACTTAAGATACAGTTATAATGTATAGGGATATGTACGCAGTACATAACTATTTATAAATTGTTCTCATCTAAACTTACAGATATAGCTTACTAAGTAATGGCTTACTTAAGATACAGTTATAATATATGGGGATATGTACGCAGTACATAATTATCTCTTAATAAACATCATACATAATCATATTTTTAATAAGCAGCGTCTCCCACCTAATCAAACGTAAATCTACGAGGAGGCCTTATCTGCCTCCCGGATCCTGTCGTATAGACCCCATCTTGTCTACGCTCAGAAGCATCCTGACCTTGATCAACACCTGCCGTATTTCCCCGTTCAGAAATGTCGTGATCCCCATCATCTTCCCCTGTGCCCCTCTGCACAGTATCATCTATTTCCACCTCATCCTGCATTCTATTATCAAACCCATTTTTTTTTTCTTTTCTTTTGTTTCGACTTAATGTTCTTGCACTTTTTATTTATATATTTTCTTTAATTTATTTGTAGCACGTACTTAATCATACAACAAAGTGATTTCGGTATTACAACATTGTTCTAATAAAAGCTTTAAGGTAAGCGTAGACAATGCAATACGTTTCCGCAATCTTGCAAATTGGATTGTAAATTGCATCGTTTGTATTCGTGTTTCTGATTTCAGTTCGGGTTGCAATCGAGATTTCATCAACATCAAAATATGTTGATATTTTGAAATTGCACTGATGTAGATTGCATTGTTTTTATCAATAATTATTTATATTTATAATTATAATTATCAATAATTGTTGCTATTTCACTCAGCTCATCACTAATTTTTTCAATCGTATTTCTCCCGCAAATGCTTATGCCAATAAAAAAAAAGCAGAACTGATATTGCGTTTATGATTTCATCGTTGATTGCCGAGTGTGTGCTAAAACATGAACATAAACAGATTGCAATGTCTGTACCTACGGTTAGGTTCCAAATATTTTAAACTCGCAGTATCTAAATGGGCAAGCTTTTAAAGGTCGCTAAAAGAAAGTGTTATTGAAATAGGTATTGCCGTGTCCATTATATGCACACAAATGATTGAAAAAATTAGTCACCTGAAGAGAAAAATATCTTGTATATGCAATTTTTCATACTTTGACTAAGATTGTACTATCAACAGTTTAAAAGGGGATGTCCCGCATTTTTTTTTTTAGAAATTGTATTCTATTCTCGTCAATCAACAAATGCTATTATTAAATGCTTTGCGAAACATTTTCTATATGAACATTGTGCCGACCCGTATATTTTTGTATAACGGAATCGACTTAGGTTCTTCACCTTTCGCATAGAAATTGATTAACGTAAATGTGAAACGTTCACGATATTCAAAGCAATAATAAAAAAAAACTTTGTATACAACAATATTTAGTTTCAATACCTGCTAACTAATGAATATTGAAATAATTTCCGCTTGACGTCGATTGCAAGAAAATTTCAATATCATTGAAACTGAAGTGTATTCACTATCGATATTGATTTCATTCAAACGAGTGCTCATGAACTTAAAAACAAAAATCAATTCAAATTGTATTTAATAGACCACTTATTCGCAAAGGCAAAAGAAACGGTGGTATAATTTTTAGATAAGAATAAATTTTGTTATTCTTTTTTTTTGTTGTAGACAGGTGTGCATAATATTTGGCTTTTGCACACTTCTTATTTGAATATACACACACACACACGTATGCCAACTATAATCAATCATGTACGCAAGCACATACACACTTATGTTTTCAATGCACCTTTTAGATTAAAGCCTCACAAAAACTGAAATATTTATAAATTGTTAACTCTCCAAATATGTAACAGAGTGCAGGTGTACGTAGAAAAGATAATATTGTTTTGCTTTTTTTATAATCTTTTTTTTTACGTAAACTTTGATTAAACAGTGACAAAGATTGGAGGAAATAACTGAGGACAGGTAAACTTATATAAAATGATGTTGCATAGAAATAGTTAATATTTTATGGAAACTTAATTAAAGAATTTCTTCTATTACCTGCGGTGTTTACGTTTGGGGATTTATTTTAAATAACTTATGCAATTCTCAATTAGTTCTTAAATATTTGTGCATAAGACTAGAGGTTTTGTAATTTTTTAGATTGAAATTTACTATTGATTTGGTGTGAAAATAAATTAAATGCAATCATATAGACAGAAATATTTAGCACGCAACAGATAAAGCAAATGTCTAATAAATTACGTGAGACAATTGGGGTATTCACACTTCGTGCTATTTGGTCATATTGTCATAAAATCATAATATTTTAGACCAGTTTAAAAAATTTGTTGTTGTGCTGGGTGCTGTTGGCTGAAGTAGTTGAACACGAGACTATGAAGCGGAGAGTCCTGAGTTCGAGCACGCGCTGAGTCATGAAATATTGTGTTGAATTCTTCTGATCAGCATTAGTGCGTGGTTGTGTTAGTTGTTCCCAGCCTGATTCAATGATGAAGGCATAGTCACTGATCACTGAACATAATTGGCAGCGACTGACACTATCATGTACTGAAAGCAGAGTAACAGCACCCACCTTCGTCGGCCCTGTAGCAAAAATTAGCCGGCGAAGTAAAAGGTTGAAATAGCTACAAAAACAACTGTCTATCTTCTCATCTTTCCTAATCTGTCCCCTCAATACTATCCCCTCGTTTTCAGTTCCGGCGCAATGCATTCCATATATAGGGGTCATTCCCTGATTGCTGGTCCAAGATAAAAAAAAAGTCATAAAATAATAGCACTATTTCAGGTATGTTTTTGTTTTGTCATAAAACGGCTCTAGAGATCTGAGTCGAACAGTTAAAAATCTTTAGGTGAGACGGCGATGGTATATGTTTGCCGCCGTTACTTATGAATGATTCACTACTAAAAAAAAGGCTAAAAAATGATTCATACCCATATGTCTGTACATTGAATCACATTTTTATAACAGAAAAAAAATTAAAAGAGAGTAAATTGTAAAAACTAAATATATAGAAGTGAAAAATCTTTCTCGTTTAACTTACGTAGCTGGCAGCCACTGAACGTTTTTCCGTATGACGCCGCAAAAAAATGTATTCAGCTCATATCAAGTCAGCAGCTGTTTTAGTTTATACATACAAATTCATTTAGATATTCCTGTGCACCAGAAGACAAATTTAATAATTTTAAATAGAAATGGAGTTTTTAGACGATCCATTTTTAATTGTATTAATATTCTTCTGCTTTGATAACAGCTAATTACAAATGTGTTGTTATCTTATCAGCTGATCAATGTTTGAAATAGCATATTAAGTTATGACGGGTTGTTCACACCAGTCATATTTTTAGTGCTATTATTTTATGACTTATGACTTTATGACTACAATGTGAATACCCCGAATATATCAAATAAATTACATTAAATGTTAAATGCTATTTTGGACGGGAGAAACTGAAAGCATAACGAAACACGATTTTTTTTTTGTATATTTCTACGAACCTTTACTATAAAAAAATATATATTTTTCATTATATTATACAGTTAAGCTGCGATATAACGAACTTCGTTATAACGAAAAACTCAATATAACGTTTGTTTTATTGAGTCCCTTGAGAAAACCTCTTTATTGCAAAGTTTTTCATACAAAAATATACTATAGCTATAACGAACAAATTTTTAACAAAAAAGACCTCTATATAGCAAAATATTCCTTGAAATGCCCCAAATGCCCCAAATGCCCCAAATATATATATATATGGAAATCAGAATAAATCCCGTTATAAAAATAGCGAAGTGTAAATATATTTACAAGCGCATTTGTAAAGCCTCTATACAGCGAAGTACTCATACAAAACCCTCTATACAACGAAGTAAGAATAAAATTATAACAATATGGTAGTGTGCCGTTATCAAAAAAAAGAATTCTTAATGTGTGTGCAAAACTATAGTTATAACGAATTTTTTTTCGTATTTCTTCAACTTTCGTTATATCAAGGCTTTGCTGATTATATTTATAGCGAAGCAATGGCTATAACGAATTATTTTCGGATCCCCTTGGAATACGTTATATCGAAGTTTTACTGTATTTTTCATTATATTATACAGTTAAGCTTCGATATAACGAACTTCGTTAAAACGAAAAACTCAATATAACGTATGTTTTATTGAGTCCCTTGAGAAAACCTCTTTATTGCGAAAATTTTCATACAATAATACACTATAGCTATAACGAACAAATTCTGAGCAAAAAAGCCTCTCTATAATGAAATATTCCTTCAAATGCCTCAATATAACGAAATCAGAATAAATCCTAAATGGTAAAGTCCCGTTATAAAACAGCGAAGTCTAAATGTAATGACAAGCGCATTTCTAAAGCCTCTATACAACGAAGTACTTGTACAAAAGCCTCTATACAACGAAGTGAGAATAAAATTATAGCAACATGTTTTATTTTTTATTTATCTCATGAAATTGAATAATGAAAAATTTAATAAAGAAAACTATAGTTATAACGAATTTTTTTCGTATTTCTTCATATTTCGATATATCAAGGCTTTGCTGATTATATTAATAACGAAGCAATGGCTATAACGAAGTATTTTCATATTCTCTTGGAATTCGTTATATCGAAGTTTCACTGTCTGTACCATAAGTTTTTTGTTAAAACGTCAAAGTTATATCGATATGTTAATTGTATGCCGAACTCGAGTCATCCACAGGTCGATTACTGAACTTGTAGTATGAAATCATCCCAAATCTGTTTGATTGTAAAGATAATTTTGAACGAGAAATGCAATTTCTCTCAAGTACTACAAAATCATGAGAGACAGTTAAATGGTTTTGGTAGAGGTTTTGTCTTTGCCTACAATCCCCCCGTATCCGTGCCCATACTTTTCTACAAATAAATAAAAAAAACTACGTCAAACAGAGTGTACATCGCAGCTCTAAGCCGCTGAAGTCTTAAATACGTCTACCCACAGATAAGTACATATAGTGCATAATAAAAATATACTAAAGTTATTATAAAAAATTCTATATCTGCAAGATTAAAAGAAAACTAAAAAAAAAGTATTTATTAAAATATAAAGACGCCAGTTGTATAAGAAAATATTTCCTTTAAAATCTGCTTAAAGTGTTCAGAAATCATATTGCGGAATGTGGTAGAATTATAACATTAAACAAGATAAATTCTAATACATAATCAGAGCTACTGCATATTTTGAAAACTAAATAAACACTTTTGCCAAATATCTGATATATTTCTAGTTTCTTAGACAAGTTTGGACACATCAGCCCAACTTATGGGACAGGAAATTTCTATAAAGAATCAGAATACAATAATAACCTTTTTGGGGGTCACAAATGACTGACAAATATAGAAAACTATAGTTATAACTATAGTTTTAAACTATAGTATAAAACTATAGTTTTAGAATAATTTCCTCCCTATTACAAAGTTGTGACTTTGGTGCAAAGTCTATTTGGTCTGTATAGTAGATTGTTTTATTTAGTTATCAACAGTATTATTCTGTTTGTATTTTTAGCAAAAATTATATTTTTAAGCAAATATTTGCTCTTGTACACACTTAGTTGAATAAAAGATACAAAACAATACGTCAACTGAATTAAGTTTTAGATAACATTTTCATAAGACAGTTTTTTTTTTTGCTAAATATCAAACATATACAGGTGCCACTTTTGTATTTGTCAACTAGATAACGTGGAATAGTTTAACCTTCTTTATGGAATAACAATAGAAATGGCTGTCAGACTTGTAAATATTATTGCCACATGTGCTCAGGAGCAAAAAAAACGTATATTTTATGCCATTAAAATATGGGGTTTTCAAGAGAGTCTATAAGACCCTGATCTGGTGATTCTGGAAGTGGTTCAAATCTGTATCATTTTTAATGGTTTTTTAAGGAGTTGCTATTGCAATAAATTCACTTTCAATTAGTGCAAAAGAACTTTTATGGAGTTGGGAAAAGTCGCATACTGCGCTACAAATAATTTATTTTTTTTATCAATTATATATTTTATAAATACAGTCAAAGCTCGGTATAACGAATGATATAATGTCAAACCTATTCGTTATAGTGAAAAATTCGTTATATAGCGAAGATTTTTTTATGCATAATTTATTTCATTTTAGTTGATTTTTAATGCTAATACTCTATTTAAAAGCATTTTCTGCATTTAGTGTTAATAAAATAGGTTTATTCAATTTAATAACTAAACAGACATGGAATAATTATTTAGAGATGTTTGTTTCTGAGTGATTTGCAAACTTTTTTTGAATAGCTTATTCTTGTAATTCTCTTAATACTAATGACTTCGAAAAATTAATTTTATTATGTTGACTCCATTGGATGAATTTTTCCAAACACTGATAACGCTGACAAGGATATACCTCTTTTGCACTCTTCTAAAATTTTAATATTTTCACTTAAAAAAATTCTTTTTATTTTGTCAATATTTGTTTGCACTACGAAACTCAACTAAACTCCATTTAAAAACAAACCTCAATTCATACGCATGATCACATGTGTGAGAAAGATGAGATGATCGTATGTGTGAGTACACATAGAAAAAATAACGGTACTACAACGAATAATATTGTTTTTTGCTTTGTTTATTTGTAATAAAAATGTTGCATTCATATATTCAACCATTCTTTATATTGAGCGTCGAAAATAAAAATATGTGTTATATGTATAAGGTAGTCAATATCAAAAAATTATCCATTCGTTACATCGCGCATTCGTTAAAGTGAGTATTTGTTATACCGAGCTTTAGCTGTAAGTGAATTTTTTATAAATAAAATAATTTTTTATTAAGAAAAATACATATTTTTGTTTATAAGAATATTTTTTATATATAGCAAAAAATATTTTTCATAACTAAAAATAATTTTTATAAAAAAAAATTATTGTTAATTTTCTCAATAATTAACAATTTTTTAAGTTCGAATCTGCAAGACTGCAAACCATTTTTTATTATTTTATTAATAAATGAATTTGTTCAAATTCTATTGTTATTAATTTATATTAAGATTGGAATATTAAGAATATTTTTCAATAATCATCAAACCAGCAGAACGGATCAGTACTGATTTCCTTTATTAATAAAAAAATGATTTGTAGTTTCGCAGATTTGAACTTGAACCCGTTGAAAAAATTAACATCCTGTAATAAAATTAAAATAATTTGTATAAATATAAATAATTTTTATAAATAAAAATAATTTTTATAAATAAAAATAATTTTTATAAATAAAAATAATGTTTATAAACAAAACTAATTTTTATTAAAAAAATCATTTTTAGAAATAAAAGTAGTTTTTATAAATAGAAATAATTTCATATATAAAAATAATTTTTATAAATAAAAGTAACTCTTATAAATAAAAATAATTTTCATAAATAAAAGTATTTTTTATAAGTAAAAATATTTTTTACAAATAAAAATGTATTTTTTAAATTGTCAATTTTTTTGGGCTTAACTTCGAATCTGCATGACTGCAAATGATTTTTTTATTATTTTTATTAATAAATGAATTATATATTAATCGTCAGGGTTGGGGAATTTCGTACTAACCAAAAAGGTAATAACTTAAAAATATGAATGTGATAACTTCTCATATTCAATTTTCGTTAAAATATTGGTTAAATAGTTGATATTCCTACTAACTAGCACCACTTGCAAAAGTGGAAAAATTGAACAAAGAACGCTGATGAGATGGCGTAGCGGCCTCGAAATCAGTACTGCTCCGTTCTGCTGGTTTGATGATTATTGAAAATATTCTTAATTTCCAATCTTAATATAAAAAATAATAAATAGAATTTGAACAAATTCATTTATTAATAAAATAATAAAAAATGATTTGCAGTCTTGCAGATTCGAACGTAAGCCCGAAAAAATTAACAATTTACATAAGAAAAGTTCGACTAATAAAAATTCATACATAATTTAAAATAATTTTTATAAATAAAAGTAATTCTTATAAATAATTAATTTTTATAAATAAAAATTTTTTTATAAAAAAAAAATTATTTTTATAAATAAAATTGTTTTTTATAAGTAAAAATATTTTTTACAAATAAAAATATTTTTTATAAATAAAAACACATATTATGTAATTATACAAACACATACTTTTAATGAATAAATATACATATTTATTATAAAAAAAAATATTTTTTATAACTAAAAATATATTTTATATATAAAAATATTTTTTATAAATCAAAATATATTTTTATAAATAAAAATAATTTTTATAAATAAAAATAATTTTAATAAATTAAAATAGTGTTTATAAATAATAATAATTTTTATAAATAAAAATAATTTTAATAAATTAAAATAGTGTTTATAAATAATAATAATTTGTATAAATAAAAATAATTTTAATAAATTAAAATAGTGTTTATAAATAATAATAATTTTTATAAATAAAAATAATTTTTATAAATAACAATACATATTTTCTATATATAAAAACACCTATATTTTTAATAAATAAAAATACATATCTATTATAAATAAAAATAGTTTTTATAAATGGATATTTTTTTTTCAAATAAATATATTATTTTATAAATGAAAATATTCTTTTTTTATAAGCAAAAATATTTTTTAAAAACAAAAATATTTTTTATAAACAAAAATATTTTTTATATATAAAAATATGTATTTCTTATAAATAAATTTACTTTTAATAATCAAAAATATTTTTGTAAATAAAAATATTGTATTATTGAAATAAGAATTTTTTATTTGTTTATAAATAAATATATAAATAAATAGAATTTGAACAAATTCATTTATTAAATAAAAATAAAAAATAATTTGCAGTTTCGCAGATTTGAACTTAGAACCCGTTGAAAAAATTAACATCCTGTAATACAATTTGCATAAGAAAGTTCGACTAATAAAATATAAATTCATACATAATTTAAAAATATTTTTGATAAATAAAATTACTTTTATATACGAGTATATAAAAATATTTTTTATAAAAATATTTTTTATAAAAATATTTTTTATAAAAATATATTTTATAAAAATATTTTTTATATAAATATTTTTTATAAAAATATTTTTTATAAAAAAATATTTTTTATAAAAATATTTTTTATAAAAATATATAATATTTATGAAAACTACAAGGCAGCTCATTGCCTTGGATTTATTAAGGAGGTATTGAGAAGGCAGATAAAGAAAGTTGAGAAGATATAGAATTTGTTTGTAGTTATTTCAACCTTTTACTTCGGCGGCTAATGTTTGTTACAAGGCCGAAGAGGGAGGGTGCTATCAACTCTCACTCTTTACTTGCCAGTTATGTTCAGTGACCAGCGCTATTCTATTTCCCTATTCCCTAGAAGGACCCAGGATGTATAGACTTTATGGGGTCGTATATTAATAAGGGTATACAAATGGGCTGAGGAGTTACTTACATTAAACGTTTTTTATCAAAAAACCAAATCTGATTAGTTCAACTAAAATCAACCACACACATTTATATTTGGCGACCATAACGAGATAAAATTGAAGGCTCTGAAGGATGGAAAGCAAGTCCTTAGAAGAAAAATTCAAAGCTGTCTTTTTCAATAGGACAGGCGATTTATCTGCGCTTGCCTCGAACATATTTCGACTGAAAAATAAATCATCTGGATTTAAGTTGAACGCCTGCGCGTAGAGGGCAATCCACTTAAACCAAATTACCCACAATCATAACTCATCAACAACTGGCGTTTTTCGCAACAGATCCAAATAAAGAGTGTATTATTTGGCTTATTTTCTGTTACATATTATTTATCCAGTATGTTTCATGTCATTCAGGACTGGCGTTTAATTAAAAAGCTTCAAGCACACAATCTGGTGTAAGTGGAAGTAAACAATTGCATGTAAAAAAAAATAACAACAATTTCAATTTTTATATTTTCACACTCCATCGACCAGTGAAACAAAAAGCAGCATATGTTGTCATTAACATGCTGACTGACTGAGCCAGTCGCTCACTCCCAATGCAATTGTTAGAACAAAATGCTTAAATAAAAATATTACAAACGAGTAGATTGCAATATTAATCAAATATGCCGGAAAATTATTATAGAATAAAATTATCGCTTTACAGTTGATGTTAAATGTTGATTTAATTAAATAAGATGCAATATAATTAATGGCAGGGGCTGTGGGCATGGGGGAGAGTATTAAAAATAAAGTTACATTGATAAAATGGCCAATGAATTGTTGGCTGACTTAAAAGCTCATTGTGGGGGATTACTTTGCCACCTTTTGACATTTAAATAAAATTGACATTAAATACATGGAACATTTTAAATTATTATGTGTTACGATTTATAATGCATGTATTTATTTAATTATACTTTTTATAATTTTGTCTGTTCTAGTGAGTACATGTGTGTGTGTGTGTGTTTCTCCTGTTGTTCGCTTTTGTTTTGGGTGATTAAAAAATTAACAAATTAAATTAAAATGATGTAATTAAAAATCTTGTTTAATATTCAGGTTACATATGTATGCATGTGCAAGTGTGAGAGAGTATGTGTGTGTGTGTGTTTGGATGTAAATACTTTTTGTTTGAATGTTTAGCGGAACGTATGGGTGATGTGTAATTAACTAGAGTACAAAGTTATTAAATATTAATCATACGTCGTAGGAGGCAGAGGAAGAATGCATGAACATTTCATTTCATTGAATACATACATAATGGTGTGAACACAACTGGGACGAACGACGAATTTCGTTTAGTACGACGAAAACGTTGGTAAACATTCGCTTTGTGAATTCGTCGTATGAAACACAATAATGGCGAATAAATTAAAATAATGAGCAAAAAATTGTAATCCTCTGATGCCAAATTGTTTAGACTAGTGGTGTGCACCGTCAATGTATTGGTCAATTGTGTATGTGTTAAGCTTGCGAGCTACCCACCAAACACAAAGGCAAGCGTTTGAAAGGTAATGGTATTTTTATACGTAATTAGCAATATTTAATTTTTTTTTTTTTTTTTTGAAAAAAAACGTTGATTACGTAAAATTATTAATTAAAAATAAAACTTTTTCTAAGTAAGCCGTCATATGAAAAAAATTAAATAAGATAGAACAATAATTTGTTGTTTTCCATTCAAGAAAAAAATAAAATAAATAAAAGGATGGTTGCTTGCAGAAGCATAACACTGAATATTCGCAAAAAAATACGCGGTTGGATGTATCGAACTTAATACGCTTTGATATTTGTCGGCATGGAAGATCATTTTCATATGGGAAACATATTCAAAATATTTTTGATAAGATTTTACACAGACTAATTAATAAGACTAAGTGTATTACTAAATTAGGAGAATTAGTATAGTCCGTTATTGGAGAAAATTGTATAAAAGGCATTGTATGTTATCGAAATCATTTTTTATGACATAATATTTTTCGCATATCATCATGACTGAAATTGTTTGCTGGGCAAATAATCTGGAAAAATATATAAAAAAAATCGTAAGCATCCGCCTGATATTCATTCGTCGCTGTCTCATCGACGACTAAAGGCGGATTCACCAATGTTGTCCGGACAAAATTTTTTTACTGAGAATTTTCTGCAGCACGATTCACTCATTTTGAAAAATTTGTCCGGAAAATCAAAGTTGCCATACATCTAAAAAATGAGTTTTGCAAAGTGGTAGTACTGCAGCGATTTTTTATGTTTTGTTTTGTTTTCTTGATATTTTGGATGTTTGAATATTACATATTTTAAATTATTTTTCAAGAATTTGTGATAATAATAATGGATGAAAAAAGAAAATTGCTGTTCCCTATGGCTATTGAATTGCATAAAGCATTGTTATTAGCAAAGTACATATAAAAATAAACAAATAGATAATATTATTACTCATATACACAATTTAATATACCAAACACAAAATAACACCTCAACTTTGTGTGAAAAATTTTAACCTATTGGCAACTCAGTTCAATTTTGTCCGGACAAAATACAAAATTAAACCAATTCAAGCTGAGAGTTATTCGTAAAATATATTTTCTCTCTCTCAAGAAGAGAGACGTCAAACTACATATAAAAAAAAATTTTGTCCGGCAAAAATTTTGTTCGGGCAACATGGGTGAATCCGCCTTAAATTAAAGAGGGTAAGTAAGAATAAGTGTGAATGATCTCAGCACAATTGTGCTAAGAAACGGACGTATCTGGTTTAGACATTCAATAATTACTCCGGTGGTGTCCATTTTTTCCACAACAAATTCCTTTTTGTAAATATTTTCTATAAAAATGTTTGTCTGTAAATAAATTATTCTTTTCATTTAACAGCTGATGGGGTGACCATATAAAAAAGTAGAAAATAGGAAGAAATACTATATTATAAAACATGTTCAAAATTAATAAAAAGTCGTCCGAATGATAAATTTTTGTGAATTGGTGAATGCATTTTTAGTATGCACCGAAAATTTCAGTATTACATGCAACAATACAGTAGTGAACTATGTTTTTTCACAAAAAACGAGTTTGAGTATATGAAACCTGGGCACTTTATATTGGTTTATTCATCGTTCGTCTGCGTTAGAAGTAGAAATAAACCTATCGCAAAGTTCGTTGTGCACGACGTATTTCGTTCAACGTGCATACATATAAGCACAATTCACAATCCTGTGCAAATGGTCTTGCATTATAGCATTTTCAAATTGAGAAAGTATTTGAGAGCATTTTCAATGTATTTTGTTGGTGTAGAGTGCAATTATTTTGCAAATGCAATGATGCACGACCATTTGCACAAGATTGTGAATAGGGCTATAGCTTATATATTCAATAACTTATGCTAAGAACACAACTGCGACGAATTATTGGTCGCGAATATTCGTCGCCAAATATAAAACATGTGGGTGTATATGAAAGTGCACACAATCGTGGTGTTGGTCGAAATTCGTCATACTCAACGAAAGTTAAAATAGATTTATTTCTAATTGTTTCGTCAGCGAACAGTATCAGGTGACCAGATTTCATATACTCAAACTGATTTTTTATGGAAAAATATACTTCACTACTGTATTGTTGCATGTAGCACGAAAATGTTCAGTGCATACTAAGAACTCATTGACCAATTCACAAAAATTCATCATTCGGACGACTTTTTATTAATTTTAAACATTTTTTATAATATTCTCCTATTTCCTACTTTTTCATATGGTCACCCCATCAGCTGTTAAATGAAAAGAATAATTTATTTACAGCAACAAAAACTTCAGAAAATATATACGAAAAGTAATTTGTTCTGGAAAAAATGGACACCACCGGGGTAATTATTGATTGTCTAAACAATCAGGCATCAGAGGATTACAAAGATTTTTAAAAAAATTTTCAATATTTTTTTGTTCATTATTTTAATTTATTCATTGTTATTGTGTTTCATACGACGAATTTATACAGCGAATTTGTACCAACGAATTCGTCGTACTGAACGAAATTCGTCATTCGTCCCAGTTGCGTTCCTACCATTAAATGTGTTTTATTTCCAACGACGAATATTCGTAACGAAAATTTCGTCAGTCGTCTCAGTTGTGTTTCTAGCATAAATCATACATTTATATTACAAATTATATTTACCTTGAAGTTATCAAACAATTGCTATTGGAAATTGAATATTTAAGCGAAAACTAAATACTGTTAGCAAAAATAAATGAAATACCTCGAGTATTACATCTTATAGCGAAAAATTGCGCGTAATTTCATAAAAAAAAAACAATTCAACCTACACAATCCTTGTTGTAACAGTTAACATGACCCTTAATATTTGCCAATAGATTGTCAAGAAAAAAAATTGTCTTTAAATGCAAAATTAATTCTTCATTTAAATTTACTCGCTTAATTTTCAGTGGGTAGCGTTGGAAACTATTGCAATAAATTAAATAATTTCCACATACAAGTAAGTAAACATAGACATCCACAAGTGTGTGCAATTGTATGCATATTCATATATGAATATGTGCACATGTGTGTATAATTAATATATTTCGCAAATTTATTAAAATGTCACAACACTTACAGTATGACCACATGAATATTCATACAACAATCACGATATTTCAAATAAATACAACACAACTTACACACAATTTTTTTTTTTTTTAATAACAACAACTTATGAGGCAGATGTGCAGCCAAAAACTTAACGCCACTCTGGCAGCCAAAACTAACAAAAGAAACCAAAAATTATAAAAAAAATACATAAAAAATTATATGTGCAAAATTCAGCAGCTAATCTAACACAACCCGCAGTTTTATCGCAATATACATATTTTGTTGTTTTATTATCAATGTTGTACATTTGGCACATGAAAAAAAGGCAAACTACCAAAACAGCAACAACAACAATGGCAGCAAAAACAAATTTAAAAAAAAGTTATGCGTACAAAATGCAATAAGCCATCAGCAATAATGCAAAATTGCAATGACAACAACAACTTTGGGCCAATGATGCTCATGACAACAACAACAAGCAACACATGAACACAAACACGCACACAAAGCAACTACCAAAAGATCAACAGCAGCAGCAACAACAACAGCAATATTCGTAATACAAACAATTTTCAATGGAGTGCTAAATACCAAAAGCGCCAAGTTTGCATACACGCACTCACACATGAATAAATTTATAGAATTTGTGCACCGCCACCAGTGCACATAAACAGAGTGGCCAGATGCAACAATAATAATCAATAACAAAACTAGTACAGCTTTTTGGGAATACTTTGCATTCTGTGTGAATTTCCCATAACAAATAGACAATAAAAACTTTCAAACTATAAATTAAAATGTGACAAGACCATTAAATTTTCGGTGACATTTAATTTGGGGTTCTATTAACGTCCGCAAAATGATGTATGAAAAATTTTGCATAAGAAAGAATTTCACGTAAATTAAAGTTTAATAAAAAGTTCCAAACGATAGAAACATACATTTACATAGCAGATGCACTACAGCCAAATTTTTTACATTTTACCAAATAATTATAGCAAATAATCTAGAGACAAATTGTAGTCAACTTTGGGTCGAACTATCAAATTAATGTAATTTAAATGGGTTTGGTCCTAGATTTTTGTGTAAAGCGAGCAAAGGAAATAATTTCATCCAAGTCTTTTAATTTGCACAACAATTTCTTTTTATACCCTCCAAAAGAGAATATGGAGGGTATATTCACTTTGGCATTCCGTTAGTAACGCAGCGAAATATCCATCTGAGACCCCAGAAAGTATATATATTCTTGATTAATGATCACATCTAAGACGAACTGAACATGTCCGTCGGTCCGTCTGTGGAAATCACGATTCAGTTCAAACGAAAAGAGCTAGGCTCTTGAAATTTGGTATAAATATATCTTGAAGGATAGTCCAGGTTAACTTCAGAGATGGGGTAAATCGGGCAAGAGGCAAAAAAGTTCCCCTAAGAAGAACTAAACCAACCTCTAAAAACAACATAATCTTTAGTTTTTTTTTGTAATTTTGTTAAGCAAATGATACATTTTTATATTAAAGAAGGTACAACGCGTTAAACTTGGAGCCATACAAAAATTTTTTTTTGGACCCCGCCCCCCTTTAGTGGACGTTATTATATGCAAAAATAGTGTAAAAATTTAACAAATTGTTTTACTTAAGCTCACATTCTTTAAAAATAAAATGTTTAAGCTTTAATGACGAAGCTGAGATGTAACCTGGTGTTACTCTGCCCTAACCCCTCCTCCATCTTTGCCCCCTAAATGACTCTATCAAAAAAACAAAAAAAATTTAATTTTGTATTTAATTATCCCAAACATTTGTTTTTATAGTTTTATGGCAAGGGTAAAATGTCTCCCCCACAGTCCTTGCCAGAGCGACCCCGGCAAAATGCAGTTTTAATAACCCCCAAAGAGAATTAAACCCCATAAAGTATATATATTCTTGATCAGTGATGAAGTCTAAGACGATCTAACAATGCCCATAAGTTCGTTTGTGGAGAACACGATATAGTCCAGTTTTGGACCCCGCCCCGTTTGGTGGGCCTTGACGTTACAAAAATAGTGTAAATATTGAACAATCAATGTATTGCTTAAGCCTATAAGAAGCTGAGATGTTCTCTGATCTTGCAGAGGTGAAACGCCTCCCCTGCGGCCCTTCCCGCAATTAATCTGTCAAAATATAAATTTAAAATTGGGTACAGAGATGTCTTAAAAGAACTCTGTCCCACCAAGTTAAAGATTTTAAATATTTGGGGGGTATTTAAGATTCGACTCGGTCGTATATAACGTTTTTATTTGTTTTTTTTTTCATTTATTTAAAATTTCTTTTACGCTTTCTGCATTTATTATTATTAAGTTTTTCTTATAAAATATTCGAGAAATATTCGCCTAATACTAATACGCACATCACTAGGTTATATATAGTAAATATTAAAATAATAGCGGGTGGTAAATTTTAAAACTTCAACTCTTAAATTTCGTGAGGCCGTCTTAGGATTGTAAACAATTCGTATCAGAAGTCATTCAACAGAAGAGTGTGTACATAAAGTTTTATTGAAACTTGCTATTTATCGGACCCTGACAATTGTAGTTCGGCAGATATAAAAAAATTAATAATTATTATTTATTAATTTTGTATGTATCAGCCCGCTTAAATTTGTTCTAAGATTGAAACATGAAAACTCTCCAAACACACCAAGAGTTATAAGATTACGTACGTGTCCATGCATGCATTTATTTCGAAACTTTTATCAGCATAATCAAGTTTCTCATTAATATTTAAATCTGGCAACTACAGGTTTTATTGAAACATTATTTGATACGAGTATGTGTGTTAATATATCTTTATACCCAGCTGACCAAATGTTAACCAAAGTTGTTTACATGATTTGTTATAAAGATGCAATGAAAAAGAAAAGGAACTCGTATTTGGAGAACTAGCTTTTTTTCTACTACCGTGTGTTTCAGATATGTATTAAGTTTAAACTTGAGATTAACATAATCTGAAACTCAGATTTTGCCGCAAAAACGTGTTATTTCTTTTTAATATTATTTTATTAAAACATTTTAATCAAAACTAAGCTTCCCCGTCAAAGTTTTGTATACTTATATTTTCAGATTAACTAAACCAGGTTTAACTGTGCTTTCTGAAACTCCGATTTTGCCGCAAAATTTTGATTTTTTTATTATTATTGTATTAATACATTTTAAGCAAAACTAAGCTTCTCCGTCAACGTTTTGTATATGAATGGCGGCACATATATGTTTTCAGATTAACTAAACCAGGTTTAACTAGGCTTTCTGAAACTCCGATTTTGCCGCAAAAATTTTATTTTTTTTTATTATTATTTTATTAATACATTTTAAGAAAAACTATGCTTCTCCGTCAACGTTTTGTATATGAATGGCGGCACATATATGTTTTCAGATTACCTAAACCAGGTTTAATTAGGCTTTCTGAAACTTCGGTTTTACCACAGAAATTTGATTTTTTTCTTAATATTTTATTAAAACATTTTAAGCAAAAGTAAGCTTTTCCGTAAAAGTTTTGTATATGAATGGCGGCACATATATGTCTTCAGATTAACTAAACCAGGTTTAACTGGGCTTCCTGAAACTTCGATTTTGTCACAAAAATTTGATTATTATTTTATTAATACATTTTAAGCAAAACTAAGCTTCTCCGTCAAAATTTTGTATATGAATGGCGGCACATATATGTTTTCAGATTAACTAAACCACGTTTAACTGGGCTTTCACAAACCCATCCTTAGTGTGTATTTTTGCCTTACAGGAAAGTGATTGTTAAAAATATTTAAATAATTAATTAAGAAGTTATTTTAGCTACACAAAATTGGAAGTTATTAGTACTTTTGGCAAGTTTTATATTTTTGTTTATAAAAAATAAATCTATTTATAAAAAATATAATTGATTTGAACACAAAGTGATGAAAAGAAAGATTTAAGAGATATTAATATATATAAATGATTAATAAAAATTCTTCTTAGTTTCATAGACAAATTGTTTCCTTTGCACTTATGAAAAATGACATACAGAAATCAGTTTTACTTAACACCAAGAACATGACTTCGGATTTACTGAAAAGGCGTCAAATAAGACAACTTCTTGCAATTTTAACTCTATATGAAAATCATTAAAAATTATCCATAATTGTACTCCTTCCAGGATCACAACTTCAGGGTCTTATTGACTTCCTTGGAACCCCTTTTTTTGTTGGGTATCTTATCAAAGTAATAAAGCGCAATTTATTACTTGCAATTTATTTCTAGAAATATTTCTTTAATTTTTTTTTATCAGATAACAATAGATTAAAAAACTACCAAAAGTTTACTAAAAATGCATATAGCACTAGAGTTTTCAATTTCTGCAATTAGCAAAGAAAAATTTTGGATGCAAAGAAAACGTTAAAATATAGAATATCATTAATTGTTTAGCATAAAAACTTTACGCAATTTTTGTTCTTTATGTTATGGCAAAAATACTTTATATAATAATTTGACATTATGGAATGATTTAATTCAATTTATCAATTCAAAATTTTTGAAAGGATTGTGTCGACAGCCCTCTTTCTGTCCATAAAAAACTACTACTGGAAACATTATTTTGTCAGTTGGGCATGGTTTTTATCATAACCGCTAACAG
This sequence comes from Linnaemya tessellans, assembly GCA_951800035.1. Lineage (NCBI taxonomy): Eukaryota > Metazoa > Arthropoda > Insecta > Diptera > Tachinidae > Linnaemya > Linnaemya tessellans. Next base: position 106,681,535 of record OX637533.1, read on the forward strand.
CTCAAGAAAAAACAACAGCATTTTTGCATTTTTCTTCATGTGCGTGTATGTCAAATGAACGCTACAGCACACTTTAACAGAAAACTTAAGAAAACAACAACGAGGAAAAAAAGAAATAATATGGCGGCTTTTTGTCGCCAATACGTAGAGCTGACTGAAAATAATACCAAATATTTAAAACAAGTGCCAAAAAACCAATGCAGCAACAACACTATTGCATTTCTACTGCACAGCAGAGATGGAAAGCCTACATTTATAATACTGATCTCGTAAATTTTTCATTTAGAAAGAGAATCATTATTTTTTTAATATTTACAAAATGTTTATTTCATAATAAGAAAATAAACTACTTTTATTTTTGAAGACTTTTATTTTTAATTTACTACCTGGTCCACGATGTCATCCGATATCGTTGTGTCGAATAAATATATTTAAAACAAAAAAACGAAAGAATTTGCTTTTGTTTCACATGTATTTACACGACAGAACGATATCGAGTAACATCGTGGGCCCGGCAGTTAATTTAATTTAATTTATTCATTCTTTCATGATAAGCCACCCCATGGGCAATAATCGGTCTCATTATACAACTTAAGTAATTTCTAACTTCCTATTAATAATTGACCATTTCAATTTTGCATGACAACAACGAGGAATCGTCAATGAAATAAATATCACTTTAATGGAATTTATTGCATTTATAACTTCCACATTGCTATCGGTGGAAATTAACTTTGGCAGATCGAAACTGGCTCCCCGCATGCGCAATCTTGAATACAAATTGGAAATTTGAAATAGATCATGAAAATCATCACTATAATCAATCCATTCCTTCGTATGATAACAGGAAATTTTTATTTAATTATTTTTCGAAAATATTTTGCCGATTTCTTCGATCTTTTTATATCATGCACTAGTCAAATTTAAACAAAAAATCCACTTTATTCTCTTATAAAAAAAATTATAAACAAGTAAAAACGTTATATTCGACCGGGTCGAATCTTAAATACCCTCCAAATATTTAGTAAGTGAATTTATAATGTTTAACTTGGTGGAACAGAGTTCCTTTATATAATATCGTACGTCAATGCTCACTAAAGGGGGCGGGGTTCAAAAATAGGAAATATCATATTTTCCACAGACGAACGTATGGGCATTGCTAGACCGTCTTAGACTTCATCACTGATCAAAGGTCATTTAGTGGGCAAAGGGGGAGGAGGGAGCAGGACAGAAATCGGAAGTCATTAAGCTCTAAAAATAAATGCTTGGGATGATTATATACGAAATTTAAAAAATTATTTTTTTTTTTTGGTAGGGTCATTGAGAGGGTGAAGGGGGAGAAAGGGGTAGGGCAGAAACTGGTAGTCATAAAACTCTAAAAATAAATGCTTGGGATGAGTATATACTATATTTAAATTTTTTTTTTTTTGATAGGGTCATATAGCGGACAAAGGGGGAGGAGGGGGTAGGGCAGAAATCGGAAGTCATTAAGCTCTAAAAATAAATGCTTGGGATGATTATATACGAAATTTAAAAAATTATTTATTTTTTTTTTTGGTAGGGTCATTTAGAGGGTGAAGGGGGAGGAAGGGGTAGGGCAGAGTAGTACCAGGTTACGTCTCAGCTTCGTCATTAAGGCTTAAAAATGTTATTTTTAAAGAATGATGGCTTAAGTAAAATAATTTGTTAAATTTTTATGCTATTTTTGCATATAATAACGCCCACTAAAGTGGGCGGGGTCCAAAAATTATTTTTTTTATTTTATGGCTCCAAATGTAAGGCGTTGGACCGTATTTGACATAAAAATATATCATTTGCTTAACAAAATAACCAAAAAACATTAAAAATTATGTTGTTTTTTCTGGGTTGGTTTAGTTCTTCTTAGGGGAACTTTTTTCCCTCTTGCCCGATTTAGCCCACCTTCGAACTTAACCTGCTCTAAGCTTCAAAATATATTTATACCAAATTTTAAGGGTCTAGCTCTTTTCGTTTGGACTGAATCGTGATTTCCACAGACGGACGGACGGACGGACATGCTCAGATCGTCTTAGATTTCATCACTGATCAAGAATATATATACTTTACGGGGTCTGAGATGGATATTTCGATGCGTTACAAACGGAATGACAAAGTGAATATACCCTCCAAATTCTTTTTTGGAGGGTATAAAAATAACCATGAGTTTTATACAGAAAAATCGCACGATATTAATTTATATTTTCACTATTTCGAAATAATGCAAAATCAACTTTTCCAAAAGAACCTTAGTAACATTTTGAGATATCTATTTTCCGTGCCTGCTCTACAACAGCAACAATCGCAGACTTAAGTGGCAAAGTCCAAACAAAATACGAGATGCAAAAATTTCTCTAAAAAAAGGAATTGAAATGTTGTTACAACTGCTAAAATTCTAAATTCTTTGCTACAAAACGAAAGTTTGTTGTGTTCTCTTTCTTTTTTTTTTTTTTTTCATAACAGCCACATAACAATCGAACTTTTGAACGGCCACACAAAGTCCAATAAAATCGAAAAACTTTAATAAAAATAGAAAAAAATCAATCGAAAAAGTTGAATGAAATAATTTGCTTGTGAAAATCTAGAGCAAAAAAAAAATCCTTGTATATGGGTTTTTTTGACAGGGCGCTGCATTGTCAAAGTAGAAAAAATGTTAATTTAAAACAACATTTTTGAAATAAATTTAACACTTTGCGAATCTGAAATGAGTCTTGTATTTAGATTTCATTCTTTACTTAGGAAAATAGAAACACACATTATCTAATAGTTATTTAATATGAGGATGTTAATACACAATGTTATTATTGAATAATGCAGGAAAATTCATTTGATTCAAAACTAATATGCCTATTGTTATGCAATTATAAATGCATCGGCCAAATACGGCATTCAATACCGAAGACTGTAATTTGATCTCAAGTTTCCTTATTCAACTCACAAGAGATTATAGTAATTTTTCATCAAGGGAAACATTCGAAAAAGCTGTAGCAATTGTAAGATTTTTCTATTTAAAATTTTTTATATTCTAATTTGCTAAAATTATTTTTTTAAGTTTATTTGTAAGATGCCTTTTTTGGCAAATTCATGCTTTCTGATTGATATATCAGACTTAAATGTGAGAGTGGTACTTTGTGAAGTAACATGTTTAAAAAAATGTATATTTCGCGGGTTTTGGTTCTCTTTCTTGGGTACCTGTTTTGTAAAAGCAATTTTTTTAAATAGACACTTTCACAGACGTGTTATTTTGAAAATGCTTTCTTAGAGAAAAACTACACAGAAAAGTTGCATTTTCATAATGTTAATTTTTTAAATAATATTACAGTTTTTTTAATTGGTTCTTTTTGAGAAGATAACTACTTCTTTAAACAAGTACTTTTTTGAAAGCCACTTTTTTCAAAGGTACTTTTTTGAAAAGTACCTTTTTGAAAAGGTACTTTTTTTTTAAAAAACTTTTTTTGGGAATATAGTTTTTCTTGAAATGATTTTTTTTATCCGTACTTTTTGACAAAAATTTTTTTGTACATGCACTTTTTCTGAAATGGTACGCTTTTGAAACGGTACTTTTTGACATATGTATATATTTTGTTTTTAATTGTAATTTCTTTGAAATGGTTTTTTTTAAATAGGTACTTTTTCACAAAAATATTTTTTTTGTAAATGCACTTTTTTTGAAATGGTACCTTTTTGGAAAGGTACTTTTTGACATATGTATATATTTTGTTTTTAATTGTAATTTCTTTGAAATGGTTTTTTTTAATAGGTACTTTTTCACAAAAATATTTTTTTGTAAATGCAGTTTTTCTGATATGGTACCTTTTTGAAAAGGTAGTTTTTGAAAAGGTACTTTTTGACAAAAATATTTTTTTGTAAATGCACTTTGTCTGAAATGGTACTTTTTTGAAAAGGTACCTTTTCGAAAAAATACCTTTTCGAAAAAGTACTTTTTGAAAAAATTCATTTTAAAATGGTCTTTATGAAGTAGGACCTTTTCTAAAAATATTTTTTTTTTTAAATGGTACTCTTTTGAAAACATGCTTTTTGGTACTTTTATTGAAAAATACTATTTGAAAAAATGGTTTTTAAAAAAGTACTTTTTTAAAATGGTAATATTTTGAAAAGATACTTTTTTGAAATACTACTTTTTTTTGAAAAACACATATTTTCAAACGAAGCTTTTAGAAGCTGCCATTTTGAAAAGTTACCTTTTTGAAAAGTCCTTTTTTGATATATTTGTTCTATTTTTTTTTTTTTATAACAGGCTTTGTTAAAAACAAAATTTTGTAATGTTCACTTTTGTTATTAGACTGCTAAAAAGGTACAAAGTAGTAATTTTCGAAAATCCTTATTTCGAAATTTCGTTATTTTAAACTGTACTGGGAAAATGTACTTTTTCGAACTGAAACTTTTACAAAAAGCCTTTTCCTGAACAGCAAAATTGTTAAGACTTATATTTTAAAATGGGCTTTCTTTGGTAATAATTTGCACAAAAGAGCGCTGTGTAAAAGATCTTATTTGAGTTTCTATTTTATTAATTTTTTTGTAACTAGTTCTGTCAACACTATAGTAAAACTTACCAACATTCGTTAGTCTACAGCGTGCTTGGCTTTATATGCCTTTTTTTATTTTAAGCTAAATTAAGCAGCGGCATTAATAAAATCTGAAATCATTATGTATTTCTGGCTAAACCACTCCTTTAATGATATGCAACAATTTTCCGCACCCTGATTCGTTTGCCTTAAAAATAACTTGCTCTCATTCTCATTTGATACACCTGTACGCTAAAACAATTGCCACAAATTGTTTCTTGAATTCTCCGCTAATTGCAAATTTAATTTTTAAATATGCACTCGTCTTTAGCGTTAAATTTTGCATGCATTTCCCAAGTGATTGATGATCTACAATTACAAGCCATTAGATTTTATGCTAAATTAATCGATGATCTTAATCAGTTAGAATTTCAAACTTTTACTAATTGTTTTTATTTGTTAGCAAGAATTTCTTTTACATAGTAAGTGCCTTGTGTCTGCAACATGCAACCGATTGGCAGCAACATTAATAGGTAAATAAAATTGTTTAGATTTTTCAAATTTTATTATCTATCGATCATGCAAACAGTTTTGAAAAACGGTGAACGCAATATACCGCTTGTGATTACAGCAAATTATTTTTTATTATCATAAGACGTCAAAGTGTTATATAAAAGAATTTTATGAGGCGAATATTAAGACAAATTGCAGACAAGTTCACTTATGACAGAAATTATGTCGTTGAAAATGAATAGTTTAATATGTTTAAATATTTATTGTTATTTTTATGCGCTAGACAGGGAAATTTTGTAGACATTTTTTAAATTAAATTTTATATTAATTGCTTGCTGTGTTTCTGTATAATTTTCAAAGCCTGCTATGCTTTCTCCTGTGTAATTTACAACTGATTTTTAGTGTTTGCCATAAGCTAAAGAGGTGTTTCAGCTTTTGAATAATATATGGCGATTAATATATGTAATTGATAGTTTGATATTGCCGTCACTTTCGGAACAGAAGACAGATTTCAGCAAAAGAGGCATTGTATTTCAATATGGTCTCTTCTACATTCTACCCATTTAGAGTCTTTCTGATTTTTTATTACCTGCAACTTCATAACTTATCGCAAGGTGTTAACTTCACAGTTTGTTGAAAGTGTTAACAATTCATAGACGGAACATAAAGACCACAAACGTGATCAGACGTGTATTATCTTGATTGAACATGCGTTTCAGTTTTCACAGTGCGGATATATTTTTCATATCAAAATATTAAGGCAAAATGAGATGTAACTGTTTGGTCGAAATGGCTACAATATTCTTCTGGTGGAGTTCGTTCAATCAATCATAAAGACAAAATATAAAAATTAATGTATGAATTTCTATTTTAATAGTGAACCTTTATTTATGTAAATTGTATTACAGGATGTTAATTTTCCCAACAGGCTATAGGTTCAAATCTGCGAAACTGCAAATTATTTTTTTATTTTTTTTTTATTTTTTATTTTTTATTTTAATAAATGAACGTGATTACATTCTCTTTATTATTATTATTTTTTTTTTGAGAGTGGAATATTAAGAATATTTTTCATATTAAGAATATTTTTCATCAGTACTGATCCGTTCTGCTGGTTTAATGACTATGAAAAATATTCTTAATATTCCACTCTCACAAAAAAAAATAAATAATAATAAACAGAATGTAATCACGTTCATTTATTAAAATAAAAATAAATAAAAAATAATAATAATAATAATTTGCAGTTTCGCAGATTTGAACCTATAGCCTGTTGGGAAAATTAACATCCTGTAATACAAAATATAAAAATATTTTATGAAAACTTTTTAAAAGAAAGAAAGCGTTATGGAAACACATCTAAATAGTCCCCCTATTCTGTAACTAAATGTCAATGTCACGGCAAGACAACATATAGCACACTTACGTACTCCTTGTGAATAATAACTAACAACATCCTGTGACTACTTTCTAAGGTCCTGGATAAAGCAAAAGGCTATTAGAAACTAACTACTAACTATTTTCCCCTGCACCTAACCCCCCAAAGAATGCAATAAATCTGAAACTAACAATCACGTAAAACCAAAACATACGGAAAATGGCATCGAAATGTTTTGAGCGGTCGATGATTTATTAGAATGTTAACTTTGCTCAAATGAGTTTTCCTTGACATCTTTATTATTTAAACGAATAATAATTATAAATTTCATACTCAAATAGTTTAATGTGTTTTGTTTTTTTTTTTTTTATTTCGCTCCTCTTATAAGACATCTGTTTTGAAAATTGTAATTAATAAACAAATACAGCGCATGTGAATTCGAGTTTCCATGTGCAATAAAAACAAACAGACATCCAGCGGAATGAAATGTGCAAACAATTTTACAATTTATGAAAGTAACATTGTATGTCTGATTATACAGCGTCAACTATTTTTAGCCACACTTCCTTCCACTCGCTATACGATGAAGCAAAAACTTAAAGAATATTTATCTGATCTGATCTGATCTGAACCAGGCAACAAGCAAAACAAACTTTTCCATTTAAACTGTTTGATGTTTGTAACATTTTCACACCTCTGCAGCATGTTGCGCTACAACGGCAACATCACTGTCAGCCATGGCGTATAGCACATGTTCGAAGCGAGCTCCGACATGTGTGAGTTGGGCATTTCGCACGAGTGCGGCAATAAATTTTTCATCGTTTTTATTAGTCGCCTTTTAATTGTTGCCACTACAGCAACAACAAATTCATAGACTGCTAATTATTGTGTGATATTTTTTTATGAATGAATTGCTGGTTGCACTTATAGAAATGTATGCCATGAATATGCATGTGTGTCTATCAATTAACGGATCATACAAATCGCTTGAATGTGGGGATGAGGGATGGATGCTTCACCTGCTGTGAATTTTTATAGCATGCTATGAATTTATTTGCTGCTCTCTTTTAGCCCACAAAATATATGTTTGCACATAATTATATGAATACTCGTTTGGTACGCCTAATGACGGAAACATTTTTATTTATAATTTTTATTGCTTGTGCTTGATTTATTCCTTTTTAAATAATTTACGAATTGAGTTGTATTTCGGGTGTCCTATACACACATATAATTAATTAAAAAGGGGCTAAAAGTGTAAATTTATAATTTTAAGAATTGGGATGTTTATATAGGCAGCAAACCGCTTAATGCATACGGATAAAATCTCATGGATCAGATTGAAATTTATGTGACCTTTAAAGAAGTCAAAACAGGAGAAATTGGTTCCTTTGGTAGTTTTTCTCTTTTTGATCAATACAGTTCGTATCAGGATTAGAAGTCATGATAAAATTTTACTTTTTTATTAAAACCTGACTGCAATCAATAACAAAAATTCAATTTTCGTTAAAAAATATGTTCGTTAAAATATGAAAAAAAAAATTCAGAAAAACGGGACATGAAGAAAATAACTAAACGAGTATTAAATAAAAGTGTGTTACAGTTCTCGTATGCAAAATAAAAATAAATAAAAACTGTTATCATATTCAACTAAACCACTTAAAAAGTGGTGACTAACGAAATGCTCACGAGTACTGATAATGAAAGTGTGGTGGCTTTCCAAAACAGCTGCTCTGCTTTCGAAAAAAAAAATAATAATAAAAATTCACTTTACATACAAATTTAAGCTATGGCTTGAGCTACCAATAATAAATTGGAAAAACGTTCACATGTACTTAAGTATAAAATTCAAACCAAAAAAGCTTGACTTAGGTATGATGGAACAAAAAATTCAGAAAAATGGGTCATGAAGAAAAAATAATCAAACGGTAACACGGGTATTATAACAATAACATGTTAACATCAGGTTGATACAGTTCTCGTATTCTTCTTCACAATAAAATTTGTGTAAATAGGAACTGTTATCACATTCAACTAAGCCACCTAATAAGTGGTGACAAACACAATACACATGAGCACTGATGATGAAAGGGTTGCATCTTTCGAAAACAGCTGTTCTGCTCTGCTGTGTAAGTTGAATAACAAAAACTGATGTTGACTTGCCTTTGTGCCTTGGAATATTTATCATTTCTTTCTGAGATTTAAATTACAATTTCGAACAATTAGCCTATAGAGTCTTAATTCAATTTAATATAAAAATTCATTTTATTTATTGCAACCATCTTCACTTTTTCTCGCTAGTCTGCTAAAAATATGAACAATCGTGGTCAAGAAATTGCGTTTAGTTTTTATAACTCCTGCGAAATCCAATTTTCCATCCTTGGCAATGAACTTCATATTAAAATGTTGTGCACTTGTTAAGGGCAAAATATTTACAAAAGCTGCTACTATTTTACTTTCAATACTTCAAATAAGTAAATTATTGCAAAAATAATCTGCACGTCAAAACGTTCCGTAATTTATTAAAATATTCTATTCGAAGAGAAAAAGCTTTCGAATCTCAACAATAAAGCACACAAATTCGAACAGTTTCGACTTCGAATCAAATTACATAATAAACCCCCATATCCCAGAAAAACTAAAAAATTTCGATAGGCGAAAATCCTGATATTAAAATGCATGCAAATGAAATGTGTTACTAAGAGTTGGAAATATTACTGATTAATATGTAGACCATAAATAAAATAAGGGGATAACACCTCCTTCAACGACCACTTTTACACACTCGTATAGCCTAGCAAAAAAAATGTTCCGTTGCCAGAAAGCATCCAAAAGAAGACAAAAAAAATAATATATAGCAAATAAAAAATGTACTAACATGTACAATTAGTACAACATGTTGTCATTGCAACAACAACACCAACAACACTCATCCATATGCATGATTTTGTCATGCCAACTTTGCAAAACGCATCATCTGCAATTTGCCAACACTAGTTTAGTGTCACTCGTCTTTTTTTTCCTCATTTCTTTTAAGCAATTTTAATGCATGAACATATGCAGTTTCTCTTTTTTGGGCTGTCATTAGAGATGGCCGCTTGCATACGTGATTGTAGCAATTTCCACACTCACGACCGCATGTCAGTGGGTGTTTTAATGTTAGCAGAACTTTTGTGCGAATTTGTGGTGTGATTAAAATAAATTAATATTTTTTAAAGAATGATTTCTGCTCTTTCCACGGTATGTGTTACATTGCATTGCAATGTAAAATGAATAAGAAGATAAATAATTAGATGAATAATCTGGATGTATTTCAGATAAAAGAAATATTTTATAAATCGTTCAATAATACGAGTAGTTATGGTGAAGTAAAAAAGGAAGGACAAAAATGCAACAATGGAAAAAGCCAGTAACGAATAAATAAACGATTAAAATTAAAATAAACCTCTATATGTGTAACTTTTTAATCGTATGAATATTCGTAGACATTCAATACAAGCATACGACGTATTTTCAATATGATCAAAGTTAAAAAGATTAGTGTTACTTTTAATAGTTCATAAGGTAAAATGTGTAAAAAAATTGTGTTACTGTATTTTGTTTCTCCACAAAACTTCTTTGTAATGAAAATATATAAAATCGACTGCATTTTCTATAGAAGGAAATAAATTTTGATTTAAGCTGAAGTTGGTTGGCTGAAGTAGTTAATACGAAACTATGAAGAGCAGGGTCCTGACGTGGAGGGTTCGACTCCCCGTTCAGTTATGAATATTGTTGTTGTCATACTGTTACCAGGTACTCTCAGTAGCGCAGCTGTGTATTGAATTTTCCTTGGTGCGTGTTGAACTATTGTCAAAAGCAGGGACCGTAACTGTTATCACTTTTATCAAAAAAATCAAGAAATAAGAGTTATTTTTGATTTTTATATTTTTACATAGAAAATAAGTTATTTTTGATATTTATTATTTTAAATTTAAAATAAAAGTTATTTTTGATTTTTATATTTTTAAATGAAAAATAAAAGTTATTTTTGATTTTTATATTTTTAAATGAAAAATAAATGTTATTTTTGATTTTTATATTTTTAAATGAAAAATAAAAGTTATTTTTGATTTTTATATTTTTAAATGAAAAATAAAAGTTATTTTTGATTTTTATATTTTTAAATGAAAAATAAAAGTTATTTTTGATTTTTATATTTTTAAATGAAAAATAAAAGTTATTTTTGATTTTTATATTTTTAAATGAAAAATTAAAGTTATTTTTGATTTTTATATTTTTAAATGAAAAATAAATGTTATTTTTGATTTTTATATTTTTAAATGAAAAATAAAAGTTATTTTTGATTTTTATATTTTTAAATGAAAAATAAAAGTTATTTTTGATTTTTATATTTTTAAATGAAAAATAAAAGTTATTTTTGATTTTTATATTTTTAAATGAAAAATTAAAGTTATTTTCGATTTTTATATCAATAATAAAAGTTATTTTTGATTTTTATATTTTTATATCAATAATAAAAATTAATTCAAAATTCGTGACCTAGGTAATATGTTTGTGTTTCCATGGCTTCGAAAATTAGCTTTAATTGTTCATTCTGTACCTGCCACTCAAGTCAGAAAGGTCATTTTCAGCACTCAGATTAATATTGGGAGATTTGAGATATACATAATTTATCTGAGGAACATTCAAAATCAATTAAGATGGTAAAATTGAACACCTAAAAACGACCTCTTAACACTGACTTGAGTGGCAGCCAAAACTTATAAACTATTTCTATGCATTCATGTTTTTATAGCTGATATTGGATAAGTCACATAAGTCACATATTATATTCATATAGAAATTTGAATGAAGCAGCATTTTATAATACATACGGCATCAACAAATTAATAAGAATTTTGAATTGATTTTTATTATTGATATAAAAATATAAAAACCTGAAATAACTTTTATTTTTCATTTAGAATATAAAAATCAAAAATAACTTTTATTTTTCATTTAAAAAAATAAAAATCAAAAATAACACTTATTTTTCATTTAAAAAAATCAAAATCAATAATAACTTTTATTTTTCATTTAAAAAAATAAAAATCAAAAATAACTCTTACATTTGATTGTTAAAATAAAAATCAAAAATTTAAAAATCATGCAATATGTTGAATGCATTTCGCCTAAAAATCATGATGGTGTAATTAAAAGTTTTCTACGATGTTCATTTATGTATGATTTATTTCTTTAAAAATTTAAAAATAACTCTTATTTCCGGTCCCTGGTCAAAAGTTTATATACAAGCCACATACAATTTTTTTTTTATATCTTCCTTGTTAATTATGCTTCTTCTTCCTTGATTTTGACATTAGCTCTCAATTTTCCACCAACAATATACGTGTGGTTTTTGGTGTTGTTAATTGTTGGACTAATGAGAGTACCTGGTAAATCTGCCTTGCATAGCACTGATCAGTGAACATAATTGGCAGCGACTGACACTATCATGTACTGAAGAGCAGAGTCAAATAAGAGATTTAGTTTTTTACATTAATTCGATTCAACAAAATAAGGTGAATTTTCATATATTTTTTTATATTTATTCATCAATATCTATTCTCTCTCCTTCAAAGTAGGCCCCCTGAGATATCAAACGTTTCCGCCAGCATTTTTGGCAACCCTTGAAGTAGTTTTAATATGAATTTGAAAGTGTGTCTTTAAGCTTCCCCAGTGATTCGGTTCTTTTCTTCTCGGTCGTCGCAAAACAATATCCTTTCTTGAGCAAATCCAATCTTTGGAACAGCTAAAAGTCAAATGTGGTGAATATGGTAGCTGAGATATGATTGCGGTTTTGTTTTCGACCAAAAAAATATTAAAAAATGTTTTAATAAAAATTTTGCAATTTTAGAATACAACGCTATCATATAACCGAAATTTCCAACAAAAGTGAATGGCGTGATCTAATGGATATGCCGATATCTTCAGAAACTTTTCTTATAGTGATTTGACAATCATCCATAACAATTTTCTTCGCTTTCTCAATAAAGTGGTCCTCTTCAGATGTAATAAACTTGTGCCAGCGTTTTTTATAATCCTTCAATCTTGGGAACAGCCGGTGAATAAGCCCAGAGGCTAAGGAATGATTAAGAAATTGTTTTCGGCTGTCATGAGAAGGGGATTTGGTTCAAAATTTAGGACTCTCAGAAACAATCTAAAAATGCTAAATATCTGAGATTGTGAATTTACGCAATTGACCACGTCTTACCCAATTGACCATATATTTAACGACGGGTGCAAAACAATATCATGCCATAGAAGGTAAACTGAAAACAGCTCCATACAAATCGTCAAGAAAATGTTCATACAAATAGCGCCGAAGTCACTCAAGACCAGATGAGCGGCAATGCCGCTAAGCTTCTCCTTGATAACTTTTCTGGAGAAAACGGGGGCCATTATCGCTTAGATTGTCCCTAACAAGATTTTCTTAAAGACAAAACGGTCTTTCAAAAATATATTATATTTTAGACAAAACGTACAATATCGGTGCCATATAGTCTTTTAAATTGTCGGTTAGAAAAACCAACACGCGACATGTCGTGTATTTATCGCCGAATACAATGCCGTTTACGATGATTTTGCCTACAGGGTATGTTCCACACGTGAAATTTGAAAACTCAATTTATGTTTTGAACAGACCTCGTTTCAATCATAGGGATTCATTACTTCGCACATGAATAATATTTTGAACCGTTATGGGACTCATAAGATAAGAAAAATTAATCAAAATGAAAAGAAAAGAATGATATAAGAAAAATTGCAACAAAATGATTAGAGAAGTTACTCACGCGGCCATCTCGAAGTGAAACCAAGTGTATACATATATGTTGTTGTTAGTGTGAATGTATAATGATACGATTTGGTGTGATGGCAAACGTCGTCATTTCCTGCCACCATATTCATCATCCCAATTTTTCCACTTTTGGTTTGTTTTATTATTTTATTTTTTTTTTTAACATAAAATAAAATATTTTGAGCCAAGAGTCGTTTAACACAAGGAAATATGTAAATGTTACAACAAGCAACGAACAACCGCAACTATAAATTTTATTTCAGAAAATACTTAGAATTTTTTTTTCACTCGTTTCTTTTTTGTGCCTTTTTCTGTTTTAATTTCCATTGGAAATATCCTTGATTTGGATTTTCGTGGCAATTATTTTTTGAACTAATGTAATTTGGACTGCTTGTGGCAGAAAAGAAAAAAAACTGTTTTAGAGCTCTTCTGCAGAATATCTTTTTTATGCTCCACTAGCTGCGCCAGTAAGTAAAACATGAAGAATTTTATATGCGTAGGCGCAAATCCTCTTCATCTATAAAAGATGCACATAGAAATTTATGACTCCAAATGACACATTAAGACGCCAGAGAGTCAAACATACACAGAAATGCGACTCTTGCACATATGAATTGAAACTTGTTTCCCTATTTGTCCGTCTGTCCATTCAACCCTCTGCAAAATTACTATATTTCATGGCACCATAAATATTGTGAATATATGAAAATATTACTTCACAAAAAATAAATAAAATAAATATTTCGCACATACCAAAATTATTTAAAAATATCTGAAAGTATATAAATTTCATTCCTCTTAATTTATTAAAATATTTACTTTGTGCAGTGCACTCGTGATGTTTGTAAGTCAATTACGCTTCCAAAAAGGTTTCTTAAAATGCCACCTAAGCAGTGAATACCAAATATATACGGACATGCTCCCACATGTATGTATGTTCGGCTGTATGTAGATGCACACACACACACACCCAGAGACATATTTTGTTTAGGTGGTGACAATGTAAAAAAAATAATAATTGGCGCCTTAGAGTTTTGGTATGTGTCAAGTGATGGTTTTGTATTACGTGTGCGAGTACTGAGATTTGGTTATTTTATATTGTCAGGGAATCCTTACAGGTTATTTGAAAGCTGAAGATATCAGTGATCCTTTTTATGCATTTTTTTTAATGATTTCATAAATTCCATTTATAAATACCTAGAAGAGAAAGCTCTAAATATTGTTCAATTTAAACTTTACACATAAAAAAACTATTTTTTGTCCAAATTAACAAATATTTTAGCAGTTATTTCGATTTTGAAGAAGCACTGAAGATATTACATTCAATGGCATTGTACGAGGGCTGTTTAATAACTCCATAATTCTTTGAAATTCTTTAGCAGTAACTTTATAATGCAACGCTGCATTATAGACTTGTGTCAAATTTTGTGCAAGTTGCGCCATTTAATTTGTATTTGACAGCCATTTTAAAAGCAGACAATCTCGTGAATTTTAACAAAAATTTAAAAAGTGAATTTCGTGTGTTAATTAAGCAATTTTTTTGGGTAAAAAAAAATTATCACTGAAAATCAGGAAAGACATGATTAATACTGTGGGAACTCTGCGCCATTAATTGCAATGGTTACGAAGTTCTATGGACACATAGAACTTAAATTCGGTTGAAATAGCTACAAAAAAATCTTTCTTCATCTGTCCCCTCAATACTATCTCCCTCCTTTCCAGTTCCGACACAAGGCATTGCATATGTAGGGGTCATCCCCTAAGTGCTGGTCCAAGATAAAAAATAAAAAAAATAAAAATATAAATAAAAAAATTGGAAACCCCCTCGTATAAAAATCCGATCCGAGATCTTGCAATGTGATCTTGCTAATATGTTACGAGTATGTGCTCTATTGTGCAATAAACATTCGCAGGAACATGGCAAAATCAACATCAATTCAATTTTTTCAACTCACACAGTAGAGCGGAACAACGTTTTTTTCGAAAGTCAATACATTTCTATCATCAGTACTGACAGATAAGGCTTTGTGTTTATCAGGACTTGTCAGGTGACACAATTGAATGTAATAACCGTTTTTTATTTAAAAACATTTTATATGAAAATAGTATACGAAAACTTGATTAAACTAAACTGAAGTGTTAAACACATTAAATCCCAGTGTTGCCGTTTGATTATTTTCTTCATGTCCCATTTTTTCACTGATATATTAAATATCAGCAAACTATCAGCCAACGTAAACTATTCGAAACAAAAGTAAAATATACATCTTTAACTCTCTAAACCGCAAACTTTTAAAAGTTTTTAAAAAATAGTTGGCTAATTTTTTTAAAAATAATTATGACCTAATAAACTTAAAAAAAACATCAGAAAGTCATTATCGAACTTAGTTTAAGAGTTAGGTGAGAAAAGGTGCAGAGTGCCACAGGGCACTGTTGGCCATTCCGGTGTAAGAAAAACAAATATGATAAGATTTTATTAAAGATTGGATGAATGTTATAAAAAAATATGAATATATGGTTTACGTTCTACGATGATATTCGTAAAAGTAATTTCTAGCATTTAAGCAGCACAAATGAACGTCGCACTTTGAACAAACACACTAGCCCAATTCACAATGCTGTGCAAATGGTCTTGCATTATAGCATTTGCAAATTGAGAGAGTATTTGAGAGCATTTGCAATGTATTTTTTTGGTGTAGAGTACAATTATTTTGCTCATGCTACGATGCTAGACTACTTGCTCGAGATTGTGAACTGGGCTAATGTGTTTGTGATTTTTTGCATAGTTTGCAATGAAGCCACCATTAGATGACACATTTACTGGACCACTACTTTCCATGAATGGTAACGAAGAATGGGGTTTTTCGATGGTTTTCTTTCAGTTGTTGATGGGACTGGTTCTTTGGCTGCAGAACATGACTCAACATTTTCGACAAATGATGATGAAGGTGCGTCATCATCATCAGTCAAAGCGGATAATTTAATCCGTCTGTCATTTCTATCACTTTTTGACAAAAATTTTGAAAAAATATAACAAAGAGATAAAATGTAACGGAATATAACTGATCAATAAATTTAGCCGGAACGCCCTGAGGCACTCTTTAGTTTTTGCGTTCTCAGTACATGTTCTTTTTATGTTTTGCATTTACAAACATATAAATTCAAAGAAGGATATCATACCTTTCCCACAAAAATTATTTCGAATAGATCGGACGATTAGAAGTTATTACAAATGAGTTTAAAAAAAATCGGAGGCAGAGTTTCACTTGCAGAATTTCACTAACCCGCTGACACAATCGAGGCCAAATGTCAAATTTATTTGAACTTTCGAGAGAAAAGTAAATAGATATGTAACTTAAGATTAAAACAAAATATGGTAATTGCTTTCAGAGTAAATTCAATTTTTGTTATAACTGCCTTGAGGCACTCTTGCAGGTTAGAGGGTTAACTATTTCTAAAAACAAGATAATTGCAAAAAAAAAAAAAAAATATATATATATATATATATATATATATATATATATATTTTCCAACCAGTTTATTGTTTTCGTTTAAAATTCGAAACAGAAACAATTGTTGTCCACATAAATAATTCTCACTTTAAACACTTAATAAAAACCACCGAAAAAAAATTGGATAATAAATTAATTACAAAACTAAATTATCACATTAAACAATAAACAGATGTCTGTCTATTGATAATTACAATCCCATAAATTAATCTGCTGTGACCGAAATGCAGGCACAACCTGGCCTTAATGTACATATTTGTAACCGTATTCTACGATCCCTTTAAGCTCAATAATGAGCTTTTTTAACAAGCATCCAATTGAGGAGCAAACAGATATTACAACGAGAAGCATAAATCATTAAACTGAAAAGGTGCCCCCTATGCACAGAAGGAAAAAGGCAGCCAAATTGAAGCGCCAAGTAAGTAAAATCGCATAAATTCTCATATGCATTACAGACGCTGGCTGGCTGGCTGCCTGGATGACTGGCAAGTTGTTGGGCACATTTTTAATGGCCATATAGTTTTAAATGGTGATAAGTTGGTAATGATCAAAGATTATACACAGAAATGTATCATGTTGGAAACTGGCAAATCATTACGGTTGTGCCGCATAATTTTCCTTAATAAATTTAAGGTGTTTTCGAGAAACAGTTGAAGGTGCAAAATAAAACACATAAAACAATTACAAAATTAATAATTCCAGTTAATTTTGCTGGAGCTTTTTTTTGTGCTAAAAACCAAGTGAGAACCGAAACATGGCCAAATGAAAATAAATGATTATTATGCATTTAAGAACCACAATTATAAGCCATAAATTTAAGCACCCAACATGTGTCACATCATGTAAACAACACTCTCTGTCTGGCCGGGCAACACTCTGTGTTTTTAGCTAAATGTCAAGGAGTCATTGTTTTTTCTTTTTTTCTTTTTTTTTTTTTGTAACAAAAAAGAAATATGTTGTATGTTTCATAATTAGCTGATGTTAAAAGCTGTTTGGCGTAAACATTTATTTGGCCAAAGGTCGACAAATTGCAGTTGGCATGGTGATGCGAGAAATGAAATATTAAATAGTGTTTTGCTCACGGTCATGCGCTCTTGCTGCCGCATCCAGTATCATGTAGGCAAATATGGTTTTTTATTAAACTTTTGCTCGTTCAAGTACGTGTATGCAAAATAATCAGCATTACAAAAGTCCTTCTAATGAAATACTCTAACAAAACTAACACAATCATAAGCTAATGCTAATTAGAAAAATTCGACACCACATTCATGACTGGGTGTTGAGCCTTCTTAGGCTCGTGTTAACTACTTTAGCCAACAGCAACCACAATTTTCATTTTTCAGACCTAAAGAGTTGGGCTGAGAGGCCTGTTTTGTGGTCCTTGAGAACACCTAGTATTTCAAAGGACGAAAAAGGTTGGAAAAATGCTGGACTAAATGTATTGCACTAAAAGGAGATTATGTTGAAAGATAAAATACTTAGTTGCTGAAAAAAAATTTAATCAAATAGAGTTATAAAACAGCACCCTTGTGGGTGCTGGTGGCTGAAGTAGTAGAACACGAGACTATGAAGCGGAGGGTCGTGAGTCTGATCAGCATTAGTGCGTGGTTGTGTTAGTTGTTGTCAGCCTGTTTCAATGATGAACGCATAGTCACTGATCACTAAACATAATTGGCAGCGACCGACACTATCATGTACTAAAAGCAGAGTAACAGCACCCACCTTCGTCGGCCCTGTAGCAAAAATTAGCCGGCGAAGTAAAAGGTTGACATAGCTACAAAAACAACTGTTTATCTTCTCATCTTTCCTAATCTGTCCCCTCAAAACTATCCCCGCGTTTTAAGTTCCGGCGCAATGCATTGTATATATAGGGATCATCCACTGAGTGCTGGTCCAAGATAAAAAAAAAAAATTTTGCCACTTTGAATCAGTTCGTTGGAAGACATGTACCTCTAATTAGGTTAGGTTAGGTTGAAAAGAGGGGCTTAAGCAAGGGCTATCCCAATCCGTTCAGGAGTACACCTAGGCCTCATAGGCCTGTTGTGCGCTCTATTATAAGGAGTTCCCATTCCATTAAGGGAACCTCCATTAAAATCATGGAAAACCTCTGGATTTGATTACGATAAGAACCTAGTTTCTTCAATGTATTTTCTTAAGTCTCTCCAACTAGAACCCCTTAGAACTTCCATCTCCTGTATAATCTCCTGCTTAAATGTTTGTCTCCTGATTTGACTAAGAGCTGGACAGTAGCACAAGTAGTGCTCCAGTGTCTCGTCATCTTCCTGACAGTCCCTGCATGTTATATCGACAACGATACCCATGCGTGCCAGGTGATTCCTCCTTAACTTTGTAGGTCCTTTTATTAAATTAACCAATCTCCGTAGTGCTGATCTACTCAACGTTAGGATCTCCTTTGTTCTGTTACCATCTGGGTCTCCCCATAGAATTGTTAGCTTAGGTTGAAGAGAGGGGCATAAGCAAGCGCTATCCCAATCCGTTCAGGGTTACACCTAGGCTCCATGGGCCTGTTGTGCGCTCCATAATAAGGAGTCCCCATTCTACTGTAGGGTGCCTCCACCGATACCATGGAAACCTTTAAATTCGATTACGTTAAGAATCCAGTTTCTTCGAAGTCCCTCCTCAAGGGTCTGGCTCTTTTTGTTGGGACTGAATACTGAATTCCACAGACGGGCGGACGGATATGGCTAGATCGTCTGACATTTCATCACTGATCAAAAATATATGTATATACCTCAAAGGGCCTTAGAGGAATATTTCACTGCGTTACACATGCATTGACAAAGTGAATATAACCTGCAATTCTTTGGTGAAGGCTATAAAAATATCTGTCACACTGACTCATTTTACACAGATCATCTGGCTATTGCCCTTGGACGATACAATAAAAACTACTTCATTGGATATCATCCACTACCTAGAATGCTATCAAGTTTTGAATTAAATTAAAAGTTTTTATAGCAAATAATATCGAACATAAGTATGCAAAATTGATCAATTAATTGTTGCTTAATTTGGCAACAATGAAAGGCCGCTTTCCGCTTTCCGCTTTGTGTGTTAACACCGTGTAACGTTTAAGGCGCAAAAAGAGTTTTGTATTATTACACGGTATTTCAATAATAAACTAAATATTTAATAGCACTTGTTTAACAAAATGTTCCCAAAAGAATACAACAAACAATTTAGAAAATATGTAATAAAAAAAAAAAAGACATCAAAAACAAAATCATTTATTAACATAAAAAGACAATATTATGGCCCACTTCATCACAGACGACAACCCAATCAACAGCTGCTATTTTTTATTTTATTTTTTTTTTTTTGTTTTTTTTTTGTTTTTCTTCAGTCGTTTGCCACATCCTACTCAAATACTTTTACCCGTCGCTTGCCAATACCAAATTAAAAGCATTTTGTGGGAACGCAGTTTTCGTTGCGGCATCATAATTTCTTTAGATTATTTTCAAAAGTTTACCTCCATAATTTTTTCTTTATTTTTTTTCGCTTAAAATATAAATGAAACGTTTCATATTGCGGTTAAATTGTTTCCTGAAACAAAAGATCTCTCCTACAGCAATACGCCACATCATTTAATTCTGTTTAAAATATATTTTATTATGCTTTTTGGGGCAGGTGTTTGCATGGGGCAAAAAGGCGAAATATAAAATGATCTAAAAGAATCTTTATTTTTTTGCTTTAAAAGTTGGGCCGAAATTTAATTAATACTTTACATAAGTATGACGACGTCAACGATAACGATAACATTAACGAAATTTAAAAAGAAATTCTAAAGTATTGGAATTGAAAAAAAAGAAACAATACGGTGGTATACGAAAACGCCCCAAAACCGTTTATAAGGCTTGCATTTTGTTGCCATCACTCTGGGTTTTAATATTTTCTCTTTGTTATGCCCTCCAACAAAGAATTGGAGCGTATATTCACTTTGTCATTGCGTGTGTAACGCAGCGAAGTATTCCTCTAAAAGTATATATATTCTTGATCAGTGATAAAATCGAAGATGATCTACGAAAAGAACCAGTCCCTTGCAATTCGCTATAGATAAATGTTGAAGGATAGCGCAGGTGAAGTTTATAAATGAGCTGAATCGGGGCCAGTAGAAAAAAGCGCCCCTAAGAAGAACTAAACCAACCTTTAAAAATATTTTTGATGTGTTAACATCTATACGCGCGCCTCTAGGGCAGTAAACTATCAGTTTCAATACATACGCAAGTGTAAGTGTAAGAGTTTGTTCGTTTGTTGTTGTTGATTTTCATATAATTTTCCCACGCGATTTTCTCCGGAAATTCATAGCCGATTTTATTAATTTTTGGATTAAAACGCTAGTGCGGGTTTCGACGAAGAGTTTAGGTCAAAAATTAAGGCGATCCGATATCGGCGAGCGGAGATTTAAGTGTTTTAATTCGGAGTATTAGTTTGGAGTAATATTAAAAAAGCGTTTTATGTTGATCTTCGGTTTTGTCTTATGCATAGCAAAGAGAATAGTGACGTGGTTATACGTGCATATATAAAAATGAGATAGCAAGACAGCAACGTATCTATGTAGCTTATGTACAAACATAACAATGTACATATGTATGTACATTTGTCTGTTGCTTTGCATTCTCTTTGTTTTTTGTGGGTTTAATATAAAATAAATAAACAAAAAGGTGTTAACACATCGCCCGTGAGTTCGAACAATCATTGATTTTTTTTTATAATTTCGGTAAGCAAATTATGTAATTTTATGTAAAATAAGGTCCAAAGCGTTGGAAACAGAAAACCAAAATTCCATTTTTGCAACCCGCCCCCTCTAGTGGGCGTTGAAACATATTCCATGGAAAAATTGTGTTAACACAGGGTGGCTCAGAAAGACCGAAGTGGTGTGAATTCCTTATAACTTTTTTATTATAAGTTTTTTTTTCTTTTCTATTCAGTATTTTGTAAAGAAGACTTGGACAATTTATAATGGAGCAATACACAACTGAACAACGTGCCCAAATCGTTGAAATTTACTTTTCAAGTCAACGGTCCATTGTGTTGACTCAGCGTGCATACCGTCGTTTCGAGTAGAAGCAATTTTAATTGGCCTCCGCGTTCCCCGGATTTAACCGCTCCAGACTGTTTCCTTTGGGAATTATTTAAAAGGGAAAGTTTATGTTAATAAGCCTAGGACTATTGAGGAATTAAAAACCAATATTCGAGACGAAATTAACAACATAACACCGGAAGTTTTGCGAAAGGTCATGGAAAATGTGTTGGAAAGAGTACATTTGTGCGAAGCAGAAAATGGCCACCACTTGCGGGATATCATTTTTAATAACTAATCTAAAAATATTCCCTATAAATTTACTGTATTTAGAAAACAAAAAATTAAAAAAATATGTCTCAAATAAAAAGTTATAAGGATTTCACACCACTTCGGTCTTTCTGAGCCACCCTGTATTTAAGAAATTTTATTACTTCAGACTACATTCTTTAAAAATTAAATTTTTAAGCTTTTATGAAATGTTCTCTGGTCTTCCCCTGCCCTACATTTTCACCCACCTAAATGACCCTATTAAAAAATAAGTATTTTTTTTCTGCACTTAAAAATCCCAAAAATTTACTTATTAAGTCGTTGGCACTCCTGGTAGGAGTCTTGACGGGGCACTGTGCAGTTGGGCACATGACGGAGCGTTTGGGCTTTCCCCATGATGGTCGCTGCAGCAGCTGTTTCGATGAGGAAGAAGAAGAGTCAGTGCAGCATTTCCTTTGTGTCAGTACAGCATTTGCCCGGCCCTGCAGGAGCGTAGGCTTAGACATCTAGGCTCTCATCTCCTGCGAGATCTGGACTGCCTCAGGGATGCACCGCTGGCTGCCCTGGCGGGTTTTGTGAGAAGTTCTAGGTGGTTCTCAGGAACCAATACTTCGTTTTGAAAGGATTGTGTAGAGTGTAATCCTTTGGGTAGCAAAATGGACCTTTACGGATTCCGAGTGGCTTCTCGCTTAGTGCGGGCAGCCGTTTTAACCTAACCTAACCTACTTATTAAGTTTTTACTACAAAGGCGAGATGTCTTACTCAAGGCCCTTCCCGGAGTTACCCAGTCAAAATAGAGGTTTAAAATTGGGCACAGACATGTGTGAAGGGAACTCTGGCCCAGCGGGTTAAACATTTTTAATTTATCTGTCCCTTTTTATGCGCGTTCACATAAAGAATTAACTGCAAAAATAGGGAAATTACTTTTGGAAAGGATTTTTCTTACAAAATATTTGTAAGGGTATTTAAGATTCGACATGGCCGAATATAACGTTCTTACTTGTTTTATTACGTACGTACAGTGGCCTACAGACGTTTTTAAAATATCTTGCAATGACCTTGTCAGCCCTCACCCATTGCTAATATTTAAGTTTAATGCATTACCCAAATTTGGCATTTTGAAATGTAAGTAAACAATTTAAAAGGCTTTGCCAGCATTACCACTAGTACACACTAGTTTTACTTCATGTTGCCAACCCACTGTGCAGCCAAATGCTCAATCTTTTACAACACTTTATACATTTCTTGATTACGATTATTTTAGTGTTGATAACATTCATGTTTATGACTTTTATGTTGTGGACATATTTTACTTAGTCGCTTTTAGGTTAATAACTTTAAATTTAATTTGGGTCAAAATCGTTAAATTCATAATAATATTAAACAAGAAGAGCTGCTTTCTTCTCCTTTTTTTTTTTTGCCGAACCAATTCGACGTTTTCTTAATTGAATTTATTTACGAGGTAACCGAAATTATGCGCTAAACGCCTTTATCGTCATGAAAAAACGCATTATAACACATTTTGTTTTAATAAGGCGCTGCTCATAAAGTTCAGAACAATTTTTATGCCAGCGAAATTATTATAGTGGCCATCAAGTCAACTGCTTGTTATTGTTGAAATGAACTTTTAAATTAGTTAAATTGTTTGTTGAATTGTGCAAAAACTGTTAAAAGTTTACCTTAGATAAGAAAATAATGCAGTTAAATTAAAACGCAATAACAGCAGACAATAAGACCGAATTAATTAAGTGTTTCTTAGCGCCGAAGGACTTTCGTAAGGAAATGCATGTATTTGCAAGACATATTTTAAAAAAGCCAAAGTTAATTTTATTAGTTTCAACAAAACTATAGCAAATCAGGTTTAGTCTTGCTGGTAAAGAAGAGTTAATAAAAAGCTAAAGATTTATCTAAAGAAGGACTTTCAAATAGCAAATATGTATTTGCTAAATAAATTGCAAAAATACCATGAATTTATATTCACTGAAATATTATGTTTATTACATTGTAAAGACTGAACAAAACTGTATGAAACCTATAAATAATTTAAAACTATTGATAAAAATCGGTTATTTTATTTATAGAAGGATTTTTTGAATCTCACATATGTATTGTAATTTTTGCAAGATATATTGCAAAATTTTTAGGAGTTTCTGTCTTCGTTGCAATACTATTTTGGAATAATTTTTATTCAATCTATAGCCTGTTTAAGCTCATGAGGCTCTGACAACATTGATATAACATAAATTTTTAACAACTTTCTTTTGGCAACACTGTTTTCGGCAGCTCTGCTGTTTTCGTATAACATGTTACAGTTGAGCATGTTCAGTTTGGTCTATAATTTAATCATAAATCGATTTACAAATGAACAGCGCTTGCAAGTTATTGAATTTTATTTTTAAACCCTCCAAAAAAGAATAAGGACGGTATATCCACTTTGTCATTCCGTTTGTAACGCAGCGAGATATCCATATGAGACCCCATAAAGTATATATATTCTTGATCAGTGATGGAATCTAAGACGATCTGAGCATGTCCGTCCGTCCGTCCGTCCGTCTGTGGAAATCACGATTTAGTCCAAACGAAAAGAGCCAGACTCTTGAAATTTGCTATAAATATATCTAGGTTAAATTCGGAAATGCGCTAAATCGGGCCAGAGGGAAAAAAGTTCCCCTAAGAAGAACTAAACCAAACTCTAAAAAACAACATACTTTTAAAAGTTTTTTTGGAATTTTGTTAAGCAAATGATTTATTTTTATGTCAAAGAAGGTCTAACGCGTTAAACTTGAAGCCATTAAATCAAAAAATTTTATTTTTGAACCCCGCCCCCGTTTGGTGGACGTTGACGTTGCAAAAATAGTGTATATATTGAACAAATTTTTTGTTGAGATGTTCTCTGATCTTACAGAGTTGAAATGTCTCTCACACAGCCCTTCCCGGAATGACTCTCTCAAAATAGAGATTTAAAATTGGATACAGAGATGTCTTAAAGAAACTCTGTCCCACGAAGTTAAACATTTTAAATTTACTTACTAAATATTTGGAGGGTATTTAAGGTTCGACCCGGTCGAATATAACGTTTTTACTTTTTAAAATTCATTCTCGGTTAAGAAAGTGCATTTTGCTCAAGAACAAGAAAAACAAGTAAAAACGTTATATTCGACCGGGTCGAATCTTAAATACCCTCCAAATATTTAGTAAGTGAATTTGAAATGTTTAACTTGGTGGGACAGAGTTCCTTTATATAATATCGTACGTCAACGCCTACTAAAGGGGGCGGGGTTCAAATATATACAATATCATGTTTTCCACAGACGAACGTATGGGCATTGCTAGACCGTCTTAGACTTCATCACAATTCTCTTTGGAGGCTATAAAAACTGTATTTTGGCGGGGTCGCTCTGGCAAGGGCTGTGGGGGAAACATTTCACCTTTGTCATAAAACTCTAAACATAAATGCTTGGGATAATTATATACAAAATGAAAAATTTAATTTTTTTTGATAGGGTCATTTAGAGGGCAAAGGGGGAGAGGTGTAAGGCAGAAACAGATACACATAAAACTGTAAAAACAAATGCTTGGGATGATTATACACAAAATAAAAATATATGTATGTATATTTATTTTTAACAGGGTGATTTAGCGGGCAAAGGGGGAGGAGGGGGTAGGGCAGCAACAGGCAGTCATAAAACTCTAAAGGTAAATGCTTGGGATGATTATATACAAAATTTAAAAAAAAAAAATAATTTTTTGGTAGGGTCATTTAGGGGGCGAAGGGGAAGGAGGGGGTAGGGCAGAGTAGTACCAGGTTTCGCCTCAGCTTCGTCATTAAAGCTTAAAAGTGTTATCTTTAAGGAATGTAGACTTAAGTAAAACAATTTGTTAAATTTTTATGCTATTTTTGCCTATAATAACGCCCACTGAAGTGGGCGGGGTCAAAAAATATTTTTATTTTATTTAATGGCTCCAAGTTTAAGGCGTTGGACCGTATTTGACATAAAAATATATTATTTGCTTATCAAATGATATATTGCCCTGTAGCAAAAATTAGCCGGCGAAGTAAAAAAGTTGAAATAGCTACAAAAAAAACTGTCTATCTTCTCATCTTTCCTAATCTGTCCCCTCAATACTATCCCCTCGTTTTCAGTTCCGGCGCAATGCATTGCATATATAGGGGTCATCCCCTGAGTGCTGGTCCAAGATAAAAAAAAAAAAAAATAATAACCAAAAAACTTAAAAAATTATGATGTTTTTCTGGGTTGGTTTAGTTCTTCTTAGGGGAACTTTTTTCCCTCTTGCCCGATTTAGCCCATCTTCGAACTTAGTTTTAAAATATATTTATGCCAAATTTCAAGAGTCTAGCTCTTTTCGTTTGGACTGAATCGTGATTTCCACAGACGGACGGACGGACGGACATGCTCAGTTCGTCTTAGATTTCATTACTGATCAAGAATATATATACTTTATGGGGTCTGAGATGGATATTTCGATGCGTTACAAACGGAATGACAAAGTGAATATACCCTCCAAATTCTTTTTTGGAGGGTATAAAAATTGCGGAATTTGAGAGCCGAGTTTGGTGCAGGTATATTTTACGATTCCGGTCAATTGGAAGCCTAGGTCCTCCGATTTAAAGCCTTCAGACTATTTTTTTTTTGTAAGCTACGTTAAGAGTCATGTCTATAGGGATAAGTACGGTGGACACACTGGAAACCAATATTAAAGAATTTATTCGTGAAGATACCTGCCGATATTTTGGAGAGAGTGTGCAAAATTGGATCCATCTTATGAAACATTTGAGTTGCAGGCGCGATCAACATTTACATGAAATCATCATCTTTAAACATTGAATTACATCTATAGGTCGTACTATTGACTCAAATCAAGATTTTACATATTCCTCTAAATTTTTTGTACTTTTTTTTAAATTTAAAAAAAAAATATTCCAATACATAAATGAAGTTGGAAAACAAATCATTTTCCTCTAAATTTTTTGTACTTTTTTTAAATTTAAAAAAAAATATTCCAATACATAAATGAAGTTGGAAAACAAATCAAGAATATTGCAGAAAAATTTTTATAAAATGCTGAGTTGCAAATACACTTACCACATTCCAAAATTACATCAGCTGAAACTCATTCTGCCATGACATGACTTCACCACACAATATGTGGCAAATTTGCTTCAAACAACAATATAAACCAAACACTTTCTTATTGTGGTTTATTTTGATTTTAAATATTTATGTTGTTGCACATATTTTTTTTATTTTTTATTTAAACTGTTTGCCAAAATCAAAATCGTATTGAAACATCTGTTGATAATCAGCAAATGTGTTCTTGTTTCAAAACCTGAAACAAAGCAGAAAAATAAATAAATTTTAAAATATTTATTTGTATTCATACTCAAGTGGCATATAATAATAACAACAGAGATGATGATGATGATGCACCCCGTACTCTAAAATACTACAATAAAAATGTAACCCTGATGTTAATTTCCAGAAAAAGGGAGCCTCATCTCCAAAGCAAATGCAAGTCAATTGCTTTTAATAAAAATATAAAAAAGACAATCGAAGTGATTGAATTTAAAGTGAATGAATAAAAATCTGGAGATGCAACAGATGAAGTGCACAACAGCGAGATACACATGTTTTTATCCACAAAACAAAGTCATAAAAATGTGCAATCTGAAACTTTTGTTTATACAAGAAGTGCACTGTTTTTTAAGATTTAATTCCTTCATATTTTTTTTGTTTTTGTTTTTTTTTTTTTGTTTTTTTGTAAAAATTATTTTTGGTTTTGTATTGCTGGCAGGCACATGTTATTATTTTGACTGTCTGATTGAATGCAATGAATGTTTGGTTTCATGCTTAGTTACAATGGCATGTACTTGTAGTTGTTGTACATGCGGAGTACAGCATGTTGCTGCCACTTTTGCTGTTTTGTTGTCTGCTAACCGCTGCTTCTGCTGTTCCTTAGTGATGATGATAGTGATCGTTTCCAGTTCAAATTTCGAGATGAATGAATAACTGAGTGAATTAATGGTGTTGTGGTGGGTCTTTCGCATTTGTATATTTTATATGGTTGGTTTCCAAAACTGATCGTTGATATAATCATCATTTTTATGAGTTTGCGCGAAAAAAATATAAAAACAGCGACGTAAAATTTGGTTTCACGATATATCAATATTTACACCGTTTTCATTTAATAAAGGAAAAGTGAAAGTAAATTTTTAAGGGATGACTTATTAATTACTTCGAATAGAGTTTTTATACCTTCCCAAAAAGAATTGGAGGATATATTCACTTTGTCATTCCGTTTGTAATGCAGCGAAATATCCATGTGAGACCCCAGAAAGTATATATATATTTGAACAGCGATGAAATCTAAGAAGATCTGAGCATGTCCGTCCGTCCTTCCGTATGTGGAAATCACGATTCAGTCCAAACGAAAAAAGCCAGACGCTTGAAATTTTATATAAATATATCTTGAAGGATAGCACAGGTTAAATTCGGAAATGGGCTAAATCGGGCAAGAGGGAAAAAAGTTCCCCTAAGAAGAACTAAACCAACCTCTAAAAAAACAACATAATTTTTAAAGTTTTTTAGTAATTTTGTTAAGCAAATGTTATCTTTTTATATCAGAGAAGTTCTAACGCGTTAAAGTTGGAGCCATAAAAAAATAAATTTTTGGACCCCGCCCCCTTTATTGGTCGTTATAATATGCAAATATAGTGTAAAAATTTAACAAATTGTTTTATTAATATTATTATTATTATTATCATTATTATTATTATTATTATTATTATTAT
The DNA here is from genome assembly GCA_951800035.1 of Linnaemya tessellans. NCBI lineage: Eukaryota > Metazoa > Arthropoda > Insecta > Diptera > Tachinidae > Linnaemya > Linnaemya tessellans. Next base: position 106,710,439 of record OX637533.1, read on the forward strand.
TATTATTATTATTATTATTATTATTATTATATGAGGCCATAAGCACCGCGGCCCAAAGGATCTTTTGTGCAGCCCAAGTGTTCACTGATGTAGATTGAGGCTTCGAATAAAGTCAATTACTCTACCCGGTGAGATATCGTACACCTCCCCTGGAGTCATGAAATTGCCTCGGAGGAACCTACTCCTGCACGACGCCACTGCCGGACAGTCACAGAGAACGTGCTACGGTGTCTCCTCCTCTGCTCCGCAGAGTCTACACACTGTGGTCTCAGAATTGCCCATGGTAAACTGGGTGTCGTCTGAGACCGCAGTGTCCAGTAAACCAACCCGTTAATAATCTGAGGTCATTCTGGTCCATCAGAATTAAATTTTGGGATTTGTTCCGAGATAACGTAATGAAACGTTTTGCCTGTCTTAGGCCGTGAAGGGCTTTCCAGTGGCGATTAAACTCCACTCGAGCCCAGGAGTCATTCTGTTCTTCGACATATCCGCCTGAGATCCCAAAGAAGGGTTCCGGTCCTATGAATCTACGATGGGCTCCTCTGTTCGCCAGACAGTCAGCCCCTTCGTTCCCAGCGTGGCCAACAAATTCTTTTACTTAAGCCCACATTCCTTACAAAGAACATTTTTAAGGTTTAATGACGAAGCTGAGACGTAACCAGGCATTCCGCTTTGCCCCCTAAATGACCCTATCAAAAAAGATAAAAAAATTTAAATAAATTTTACATTTAATTATACCCAACATTTATTTTTAGAGTTTTAAGGCCAAGGTGAAATGTCTCCCCCACGGCCCGTGCCAGAGAGACCCCGACAAAATACAGTTTTAATACCCTCCAACGAGAATTGGACCTTCGTCGGCCCTGTAGCAAAAATTAGCCGGCGAAGTAAAAGGTTGAAATAGCTACAAAAAAACTGTCTATCTTCTCATCTTTCCTAATCTGTCCCCTCAATACTATCCTCGGGGTGGATCTAGTAACCATCCGTACCCGAGATCAGGATACGGCTTCCATAGGTAGTCACTGACGAGTGGAGTGGTTTTTCAAAACGGGATCTCAGAGATCCTACTTGAATGCTTGCGTGTAGCGGGCAGCCACGTATACCAACCAACCAACCATCCCCTCGTTCTCAGTTCCGGCGCAATGCATTGCATATATAGGGGTCATCCCCTGAGTGCTGGTCCAAGATTAAAAAAAAAAAAAATATATATTCTTGATCAGTGATGAAGCCTGAGACGATCTAACAATGCTCATACGCTCGTCTGTGGAAAACATGATATTGGCTATTTTTGAACCCCGCCCCCTTTAGTGGGCGTTGACGTAAGATATTATATGCAAAAATAATGTAAATATTGAAAAAATTTTATTCCTTAAGCCTATAAGAAGCTGAGATGCTCTCTGACCTTGCGGAAGTGAAACATCTACCCCAAGGCCCTTCACAGAATGATGCTAGGAACACAACTGCGACGAACGACGAATTTTTGGTCGCGAATATTCGTCGCCAAAAATAAAACACATTGGTGTATATGAAAATGCCCACAATCGCGGCGTTGGTCGAAATTCGTCATACTCAGCGAAAGTTGAAATAGATTTATTTCTAATTGTTTCGTCAACGAACGGCGAACAAATCAATATAAAGTGACCAAGTTTCATATGCACAAACTGGTTTTTTGTGGAAAAACATGGTTCACTACTGTATTGTTGCATGTAGGACTAAAATTTTCAGTACATACTAAAAATACATTCACCAATTCACAAAAATGTATCATCCGGACGATTTTTTATTAATTTTGAACACTTTTTATAATATAGTTTTTCTTTCTATTTCTCACTTTTTCATATGGTCACCCCATCAGCTGTTAAATGAAAATAATATATTTACAGACAAAAAATTTTCAGAAAATAATTACAAAAAGGAATTTGTTCTGAAAAAAATGGACAAGACCGGGATAATTATTGAGTGTCTAAACAATCTGGCTGGCATCAGAGGATTACAATGAATTAAAAATCAAATATTAAAATTTTGTTTGCTTATTATTTTAATATATTCGTCGTTATTGTGTTTCATACGACGAATTTATAGAGCGAATTTCTACCAACGAATTCGTCGTTCATACCACTTGTGTTCCTAGCATGACTTTGTCAAAATAGAGATGTAAAATTGGGTACAGAGATGTCTTAAAGGAACTCTATCCCATCAAGTTAAAGATTTTAAATTTACTTACTCAATATTTGGAGGGTATTTAAGATTCGACCCGGTCGAATATAACGTTTTTACTTGTTTTTGTTTAACTTTATTCAAATAAATAAATTATTTTAACACACCCTTTTAGTAGTTTGAGCTAATTTTTTAGTTAAAATTTAAAAATATTGTAAAAAAAAATCTTTTATGGACTGTCATTTAAAGTTTGTATAATAAATTACAAAACAGTCAGTCGGCCAATATTTGAAGCTTGAAATAAGGAAATAGTGCAAGAAAATACTGTTTCCTCGCGGCATAAATTTTCAAGTAAAAATATTAATCATCATATTGAAATGGTGCTATTAAATCCAAACTATCTGCAAACACACACGTACATACGCATATATTTCGTAAATTATTTTACAGCGGCACCTCTTTAACTCTTTGCATTCTCCAGCATGATCAACATGATCGTCTTTAGACAATCAACATATGATTACAAGTGTTGTGACTGTTTGTTGCACTTTGTTAAGTGACAGACAGCGTTTCTTTCCATTATTTTCAGTTTAAAAAGATGGCACAGTCTTCCTCTTTTTTTATTTTTTTGCCATAAAACGTCAAAATTTTGATGGCATGCTAACAAATATTTTGTTTAAGGAAGTTTTCACCAAAGTTTTTATAAATATTTAATTTTACATTTAACAATACACTTGAGATGAGTTTTTAAAAAGCAAAATGTCTTAAACATAATTATGATTGTATTGAACTTTTTTTAATATTAATGTTTCCATCTTTTTTTTTTTTTTGTTTTTTTTTTCATTCACAAAAACAAAATGCGGCTGATTGTGCACTTGAGTTTTTTAAGTACGCTCATTAGGGAAATGAAAATAAGAATAAAAAATATGTGCTGGAAAATTTTATGAAAGTAAAAAAAAAAACGTTAAAGGAACATCTGTTTGGTGTTGTATACAAATTCAAATAATATGAGTCATTATATGCTAAATATAGTGCAGACGTTACAGTCAAGTATAAATTAAATTTGTGCGAAATGGTTTTTAAAAATGGCACGATATTGAAAGCGGATGTCAATGTTAATGACATTTAGAGTTGTGGAAACTTCTATTATCTATTTTCATTATTATTATTTCTTCTTTTTTTACGACATTTATCTATTGATTTGCTTGCTTATGTGAGTTAAAGTACAAGATATGAATCGTAATGAAAGTAAAGCGATTTAACGTTTTACAGCCTAATTTATAAAAATACATATATTTTGATTGATAAGAGGCTTATAAAATGAATTTTTGTATGAAAATTTCTTTTATTAACCTGTTATAAATCAGAAAATGTTGTTATAAATAAGTTTTTAAATTGAAAATAAAATTATTTTAATGTCACTGTTTTTAGAATAACAAATAATTTTACTTCCGATATTCGAATCCATATACCAGCGTTATCCATCGTGTTAGATAAGCTTTAAAAATTATATGCTTATACAAAAACTTTCAAAGACTTTATGAGAATTAATAAAAAATTAAACAAAAACAAGTAAAAACGTTATATTCAACCGTGTCAAATCTTAAATACCCTCCAAATATTGAGTAAGTGAATTTAAATTCCTTTAAGACATCTCTGTACCCAATTTTAAATCGCTATTTTGACAAAGTCATTCTGTGAAAGGCAGCTTCTTATAGGTTTAAGGAATAAAAATTGTTCAATATTTACATTATTTTTGCATATAATATCTTACGTCAACACCCACTAAAGGGGGCGGGCTTCAAAAATAGCCAATATCATGTTTTCCACAGACGAGCGTATGGGCATTGTTAGATCGTCTCAGACTTCATCACTGATCAAGAATATATATATATATATATATATATATATATATATATATATATATATATATATATATATATTTTATGGGGTTCAATTCTTTTGGAGGGTATTAAAACTGTATTTTGGCGGGGTCTCTCTGACAAGAGCCGTGGGGGAGACATTTCATCTTTCCCATAAAATTCTAAAAATGATGAAAGGGTTGCGTCTTTCGAAAACAGCTGTTCTGCTCTGCTGTGTAAGTTGAATAACAAAAACTGATGTTGACTTGCCTTTGTGCCTTGGAATATTTATCATGTCTTTCTGAGATTTAAATTAAAAATTTCGAACAATTAGCCTATAGAATCTTAATTTAACTAAAAATAATTGTTTGGTATAATCAAATGTAAAATTAATTTTTAATTTTTTTTATAGGGTCCTTAACGCATCAAAGGGGGAGGAGAGAGTAGGGCAGAGGAGTACCAGGTTACGTCTCAGCTTCGTCATTAAACCTAAAATTGTTATTTTTAAGGAATTTAGACTTAAGTAAAGCAATTTATTTAATTTTTACAATATGTTTGCATATAATAACGCCCACTAAAGGGCGTTATTATATTATATGATTCTACGGCTCCAAGTTTAATGTGTTGGACCTTCTTTGATATAAAAATATATCATTTGCTTAAAAAAGTTACAAAAAAAAATTTTAAAAATTATGCTACTTTTTAGAGGTTGGTTTAGTTCTTCTTAGGGGAACTTTTTTGCTGCTGGCCCGATTCAGCCCATTTACGAACTTTGACCTGTGCTATCCTTCAAGATATATTTATACAAAATTCAAAGAGTCTGGCTCTTTTCATTTGGTCTGAATCGTGATTTCCACAGACGGATGGACATGCTCAGATAGTCTTAGATTTCATCACTGATCAGGAATATATACATATATACTTAATGGGGTCTCAGATGGATATTTCGCTGCTTTACAAACGGGATGACAAAGTGAATATACCCTCCAATTCTTTTTGGGAGTGTATACAAACTTGAACAAACAGGCCAAGAAACAACGTTCCTTGATTATGACTATTTTTCTTATAACATTTTTATAAAAAATACAAGATTTTGTAAGAAGATATTTGCAGAGTTTAGAGCACATGGCATCCAAGTGACTAATAAATTATATTGAGAATAAATAACTCCAAGTTATAGATGTTAGATAGCATTTAGTGAGAACTGCTAGAAATGCTCGGCTTATTTCTCTATCGGATGCATTCCACTTTGATCGCGTATAATCTGAATTCCCATGATCTTCAAATAATAATGGCATATGTAACGTCAATTTTGAAACGAACTCGTAGACCTCTTATGCTTTAATCCCCCAAAAAGAAATAAATCTGATCATATGCAAACATTAAGAACTTCACATCTATCAAATATTTGACGAAATAAGTGTAACCAATCATTTCTGGTTGAAATTTTTTACAGTCTAATTTATAAACAAAATTTGGATTAAATTGTTAATGTTTTCAACGGGCTTAAGTTCGAATCTGCATGCCTGCAAATGATTTTTTATTATTTTATTAATAAATGAATTTGTTCAAATTCTATTTATAATTTTTTATATTAAGATTGGAATATTAAGAATATTTTCAATAATCATCAAACCAGCAGAATGGATCAGTTCATTTATTAATAAAATAATAAAAAATCATTTGCAGTCATGCAGATTCGAACTTAAGCCCGTTGAAAAAATTAACAATTTACATAAGAAAGTTCGACTAATAAAAATTCATACATAATTGAAAATTTGGATTATTAAAAAGCTTTGTAAAATAATTTTTTTTTATGAAAATTTCGGTTATTTACCTGTTATAAATTGGAAAAAAATTTTATAAATTTATAATTTTGGGAATGTATACATTTGGGGAAAAAATCAGAGACAATAAAATACTAATTTCTTTTGTCGTTTCGCATACATACGAAATATCAAAGAAAAATAGTAGTTACGCCTATTTCGTCAAATATTGGATAGATGTGATCCTAGCCTTACTGCTGGCTAAGAAATATTTCAAATAAATTATATAACGAAAAAAAAATTAAAATGTTCTCCAACAGCAATCAAGAAAATTAATATAAATTAAATATGATGTGAAAATTTTTTCCAACTAAAATCTAAAAATTAACTGTTGCCACATTCATTTCGGTTCTACATAAAAATGTAATTTTGAAAAATGTCAACTAAATAATAGCAGCACATACAGAGACGCCGAGGCTACAACAGAGACGGACACAGAGCCATAGACAGAGGCAGAGCCAGAGGCCTATGCATTCCTATAAATATAATTTAATTAAAAAATACAAATAAAATTTTCTACTTAATTTACTTAAATTTATGTTTATTTTATTTTCACAAAAACAAAACACATATGTATATACATACACATATACACACATATATGCAAGAATTATAATCAAATAATTAGTTAAACAATTTAAAAAATTTTTTCGAATTTATGAATTTCTTTAATTATTTTGGCAATTCTTATCAATCTTTCAGCAGACTCATTAGATGCTAAGAAAAATGAGACAGACCTAGAAATATTTCAACATTTTCTAGCAACGGAAAATTTTTTATCTGTTCGGAAAATTAGCAACAACGTCTTTCAAACGACAGCCAAGTGAAGAAAACTTCTAAATATTTAAATAAAACAACAGATGTCAACTTAATAAGCCAACAGATATCTTAAAAATCAGATAAAGATCTTAAAAATCATTAATTTTAGTTTAAAGCTTTACATTTAAATATATTTTTAAATATACATTTAAATATACAAAACATTTCTTTTTTTATTTTTATGTTGCTCACGATTTGTTTCGTTAATTTTTTCTAAATATATTTTATAGGATTTTAATTTCTTGATTACTTTAGATTCTTTAGTTTTTCTTTTAAATATTTATTGGATTAAAATTTTTGTCGTGGAAGCGAGCGGCAACAGATTTACGGAATGTAGCAAATTGTTAGCATGTGTTAATTGGCCCATTTGTTGAACATAAATTTCTATACGAAATGTTAGAAATATGTCTGATTTATATACGGAAGATCAATTTGTGTATTAAGTTTGTGGTGGAAATATTCAAAATAAAAAATATCACTGTATTATACCAACATAAATTTTTCTTTCTTTATTATTATTTTTTGTTTTTAGTTGTTTTTTCTTTATTTGAGGTCATGAGATGAAATGTGTGTGTCTTGGCTTTTTGTTTATGTGTTAGAAATAAACATTTATAAGTTTTAAACTATAATAAATATATTTAAGAAGATAAATTGTTTTCAAGTGACACTAAAATGGCTTAGTAATATAAAATGATTCACTTTAGTTTTTTTTTCTTTTTAGAAATATATTTAGAAGCATCCCAAGAAATAGTACTACACGAGAACGACTAGAAAAACGACTTATTTTGTAGGCTTAAACTTGTCTGGTACTTTCTACCAGACTCAAGCCCAACCAAGTGCCAGCGACTGACACTATCATGTACTAAAAGCAGAGTAACAGCACACACCTTCGTAGGCCCTGTAGCAAAAATTAGCCGGCGAAGTAAAAAAAAAAAGGTTGAAATAGCTACAAAAAAAAACGATTTTCTCATCTTTCCTAATCTGTCCCCTCAATACTATCCCCTCGTTTTCAGTTCCGGCGCGATGCATTGCATATATAGGGGTCATCCCCTGAGCGCTGGTCCTACTTCTAAAAAAAAAAAAAAAAAAATTGTTTGAAAATTTATAAAATTTTTGAATTAAATTACCACTTTGAGGTCAAAAATAAATTTTATCGAAATCTTTTGAATCACTGAATTGTTAACGATTGATTTTTTCTCTTTTCTTGGACCAGCACTCAGGGGATGACCCCTATATATACAATGTATTGCGCCGGAACTGAAAACGAGGGGATATCTAGTATTGAGGGGACAGATTAGGAAAGATGAGAGAGGATAGACAGTTTTTTTATTTTTATTTTTTGTAGCTATTTCAACCTTTTACTTCATTTATAAGGTTTCATTTAAAAACCAAATGCATTTTTTCGAAAAATTCTCAAATTTTACAGAACCGAATCGGTTCATTGTCTTAAGAAATCTTTATTTTAGTCATTTTTAACATTTAGAATAATTATTTTATATGAAATAATTTTTTTTGTTATACCAAAACTCAGGATAGGCTCTACATAAGCAGTGCCGGAAGTAGACAGGAGGGGATAGTACAGAAAAGACACATGGGGAAAGAAAAGAAAAGTTTTTTTTTTAATTTAAATGATAATATTGAACATGAGAGGAGGCCTTTTTTATTAAATAATAAATTTAAAAACTGTTATTTAATTATTTTTCAATATACTCGATCCTTCTCCAGGATAACAATTGATAATAATTAATTAACAATAACAAAATTTTAAAACGATATATTATTAATACTATTACTTAAATTTAAAAAAATTAAAGACCAAAATATTAGAACAATGTTTTACAAAAGGTGATTTATTTTTGTAGCTGTTCTATTTGCTGCACAGCTGACGAAGGAAGGATATTAAACACTTTTTACATTAATCAACTATTTTGTTAATTTAAAAAGTCAAAAAAATGTTGTCTTTTTTTTTGAGTATGGCACAACTGCTGAGTACATTTTTAAAGATATACGAAAAAGTCCCGACAAATAATTTGAGATCCTTAATCACACAAAAAACAGCGGTATGCTAACATAAAATTAACATGAAAATTTATTGCATCAATAACTAGTCCCACTAACAGGGATATTCAGTAGAACGTTTACTTTCCTTTTTTTAAATGAAAGGCAAAAAAAATCAAACAAATTTTAAAGTAAAACTTTCAGCAATAAACAATCCGAGTATTTCCAACGCAAGCTACAGCAGCGATAATTCAAGCAAACGAAGTTTTTAATTAAAGTCATAAAACATTTTTATGAACACTGAAAGAATTATGTGTCCAATAGGGAGGTTAGATTTTTTTCTTGGATATTTGATATCCCTAAATTTTACATATACTATATATTTATAAGTATGTACAATGAATACTTTATTTTAATCAATCAAATAATTTAATTGAAATAAATTTTACCCTACTGATACACCCTACTGATACATTGAATTTTTTTAAATAAATTAATAGGGCCACTAAAAGACAAAGTTGAGGAGCTTTGGTAACAAAAAACGTTGTAAAAAATATTTCTTATACAGAAAACAATCATTTTTTAACACAATTAATTTTTTGTCAGTTATAAAATATAAAACAATATAAATAGAAAAAAAATGTCCAGCATCTTACAATATTAATAATTACTGAATTATTTTTATCGGTCTTATTGGTTTATTGTAATATTAATCAATCTTATGGTCGTTTTTTATAAAATTTTATTTCATCTAATTTTTATTCAATATTTCGTTAACAGGTTGTTAACATCTTAAGGAAATAAAAATAAATAAAATTTATTACAATTTTTTGTGTTTAATTTTTATTTCCTGAAAATGTTAAAAAGCTGTTAACGAAATATTGCATAAAAATTAGACGAAATAAAATTTTAAAAAACACCATAAGCTTGATTAATATTACAATATATTAATAATTACGTTCAATTTCAGTTAATAAATTAATTTTATTGTTAAAAAGACTAATTGTATTTACAAATAATTCGTCGGATCTCAAAATATCTGTGTGCCAAATTTCGTCTAAATCGGTTCACCGGTTTGAGCGTGAAAAGGTAACAGGTATTAAGTAAAGAAAACATTGCATGTCATTATAAAAAATTGAAGTCATTATGAAAAGTGCAAGTCATTATGAAAAACGCAAGTCATTATAAAAAGTGCAAGTCATCATCAAAAGTGCAAGTAATTATAAAAACTGCAAGTCATTATAAAAAGTGCAGGGCATTACGAAAAGTGCAAGCCATTACAAAAAGTGCAAGCCATTATGAAAAGTGCAAGTCATTATGAAAAGTGCAAGGCATTATGAAAAGTGCAAGTCATTATAAAAAGTGCAATTCATTGTAAAAAATGCAAATCAATATGAAAAGCGCAAGTAATAATAAAAAGTGCAACTCATTATAAAAAGTGCAAGTCATTATGAAAAGTGCAAGGCATTGTGAAAAGTTCAAGTCATTATAAAAAGTGCAATTCATTGTAAAAAATGCAAGTCATTATGAAAAGCGCAAGTAATTATGAAAAGTGCAAGGCATTGTGAAAAGTGCAAGTCATTATAAAAAGTGCAATTCATTGTAAAAAATGCAAGTCATTATGAAAAGTGCAAGTAATTATAAAAAGTGCAAGTCATTATAAAAAGTGCAAGTCATTATGAAAAGTGCAAGGCATTGTGAAAAGTGCAAGTAATTATAAAAAGTGCAAGTCATTATAAAAAGTGCAAGTCATTATGAAAAGTGCAAGGCATTGTGAAACGTGCAAGTCATTATAAAAAGTACAATTCCTTGTAAAAAGTGCAAGACATTATGAAAAGTGCAAGCCATTATGAAAAGTGCAGGTCATTATAAAAAGTGCAAGCCATTATGAAAAGTGCAAGTCATTATAAAAAGTGTAAGTCATCATAAAATTGCAAATAAATGTGATAAGTCGTTAGCAAAAAAATGTATAACAAAAAACATGTTTGACTGATCTATAGAGTATTAAAATTTATATATTTGTATATCTGCCCATATGGGAAATTAAGTTATAGGGAATATTAGATGTAAGAAAAAAATTTAAATTGTTGCCTAGTGTAATCACTTTTGGCCATAAGTAAATTTTGAAGATTTTCAGAAATGCCTTTCTCTTGCAAACTTCTTCAGTTTCTAAATTTGTATTAACAACCAGAGATTGAGGAAAAAAGCTGAAAGGGTAAACTTCAGATGATATTAATTACATTCATTATTCGCCTGCCAAACTGAAATTGTTTACATATTTCATACTCAAGTAAAAATCAAAAATTGTTGCTGTAAAACTCCAACCAAGAAAACCAAAAAAAAAGAATAAAACAAAAGATGTTGGTGCCTCCGAAAAAGTCATGGTAAATTACGTTGCCATAAAGAAATGAGTAGCAAACGATCGATTCGGATCGGCAACAACAATGACCATCAGCAACGTTGTCCTCATATTCCTCAATTCACAAGGTGTTCACTTGTATTTACATTCAATTCAATTCCATCCATTCAAATTTATTTGTATGGCTGACTGTGGCATGATCTTATATTGTTGCAGGTCGACTACAAGCAGATAATATTTGCATGCTACCACATTTAATGGTATGAATACAACGCGGGCAACATCAGTTGCGGTTGGAAATATGATCAATGTATGAAATAATATGCCGCATGTACACTCGTAGTGAATTCGTCCCATATATAAAAAAGGCAATGAACATATTTTTGGCGCATATTTTGTGCTCTTCTGTTTCAATTTGGCTCGATCTGTTGCTTTCGTAATCTTGAACCGTTTAATTATGACAAGTGTCCGTATGCGGCAAGGTGCATAAGTGTATTAATGGTTTGTGCATTCCACCAGCAACCGACTGCATGATTACCAAATGAACTAACTGAATTTAATGGTGGTGCAGTTTGTCGCATAAGTGCTAAAGGGCGCGCAATTGTTTGCCCTTTGTGTAACATTATCTTCGATCGACATTTGTTCATAACCAGAGGGAGTTTCTGTGTAAACATTTTTCTTTCTTTCTCTCACTTTCAGTTGCTCAGTTGTTCAGTTGTTCCTGTTGGTTCGTTTAAAATTATGTGTCAGTAACTTGAGGACTAACAGCAATAAATGCGCGTGTTAACAGACGTTGCACATGCGCACCAATGCGTTTTATCATAAACTGGCATATGTTTCCATTGTTTTGTGTTTTTGACACTAATTGAAATGTATGAAATTTCAATAAGAAATATAAATTTTCTCTAAACGAAATACACGTAATATTTAATAACAATAAGAAATTAAAGTTGCACCCCTAAAAGAAAGGGCGGCACACTTATTGACATTTTGTCATAATGAAAATTAAATAATTTGTCAGTCAATATGTTCATACAGGTGATTTTATTGCATTCGGTAGATGTGTTTTTGCTGAACTAAGGTTTTTACAGAGAGGCAGGCAAAAAGGCTTTTGAAGTTTTAACTAAATACATTTAATTGTTCGTGCACGCATGCACGCATATTTTCAATTTACAATGTAATAATTTATTTCCTGGTTGGAAAGCTTTTACAGGTTCTTCTGTCATTTCGCCTATAACGGTTGTTGTGGAACTTTGCATGCACGGACGTTTGGCAATACGACAAATACATGTTGAGCTATTGAATGCGATTCTAGGGGCTGTTAGACCCACATGCCTTTAAAATTCCAAAAACAATGCGAAAGATGACTAAAAATCGTGAAAATTAGCAGGTCGAAATACATATAGGGAAATGAATCTGGCCATTATCTTTTGCTAACTGTCAGGATTATTTTGTCCTTTATTTGACATTTCTTCTTACACATATCGATGTATGGATTAACTACTTCTTACATAGAATAGCAAAATTGCTCTAATAGTAATCACCCCTATTCCATTCCTCGTCGTCAACATCGCCGTCATTTTAGTGGCTACATCATTTGGTTTCACAGATCTCTACATATTTGAAACAGCTGCGTGGTTTGTTTACTATTTGTTAACACTAAAGTTTTATTAAAAATGTAAATGTTTTTTACTTGTGAAGTTGGAACTGTACACTATTGGAAGTTAAGTCCACATTAACTTCCATTAAAGGCACAACAATTTCAGTTGTTTCTAACTCTTCCATTAATATACTTTGTTGTGTCTCCGCTAGCACAATAGATGCATTTTTAAGCTGGACTCCCTGAACTGCTCCCTTCTGGAACTGTAGCAGATTTGCCACAGCATCCTCTAACGGGCTAAAAACAAACTGCTTAACTATTCCACCAACCGTTGCATGACATTCAGCTTTGCTGGCGACCATTTTCTTCTTTACTTTAAACTTCAGGTCTCGCAAAACCTATTACAATTTTTTTTTATATTGCACTATTTATGATTCTTATTTCCATACCTTTTGCCATCCAAGAGAATTTAGTACTTTTGCAATTTCCTCCCATTGTTCTTTAAAATTAGTTGAAAGAGTGCCTCTTCGAAATCCCACTGCAAGGGAGGGATTATTCTGCTACTAACCACTGGACTGCAGTTGTTATTTTAAAAATTTCCGTTTTTTCTATTTTTAATTTGTTTATGCTTCAAATAAACTCAATTCGTTATGAAAAATGGCGACGAAAAATTCAAAGTCGTTTCAAAATAATATCGCCGTCAAATGTTCTTGTGGAATGCAAATTCTATGTTGACAGTCATCGATAATGTTCGATAACGACAACTGGAATGACAATTTGAAGTAAACAAAGCAAAACAATATCTTTTTGTTTTCACGTTGAGAAATGGAATCAGGATGAATATTTCACTAAATTTACAGACATACATATAGGGTGTTTTTCATAGAGTGTCACAAGTTTTAATTATAATAAAACAAGGAAATGTATTTAAAAAAAAATCAATGAGTGTTCGAACTCACGGGCGATGTGTTAACACCTTTTTGTTTATTTATTTTATATTAAACCCACAAAAAACAAAGAGAATGCAAAGCAACAGACAAATGTACATACATACATTGTTATGTTTGTACATAAGCTACATACGTTGCTGTCTTGCTATCTCATTTTTATATATGCACGTATAACCACGTCACTATTCTCTTTGCTATGCATAAGACAAAACCGACGATCAACATAAAACACTTATTTAATATTACTCCAAATTAATACTCCGAATTAAAACACTTAAATCTCCGCTCGCCGATATCGGATCGCCTTAATTTTTGGCCTAAACTCTTCGTCGAAACCCGCACTAGCGTTTTAATCCAAAAATTAATAAAATCGGCTATGAATTTCCGGAGAAAATCGCGTGGGAAAATTATATGAAAATCGCCCAATAATCACTTTCAATACCGACTGCCAAGCAACGAACAAACAAAGTCTTACACTTACACTTGCGTATGTATTGAAACTGAGAGTTTACTGCCCTAGAGGCGCGCGTATAGATGTTAACACATCAAAAATTTATGAAATTACCCCGGTATTCATAAAATTTAAAATGAGTTTGAAATGTATTTTAATAAAATTTTCTCATACAAAATTTTCTTAAAACAGATTTCAAATACGTTTTATTTTTTTATGAATATGGGGGTTAATGTTTAAATATGTCTTCTGCCACGGCTGGTGCTTACAGGGCGCAATCTGGAACACCAATTTTTAATAACTAGAAAAATCTTCCATTAAGGGGAAGGACACAACCCCAGTTGCTGACAACGGCTACAAATTGATTGATTAGGATAATCTTCCATACTCCCCCGTACAGCGGCTGCACTGTTCGGCATCTAACGGGATGCACATTATCAGCAACAGTAAATGTGGTGCGAAAACGATCTATTAATCTTCGAATTAGCCGCGAATTAGGGTGATTATGCACGGCATAAAATGCAAGAAGTGCACGATGAGTTTGACAAATAAAACAATTACTTTTATTAAAAGTTTCAACAATTTGCAAGCGTTACTCTGGTGTTGTGACACTCTAGAAAAAATCACGCTTTACATGACAGCAAAAGTGTCTCAAACTCAAGATGATTGAGAAAAAAGCACTTTAAGATGTTCATGTTTGTTTGAAAAAAAAAACGCATTTGTTTATTTTGTGTTCCAAGTCACTCCAACTAAATATCATACGAAGACGTCAATCATCAGCTCATATTTTCATCATAAAAAAAAAGTCCCACAATAATTATGTTGACAATTCTTTCATATTTGCTGTCAACACTTTTCCCATTGCGGTTCGCTAACAACACCGGACTGGACCGCACACGCACACGCACACGCACACACACACACACACACAACAGGCCATTTAAACGATTTTATTTATTAACTTATTTATTCGTACTTTTTACTTTTCTGAAAAGAACAAAAAACACGTCTGTCTGCCTGCATGTATCTCTTCAACATTTATCAGGATTAAATTTATTAAATTATTAAATATTTACAAACCCATTAAAAATGCACTGAAAAAGATTTATAAGTATTGCTGGTTAATTATAAAAACGATTTATTTTTATACTGTCGGCTGACGGGTGAATAGATCAGGGCAGAACAGTCAAAATGGCAAAGACGACAGAAGTCAAGTGAAATTGGAAAAACAAGAAAAGAAAAACATCAGCACACAATCAGCGCATCAAGAAGGCAGTGAAATAAACAAAACAAATTGCTCGCACCTTGGCCACAATAATTTGCCAACGTTTCAACACATTTGTTGTTCATGTTAAGGTGCCTCATAAATAGAATTGAAATAATTGTTTATATTCGACACCGTCCGCACAAGGAATTGTTTGGTTTGTCAGTGTGATTTTTCTTTTGTCGACTTTCATGCCGTACGAGTCAGTGTTTGCCAGCAGTGAAATCTTTTGCAAAAATGATCTAGGAATTTTACAGACGCCACCTACAGACATACGAGTACATGTTGAGCTACTGAATGCGATTCTAGGGGCTGTTACATCCACATGTTCTTAAACTTTCAACAACAATGCGAAGAATTGCTAAAAATTTGGAAAAAATCTGGTTAGACCACTTTTTCGCTGCGGTGTAATGAACCTGCTGCCTATATACGACTGACAGAAATTAAGAATAAGTAGCTGTGGCTCATCACTTGAAATAATTTCCAGGTGGACTATAATTTAAAACCCATTCAGTTTATTAGTGAAGAATAAATAAACTCTATAATAGCGTTTTCACACTGAAAGTTAAAACCTGGTTTTAGGGTTAAAACCATAAACAGCTGGTTTAGCGTTCACACTGCAAATTGTAGTTTTAACATACAGGCTGTAGATTAAATTTATTCAAAATAAATTAAAACGCTCATAGAAATGTGTGAATTTGTTGCTGTACTTGTTCTTTTTACAACACTTAACTGGCAACAGAAATTTTGCTTTGACGCATATAAGAAAAAGTTTAACAATGAGTTCTAAAATAGAAATTATTTTGCATTTCGTGCATAAATATTTTAAAATTATGAAACTACTTACACAAAGTGAAGAACTTCTTAGAAATCAAGTTGTTATACTATATAAAAAAGGTAAGCGGATTGTGAAAGTTCTGTTTATTAAGCATAAACAATACCAGCTGTTTTCAATGCATAACTTGGCAGCACTCAACTTAGCACAGCCAAAAACAGGCAAAAAACAAGGTTGCATTTCATAAAATCTACTTAAAACCAACTCGAAAGTTGTTTAAAGTTGGTTTTAACAAAATCATTTTGTTTGGTAAAACCAGGTTTTAAAGTTGGAACCAGAATTTATTAAAACCATGTCAGTGTGAAAACACTATCAAAGTATGTACTTTGGAAGCTTAATTCCCTTTGCGTAATTACAGATATGTTGTTTTTATATTATTGCTCTACCGGGCCACGGTTTTCCAAGCGGAGCCACAAGCGATCACCAAGTGTGTTCATTTAACTAGGCTACATTTTCCGATAGTCTGGCAGCTCTTAGGTCCCTGCTTTTAAGAGAATTCCGGTGCGCGATTGCTTTAGAGCGATTTGACTTACTACAAAAACTATGAAGAGGAAACAAGGTTTGCATATAGACTGGACTTTTAAGATCTCAGTTAAACTAGGTTTAAATTAAATTAAGATTTATAGGCTAATTGTTCGAAATTTTTTGTTTAAAATTCAGAAAGACGTGATAAATATTCCAAGGCACAAAGGAAAGTCGACATCAGCTTTTAGTTATTCAACTTACACAGCAGAGCAGAACTGCTGTTTTCGAAAGCCGCAACACTTTCATAATCAAAGCTAATGTGTATTGTGTTTGTCACTGTGATGTGTTTGTCATTGTGCTTAGTTGAATATGATAACACTCCTTATTTAAAAAATTTTTATTAGGAAATTGCATACGAGAACTGTATCAACCTGATGTTAACACATTTTTGTTTTACTATCCGTGTTACCGTTTGATTATTTTGTTCATGTTCTCTATTTCTGAATGTTCGTTAAAAATATTTACTAAACTTGGTTAATCTGAAATCTGATTTGTGCCACCGTTACCAAGTTTCTAAGCAAAATTTTGACGGAATAACTTAGTTTTGCTTAAAATGCTGGTCTTAAAACGAAAAAATATATTTCAGCGGAAAATACAGAGTTTCTGACTGCATTAAACCAAGTTTAAACTTAATCCATATGTGAAAAAAAACAGCCTTAGTGGATAACTGGCCATAGTGATGATCAGAGTAACATTCTAGCGGTCGAACTGTGTAAAGGCCACGTCACAACTTATCAAATCCTTTACACGAAGATGGCGTGACGTGGCGTGGCTTACTACTTCATGTCTATGACAAGCCAAATTATTGATGTAACCATTCTCTTATAATTATAGACAGGATGTGATCAGAAATGATTTACGACTGGTCACTTTAGGCTAAATTATTGCCCAAGGAAAAGTAACCAGATACGTTCACCTTTATGTCACTTATCCCTAGAAGAGGACCAGGCAATGGCATGAGTGTATTTTGTTACCTCATATCAGAAGGGTTGTTTTTCATTCTGAACTTCAGCAATCGGTATCTATAGCACAAACAATGCAATAGACATCGCTGTGCCAGTCTTTGACCCAGATCGATTTTTTAAGGAGACATTTGAGGTACATATTTACCGTTGTGAAATACTTATTGACATTTTCCTTATGGTGTTTTCTTTGCTACAAATCAAAAATTCATTTCCTTGAAGGATGGTCACTGTAGTCAAAATACATAATATGGAATTTTTTTTTTTTTGGAAAAGTGTTAAAAAATATTGCACTTTTTTTAGAAAAGAAAACAATCCTAACAAGATATTTTACAAATTTTTAAAAATGATTTCATACTTTAAACAACTGATCAGTACAATTATTGTTTGCAACATTTTCCTTTCATTTCATTTTATCTTTAACATTGACAACAAATTATGATATGATTATGTTCATAATTTTCAAGCAAAATGACTCTTGAATTGCCTTCCTTTTACTCTTTTGCTCTCTTATTGCGCGTAGTGGTCGCACAGATCACTTAATTGTTGGAAATTCTGTAGCATTTTGATTTTTGCAGTTGTTGCTGTTGCTGTTGCCAGTACCATTTAGGAGTTGTTTATGTGCTTTTTGACCCACAAGGTGCTTGTATTGCTCATTTACGTTTCACTTGGGTCTTGATCTCTAGGCTTTCTTATTGTTATTGTTCTCCGCAGCCATGATATATGATTATTTGCTTAAACAAAATATTCTTTTTAGAAATGTAGGAACGAAGAGGACTTTTTATAACAAGAAATTAAAAAAAAAAGTGGCACGATTTTATTTATTTTCACTTTCTACTTCTATACAGAAAATTTCAAATTCTTTTAAAACTTCTTGCATTCTTTCAAATAAATTAATATTAATTTATTAACCATGATGGCACTTTAGCATGACTTTTCATTCATTGTGTGTGTGTGTGTGTGACTGTGTTTGTATTTAAATTTCATCTCATAAATTTCAACTTCTTCAGTTTCCTTTAAAAAACAACTGTTTATTTTTAGTGTCTCAAAAGTCGAAAGTATGCAACCTCTGAGGAAATAAAACTAGACCATTTCATAAAACTTAACGAACACACGACACATGGCTTAATAGGCCATTAGTGGATAAAGACGTGTGACAACATAAGAATGCAATACAGCCGTGTACACTCGTATTTAAATCTAAATGGCAAAGAGCTAATAAGCGCCAAATGTTTTTGTGTGTAAGGAAAATACATATATAAATATATCCAATTATTTACACCTTCTTCGTTAGCCAACAGCTAACAAAGAAAGAAACGAAATGAATAGGTCGAATATAAAGCGCCTTAATAGTGACGAGAGCTCCTCAGACTTTCATATCAATTATTGGTTTCAAATGATTGTCCCGCACTCTGCAGTTTCTGTACAAATCTGTCAAAAGTTTTTCATTTCCTGTGTATATAATTCCTTCCTAATGGCAGCTACCGGTTTTCTGCTGAAATTTTGCATATAGTATAAGATATCGTGTAGGATTCAGCCACTTTTCACACTGTGATATTTTGCACTTTTAGCTGGCCAAAAGTAAAAAACAATGTTGTTTTTGATATGTGATAGATAGATAGAATTGGAGGGAATATTCATTCACTTTGTTATTCCGTATGTAACGCAGCGAAATATCTCTTTAAGACCCCATAAAGTTCGTATATACTATATATTCTTGATCAGTGATGAAACCTAAGACGATCCGTCCATGTCCCTCCGTTCGTCCGCCTGTGGAAATCACGATGCAGTCCAAACGAAGAGTGACAGATCCTTGAAATTTGGTATAGATAAATTTTTAAGAATAGCACAGGTCAAGTTCGTAAGTAGGCTGAATCAGGCCAGGGGGAAAAAAGTTCCCCTAAAAAGAACTAAACCAACCTCTAATAAAACAACATAATTTTTAAAGTATTTTTTTGTAATTTTGTTAAGCAAATGATATCTTTTTATATCAAAGCAGGTCTAACGCGTTAAACTTAGAACCATAAAATAAAATATATAAATTTTTGGACCCCACCCCCTCTAGTAGGCGTTATTATATTCAAATATAGTGTAAAAATTTAACAAATTGTTTTACTTAAGCCTACACTCCTTAAAAATAAAATTAATGACGAAACTGAGACGTAACCAGGTACTCCTCTTCCCTGTCCCTTTCTCCTCCTTTGTCCCCTAAAAAAAAATAGTAAAAATTAATTTTACATATAATTATCCCAAACATTTATTTTTAGAGTTTTATGGCAAAGGTGATATGTCTCCTCCACGGGCCTTGCCAGAGAGACCTATACAAAATACAGTTTTAATACGCTCCAAAAAGAATTGGACCCTATAAAGTGTATATATTCTTGATCAGTGATGAAGTCTAAGAATGCGCATACGTCCGTCTGTGGAAAATACGATATATTCTTTTTTTGAACCCCGCCTTTTAGTGGACGCTGACGTACGATATTCAATGCAAAAATAGTGTAAATATTGAACAATTTGCATTCCTTAAGCCTATAAGAAGCTGAGATGTTCTCTGAACTTACATAAGGTGAAACGTCTCCCCCACGGCCCTTCCCGGAATGACCCTCTCAAAATAGAGATTTAAAATTGGATACAGAGGTGTCTTAAAGGAACTCTCTACCACCAAGTTAAGCATTTTAAATTTACTTACTAAATATTTAGGCGGTATTTAAAATTCAAACCGGTCAAATATAAAGTTTATACTTGTTTTTCTTCAAATTGGGTTCATTCTAAATAGTATTACCTGGATTCCGAGTAGTATAATATGTAATTTAGCGCAAAAGTAAAAATCCACTAAAAGGAATTAAGCCAAAAATGTATATACAATTTTGAATGGAGTAGAACTAGATTGTTTCACCGAGTTCAGCTTTCGTACTACTACAGAAATATTAGGTAGAGCCTCTAGTTTCAAAGTTTAGTGCAGTGCAGAGGGCAATATTTTTTTCTATAAATTGTGCAACATAAATAAAGATTATTTTGGCCACCTAAAGTTGCGACAAGTCACACAAAAATAAAAAGTGATCTGTACATTTTAGCAAATTCACCAAACTATATGTATTTGAAAGCGCTGAATTTCCTGTGATGTTAACTTTATTATTTCGTATTCCGTACAGCCCTAAAAAAGTTACCGTTTTTTAGGTAAAACTACCGTACGCAAAGTCTGGTACAAAATTAATTATAAGAAACGTATAGAATTTAACTACAATTGGCATTATTTTGCATAGTTGTAATGAAACCGTACTTTTTTGATGTTTTTACTGAGAAATATGTAGTCGCAAGAGAATTTGCATTGAAGAATTTATATTTGGGCTGTCACAAAACTAATCTATTAACACGGTTATGAATTCTCCCTGGTAGACACATTATGAAAAAAAAAATGTTTGGGGTCTAACAATTATTTATTTATTTATTTATTTCTTTATTTATTTTCATTTCCTGTACAACAAGATTTACTCTTATATTTAGAGTACAGGAACGCATAACGTTATAAACATTTTATGAGTAATTAATATTAAGATATTAAGGAAAAATGTAAAATATACCTAAATAACAATGTTTTGCAGCAAAAATAAAAATAATAATAATAAAATTAGGCAAAGGTCTTAAATAGAAATGTTTTGAAATTATTAGCATTGCTGTTAATTTGTTGACACTATGGAAGATCGTTCCAAAGACGAGCGGCATGTACATAAAAATGCCATTCAGATACTAGAGATTGATGTCGAGGTATCACAATGTTTCTGTTTCGTAGTGATTGTGAGAAACGTATTTTATCAAATATATATTTGGGAGTTTGAGTGTTTATGACCTTATGCAAAAAAATAAGAGTACGTATTTTTAGCAAATTATCAAAGGACACCCCATAAAGATTGTTGGCAATAGGGGACACATGATCGAATCTTTGTAATTTATACACGTATCTAATAATGTTATTACATAAAACATTCAGTTTTCTCCTGCTAACTGAGTCACAGTTCCCAAATAATTCACAACCATATAGCAGATGGGGAATCAGATATGTCTTAGCAAGCAAAATCATTATTCTCTAATTAATAATTAAAACTTTTTAAAATTACCGTAGAAATATGGAAATCACCTGCTTACCGTTCGGAGGGCTAAATTACCGTACAATACGGTAATTACCGTACGGTTAACATCAAACATCACTGCGCTGAATCCGAATCTGATATTAGAAGTGAATTCATTTCGAAAAATTGTTTCGTTTATTGTCCTTCGAGCAACCAAACTACTTAATCAATTTTGTTTCCGAACGGAATTGAACTCTGTGACATGGATGATTGTAGCTTTAACCCTAGACACATAACCTTCTAATTAAGCCCTTTAAACATAACCATACGTCGATACGATGAGCACTTTTTCTTGTATATAATATCGGTTGTAAGTATACACTTAGTCCAACGCTTTTCTAGCAATTCTATCCCTTGATTAAAATAGTTTTCCTCAAGGTCTTCAAAATAGTGGTGTACAACTGTAATTGCATCTTCATTTGAGGTAAAACGCTTGCCAGCAAGAAATTTTTTTAGATTTGGGAACAGGTAAAAGTCACTGGGAGCCAAATCAGGAGAATAAAATGGGTGGTCAAGCAACTCGTACTTTAATTCGTTGATTTTAGCCATTGTTAAAAAACTCTTGTGCACTGGTGCGTTGTCTTGATGAAAAATTATTTTTTTGTGTTGTAAGCCAGGACGTTTTTCTCGAATTTGTACATTTAATTGATACAAAAGGTTGCAATAGTACTCTGAATTTATTGTTTTACGCTTTTGCAGAAAGTCAATCAATAAAATACCTTTGAAGTCCCAAAAAACCGTTGCCATAACCTTACCAGCCGATTGAATTGTTTTTGCCTTCTTTGGGGCACTTTCTCCAGCTTCAGTCCATTGTTTGGATTGTTCTTTTGTTTCTGGAGTATAGTGGTGGATCCATGTCTCATCAACAGTTATGAAACGACGCTTAAAATCCATTTTATTTCGCTTAAAACGATCCAAACAAGCTTGAGAAATGTTCATTCTTATTCGTTTTTGGTCGACTGTTAACAAATGCGGCACACATCTTGCAGAAAGCTATTTCATCTGTAGTTCTTCATGCAAAATTAAATGGACGTGATCATTTGAGATGCCCATGATATTAGCTATTTCACGAACTTTTATTCGTCGATCATTTAATACCATATCATGCACTTTGGCTACAATTTTTGTTGTTGTTGCTGTTTTTGGACGTCCACTACGTGGTTCATCTTCAATGCTTGTACGACCACGTTAAAATTCACTAGCCCAATTTTTTACTGTTGCATATGAAGGAGCACTTTCACCTAACACATTCACCATATCATTATGAATTTCTTGTCCCGATAAACCTTTTTTATGTAAATATTTAATGACACCACGTATTTCTAATTTTTCCATTGTTAAAAAATCGCAGATGCGTCTTTTGTGAACACCTGTTTCTATATGAAGGAGTTGCCAGATCCAAACAAAATTTAACATGTGTTCATAGCAGAGATGGAAGTTTCCAAAACACTTAACTTTTTTCTGTTTATACCGCGCTTTTTGTGCTAGGCTAAGAAGTTTCCGAACCGCCCTCGTATATATGATTTAGACAAATTTTACAGCATACTTACATGCAAATACAATTCATTTATAAAGATATGTTTTATGTTGTTATAAAAATATATGTATTTTCTAGAGTACATTTTGAGATCGCAGTAATACGACACATTTATAAAAAAATAAAATAAACACGGACAACAAAAACAGCATTCTTCTCTTTAGCGAAACTTAACTATAACCAAATTATGTATTTAAAAAAAATTTATATCTAAAATTTTTGCGTGCAAAAATCAATTTTATATTCACCACAAATTACAGTGTTGCATTTTGAATCTGTAATAAATTAAATATTTAAGCACCTACACACCGTATTTGCTTGCGTGTCAAAAGAGTTCGTTGAGTACTGAGTTGGCTAGCAAGATTACAGCGATCGACTTATGTACATATGTACAAAAGAGAAATAACGGTATTTTTATTCTCTATTCGTCGATTTGACGAAGGTTAGGTATCTAGGGTTAAGAATCTATATGAATATATTTTGGCATTTGGAATTAGGAGAAACATTCAGGATTAAACAATTTTCATAGACATAATTCAATGACTCTGCCGCGATTCATCCCATTTGAAGAGTATAAATGTGAGTTCAAATATTAGCTAAATCATTACGAATTTCGTACTAACCAAAATGTAATAACTTAATAATATGAATGATAACTTCTCATATTCAATTTTCGTTAAAATATTGGTTAAATAGTTGATATTCCTACTAACTAGCACCACTTGCAAAAAAAAAGTGGGAAAAATTGAACAAAAGAACGCTGATGAGATGGCGTAGCGGCCTCGAAATCAGTACTGATCCGTTCTGCTGGTTTGATGATTATTAAAAATATTCTTAATATTCCAATCTTAATATAAAAATAATAAATAGAATTTAAACAAATTCATTTATTAATAATAAAAAATAACAAAAAATAATTTGCAGTCATGCAAGATTCGAACTTAAGCCCGATAAAAACTTAACAATTTACTAAATCATTACGTAAATTTTGAAAAGAAAAAACTATACCTACAAAAACTCGTCCAAATTAAAATATCTTAAAATAAAGTGAAGTGACTTAGTTGGACAAAAAACTGAGAGGCAATTGCTACACACTAAAAGTGAATCAAACACCCACCAAATCTGCATTTCCTGAAAATATTTTAAGTACAAAAATTAATTTCCTCCAAATACTCGTAAATACGAAAACACGACACCTCAAATGCAGTTTTTTTTTTAATTACGACACATGGTATTTGAACCACAAAAAATATCTATGTACGTGTGTATGTATATGTTCTGCTTAAAAAAAAATTATAAAAAACACCAACATTTTCATGGAATTATACTGCAGCGTGTTTGCATGAAATTTTGTAAACTACAGCACCAACAACAACAGCGACAATATTTTATAACTTTGACAAATATCCAACGGCTGTTGTTGGCATCACTAAAAAAAAATTGTTCACAAAAAATTTGACGGCAACAAACAAACGAACCAAACAGCCATTCTCCCAACCAGTCAACACCATCAATGAACAACTCAGCGCAGCAGAGAATGAATTAACATTGTGCATCAGCGAAGAAAATATGTTACAACGAATCGCAATACGTATGTAAACACATTTGTAAGTATGTGTATTTAAGGTGGTATTTATTAGAAACAAAATCATTTTAAATACGCACGTCAATAAGACGTTCTACACCAGCACTACTTACATACCCAATTGTAATATTTCGACCCCACTAGCTTTAATTTTTTTTATACCCTCCACTTCTCCACTGTTCACTTTGTCAATCCGTTTGTAACGCAGCGAAATATCCCTTTAAGACCCCATAAAGCACGTATATATATATATATATATATATATATATATTCTTGATCAGTGATGAAAACCAAGACGATCCGTCCATGTCCGTCCTGTCGTCCGTCTGTAATAATCACGATGGAGTCCAAGCGAAGAGTGTCAGATCCTTGAAAGAATATGGCGGGTATATTCACTTTGTAATTACGATTCAGTCCAAACGAAAAGAGCCACACTCTTGAAATTTGGTATAAATATATTTTGAAGGATAGCATAGCAAAATTCGGAGATGGGCTAAATCGGGCAACAGGGAAAAAAGTTCCCCTAAGAAGAACTAAGCCAACCTCTAAACAAGTAAAAACGTTATATTCGACCAAGTCGAATCCTAAATACCCACCAAATATTTAGTAAGTTAACTTAAAATGTTTAACTTGGTGGGACAGAGTTGCTTTATATAATATCGTACGTAAACGCCCACTAAAGAGGGCGGGTTCAAAAAATAGACAATATCATGTTTTCCACAGACGAACGTATAGGCATTGCTAGACCGTCTTAGAGTGATCAATAATATATATATGTATACTTTATGTAGTCCAATTCTAGTTGGAGGGTATTAAAACTGTATTTTGTCGGCGTCTCTTTGGCAGGGGTCGTGGCAGTAAACTATCAGTTTCAATACATACGCAAGTGTAAGTGTAAGAGATTGTTTGTTCGTTGCTTGGCAGTCGGTATTGAAAGTGATTATTGGGCGATTTTCATATAATTTTCCCACGTGATTTTCTCCGGAAATTCATAGCCGATTTTATTAATTTTTGGATTAAAACGGTAGTGCGGGTTTCGACGAAGAGTTTAGGCCAAAAATTAAGGCGATCCGATATCGGCGAGCGGAGATTTAAGTGTTTTAATTCGGAGTATTAATTTGGAGTAATATTAAAAAAGCGTTTTATGTTGATCTTCGGTTTTGTCTTATGCATAGCAAACAGAATAGTGACGTGGTTATACGTACATATATAAAAATGAAATAGCAAGACAGCAACGTATGTAGCTTATGTACAAACATAACAATGTATGTATGTACATTTGTCTGTTGATTTGCATTCTCTTTGTTTTTTGTGGGTTTAATATAAAATAAATAAACAAAAAGGTGTTAACACATCGCCCGTGAGTTCGAACACTCATTGATTTTTTTTTTTAATTCACACTAAGAAAATTGAAAATTAAAAAAAAGTCGGGAAGTTATTGGTTTTACTCCGTTTATATTATGTGAATTGTTGAACGGCTTGACCGAATCGAACCAAACAAGTGGCGTTTCAAAAAGTTCTATCCTGTGAATTTGAACCGATTCAAATACGCAGATTTCGAAAAATCTCAAAAAAAAAAAAATAATGGTGTTTTCTTTTCTAGAAAACATGTAAAATTTTTTCACTTCTAGTCCAAAAATTTGCATTTAAGCGGATTTTTAAAACAATATATTTGCCTAATCAATGGTAGATTAATTTGTAATAGATTTACTATTTCGAAATGGCATGAGGGTGCAGTTTTTCATTAAAAAGTTTAAAAAATGTAGCATTCTTCTCCAGAAAAGATATCAACATAAGAGGCAGGCAGTTTGTTTGTCAAACATGATTTTTTGAGAATAAATTTTAAACGAAACATACATTTTGTAACAACATTTTGAACATCTATTGAGAACCAGACTCATATAAAAACTCGCAATCATTGCAACGATTTAAATGTTTCTAACAACTCTAAGATTTACTGTGTGAGAAAATGAGGCCATAAACTCGCCAAAAGCAGTAGTTGTATGCTCTAATTTTCAAATAATAATAAAAATGTTATTGATAAATAAATTTGTCTGTACAATTCACAAGTCGGCACGCTTAAATTGTGCTGCTGCGCCTGCTCACAATCTTATATTTTTTTCCCCCCGGAAGCACGTTTATAAATTGTTTATTGCAAATCCTTTAACACGATTTGATTTGTATACATGTTAATTTCAGAACGACGCGTTTCAATTTTAATTTTTTTTCTTGTTCAGTTTAGGCATATTTTTATTGTTTGTGTGTGGCTTTTTTTGGCGGATATATGCTTCCATGCCGCCATATGTTTAATTATTCAAATGTCGCCAAATGTATTTTTGCTGTAGTTTTTTATTTTTACTTCCAGGGCATCTTCGCACCCGAAAACGTCGATTTCTACATCAAATCTTTATTGCGACAGTGAAATAAAAAAAGAAACAGAAAAGAGAACACTCGTGTGTACGGGTAGTAAAAAAAAATAAGTTGTTTATTAGATTAATGGTTGACTTAATTTTTTCTTGAGTATTTGTACTTTTTTACTGGATATTTTTTTTATCGTACATACCGGATATTGTTAAGTATTTGGATTTATAAGTTTTATACCATGACCCTTTTTACACCACAATTAAAAGTAATAAAATGTATAAAAATTAAAACGAAATAAAAACAGATGCACGAATATTTGCAAGAGATTCAAAATTGCAGACAGGCACCCCAATTGTTAAGCTTTCCATTGGTCATTATTCCTAGGTTTAAACAAAAACATTCACAATAGATAAATCACTTCCTTTAAGACATCTGTGTACCCAATTTTAAATCGCTATTTTGACAAAGTCATTCTGTGAAAGGCCTTGGGGTAGGTGTTTCACCTACGCAAGGTCCGAGAACATCTCAGCTTCTTATAGGTTTAAGGAATGCAAATTGTTCACTATTTACACTATTTTTGCATATAATATCGTACGTCAACGCCCACTAAAGAAGGCGGGTTCAAAAAATAGACTAATCATGTTTTCCACAGACGAACGTATGGGCATTGCTGGTCAAGAATATATATACTTTATGGAGTCGAATTCTTTTTGGAGGGTATTAAAACTCTATTTCGTGGGGGCTCTCTGGCAAGAGCCGTGGGGGAGACATATCACCTTTGGCATAAAACTCTAAAAATAAATGTTTGGGATAATTAAGTGTAAAATTAATTATTAATTTTCTTTTTTGATAGGGTCAGTTAGGGGGCAAAGGGGGAGGAAGGGATAGGGCAGAGGAGTACCAGTTTACATCACAGTTTCGTCGTTAAAGCTTAAAATTGTTATTTTTAAGTAACAATTTATTATATTCTTACACTATTTTTGCATATAATAACGCCCACTAAGAGGGGCGGGGTCCTAAAACAATTTTTTTTTATTTCATGACTCCAAGTTTAAAGCGTTGGTCCTTATTCGACGTAAAAATATATCATTTACTTAAACAAATTAGAAAAAAAAACTTTAAAAATTTTATTGTTTTTAGAGGTTGGTTTAGTTTTTCTTAGGAGAACTTTTTTCCCTCTTGCCCGATTTAGGTCATTTTCTAATTTGACCTGTGCTATCCTTCAAAATATATTTATACCAAATTTCAAGCGTCTGGCTTTGGACTGAATCGTGATTTCCACAGACGGACGGACATGCTCAGATCGTCTTAGATTTCATCACTGATCAAGAATATATATAAAATTCTTCTGCTTTCTTGACCTCTTTTTAATTATTATTGTATTCTGATGTTTTTAAGCTTAAGGTCTCTTTATTTTAGTTTAATTTTTAATTTCAATATTTCGTCACTCCTTTGTGTGACTTCTTCAGGAAATTAATTATTTAATAAAATATTTAATAAAATAATTAATTTCCTGAAGAAGTCACACAAAGGAGTGACGAAATATTGAAATTAAAAATTAAACTAAAATAAAGAGTCCTTAAGCTTAAAAATATCAGAATACAATAATAAGAATATACATATATACTTTATGGGTTCTCAGATGGATATTTCGCTGCGTTACAAACGGACTGACAAAGTGAATATACCTTCCAATTCTTTTTTGGAGGGTATAAAAAGGCGACCAGTTAAAAAACTTGCTTGCAACTGAAAGTAGTGTTCAATCAGGTAATTTAACTATAGGAAGTAGACTACCCATTATACCTTCTCAATTGCGTACAATATTTTGGTTACAAATATTAAGACATTTAAAAGAAATCGTCTTAGTTAACCAAACTGATATACATACATATATACTGATCTATTTTCCAAGACTTACCAAAAAAAAGTTTTTATTTATTTGGCAGCAAAGACGTAATTTAAACTTAAGAAACTATTTTCAGCTGTAGGGCAGATATATATGTGTGTAGACCTGTGCAACTGGTGTGATACTTTCACGAAAAACTGTATGTGGCGTGCTAAACCAGAAACATTTGTGTCACGGATGTACATATTTATCACTTATGTCGATTTCTTTTCTAAAAAAGAATGCTAAATTTTTTGCACTTTTCAATGGAAAATGCAAAATTATGGCATTTGAAAATAGTGAATTTATTGGAAATTGATCTACCATCTCTTATGAAGATGTGTTTTATTTTAAAATTGCCCCTAATTGTGTTTTTTTAGAATAAAAAGTGACAAAATGTTACATATTTTCCAGAAAAATATGTAACATAGTAGACCAATTTTTGTATCATCAGAGAATGTTGATTGTTAAAATAACAAATCTTATAAACAATATTATTGATGTCTAAAACGACTTTAGCTTTTTTCCATTAGGGTACTTTTTTGTATATCCTATAATTACTTGGACAACAGTTTTTATATTTACCCAGTTTTCATCTCCTTATTTATTTAAACTTATCGAATATAAATTGAAACACCAGCAAAGCTAAAAAGATTGTCTGCTGTATTCACAAAAATTAATGTGTACTTCAAGTTTGCTTTTAAAGTAAAAATTTCATAGAAAATTTGTTTTAAAATAGTGATCAGTCTCTTATTTTTTGTGAATACTGCTGTTTATATTTATGAAAACTTTTAAAATTGTGCGCCATCTCTTTATTTTTTGTGAATACTGCTGTTTATATTGATGAAAACTTTTAAAATTGTGCGCCATCTCTTGTTTTTTTAGTCTACTAACTGCGAAATATTTATAACACAACATTTAGGCATAACTAATTCAAAAGATTTCAAATATGGCAACTCCAAACTTGCATAGTGCCGGTCTGCTTATCCTAATGCATTTATATGGGTACTACTCTTATAGTTTTCTCCTTCATACAAGTAATTTTATAAATAGAACTTTGGTAGCCATCAGCAACTTTTTAAAAGCAGAAACCAGATACTGAAAATTCCCAATTATTTGCATATTTCATATACATCAACAATATAACAAAAGCTTATTATTAGAGAGATAATTTTATAAACAAGAAATAGAAATTTTAGAATGATTGAGCTCGAGGTCGTTTTTGTAAAAATCGTTATAATTTTTCTATTTTATTCGATATTTCATCAACAATTTGTTGACATCATCAGGAATAACAATCGAAAATTAAAATTTTCTGTACAAATTGGTTTTGAAATAAATATCGAATAAAATAGAAAAATTATAACGATTTTTACAAAAACGACCTCGAGCCCAATCATTCTAAAATACATATATAAGAAAAGGTCAATAAAAGCAAACAACAATAAACAAGAAATAATTTATTAGTGCTTTTTTTGTTTGTTATGTGGTCAAGTATGTCTATATGCCTGCATTTCATTGGTTTTTACACCAAATCATCAGTAGACTTTAACCTAATTCCAAATTAACAAAACCTCTCAGCTTATACATAAACTCCCAGAAGTGAATTGAGAATTATACAAGCAAAACCATAGGAATAAAATTTGTTTGTTGTGTTTTCTTGAATTTCAAATATATATATATATATATATATATATATATATATATATATATATATATATATGTATATATATATATATATATATATATATATATACATATACATATGTATATATATATATGTATATACATATATATATATATATATATATATACATATATATATATATATATATATATATAGATGTGTATATCAAGTACATTGATATACAAGTTGTGACAACTGCAGCAGAAAATCTTAATAGCCCGGTCAATAACACAATTAGTTCTCATAAATACAATAATTCCCAAAAATCTCTTTCCATAATCCCGTTTTCATCGTTACTGAAATTATGGCAGCTCTTTATGAACAAATCATGTATGTTATCTCTTTTCTCCTTGTACACTCAAGGCCAAACATGTTTTATATCTTTATTGCTCATGCATTCTAACAATGTTTGCAGTATTCAACAATAAAATGTGCAAAAGTGGAATTTCTAAAATGTAGCGTTGCATACTGAAATTGCTGGCAGCCTGATACATGACGCGCGCCAGTATACAACACCTCAACATACAAAACAACTTAGTACTAAAGTGACGTGGTGAATGGGACCAACCATATGATACAATACCAACCATATGATATAAAAAATAAACAAAGTAAAAAAGGGATGGATGAAGCATAGACGGAAATAGCAGCAAAAATAACTGCATACGTGTATTTATGTATGTGAGCTGATGATGTACGGGGCAGATGCATAATAGATACATGTAGATAATAATATTACATACATACATAGATATTTATGTACGCACATCCAGATATATTTAATGTAAATGTGTGTACTTGCATCTGCGATTACAGTCGTACGTACATGGTACATATGTATGTATGTATATTCTTATGTATGAAAATATTTATGTACATATAGGTATGTAGGTACCCATCTTACAGTTTGTTGGATTTTGGAGGAGATATTTAGATATATGTATATATATGTATAATATATACATACATACATACATACATATTTTTATGTAGGTATGTGCCTAATTATTACGTTACCCTTATTATGGTCTTCACGAAGCGATTGTCTACCAATGACATTTAATAACAATGCACTATTAGTCACTATCGACTAGCCAACCAATCAACATATAGTACATGTAGTCCATTTTTCCACGACAAAATTTACTTTTTGTGGGAACAATGCCATAACAATTTCCATTGCATTAATTCTACACAGGTATTTATTTATGGATGTATGTAGGTATGGGAAATGCAAAACAGTAGAGCCAATTATCTCTGAAACATTAGGTAAAATGTATAGAGAATACGTAATATCTTTGTTTACACCTTTAGATACAGTAATCCCCGACTAATGATATCGTAAAGCAAAATTATTTCAAAAACTTGTATTGAAATAAGTAACTTTAAGGACTACTCAAAAATATTATAAAAGGAAAAATAATAAGTTTATCCTAGAATAAGATGTTCTATTAGTAGGTAGATGGATTTGAATAATTAACAATTTTAGAGTTAAGATTTGAATGCTTATTAGAAGATCAATTTACATAAACATTAGTGAAGTGCTGAATATCAAATTTTGTTATTGCCGAATACAAATATATGAAAACATATCACACACACAATATGTGCATACAAACATACAATGTGAAATTTAAGAATATATAATTGGGGATAGGTATTTCTGTTAGTGTCTACAAAATGAAATATGTATGAAAAAGGACTTCAAACAACCTAGAGACAAGTTGTAGCCAGACTTGAGTCGAACTGTTTCATTCGCTATGATAAAAATAAATCAATACTGTAGAATCTACAGTGTAGGTAGACATTTAATATTATTCAATTTTTAAATCGAAATAAATTAAACCTTTTTTTAAATTTTTATAATGAGCATGTTATGGTATTTATTTAATATTTCTTTTAGGTTTCATGCATTTATTATTATTTTCTGTTTGTAAAATGTTAGGGAAATATTCGCTTAAATATTTATCTAAAAATGGCCGAAAATTCGTACAGCAATAATGCTTATGTAGGTATAATTGAAGATTCCCACAGTAAATGACAAACTAAGTTGGTTGAATTTAGTTTCAGTCTTGGAGGCACAAGGTTTTCTGTATAAATAAAACATGTACACAAAAAAATAATATCTTCGGGGTGGAACGTTTAAGGCAATTATTTAAAATTAATAACGTAGCTTCTGTAAGAAAGTGAGAGTAACAAAGAAATGTATTTAAAAATCTGATAGAATAAAGGTAAATTAAGCAGCTCATACAGTATTACCCGGATAATTATCTTGCCCGAAATAAAAAAATTTTTGAATAATAAGGGAAAAACAATTGAGGGATTACGTTTAAATACCTCAGTGAAGTAATTAGAGGAATACACTCGTATGTGCATATGTAGATATGTATAGAAATTAACTAAGGAAACGCTGTTACTGAATTAACTTACAAGATTTAATTTTACAATGATAAATCATATAAAAGGAAACAGATATAAAAACGGTTGCATCAAATAGTACAGAAGCAAATAACATTAAATTTTATTTATTTTATTATTTTTTATTTAATCTGTCCCCTCAATACTATCCCCTCGTTTTCAGTTCCGGTCATCCCCTGAGTGCTGGTCCAAGATAAAAAAGCGATAGTTTTATTTGAAAAGTAAAATGGCAAGCCTCTGGTTTTTACTCTAATTAAACAAGCGTAATTTTATTTAAGTAAGGATTAATTAAATGGGTTTTACCGTACAATTTATCTGGAAAAATTATATGATTCAAAGCAATCGAAGAGAAGCTCGAATTTATAAATATGTACCTACGTACGTACGTATGTACATATACCTATATGTATGTATGTGCATATAAATATCATATTCATATCGAATCACATAGGTATTATTATTAAAAAAAACCCTGCGAATTTCTAAATCTCCTCCTTCATGAACATTTTCGCAAAAACAACTTATATGTAGTTTTATAATTTCTCTTGAATGTAATTTACCAAATAAATAAACGTAAATGCAGTTTGATTGTTACTGCCATCAAATACCATAAAGTTAAATGCAGAAAAAAACATGTTTAAATAAACCAATCAACAACTTATTTTACCCAAACCCAATCTGTGTTTATCCCTCTTTTAAGCATTATGGTTGGTCAATGCATAATACGGTATTCAGCAGCGAACTGACAGCATGACAGCAAACCGAAAATAAAGAGGAAAAACAAAAATGACAACAGTGCACGAGTACAACTATTCTGCAATCAGACCCAGGCTAGATACAACAGTAAAGAACCAAACCAAATTTTATTAAACTTCAACTTATACATATCTTCGTGCAAAAAGATATTTAAAGTAATGAAATCTTATCCAAACGTTGCTTGATTTTAGGCCAATATTGTTTGAAAAATACAAATTGCGTAGGTATGTATATTCAAAATAGTTTTTAAAATCGTTTATTCGACATTTTGTCTCAATTAAATTAGTGCTTTTTGTTTGTTATGTGGTCAAGTATGTCTATATACCTGCAATTCATTGGTTCTGAAGGTGGAAAAACAAAATAGATTTATATCGAATAAAATTTGTTTGCTGTGTTTTCTTGAATTTCAAATCCTATGGTTTTGCTTGTGTAATTCTCAATTCATTTTCGGGAGTTTATGTATAAGCTAAGAGGTTTTGTTATTTTGGAATTAGTTTAAAGTCTACTGATGATTTGGTGTAAGAACCAATGAAATGCAGGCATATAGATATACTTGACCACATAACAAACAAAAAGCACTAATAGGTAATATATTCAATATAATACACAATTCGCACTTATATGTATATATTATCTAATGCTAAACCGACTCTTAGGAATCTTTCACAAAAATTTAAAGCAATAGTATTAAAAACAACGGTTTAACAAGCAATTGATAATTAATTACGGTGTCTATTATGATGTTTCTGTTTTTTTTTTTACTTTCTCCTGTAAAGATTCAATTGTGTGAGCTATGTGTGCTATTTAGTCATACTGTCATAAAGTCATGATACTTTAGACCAATTTAAAAAAGTTGTTGTTGTGCTGCACACAAAAGTCATAAAATAAAAGCACTGTTTCAGATATGTTTTTGTTTTGTCACAAAATAACTCTACAAATCTGAGTCGAGAGATTGAAACTCTTTAGACGAGACGGCGATAGTATATGTTTGCCGCCGTTACTTATATAAGATTCATGAATAAAAAACGGAAAAAAATTTTTCATTCTTTTATGTCTGTACATTAAATAACATTTGTATAACAGAAAAATAAAGAATTAAATCGGCAAATCTAAATAAATGCAAGTAAAAAATTGTTCTCGTTCAACATACGTATATAACTGACAGCCACTGAACGTTTTTCCGTTTGCCGCGGAATTTCTCACATTTCTCGAGCTACTGTTTTATGACTACAGTGTGAAGCCCCCAATTGGTTACATTAGGTATGTGCATATGTATGTATATGTATATATAGACACGAAATATCCATTAATTCACATCATTTAATGAATTGATTATTTTCTAGCTCTGGTAAATTCCGGAATAATTTTCATATACCTACTATACTATATGCAAGCATAAATGCTCTATGTGAATACATACTTATGTATGTAAGTAGTAACCGATTTAATATAACACCATGTCAAACTATAATAGTGCCCATAAAAATCCCCAATAAAAGAAGAATTTTATGTATGTATATGGATATGTACTTGCAGACATATTGAAACTATATTATAGATACATACACATATATACAAAATACAAAGCCATTAGAACTATGTGAACTGTTCTGACCAGCTCTATATGTGCAATGGAGATGGTTTTATGAGTATCTTTACAGCCAGGATTAAGAACATTCGCGATAGAATGCAATTTCCTCATGCACGTGAGTGAGCAAAACTGTTTCTAAAAGATTTGCACCATTCAGAAACACATTTTTTCCTAATCTCTATATCTATAACAACTTAAAATATTTGAATCGTAAAAATATTTTGCAAAAATTCGGCTCACACACTGACTTGCATTTAATGTTTTTAATCTACATATACGGCAAAAATAATGCAATAATTAACATAAATATGCTAACGTGTGCATGAGAAATGTCGTTGGTAACCATTGTCGTGATTGAAAACCAATAATCACCAATTATAGTATATGTAGGTATTACCTCAGGCATGTGGGTTTCGGTGACAAAATATATGTATACATGGTTCCTCTTGCGGTTGTCGTAGTCGCAGTCGAAATAAAAAGTATCTGTTGTTAAATAAGGCATATGACTTTCATGGCATGTTGACTATGGAGTTTTATACCTATGTAAATACACACTTGTACTTTGGCAGCCAAAGTTTGGCTTGAATAATATTAAGGTAATGATTACTCGCCTAGCACTTTTCAGTTTGTTAACACTTTTATCATTTGTTTATTTTGCACCATAGTATGATTGTTTCGCGATTTCAACGAAGAAAATATGTAAGCTATTCCTATACATACGTATGTACCGATATACATATGTAAATTCATAAAATCATCATTCTGGCAACGTTGGCTTGGACAACTGCTGAAGCTGCTTTACTAAGTACCTACTATGAATGGCTCAAAAGTTAAGTCATCTTATTAGTACAACAATAGAAAATACAACAAATTTTCCATGTTGTTAGTTTAAAATAGTTATGTAGGCACATACCCATAATAAAAAAATCAGCTAAAGTGGAACTGCCTACAAGTTATTCAAATTAAAAGGGAAACCCGAAAAAGAAATATTTACATAGGTACCTATAAGAAAAGAAAGAATATCAAAACTTGAATTAACAGATAATACCTATATAATTCACGCATGAAGTGGCTGATATTTCCAATTGGCAATTGTTTTTGTTATATTTTTAATATCAAATGGTATACAAATATACATACATACATATTATGTACGAAAAAACGTTTATTTTTTCTTATTAGCTGACTGAATTTTGAGATACATATAACATTCAACTATGACGGGTTGCTGAGGTGACTCATTGGATTATAACTTTATAACTACCATCTGAATGCCCTAATTGTCTTAAATGTCAAACTTCCTATTAGCACTGAAACCACCCACCATCCTCATCTCAACTACATACCTACATACATACATATCTATTTATGTGTGTACAAATTAACCCCTGACCAAACGCAATTGTATTGTTTTCAGCCATGAAAAATACCCTGTGTTCTCAACAAGAGGAAATACTCAAACAACCAACAAAAAGGGTAATACGAGCCAACAACAAACTAAATATTACCAATGAACCAACTCGATAATAGCAGCAACAAATCGAACAACCAAACTGATCTGAAAGGCAACAAAAAGTAACGAAGAAGAACCCAACGGTACACACAAATCCACACTCCCATACATAAATATGCATGTATGAATGTATATGTCTGGCTGGTGTGGAACAATAATGAAACTAACCAAATAAATACTCGTCTCGTACAAGCGAAAAGTGCAACAGTGTCGACAGCCAATAAGAGCATTCATCCAACTGTAACAATGCAAACACTTCCCATTAAAGCTGATGGCCTGTTAAACGAATTGTGCCATTCGACCAACACAAATTTTTCGAAATTCATTCTTTGTTGTGCTGCAGAGCAACGACCAATCGACTAAAGCCGATAGAGTTTTTGTATGAAAGCTTCTTTGCCATTATGGTCTGAACACATTGAACGTTGGCTGTTGCTTCCGTAAATTTAAGCGGCCGTACGCTACTCGTCGCCAACAAGCAACGAGTTATCATTTGAGTTGGCACAGTAACAATCCAATCAAGACTACAACCAACCACAAAACACCACTGTGAGAAGTAGTAACAGGAGCAAAGGCCACAGCAAGCGTATTATAGCTACAAACCAACAAACATACATACACAATATGTGCACACAAATAAATATATAATCAGATACATATTTGCTATGACACACTTTGTGAATTTAATCAGCTGTTTTTGTTGGGGTATAGCAAATTCTACGTGTGCGTGTGTTTGTTTGCGGAATATAGAAAAGCAAATTAAATCAGAAGTATTTGTTTTTATAATTTGTACATTTTCATATACTTGTTTAGTGAGAAGGAAGAGTTGCCAAGCTTTTGTACAACTCCCAATCCATTTTTTTAAATGCTCCAGTTTATTTATGTGTTGAATACTATTTAAAGACGATGTACATACTTATGTATGTACATATGTGCATATAAATTTATACAATTTTACACCCTATACACACCATACATTTTGCCATGTCTTTTTAAAACGATATTTTTGGTCTTTATAGAAAAGCGAAAGGTTTTGTTTTTATACAGAGTAACTTTTATGTGTTTCTTAATTTAATTTGGTAATTTCAATGGGACAGTTGCTTTTTAAAAAACCCCTAGGCCATTTTAAACCATAAAATAAGAAAATAAAAACAGGTTATTAAGTTCAAAAACATAGAAAAATCATTTCCCCTTGTTCTATTTGTCAACGTCAACGTCACGTCAAGACAATATCAAAAATAGGACACTTACATACCCTTTCTGTGCAACAATTAACTACTTCTGCCAGCCTCTTACTACTCTCTATGTCGTTGAATATAGCAAAAAGTTGTGAGAAATTGGCAATTGTTGAAGAGAATAAGTGTTCTAATTTTCATATTGTCTTGAAGTGGCGTTGACGTTGACAAATAGAATAAGGCGGATTAACTTTTAAAAATAGTCAAAAATAAGTAAAAAATATATGTACATCAACTTATGAATTAAATGTAATCAAAAAAAACTTGTCTGCAAATTTGTGCACCTGTGGGGGCAGTTCTATATGCGATTGATGTCAAACCGAATTGGGGTTATGCTAATATGTATATCATGAATAGTATTTCATTTATAAATTTATACATATATGTAAAAACAAGTGATTTTCATTTTAAATGATATTTAATAGTAGGCATACACAGAACTGTTGTTATCATTTTATTTCATCTACTAAGTAAATAGGTATGTACCTATATTGGACATTATAGTTGCAGCAGTATTTTGCTCATTTGAAAAGTATTTATATAAATATTCATTTGTATGTACATACATATGAATGTCCGTAAGTATCTGAATTTAAGAAGTATTAAATCAATGTGCTTTGATTTAAGGCGATTATGAAGTTTTGTTAAAACCTACAAACGCTTGCGCCTCATTTCTGTAATTAATATGTGAATTTTTCCAAAATTTTTGATTCTCTGAAACACGAGCCAAGTCGGAATATATATATATATATATATATATATATATATATATATATATATAGATATATATATATATATATATATATATATATTTATATATATATATATATATATATATATATATATATATATACATATATCTTTATTAAAATCGATTCTTCATATCCCCGATAAAAGTCTGTTTATAAGTTTTTAATAAAACAGCGATAACTCTGGCAGAACTTTGTTATTGTTATACACGACAGACTTACATATGAAAATTATATTTATAGATCGATAGCCTTGAAGGAAATCAAGGCTAAAGTGTACACAAGTCAACCCTTTGTCTACATTTGTTGTGTTATGTCATGACCGAGCTACACTTTTACTTGGCGCCATCCATGTAAAATTCTCGGCTGTGTTCAGTGGCAGTAAAATTATTCTTTGTTTTGTTATATTCTGCTTTAAGTATCATTTTGTTTTATTGAATAAGCAATTTTAGTAAAATCCGTAAATATATCACCACTGATTCTCTATTGACATTTTCTACAAGGTAGTTTCACTTTAGTATATCATACATACGTACATATGTACAGACGTGAATGCATATACACACATACATATATGTTTTTATGTACAGATTTATGAGAATTGAGAAAATAAATAAATAACAATACTAGAATTTTGCCGGGTCTTGTTTTTGTTTTTATAGAGAAAAATTAAAACGTAAAAAGGGACGGCTTGCTACAATTGCTGAACATCTTATACAAATATCGGTAATGCTGTGCAGCTAACGTCGTCACAAGCCTTCCGAAACGACTACGAAAATAAAAAATACTTTTTTAAAGAAAATAAAAGGCGAGGAAAGTGGCAGCAGATTTATCACGAAACTTTTTAATTAATTAATTGATTGTTAAATAAATAATGCTGCTTATTAATAATATTTTTACAAATTATTATATTTATCTATTAGTATTTTTCATACTAACTTCACCGCATCAAAATATTATTTTATTATTAAATAAAGTATTGTCACTCATTAAAGCTCCAAAATCGTACAGCGACACGGCCTTAAATTAAAGTAACTAAGTCAATGAATGTGTGATCCTATACTATGAATTTTCGGTTTTACTTAGCAAACCATTCATAAAACTCATATCGTCAAACTTTTAAACAACTTTGTTTTGTGACTAAATACTCATTCGGTTGCTGCATATTGCACTGATATTATATGAGGTAGCATATACACACATCAATATGACATAAAATCTCTGCTACTAGCTACACTAGTGAAAATCTGAAATCGTCAAACTAGCATCTAGGTATGTACCTCGGTATATGTACATATGTCGGAAAGCTGTTCCACTAGCAGTTTGACGAGCTAATTTGATATGTGGCTATGCCGCTGAATATTATTTACCAAGCTGGTTTTACAAAGTAATGCCCTAAACATATACATACATATGAACCTATAACATGACGCTTTATGTTAAAAAATTATTCATACAAAATTCATAAAATATTACTTAAAATATGTATATTTATAAAACCATTCTTTCTGACGTACCTTTTCTAAGTTTCTAAGAGCCGTAACTACACTAATTTTCAAATAATCTTATATCGGCAAACTCTCATCAATCTAATTACATACATATAAATATGTTAATATGTACCTATACATACATAAATGTGTATCGATATGTATCTAATTTAATTTTCTTTTATTAAGGCATCAAACATTTGATAGTTCGTTAAGATATGTGGGCACGCCGTTTTACGGAAGGTCCACAGTATTGAAATGCAGGAAGAATTTCCCCAAGTACTTTTTTGACAACCATGCTTGGGTATAATGAAACTATGAACTATGTAAATATGCATGTATGTACATACTTATATGTATGTGCTTACGCATGCATGTGTATACATATATACATACATACCTACATGTAAAACGCGCCGAGCACTTTATACTCTTATATATACATATGTATGTATATTACAGGTATTTTCCGGCATTTAAAATAATTATTTGCATGTTTTTCTACATCCATACTCTAAGGTAAATAAGTTATACATACATAAGTACACTTACCTAAATAAATTTTATTTCCTTCAATACACGACCTGTTTAACAAATAATTAGAAGACCTATCACTTAGAAACCACTTAACAAATGAAAATACTTTTAGTAACTGAACTCTTCTTACTTAAGTTATTACATATCGCCTCTCTTCTTTACTCAATACATGTCTGAAATGAATGGTAAACAATTTTAAACTCAAAATATTTTCATCTGAGCTAAAATTTATGTTTACCTGTCCTCGCGGTCGGACATTTGTTTCACTTTTCGTGAGCTCGCAACTTGTTTTGTGTCTTCTTGTTGCGGAACAACAACAACACCAACAAAGAAAACGAATTTGAAACAAAACCCCGAAAAACAAAGAACGAAGAATAAAAACTTCTTGATGCAGCAACCAACTGAAACGAGGTGTGTTTCGATGTGTCTGTCTTTCCCGCTTTTAGTAAAATGACAATGAACTTTAAAATATACAACGACAAGAGAGAAAAAAAGGCTTTCACTTTTGCATACATATGTATATATATGTATAGATATGTATATATATATATATATATATATATATATATATATATATATATACATATATATATATATATATATATATATATATATATATATATATATATATATGTATATCATTAAACAATCAATTCATTCATATGTACATTTGATAGTTCGTTCCTAAGCAAGTTTTCTTTCGCAAGTTTCATTTTCGTATTAGAATGTGATGTAGATATGTATGTATATATGTACATAGAATAATGTGCATATGCAAATTGC
Source organism: Linnaemya tessellans (assembly GCA_951800035.1). Taxonomy (NCBI): domain Eukaryota; kingdom Metazoa; phylum Arthropoda; class Insecta; order Diptera; family Tachinidae; genus Linnaemya; species Linnaemya tessellans. The sequence goes on from OX637533.1 coordinate 106,752,301, forward strand.
AATCAGCTGAATTGAATAATTTTGAAGAAAACATGTTCTATGTAAATAGGGGTAGGTGTAACTGAAAGTTTAACAAAATCAAATACATACATACATATACATATGTACATACATTTATCTATTTTGCATTTAAGCTGCTTTTATTTAAATGGCATATGGAAAGTTGCTTAGTGTGGTTGGCTCTATTTCCTCCTCTAATTTCTAATAAATTCCCTTTTTTAAGAATTGTTTCACTAAAAAAGTTGTTTATAGATATGTGTATCAGGGTTGCCAGTAGCTATTGAATTTTGAGAAACCCGGAATTTGGGATTTCAGTGAGTTTCGTGATTTTGGTGTCCAAAATTTTCTTTCATTTACAATTTTTTAAAAATAATATTCCAATGAAAATATATATTATATACACTCGGGTCTCGTTTTATGTGGACGTTTTTATGCGACTTCGAATATATGCGATTTTTAAATGAACAATATTTTTTTAGAATTTTAACAGGTTTTGAAATTTTAGATGTTTTAGATGTTTGGCTTAATTTAAGCAGGGTAAAAAAGCCTACCCTGCTTAAATTAAGCCAAGTTTGCATAACTTATATAGTCGTTATAGTTGGTTTCATTTTGTGTAGACGATACGTATGTATGAGTGTTGTGTGTGTGTGTGCTATTATTGAAAGAACAAACGGGGAATTTCCCTTCTTATTAGCTGCTGTTTTCTTAATCACGTTGCAGTGTTTTTTTTTGTGCATAGCTGATACACATGCGTGTTGTGAGAATTCCTTAATTTATTAGGTGGTTTATTTGCTTAGTACGGTGCAGTGATAAGCATAGTAGGCTATAAACTAATTTCTTAAAGACTTTACATAAAATAAGAGGTTTAAAACTTTTTGTTGAAGTCTACTGACGGTTTGGTAAAGCACCAATGAAATGCATATAGACATTGCTTAACCACCCAACAAATAAATTTCATTTTAAATAATTATATTTTTGTTGATTTTTTTTTGCGACTTTGTTTAGATTTTGAAACTAAAATTTTAATTTATGTGATTTTTCAGAATTTTGGAACGAATCATTAGTTTTTATATGAAGCTAGAATACCGTTTTATGCGAATTTGATATATGCGACTTTTTTTGGAACGCATATATCGCATAAAACGAGACCTGAGTGTACATACATTTATGTGTGAAGCATTATTAATAACGGCCATATTTGTAAAAATATATATTGTGTTTTTTAAAACTTTTAAAATTAAATGCTGACAAATAATATAATGATCATGTAGTGAATAGTTTCATGGTATCTCATTCAAATCAATAATCTAATAAATATATAGTATATGCATATATAATTTTTGAAATAAAAAATTTTCCTATGTATGTCAAACCTTTATTAAATTTTCGATTACAAATAGCAGACTTTGTTTTATTTTATATCAAACAGCTGCGCAGAGAAATCAAATTAGGTATCCAATGTTTTATCAGACAATATACATCCGATTTTGATTGTAACCAGAGAACGCAAATAACGTTCATTTTCTAAATATAAACTAAAAACTCAAACTAACTGGGAAGTGCAAAAACAATTCCTGTCAGACGGACTAAGTTCAGATGCAGAATATTAATATATACCTCTTATTTTCTGTGGAATAAATAAATTTCAAAAATAACTGTTATTCTCTGAGCAATAGATAAAACACTGACAATAACTTTTATTTTCTAAACAAAAAATAAAACTCAGGAGTTAATGATTGAAATGTTATTTTTAAAATAAAATTTATAACCATTACGGTCAACATTTGCAACATTCGTGTATTACTAAATACATATATAAAATCTCATAAAAATATAGACAATATTTGCATAGTAGGTATCTATATACTTCTTTGTAGTAAAAAAAATTCACGCTAAAAATGCTGGAGATTTTGATATTCTAACGTTTGGCAGCCCTATTTTTAAGTTACTACAACTTCAGCACTTAGTCATTATGGCGATAGTTATAAAACCCATTTGAAGTACATATGAAGAAAATCATCTTCCTCGATGCTTCCTGACTCATCGTAAGGTCGAGAGCACACTGTGGCATATTGTACCATGGCAAGCAATCAATATGGTTTGAAACACGAATAAAGGAGTATTGTGGTATTGTAGCATATGCAGTTAATCGAAGTAGACTCGAGTCCAACTCGTTTACCCGGTCGTTTTTGACAATAACATACGATCGATTGTGATTTAAATTGGGAATTTGAATTTAAATAGTCTACTCTGGCAACAGATTACTTGGCAACATGTTCAATACACAACAGCTGAGTGCATACATACAGAAGTTCAATTACATCCTACTAATATTGCTGTTGCCCCAATAAATTCAAACTCGGTAGTGCGGTAGAACTCGCTTGAGTTGTGTGCTCGCTCACTTTGTCTTTTATTGAATTTAGTACAAAAAAACAACAACAGCACTCAATCAGTCTGCTATTCGTCAGTATACACAACAAGTCCACTCGAACTCATTTGTGTAGCTACAAACCAAAAACTTGTACAAAAGAGTTCCATAGTAATTTTTCATTCGTTCAAATAAATTTCCTTTAATAAAATGGGGGAACGAGTGCTATATAGTAGATATTTACACATTTATTTACATATAAATAGATTTTTGTAGAAAATAAATAAATAAACAAGAACAGCAACGATAAAGAATTTAATAAAAAAATAAATAAACAAAACCAGGGATGCCAGAGTTATAACCGATTTCCCGACTAAATTTTCTTATAAAATTTACAAAAAGCTTTTTATGCTACTCGTATATTGTCAATTGTACACATACTACGTAGGATAAGTACATAAATTTGTTAATCTGGTAATATTTATTTCTAATAAGCTAAGCAGTCGCAATGTCGTTTAAATGCCATTTGGGAATTGTTTATGTTTAAAAATCATACTCTTAAAATGTAACTCATATTCTTTTAACTAAATACCTGGTGTATTGCATGCAATACTTTAATGCGAGTTTAGAATAAACGTTTTTAAAGTTTAACATCTGTCTGCATGTAATTACCTCCCGGCATTTATTGTTTCGACCAACAGAGTTCTTGCATACTAAATAATACATTTAGACGAATTGTATGACGAATTTTGAAGTGATCCCGTACTAACATTTATTTCGACATGCAGTTGTAATTGTGTTCTTCCAGCGCAATTAGAAAATTTTATACGATGTAGACGTTCTTAACATTTTGGGTATTGAGGAGATTTTAAGCAACGCATTTGTGGAATATTCAAAAGAGCTATGTGGCATGTTTGTTATTTGGTATCAATTAGTACAACTCATATGTTATAAATACCTATGCGTCTTTAGTCCGTCGTTCAAAAGTTGTATAGTCTATTTAAAGATTCTGAACTCCTGGTCGGCATAAGGTTCCTTTTTCTACAAAATTTCAGCTACTTTTTTTAGCACTCTTGCACACAATACAAGAAAAATCTGAATTTTTTGTTGTAGGTGTAGGTAGGTAGGTAAATAATATCTACATATGTGTATTTTTATTGTATGTCCATATGTATGTATGCATGCTAGGGAGTAAATTTAATGGATAGAGCACACATACATACATATGTATGTATGTATGTAAATAAATAAGTACATATGGATTTAGGTGTATGCATATCCATGCACATGTATGCACGTGTACCTATTATGTACGTGGGAATTTACATATATGTATGTACATAGGTGCATAAAAAGTTGGGATCCGTCTATCTATGTACACATACATATTTACTTATATCCATGCATATATATACAATATATATATTTATATATATATATACATATATATATATATATATATATATATATATATATATATATATATATATACATATGTATATATATATATATACATATATATATATATATATATATATATATATATATATATGTATATATATACATATATATATATATATATATATATGTATATATATATATATATGTATATATATATATATATATATATATATATATATATATATATATATAGATGTACATATGTATATATATATATATACATATATGTATATATATCTATATATATATATATATATATATATATATATATATATATATATATATATATGTATGTATATATGTACATCTATATATATATATATATATATATATATATATATATATATGTATATACATATTTATATATATATATATATATATACATATATATACATATATATGTATATATATACATATATATATATATATATATATCTGTATATATATATATATATATATATATATATATATATATATATATATATGTACATATATATAATATATATATGTATATACATATATATATATATATATATATATATATATATATATATATATATATATATATATATATATGTACATATACATACATATGTATATATTGTATGTCGAAAATATTTGAAACTAACACACAGTCAATCCAGCGACTTTCGAAAATTCCTTTATATATATATATATATGTATATAAGGTAGCAATTTCTGACTCGCCTCCGCTTCATATTTTCGAAAATATTTTAAGTCGTAAACTGCCTCAAACATTTCGACTATCGTCAAGTTTCCAAAAAGAGCCTACATAAATTACATAGAAAAAATTTACAGTGGAAACAAAAAACTTCAAGATAAGAACGTTACTTTACTTGTAGGTTAGTAAAAAAATTTCGCAGTAAAATGTACATATAGTCAATCAAAAAGTTAACTTTTAATTCTGTTGTAACTTGTAAAGCTTTTTTGGAATCATTTTGGAATCACAAAGTCTAGTTCCTTTAAATCATACACTACGTCTTCAATAGACATCAACTTGAACAAGACATGAATATGATGCCGGCACAGCAACAGCATTAATATGTCTACTATATATTCTTGGAGCTTGCGTGTCCAGACTTCTCCAGTAATGTCAAAATTGTGCAAAAGAGAAAAAACTATAATTTTTTTCGTTGTCTCTTTTACTCTCTTTTAAAATTACATATCTGTATAAGAAAGCGAAAATCAAGTGGGAAACATGTCCGGACATCGATGGCTGGACATGGACGAGGCATGGACGTTTTCAGTCTACATTGGCCTTTTTCATGTTCGACTTGGTGTCCAAATCAATTTGATAACTAGTGGAGACCAGCGGATAAGATTATATTAAACAATTCCCATTAGAGCATTTGCATTTGAAAGTGATGATCTCAACAATATGAATTTCGAAAAAGTCCACTAGAAATTCACGTCAAACAACAAAATTTTTGGGGGTGCGTTCCTACTAAGTGATCATTTTGCTTACAACGCTTCCACTGTTTCTTACATTCTAGACAGATTAGAAAGAACGTTTTAAACTATATAGTTATTTAAAAAACAAAAACTTTAAATTAAAAATCAATAAACAGGGTTTTCCCGAGAAACCCCCACCCTTCACAGAGAGGACCAGCTACGCGCAAGTATATTTTCTATTTTAAACTTAACTACGTGGGTTGGCAGGCAACATACATGCATACATCTGTATATATGCACATATTACGACATTTTTCGTTAAATTTTGTTGTTTTGTCGTTTATTTTCTTAATTATTTGACACAAAAAAATTTTTAAATAGATATAAGAAATATTAGGCTACAATGCCAATGAAGTGAGCTACATTTCACTATCCTTTCAACACGCCTTTTTAGTTTCACTAGTGTGTCGTTATTGACCATTTGACCATTTTTTAATAGCATAATATTTCATGGATCTATAAAGGATATTGGAAGTAATGAGACATGCCACTGAATTCATTGTTTCCATTATCCCAATTTGTCAAACAATTTTAGGATTTAAAAATAATAATTTTTACCGATTGCCAGGCGGCTGAGCTTGAAATTTTGGAATTAAATTTTTGGGTTAGCGAAGTTGACAGTGCCACGCGGATACTTTCAATTTGTTACAGGTAAGCGACTATTATGAATCTTTCTAAATATATAGTTCTTTTGAAGATTTAACTATGCAGTTCCAATTCCTTAAAAAGTTTTAAATTGCATGCAGGTCAGTTTAAAATTCGTTGCAAATTGTTAATCAAAAAGTGGAATTTTTATACAAATGATGCAGCAGATACGAACTAAAATCACCCGCCTTTAAACGAATTTAAGATGTTTAATGAGAATTAAATATACTACATACATACAAACAAAATACATACATATAATAAAAATAATATGAAAAGTTTTGGTGAGAAAATAAATGAAAAACAAAAAATATATATTGTATGCATGTTTTTGGTATTTTATAGATATGTATTTTGTTTTTGTCTTAAAGATAAGAATGTTTCGAATGAAAACTTGGTGGCAAATAGTTTGATTGTGTTATTCAAAGAAGACGGTTGTTAAATAAAATACCTATTTATTTTATTTCAAAACTGCTGGTAGTCTAAGTGCAAATAAATAAAAAACAAGTTTTTTAAAGGAAACTTTTCCAAGATAATTTTATTTATAAAACTTGTAAATATATTTGAAACAGAAAGGTGTGTTAAGACCGCTAACATTCAAAATTTAGAAAAAGAATGTTAGTTTATTGGAAAACAGGAAAAAACGTTTGTTATATAAGATCAGGAAAAAACATGATTATCAAAAGTGACTGATCAATGCCATTTAAATATAAAAAACAAAACAAATACAAAGAAAATATTTCACCTTCAACTTTTTGTGGAATTAAAATTGTAAAGTGGCTTGTCACAAATTATATGTGTACATATATACATACATACCTACCATATGTAGTATGTATGTATGTATGTTCATAAGTGTGCTGAAAAAAGTGCAATAATTACAAAAATCAACAATTATTAAATAAAATAGCGAAAAAACAACAATTTTAGAAGGACATAAAAAATTTTATTTATCGAATACAAAAACAATGAAATTAAAGAAAATTTAAATAAAAAATTAAACTTTAGTACGTGCATACATACATACATACATACGAGTATGTATTTACATGTATGTATAGGTAAAAATTCAACAAAAACACGAAACTATTTTGAGTGCCGTAAGGTGGTTTTACTTTTTTTTCATTTCTCTCTTGCAGATTCTCTGCAATTATTTTTAGAAAAATATCATGTTTTTTAGACTAAAGTCTTTTGTTTACAGCCAAAAACATGAAAAATTCTATATATTTTAATCACAATACTTTCTCTTTTTCACACTCATTTCTTTCCCGTCTCCGTTTAAGTCGAAAAAAAAATCCAAATATTTTGAAAATGTTGGCCCATATGCTTAAAATAAAAAATCAAACCACCTACGCGAAATTTTTGAATTTTATTACATGCTAATTCATGAGAGATATAAAAAACAACTAATTTATTGAGTTCAATACTGGTTACCACTATAAAAAGAGTTAATTTTAATTTAAGTGCAAAAATGCAATTATGTTTTCTGCAATGGAAATTTTTCATGTGTTTTCTAATTTAATTATTATACAAAATTACAGAGTCAGAGATTCTTTGTATGTAGATATTTAAAGTCAATAATATATTTGTTTATAAAATTTTGCATAGAAGAAGATATTTCGCGAGTCTATTTGAACAAGACCTGCTGCGACAGAGTTCATTTGGAAACCGAAGCACTTCTGCTCCATTTTTTAAGTTTGTCTGCTTGTCTGGCTATATGGGGGGAATCTAATTTATCTCCCGATTTCTCCTTTGAGGAACTTCCTTTAAACAATGGGTATTTTACAGTGGCTTCGTCAGTTTTATGGTCCATCTGCAATTACGTATTTTTGTCCAAATAGACAATTTACACATATGGTGCATAAGTTTTGCCTTCACAACTACGTGTTTAGTTTCATCTGGTATCAACTATAATGGTTCCCTTCTTTAGATACTGCTACCAAATTATGCATTGATTTATATTTTCCTACACTTTTAATTGTATTTAATTTTATTGCCATTATGGCGTTTTTTTTTCTAGAAATCATGCAACCTTTTTCCACTTTTTTTAGAAAAATTTACAATTAGGCGGAGTCTTAAAACAAAAATTAATATTCATAAGGAATAGTAGAATAATTTCTTGTAAACTTACTACTTCCAAATGACATATATTGTAATTTTTCATTAAAAAGTGTGAAAAATTTAGTATTATTTTCTAGAAAAGAAAACAACATACGTTATTTACAATTAAAAATGTAAAAGTAGATTTTATTACATACATATTTGCTGAATCAAAAATACAATATTTTTGCCTCCACAACCAATTAATTGACTTGCAAAACAGCTGATGTCATTAAAAATATTTTGTGTTTATGCTTGACCACTTTTTATTTGTCAAACAATTAGTTTTTGAACATAAAATACTTTTTTTAATTGACCTATAGTATGTATGTATATTATCTTTAGGAGATCCACAGGGTATGATGGTTAGACGCGCTTCTATTCATAGCAAACAAAATTTATAATTTAAATTTTTATCTAGATTAACAACACTGAAGTACCATGACCCCTCGCTAAGTAGAAGCTAATTTTTCATGAAGCTGTGGGTTATTTTGTACTTATTGGTTCCATTGTTTTACGATTCAGTATGGAAAAATCTAATCGACCTCAACGTAATCGTCGTCACAGTAGGTTGGTTGGTGATGTGTGTGTGCGATTTTTTAAATGTTTTCGCTTTTATTGTATAATAAAGCAATTGTTAGTATTGTTTTTTTTAACAAAATAGTGCATGTTAAATAAAATTCAATTGTGTTTAATATTATTTTTTACTAATTATGAAAATATTTACAATTTTAGGAAATTATCTATTATTATTTTTTATTATTATTAATACTTTTTTTTAATTTGCCATCTTTTCTTTGCCGGTATTTAACCCTTAATGTTAAGAGAATTGTTTTATTCAAGGAAGTTGTGCAACATTTGGGAAGAAGAGTTGATTGTTTTTGTATTATGTACAGTCGAATCCGCTTTAGCGCAACACGCTTTACTGAAAAAAATCCGATTACTGAATGCGACACAAATCCCCCGCACTCATTTTAAACGCATCTAGTCTTATTCACTTCGCTTCAGTGAAACATCGCTTTACTGAAAATATCGTATTACTGAAAACCAAAAGCAAGCCCACAACTACGTTTTGTATGAAACTTACTTCGCTTTAGTGAAAAAATAAACAATTACATCGAATCGATTGCATAACTTAAGCCTGAAAAAATTTAGCATGTTTTGTCCGTTAAAAAATTAAATGGCAAAATGTATTTGTTCTTTTCGCTCTTACGTACTTTATTGTATTTTTCTGTTATATTGTCAATGCAACTGACTTGACATTTGATATAAAAAGTATTGTTTTACTGATTTTAAGCAGTACGCTTAACTGTAACAAATTTCAGTAGTCCGAACTAAGTTTTGAGAAAAAATCTGATAACTGAAAACAATTGGGTTTTGGTTATTTCCAGTAAAGCGGAGTCGAAATATACAATTCAATTGAACAAGTTTTTAAACCGTAGAGGTAATTACCTTTGCAGTGATATATTAAAAGTCCGTAGCATTAATATATAAAGCATTTAACTAATAAACTTCATCAAAATTGCCTCACTGTGAATTCTTCTAACAAAATGCCTACTATGCACTTCTCATACTTGCACTTAGGCTCAGTAAAGATTTCTAATTAATTTGTGTCACACCGTAAATTCTTTCGACAAAATGCCTACTATGCACTTCTCATACTCGCACTTAAGCTAAGTAAAGGTTTCTAATTGTTTGTTAGTGATTGTATTAGATTGTATAGTAAAGCAGAGTCGACTGTATGTACGGAAGTAAGATTTTTTAAAATTCTATTTACATTCTTTCCTGGAAAATTTTTTTTTGAAATGTAATCCCTGATTCTTCCGTTAAAAAATTAAATGTATTTGTCCTTTTCGCTCTTACGTACTTTATTGTATTTTTCTATTATATTGTCAATGCAACTGACTTGACATTTGATATAAAAAGTATTGTTTTACTGATTTTAAGCAGTACGCTTAACTGTAACAAATTTCAGTAGTCCGAACTAAGTTTTGAGAAAAAATCTGATAACTGAAAACAATTGGGTTTTGGTTATTTCCAGTAAAGCGGAGTCGAAATATACAATTCAATTGAACAAGTTTTTAAACCGTAGAGGTAATTACCTTTGCAGTGATATATTACAAGTCCGTAGCATTAATATATAAAGCATTTAACTAATAAACTTCATCAAAATTGCCTCACTGTGAATTCTTCTAACAAAATGCCTACTATGCACTTCTCATACTTGCACTTAGGCTCAGTAAAGATTTCTAATTACTCGTTAGTGATTGTAATAGTTAGGATATCTTTTTTTGTGTCACACCGTGAATTCTTTCGACAAAATGCCTACTATGCACTTCTCATACTCGCACTTAAGCTAAGTAAAGGTTTCTAATTGTTTATTAGTGATTGTATTAATTACGATACTTTTTTTGTGCTACACTGTAACAAATTTCATTAATCCGAACTACGTTTTAGAGAAAAAATCTGATAACTGAAAAAAAATCGGGGTTTGGTTATTTAAAGTAAAGCAGAGTCGACTGTATGTACGGAAGTAAGAGTTTTTCAAATTCTATTTACATTCTTTCCAGGAAATTTTTTTTTAAAATGTAATCCCTGATTCTTCTATATTTTAGTAATATCCTTTCTTGCTTTATTCTTCTTTGCTAAACCTTAAAGTTATAAAACGTGACTTTTGCAATCGCATCATAGGACAACCATATTTTATACAACATTTATTATTATATATTTTATAGTTTATATTGTGGTCTTTTCCCCCATGCTATTCAATAAATGGAGCAACTTTTCTTGCAAGGAACAATTATGTAGTAGAACTTTTTGTGATTGTGTCTAATCCACCGATTATGCTATATTTTAATATGGGCTATATATGTATGTATGTACGTATAAAATACAAGTATATATGTATATGGGCAGTATGAAAAGTTGCAGAATTACATATCTTGCAGGAATTTTAATCACTAATACATATATCATATAGGCATACAGAAATATGTTTGTATGTTTATTTTTGACCTGAACACTAATTAGACTTCTGCGGGAGAACATAAAATTTTGTAAATCTTTTGATCCCCACAAGTCTTTCCGTTTGAGAAGTATTCGTTATACGTTAAGTTTAAATCTTTATTTAAAATTTATTATCATCGTAACAATAATTATTGCTCACATTTTACTAATACTGTTCAAAAATTTGAAGTGCATCAAATAATTAAACATGATTTTGCTTTTGAAATAATTTTATGTACGGCTTTTTAAGTGTTTAATGTGTAAATTTAATTTCTAAAAAATTGTATGATGTTTGTAGACGCGCATGGCCGCCTGAAGATGATTTACATTATCCACGTCCCGCCAAACGTTTGTTTACACCCGAAATCAAGCGTATGCTCAAGGAATGGCTAGTTCGTAGACGTGAGAATCCTTATCCAAGTCGAGAAGAAAAAAAACGTTTGGCAGTTGAAACCGGTCTAACATATACGCAAATATGCAATTGGTTTGCCAACTGGCGGCGTAAACTTAAAAATTCCGAAATAGAAAAATCAAAAAAATCTTGGGGTCATTTAATCAAACACTACAATCACAATGCAAAGGGAAATGTTGAACAATTTAGTATATCATCGGAGGACAGCATATGGGAAGAAGAGCAACAGCAAAGACGAATTAAATTTAATGGACATGCCATAAGAGCAGGAGAGTACAATGATGACGACGATGTAGATTCTTCATTGTGTGACATAGAAGGCTCAAATGAATCTACCGATTTGGAAAGAATCGGAAGCTGTGCCAGCAGAGAGACTTGTCAAAAGGAAAAAAACTGCAAACCTAATTATTACACTAATAGTCTGACAATGAGCAAAGCTCCAATTGAATTATTTATTGAAAGCGAAGTTGATATTTTGCCAACACCTGAGACATGTCATATAGCGGGTTGTAGTAGTCGCAATGATGGCTTAACTAAAACAAAGTATAAACAAAAAATAATGGAGAAATATTTAAGGGATACTAATGATTCCTCGCGACTGAATAACAATAGCCTGAATTTACAGTCAAATATCCATGATCTCGACTCTGTGGCAACGACATATATGAATGTCAACAACACAACAGTTATAAAATCTGAAGCAGAGCTTTCCAAATGGCTGGAAAGTGCCGCTAAATTTACTCCCAATAAGAACAATTATTATATAGAATGGAATAGAAAAAGGTAACATTTATACATATATACATATGTATACAAATTTCATTTTTTATACTAACTTTGTGTTTACTATATTTCTAGAAATAAACTTGAGAAAAAACCCGTTATTACTAAAACGTTTCTTCCAAATCCAAGCCCAGTTAACTTGCAGACATCAAACAGTACTGTGGCAATGTTGCCACTATTATATTCCAATACATCTTTAGTACAAAAAGAGAATTCTCAGGACAATAATTGCGATTCAAATAGCCACCATCAACACATTTTTGATGTTATACATCATAAAGACGAATTGGATGCAGCGGAGGCTTTGGCTAATTTAGCCTTCAACTGTCGACAAAAAATGTTCGATTCTGCTACGAATAGTAGAAATTCTATTTCCTGGCCCTTGAATGCGATCAGTTCCTGATTTGATCAACAAAACTAAAGCATTTACAATTAAATGATGTATGTACATATGCACATATATGTATGTATGTAGAAACGTTATTAGACGAAATCATTCCAGCACGAGATTTTAATTAGAGTGCGGGAGAAAACATAAATATGTACGTACTTACTATGTATAGTATGTATAAATTTAGAAGTTTCCAATTCTTAAATATCAATCAAGAAAAATTCATTAATGAATAAAAAAGAAACTGAAAATGCAAATTATATATAAGACAAAATTATAAAGCAAGCAAATAAACTTATATTCTGAATTTCTAAAGCCCACCTATTTGTTGTCGGGCACTAATCTTCGAAATCGTCCAACAAAATTTTGTGAGAATTGTTAGTTCCATCCACCGGCGTTACTACGAAGTTTTTTCTGTGGTGGGCAAAGCCCTTATTAGAAAACTTATTACACATTGATTGATTATATATACACATGCATACATATGAAACAACTTTCTACTTACGTTTCCTTAATTCTTGGCTTTATTTGATTTGATACAAATCACTGCAACACCATTCAATGAAATTTTACATAACAATAAAAAGAAACTAATGAGACTGCGCTGCCAATAGCTTTGCCTCACGTTAACATATTTTAACATATTTTTAAACGTCCTAATTGCAACAAATATTTCAATTTACTATCAATATATCATTAAAATATAACTATTTATTTAAATAAATGATTCTCTAGCACTTGTAACGTTAAATTTAATTTATTTTGACGTGATTTATAAAAGACGTACGCGCACCGCAAAAATTTCTATATACTCGAATAGATAGGAAAAGGAAATAACAATTAAAACTGCGCCGACGACGATTGCCTGCGCCACCCCGAAGCCAATTTTCATACGGCGGACATAAATACAGCTGTCTGCCGACTAACAGTCATATGGAACTTACATGTATTTTTATTATTTTAGTAGAAGTTCACTTATATTTTATAATTCTCATTGATGGGCCGTTTTTTGTGCTCAAACCACTTGAATATATGTAAGTAATATATTTTCGGTAATGATTTATATACAAAATTTTTTACTGAAGCATACAAATTCAATTCTTTATATTTATGTATACGGAAATTTTTTTAAGCAAAACATATAATGCCAAGGTTGTTTAGATTTATGCAAGGGCTCAAGCGATCGATGGGCGTTATGTTAAAAATTTTTATATCAAGATATGCATGCGGATTTTGCCATAAGAAAATGATCGTTTAGGTTTTATTTGCCAAAAATAAACTAGCATCTTTGCATCTATAACTACATCTTGTTGATAATGCATATGTGCACTAGGTTAATAACTTCTTTTGGCGACATCCTTCGGTCGCAAAGTCAAGTAGAGCATGGAAAATACTTCATATTTACGTGATCATGAAAAAAAAACTTACTAACCATATGCATTAAAGTTTCATATATAGGGAGTTTGAAATGTTTGAAATTTTCCCGCGCCCTACACACTGAGAGCTGGCATTTTTATATTTACAACAATGCTAAACGCTATGATCCTAATATACTCATGTGTATACAGTACGAAAACTTTACTTATCATTCTAGTCGTCAACGGTATCCTTTCTTCGCTGGTAGTATTTATTAAGCGGAGCAGAGTACCACAAATTTTATTGTGGTTTCCTTTTCCTCTTATTTTTGGTTTGTGTATGCATATACTGATATAATAGAACTTTGTATAACTTGTACTCACCTCGATAGCACAACTGTTTTATTTTAAATATTTAAAATGTATGTACATATAGGCAAATATGCACAGATGTACTAACCACCACAAGTTTTTTTTTAAATTTTCCATTTTACTTTTAACCAATTTTGAATTAACAACTTCTTTCCTTTATTTGTAAATTTTCTTTTTACTTTTTTATTTTCAAATGTAAACAAAAAACAGCAGATAATATAATTCTTGCCCAAACTTACCCAAAGAAATAGTTCGGACAACTTTGTACAGGAAATGAAAAAAATTACTCTCCCATTTTCTCTCAAAATTGCACAAAAATTGTTATCTGGAACGCATTTGGGTAACTTTGGGCGAGTTCGGGCTGTTTCGGGCTGCATCTGGAACACAGCTAGTATCATTTGACCAAGAAATAAAGAAAAGCACACGCTAAATGAATATTTGCATTTAATATTATTTAATAATATTAATGCGAACTTTGCTGTAAGATTTAAATGAAAAACCAACATAATCAGAGTAAAAAGTCAATTGGATTGCAAAATCGAAATTAGAATCATTGCGATTGAATATTTGACATGCGCAACTGTTACACCAAATAAATAGTTCATCGCGGTTCAGTTCATGAAGTGTAATAAGTCTTTCAGATTGTTCCTTTATTACTATATTTGCACTCTCGTCTGTACCACAAATTGTGCATATTAATTTTGATTAAAAATTTTAAGCACTTTGTACATACATATATATAATTTTTTATCACTTCTTATCTTTTCATTCAACATTCTCCGTCGACTCCCCTTTACTATATACATCCAAAATGTTGACTAAATTCTTTTGATGAGCTTCAATATTCTGAACCAAATTACTGGTTGCGCTGTTAAGCGTATAAACCAATTCTGCTTGGACTGATTGTATGTTAGGCATTTGAGCATAATTCAATATTTCATTGCGACTTAGTAAAGTATTGTCCAGAATACCAGCTAATAATAGCATTTGCGGTACCTTACGAGTAATTTTTAGTAACTGTGAGACATTTTGTTCTGGAGAAAATACTATACACTGTTGAGATTGAAATAGCGGTAGGATGGCTTCATATCGCGAGCTCTCAACTGCTTTTTGCACAATTTTAGCTCCATACATTTTCAGTTGCATATTTTGTTTATGTAATTTAACTCGCACATCAAAGAAATCATCTGACTTAATGGAATTTAAATGGAATATTGCCACCATCTTCGAATGATCCAGCCAGTTTCTCACTTCACGTGCAATTATATCATTATAGGGATTGTTCACAACTTTACGAGTACGTTTTTCGAAACATGAAGTGTTTTTCAAAGGCTCAGGATAATATGGTGTTGTGACCGCTATAACACGAGCACGTTCGTAATGAGGTTGTTTTGGACGTTGTATATTAATTTTACCCCTGTGGCGATGAAATTGCAATAATGGTGTGCGCTTGATATGCTGAAAAATACCTGCACGAGGTTATAAAAAAAACAGAACAATCAAAATAATAAATAACATAAAATTTGTTCTCACCAGTTTTTATAAACTCCAACATTTTCGTTGTGCCTCTGCGATAATTAAAGGACCATTAGCTAAATAACTTTGATGTATTAAAGCTGAAAATTAAACACTAACTTTTCCAATTATCTAACATACAAATATAATTTCTGTACAAATTTCCCTTACGCGTAAATTAATGAATATTAATGGAAAACTAAATGAGTAGGGAACATATGTGCATAAAAGCACGATGCCGACGCCTGCATTAACATCCGCCTTCGCTGATGTTTTCCAAGCCGGCAAACATTTTTGAGCTGCAGGTTTACGTTGATGATGGGAAAACAAATCCAAAAGTCGTTGCTTGATATGTCAACAAATTTGGAATACCACAACATATTGATATATATATATACGATATAAAGTTTCAATATATGTATGTACAGAAATTCAAACAGCCAACAAGCAGTACCGTATTATATATGGAAAGTATCAATGGAGTTTCAATATTTTTACTGTATATAACGACACATCTAATTTGGAATGAAACATTTTCGGCTGTGGCTGCCCGGCGGCATCACTGAAGGAATTGTAAAAAAGTAACTTTCCAACACTAAAAAACTTGAAAAATTCATTAACCGCACACAACATATCACAGAACGGATGCATATATTTATCTTATTTTTGTGTTTTTGTTTTGAAAATTATTGGAACTTTGGC
Organism: Linnaemya tessellans; assembly: GCA_951800035.1. NCBI lineage: Eukaryota > Metazoa > Arthropoda > Insecta > Diptera > Tachinidae > Linnaemya > Linnaemya tessellans. The sequence continues at coordinate 106,768,884 of OX637533.1, forward strand.
TTTAAAATTATACGAAAATAGTTGATACAATGGATATTAAAAATCATTCGGAAGCTTCTGCTATTAGCAGTACAAGTTTGATGATAAAAGAGGAAAAAGAGTTGCTAATTGATAGCGACTGGACGCCAGTAAAGTTTGAAGATGAAGAAAATCAATATTACCAAGAATTTACTGAGGAAAATTATAAGAACACATCCCATGAGGTTGTTGTTAAAAATGAAAACATTTATGAACAGTTTACAATAGAATACATAGATGAAGGTGATGATGATTACGAAGATGATGATTATGCAGAAAGTGAAGGGGATGATAATAGTACGAAAAGTGATTCCGACGAAGAGAGTATTGCTAATAATGACTATAACTTAGATTTGGAACACGTTACTGAAAACAATTTCGTAAAGCTTGAAACTGAACAAACTGGAGTAGCTGTTGCATCAGGATCGAAGGTTTTGTATCGACTGGAACTAAATAAATGGGTCGCTGATAATTTAATTAACCGAAAGTGTCCACTATGTAATGAAAGATTAAACAATTACAAACATTTGCGGAGACATATAATATTAAATCACAAAGAGTCATTTGTAGAAACGGAATCTAACTATAACTTCAGCAGCGATAATTGTGGTGTTTGCAAAAAATGCAATCTAGAATTTAACAGTCAGTTTTCTCGATATGTACACGCCGGAAAGCATAGCGATGATGCCGCCAACCTAGACACCTATTCTTGCAAAATATGTAATTTTAGCTCAAAAAGGTTCCCTGTACAAAAGCATATCTTGGAGAAGCATTCGGAAGCTATGACTGATTTTAAAGCTTCAGGTACTTTGGGAAATGTGAAGTGCCCACTTTGTTCCAACACTTATGTAAGGCACAGACAGTTATGGTATCATTTCATGGATAAACATCCGCGGGAATATAAAGCGAAGCTCCAATACAATTGTCATTTATGTAAACAGGTATTCTTTGGTGAAGAAAAATTGTTTTTGCAACATCTAATTGAAAAGCACGAACTAAATTCTTGGAAAATGTTGAACTATTGTAAAGTCTTCGATGATAAAGAATATTTTGCATGTAAAGAATGCAATAATTTGTTTTTTCAAAATGATATAAGTAAATTATTGGGACACTTTTTACACCACACGAATGAGTTTTGTTGGTCATGTATTTTTTGCAGCAAAAAGTTTTATTATAAGAAATTACCAGTCAGTCATATGTGCGTTAAAATGATACGATATTATGAAAAACACTATGATGAGGTTAGCGATAATAAAATTGATAAAAAGACTAAAAAAACCGAGTTGGAAGTTAAAAACTTGCAAGAATTTGAAAGTCATATTACTCATGTGTGTCCATTCTGTAACCAAGAGTTTAGTAAAATGCTAAAATGGCGGCATCATTTGAGAACAAGCCATAAGATAGACACTCTTATAGGCTTGGAAATGAAAGTAATTGCAACTGATAGCAATAAATTAAGCTGTGTAATCTGCCACACTGAAGTTCCAAATTCTCCAGAGCAATTACATGCACACCGTTTTCAACATTTACCCTACAAGCCCTATAAATGTTTATGCTGTTCAAAAACATTAAGCACTTTTAAATTGGCAGTTAATCATATTGCAATGCTATGTAAAGATGAGTATGTATTAATTGAACCAACTGATGATGAAAGATACGATATTCGGTCGATTCGAGACATCCAATGTTCATTGTGCAATTATCAAAAATTTCATGATATGAACAGTATTTTTAAGCATTACGAATATGAACACAACTACTTCGAAGATTTTTTCATTAAACATTCGGATAATTCAATGATTTGTAAAGTTTGTCACAAGCAATATGTGCAATATGAAAGAGATTCATGTTTTGTGCATTTACATCAACATTTTGATGAAAAAACTTTTAAATGTACGCTGTGCTTACGATCTTATCCAACATTTACGGGGCTATCTAAGCACTTGATGGAGGTTCATAACGCCAAACCTTTACATGAAAGATCAAATGAGAATAATACTGATAAAACTTCATTCAAAGGTGATAGAATAACTAAAGCTACAAATTTACCGCAGTTAGCCAAGCCATCTGTTAAATCTCATGTTCTCAATGAATTCGCAGAATATATAAGTTATGCTTGTCCAGAATGTAATGAAGGTATGACAACACAAGAGAACTGGCACACGCATATTAGAACGCAACATAATTTCTTTGACGAATCAAATTTGTATATCAGGAGAGCGGATGGATCTCTGAAATGTCCATCATGTAACATCACTGTAGATACCAAAATGCTACAACAACAAAAACATAAGCTAACCCATATGCCGTACAGATCATTTATTTGTAATTTATGCTACGCGCGTTGTAATTCTTTGGGTGTACTTTATGGCCATTTTCGGAGAAAACATTTTGCACAGGGTACATTTGAATGCCCTCTTTGTGCCGTTGTCTTGCAAACTGAACATCAAAGAACTGAACATATAAAAACAGCGCATCGTCGCGAAGAATGGCCCGGCAGCATGTGTTTAATATGCTATAAAGTTTTATCAAGCAAATGCAATTTATATAAGCATATGGATATCCACAAAGCTGATCGCTTTAGATACACTTGCGATGTTTGCGGTTCCAAAATACTAGATTTAAAAGACTTTAACGCACACATGGACAGGCATGAAACGAGGAATGAAATTAAAAAAAATATAAATAATGAAATCACTTCTCAGTCGTCATCCAAAAGCAGTCACTCAGATGACACGGATGGCAATGAGCGAAATAACTATTCAGAAAAATATGAGCATGATCCTAAACATTTAAATAAACGAAAATCGTTTACAAAATCTGCTGTTGCTAACAAAAAGATTAAAAATTTATCCGGTTAAACAGTTTTCTATTTTATCTGCATCTACAAAAAAGTTGGCATTTACTTCTAGAAAAAAAATATACATATATGTATGTACATATGTATTTACATCTGTACATAACATAATATGTACATATCTACATCCTACACAAAAGTGATTTCAATTAATAAATTGTACTTGCTATTAATCAATGAATATTTTATTTTATTAAAGTGTTAAACCGTTTAAGAAAGGTTAGGATTTGCTTTTTGTGTGCCTTATGTACATACATATAATTTGGCTTGCCAAATTTCCATTGAAAATATTCCATGAAAAACTAGATGCCCCATTTCTAAAATATAAATATTCTTAATTGTTTCATGATTTTTACCAATTTTGTTAAGAAAACACTGACACTTTCCTGAGGAAGCAACCTCCAAATGAGTAAATGTACTTTGGCAACCACTTAATGCAGTTTGTTGAGAAATTTTTCACATAAACGTGCTACTGTCAATGGTAGACAGCTGTGCCAGTAGGGTAATCTGTTTTATTTACTTCGGCTTTGACACAAAGGTGTCGTGTTTTTGCCTGTACACAAGGGAAATACACGTCCTTTATACAGAGTTGCATAAGTTCACTTTATTCAATTCGCTTTGATCTACCGTGTACAACTGTTTTTGGTATACATTTCATTGTTTTCGGAAATGGCTTGTTACAAAATTACTAAATAGAACACCATGGATATTAAAATAGAGCCAGAAGTTTCTGATATTGAAAAGGAAATAAAGAAGGAAAGCGAACTCATAATTGAAAGCGACTGGTTACCAATTAAGTTTGAAAATGAAGAAAATGAATACTATCAAGAATTTGTGCAAGAGTGTAATCAGAATACTTTTAATGACACTATTGTTAAAGATGAGAACAGCTATAACCATTTTATAATAGAATATCTGGATGAAAGTGATGAGTATGAGGGTTGTAATGATGATGATGATGATTATGCTGCGAGTGATGATACTACTACAGATAATGATTCAGACGAAGGTGAAGATCATTACTTGAATACGCTGGAAGCTACGGAATCCGCGTGTAAAGAGGAATCTTCAGAATCAAAGGACCAATATAAACTTGGATTAAACAGATGGATCACTAGCAATTACATTAGTCGTGAATGCTTAGTATGCAATGAAAAGACAAATTACAATGATTGGCGGAGGCATGTCAGAATTAATCACAAAGAGTCAATTGAGGAAGCCGAGTCGAATTACCACTTCAGCAGCAACAACTGTGGTGTATGTAAAAAATGCAATCAAGAGTTTTTTGCAAAATTTTCGCGATACGTACATGCATTAAAACATATCAAAAAGCCAGCGAAGTTAGGTATCCTATGCAAAATATGTAATTTTAGCTCCAAACTCTTCTCTGTCCAGAAGCATATTTTTAAAAAGCATAAGGAAGTTGTTGAAGAGTTTCAAAATTCAGATGCATTGGAAAGTATGAGTTGTCCACTTTGCACCTATACTTGTGAAAAACACATATATTTATGTTACCATTTCGCGGACAAGCATCCTCATGAATACATAACGAAATTTAGATACAATTGTCACTTATGCAAGCATTTGATTTTTACTGAAGAGGAATCCTTTTTGAAACATTTAATGGAAAAGCACGAGTTGAATTCGTGGACTGCTCTAAATTATCGAAAAGTTTTCGAGGATAAAGAATATTTTGCATGTAAGGAATGCAATCGACTGTTCATTCAAAGTGATATTTGTAAACTATTAAGCCACTTTTTAAAGCACGAAAAGAATTTTCGTTGGTCATGTAAGTATTGCTTAAAAAAGTTTTATTTTAAAACATCTCCTGTTAGTCACATGTGCGGTAACATGCTGAGGCATTATAAAAAACACTCTTTAGAGATTCATAAAGCCTCGAATAAATCAGAACGGAGAATACAAAATTTACAAGAATTTGAAAAGCATATTGCTCACGTTTGTCCGTTCTGCAACAAAGAATTTTGCAAAATGCTTAAATGGCAGCATCACTTGAGAACTGATCACAATATTGACACGCTTGAGGGATTACAAATGAAAGTTATTCCTAATGATAGCAGTAAATTAAGCTGTGTAATATGCCACACAGTAGTTGAAAATTCGCCAGAGCAACTACATGCACATCGGTTTCAACATTTACCATTCAAGCCTTATAAGTGCTTATACTGTTCAAAAACGTTAAACACATTTATAATGGCAGTTAATCATGATATAAAGCGCTGTAAAGATAAGGATGTATCAGTTGAAATAATTGATGACCCCGGTTACGACATGCGATCCATTCTAGAAATGCAATGTTCATTTTGCAATTATCAAAGAATCACTGACTCGAAAAATGTTTTTAAACATTATGAAGATGAGCACAATTACTTCGAGGATTTTTTCATAAGAGATTCTAATAATTCAATGACTTGTAAAATTTGCCATAAGCAATACGTACAACAAGAAAAGAAGTCCTACTTTTTGCATTTACATCAACATTTGGATGAAAAAACTTTTAAATGCAAACTATGCTTACGATCTTATTGCACATTAGGTCATTTCTCTGAGCACTTTTCACATTTTCATAATTCAAACAAGTCGTTAAATAAACAGTCGATTGAAAAAAACACTCAAAATAACGAAGATGAAATAAGCAATGTAAGAGAATTACCTCATTTAGGCGAATCATCTTTTAAGTCATATGTTCTCAATGAATACGCAGAATTTATTAGTTATGCTTGCCCAGAATGTAATGAAGGCATGACTTCTCAGCAGAACTGGTACAATCACATCAGGACACAACACACTTGCTTTGATGAATCAAATTTATATATTAGGAAAGCTGATGGGTCTATTGAATGTCCAACATGTCATAAATCTGCAAATACCAGCAGACGCACTCAACAAACACACAAACTAACTCATATGCAGTATAAATCATTTATATGTAATTTGTGCTACGTGCGTTGCAACTCTTTGGGTGTGCTATATAAACATTTCCGTCGAAAGCACTTTGCTCAGGGAACATTTAAATGTCCAATCTGTCCCGAGGTGTTACCAACTCAGCATCGAAGAACCGTACATTTGAAAGAAATACATCCTCGCAATGAATGGCCGGACAGTATGTGTTTAATATGCTATCAAATTCTAACAAAGAAAGACCAATTAAAGGCCCATATGCTTGCTCATGACGCGGAGGAAAATTTTGGATGTCCCATTTGTTACAAGGTATTTCAAACCGCACAGCAAAGAATAGAACATTTGAAAGAAGTACATCCTCGCAAGGAATGGCCGGAAAGTATGTGTTCAATTTGTTATAAAATCTTAGCAAACAAACGTAATTTAAATAACCATATGGTTACACATGACGCAGATCGTTTCAAATATACTTGTGATGTATGTGGTTCCAAATTATTTAATATAAGGGATTTTAATGCTCACATGGACAGGCATAAAACTCGAGGCGAAATTAAAGAAAAAGTTGATAATGACAATACTTCACAGTCGGCTTCCCAAAGCAATGCATTAGATGATGCTGCAATTAAGATTGTCCCGAAACTTGAGGTCGAATACAAAAATAAAAGAAAATCTGTATCAAAATCGTCAATAACAAAAAAGAAAAAAGCTAACTTAGAATAATTTTTTCATATTAATTCCTTCGTTGAATGGTTTAGAAAATGAGTTTCAATAGAAATAAGAAATACATGTATATGTATATTAATAATATGAATTATACATGCGTATGCGGTAGATATAGTTAATGTGTAACAAAAAAAATATTAATAAAAAATAAATGAATTTAAAAAATAACTTTCAATAAACATATCATTATTCTAATAACAAGAAAAATCAACTACACGTGATAATAATCTTGCATCATAAAACTGTTCCAAGTTGTGAATTTATATGAATTTCTATAAAAATGAACGCCTAAATAAGTAATAGTTCATCATATGTGTAAACGTTGTCTGACAAATTAAGACGTTTCGTTTATGCATTTCATTTTGAAAATCGTTTGTCTTATAGTTATTAAATTTAGTATTTTATTAAAAATAAGAATTACAAAATATTGGAAAATAAATTGAGAAAAAGCTATTTTTGTACAATACCTACTTAGGTACGCATACATATGTATATGTATGTCCATAAAAATATGTAACATTATGTATGTACGTATGTACATGTACTTGCAATTAAAAAATTTATGTGAATTTTTTTATATACTTTTTTTGTTTCGATCTGTGATGACTCCGTTCCACCGCTTTCTTCACACTTTTTTCATATTCATAGGCACCTCCCTGCTGGAAAACATCTAAAATATAGATACTTTTATGTACATACATATGTATAAAGAAATATAGATGCGTCTACATATACACACATAATTATATACATAATATGCATGTAAACTAAATATTAATGATTGAAGCATGTGAATACCTCGCAATGTTTTATTAAACAGGATGAGCTTGCCCAGCGCTTGTTTTTCCCACCTCCCATCCCAATTGTATTTGTCCAGTAATTCATCCGTAAAAATGCCGCGGATAACACTGCTGACATCCTCTGATGTTCCTTTCATTTTACAAAAATATGCAGTCTGTGAAAAAATGCAAATTCATAACAAAAAATTCCAAATTTCAACTGTAAATTTCAGTTTGTTACCAAAGCTTCTGCGAAATCAGGCATTTCTAACATCCTTTCTAATTCAGCTACAGCTTCAAGGGTCTGGAGAGGTAGCATTTGAGCGATCTCTGTAAATTCTTTCTCATACGGCTCGATAGTTGTATTGCAAATATATTGCTCCACTCTCTTAATAGAATGATTACATTCCATTAACGTATGCGCCAGCTTCTGCGGCTTCGAAACGGTCTGATAACAAATTTTAATTAATGAAAAAAAGAGCCGAAAGTTTTTTGATACTCACACTGGTTTCAATTTGTTTGATTTTAGTAGCGATTTTCCGTTGATTGGAGACGATGGTAGCCTGTCCATTGGTTAGAATGAGTTGATTCTCTAGTATACTCGTTTGCTTAAATGTATGAATAGAGGCGATTATTATGTGCATGATATATAATGGAATTACATTGCTTACATTTTTGTCAATTTTATCAAACTTCTCTGCGAGCTCTCTCTGCCCTTGAATAATTTCTCTCAACATACCATAAATTCCTTACATGAAACAAATAATAAAAATATATAATCAAACATTTATTTTATTGTTTTCCAATTGGATGATATTGTCAATTATAAGGAGTCCTATTTTTCCAGCAGTTTATAATTCATCTACGATAGAGTGAATTCCATTTCTAAATTGCTAAAAGTGTTAAAGTTATCTTCGCCATCTACATATATTACTAAATTACTAATATTATTTTGCAAATTTAATTGAAATCAAATGTGAGAATGGGTGTTATATTGGGTAGTAAAAATCATGGTATTTATTATACAATGTTAAAAATGTATTTAAAATTTATATTTTCATTATCGACCATAGTGGAGTCATCACATGCCCACGTTACTGAATAAATCAGAGGTTCGTTGGAGATATTTTTCAGCCTTTGGAAAAATTTTACATGAACGTTTTTCTAATACGAATAAATTTTCATTGTATAAATGATTTAAAACTTTCTTAAACCAAAAGTGTATTATATATATACAATAAATATTTCCTAACAAAAACTCTACATCAGTTTATAATATTTTTTTATAAGTTTCGTTCTTTTTTGAAATTGTTTTAGGACAAATTTTATAATTATTCTTTCGGTTATTCCAAAAATGTGGATTCTTTAAACGTTAAGAAATGCAATTCTTAAATACACATTAGTTGTATTACTACTAGCTAGCAGCTATTCCAATTGTTTTTCTTTTTGCTTTTATAACTACTATTAAAGCATTATATATTAACATATTTAAATGGTTTAATATATAAAACCATGTATTTCTGATGCACAAAATCAGTAGGTGACTCTCCTATACGAATCTCTACGTCACGCCTAAAACAATCACAGAACATTAGTTTATTGTTGCCCCAAGCTAACAATTGTCGAGTAGGATAAAAAACAATAGCACCACAATCAGCAAAATGAAATTCAAAAACAATATTTGTTAGATATGTTATCTGGAACAAACAATTTCCTTACAAAGTGATGCTTTAGGGTCAGAACGGTAACACTGGGGCCAGTATTAGCCTTTTGTTGTATCAGGTTTTGCATCTCTGTCGTACTTAAGTCTCAGAATAGGGAAAATATATGCTGACTGCTCACTCTTGTACTGTTTACTTACTTATCAGCGATGATAATTGTTTTAGTCACGTTTGATTTTGCATATGTGTGTATATAATCATATTACCTGTTTCTTTACAATGTTCTATAGGAATTTCAGGTTCTGTTTTAATTTCCATTACTATTTCAACGTCGGGTAATATTGATTCCTTATAATTATTTGTATCACTATTAAAATCCATAACTTTTATATTTTTTACTACCCCCGAACAACTGCAGATGACAGATACAATTAAACTAAAACGATAACTTATCGAAAAGTGATGGTAAACTTTGGTTGTTTTTAAACATGAGACCCCTTTTACAATGGTAAATTGAAAGACAGACATGTTTTTTTTTAACTTGTATGTGCAGATCACAGAATATGTTATTTGCCTATGGTACAAATAATCGCGTATACACCTATGTTCGCCCCGTTTTTCATTCAATTTTCCGCTTACTAAGTAATGTTTTTGTATGTACATACATAATCTCCAAAGTGCAATCCTGGGGGGTTATTAAGTAATTAGATTCGAAAGAAAAGGCTTTCGTAACTTCATGCTCAAAGCATGTATTTTCGACCAAATTCCGATTCGAATTACATAATAGGCCCCCTGGTGAGTTATTAGTTTTGTTTGCTAAGTTAAATGATATATAGGTACCCGAAACACTATAAATCATGAACAACAACTTAAACAACAGGCATTTGCTGTTGCATGGAGGAGGTCCTAACCATAGGCTAACGTATTCTGTGGTCCTAACTGTCAGATGAGGAAACACAAGCAAAGTAGTATTTTCAGCGATAGAATTATAATCACCCTTATCGTGGTTGGCGTTTTTCGCCATCAAATTCGACAATATGCAAAAGAATAAAGGAAAATTTAGCTTTTCGTCTTTAAGCTATTACAAATTGTCGATTTTGAAGGCGAAAAGCGCCAAACACGATAAGGCTGAATGTAAATTTTTTTACATACATACGTACATATGTAAATATATCCGAGTTCATAACATACGGGTTTTACATACCTTCAAAATTGTATTATAAAAAAAAAAGATATCACCAAATTGCGGAAATCCGCAATCAACATTTACTTCCATTATTTATGTATTGACATTGTATTTATGTTCTAAATGCTATTTACTTACTAAAATACGATTTATTTACTGAAATATTAATCTTTATTGTGTAAATCACGTCACCAATGCAATTTATGAACATACATATGTACATATAGGGAAATATGTTCTAAGTTTCAAAAATTGGTTTTTGTATTTTAACGTAGAATTTCTATGCATTTTCTTTTCATAAAAGTTTTACTAACTCGACATGACTTACACAATTAGGTCCCAAATACATTTACAAATAGCAATTTTTTAAGCCGAATCAAAAAGTGTTTATTTTATCTTTCACTTACAAAATTATGGATAGGAAAAGAAAACTTGTTGTATGGTTTAGCACTAAAATGCGATCGTACTTACAAAATATTATGGTGTTATATAGTTTAAACATAAAGGGACCAAACCTTGAAGCCAAGTGAAAAAAACTTGACAGCTTAGTCTATAGCTTACAAAAAGCAAAATATATTTTTGCTGCCTTAAGAAATAGTATTCACATATAAAATAAATAAATATGTTCATTTTCATTTTGTATATATAAATATGTTCATTTTCATTCTAGTAAATCAAAATGAGTTGTAAAAAATACCAAGTGTGAAAATCTGCATTATTTTAATAACATAAGCTATTGAAACTTTAAAAAGTTTAACAGTGAGTAAATATTTGATAATTTGATATCATTAGCAGGCTTAATTTCATAAAAATATTCTTGTATAAATTGCCATGGACCTTGACAACCTTTTGGATATTCTAGGAATAAAGTTTGTATTATTTTGAAACAAACATCAATGGTTTTCAAAAAACAGTCACATTTTAAAAGTGTTTTATCAAAATATACGTAAAAGTCTTCTAAATCATAAATACTCGATCCCACAACTATTATAAATGGTTGAACAGTCAAGTCGTTGCTATAATACTGTTCTTTCACTTTATAAATAACCTTTTCGTAGTCATCTATTTCAGTTAGATGTATTATAAAACTGTCATTAGCATCCGGTATAGTAACCTTTTTTGAATTCTTTCCAAATTTATCCGAAAAGCGAGCCGTTGGTAATATAACAGAGTTTAATAAAATAATGTGGATATAATCTAAAGAATCTGCTGAAAAAATAGAAAAAGAGCATTACAAATATCAACTAATATGTTAACGTATTTACTCTGATTACTGATATCTCTGGAATATGTCAGAATTTCTTTCGATTTTTTATCTTTTATATGAAGATAATAATAGTTCCCAATTTTTTGCATAAACTCATTCCATTTAGTAAAAAGAAGATTACTTTTATTTGGATACATTAGTTGAAAATCGATATTAATCTGTAATAAAATAAATAAATTTTTAATAATATATCTCCGGATAGGTTTCAAATGTATTACTAGTTCATCAAATCTTGTATTCGAATAAAGTTTCCAGTTAGTTATAAATTCGAAAATGTTTTTAGTAAATTTCAATTCTTTTTGTCTAAGTAAAAAAGTTTTGCTCCATATATCCCTAACATTATCCCAATTAGATATATCTCCTGACAGGGAAGATTTTAATTCTTGCAAAACTGTTTCATCGATTTCGGATTTGACCGCAGTTGAGTCCGCTGGTTCCAAATCATCTTTGAAAAATTTATCCAATCGAGCTCGCTTTGCTCTTTGATTCACGTATTTGTCCCAAAGTTTACCTCCAGGATTTGCTTTTTTACCTCGTGGTATAAAGTAATATTCCTTAAAGTAAATAAAGTATGAAGTATATATATATATATATATATATATATATATATATATATATATATATATATATATATATATATATATATATATGCTCTACAAAATCAAAATTAAACTCTTACTCTTATTTCACTGGAAAAGTTTTCGACGATTTCTTCTACAAGAATTGGGAAGTCTTTAGGAGATAATTTTGCATCGTGGTAAAAAATATCTTCTAAAATAATATTGATTAAATCAGCACGCAGTGAATCGGTCAAATGACCATTCTTTTCATAATAAGCAGTAATTGATTTTCCTTTAAGGCTTTCATCCAAAATATGTTTAAGACTCTTGAAGAAAACGGGTTAAATTTTTTTTTTTGCAACTGATGTATTGATAAAATATTAGTTTGGAACTTACCTTTGATAATTTGGAAATCCCAGCAGATGTAGAAAAGGTAGATGTAGGTCTTGATGTTGTTCCAATATTGGATGGATTTTGAAGCCAATGAACAACTTTGTTAGCGATAGATTCCGATAAAGTTTCGTCATCAACAGTATACTGTTTGAACCAATATCATTATAATATTGTTAATATTTTCTCTTATATACATAACTTGCATACACCATAGCGTACCATAACTGACAAAGAAGGTTAATCAAGAAAAATAAATCTCTACAGAAGTGTTTTTAATTATTCCTGCTTTAAACTGGTGAGGAGCCTTAATATTAGCTACAAAGCATTTTATTAGACTGTAATACGTAATGTTAACCTGAACAAGGGAAAGGCACCTAATCTATTTCTTATGCTGTATTTCCGTTACCTGACACAATTTCTGACAGATGGTCTAAAATATCGTAAATAGTAGAAATAGTCGAAAGGGCCTGTCCATTATGCTTTTTTGGCGGTTATGGGTCGATATGTAGTTATGTTTCATATAAAAAATTTATATATATATATATATATATATATATATATATATATATATATATATATGTATATATATATATATATATATATATATATATACACATATATATATATATATATATATATATATATATATATATATATATATATATATATATATATATATAAATATATATACATATATACATATATTTTACATAAAATGTTCTAAAATGGTGCTTCTTACTTCTGTTTTTCGCCAACTAAACAATTTTTCTCGAAAGCAAGCGCGGAGTCCAATTGGTGGTATTGCTTCTTTTATATCTTCCTTCGATAAATACTTTAAACTTTCAAATGTTATTTCAGCTCCTTAAACCATCATGCACTTTATTACATTAAAATGTTCAACAATATTATATTCAGTTACTTACTTGTCAAGAATGGCTTTACGTCAATCAAATTAAAATTTTCCAATAACTCGTCTAGGTTGGTATCATCGCCAGTACTGCCAGTAACTGCAATATGTGGTCAAAAATTAATATCTACTAAATTCAATAGCTATCGACGTTTTTTTATGTATATACATACATACATATATAGTATGTATGCATATCAAATTTAGGGCATAATGCCCTTATAAATATATATGTACATATGTAAATATAATTGTATTCTGATATTTTTAAGCTTAAGGTCTATTTATTTTAATTTAATTTTTAATTTCAATATTTCGTCACTCCTTTGTGTAACTTCTTCAGGAAATTAATTATTTTATTGTTATTTTTCCTGAACAAGTCACACAAAGGAGTGACGAAATATTGAAATTAAAAATTAAATTAAAATAAAGAGACCTTATGAACGTCAGTTTTTTCGAGTCTGATTTCCATGATTATGGGTGCTATACATGCGAATTTAGCAGCTTCATCAGCTTTGATGTTGCCTTTTATTTTGATATGCCCTGGAATCCAAAAGATTTTTAATCTTTCATGGAATTGTATTAAAAGGTCAAGAATTTCATTAACGATGTTCCATTTCAACGTACTTGGATTACAGATCGACTTGACGACTGACAAGCTGTCAGTACATACTACTGTTTTCTGCTGTGTTCTAATAGCAATATAGATTGCATTGACTATGGCTGAAGCTTCAGCAGCAAATATTGATGTGAAGTTTTGAGTGCAAGGATCGTATCATGGCCATCAACAATAGCATATGATATGCTGTTTTTACTTTTTGAACCATCTGTAAACATAAATGACCAGCCTTCATCCAGTAGTTTGTTGTTTCTCCAAAAAGTGTTTTAAAAATATGTCATCTGAGGTATCTTCTTTACAATATTTGGACAGGGATACGTCGCATGAGCTTTCCTTAAAAAACCAGGGGGATAATCTGGAGTAAAATTCGTTGTTACAGTGTTTATGTGAAGGCTATTCCCTAATTGGAAAGATTCGCTTATAGCTGAGGTGTATCTGTATGTTCTTTTTGCTGCGAGGTGTTTCTTTATATCTTCATCAATTACCGAATTATTAGAAAACATCAGTTTTGTATATAATTTTAGTTTGGCTTCATTAATACGAACTTCGATAGAAGGTAATCCTGATTCTGCAAATAGGTTTTCTAAAGTTGTTGTACGAAATGCGTAAATACTTGCTCTAATTGCACGATGATACAAGCCCTTGATAATATTAATATTTGATTTGGGTGCATTACCAACTAGGAAAAGACCATAATTAATTTTGCTAAGCACTAAGGTTTTCGTAAGATAAGTTAATGTGTTGATGTGTATAAAGCTTCTTTTACTTGAAAGATACCCAACTATGTTCACTCTTGACATTAGAGATTTTTTCAGCGATAGGTAGTGTTCTTTCCCACGAATAAGTATTCGTAAAAGTTATTCCTAGAATTTTCAATTGGTCTGTGTTATTTATATTAGCGTTGTTTATGGTAATCACACAACTTTTTTCTACAAATATGTAACTTCTTTGACTTATCGGTGGATATTCTCGCTCCAGATTTTAAGCAACAAGTGTTGATTTCATTTGCTACAGCTTGCAATATATTATTGGCTTCTAAGTTACAGGTCCTTTTACAAAAAATGTAGAGATCATCTGCATAAATACAATGGTCCAAGAATTTAAATTTATTGATTATGTGGTGAATTTCATTAAAAGCAATTGTAAAAAGTATAACAGACAGTGGTGAACCTTGGGGTATGCCATTGTGTAAGGTATGTGTAGATGAGCACACACCGTTTACTCTTACGCGAAATTTGCGTTGTTTTAGATATGCTCTTACGTAGTTAAATATTTTGGGTCCATCCTTCCATTTATTAAGAGTGTCTAGAATAACATGTGCACCGATTCTGTCAAAAGCCTTTTCAAAGTCAATTGAAAGAATCGATACATGATTACGAGACGAGAGAGACTTAGAGATGTAAAAGTCAATATGTAATAACGCATCTGAGCAGCCCCTGCCAGCTTTAAATGCTACCTGATTGCGAGAAGTGAGACGGTTTTTCTGCGTAAACCAACATAAACGAGTTGCAATGATTTTTTCAAGCAGTTTTCCGATGCATGGTAGTAATGAAATTGGACGGTAGTCATTTATTTTAAGGGAGCTTATAGTGCTATTTTTTGGGATTGGAATAACTAGTGCAGTTTTCCAGTCGATTGGGATTACACCAGAGTTGAAAATATCGTTAAAAAGTTTTAGTAGACGTTGTTTGGATTGAGCACTTAAATGCTTTATCATTTTGTAAGATATACGATCAAAACCAGGAGTGGAACCCTTTACTTTGGATAAGCAACAGAGCAATTCTGTAAATGTAATATCTTTCTCTATGTAGGTGGCATTTGTGTTGACTCTTACAGCGTAACTTATGTTTTCGGATGCGTTTTTAGCCTGTATGAAAGATTGTGAAAAGTTATGGTCGGAGGAATATTCAGACCAATTATCTGCAAAAGCTTCCCCTATTAAAAATGGTTCTGTGATGATTGTGTTGTAATTTTCGACTGCTACTATCTTTTTATTAGTTATGTTATTAGAAAGACATTGGATTTTATTCCAAATGGCACTGATTGATGAATTTTTATTGATGGTGCTTGTAAATTTTTCAAAACTAATTTGTTGTTGTTTTTTCATTTCTCTTCTAAATATTGAGTTTTCTTTTTTGTATTTTACAAGGTTATCGGTTGTAGGAAATTTTTTAAAAAACTTCCACGCACTTATTTTATTACTTCTGCAACAGAGCCAGTTGTTTATTCCCCCAAGGTACATTTCTATTTATTTTTAACGATGACTGAGGGATTGAAATGTTGGCTGCTGTTCTTATTGCTTTTGCTATAAGAGAAGCTTCCCTGTTTATATTTGATGAGTAAGGTCTCTTCTGCAGTTCGTTATCAACGGCAAAGGTAAATTTTGGCCACTCAGCATAGTCAAATAAGAATTTTTGGACAAAGTTAGATTTATTTGATCCTGTTAGCGATATGTCAATGAGAATTGGGAAATGATCACTGCTATACATTTCATCCAAAATGTTCCATGATGTTTTATTTAGTAATGATGATGAATATAGCGAAATATCTACATGTGTTAAAGTCGCATGTGTGGAAAGATGCGTAGAGCGACCGTCATTTAATATATACAAATCTGATGCCACCCTGATGAAATGCCAAAGCTGTCCCAGGGTGGTGCTAGTGAAGTTGTCGTGGGGCCACTATTGATAGTTGCTATCATTACGTCCATAAAAAAAAAAAAAAAAAAAAAAAAAAAAATATATATATATATACATATATATATATATATGTATATATATATATATATATATATATATATATATATGTATATATATATATATATATATATATATATATATATATATGTATGTATATGTATACATGTATATCATAGTACATATCGATGGCTTAATATTAAAAAGGCCTAACTCGAAAATTGTCAGAAATTTTACGAATTCTACTAAGTTTGTTCCTTATACTTTAAAATAACACAAAATCGAGTTAGGCCTTTTTTATATTAAGCCATCGATATATGTGTAAAAACAAAAAAAAATTGTTTTATACATAGCATAACAAAAGCAAAATTTCTGGGGAGAACAATAAAATGAAATGTTAACAATGTGTTTAGAAATCAATAAATAGAAAAGTTAAAAATTTGTTTTTCATAGAACTAAATTATCAGTAGACTTGTATTCAATTAAAATTTGACAACTGAAAATGGTTTATTTTGTTGACCATATAATAGAAATTCATACCATCAGTGCTTTCAAGGCCCATCTCGGTGAACAAGTTTGGCTTGAATCCTCCAATAATTTGATGAATCCTGGCATAATGGACCCATGTTGAGAGTGGTGCAGCAGGTACCCCCATCGCTGCCCTTTCTTTTCTACAAATATTTTAATGTAAGCAGATTTTTTTGTACTTGCACATGCATACAATGTATATATTTATACATATATACATATATCTATATATATATATATATATATATATATATATATATATATATATATATATATATGTATATATATATATATATATACATATATATATATGTATATGTATATATATATATATATATATATATATATATATATATATATATATATATACATATATATACATATATATATGTATATATATATATATATATATATATATATATATATATATATATATATATATATTATGAAATTTTTATTTGACACACTGTTGTCACAATACTGTTATATATAAATTAAATTTATTTGTTGGTGGTTAAGCAATGTCTATATGCATTTCATTGGCGCTTTACCAAATCATCAGTAGACTTTAACCTCAGTTTTGAAAAGTTAAAAACCTCTTATCTTATGCATATACTTCCGAAAACCATCTGAGAATTCACAATTTGTAAATTAAAAACTATTTTCAAAAATCAAAACAGAATAAGCATAGTAGGCCTTGAAACTCATACAAAACTAAACCAACAAACAAATTATATTCGATATGAATCTATTTTTTTTACACCTTTATACAATTAGAAATCCATTGGATAACAAGAAAAGTATTTATAAGGCAAAATGAAAAATAAAATCTAAATCAAACTGTTATGGAAATATATATATATATATATATATATATATATATATATATATATATATATATTTATATATACATGTACATATATACATATACATATATGTATGTACCTACCTATAGCGTTGTGTAAAGTTTTGTAATTTTACTTGTACGTCTCGTGGGCTGTAGGAGTACCCCAGTCTAGAGAGGTCGTCTGCCATCTCTGCGTAGACGTGGCCGTTTTTTCGTTGTCCACGAAGCTCCTCTAGTCGTTCTGGCCACAATTCAAGCAAAGCTATTTCACTGCCCTCATTCCATCCCATTCGCTTCCTTTTTTTGGGGTTTTGTACTCGTCCTGATTTTATTTGAAAGAGAAATTAATTATTCGAAATTTATTTTCGGTTAAAATTTTATTAAACAGTTATGCAGTACCGATCAACGATGTATTAAGATATTTTGCTATAACTCAAACAGTGTTTAAAACAGAAATGAGTTTTAAAATGCATTAAAAACTTAAACTGTTTCTAATTTTACGATCTTTTTTATCTCATTATAATAAATAAAGATCGAAAGCTCAAAAATAGTTTAATTACATTAAAATTTTAAGTAGGTATTTTGTTTTTTGTCAAACTCTGATCAACCTATGTATATTTATGAGCTTTGTTTTCTAACTCAAACAAAGTAATGAGAGGTTGACGCGCCAGGTTGATGTGTGGCCATGCTGCTTTAGATTCATGGCTCAATAATTTTCAACTGCAAAGTTCGTTTAAGTACCTGTCTTGAGAACTGGGAGAATATGAAATGAAATATTGCCTATGATAAAAATTTTGTACTACAAATTTAAGCTCCAGGACTCGAAAAACAGGTTATTGCTTAATTTTCTATATTTTGAGCTTAGTACATAATTGGCTAATATAGTTTTGGTCAGATGTATGTATATATTTAATTATGTATGTACATTTTCTGAAATCAAGAAATAAACTCATTACTTGTTTACTGTTCACTCAATATATGTTTGTAATATTGTAGTGCAAGTAACATATGCAGAATTATCTATTTTATTACCTTGGATAATTCCCTTATAACGGCAGATTTTCACGGGAGCTAAAATACATATGCATGTATGTATATACATCTGAGAATTTACAAATTGAGAATATCTACACATACCTATATTGTTCACTATATGTTCGCTGTTGCTACTAAAAACTTCTGGTTCCGTTTTAATTTCCATTAGTATGTCCTCATCGGATATTGTAGATTCTTTAGCGTAAATATTTTTATGTCTGCTACTATCATATTCCATATTTATTTTTTATATCAGAATTTTATACATAAATGCAAGGTCTGTTTGTGCAACTCTATAACAAAAACATTTGCTGTAGTTTATTCAAGACAGATTTACCAGGTACTCTTACTAGGGCAGCTGTCTATTAAATTTGCCTTGGTACATGTCGAACTACTGTCAAAAGTTTATATCAAGGCAGATTTACCAGGTACTCTCAGTAGCGCAGCTGTGTATTAAATTTTCCTTGGTGCGTGTTGAACTACTGTCAAATGTTTATATACAAGCCATATAAAATGTTTTTTTCTTAAATCTCCCTTGCTAATGATGCTTCTTCTTCTTTGATTTTGACATTAGTTCTACATTTTCTACCAACAATATTCGTGTGGTTTTTGGTGTTGTTAATTTTTGTACTAGTGAGAGTACCTGGTAAATCTGCCTTGGTTTATATACAAGCTACATAAAATGGTTTATTTTCTTAAACCTTCCTAGTTAATGATGTTTCTTCTATCGTAATTTTGACATTAGCTCTACCAATTTCCCAACAAAATACGTGTGGTTTTTGGTCTTGTTAATTGTTGTACTAGTGAGAGTACCCAAGAATCATAAAATAATGATTGCACCAACAAGCTAAAATAAAATTACTTTTCTGCGCATGATGGAACTCTGACGCCACTCAACATGTGTTCTGATTGGATAATAAATTCAGCTGAGATCTATTGTTATTGTAAAAAACAGGACAGTGGGGCAAATTGCGATTTTTCAAATTAAAATTGTTTGATAATAAACAGTTTTAACGAATTATATTATTTTCCACTTTTTTTATTTGAAATCGTTAATTTATAGTTATATTACATAAATATTGAACCCAATTGCTGGTTATTTTCCTTTTTTTCCCATTCAAAATTTGTGGTTATTTTACTTAAAAATAAAAATCTTTAAAGAACATCTTGATTAAGGCGATACGTTAGCAAATACTCAATATTATGTCGATTTTTGAGTTCAATATACAGCATTTGCAATGCTTTATTAGATTGAATGATACCTGTAGAATACATTTAAGTCAAAGGAATTAATTCTGTGTCAAAAAAATTTTGGAGTACAATATAATTTTCAACTTTTTTGGAAAGGTAGCATAGACTTTTGGCCAATCACACGAATCTCTGACATCATTTGCGACATATTAATAAGAGCTACACCATATGCGTGTAATCGGACTCTGGTATCCTGTCTCGGAACTCTGGAATTCATAATATCGAACCAGTCATTTGCCTAGTTAAGTGAAATTTCTTAAAAGTAATTACGAGTTTAAAGAGTTGACTACACTCGCTCATTTGTTTGGAGGGATAGGAGACTTAAAATTATATCCTTTTTGACTTCCTTTTCGTTAATGATGAACCCACCATCAATGAAATGATTTCTCAAAAGTTTTATCAAATGAGGAACATCATTAAAAACAAAAATTTTGGTTTCATCGAACAAAGACCTACATATGTATACATATATGTTACGTATATACATACAAAGAAAAAAAATTATTGAAGCATATTTACATAAAACATACCATGGTTTTTCGTAATCTACATCAAGTTCACTGAACTGTTTTCTGTTACCTCCACCTAAGTCGCAAACAATGGCCAAAATTGTAGAGCCACTCTGCTCCATGGTATTCAATATATTGAATAAAATATATTTTGACATTAGGGTATCATAGTCATAATATATGGGTTGCTTCCAATTTGAAATTAAACCTTTCAGCGATTTAACAAAGGTTCTAAAAACTCTTGATTTTTATACAAATAACTTATCTCTTAGCAAGGCCACCTGGGTATAATTAGCTGGTTCTAGCACTAAATCTGCTGACTTATCATAGCAATACTTCATTTTTGCCTTCATCTCATCAAAACTCAACACACATAGTTTTTCAGTTTCTGACACAAGGTTGGCCGCAGATAGTAGTTTCATAACAAGTTCCAAAATACCTTTTGACATGTCCAATTTTTGCGACCATCTTTGCAACGTTCTCACCGATGGAAGTGGGAAATGTTTCTTCCTTAAAAGTCTATAAGCTCTGGCACTTGCATAGTATAGGGTGATTGATTGAGCAATGTCTGTTTCTGTAAAATTTTGTCTTTTATCACCACTTTTTAGTTTTTTGATTTGACCCTCAGTAAACAAACGCCTCAGTGCCTTCTCGAGATTTGAGTATGCAAAGCTTAGTTTCTGAATACGACCAGATAAATTTTTTATCGTCACATCACACAGAATTTTTGCCATTTTCAGCGAACGATTCTCCTTAAGAAGTGAATCTCTAGAAACGATTTAAATAATTATTTGTTAATTTTTTAAATACTAACATACATTTTCAATTCCAAAGTTTTAGTGTCATTTTGGACACCATCTTCTTCAATGTCAGTCGGCAATTCGGCCTTTACACATTTTACCTCTAAACTTATTTGATTATTTGTTGGTTTTTTTGTCTCATCTTCTTCAGTGCCATAAGCAATTTTCTTTTCACCATCAATAACTATATTTTCTATGGACGGAACTGCATGGGGTTTTAATTTCTTTGCACTTCGTTTACTAAATCCTATTCATAACGACTTATTAATGGTCTTAAAGAACTAATTATGTGGCAACTTACCCATTTCATATGTAAAGTTCCTTTCAAAATCCTCTTGCTTAAAATGTAAAGCACAAATTTTTTCTCTTTCCACATTTACAGGCTTTACACGATTGCAAAATTTCACCCATAACTTCCTTTGAGATTCATCTCTTGGGAAACTGTAAAATGACACAGCTTTTTGAAAACAAAAATATTTTGATATCAATAACACATTTTAATACAATTAATTTCTCACTTGTTTTTATGCTGTTACTTTGTTTGCAATTGCCCACTGCACATTTCATGTTTGCTCTTTTCACTTCAATTTGGGTTTTTTTGTTTACAATTTATGAGCTTTAAATAACAAGTTTTAATAAGTTTTTTACACTTCAAGCTATTTAATAATTATTTTAATATATTTATTTTAAGATATAACACAACTTATTATAATATATAACACAAAACGTGCAATTTCATATATCCGATTTAATTTGCTTGTTGGAAATCTCTCTGAGTAAATTGTGTGAAGAGTTGCCAAGTGTAGCATAAAATATTAATTTTGTACATATGTATATCTATATCAAGTATATGCAAGAGCACAGCTGACTAAAATTTTTTTTAGTTTTTACCTGAACGTATGTCAAAATTTGTTTACTTTTGTAGCGAGCCATATTTGTTTATTCCGTTGAAAAAATAATTTCGTAATATTGTGAAAAACATTATTAATTCAACAAAAGTAGCAAAAAAGAATTGTTGTGGAAAAGAATTTTGTGAAAAAGTGTACTGTTTAAGAAAAGTAATATAAGAAATTGTTTTAAAAAAGTTCTATCAGAAAGTCGTATGTGAAATAACGAAAACAAAAAATCATACCAAAAAGACAAAAACAAAACAAAAAAAGCTACTAGAAATTTTTGTACTTTGAAGTAAAAAAGTTATAGCAATAAATATTAAGAGCATTTTGTGGAAAATTGTTTTTAGCTGGACAAATTTCTTTTTAGCTTGAAACTGGACAGGCCATTAAAAAGCTGGACAATCCAGCCAAAACAAGCCCGACTGGCAACCCTATGTATGTAACATATACAGAGAATTCCAGAATTTAAAACGTTTTAAAGATTGCAGTACGTGAGATATTTTAGAAAAAGAATTTTGAAAAAATTATTTAGACGCGCCTTTATATCCGAATTTATACAGAATTATTGAATTCTGTGATCTATACTACTCGTAAGTAAATCCATTAAATGTTTCAATAAGAACTTTTGCAGCGGGAAGTAGACAAATGAAAAATATATACCATATACATACATATGTCGTCCATTTACGCAAGGAACGTCATATCTCAAAAAATAATAATTTTGTCCTCTATAATATAGAATTGATCATCGGACCATTCCCTAAACTGTGTAAAAATCTCTTCACAATATTTTTCATAGTAATTTCTTGAGAAAATTTTAATTTCAACTTTTGTGTACATAAATTCAAAACTTTAAAATATATTATAAAATTTACTTTTATTTATAGATTTCTAATATTTTATCTTATCTATATTTTACTGATTTATTTATTAACTTTTTTTCTAATATTTCTTTCTTGTTACCAGATAATAAATTAATCACACAGCTTACATACGAAAAGTTCATACATGTTTATCTAAAATATTATTTAATTTACATTTTGATTACACGACATTAACATATTGTTTACATTAAAGTTGGGATTATATCCCCAGAAATGCCAGGTCAAAACTAAGGTAAGGGGTCTCGAAAGCTGGAAATGTAGAGCAATGTACTGCAGGAGTTAAGTCAGTCTGTTTGATCCAATTGGACTGTTTTTTTAAAGTGAATGTGTTTTTTAACTACTTGTTGGTTTTTCTAATTTCCATTTTACACTTTTAGCCTTTTTTGTTCAGACAACAAATACAAAATACATATTTCTATTTAATTTTTCACATTTCAAATAAAATCGTATTTTGTGGGAATGGGAGATTCTGCATCGAAGTTGGCTATTACTTATTATATTTCATAAATATCTGCAGACGTTTATGTCATCATATTTTCCGTATTTGTTCTTTACAAGTAAAAATTTTTCAATAAGTTTAGCATAACTACTATTTTATTTTATTTATTTATTTATTTACGGTTATTTATAACCTAATTTTACTATCTAATAGGCATATTCCTACAATACTGGAACAATAGTTGTTTAAACTTATGTATGTTCTCACAATTTTTTATATTATTTGGTAATTCATTAAAATATTTTAGTCCTTTATAATAAATATTTGCTCGATCAGCCTCAGTTGTAATTCCCGCTACTCGAAAATTATTTCTTCCTCTGGTGTTGTAGTTGTGTATCTGGTGGCCATATGTTATTTTCTCGTATAAATATGCGGGACAATTTTCCGTCTTTATATTGTATATAAATCTCATTGCATAATAAAATAAGCTCTGTTTTACACTCAGCCAATTTAATCTGTCCAACAAATCCTTTATGTGCGTATCTCTAGGCTTGCGCAATATAAACCTCATTGCCTTGTTTTGAAGTTTCTGCAATCGTTCTATCTGTGTATCCTTAGCAAGAAACAGCACCGAAGGACAATAAATAAAATGCGGCTCAATTATGCTTCTATATATTAATATTTTGTAATGCTCACTTATTATATAGCAAGTTCTATACATTAAATAAAGTTTCTGATTTATTTTATTCACTAAATATTGAAAGTGTGCATCGAATTTAAGTTTACAATCTATTATTATACCCAAGTACTTGATCTCGTTTACTTTCTCAATTTCGCGATTATTTATGTATAGTTTATGACTGTTATTATTATTATGGTTATTGTTTGATATTATCATATATTTAGTTTTATCTGTATTTAGTTTTAAAATATTTGTACACATCCACTTGTAAAGAGTATTCATATCAGTCTGCATTTTGTTTATAGCCACATCTAAACTCGCATCACTAATTGTAATCAGTGCATCATCTGCAAATAGCCTAACATCCCCGTAGTTTAAACCATCTTTAATGTCATTTATATATATAAGAAACAGTACCGGCGCAAGGACGGAGCCTTGCGGTAGACCAATATTCACTGGTATCAATGATGATGTCGTATTTCCAATTTCTGTTCTCTGCATTCTATTCGACAGATAATCTTCAAACCATTTTAATTCAATATCACGCACTCCAATTTTGTGTAATTTAGTAAGCAATAGTTTTCTGTCTATAGTTTCAAATGCTCGTTTTAAATCTATAAATATTGATACAATGTACTTTTTGTTCATTAAATCTTCTCGCCATTCACTTATAACATAATTAATTGCAGTTTCACATGAGTGTTTGCTTCTGAACCCCGATTGCTCTTGAATAATAATATTTTTGTCATTTAAATATTTCACTAATTGATTTTTTATCACCGTTTCAAGGATCTTTTCTTCACTTGGAAGTGTATTTATTGGTCGGATCTCTTCAGGTTTCATAGTATTTTTAACTTTTTCAATTGGCACAATTTTGTAAATCTTCCATTCATTAGGCACTTTTCCTTGTAGCATGCTATTATTGACAATATTAGCGTAAAAAAATGCCGTATAAATTATTGAATGCTTAATAACACCTTCAGATACAATCTTTTTACCGCCAATTTTATTTTTAAAATTTTTAACTATTTCAATTATTTCGTTACTGTCTACTGTTTGAAATTTAAATCTGTGATCAACAATATTAGTATTATTATTATCCATAATATATTGCACCGTATCCAATACCATTTCTAATGTCAATAATACTCTGGACAAAAAATCTGTTTAAAAGCTCAGCAATTTCTTTTTCATTTTCAACTATTATACCATTCATAAGTATTCTGTTTATAGTACTGGTAGTATTTGACATACAACTTACTTCTTTTAAAATTCTCCACATTTCTTTACTGTTTCTTTGATTATATTCAATTTTATTTTGTAAATATTGCACTTTCTTTTGCCTAATCATTTTTTTATACAACTTTTTCACTGTGTTATATTCTTCCCAATTATTTGTTATTTTAGCTATTTGATGTGTTTCATACTTTATTTTATGTAGGTCTGTCAATTCCCAGTCATACCATTTGTTCATCAACTTTATATTTACTGTTTTTTCTTTAGTTAGCGATAACATAATATCTTTCAAAGAGTGGCTTATGAATAACACCTTAAAGTCTATATCACAGTTCAACATATCACAGAAGTTTATCATTCGTAACATTGCAATTAGCGTATCACAGTCGTAATTTTCCCATGAAATTATTTTTTTCGTTAATCTCATTTTGTACTTTTCGCGCGTTGGTATTTTGAATAATATTGTTTCATGATCTGATATCTGATTTTTATCTAGATTAGTGATTGTTACATTATTTATATCTGTATAAAGATGATCTATTTTCGTACTCGAATTTTCATTCACTCTTGTATCAAATGTTATAATTTGTTTCATTGCTGCAGAGCTAAATACATTTTCTAGTTCTTTCCCATGAGTAGTGTTTCTATTTAAATCTATATTGAAATCACCAACCATTATATTGTTAGAGTAATTCATAAACTTATCTTCAACTATATTTTGCACATATTGTATAAACTCCGTATGATTGCTGTTAGGCGAATGATAAAGAACGCCTAGTTGTAATTTAATGTTACTTTTAAATCTGATAATAATGCACCAAAGATTTTCATTAATTGCCTCATTATATATTGTTTTGTACTGTAGCTCTTTTTGCACATATATAATAACTCCTCCTGTATGACGACTATGCGAGTTACAATTGATACTCTTATATGTAGGTATGTTGATTTCACTGTCAGATATTTCTTTAGTAATACGAGTTTCAGAACAGAATACGACATTTGGTTTAGTTTCTTCTATTAGCACGAGAAGTTCGTTTTTATTGGCTAGTAAACTATTCATATTTAAATAAATGCAAGTCAATTCATTTTGATTTGGTTGCTACTTTAGATTTTTAATTTTACTTAAGAACGTTGGGCATTTCATACTGAAAGCACTATGGTTTACATCAACATCGATATTGTACTTTTTGACTGATTCAGAGCAATTAACACAGCATAAATTTTCAGATGTACACTCATTTTTATCGTGGTTACCACTACACTTGCTGCAAGCCTTCTTATTTCTGCAATTATCAGCGAAGTGATTAAATCCTAAACATTTATAGCACCGTAAGATTAAATCCTAAACATTTATAGCACCGTACACACATAGTAGAAAAATCGGTAATAGAGTATGGTCCTGCAATAATTCTTACAAAGTGTAAGGTACGCAAAAAGCATACTTCGTATTTTAATACTTTTCTATTATTTATAATTTATTCTTTGTCCCTTAATGTAATTGGATAATATTATGATGAAGTCTTGATATAAGTGTACACATTTATTTTTTTAAAGATCCAATGGCATTTTGAAACATTTGCGTTAAAAGTAAAGTATTCAAAGCATTTGTTGAAGAATTCGTATTCGGTATAGATGCAGTTGGAACTGTTAAATGAGGAAAGCCATTCAAAACCATTGGCAGATTGACAGGATTTGCTGAAAATGTTGATATATTAAGATCTGCTTTGGCAGCATTTTTGCTTTTCATTTTCTGTTTCCTCTTAGAAGAAACTAAACTTTCAGCAGATGAATCAGAAATATCTCCTTCAGTATTGGTCGAAGAAGTTTCGGAATCAGTATCGTCTTCTTCCTTGTCATCGTCACTGCTATCATCACTATCGGACTTAGACTTTGTTTTTTTCGAAGCAGATATTTTACGCTTTTTAGATGTTTTACTTCTTTTATTTATTTCGTTTGTCTTGATTTGTTTACGTTTTAGTTTATTTGATTTGTTACTCTTTCTTGGTAAATGCAGTGAATCAACTTGTGGCTTAGGAACACTGTCATAAGGATTTGTGGCAATTTGATTTTCTACATTAAAGTTTTGAAACTGTTGCATACAAAATTCAATAAAAATTTGAAGCATTGTATTTAAATTGGCAGGTTGTGGACACGTACGATAACCATGATACGGTGCGCTGCAATTTTTGCAAATCATTTGACATTCAAATGAAGTATGACCCTAAAAATAGAATTTAAAAAATAACAGTAATTTAAAACGATAAATTTTACTGAATGGGAAAACTGAACAAACAACAATACTATTGTTAAACACGAACTTACATACATATGTACATACCTGAATACATAGTATATGTATGTACATACCTAGTAAAAAATATTTGGATTTGTCCATAATCGAGCAATAAAGGAGAAATGACTTGTTCATCCATTTGGAGTAACAAGCGAGCTATCGAAACTTTTGTTTGTTTTATTGTTTATGCTTCACTTAATACTCCAAATGGATCAATGTGGGATGCATCAGTTCGTTTTTGGGTTTTTTTTCTTTGACATAACTGTTAATTGTTGATGTCTTCGTTTTGTTTTTCTATTTAGCCAGGTTAGTTTTAAAAAGGGAAAGACGTGTTATTAAAAAAAGCGAAGCGGTACGGGTATAGTAACAAATTGTTGAAAATGTGTCAAAATTTAGTTTCTAAGCGTCATTTAAGTCGACTAGTTGAAAAAGAAATTTAAAAATTACTCCCTTTATGCTCTTTTAGGAGACAAAAATGATTACTCCATCTGTCATTTTCAAGATGAAAAAGAGTACTCCATAAGGAGCATAAAAGGAGTACTCGTGTCTGCGGACATGCTGTGTTAAAAATCCAATGAGTTCCGAAGTTTTATGGAGTAATCCATTACACGCAGAGGAGCGCTCCAAGATTACTCTTTGTATGATCCTATTTTTTACTTCATTGTACACCTTAGACATATTTGAAAAAATGAAATGTTCGAATTCTTCATGTTTACTTACTTTTTTATCACAAATCATGCAATTTTCCGCTGTAGTCTTTTTACCAGACTTTTTAGTTTTATTAGAATTCCTTTCAATTGATTCTTCATTATCGTCATCATCTTCCAATACAATTTTGTTTTCTAAATTACCCATGCAAACAACATCATCTTCTGAACTATTTTTCTTCGCTGCTGACTTAGTTTTAACTCCTTTCGTGGAAACGTTCAGCTTTTCTGTATCCACCTTGGCAGTTGATTGAACAGGTGGCGTCTGATGTAGATTTGAACTTTCATCAGAAGATGAAGATGAGGACGAATGTTCCGAGTTTGGACTTTTCACTGGTGGAGTATTTACAGGAATTGTTTTAGGCTTTAATTTGATATTAAGAGATGAAGATGGTAGCCGAGAACTCGGTATTATCTCCGCTTTTGCAGCATCCGCCTGTTTGATTTTAGGTTGGGGTTCTTCGTCACTGGAAGAATCACTAGAAGATGATGAGCTTGACGACTTTCTCTCCTGCTTTAATTTGATATTAAGAGATGAAGATGGTAGCCGAGAACTCGGTATTATCTCCGCTTTTGCAGCATCCGCCTGTTTGATTTTAGGTTGGGGTTCTTCGTCACTGGAAGAATCACTAGAAGATGATGAGCTTGACGACTTTCTCTCCTGCTTTAAGTTAACCAGTAGATCTTTTTCTTGCTTAACCTGTACGGAAAATTTTTTTACTGCTGGAGAACTAAGCGTTCCAATAGGCGCAGAACTATTATTTGCAGATACAGAGCCAATTCCGCTTTTACAATCATTCATTTCTTTACCAACTATGTGAGGTGCTGTAGTCTTTTCTCCCGTCGCCGATTCATTTTTCTCATTTACGGTTTTATAGGCTTCATGATAATCATTATGGGCATCAAAATTTGTATGTTGTGGTATTATTAATGGATTGGTGGGCTTTTTCCTTATCCAGGGAAATATTCCTGGCCCTGCAACAGCTCCGTTACCATTAAAATTATTATTTCTGCTACCACAAGTCCAATCTTTTTTCGACCAGCCGTCTGCTGCGTTATTTATGCGATCACTGTCAACAAACTTTGGAAACTGTCTTTCTCTCCCTTCAGGTCGGGATCTCTTTTGTTGTTGTTTTCCACGGCGTCGGCGATTGGTATGCGCGAATTCATTGCCACCGTGAATATTATCCTTCCAACTTCTGGAATTGCTCATAATGCCACTAATTTTATATAAATACTATTGCACGTGTGTTTTGGCAGATGACCGAGCCGATGGCATTTCGACGGCGAACCATTAACGTTGTTGTTGCTTGAAAAACATTCTTCAGTATACTTTGTATAATAACATACATATCAAGGTGTATTAAACTAGGTGGCACCACAAGGAGTTGTTGTACAACAATACAACAACCACATTCGTTTTTTGTTTGTGTAATGGACAAGTTGCTGTCAAAAACATATATGTATAAAACAAAAGAAAGAAAAAAAATTGTGAAGAATTGTTTTAACTCAAACATTTATTAATTGTATTGTGTGATTTTAACCAATGGAAAAATTGGATATTTTGATTGTGCCATTTCTTTGTGAGCTTGGCAACTATTCTGGCGTATTGTTGCAAAAAATGGCCAGTGTTTTCCTGAATATGTGTAAGTTTAATGTTCAAATTTATTAGCTTGATTATTCATGAACATTTTATTGAAACAAAAATATTAGGTGATGATGAATTGAGAGCAGTTTTCGCACACGAAGCATCCCTTTGAATGGCAAACATACATGTTTTTTGGCAACCGAGGTACATGTTATGGAACCCTTGTTACAAATATACATATGTATGCATATGAGCGGCAGAAAGCAATACGTTTAATATTAATAGTTTGTATGAAAATTAAACTTTATTTACATCTTGCGCACGACCTTTGCTTTCTTTAAAGTTATTTGTTTATTGAAAAGGGAAATAAGGAGATCGAAGAAAAAAGAATAACGCTATTTATTTTTTTATTATATTAATAAAATAGTTTCATCATTTATTAATAACATAAAATTATTTCCTATGTTGCTTAACTACTCGTACATTCTTTTTTGTTGCTCAATGGAAAATCAATTTTATACAAGATTGAAGAACAATTACATTTCATATTGAATAAAAGGTGATATTTCAAAACCTAGATACTGTACTATATTTTATGTAATGCGCCAAGTGTTTTTGAAACCTGTTACATAAGCAGGTATATAAACATATTTAACGCGTAACAAGTAAAACATTATTAATAAAATAAGTTATTATGATTTATAGTGCAACTGGTTTTGTTGACACATTGAAATGGTAATGAAATACTATTGAACAAACTTCTTCAAAATATCATTTCTACAGTATGCACATACAAAAGTAAGCTGGGAATTCGCCAGCTATTTTAATTAATGATTTGTACTACTATGTACATACACATACGTATTAAAATTTTATTAATGGACTGCAAAATAATATAAAATATTAAGTACATCTAACAATAAATTTTTATATTAATGGTCATACTTAGTCTATAGATTTTATACTAATTTCTTTTGATTTCGTACAGCAGATGGCAATTTGGCCTACAATAACAAACAATATACTACTGCTAATACTAGGAAATATATTCCATAAACTATATATTGATTTCTGGCATCTAGACCGAAACCCACTGAGTCGGTGACAAAAACCAAAGTTAGTATGGTTTGTAATATTAATGCAGCTAAAGTATTTATGCCAAATATTAAACCAAAACTATATTCACTTAAATTTTGTGCCACAATAGCACTGGCTATTGTTATGACAAAGAAATAAAATACACCAAATATGACATACATAATATATGCTACCCAAAGAAAGTTAGTAACTGCTGATATTATTAGAAAAACACCCATTAGTATTGAACATATTGTTAAAATCCACATATGCCACTTCTTTTCTTGCACTGCGTTCATAATACCAGCAGTTATTGCTGCTGCAGCTCCTAAAAGCGTTACGGCTGCTTCTACACCGCCATTATAAAAGCTTTCATTGTTTTCATCAATCTCTTTCCACAGAATTTGAGCATAGGAAATAACTTGAAGTTGACCACATGTTGCTAAAGACCACCAAACACTCCACTTAAGCATAAAAAGCAGTAACGCATTTTCACTCTTCACTTTAAATTATGCAAACTTTTAGTTTTGTTATCACTTTTCACAATTTAAAATTTAATTTCTGTTATTTTTTTTAGTTGCTTCGCTTTGTACAAACAAACAAAAATTTGACATAAACTTGTCCAAAAGTTCGTAAAGCAAAAAATTGTCACCTGAGCTTGTGATGCCACCTAGTTAAATACACCTTGATACATATGTATGTATCATTGTATAATAATTTATATACCTTGGAATGTACTATGGTAGCCATAGGTGCTCATGAAGAGCAACTAATAGTGACTTCGTCTTGATAGGGTAAAGAAAATTCAAATAAATGTGCCCGTTGCTATATTACTTGTATAAGATTCAGTTCTGATAGTCACCCTGTAATTTTAGTCGCTTTAAATTTGCTGTAGTCACGCCGCTGCCATTCCAATTTATAACTTGTCTGCTCCGATAACCACTTGTGACTGCGTTAACTTTTGGAAAGTTTCGTTGGCAGTTTGTTTATTGATTTATTTAAAAAGTTTTTGTGTTGTTTTCGAAAGTGGAAAATATTTCTGTATGTAGGTATTTTATATTGTGGACAATTTATTACAACCAATATATATATATATATATATATATATATATATATATATATATATATAAATATATATATATATATATATATATATATATATATATATATATATATATAAACGTAGACTGTGGAACGGCTACTATTCCCCTATTCATAAAAAAAGGTGTTAAAAATAGTTAACTGGTAAAAAAAATTAGTACCTATGGTACTACAAAACAAAGTGGAATATTTAAGCCTTTCAGAGCAATTAAAAATGTAACTTAGAGTATTTTCAAAATTAACGATGCATTTTTATATAAATAGGGTTGGTTGTCCCATAAAACTATTAGTTACTTTTATTCAGCACTCAATAACATCAAGTCATGTATATTGTTTATAATGCCAAAACGCAAGGCAACATCATCACTGGACGATACCGAGGACAAAAGCTGTACTGTTGTGGTCAAAAAAGGATTGCGATCGATGTGCAAAAATGACCTGGTTTACAATAAAATTCAACAAGACGTTACAGAAATGTCGGCATTAATTGTCGAAGCGTCTATATACATTCATCATTCACTAATGAAAAGATGGTAATTTTGAACTTGTAAAATTTCTACATTACTACTATCCACTGATGATCAAGAAGAAAATGCAGTACAGTCTCGATCCTGAATATGAAAATTTACGAAATGCCTACCAGACCCCCTTACGGTTATATGACAGTGCAAATTGTTCCAATTTGTTTGTGGATACATCTAATCAATATGATACGGTATTTCACAACAATATCTGGATGCATGGCTATACAAGACTGAGGCGTTTCTTCAAATCAGAACCTGACAAATCAAAAGTATATCAAACGCTATCATACCTTTTTCAAGCTAAAAGCTCGCATTCACCAGATGATGAACTCTTGAATAAGCTACGTACAGACCTGCAGTGGACTGGCGAAAAACTCGATAAACTACAAAATAAAAAGCTATTTTGGAATTCGTTGTATCTGTTTTATAATTTGCAGCGCTACAACGAGCGCGATAATTTACGTAATTTTGCTCTAATTCCAATATTCAAACATGGACTGCATCACATCAGATATGACACGTTCGCTTTCCGATACCTCTTGTCGAGTTTGAAACTGTGCTCTAGCGACCCAAAAACCTTTGATCACGACATTGAATGGCGAAAATATTTTAAATTTCCAGAAACAAAAATAAATTAATTCAATTGCTCAATTCAAATGGATCTGTATCGTTTTCAATGAAAAATCCTGGAGATTCTAAGTATCATTATTTTTTGTATTACGAAAAATATGTATACTTGTCTGTTTTTAATAAAAACGGATTAACTCGATCACATAGCATAATTGTGTATTGTGGGTCAGAAAGGGTTAAAATAAGTAGTTTTAAGTTACATATATTGCTATAAAAATGCTAATGTTTTTTAATGAGAAGTGCTCTCCATATCTTGGAGAGCACTTCCATTATTCCATGGAATAACAATTCCACTTTGATCCCTTATGCTCTGAATTTTCATGAGCTGAGCTTCAAATCAATTTTACAAAAAGCCATTACGGCTTTAAGCCGTAAGTAAAAATATCTTAAGTACATTTTTTGTACTTTGCAAAATCTTTCTTTAAATATTAACTATTTAACTTGCTCTGAATTTTACGAAATCATCCGCATCAGAATACATTTAGAATTATTGGTTAAGCAAAATTACGGTTTAATTTACGTCAAACTGTTTTCAAGCAAGAGATACATTTTAAATAATACAAAACGTATTTTTATTGCTACAATAAAGAAAAAGTTTAGAAACTTTGAACTACATCTTATTTTTATTCGTCTTTGCCTTCTTTTTCTTTATAGCTTTAACGACACCTTCCAGTGAGCATCCTGAAGCCATAATAGTAGTCTTTGTAATAGCTCCACGTAATTTATCATTTTGTTTATAGTTTAACTTTTTGCTATCGAAATTCAATAAAAGTTCCTTAGAGATGAATTCGTTCGCACTAGATTCCGTATTACGGCTTTTGCTGAAACGCTTATGTCTTTGGTTTTTATTTGCATTCGATTTACCATTTTTACTTATAGCGTACTTATCAGTTTTTGTTTTATGTTGATAGGACTGTTCCTCATCACCAAAATCTTCCCATTTGGTAGGCTCCAGCTTTTTTTGCTGAATGAGCGATTTTCTATAATTAATTTCCCTTTCTTTCAGTACCGCTTTTGCCTCATTGCTTTCCATATTGGATTGAAGAGCTGCAGACTCCTCTTCCTGCTGTTTATAAACCAATTCTTCTTTGTATTTGTTCCATGGTGTGCTATTATACGGTTCAGTATCATTCGGTACCTCGTTAATTCTGTATGTTTCTCTTTTGTCGAATTTTCGATCAAATGTTTTGTTCATACCGAAACGTTTCTTAGAATAATTTTTCCTATCATTTCCCAAATTTTTTGGCTTAAATTTAGTTTTTCCCCAATCTTCAATATTTGGATTAGTAGATGGTACTTTGCGAAATGGGTTATTGTTCATCTTGATTATTTTTTTATCTTATGTTTTGACAATGTGCAATAATTTTCCCGTTAAGATCTATGCAGGAGTCCAGTTGATAGGTTGATGTTTCCTGATTTTTGTATATTTCTCCACACTTTTAATTATTCGCTCTGATACGGATATATAACTATGTAGAAAGATGATTTGTTTATTTATTAATTTCCTGATAAGTGTATCTTCTCTAATTTGGGGTATCTTCTCTTACATGTATCTGCCAAGAATTGTATATTCTATTCGCCTTGTGAAAAAGTAATGAGTTTTGTCAGCTGGCAAGGTGAATTTATAACAGGTGGTCTCGAGAGCTCAGGTGACTGCAATTCTATTCATATTGCATATGCAATACATGGCATGGACGAACTTGTGAATAATAATATATATAAAATATTTTTAACAAACTGCTATCTAAAATGGCTAATAATTTGTAGCTCCGATGCAGAAAAAAATTTAAGCAGTATAGAGGTATGTAGTTTCACTTATGTTGTCCTTTGTCACAATTTTTGTAACTATTTCTTAAGGCATATAATGGAAATACATATATGCATATAACCATGCAGCTATCAAGGCGAACTAACAACAGGTGGCTTCGGCAGCTGTTTTGTGTATATGTTGATGCTTTAACTGTCAAGTACTTCTCTGATAAAAATTTCCTTAATATCGGATACACGGATTTGACGGTTTTGACAGTGCGACCAAGCTGTTTCCAAAGCGAGCTCGGATGCGACTACCCGCGTAGAATTGGTACAATTTGTCTTGATTTGCAATTTGTTGATATCAGACAAGGCAGATTTACCAAGGGCTAAATTACGGCCAAGGCAAATTCATAACAGGTAGCCTCGACAGCTGTTTTAAGAATTTTTTGCTACTGTGCTCTGATCATCTTCGACTGTCAAAGTATATTTACTAGTCTTCTTCTTTCCTTGAAGAAAATTTTTAATTTCTGACTAGAAGAATAAAAGTGTTTGTGTAAAAGTATTTGCATAAAAATATTAATTTTGCAGGATTTGTTGAATGAGAAACTTTTCCTTAAGAGATAACTTCAGTTTGTTTTGGTTATTTAAATTACTCGTAACAGTAATTTTCATTTTCTTTGACTTTTCCTTGGTTTTAAATTTAGCTCTTAGTTTAAACATTTTTCTAATAACATATTTATTTTTCAATCACTATCAGTATATTATAGTGGCTCTAGTTCTTCTGTAAAGTGAGCTTAATTGCATAACCTGTTGTTTGTAATTAGAAATGTGTGGCGTTTTTATTATTTTATAAATAATTTAGCTTCGAATCTTTCTTGGGCACGTAGATAATCTTTCTTGATTTCAATGAAGACCACTTGTGTCCCTTAATGTAATAAGAAATGATGGTCAAGAATGTCATGATACCTATGTATAACTTTAATAATCATATTCTTGTGAACATCATGTTCTGGTTCTGAGGTCCATTTAAGAAAAGCAGCTACATCCTTGGCCAATTGAC
This sequence comes from Linnaemya tessellans, assembly GCA_951800035.1. Classification (NCBI taxonomy): domain Eukaryota; kingdom Metazoa; phylum Arthropoda; class Insecta; order Diptera; family Tachinidae; genus Linnaemya; species Linnaemya tessellans. Next base: position 106,805,308 of record OX637533.1, read on the forward strand.
TTTGAGTAGGTGGGGTGCCATCTTGATATTCAATAACCTTAAGACAAATGAAATGGTAACTACAATATTGGCTTATTATGAAATATTACTAACCTCATTGTACAGCACTTGGGCCATACCAAATGTACCACCTGCGAAATAGTGGTTAAAATATTGACCTTCAAGCAGTTGTACACCAGCTAGTGCGTCAAAGTACCCGGTAAGTAAGGAGAAGATGTAGTCTTCCCCACCTTTACGGGCTGAAACAATGTAACTTAAGTCAGATGGATAGGCACCATTATTAGCAGCACGGGCAGCCTCTTCGTTGGGGTACGGAGAGGGGAAGTAATCCGACAATTTACCGGGACGATCAAAATATCTACCAGTATCATTTGGACCGTCACGAACCTGGTAAATAAGCAACGTTCAAATTTTTTAAATACTTATGTATATATGAACATACACTATTTTTACCATAATTCCCTCAGCTTCGGCTTCACCAATTAGATTGTGGTAGGCAATATATTTCATAGAGTGGCAGGCACCTTCTCAAATGTGGTGTATCGTCTTGCGTAAAAAATGTAATCGATTTTCCCGGTCTTTCTGCTCTTGTAACTCCTGATATTAATATAAACGTTTGCGCATCAGTAACCATTAGAACCTCTCTAAGGCCCTCATTAGAATCATCGTGTCCCATATCTTGCTTAGTGTCGTATTCCTCGGATTTAACAGCCTCCTGAGTGCTTTGTTGGAGGAAAAACTGGAAATTTTCTAATTAATTCACTATTCATGTTAAGAAGTCCTACCTTTTTTGTTCTGCTAGTAAACTTTACGCCTCTTGTCAGTTGCCTAAAAAAGTTATAAGCAAGGCGTTATGAGCATCTATTTTTAATTAATGGATAATATTTTAAATAAAAATTAATAATTGTTTAGCACGTGCTGATGTGATAAAATATAAGCAACTCTATGCAACTCAATTCATTCACAAATGTCAAAATACTAATTTGACATACGAAACTGTTTGACAGTCCAAGAAGATCCATACTAATTCGCTTTCGCCGCGAGTCTACCTTATATTGATATACATACCTTGATTACGGCATTCGATATCGACCGAAATAAGGCGAATTCATACCAGGTGGCCTTAGTTCAGTGATGTCAGCCTCATACACAATTGTGGAAGCAAAACTCACATGTACGCTTACGCTCTTTTATTTTGAGAGCGTAAAATATAATTGTTTACTGAAAAACACTCTCATTCAGCGGGAAGTATCGCAAGTCCTGTTTTGAGGCCTCTAAACAGAAATAATATATTTATATAAATATATATTTATATATACAATACATATAAGAGGTTTGAAATAAGTTGGATCCACTGTATGTATGTAGGTACATCTTTTCGAAAATTTCTTAAAGTAGCTTTTAAATTAATTCATAAGTAAGACTTTTTGTAAAAATTGTTTCTCTTGTATATAAACTAACCAAATGTTCAGCTTAAAAATGGAGAAATATTTTAAAATTAAATATCTTATAAAATTAGAAGATATTATTGGTAAATAAAAGGATACTCTTAGAAAAGGCCATTAGTTAGGCCTCGCAACCGCACATATCTCCCGCTGCGAATGTAAGAGATAAGAGTGATCTCACCAACACAATCACATTTGACATCACTGCCTTAGTTCAGAAATTGGTGAACAGCTGCTACCAAGGCAAAATTATTGAACTGTCAAATTGAATTTTTTTTTGTGTGCGACAATTATTTTTTCCAAAGCATATTATTTGACAGCCACTGAACGTTTTTACGTATGCCGCCGCAAAAAAATGCATTCAGCTCATGTTATCTTATCAGCTGATCGATGTTTGAAATAGCATACTAAGTTATGACGTGTTGTTTACAATAGTCATATTTTTCGTGCTATTATTTTATGACATGACAAAATGACTGCAGTGTGAAGCCCCCAATTGATTGAAAATTTAACCGGAAGCAACAATTTCAAGCTGTTAAAAATATGTATATATGTGACGAATTATAATAAATTCAGTCGCAAAGCAGCTCTGAGTCAGTTAACATCAAGCCTCGTTGGCAATTATCTTTTAAGTGCAGCCAGACCACTGATTGTTTACTCTCTTTCGAGAGTTTTGCGTCTCACTCGCACTAGTTAATTTCAACACCTCAGATAACTGTATAGTTTTACAGTTCTTCTGAGGAATATTCCGTGGCTAACTACGTTGCTACTTCCTATGTGAAGGCATAGGTCGTGTACAGTCAGTCACAGTAACGGAAGAAAATACGGGTTAATAACATCGCCGGCATATAGTCTAAGTCACTCCGTCGGCATCTGTGCACCAAATACTTTGCAAATTTACTTTGTAAAGTATTTCAACATACAAATACAATAATAAATTTTTGTGGAGATTTCTAAAGGTCAACTATAGCTTATTCTAGAATGATTTAATTTTTCTCTTAATAGATCGACTGTACTCTTAGCTTTGTTTGAAGAGTATAGTTTGTAACAATCCAGCGGAAAAACAATAAATTAGATAATACAATAACAAATTATTTTTTCAATAAAAAATTATTTTTGAAGAAATTGATTGATAGCAGGCATTGAAAATTATCCGCCGATATGTAGCCTGTATAATTTTGGGTTCTAAAATTCTTAAAACATATTTTAATCATCTGTGACTTTCTTTTAATAAACCATGAGTTAGCTTGAAGCTAATTTAAATTCAGAAAATCGATGAAGATTTTTAAAATTTGTTAATCGACTAAATGTGTCTCAAACAGGACTGTTCAGGTTGTATAAAAACATATCTAAGTTTTTGTTGTAGATATCAATATGATGGACTACTTACTTGAAATAAAATATTCTTAGAAATATTCAAAACTGATACAAGTTTCATATGCTGTTCACTGACTTGTAATACTCAATTACTCACTTCATTATAATGTGCATATTTCAATATTTATGCATTAGGGTATAAAATTTTTTTGGAGGCATCCCCCAGTTCTAAAATCTCGTATAGTATGAAAAAAAAATACGAACAGCGATTTCACTTTTGCGGTTGTAAAAAAGTTCACCAAATGCTTTGAAATTTTGTATATAATTTTTTAATTTATCTTACAAATGGTGATGTTCTTCTCCAAATTGTTTAATTATTTTTGTTTACCCAACATTTTGAATAGATATCAGTGAAAATATTTATGAAGGTAAAATCCGTTTGGTGCAAAAAGTTAAACCCTATATGTATATGCTAAATGAACATCACACCCGTAGCAAGAATGTTTTGGGTGCTTTAAGCTCTTCAAAAAGAAATGTTTGCCTATTTATATATTATTTTGTTTTTATATGTATTAATTTTAAATTAAATTTATTTGTTAGTGGTCAAGCAATGTCTATATGCATTTCTTTGGTGCTTTACCAAATCATCAGTAGAATACATAAAAAAGCAAACAATTATGGAAGTTTTCTCGATCTTTCAATATTATTTTGGTAATGGTTTTAGTATAAAAATCTTTTAACAGTATTTATTCATATTTTCAATAATTATGCACTCCGTAAAGTGGCTTCTTCAGATTATCGCATACTTATATTGCATTATACTTGTTTACACATGTACATGCATACTTACATATGTATAATATGGGTCGGAATTTGCATATAAATTGTATTCAAATTTCGATTGATATCGAATGTGGAATTTTCCCTTGTTCCTATCTCATCATTTAGTATCACCTGAAAATTTTGTTTTCTTTGACAAAATATGTTAGTCACAATTTTAGCGAGAACCTCTTTTTGAAGAGTTCATTTTTAATGTTTATAATGTTCATGCTTAAGTAAACCGATGTCAGTATTTCAAAATTTATTTTTTATTTACTGTGTTTGTATAGTTGACCTGTTATTTAATATGATGAAAAACTGTAGTTCGGCTTAAGGCTTAAGGATCTTAAGCCGAACTAGAGTTTTTCATCAAAATTTATTTTTGTAATTTAGGAGTGAGCTAAGACTGTTCTTGGGGAACTTAGTACATTCTAGACCGGGGTGTCTACGCCGATGATAAATGTAAACAACCGCAAGATATTCGTATACTTATGCAAGGCATATTTAAACACACCTTCTACATAGACACATACATATGTATTTATGCATGCATACGTTAATTGGATTAGCGCCAATCATAGAACAATGGTTTTTGTGTCAAGTGCTTGGAACAATTGTCAAAGAAAACCAGAAGCACAGCACAGTTGGTTGATACATTAACATACATTCAGATAACTTTCGAACGTTGGCCGAAATATGACTATAAGCGGAGGCTTAATTAACGTGTAGTTGAGTTTTCAAATTGTTATATACATAATAAGAGTACAATTGAAATTCTCTTAATTATGAGTTGTGGTTTTTTATATGAAATACGTCGTAAATCGGAAGATTTCGAACATCAGTTTGACCAAACTAAACGAGAAAATTCGAACCTTTCAAACTATTCAAAGGATGAAGAAATCTGGGAAGTACCAGAGGAAACCTTCGAAAATGTCTATCATCAAATGTACTTTAATGATGACATGGGTAAAGGAAAAGAAATGGAAAATGAAACCAAAGCGATATCAGAAGTATTTAATAAAAACCAATTTAAAAATCCCGACACACTCCACATAAGCTTAAGTATGGAAAAAATTGCTCTGAAGTCTTTAAACCAACAATCCGAAAATTCGAATAAAACATCCAGCGGAAAGTGTCAAACAGCCAAAAAATTTATCAATGTGGATACGGATGTAAAAAGGTCAATAAACAGCGATGTCAACAATACAATAACTAGCACATCTATTGCCAGTCGCAATAAAGTGCAATGGAAAAATTGTAAATCTTTTAACAATACCAACAATAACTCATCCTCTGTGTCTTTACTTAATTTTACAATTGTGCCCATAAATGTATCTTCGAAAGTTCAACATCAAAAGCAAGAAGAACAAAAAAAAGTTGCAAAACTCCCGGATATAAAATCGACATCTTTTTCGGCACGAAATCCTTGTGTGAAAGCTATTTCAAATGTTCCCAGATGCAAATCATCACCTGGTGTGGAGATTAATAAACACATAACGGAAAGATCTACTTCCCCTGAATCTATGTTGGATAATATATTAAGTGCTGCTTCTTCAGTTTCCGTTCAAAGCAGTAGCATAAGTAGCAATGGGCCAATCACTGATTCAGTTGCAACGAAATCAAAACAAGATAGGAAAGGTCGTGACATGGGTATATTAAAGACACAAATACCCGAACTAAAAATTATAACAGCGTCCAACTCGCCAACAGATCAACAAACTGTGAACATAGGATCACATGCTTCTCCTTCTTTATTCACTATTAGTAATGCATCGCACTCGGACTCTTTTGAAACGGCGTCAAACCGAACAAGGTAAAAGATTTTGATAATTCTGCTGCATTTTTTATTTTGTTTAAATGTATTTTATTAAGAAGTACTTCTGCCTCACCACTTCGAAGCTTATCGCCGAAAATACCAACTGAAGTTTTGGCCTATCCGGATGACTTGCAATGTAACATTTGTAAAGAGCTGTTTAAGGACCCAAGGAGTTTGAATTGTCTGCATTCATTTTGTTTTCAGTGTATTGTCAATGAAAATTTTAAACACGACGCCAGTATACCATTTTGGTCACAACCACATTCTATTCAAACGTCACAAGTTTCATCGCCCCATAAGGACGTGGAAGAAGAGTGCTTCAAAGGTTTGTTAATATTATGTTTCTTTAGACTGCTCAAAAATATGAGTGTTTGTACAATTGTTTCTATCCGCATAAGCCTTAAAAAAACCGGGGGGTTACTCTGAAATGCGGTGCTAACTGAATGCATTTGTATGTTATTTACATTCAGATGCGAAAGCAATTCCGTTCGTATCGCATTACATAGTTACCAGTACCAGGGACCAAATTACCGCATTCCATATCAATCGAAATTTTAATACAATTTAAATACAAATTTCGATGGATATCAAATGTCGTAATTTGGTCCCAGATATTTTTTCGATCGTTTTTTTAATTTTAATTCGACGAAAACTGCTGTTTTGAATAATGACACCTGGAGTAATATGCAAATGATAATAGTCCAAATTTACTTGTCCGTCTATTTTTCTCATAATATTATTAAAAAAGAATATAGACATATTATTCTCCTATTGAATTAATTATACATTTATTGCCCCTGTAATTATGCAACTACGTGTGACTGTAAGAATGACACTACCAATCCTAGAGTAAAAGGAGAATCTAGAACCTCTTAAATGTTGTCCAATATATTTTTATTTTCGTTTCTATTCAGTCCGTCACTTTCGTTCAAACTTTATGAAACACCTGAGGTATAAATTTCTTGTTCTGTTTGTATTCTTAAATGCAAAGTATTAAATTTAACGACGTTCTTTTCTATCCAATTCTTCTTATTACGTTGTGCTTAAAAACAATAAAATTATGAATAAGGAAAATTCTCCGAATATTTAATAATTTACAAATAGTTCATGATATCCCAGACAATAGAGATCGGAAAAAACAAGTATGCGTGTTTGCGGAAATCGTTCTTAAAAGACTACCGACCGTTTTGAGGCTACAAGTACTATTACTTTTTTCGGTATAAATGGTTTTATTTTTGCATTATATTATGCTATGTTAAGAAAAAAAATACGCGTATTTATGTTAAATACTTTTCATAGTTATTAATTTTGAAAGGAATTTATTATAATCAGTCATAGTATTGATATACATAGTATGTTTAGTATATAAAATGGTAAAGCTATAATTTGAATACTAAAAATTGGCTTTAATAAATTTATTTATAAACTACATATATTTTGAGTAAATTAACAAGTGATTATATATTTTAATAGTGTAAATTTGAATCTAATTAACGATTGTACCGATTGTATTACTTTAAATCTGCAACTGATTTATTTAGACTACGTTTCCAAATTTAATAAATTTATACAATTAAATATTTTTAATTACATAATTTGGTGTTTGGTAATTTGAGAAAATTACATGCTATCTAAATTCTATACGAATATTAATTTAAAAATAATTGGTAATACAATTTTTCGAAATATGTTTAGAGTGAAAGTAATTGTTTGCCATAATTGTAAAGTAATTAAGTTTTGGCCTGTATTGAGTTTGATTTAAAATCATTATTGCTGAGACCTTTTTAACAAATTGTATTGTTTAAATATTCATAACAACTTAAATGGCCATTGTCACTTTGGAGGGAAGCTGTTGCTGCTTCATTGCGCGTCTTCATAAAGTTACTCACCCAATGAGCTGTTAGATCTAAATATTTACTTTTCGCTCCAGGGTTGTAATCGAGAAAGCCAGCTTTTGGAATGACTTCTTCGATTTGGCTACCATCTGGCCAATTATTGTAACTGGCAATATTGATGAAACCAACATGATTTAGAATAGCAGTGCGCCATGCTACGCCGTAGTACTTTAGAATGAGGAAAAATTTAAAAACATTAACAAGTTAAAAATTTAACAATAGACTGATAACTTACCCTTCCGTTACTACGATGTCGTTGTATATCACCATGACGTGGAAATTTATTGCGTTCCGCAAAACCTGGACCCACTGTTGGTACAAACAACATTTTATAAGTTAATGCAAACGATTTAAGATATGACCAATTTTTCCATGTGCTAGCGAACGTAGCTCCGTTACTAGGCAATTTGCTATAAAAACCATCTAAACAAAGCCGTCTTATATAGTCTGCATGATTTTTTAATCTAATAAAAAATAATAACCAAACAATATTTTAGTCGTATGCCGATATTAAAGCTTAACAAAATTGTAGGACTCCGGTTTTTGGTTTTAATAATACCACGTTTCGAAGGGCCATCATTTTGTTAAAACATCGAACAAAACGTCAGAATGATAATTAACAAAAAGTTTTTGTACTCTCTGTACAACGTATGTAAAGTACATTTTTATTTGTGTTAAATATGTTTATGTGATTACGCTTCGCAATAAATTTAGCTCAGTTTAACTGTGATCTGCGTATGTATTCATGTATTTGCAATCTTGAAAAAGAACTGAACATAGGCATTATTTTGATATTAAACAAATGAGCATCACATGAAGTTTCTATTCGAATGTCAAAAAATATTCGAGTTTATTTATTTTAGCCCTATGGAGAATCACACAAACGTTCATTCATATAAATTTAACACTTTTTAAAAATATTTTGTATCGTACATATATACTAAACCAGGAATAATTTATAAGACCGTTTTTTTCACTGTAACATCACTGTAATATTCCCACTTTTAAACATTTTCTATGTTTGACGAGCACTGTCCCAAAGTTTTCTCTTCTGAGAAGGTACGCCTAGTAAAAACCTTGTTTAATTTTTGGTTCCAGAGTTCATTATTCTTAGCACAAACCATGCAATAAATTATTTTAACATGTCCGACGAAAAAAATCTTAAGGCAAAATGCATTTAAAATACAGTTAATGCAAGAAGAAAATAAATTTTGTGCAGGTTAATAATCTATTACTTATCACTGATTTAAATGTTGAACGCTACTAAAAAAATACTAAACGATTAAAAGTAATAGTACGAGCCACCCAAAAATGAAGACCGCGATGGCGCAAAGCTGTGTGTAATGAAACAAGTTATTTATTTGAAAAAGATTGATTATTTTGATCCATGTTGTTGCGAAATTGTTAGAACGACCAAATACATATATAAAAAAGGAATAGTTTTTTAAATATCTGGCTTTCTTAGCCACATCTTTCTCTTGCTACTTATTTTATATAGTAGATATTTAAATACATACATACATACATACATACATACTTTATGCAGCAGTAGACCTGGCGTATGACTTTCTGTTTGTCTAACCATAATATTGAATTGACACGGAAATTCCGCGTATTTGCGCTTTCATTACACATCGGGGAATACAGGACAGATGAAAGTATAAAATATCATTTATCGATCGGAACAAAAACATTTAATAAACATAGAGCAGAAATCGGGTATTTAGATTTTTGCACCACCACATATACCTTTATATACGCAAAAAATGCAATTGATAATAACGTACCTTATATGGCCAATATAAAAAGCATCAAATATAAATCTTATAGAAGCTGAAGATTTACAAAATGCCTTAGAAGCTAGAGAATCCACTAATTTATATGCATTACTTATATATATAACAGGTGTTAACGATTTTCGAGTTTGAGAATACACTTTGAAGAATACCGGATAGCGGTGAAATGTTCGAATTTCGTTTAGCTGCTGCTGTAGAAACGCTAATGACTGATTACCAGCTACACTTATTTCGAATGTAATCGATAAATTAAACTTCGGTGCCATCTGAAATATCGCCTCATATATTTCCAGATCAGAAGATTTGCCGCTAAAGCTTAAAATCAGTACTCCTATACCACAGTTGCGAATATTTTGAAAATGTTTTTCGAATAGCTCACGAGTGGGTTTGTATAAACCCATAGCAGGATAGAAAGCACTGTTTAAAATTTTTGCGGCTGGCTTTATGGTGACATTTTCAGTTGTATTAGAGTCGTTGAGCATTTCTTTTGGCACAGACGACTTACGACTTTTATACCATTGTACAGGAGCAGTGTAAAAGATATGTACGGCTGTGGTTACAGTCTCCATTATGCCATGCTCTTCTTCAGGATCCTGTATCAACTGCTTTGTTTGTTCCTTTAAGTTGTTAATTTTTTCTTCAATTAATCGGGACTTCAGTTTACGTTCATCATATTTTTCCAATTGTATAATACCGTTTTCACGAGGCGATTTCAAAATTACCAAACCATTATCGTTTTCTTGAGGCTTTAGCTGTGGCGGTCCAGCATAAGCTTGTGCCACGAATCTTTCATTAATTAGTCTTTCTGTGTTGACATGCTGCAAGCCATTATTTAGTATTAACAATGTTATAACTATAAGTGTGACAATCATCAAAAGCAATATGATGCGAAATTTACGTGGGCTTTTACAATATTTGCTAATAATCATTTTAATTTTTTTTGCATATAAAATATTTGCTAATTTTCAAGACATTTTCTTAATATTATTCTCTATTTATACTTTTTTACACAGCTTGTTAACTAAGTTATCTTATCCGTCCTCGATGTTTTCTTAATATGCATATAAAATTCTTTACAGATTTAAATCAACCCTCTTTTTTATATTAGTATGTAGAATGTCAAAATGTTTGTGTATGTGTACATGATGTATGTAACTTTTTTAAATCTCCAAATTACCATCCCTTATATGAAATATTTTCCACATATCTTAATAATGAAAACATTAAAACAATGGATGTTCAATACTGATTAGGTTTGTTTAATAACATTACATTTCCTTCTTTAGAACATCTTGAATTTAATGTGATTTCAAATGTTTCAAAAGGTAGGGCATATACTTTAATTTAAATTTGAACGTAAATAGTTAAGTGGTTGCACAGTGATGAAGTTAGTGCTTCGTATTTTTTTAATGAATTTTTAATTTCATTATATGAGTCAATTCAAAAATTAAAAATTGTTCCTTTCAGGAAAATAGTTTTATTTGAAATAAAACATGGAATGAGTTCCGTTTCCGATCGTAATCGAAGTTTGTGACACCTACTAACTACTAACGTGTAATTTAAAAATTTGTTGCTGGTAGCACGGTTTTGTTTTTCTGCATGCGCATGGACCAATTCTCTTTATCAAAAGAGTGTGCGAAAGATAAATTTTAATTGCATACATTAGAAAAATCAAGGTTTACGGAAATCTGAATTTGATATGTTTGTATATATGTATGTATATGTACATATGTATATGCTAAATTCCAGAAGGCCGCAAGAGATTTGAAATACAATCTGTTATTGATTACGATGTAAATTAACTAAAATGAACTGTAATCATTCAATGTTTCTATATATATTGAATATTTGCAAGTTACTTCCTTCTGGGTTTTAGAGGATAATATGTGATGTATTTTATAAAAACTTTTCATTATCCATTCTGCTATTTTCAGGTTTGGGCTCTCCCATTAAAACTGCACGTTCCGATTCACCCAACATTCAAACCGCACGCAGTTCTTCAGATTTATCAAATTCACCATTACGACACAAACAAAAATCATCATTTAATTTTAAAAGAAGGAAATCATCGGATCGCTTACCGCAAAAGGTAAAAAGTCAGCATAATCATACTAGTAACTAAATGGTTTTTAAGAGTAGTATGTGTATTTAACTCCACTCTTTTATTTGGGAGTAGGATAAAAGCGACAGCATATCCGCTACGTTATCTCGACAAAGTTGTCAAAGAACTCCACAGCTGCAAACAGATCTGACTCGCACCATAACATGTAAAGTGTGTCAATTTCCAACTGAAGTGCCAGTTGGAGGTATACGTCAATTACCTCAGAACTTTTTACTTGTGCGGAAAATTGAAGAAATACGTTTCACAATAGGAGAAGAGATAATTACCAGAATTTGGTGCAGTTTATGCTACGAAGAAACAAACGTTAGTAAAATTTTATACATATACATACATATATTTACTTAAGCAATAACAATATCGAATTGCTTTAACTTAAATTAGGCTACTTATCATTGCTTAACTTGTATATTAAACTTATGTACTCTCTGTAAGGAGTCGCATGAGAGGCAAAAGTGTACAACACAACACAACATTAAAAACATTATCGATTTGCGTAGAGCCCGAAGAGGTCAAGCTTCTCGTGCCATAGATAACTCAACATTTGTATTAAAATGTAGCCTGCATCCTGGATTCGATATTAAATCATTTTGTACAGTATGTTTACAAGTGGCCTGTTCCGATTGTTTAGTACTGCTACATAAAGGGCATAAACACGAAACTATTTCAAAATCTATTCAGAGCTTTGGACGAATTCTGAAAGATACTGTTGAACAAACAAAACCTCTTTGTAATTATGCCGAGCACTCAGTAGCAAAACTTAATGAAATTTCTAAAAATATAAATCGTAAATGTGACCAGATTCAGGCGGAAGTAGAAGAATTCATGGTTAGATATTTTGAAGCTGTTGAAGCTCACAAAAATACGCTATTGCAGCAAGTGCATAGGGCGAGAGAATCCAAAGTTGAAATGATTTTAGAACAACAAATAAACTTAGGTATTTAATAAATTGTTACATTACAGATACATAAAGATTGAAATTTTATATAATTTCTGATAGAAAAACGAAATCAAGACGCTTTGATGGCACTCAACTTCAGTGAAGAATTGACGGATGTTGCATCGGATGTGGAAATTTTATCATTTATGAAAATTCTTTTAAAAAGGTTTGAATATTGTCAGCAATTCAAACCTCCCGTTGATCCCAAGGTGAAAGGTTAAATATATTTGCAAGGAACAACCATTTATTATTCCTCTCCCTTTCCAGATTTCAGATACGTTACATTTTCTTCCAAAAATGATTGCTCCAGAAGCTAAAAATCAAAATGATATCCCTCTGTTTGGTATAATTACAATGCAAACAGTGGAACCATCTTTGTGCACATTACAATGGGACGGTAATTATTTTCTTTTGACTATTTTATAAATATGTGTGTAAAGGTAAATATAAATTCGGATAAAAAGTTATATTGTATTCATGGTAAAACGAACCAGTTTGCAGTTTTATTTATATTTGTTCGATAAGCTCGGAATTTAGGTATTTTGTAAGAAGTGTGAGCACATATTTTCTTTGATGCATTTAACCATTCATTTAATTGCATATTCATATAAAAATTTGAATATAAGTTCATTTGGAAAATACACGCGGTGAACAACATATAATCGCCATCGTCTTCGCATGTTAATGTTGAGTATTGATTTTTTTAATAACTTTTTTTTTGGATTGAAATTTAATTTTTGTGCTCTTTTTATAAGGGACTTAAAAAACAACGTATGCAAGGCGAATTAATTCGCTGTGTATGCCTATATAAATATAAGGCTGTATTAAGCTGCAGATTTAATCATTTTTCAAATTTACTGTTAAAAAGTTGGCATCAGAAAAATAATTGTTATTTACTTATTAAAGGTATTTCTCAATTACGTCTTCATAAAAAAGCTGAACTGGTACTTATGTCTCGAGATGCTGATGGTGCTTCACTGTGTCATGGAGGTCTCCAAATAAAATGTCAAATAAAATACAAAGACAATCATACAAAGCAGTTGCCAATACAGGTAAACTACTTCTTTATAAGTTAGTATTTAGTCAGGATTGATACAAAATAACAGGGAACTATTAGTTCACAGTAGTAGAGTAACGTCTAGGAGTGTAGACTGAGTTACACGAAGAAGATAATATTATTACAAAAATGTAATATGTCAAGCTTCTTTATAAGAACATAAAGGACATCTAAAAAGCAACGATTGTTTCCTACGGATTATAACGGGTATTTAACGTTGTTACTTTTTCTTTCTCTTTTTTGTAGTTCGGAAATAATTTTTCTAATTATTAAGCTAAGAATATACATTCATATCTAGAGATAATTTTGCTGCTTCTTTATCAGTCACTGAAAATAATTTTAGCATTTCAGGCTTTATGGTGGCAATGATGAATACGAGGCCCGCAACAATTTCAAAAAATGTTTAGAAAAAGTATGTGGAATTCCATGGCAGTATGAAAACGCCGAAAATTTATTATATTTATTGCAAAGCTGCTATATCCATCATTATAATAATGGAAAATTTTTAATTTGGTAGGTTATACATATTTTTTGTCTAATATAAATGAATATCCTGCGCCTTACAGTCGAGTTCAAGAGGTTTTTATTCTTTTTTGCGGATGAAAAGAGGCGGTTTTTATAAAAATTTGCTTATAATTTGTAATGATGCTCTATAAATTATTGCAAGACTGTATTCATTTTCTTTACTTCGAATCTCAGTACTATCAGTACTAAGTACTGTTGAATGGAAAAAGCAACATGATAATATATTGGGATGTTTTTTTAGAAATGAAGCAAAGACAAAAAATTAAAAACTAGCCCTGATATTATTATATGTACATTCTACATATAATATTTACGCATAAATATTTAATATAATTTAAATTGTATTTTGCAAGATTTCTGACAATCGGGATGGTTCATATATTATCTCATTTACACCAGACTCTCAGGGCACTATTATATTGACAATAAACATAAATGAGAAACCCATCAAGGTAAAGTAAAGGCTAAATAAATTTGTTAGCGTGATTATATATAAATTATTTATTTTAGGGTAGTCCATTCAGCATTCAAGCCCGTAGTTTACGTCCTCATAGTGGCATCTATCATTGTTGTGCTTTTTGCTCAAGCAAGGGTGATAAAAGTATAAAATGTGCCTGTGATGGACGTATGCCGCGTTTCAGTGGTTGTGGTCATGGTCATGTTGGCCACCCCGGTCGCCGTCACTGGTCTTGCTGCGGCAATGTTTTAGAAAATTCAGAGTGTAGTGTTGCTAATAGACTATTGAACTCATAATCAAAGTATTATATGTAGAAACAGCACATACACATCTGCATGTCTAGGCAAATCGATTATCATTGCAGTTGCGACCGCCATAAGTCTCAACTTTAAATCATAATCGATAAAATGAATGATTCGATTAAATAGTTTATTAATGTACATACATACATAAATACATATATGTATATGCATAAGAAGATATGTATACATACATGCATATATCAACTGGTGATATGTTCGTATTCACTAAATTTTTATGGGTATGAAAACCCAAAAATTACATAAAATATACATAAATTCAGGTAAATGAAAATTTATTAAATTTATGCAAGAAATTAATATAATAAAAATAAATTTACAAAATTGGGATTAATACGACAAGTTTAATAAAAATTGTGTTGGTTGATCTTTGGTTTAATTTTTTTTGTAGAATATATATACACTAGAGCCCCGACTTGCGTCGTTAATGGGGACCGGAGAAACGCTACGCAAATCGAAGCGACGCAAATCGAACCACCTTTTTCTATATAAATGCACTGAAATATTATTTATTGGGGAAAATATTCAAAACAAAGCAAAAATTTTGTATTTTTGATAGAAAACAAGTATGAATACATATTTATTTATTTCCTTTACTTGAACAAATGTTTATAATTATTATTTATAAAGAAATAACAAAACAATAAATTAAGAAAAAACATAGCAAAAATTAAATTCATTTACATATCGCCTAAGGTCAAAATTTACAAATTTTGCAGTAGAGGCAAAACACTGAAAATTCTTTATACTACTTTATAGCACAAACTGGGATACAATTGTATATTCTTTTGGCGAAAGAATACAGATATTGATGTAAGATTTTTACAGTGGGTAGATATGCCCACTGTACATTGATTTTTGGCAAAAAGTGAAAATTTAAAAATTTCGAGTTGACCCTCTTTAGAGGAAGCAGTGCGATATGTACGAGTATATTCATAAAAAGTAGATGCATTAAAACATTTTAATTTATTTAGCTTACATTGAGCTCAATTCAACTTGAAATTGTAACAACGCGAATCGAATTTTTCCAGTTTTTAAAAAGCGACGCAAATCGAAACGACCCAAATCGGGACGACGCAAGTCGGGGCTCTAGTGTATATATATATATATATATATATATATATATATATGTATATATATATATATATATATATATATATATATATATATATATATATGTATATATATATATATATATATATATATTAATATATATATATATATATATATATATATATATATATGTATATATATATATATATATATATATATATATACATATATATATATATATATATATATATATATATGTATATATATATGTATATATATATATATATATTTATATATATATATATATATATATATATATATATATATATATATATATATATATATATATGTATATATATATACATATATATATATATATATATATATATATATATCTATATATATATATATATATATATATATATATATATATAGATATATATATATATATATATATATGGTTTTTCAAACTTTTTAGCCCTTTATCTTATATCTAGACGTCTATGTATTTTGTTTTAAATGACAAATTAAAAATATAAAGTTAATACGACAGAACAATTTTAACGAAACCAAATTTATATTTGCCAGTAGGTGAATGTCAAGAAAAATTGAGAGATTGAAATTACATTCTATTTATTATACTATAGTTTATAATCCGCCTTATTTTGTAACTATTTGTAAACGACACGTCAAGACAACAACAAAACTAAGACGTCTGCATACTCTTTTTCCTCAGCATTTAATTACTTTTAAGAGCCACCATTATTTATTTTCTAGGAGTTAGAGAATAGCCACAGGCTGCCAGCACTAATCAATAGTTGCGCAATAGCTAAATGTAACTACCCTATTTTTGATATTGTCCTCACGTGACGTCGACAAGTAGTTACAGAATAAGGAGGAATATATTTTATTTAATATGTTTCTTCATTTTAAAAACAAACCAACAAACAAGACTACGTGGACAATAGATTCTATAAATACCGTATTAATTTTGTACTGCAAGTCAGATGTAGTCATTTGATGCTAACCGCAACGACTAGTAGCACGCATTGTTATTGCCGATTTGGGACGTCCGATCAAAATTAAATCAAAACCAAATATAAAAACCAGTATGTATGTAGACATACATATGTATATACTAGGATAAGTATATAATAATATATGAATAAATATGTTCCAGATTTTTAATACTGATAACAGATATAATGCAAATATTAATTTAGGTCACTGAACGTTTACCATTCATTTATTTAATGCTTTCATTCTTGACTGGAAATTTTGGTTTGTTGTGTTAACAGTCACATCGTTTGTGTAATATGTAATTGTTCACAGATTTTTAGATTTATATGCATTTTCTGATACATGAAATTTTGAGAGTTCCTTATTTGATAATTTTTGTATAGAAATATTAATTACACCTTTCGTATATTTTTTGAGTGTATATACATAATCATTCTGATTTTTAATAAAACAGGAAACTTCAAAAATTAATTTAGAATAATTTTCGAATGAGAGTAATAAAAATGTATCTAAATGCAATCATATACTCTCGCCCCATATTCATAAAAAATAACATGTATTTTAAATCTATTTAAAGAAAATTTTCATTTGAAATTTTATGAATATGGAGATCATTATTTTATAGGGTTTTATTCTTACAACATATTTACTACTTGTTAGTAATTAAAAAAATGTGTATTAATTATTATTGGTTGCTACATACTATAGTAATACAAGAGGATTTGATTTATCGACAACGTGTTACTTGTGAGACTTACATAAGTCTCTTTCAGGTACTTAAATATACATACATATATTAATACATACTATGTATATTACATATTCGAACGGATATGTTAGGTTGTTTGTAAATTTAGAAAAGTAATTAATGATTAGTCGTACCGACAAATTTTTCGAACATTAAAAGTTGCGCTGAAAATCTCTATTCGTATGTACACAATAAAAAATGAGCAAATTTATTATTAAGAGTATGTGTGAGAAATTAAATCACATACCTATTTAGAATGTTTAATTCCATAGCTGTTTCTGTTGCTTTATTGCATTTAAAAATAATAATGAAAATTAACTCTCACTTGCTATACAGCCATATACAACTGTTGCTAATATGTAATATGAATTTTAGTATTTTTACCAAAATTCGTTTCGACTGTAAACGTTTGACCAACAATCAGTGATTGTCAGTTGTTAGTGGTTTTTATACGGTGTTGTAGTGGTTATAACTAACTATTTTTTCGTGACAACTGTTACCGATATTATAAATTTTATTTTGTTATATATTGTATTTAAATTAATAAAAAAGGAAGAACTACCTAACGTTCTCAAAAGGAAAAATAAAAGATGTGGTATTTCATAATACATACAAAGAAAGGAGTATACTATTTTAATTAATTTGCTGTCAATCCCAATTGCTTCCATAATGATTTTTCTCCAAAGTTGTAAAAATGTAAATGGCTGCTGTTGTTGCTTATTTTTTCTTTTAATAATTGGTAAGTAACAACATATCAATTATGATTACATAGATATACTATATACGTGCATATGCACACTTGCAATCTTATGTAAAATAGAAAGTTTCAGCAATAATGCAATAATAAGCATAGGTCAGGTACAATAAACGTGATTAAAATAACAGTATTTTGATAACACAAAAACCATGTATTAATAAATTTATATACACTATGGACATACATACATACATATGTATGCATACATAGTTGAGTATGTTTATGATTTATATCATCCGAAAGGATGTTTTAGGAATCGTAAAATAAATGTTATTACAACATATTCTATACATACATATATGTATGAATATATATAAAAATAATTATTAATAGAGCTCTTATATTTATGCTCAAGCATCCAGTAGTACATTTAAATTAAATCGATAAACGATATATTTATTGCATAAGCTCCGAAGTTTACGCATGTTCATGAACATTTATTTATTTCTGTTAATTTATTTCTGTTAATTTTTATTGACCTTTTGTATATTTATTAATCTCGAGGTCATTTTTTATAAAATTATTAGGAATTGTAAATGCATACATATGTATTTATATTCAATATTTCGTTAACAGCTTTCTAACGTTACCAAGAATAAGCAATCGGAAATTGAATTTTAATATATGTATGTATGTATGTATGTATGTGTTAACAAAACGTAATTAATGTTTTAAAACTCTATCCGAAAAAATGGGCAAAACATTTGTATGTATATCTAATACCCGGACCGACGTTATAATAATTGAGAGCTTTTCCATCAAAAGAAACAAATTAATTAACACATATGTACTATATTTAATTTTTTATGTACACATGTTACAAGTAATCTGCGCTAGTATGAATAAAAACATTAAAAATTTTCTAGGTAGGAATTGCAAACTATTTCTTATTTTCGATTAATAAAATGTACTCCCAAGTTTGCCTTTTCGAGTCTAAAAAACTAAGATTCATATAGATATGAACATAAACCCATACATACATACATATGTATGCACTAATGATGGTACAACAAAAATTTTTGTAATTTTCATTATGACCTTTTAAGTATTGATCTTCAGCTCATCACATGCAAATGCTAAAACAACTACAATTTTTAATACGTCATTGAAACCTGCGGTTACAGTAACATCAGAATATAGTGATTCAACTGAAATGTGGCCAACAAAAACAATGAAAGCAACTCAATCTACAAACCGCGATATAACAATTGGGCCATGTTCATGGGCTATCGACCGAAAATGTCCAGATAAGGATATCACATTTTATCTCTACACGCGTAAGAACCCTTCCGATAGACAGTACCTACAAATTAATGGTAGCTTAGATACTTCAAATCTTACAAATTCATTTTATGATAGTAAACATCCTAGTAAGATCATAATACATGGTTACAATTCGGACATGTTTTTACATCCATTACAAATGATGAAAATGGGTTTGTTGTTAAACTTGATTTACAATTCCTCATAAAAAAATGTTTCTATTTTTTCTAAAGAATATTTAGCTAAAGGAGATTATAATATATTTTACATCGATTGGAGTAAACTTGCACCAGGTCCTTGTTATATTAGTGCAGTACATAACACACGACATGCCGGGGCATGTGCTGCTCAACTTGTAGAACGCATCTTAGATCTAGGAAGTTCAGACATACATGTGATTGGGTTTTCACTGGGAGCTCAAATGACTAATTATATAGCTAAAAGCCTGGGAACATTTAAATTACCACGTATAACTGGTAAGTTAATATATAGAAGTATAGCTATTAATATATATTTATACATACTACATACAAGTTTCTTACCTCTTTTGCTGTTTCTAAACAAGTTCTTTAAATATTTTGAAAATACAACACTTGGCAGATTTAATTGATGGAATTAAAGAATATAATGCCATTAGAATCTTCTAATTAAAAGAGATTCCTACGAAAAATTTGCAACCCATTTATATCATCGTGCAAGAACCCGGAAGTCTTATAGGCTCTGTTTCATATAACAATTAAAAAAATATTTATATATTACGGCAAATGACCTAAAAACCTCGATATTTCCAACATTGTATTAATTATATAAATATTATTATTATGAAATTTTTATTTGACGTATTGTTATCACAATATTATTTTAAATGAAATTTATTTGTTGGTGGTCAAGCAATGTCTATATGCATTTCATTGGTGCTTTACCACATCATTAGTAGACTTTAACCACAGTTTTAGATTTATTTTTCATTTTGCCTTATAAATACTTTTCTTGTTATCCAATGGATTTCTGATTGTATAAAGGTGTAGAAAAATAAAATAGATTCATATCGAATATAATTTATTTGTTGGTTTAGTTTTGTATGAGTTTCAAGGCCTACTATGCTTATTCTGTTGTGATTTTTGAAAATTGTTCGTAATTTACAAATTGTGAATTCTCAGATGGTTTTCAGAAGTATGTATGTATATGCATAAGATAAGAGGTTTTTAACTTTTCAAAACTGTGGTTAAAGTCTACTGATGATTTGGTAAAGGACCAATGAAATGCATATAGACATTGCTTGACCACCAACAAATAAATTTCATTTAAAATAAATATTATTATTTTTATCATTATATATATTTTTGAATAACTACAGGTTTAGATCCAGCTATGCCTTTATTTGCTTTGGCCTCCGACACAGATAAATTAGATTCATCCGATGCTGTGTATGTAGATGTTATTCATACCAATGCCATGGTTCAAGGAAAGCTGGAACGTTGTGGGCATTCGGACTTTTATATGAATGGTGGAATAATTCAACCTGGGTGTTCAAATAATAATCCATTGAGTATGCTTTATTAACTATTTCAAAGCTAAATATTTATTTTGCAATGTTTTTTATTTGTAAATAGATCCTTTTGCGTGTAGCCATCAGAGAGCAACAACGTACTTCTTGGAATCAATACGATCATCAAAAGGCTTTTGGGGTTGGGCATGCAGTTCCTATATAGCTTATTTACTGGGCATGTGTCCTGCCACCAATTATTTAGTAGAAGCTGGGGAAAATGTTAGAAGAACCACTAGAGGAATGTTTTTAATTAATACCAACGACACGGCTCCTTTTGCTTTAGGTAAATGGACAGATTTGCCTACTTTAGGAGTTAAAAAAACATCGTCAGCATCAGGCATTTCGATGACTTTTCGACCACCACCTCAGAAGGGTGATCCTCTTTTGCGTAATATCGATGAATGGGGTAAATTAGATTACAACTTTAATAATCAAGAGCCGACACCTTTTCCTCAAGACCCCTATGCCGAAAATTGGACTTATTTTAACGAAAATACTTCAGATATTATTAATAACTCTGTAGAGGAACAAGATGCTGCAGACTATCAAAACGTGCATAAAAAATATCCTCATACTGGTGCAGAACACCCACGGTATGAGTGGGATGAGTACAAAAGAAATTTATCTGTGGGATTCATAGACAATAGTATATTTAGAATACCAGAATTAAATAGAAATTAATAATTATTTGTTTAATACTCTAAAATGTACGATAGATTCATATACAACGTACGTTCATAAATACTCATGGGATCGCTCAAACAAATTTACATACATATCTATACATATGTGTGTTTTTATTGAAAATATTTCGAAACTGCCAATAGATACATATATGTATGTATCTTTCAGTACTTTAGTATGTATGTACATACATATTTATGTATTTAATAAAATTAATTTGACTGAATACAAAACTGTAAAATATAGTACAACGCTAGACTAGATATGTATATGTAGGTATAGATCTAAATTTGGTTGTGACATCGCCGATCTTTTCATATCTTTCGAAAATATACATACCTACATACCTATTCATTTATCCGTTATCAATTGTTGGTAACGAAATATCAGAAAAAAATTAAAATGACTTTCTATTGATTTTTTTATAAAAAAAAGTGGATATTTTTTGTAACCGATATTTTGCAAATTTACATTACAAAGTACCTTTTCTTATAATAATAATTTGGATTAAAATGTTAGTTCCAATGATTAAAGAATATTGTTGTATACTAATTCCTATGCTAAACAAAAATATGAATGTATACGAATGTATTATTAATTTTAAAGTTAGGTACAAACAATACAATGCGTTTTCGCAATCTGGCAAATTGCATTGCAGATTGCATCGTTTGTGCTCGTGTTTCTGATTTCACTTCGAGTTGCAATCGAGATTTCATCAATATCATAATATTTAGATATATTGAGATTTCACTGATGTAGATTGCATTGTTTATATCGTGATTTCATGTTTTTATCTCTTTCTTTCATCAAAAGCAATAATTGCTGCTATTTCACTTAGCTCACGACTCACATTTCTTCCGCGATGCTTATGCCAATACAAAAAAAGCGGAACTGATATTGCGTTTATGATTTCAACTTTAATTGCCGAATGTGTGCCAAAACATGAAATCTTAATGTGAAATGGATTGCATAAACAAATTGCATTGACTGTACCTATCACAAAATAAATAAAACGAGTAGTTATTTTGGCTTTTGTTTCACTGTATCTTTCAGGATGTCGAAAGAGTCCTTTCTTTCGCACAATTCTACATTTATAAACCAATATTGTTTGAATTTAGGAGAGAAAAGAATTCTTTCGATTTTGTATAATGGACACTTGAACTTCTCAATCATGATTAAAAGTTTAAAATGAATTTTGGTAAGATTCATTTCATTTGAAATTATAAAAATTCACTTTGATTTTTCAAATTTCAAGTTCGTAAAACAGCGCAATTAGCATTAGTGAAAACAGGAATGTTTTTCGTTTTGTTCAACAATCCGTTGGTTCGACGCCGATCATTTTTGACAGCTCCCGCCGCAGAAAATTTTCACGGCATTTTTTTTGAACGCCACTCGGTGGCTACACGTGTTTTCCTCGTTTAAGATATATCGAGTTAAAAGGAATTAAAATGCGTCGTCCAAAGAAGGTACTTATATTAAAACCAACTAATGTTTGGAAAAAATAAAGTGTTATAAATTTCCAGTATGAATCTGGGGAAGCCACTCAATATATTACGCGTAGGGCTGCTCTGCGTAAACTTCAATTATCTCTGAATGACTTCCGCCGTTTGTGCATTGTAAAAGGTGTGTATCCTAGAGAACCTAAACACCGCCGGCGAGCTCAAAAAGGTTCTTCGGAAATAAAAATTTTGTACCATTCCAAAGATATTAGGTTTTTATTACACGAACCTGTAGTTTGGACTCTCCGCGATTACAAGGTAAGTGTAAATATGCGTATGTGTATATAACGTACTTAACATTCATCTATTAAATATTTCTTCAACAGATATTCGCTAAGAAGACTGGACGAGACCGAGCTATAAAGGATTTTCGTAATTTGAAGAGGCGTTTGGCACAATTTCCTGAATTGAAAATTGACCATATCGTCAAAGAACGATACCCTACATTTATTGATGCTATAAAAGACTTGGATGACTGTCTGACTTTGTTGTTTCTATTCAGTACATTTCCATCCTTAAGGTTAATACCGCGCGAGCAATCGGCCCTATGTCGTCGTTTGACGGTTGAATTTTTGCACTATATCATCGCTTCAAAGTCACTTAGAAAAGTGTTTATTTCTATTAAAGGGTATTATTTCCAGGCTGATATTAAAGGTCAAAAAGTTACTTGGATAGTACCTCATTACTATCCGTTTAAGCCACACTCTAAAGCAGAAGTCGATTTTAAAGTTATGTCGATTTTCGTTGAATTTTATACCGTCATGTTGGGATTCGTAAATTTCCGTTTATACCACAGCATAAATCTCGCTTACCCCCCGCAATTTCCTACTGGTATTTTAACTGACACTGAGGAAACTCTCCAAGATGAAACCTCGTTTGTTTCTGACCGTATAGCTGCATTAAACTTTCAACTTATGTCTACAGATAAAATGGGACACGAAGAAGAAGAAAATGAAATGGATTTAGAGTTATTAGAACAAGACGGAGACTCCAGGCGTGTGCTGAAAATGAAGCTGGAAGCTCAAGAAATTTCTCGTCTAAAAAATCTTTTTAAAGGCCTTAAAATCTTTATAAACCGTGAGGTTCCACGAGAACCTTTGGTGATTCTAATTCGGTCATTCGGAGGAAAGGTGTCTTGGGATTCCAGTGTATTCACGGGGGCTACTTTCGATGAGAATGACGAAACAATAACTCATCAGATTGTGGATCGTCCATCTCTTGCTAAACAATATATTTCAAGAGATTATGTACAACCACAGTGGGTTTTTGATTGCGTGAATAGACGTCAATTGCTGCCAACCAACAAATATTTCATGGGTGTGGTATTACCGCCCCACTTGTCACCATTTGTTGAATCTAATCGCGATGCGTACATACCTCCTGAAGAGCAATCTTTACATGATCCTTCATTAATAGAGACACACGAACAAAGTGATGTCGATACGTCAGAAAATGAAGAAATAGATAATAATGAAGAAAATCAAAATTTATTAGATGCACAATTACAACAAGCCTATCAAGAGGAAAAAATTGAGTCTGAGCAATATAATGGTGACGATGTAAATGAAGATGAGGTAGAGAATGAAGAGGATAATAGTGAAGAAAATGAAATGGAGAAAAAAGAAAAAATCCGTTTGCAAGAGGTAACATTATATAATTTATTAACTATTTTGTAATGGAAGTCGATTGATTTCAATTGTGATGAATGATGTCGTCCAGTTGTTTTCAAGTCTCAAAACACCTTAATGGGGTATAGTTAGGCTTTTGAACAATTTCCACTACATAAGAACATCTATTATATACATATATTTATGGATGCAAATGATATGCAACCATGTTACTACTTTAACTTCATCTAAAACAGATGCATAAATATTTTGGAGAAGTGAATTTATGGGAATGTATTTAATATTTTTTTTAATATAGAAAAAGAAGATGTCTGTGCAATCTGGAAAAGTACACAAAGAAAACAAACGTTTGTTGCGAAAAAATGAAGTGGACGAACATCGTTTGCAAGCTCGCATGGTTAAGCCAAGACACCGTAATCTGTTCCGTAAATTAATACGCGAAAAACAATCAAAGGAAAAAGAAGAGTGGTTATTAAAGAAGAAACGTCGTGTTATCGATGCCCAATCTAAGCAAGATAAAAAGGCATCAAAGAAAGCTGCTAAAAAAGCAGCTCAAGCTTCGGTGGCGGTAAAAAATTAATTATAAGTATACATACCATTTTTATATTAGATTTAAATAATGTCACCGGTTATATACATATATTACATGTGATGCAAATGATTTAATTATAAATGTAAATAAGTCGAAATAAAAATATTACAGAATTAATGTTTAAACTTTATTTATTTTAAAAACATCGGCGAAAACTAAAATTTTTACATGGTTACAAAATTCCATTTAAAATATACGTTACAACTCACAAATAGTTTTCATGTTGAAACCAGTTAACTTTTTGTGTTTAAATCATTATCTATACGTAAGTGAAGAAGTTTTTCATTCGCATCGCAATTCAGAATAAGCCTCCAGGCTTGGCACGGCTAATCGAAAAAGACGGTTAATAGAGGTCGTATAGAAACACAAAAAGCACATACGTATTATTTTTATTAAAACAATGTTTTAGTGTACATCTAAAATAAGGCTCGTATGTACATATGTATGTATGGGTATGCGTATATACTACATTATTTTATGTAACAGTAATACATATTCATTTATTTAAAATGGCAACAAACCAGAACGGTGGCTATTATGTAATTCGATTCGAAAGAAAAAGATTTTGAAACTCCCAAGATGTTATCTTATCAATTTTTGTTTGCGTAATGAAAAAATTTCACGAAGGTAAGACATGCGTACTTAACTAAATATCGGAATCACAGAATTTGAATTCTGTACCTAAATAATTAACTGGAAAAAATTTATTACACGGATAATAGAGATAGAAAAACGAAATAGCGATAATAGAGTTAAAAATACCGGTAATAGAGGCTCTAAAACTAAACGTGCGACATGCCGGATAATAGATTCCTGGATAAGTGAGGTTGAACTGTATATAAATTGACGTAAGTCAAAATTACTTCGCTGTTTTCAGTATTAGAAAACAAATCTATTTACTAATACACCGAAATGAAAATGAGATTTGTTATTAAATATAGTACAAATGTTTGAATAAAATGAAAGTAGTTTTTTTATATTAATTTTCAATATATTTATTTAATAAATTAAACGTTAATAGTACCATATACATACATACATAGTTTAAAGATAATTTATAAAACAACAAATAAAAATCTTTAAGAGGAAGTAAAAATTTAAATTAAATATTAAAAAAAGTAGTTAATTTATAAAGCAAAACACATCTGGTGTTTGCTGCCTTCAAATTAGCCATTTTGTAGATTTTTGTCTTTAGTCGATTACAAAATATCGAATTTCAAGGCGAAAATCGTTAAACACTACAAAACCCTTTGTAGATAATTTATTTTATGGTGTGTGATACAAGTATTATTTCATAGCGTACATGCATGTAGTATTTTATATTTAATTAAATGTTTTGTAAAATTCTTAATAACACAATACAATAATGAATGAAGTTTCGTCAGTTGCAATTTATTATAGAAAATTATTTCGTTACCGTAAACGAGACAAGATTACTGCTTCTTTCTAACAGAACGTTTCGGTTTAGATGGTTCTTCTTTTTGTACGCTCTTTTGAAGAAGTTTTCCATCAACACTTTCTGGCTCGTCTACAACCATTTCATCATCAATCACGTCTTTATGATATTCATCAACGACAGAAGGTGATGGCGGCTGGCGTTCAGCATCAGGATCAGTGTCTTGCCCATAAGTTTCTTCAGCTTCTCTATTACTTTTCAGAACCGACAAATGATAGAGAGCTTTTTCTTCTTCTGAAATCGGTACGGGAGCACTAGACAAAGGATCACGGCCATTGAGAGATTTAGGGAATGCTATTACATCTCGTATCGATACAGCTTTACAAATAATTGAAATCAATCGATCCAGACCTAGGGCAATACCACCATGTGGCGGGCATCCAGATTCTAAGGCGCTCAACAGATGAGCCAAATGATCATGTGGTATTTTCAAAATTTGTTCCAAAACAAAATGTTGCATATCCCGATCGTGTATACGTATGGATCCACCACCAACTTCTTGACCATTCAGAACCAAATCATAAGCTTGAGACCGTAATTTTACAAGATCTTCTAATTTGGAATTAATGAAAGCCTCCACGTCCTCCGTGTGCGGTGCTGTAAACGGATGATGTACACTTTCTAAGTTACCTGTTTCAGAGTTTTGTTCAAACATTGGAAAATCAATAACCCACACAAATTCATTTTCGTAATTTTTACGTATTTTTCCATTTTCTGTTAAAAAGTTGTGATAGTCCACACGGATTTTTCCTAACAATTTTTGCTTTAAATAAGAAAAATACAAGTATTAATTTTATTTCTAATCTTGTTTGATGTTGTTAAAAGAGGGTCATGTTAGTTCAAGGTAAAATTTTTTTTTGCATCTTTTAACTCATACTAATTTTCTTAAGCGGCAAAATTGAACTTTTGAAAAAAACTAAAACATTAGTCCGCCTGGTTTTTGTATTTTTGTGCTTAAAATTGAACATTATATTAAAAGTATAATAAATAGCAAAATATTACAATTAAGGGCCATTATTACAACTTAAAGTTAGTTAAAAGTTGGATTTTATCGGATTTTATCATTTGCAAAATTGTACTTTAACCTAAAGTGAGGGATAAATTATAGTTAAGTTTATCCTATGGAAAGCTTTTTATACATCCGATAAAATCTTACTTTTAACTAACTTTAAGTTGTAATAATGGCTCTAAATAATTTGAAAAAATTAGAATTACAAATATATATGTCTAAATATGTAAAACTATAATTTCTACTGTAGTGTTCTAAGCATATTCCTTATGAATTATGTTCAATTGCTGTTTTTTATCTTGATGAAAAAACTACGATTTAAGTTTTTGAAAATATTATGTCAATAGACTTAAAACAATCTTTCTAGACTTAAATCAACTTTTCCACAAGTAAACAAAAAACTAACACGAATATATCTCAAACGCTTCCTTCTAATTATAAATAAATGTGATTATTGTACGGGCCAAATCTAAATTAAATTTTCTATATCGTCTACTACATAAAAACACTTTAAAAATTCTATAAATTACTTTTATAAGAAATATTTAGTTCTTGTTCGTTCGATGATGGAAATAATGGTCATAACATTGTCTAACATACCGTTTCCAACTTCTCACCAATGCCTAAAAATAACGTGACATTTTCTTCTAATTCATATTTAGAAATCAATTCTCGTGCAATGTCCGCTGTTAATAAATTACTTAAACGATCCATAACATCTTTTTGTTGCTATAAAAAACGAAGACATAGATTATATTTAAAAAATCATCTGAAAACACTTTAACATACCAAAAATTTTCGCACGAATAAAGTGCCTGCAAATTCCTTTGATATTGCATCATAACGTTTACGGGCAGTACCATTCCAGAAACTTAGATTACCACGTACTATTAAAGCATAAGCCCCTAAACTTTTGAATTTTTCAACAAAAGTTTCATTCTTTTCAATTATAGCAGTAACATTCTCTAACTGCAAAAATGCAATAATAAAAAATAAAAAAATTATATGTGTGTCTTGCATGGTCACTGATATAAGCTCTTCACATGTACATTAATAACTTCAATCAAAAACAATTTAAGCAAACTTTTTCAGTTTAAAACCACGACTTTTTCAGTAATCAACATATGCCTTTTGATATAAGATAATGATATGTACTTACTTCGAGAGCAAAACGGGTATCTGGCTTATCAGTGCCGAATTTTTCCATAGCCTCATTATAGGTTATGCGTTTGAAAGGTGTTTGAAATTTTTTGAGTTCTTTTGGCCAAGAATAACGTACGGTTTCCTCTACTAATTGCATTATATCATCACGGTTAGTAAATGACAGCTCTATATCAAGTTGTGTAAATTCCGGCTGACGATCCGGACGGGTAGCTTCATCTCTATAACAGCGGGCAACTTGAAAATAGCGATCTATTGCACCTGCCATTAACATTTGCTTAAATTGTTGTGGGCTTTGAACAAGTGAATAGAATTCTCCCGGATTACGTGTAGGTACAACAAATTCTTGTGCACCACCCGGAGTCCTTCGGAATAAAGTGGGCGTTTCTACTTCTACAAAACCTAAATAGTTGATAAGATATTCTCGCATACGCATAATTACTTGGGAACGTAAGCGCAGATTGTGCTGCATATCGGTAAATCTGTAAGGTAATATAGTTTTGACTTGACATATTTAAAGCAATTCTAAAATAAACATACCTTAAGTCAATATAACGATGAGCTAAACGCAGTCGTTCATTAGCACGATTAAATTTACGCACTTCAAAGGGTAAATTTTTTTTAGCAGGATTTAGTACTTCAATACTTTCAGCTTCAACTTCAATATGGCCAGTTTTCATTTTAGGATTAATTGTTGCAGCTGGTCTGGGAATAACAGTTCCAACAACTTTTACAATAGATTCAAGACTAATGCCTTGTTCATTGTCCTCCAACCCAGTTGTCTTGTCAACTATTAGAACTTGTGTTTGACCATAACCATCGCGTAGTACGAAAAACTTCTTCATACGTTGAAATTCCAACCAACCACATATGCTTACTTTTTCCCCGATATTATCGCTTGTAAGCTCACCGCACGTATGAGTACGGTTGGCAAATTTATTTACATCAGCTATTTTAGCAACATTTCCTGATTCACTAGATTTGATGTTGCTATCATCATCCATTCCTTCATCACTTTTGGTGTCACCACTTTCTTCAATATCATTTATGGAAAGTTTCTTTACGTTGTCCTTAGCTTTGATGGGGCCATCATAAGGATCTTCAGGATTAAGAACCTTAAGAGTGTCAACCATAACTTCAACTTCTCCAGTGTCATATTTCTAAAAAAAAATTCATGAACTCGATTTGCAATAATACTGCATTTTTTTTAAAGTAAGTTTTATAATTTATTGTTTTGTGGGTATTGGAGTGTACAAATGGGACATTTGACTCCAAGATATGAAAAAATAAGACTAGAAGCGAATTGATTGACAAGCTTCCTCCCTTTTTATGTCGAATTAGTTGGCTACTTTTCTATTAGACTCATATTTAGAAACTAGTTTTTAAAATATCATATCTTTACTACATTCAAGACCTTGTACATATTGCAACAACTATATATAAAAGATTCGGAAGGCAACTAAGTACAAAAAATACAGTTAAAAATATACTCACCATATTTATATTTTGCCTTGGCCTGCCCAAAACCTTTCCAAAAATTTGAATTACCGTACCATCAGGAGCGCTAATTACAGTATCTTGCATCTACAAGAAAATCCATAAGAAATATTCACCTCTTTTAATGCTAGAAACGAACTTACAGATTGGTCCTCAATAATTATTTGCGTTTGACCATATCCGTCCTTCAATTGCATAAATTTATTAGCTTTACCTGCAGGAACCCAGCCTACTAATGTAACATCTTTGCCAATATCACGACGTCTCAAATCATTACAGGTAACATCACGATTTTCAAAATATTTTAATAAATTTTCCGATTCTTTAATGAAAAAAATTCATTTATTTGAGTAATACTTTACTTATTGAAAACTTACTAGCAATTTTATATTCTGTACTGGTTATAGCAGTACTATTTTGTTGCGCCATTGTACTATATGAACGTTTATCGCCAGCTCTCTTTGAACTTGAACTGAAATCAATAGTTAGTATATCTTGTACTTCCACCTCAATTTCTCCAGTAGGCATAGTTTGATTACAGGAATTCCTAGGACGTCGTGTTACTAAACCAACAATTGAAAGCACTGTATTCTCAGGCATATTTATTAACCGACGAGCCACTCGAGGATACTGCTACCACAAACACAAAACATGAACTTAATGAATTCTTTATTTCTATATATTTTACTTACGCGATCTTCTAAAACTACTAACTGACACGCACTATTCCCACGATCTCTTAATTCCATAAAACGTGTTACTCGTTTCTTAATTAAACGTCCTGTCAACTCCACAAACATGCCTGCATGGTGAGACCTCAAATCGCCACATCCCATACGAACAGGTGGCGGTGGGGGTGGATTCATATTAAACCCGCTAGCCATAGCACTCATAATTTGCATAAGATCATTACTTGACATGTTATTAGGCACTGCAAAGAAGTTTAAAGTGAATGTTAGTAAATGGTAAATAAGTGGTATTTTTATGTTTGGGACTTTACGTACTACGTTTGATACAAAGGAACAAATATACATCCCGTTTCATGCTCCGATTTTTATGAAACTTTTGTCATGGGTAATACCCTTAAACCTAAGAATTATGGTAGAAAAGTTTTGGAGCGGACGCTCTTAGTTTGGGAGTTATAAACTTCTAAAGATAAAAAACGTATATGCCTATTACATCCTTCATATTAACGCTGTGCATACTCCTATATTGCAAAAACATAATATATAACTCTCAAACTAAGAGCGTCAGATACAAATTTTTTTACCATAATTATTAGATTTAAGAGTATTACCCAGGAAAAAAGTTTCATAAAAATCGGAGCATGATGCGGGATGTTAATTTAAGCTAAAACAAATAATCAAAACCACCAAATGATTTTAACAAATTGCTAAACATATTTCGTTATTAAATAGGCTCTTACTATTGTTATAAGAACTCATTCCATTACTTCCATTAAAGCCACCGCTACTATATCCACCATTGCCATAGTTATCATAATCTCCACGGCCTCCATAACCTCCAGCGCCACTGTTACCACCAAATCGACTACTATTGCCGGTACGTTGACTTCTCATGATCTAAATAAACAATCCAGGAATCTTTAATTTTAGTTTAGGATTATTACTTTCCAATTAACTTACGTCACTATTAGCAGCTTTTCCTGCAGATGAATTAGTGTTTTTATTTAAGTATTTAACTTGTTTTTTGCGTAATTTGTAGTAGGTATTTGCAGCAAAAGTCGGATGTGTTTTTAATGCTGCCGGTAAAATTGTTTTTAGTATAATTGACTGATTATTTTGTTGAATAAATTTTCTGGAAATTAGCAACATTTTACTATGTATTTTATAATTAAAAAAATTTTTACGCCGGTTTTAAGAGTGCTGAAACACATGCACTTCATTTTACACAAGTTAGATATTCTACTCAGCTGCGTACACACATATGTATATATGTATATAAATTCCTGCATATGAATGTAACTAATTTTTTTGGTCATCAGCGTTGCCGTTGAGATAGTAAAGTATCACTTTTCACCCTTTTTCATGCCAATAACACTTTTTTTTATTTATCCCTTTGTATCATTTTAACAAAATGTATGCCACTTTTTGACAATGAGTTAAAGTTTCAATATTCCTCACGAAAGTTCTCAGTACACTTATCTTTTATATGGATTAGTTTAGTAAGCGTACATATGTATAAAAATTGCATTCGACTGTCATATTCCATGCATACCAAGTTTGACAATTGTATAAAATGAAATGGGGACCAACTGTGAGTATGCCCCGATTCATGTATGTGTTTCGGCTTAAGGTTTGGCAGCGAAACGTTCTTATATATATTAAAAATGTATGGACTGTTTTTTTTTATAGGTTTCTATTTAATTTTGTAGTTTAGCGTGCCAGTCATATTCATATATGTTTACAAATAAATTTCATTTAAAATAGAATTGTGACAATATGTCAAATACAAATTTCATAACAGTTTAATTTAGATTTTATTTTTCATTTTGCCTTATAAATACTTTTCTTGTTATCCAATGTCTACTGATGATTTGGTAAAGCACCAATGATATGCATATATACATTGCTTGACCACCAACAAATAAATTCCATTGTTAAAATTGGTTTTTGCTTTTTTTTAAATTGAAATAAATGTTATATTTTTGTTCAAAAAAAAACGTTACACTTTTTTGCTTTAAAATACACTTTGTTTTCTTATATACCCTTTTTATGACACTTTCGAAATTTTCAACGGCAACCCTGTTGGTGATTACCGCACATGCACATATAGGTACGGACACAACGTTACTATCTTATTACAAATATATATACATAGATTGCATGTATGTATGTACGTACGTATGTATATAAATATCGAAAAACAATTTAATATGTACATATGCGAAAGTCTCTAACCTCACCTTGTAAGAAATTTTACTGCTGTTTTCTTTTCAAAAAGTTTACATGTAACTAATATTTTTTTAAAATAATTTGTTTGACAACATTTTGTACATTTCCTTTTAATACAATTACTAAAAACAACTTTCTAAGTCCTTATATTTTTGCACAGACAGACGGCGGAATGATACAAACGCAACAGCGACGCTTCTTCCAAGCAGTATTGGTACTCTAGCGATTTTTGTTCCAAATGTTGTTAAAATGTGTATGCGATTTTAATATAATCCAGTATGTACTAATTTTGCGATTTGATGCTATGTACATGCATACGAAGTCCCTACGTTTGGGGCTATGATATATAAGTTATTCTAGCGCTCCGTTTCTAAGTAAATCAATGCTCTGAATAACGAAATAATTTTGGAATTCGAATATCAATTTAAAAAACAGTGTATATCCATATGTATGTATATATCTACATACAGTATCGGACAAAACTAACACACCAAATTGTTCTGACCAATAAATCTTTAATGACTACTGCCACTGCCTGTCTTTGGATTGTTCTAGCAGTGACGTTTAATGTGGTATTTACTGTGTCATAATCATTGCATAATAAAATGTTATTAATTCTTCTTCGCAAAGTATATCTATATCAACAATTCTCAATATTATTTTTTCAACGGAATAAACAAATATGGCTCGCTACAAAAGTAAACAAATTTTGATATGCGTTGTGGTAAAAACTAAAAAAAAATTTAGTCAACTGGGCTCTTGCATATACTTGATATATATATGCTTTGCTTCTTGATGTTTACAATAGACATATAAAGTGGGCAGGTGATAAATAAATTTTTCACATAAGTACAGTAAGTCCAGATTATCCGAACACCGATTATCCGGATATCCGAACTCATCATTCGTCTCAGCTCTAATTGTTTAATTGCAGCCTACGAGGACAGGTTGTCTTTTTTTGTATATCGTATTATCTAAACGACTAAAATTTAAATAAAAATTGACAGATGACAAATTTAATTATATGTAAATTGATTTTTTGATTTGATTTGCTTTGAAATCGATTATGCGGATTTTCGATTATACGGAATACCCTAGTTTTATTTGATCCGGATAATCGGGACTCTACTGTATAACATTCAAGTAGTAGGAAAAAGTGGGAATCTGTACCATTGAAATATATTTTGTAACACCTAAAAACTGTATTTCTAGACAAACTGCATTTTACGATCAATGTTTCCATTTATATCAATATTTTCTATTATTCTTTTAATTATATTATTTCTTATAGCAATATGCAACTTAATAATGTTGAAAAGTTATTACAGCATTATAACCAATTATGTATTTGGCATCTTAAAAAACATAATATTACATAAATACATAATTAATGCCTGAGTTAAGTACCAGGATCAAATAAAAGCGAATTTAAATATCTTTGTAAACGGTGCTATTTAAAGCATCTGTAAAATGGGTTATAACATAGTCGTGGTAATACATCATAATGCACAATGGCTGCCCAAGTATTATTGAGGCCCATACTGTAATGTTACCCATGCGTGGCCCCAACGAACGTTCTATAGATTTTGAAATCACCGATAAAGGAATTTGACCCATCATTCCGAGAAAAGCCCAGATCTTGTATGTTTGTAGCGGAACGGAAACCTTAAATAAAATAAATTATAGCCACTGAGATTACTTATTTTAAATGATGATAAACTTACCAAGTACTCATGGAAAAATGCGCTTGTAAGAAAAACAATAGTGGAAGCTTGCCTTGACGAATAACCCATTTGAACGACAGGAATGTACAAATGCCTAACACACCATCTACAGGCAACAAAGAACCAAAAGTGTATTTAGGATATACATACCAAAAATGCACATGAAACCAATATTCCAAAAAATTACCTGTGCACCGGCATATTCCATGTTCTCCAGAATGTGTCAATATTATTAGAGTTCCACCAATCGTTATAGTAGTTCCGATCAGCAAAATGTAGAATTTCTCCCATTGAATTCAAAAATGAATGAAATGTTAAATAAAAGAAACACAGCCAAACTAAATGATTTGGTAACTAAGATATATGAAATAGAAAAAAAAACAATATATCGAATAGGACTATAATATATATATATATATATATATATGTATATATATATATATATATATATATATATATATATATATATACATATATAATTTTTTTCTTTTTAGCATACCGCTAATTTTAACAAACGCTCTGTCGCCAAAAAAACGTCCATATTAGAAAATGGTATTAAGGAGTTTCGAACAGATGGTATAATCCATTGTTGAAATAGAGCCATAACAACATTAACCCCAAAAACCACCTCCAAAACTCGTTTTAATAGAAAACGTTTACGTATGCGTGCAGTACGAGGAAAATTTAATTCATAGCACAAAGTGGGGGCGCATAGAAAATAAAATAAGTCCTTGTAGCATAAATTATCGGGATATTGTACTAATACGGGAACATCATCATCTTTTTCATCAACATCATCTAATTGGCCGTTTTCTAAACAACGAATTGGAAACATGTTAGCAAATAATTTTCAACTGCTTATGTCCATAATTTTATCAAGTAGACATTATCAGTTTAGTAACTGCTACAAATATAGTATTGATTTCTGTTCTTGATCTTTCTATCATGTTTTAGAAACAAATTTTTTGAGCTTGTATTATATGCATTTACATATGTATGTATTCATTGTCAAATCCTTATTATAATATAAATATGTATAATAAACAATAGTTAACGGGATGTTCTTTTTATATGGATATAATGGACCAAAATCGAGCTCTTCAGTACTATAAATATATGTTCATTTAAATTAATACTATATTTTACACCCTTTGTATCTATTTGTTAAAATGATGGACACTGCAGAAGATTTTTAAAGTCAGGTATTTGTTGTAAAGAAACCTACTTAACTCCGCCAATGTTATACTAGGACGCCTTTTTCGTGGATTATAGTGTTTAGTATGGTATGTTTTTCGGCACCACATATTAACTTGCACGTAACTCCACAGCTTAAGGAATAATATAGAATAAAAGAAACATACAGTTGAGGCACCCACTGCAGATTTTTAAAATCATTTTGGTAAAATTATATGCAAATATATAATATGTAAGGAGTTAATTACTTAAACTGAAAAGATGCCCTTTTAAATGCATTATAACAACTGGCAAGACCACGACAATAATAATGTTAGACACTTGTATAAACATGCCAAGTCCCTCTGAAACAATTTCCTGTAAATATAAAAATCATAATACATATTATTAATTTCAAAGAGTGTTGTGGTTTATTCGCCGCAAGTCGTTAACATGACATACCGGGTTATGTTCGCAATGTTAATAATTAATAACGGTAATTTGTCATGCATATCCTTGGCTGGATTAGAAATTGAAAAGAGGAGATTCAAAACAAATATAGTAATTGTGTTACGATTTTAGTTTAGAAACAGCCAGTAGCGTTGAAATTTAAATCTTAACGTATAATAAGCGACTTAAATGTATATTAACGCAACACATCTTAAGTGCTGCCTAGTTTAAGAAACTTTCGACAAAATGCACCATCCATAGTTGCTTTAAAACGTATTTACAACGGAATACTTAAATACCATTTGTTACTTTCAACTCTCTGCCGCTCGCATGTGTTCTATTGTGCAAAGGAACGCTGCCCAATAAGAGTGATACTGAAAAAATTTTATACTGATCTTTCGAAAGTTTTAGAAGAAGAATAGTTAATAATAATTCTTAGTATTAGCGTACAACAGAAATTGTTTTACCTCGACGCAAAAGAAAATAACAATTCAGCATTTTCTTAAAGAAGGCGAGCATTTGTAATTAGAGGAATTTCATAATGGAGGTAAATAATGAAAATTTGCAATTGCTAGCTGGTTATTTACAACAAATTCTAAGTCCTGATCCTAATATAAGAAGACCCGGTAAGTTTAATGTTTTAACGTGTAGAATATGTGGAACCTTACATATATGCTTCTTCTGGATTTCAGCTGAAAAACTTTTAGAATCTACGGAAACTCAACGTAATTATGCTGTTTTGCTATTGAATTTAATAGATAAGTCAGATTTGGACATCACAATAAGGGTAGTTGGGTCCATTGCTTTTAAAAACTATATTAAACGTAACTGGGCCATAAATGAGGTTAGTATGCGAACTAGCAAATATTCACACATTTGCACTTAGCATAAATAATATATATGTATGCATGTATGTTCGACGCTTATCTTGCATTTTTCTCCTATTTTGAATAACTGTCAATTAAAATTCTTAATCTTTACATACATACATATGTATGTACATATGTTATATGCATGTTCAACAGAAATTTGGTTCATACCAAGTTGATTTATAGTGCAGGATGGGCATCACATGTCTGTATTAGATTTATTTAAATTTTGTATCAATATAGATTTTCAATACATTTTTTTTGTGAAATAGGACTCGGAAATTCCCGATAAAATCCACGTCGATGATCGTAACACTATCAAAACGCTCATTGTTGCACTAATGTTACGTTCCCCACCATCTCTGCAAAAACAACTCAGTGATGCTGTTAGTATTATTGGAAAATATGATTTTCCAAAGAAATGGCCTCAGCTTATTGACGAAATGGTTGAAAAATTTGCAACTGGAGATTTTAACATTATAAATGGCGTTTTGCAAACAGCTCATTCCCTTTTCAAACGCTATCGCTATGAATTCAAGTCGCAACAACTATGGGAAGAAATTAAATTAGTTCTAGATCGTATGGCAAAACCATTGACTGATTTACTTTTAGCGACAATGCAGTTAACGAAAGTGCATGAAAATAATACGGAGGCATTAAAAGTCATTTATGGATCATTAGTGTTGATGTGCAAAGTATTTTTTTCATTAAATTCACAAGATTTGCCAGAATTTTTTGAAGATAATATATCGACTTGGATGAAGGCTTTTCATGAGCTTTTGACTGTTGATGTGCAATGCTTGCACACAGGTGACGATGAAGATGCTGGAGTTTTGGAACATTTGCGTTCACAAGTCTGTGAAAATATTGGCATGTATGCTCAAAAATATGACGAAGAGTTTGCTCCGTTTATGGAAACATTTGTAACTGCAGTATGGGAATTGTTAGTTAAAACTGGAATGCAGACCAAATATGATGCGGTAAGAAATGGTGTTATTTCAAAGTTTAAAGCTTAAAATATTAAATTCATATGTAGTTGGTTTCGAGTGCTTTGCAATTCTTATCAGTTGTAGCAGAACGTTCACAGTATCGTAAAATTTTTGAAAACCCGGAGATTTTGGCCAATATATGCGAGAAGGTAGTAGTACCCAATTTAGATTTCCGTCAATCAGATGAAGAACTGTTTGAAGACAGCCCCGAAGAATACATACGCCGTGACATTGAAGGTTCTGACATAGACACAAGACGTCGAGCTGCTTGTGATTTAGTGAAAACGTTGTCCCAAAACTTCGAAGCAAAAATTTTCGGAATTTTTGGTCAATATTTACAAATTTTGTTGGCTAAATATAAAGAAAATCCAGCAATTAATTGGCGCGCCAAAGATACTGCAATTTATTTGGTGACATCATTTGCCTCAAGAGGCGGTACGAAGAAACATGGTATAACTCAAACATCAGAATTGGTCCCTTTGCCAGAATTTTGTTCCCAACAGATTGTGCCCGAGTTGGAAAGGCCAAACAGTAAGGCATAATTATGAATTAATTAAAGAAATTTTTATTAAAAAGGACTTGTTTTCAGTTAATGAACTTCCCGTATTAAAGTCTGCAGCTCTAAAATTTGTTATGGTATTCCGTAGCTTATTAGGCCAAGAAACATTGCTGGCAGCTATGCCTCTTTTGATACGTCATTTGCCAGCTGAAAGTGTTGTGGTCCACAGTTATGCTGCCTGCGCTTTAGAAAAAATCTTTTCGATGAGGGATCCGTCTAACAAACTCATGTAATAAAAGTAATTAACATATTTATATATTTCTTACTAATTTCCATGAATTTTTAGTGTTGGTCCTCAACATTTAGCCCCTCTTGCTAACGACCTTTTGAACGGGTTATTTGCAACCTTAGCTTTACCTGGCTCAAATGAAAATGAGTATGTTATGAAAGCAATTATGAGAAGTTTTTCGTCATTGCAAGAACATTCTCTGCCATACATGGGCGTGGCTTTGCCGCGTTTAACCGAAATTTTAACAATGGTGGCTAAAAATCCCTCTCGTCCACATTTCAATCATTATCTGTTTGAAACTCTATCTATCGCAATTAAGTAATTTCTTTTATATATATATATATTTTTAGAAAATTTCTAATTCATTTTTAATGCCCAGAATTGTTTGCAAAACTGAAGCTTCAGCTGTTAGCTCTTTTGAAGAAGTTCTGTTTCCAGTTTTTCAAGGAATTTTACAGCAAGATATTCTGGAATTCATGCCATATGTTTTTCAAATGTTATCATTGTTGTTAGAAATGCGTGAGGGCTCTGGCGCTATACCTGAACCTTATTGGGCACTATTTCCGTGTTTGTTAGCACCACCATTGTGGGATAGATCGGGCAATGTAACACCCCTCATACGTTTAATCTGTGTATTTATTAAACAGGGTGCGGCAGAGATCGCTGCCATGGAGAAATTGGTAAGTTGGTAAAATTATAATAAATTATGTTTTATTGAATACAATTATTCATTTCTAGAATGCTATTTTGGGCATATTCCAAAAAATGATTGCATCTAAGGCCAATGATCATGAGGGGTTTTATCTGTTACAAAACCTTTTGGCTTATTATCCTGCAAATGATATACAGGCCAGCATGCGTCAAATATTCGCCTTGTTGTTTCAACGATTGTCACTCTCAAAAACCACGAAATACGTCAATGGCATTATTGTTTTCTTCTGCTATTACTCAGCAAAATTGGGAGCACCTGCTTTGGTAGAACTTATTGATCAAATACAAGCCAGTATGTTTGGCATGGTAGTCGATCGTGTGTTCATTCCAGATATGGCTAAAGTTTCCACTGAATTAGAGCGGAAAATTGTTGCCGTGGGCATATCGAAAATACTATGTGAATGTCCTGCTATGCTATCTCCACCTTATAATCAAAGTTGGTCTAGATTATTGCAGGCTTTAGTGGAGCTTTTTGAATTGCCGCCAGATAAAACTGCGTTAGAGGGCGATAAATACGTTGAACCGGATGATACTGCTGGCTACCAAGCTGCATTTTCTCAACTAAGTTTTGCTCAACCTAAGACACAAGACTTTTTAGCTGAAGTATCAGATGGTCGTAAATTTTTAGCCGATTCTCTAGCTAAATTGGCACAATCACTTCCTACTGAAGTACCACAAATGCTCTCTGCTATTGGTGATAATCATAAACAGGCCTTGCAAAAATATTGCGCTCAATATGGCATACGTATTCTATAATTTCCTTTTGTGTAAGTTTCCTTTTATCATTTTCTACTGTTTTATATTTCAAAATTACAATTTTTTTCTTTCAAAATTTAGTTTAGACTTATCGTCTGAATGATTTTTGGCATAAATTATTTTATTATTATTAAAAATTTTGTACAAGAACGGAGGAAAATAAAATTTTGTATTTTAAATTATTTCAGATTTTTAAAATCAAAATTCAAGATTCAATAATTTCAAGAGATTTCAATATTAATACCTCGTGAATTTAATGGTAAGTAGTGTGATACTTGTTTCCTTTAGTCGTTTTTAGACACATACATTAATTTTTGATCTCAATATGTTATATATAAATGGCAAAAGCTGTACTCTGACTTGAGAAACTTAAATCTGAAAATAATATACAGTGACTTTCTAAAGAAGTGACTACATGT
Organism: Linnaemya tessellans; assembly: GCA_951800035.1. Classification (NCBI taxonomy): domain Eukaryota; kingdom Metazoa; phylum Arthropoda; class Insecta; order Diptera; family Tachinidae; genus Linnaemya; species Linnaemya tessellans. The sequence continues at coordinate 106,846,524 of OX637533.1, forward strand.
TGTGTTTATATAGAAAAGTCAGTCCCGCACGCCGTATCTGATTAGCTTTTTTAAGTAATGTAATTTGAATTATTAAAAATTGTACTTACCATAGCTAATCCTTTTTCGATTAGAAGGCAAATCGATAAATGAACAATAGAATCTGAAAACAGATATTTTAACATTTACTTATAGCGCATATGTGTGTGTGTATATAAATATATTAAGTGCGTTCAGAATATCAAATTGATATCCGTTTTCTGTTATATTTTTGTACCACGAGATCACGACTGTGTTCCACCATAACTCGACAAATATTTCAGCGATTTTGCTAAAAAAAGAGATACGTGCAGGATAAAATTTCCTCTGACTCACCAAAGTATAAAATTTAGAACTATTTCGGTGTTATTCAGAAATAAAAAAAAATAATATTTGTGAGTTAAAGTAACCTATACACCTACATTTTGTTGGTGGTACTGCCAATCAGCTCAGAAGATCTCAAACTTATATAAATATGCATTATTGGCGTTTTAATAAAATATTGCTTATAGTACTTCAGCACATAATATTTAAACTTACTAACTACATACGAGTATAATATTAAAAAGGTTTAACTTACATAAGATTAAAAACAATGAGGCATTCCCTTCACCTTTGCTTTTACCACTTAAAAAGAAATACCATTCAATAGGACTGATTCTTATGCCGTATCTAAATAAAAAAATAAGATTTAAATTTTTTCGAGAATGCAGATGTTTAAAAAAAATGTGTACTTTAACAAGTTTTCCAAACAGAGCCTGAAGCCACCGATGGTTAACAACAAGAAACCCCAATTTACTAAGCCAGTAAAATTGCTAAATCCAGAACTCCAGGAAAATAAGGAATCTCTAGGCCGATGGCAGCTAACAAAATATTTAAATTTTTACAATAACTTCAATAAACCAGTTTATCTAACATTATTACTTACGGTTTATCTGGCTGTTCTTTACGTTGTTTTTCTTCTTTGGTTGTTATTTCTTCAGCTCGTGTTACACTTTGTGTTCTTCGATATCTAGTCTTTTTCTCTGTAAAATTGGCATTGTCTTCCTTATCCAAAACTTTGCGGAATTGCTTAAGATCTATAGGTGTACCATGTTGATCGAATAAATTTTGAGTTGACTTCCGATTACGCAATTCACTCATATTATGTTCGCTAGCCGATGCGGATCGCCGTAGTTTTTTAATCATACCCACCCGGCCATTTTGTTCTTTTGATGCCATATTCTATATAATTTTTATTTATGTACTGAAAGTGCATTAATATAAATATTTTTAATAATATACATATGTATGTACATAAGCGAAAAAAAAAGTGGAATTTTAAATTTGCTAGTTTTATGATGGGCTACTCATATTGCAGCATAAAATGATATAATTTATTCCAAATAGTATTAGCTTAAAATCCGATTAAAAAAGCAATAGTATTACTGTAACGAAGTTCACCATAACATACAGAAATTGAATTGAAATATTATATTATCAAATGTTAGCAACGGCTGATGTAATTTCAAAACCGAAACCGCGATTTTTCATTATTACTGTTTGAAGAAAAGCTCTTCTTCATGTAAAATGGCAATAAAGAGTCGAAGTATCAACATTGTGTTAAACAATTAACATTCAGTTTATGTATATATGTATATGTATGTATATTTTTTACTTCTAAAGGCTTCATGAATATTAAATTCCAATGAAAGAAATACCACAATGCAATGTGGTATATCAAAGAAAAATGGTGAAAATTATAATGGAGATGGCAGCCAAATGTACAGCTTATGACCTCATAAAAATGTAAAGATTTTTGTCTTCCTTATTCTTGCAATGATTAATAGTGGCAGGGATGGGTGTAATTAATTTGCATCGCTTTTTGTAATAAATGCAGATTTCGCCTTTTTCCATAATATTGGAAAAAAGGTTTCACTTCCTAAAAGCATTTGTCGAATCGTTCGTAATTGTATTACTGCTGTTGTCAGTACACATGAAAGAGCAAATTGTGTACTCATAAACATTTAAATGCAGAGCAACTATATATGTAGTTATCATTCTGATTTTACCTAGCAAAAACTTCCTTGTTAGCAAGTCGAAACGTAAGCTATATACGGGGATTTAAGGAATAACAGTTGAATCCTTGACCGTTTGATTTTGCTTTGTTCCTTTTAAACAGAAATAAATAAAACAGTTACTAATTGACTTGTTATGAAAAGGTACTAAATGCTCATGCCAAATTACTGCACATATGCATATATGTATGTATATTTACTGCATTATAAAAATCTATGATAAACGTAACAAAATGCGGATAATTTACACGCTGAAAAAAAAAACAACAATGAGTGCTAACAAAAAATAATATGTACATAAAATAGCTGTGTAAGTTCCTGTATAATTATACGAAAACAGAAAATATAAAAAAAAATAGTTTTTCAGTTAAATTTGTGGTTTAATAGAATTTAGAATTGCAAAACTAATGCAATTTCAAAGCAAATGAAAAAAAATTGCATCCACAAAAAATCTGAATGGTGACTAAGAATCGAAATCTGATCTCTAGTTTTAAAGGATGAAGTATGTATATACTTATGTGTGTATACTTAAAAAGCATACACACTGAAAACATATACATTTCAAAATTATCCCAATGTTAAGTTTCTTATAATAATATGATTCTGAAGGTCATAATTATAAAAGTCAATTTAAAATAGGTTAATAAGTAGGGCTTTGTGTTTAATTAATTATTCAGTGTACGTTTTGCTGAATAATTAATTAATCAAATGGTTTACTTTTTTTTATCTGCATCAGATTGCTACAAATTTCAATTTTTAAAAATATTACTGAAGGAGACTAACATGGCAAAATTTATCAGGAGAAAACCAATAAATTCATACTAACAACTTCTGGCTCTATTCTTATGAAAAACAGTGTACATTTGTATGTACGATATTTGGCACCCATATTATTATTGTGTATATATAGGTACCCTGCAGGAAATGTCAATAGTAAAATTATACTGATTATCTATTGACGATGTCACCAGTACTACTGACAAATTATACCCCAACTAATGCTATCTACTTTTTACATTTAACACATGCTTGTCCTACGAAATGTACCAGTAGACTGCGTCAATACTGACTAGGTGGTTCTTACGGGACCATATAGCAAAAATGTCAATAGTAAGACTACTGACTTAATATTGACGATATCACCGAGGTCAATAACAACATTTGCCGTTGAGCCCATCAGCTTGATAATTTGTCAACAATTTCTCTACCTATCAAGAAACAATTTGTTGACAGTGTCACCAAACCGACACCATAATAGTTGACAAAAATATTTACATGGATACACTTAACCCCACGTTTCTTTTAGGAAACGTTGCAACATACATACACATATCCATACATACACATATCCATACACACATCCATACATACACATATCCTTACACCCATACAAACCTACATACATACATTCATAAACACATGCAAACATACATTCATAAACACATGCAAACATACATTCCTAAACACATGCAACCATACATCACACATACATATATTGTATGTAAAAATTTATACTTTTTTCCAGTTGATTTGTTATCATGATTTATGTTCTCAGCTATTAGTTGCATGAAACTAGACAATATAAAACCAAAAATATGATAAGAAAAAACGTTTGGTATTTTTTGGGTGATAAGATTTAAAAAAAAATACTATTTATTAAATTTTGACCTAAAGGAATTATTTTCTATTTTAATGTGTCTCTCCCACAGATGACATACATACATCCAATCGTCAGCGATGCCAACGTTGAGCTTTCAACGTTTAGTGCTTTTACAAAAATAATAAAAATCGTTTTAGAGAAAATTCTGAAAATAATCTAGCAAAATTAAAATAAAACACAAAGGATATATTTATGTACATAATAATTTACACTTTATTACATAAATTGGTTGAAGAGTCAAGAAATTGTATGCTCTTATGTGAATATAAACCATTGGAGGTACATATTTGTGTATGTATGTACATAAGTATGTATATACTACAATTAAAAAATTTCTAAATGATCTGAAGTGTAAAATAATTTAGAAATTTTTGGCGTTCTTAAATTCAATTGAATTTACCCTTATGAGTTACTGTTGCGATTTAGCTTAGAAGGTCATCGTTGTCATATAATTTCTACATTGCTCTTTCAATTAACAAAATGTATTGATAACTAGAGAATGTTATTAGCTATATTAACATTTGTACTTGTACGATCAGTGCTGGAATGTCTACATTGATTAAGAAACGAATTTTCGTCATAGCTGCATAAGAACATAATAATATGTAAAGCGGCATGGTCACACATCAAACTGACGCTTCAAACTCTGATTTTCTTTGATAGTGTTAATGAAAAAAAACTCACGTATAGGTATCCCAAGTACTATACGTACATACATACATATGTGGAATATTTGTATATAACAAGATTAGGAATTAAAGCACTCTTAGTTCTATTCTAGCAAGAAAATCATAAAACTGCACATTTGACAAATATCGAGTTTTTCTGTTTTATTCCTTCTACTGATTGTTTATCTTAATTATTTTATAATATACCGTTTTGAGAGAAGTACAATGAACTTGAACATATTTTTTTTGAGTTATAAGTAAAAGTGTTTTTAATGCTATAAAAAATATTTCGCATATTATTTAATCTTAAATTATAAATTTCATTTATAGCCAATCGAAGATTATAGGTAGATATCTTAATTAGTTTTTAAATATGTTTAGTGAAGACAGCATTTCGTTCAGAATTAATAAGGTAGATACATAAATGTCTTGTACGTTTTATCAGAATATGTTACTTAAGGTACGTTCACACTTATCAAATATATGATCAAAAAATCGTAACAGCTAAACACTAATACAAATCATTTTAATTCAAAAAAGTTTTTATTGAGCTAAATATTTTCCAATAATATTGGATTCCTGATACTGTCTACTAGTTTTGTATGAAACTGTTTTAATTAATAAACACGTATCTGAACAAAAATATTTTTCATTAGTATTTAGTGGTTGCGCTTTTCGGGGCAAATATTTGATAAGTGTGAACGTACCTTTAGACTTTTAAACAAATTCTTCATGTGTAGTTATGTAATAACACTGATTAATTTTATGTGTGTATGTATGTATACATATAAATATGTAATTTCAAACAGGCCTATTACATTTATTTTGACGCTGTTGAAGCTGCGAAATCGATAAACATAGATTATTTCTGCTTTACAGTATGTGATTTCTACTGTATTTTTTACATTAAATTAGTTTTTTTATTTTTATGTAGATTTTAATGAGATTGAATAAGGTTTATAGCGTTTTTAACTCAAATTTAAATAAACAATTTCAAATTGTATACAAATAAATCATTATTTGCTTTCTTCCAAAGTACAAACTTATTTTATTTCCCTGAGCAGTCTAGAATTTTTCTGATTATTACAGTTATTTAATTTAGCAAATAACCGTCGACTCACGATGAAAAATTAAAATTTAGAATTATGTATATTTTTACTTGAAAAGTATACGAAAATGCAATTAAATATACGAGGACAAGTTAATAAATCTAATTCAATTAAATATTCGAGGGCAAGTCAATAAATCTTTCTTTGTTACTTTTTTGTACTGTTTTCATATGAACACAAATATTTTAAGGTGGTTGGTATATAAAATATAATTTTCAGTTCGAATGCTTTCTGAGAAGAACATGGATGCGGCAATCATAAAAATCATAGAGCAATTGCTGTGTATGCAAATAATCGAATGACCATTAACACTGATTTTCGATATTATAAATCAACTGTATCTACTTGCTGCGGCCATATCTAATTTGCCACAGTAACATTATTGTTATCGTAACCTTGATCGTTTCTCCGCGTGTAAATGACTAAATGACTAGTCAATTGCCTTACTAGGTATCTTAGTGACTATTTCTAATGTGCTCTACCTGCCACTTTTTGCGATGTTTCCATCTTTTTTTTTTGTTAAATCACATCTATCTTCTTTCGAAATAATCCCGTTTTCGAAAAATTCCTTTTTTAGTGGAACTTTTGTTTAATCCCCTTTCTGTGCCACTTTTTGGAAATTTTTAGCGGTAACGCTACCCGTTAATATAAAAAAACTAACTCATATTTTGCTAAAAAAAATATATGTATGTACATATGTGTACATACACATCGCACCCTAAATACAAAAGGGTCACAACTCAAAATACCAAAATTTTCAGGAGAGACAAAAAACTGTTTATCTAGATTCTAGAAGCAAGACACTTAACATAAAAATAGACATAACTGTATTTTTGCAGTTAAAGAAGATAGTGATGTGAAACAAATTTTTGCAGTAGTTAGAGATGTGTACTCTGAATTAATTTATGGAAAAGTCAGTTTTGGAAAATTTTTAGTTTTGACCCTTTTGTATTTATTTGTCATATGTATTTATATACTAAAGAAATAGTCTGTGAAAGTTATGAAAAAATCAGCATAGCTGGACGTATCACTTTTTATTAAAAATTTGTTGAAGTGTAACTTTTTTAAATCAGACAAATACTGCAGTAATTTGCTTTTGCCTGGACCCGAGAAATATTTTTGTTGATATGTTTTCTCACTTCCAAGTTAGCGGAAAGTTCCAGGGATGGCCAGTAAGGCCAACTCTTTACCGTATTTATTTTTACAAAACGTCTGTGAACATATAGATGTATGAGTATTTATGCATATTATGTTTATTTAAAAAAATTTATACCTAATTGATTTAGCTTCATTAAAATCAAACCGCACGCAACAAGCAATCCCAAAATATACATACATACATGAATATACATATGTATATGTGCCAATAAGAACAATAAAGTTGTTTTCTTGAAAGAAATAAAAAAGTTGTTTTCGCTCTTTTTTAGCAAAATCCAGTAACAAGTTATACCGAATAACTGAAAACACTGCTTTGGGCCAATTAAATGGCGAACTAACAGCATATATGTATGTACACTGGGTGATTTTTGACGTATGTAAATACATGTGGATTTTAGAATTTTTGCGTACTTTTTTTCAGCACCTTGTGTCTTGGATACAAATTGCATAGATTTCTTGAAAATTTTATTTAATTCCAAATTTTTAAGAAACCACAGAAAAGTGCAAAAGTAGAGATAAAGGGAAACAATAAATTTTCTTAAATACATAGTAGTAAATAAACACTTAATAAGAAATGTTGACAATCATAAATTTACTAACAGAAAAATTTAATTCAATTGTTACTCAATTATATCTTTGATGATGTTATTGCTGAACTGTATTTCAATCACAGCATGTAGAAAGTAAAACATGCGATCGATTAATTCGTTTTATTTTATTTTACTTTTTATTTTCTTATACAAATATTTTTATTGTACACAATACACAACTTCCACCAACATTTAATCTGTCTCCTTTAGCAAGAATGCACTGTTTCGATTAAGAAAACGATTTAAATCGATCTTAACCGATCACCACATTGAAATCAACTAAATATATAATTTTCCTTTTTGTACCTATAAAAATTACTTTGTTTATTCTCGATTTAATACATGATGAATGCCTCTCCGGTATTTCATTATTTCTTTATCTTCTCTCAATTTATAGCAAAAAATATGGAATAATTTTTTGACGTTTTGTGCTTTCCGCTTATTTCTTTTTTATTTTTCGTATATTGTGTTTAAGTTATTTGTTTAATAACTTGATAATAAAAAATAATATGTGTGTTATTATTTCGTTATCGCAGATCAGAGATGGAAATCATGACGCGACAGATATTCTTTGGTACTTATTTAAACTTTGCGTAACTAGAAAAATTTTAAGCATAGTGAGCACAATCTAACTGAATCGGAAAAACATATCATTAAAATTTTTCGCAAAGATAATTCCTGTATATCCAGTTTTATAACAGATTTCTATGCATGGTTAAGATGAAAGACGATAAATGAAGAAAAATAAAGAATGATAGAATAAATAATTCACTTGTAAACCAGTTAATTATTGAAGTCAACACAGACAAAGCGGAACAAATATATTTGAGGTAGCGAAAATATATTTTATGCCATAGATTGTATGTATATGTATATCTGATTATACATGTGTATTTTGCTAAGTTTTAAGTCTTCGGTTTTGTACCTAGGTATAATAAATTTGGAAAAAGCTGGCACCGTCGTGATATAAAAAGTACATATTGATGTTTTGAGTGGTTCCAAATGTAAATACCATTTTCCATTCCTGTCACGGATCTCAAAAAATTTGCTAGTTAGTTGTTATTATCAGCTCTCTATATGCATACACACTTGTGCTCGAACTCTCTTATAAGATCAACAATAGTGACAGGTTTTGACTTCGTTAATCGAATAATAAATTAGCAGACAATCGAGTTATTATATTAAGTAGTGTCATGTTTTGCAAATAATTCCGAAAAACGAACACAAATTTTAATTTCATAGGTGGTTATCTGGCCGATATACTTAATTGTAAATATCTGAGTATATGTATATTATTTTTTAACACTATCAAAGCATTTCTGACAAAACAATTTTTGGAAGTTGGAGCATATTTTTGTCAAAAAGGCCTGGCAGTCAATGTGTTAAGACTGTAGGAAGGCAGTTAACAAACATATACATATATACGTAAGTTAAGTTTTTGTAAAATAAATTTTATATGAACATATTCCATATGTAAATATGTATAATATATACGTATGTATGTACTTGTAGGTATATTTCAAACGTTTCTTAATAAGTTTGTACCACGACTAATTTATTTTTCGAATTATCAGCCTGATTGTGTAAGGCGTTGGCGTTTACACCAAAGACATTTTTTGTACAAGATTAAAGAAACACACAAGCAGTTTTCTTTAATCTACTACAAAAAACGCCTAAGGCGTACACGCCAACACCTTACACAATCAGGCGGTATATGTAGGTACAAAAACTTTAATCGGGTTTGTTACTAATTAACACCAATAGAAAAATACTCTGTGTGTATATGCATGTGTAGACATGTATATTAATACAAGTGTATAGAATCAGAAGAGCGTGTAGCAACACCGAGTTCACCGGTCGTTGATTTTGTTTTGTTAATGCATTCGTTGTTCGCTCTCTGTATTCCCTTATTAGGAAAGCGATTCTGCTTGAGTATTACCAATGCCGTCATAGAACTTGCTTTTGTCATTCTCAAAAAATAAAAATAAATTCCGAAAGCCCCCCAATGACGAGATGTAATAAAAATTCTTATGTTAAATATAATTTTAATGTTTTCTTAAAATCCAGCACTGAGGACAAAATATTTAATATAGAAGTAGAATTGTGTTAGTGTTCTGCACGGTATCGGTGCATGCAGGTGGGAGTTTGATTTCCTAAATACACATCAAGCAAAAGATGTACAACCTTAGTTTTTAAACTAAAAATATTAATTGATTATTTTAAATGAAATTTATTTGTTGGTGGTCAAGCAATGTCTATATGCATTTCATTGGTGCTTTACCAAATCATCAGTAGACTTTAACCACAGTTTTGGGGGCATATGAAAACCACAGATATAATTATTAATTTACTTATTCACAGTGCTTGCTGAATAAAACGCATTTTTATATTAAGGTTTTTGTAATATTAATGTCTCAGCACTGTATAAAATTCAAAATTAGATTGAAGAATACCAAAAGACGGCAGATTTATCTCATTTCAAAAAAGAGAAACGTAGTAGTAACAAGAAATCGGAAAATGGAAACTCATGGTAATTGCACAATGGCTATGCTGTTTAATGCAATTTTATAAGAAGGCCCTAAAGTATGCTACAGTGTTCAGCAGTACAATAAAACTAAACTTAAACAAATCTTTACCATCGTCAGATAAAACTAAAAATTCCTTTTATATGAACCGCAAATTAATAGACTTTGATTGATCATAATGTAATAAACAAAAATACATCCCCTTATTGATTTACTATTTTTTTTATTAAAATCCAACCCGCATTGATTTTCTAAGATTGATTCTTAATATTTTTTACCGATATTTAAAATTGCTTTTTCTGTGAAAAACGACAATACTTGCGATTTGTGGGTACGATTTGTAATTCCCAATACAGTACAGATTGTGCGGAGAAACAAGTTATATGTACAAATTCTGTCACAAAATGCCATAGTGTGTTCCCAAGTTAAGAACAGGATATTATATATTGTCCAAAAGGTTGCCAATTTTGGAGAATATATTGTCTTAAGGTATTATTAAATTTATTTATGTTTATTTTTGGACGTGAAATAGTTTTCAAATTCTAGCATAGATAAACTTTAGGAAATTTCGTATTGATTGCAAAAAATAAGTCCATATTTTTAAAGTTCATGTAATAAATATGTAATTTTAATTCAATAATTTACACTTAATGCTAAAATAAATATTCAATCACAAAAATAAACGTGATGCTACGTAACTTAAATTAAGAGACTCTTAAGAGGGAGGATATCTGTGGCTGCAATTTCTTGATTCTTGATTTTCCTATTATTTGCAAATAAATAAAGCTGTATTATGTACAATTACATTAAAATGATGTCAAAAATATGTATAGATTTGGTATACAACAGTATAAAAAAACTATAAAACGTTTTTTTTACTTAATAAAACTAAGTTCTTTTTCGCCAAACTTTTTGTTGCAAATTTTATTGTTACGCTCTTTTAGCTTCATTTTGGCGTTGATGATTGCGAGCCATATTCGTTAAATTTTCTTCTGCAATATCAGTCAAATCGTCATCAATTAGCGAGGAATTGTCCTCGAATTCGTCATCTTCAATGCTGCTGCTAACTAAAGAATCAATTCGTTTAATAAGACTGTCGTTATTATTTGTTGAATTAATGTTCTCTTCGTGTCCCTCAGCTTCATCATCATCATCTTCATATTCATCGTCCAAATTAAAAGCAGACAGATTGTCTTCATCATCAATCTGCTCTAAGAAATCTCCATAATTAGTATCACCATTAAGGCTGATTCTGGATTCAGGTAATTGATCATAATCAAACACTTGCCTCGTTTCACGTGGTAAATATTCAGTGGTAATTTTAAAATAATCGTTATTGTCGTAGTCTTCGTAATCTACTGCTTTGATAGGCTCTAATTTTGTGCTAATTCTAGCCTCTAATTTTTGTGGAGGGCTTGTCGGTTTCAGTTGTATTAGCTTTAGTTTTGTAGTTGTATCCTTAGACTCCAAATCTTTGTCTATTTTATGGTTATTGTCATCAGTAGAATGATCTTGGAAAATGCTGCCTATAGAAGAATCTAAAAAGCTAAGGAATCCTTGCATGGCCGTTGGAGGTTCATTTAAAAGACCTTGGTGAATTGGTTTGTTCGACGCTTCCAAAGCATTAGGACTGGAAGTTTTTGCCGACATTTTCAAATCACTCGTGCTGGCACTTTTTATTTCCATGCTAGGGGTTTTCTCGAGCTGAGGTTTTGTGGCGGTCATTGTTGGAATTATTTTCGTTAATGTTTTTGTAATTATTGGCTTAGTAGATGTGGTTGTTGAAGTAGTGATGGTAGTAATCAACTTCTTCAAAGTTGGCTTAACTGTTGTGGAAGTTTTGACTGTAGTTTTAGGTTTAACAGTAGTGGTAACTTTGGGTGTAGCTTTTTTTGTGACAGTGCTGATTGTGGATGTTTTTGGTTGTCTAGTTGTTTTACCTGGGTTTTTAGTTGTTTCCATAGGTTTCGTGTGCAAATGTTTCACTTGGAAGGTTTCAGGTGTTCCTCTCTTTTCATTGGGATCAGCCACTCTTACGACAGGTTCACGTTTTGGTATGATGGGTACAATTTTTGGCTTATGAGGGTCCAGCTCGTCCTTTCCATATGTTTTAACCTTGGAGTGACCTTCAATAATCAAATACATTGGTCCCCTTAAGGGTTCTTCAGGCTGATTATAGTGGGAAAACAATGAGTCGGTAGTCATTTTTACGGACGCCACTGTAGGTCGATTTGATAAATTACTGGTATTCGGTATTAATAATCTAGTTGGACTTAAGGTGGTGGTAGTTCGGGGAGCATGAGTGGTATGTGTTGGTAAAGTTGAACTGTACATAGGAGAGAAGGATGTTGATGTTGCTTGCTTTTGGGTAGTACTTGTTATGTAAATTTTTTGGGTTGTGGTAGTAGTACTAGGCGAAGTAGGTGTTACAAATGTTACTGGAGCATAAGTGGTACTAATACCTTGAGGCCGAGCGATAGGCTCGAAATGTTGTTGCTCCAAATGTGACGTCTTTATGGTATCGATGTTATATGAATTTGGATTTTTTGTGGTTTTTGCTGGTTTAATAAACTCTTTTTGTAGTAAATCATGTATCCACGGCTTTCTTGAGCTCGTCGATGATAATTTGTGTCCACTAGATGAACTTCTTATGGAGTTGGGGGAATACATTTCATTATAATTCATGCCTAGCATAATGGAGGGCGTACTAGTTAGACTCGGACGATTGCTATATGATAAATAATTTACAGACTCCTGGTGATGGGAATCAATAGCATGAGAATGAGGATGAGAATAACGATGTGAGTTAACAGACATCAGCGAGGGTGAGTGGCTGGTAGATAGAGAAGAGGTTCTCATAGAAGGCGGGCTAGATGCATGCATCCAAGGTTGTGTGGCTGTGGACATATAATATGGGGTGGAATGCATACCCTTAGAGCTCATAGGCGATGAGGTCATAAAGGAATGGGTAGGCATATTGTGACGATATTCTGTATGTGCAGGTTTAACAATATGCATCGCTTGGACTTTTTGATGCTGAGATTGGTGCTGTTGGGATTGCTGCACATTTGATACTTGAAGCTGATGTTGTTGAGAAACGGGCATCATTGGTTGCATGGGTGGTGGCATCAAATGTGTTGGCAATTGATGCGCATAATAACTGCGTCTTATCGATGTGTATTTTGGCTGCAATAGTGGCGTTTCTCCTTTTGCATTTTTCAATATGCCTGGAGCATGTTGTTGGAATTGCTCTTCTCCACGCATTCTGTCGCCTGTTACGCCTAACAGTAGTATTTCATTTTTTCCGGGATTAGCCTTTTTTAGTTTGGCATCTATTAAGGCCGCTGAAACCTCTTCTGACTTTTCTTTATCCTTTTCCGAATCTGCCCAGTACTTAACTCGATCTAGGGTTGGTGGACTGTAATCAAATGTAGGGTCATTCTTCAATGGATCTCCTCTTCCTACTGGACGCCATTCATTGTTATTATAGTCCATTCGTGGCGAAAAGTTGCGCACTTTAAAAAGAAAAAAATGCTGATTAATGGAAATATTACATAATTACGTATTTTGCAATGTTTATTATTACATGCATGTTTTAATTGCTACTAGTTGTTTTTAAGTTTTAATGTTTCGTAAAAGAAGTAAAATTTTTGCACTTGTGATTGAACCTAAAATTATTATGATGACAAAGAAATCAGAAAAATTTAAAAGCTTATATTTAGTTGAATTGTAAATAAATCTGTGTATTTAAGCGTTATTTTTTAAGAGCTTTTGGATTTGATAAAAAAAAAACATAAAATTTAGAGAAATGTATGAGCTCTTTATATGAATCGATAGAACGATCTATATAATTAAAAATGTTTATAGGTTTCATGTAAGTGTTGACCCCTGCTACGCCTTTTTTCTTTTTAAATGGGTCATACCTTGGGTCCTATTCTGGCATGCTATCCAATATATCGGAATATCACGAATAAACTCTTCAATATTACCTTCCAGTGCGTCCATCGTTGCGGACTTGTCCCTATGGAAAATGAGACTTAACATCGTTCCACAAAAAATAGTCTAAAGGCGTGTGTGTGCTGTTGGTTGAACACGAGACTATGAAGCGGATGGTCCTGAGTTCAACCCCGCGCTGAGTCATGAAATATTGTGTTGAATTCTTCTGATCAGCATTAGTGCATGGTTGTGTTAGTTGTTGCCAGCCTGTTTCAATGATGAAGGCATAGCACTGGTCACTGAACATAATTGGCAGCGACTGACACTATCATGTACTAAAAGCAGAGTAACAGCACCCTCCTTCGTCGGTCCTGTAGCAAAAAACTAGCCAGCGAAGTAAGATGGTTGAAATAGCTACAAAAAATTCTCTATCTTCTCATCTTTCTTCATCTGTCCCCTCAATACTATCCCCTGAGTGCCAACCGTAAAAGAAACTGTTCGCCGAACTCGCCTCTCAATTGAGCTATTGTTTCGCATGATGTGTGGCATATAGAGCAGTCTTGTTGAAACCACATGTCAGCCAAGTCCATCTCTTCCATTTTAGGCAAAAACATTTTTTTTGTAATCGTCGCACTTTAGCGATCGCCATTCACAGTAACGTTCCTGCCTTTGTCGTCTTTGAAAAAGTATGGTAAATTTTCCGGCATGAATTTTCAGTTCTTGCTATACTTCTGGCTCTTCTTCACAACAAATAGTCCAATTTTGCTTATTCACGTATCCATTCCACCAGAAACGAACTGACCAAATGGAGGAAGTTCCCGATGATCTTTCTTAACCCAGAATGATTTTTGATAATAAAATAATCAATAACCCGCAAATATTGTTCGTTTGCTAGTCGCTTCATGGTTGAATTATAGACCTAACTGAAAATATCTACTCGTAACAGTAATATGTTATACGAAAACACTTTTTTCAAAAAGAAAGTTACTAAAAAACCACCCATTAATATTCAGTCAATATTTGTAGTTGCCCTTGCAATGGTTAGTTGCATCGTGTAATATCTGTTGTTTAAGAGGCGTGATATGTATACCTGCCATCATCTGGTGTAATGTATTTTTTTTAATCTTATATCATAACTTGTTAAAGTGTTAACAAATGTTTGCTCCACCACCGCCGCTAATACCCGCGTAACCATAACCTTATATCATCAACAAGCGCATCACCTGCATGAATGTGTTTCTGTACGTAGACTATTGTCAGTCAGTCATTCACATGTTGGAAAAGTTTTGTGATAGCAGAGTTGCCATAACCAATTTACAAATTTAATATCAAATTAATATAATGTTTGCCTACTACCACCAACATTCGACTACATAATGACATTTTCATAGATTTTCAATATAAAAAGGATGTGTTTGATTTGACGTGCATTTGCCTTGATAATAAAAGTGGAGAGTTCTAATGCCCAGTTTTTAACTTCAAAATTAAGTACTATTTAAACTTAAAGTCTATTTAAATACAAAATTTTTTTTTTCACTTCACAATGTCCCACATTGTACATTTAAATTCAATTTAACTGTTATGAAATTTTTATTTGACATATTGTTGTCACAATAATATTTTAAATGAAATTTATTTGTTGGTGGTCAAGCAATGTCTATATGCATTTCATTGGTGCTTTACCAAATCATCAGTAGACTTTAACCACAGTTTTGAAAAGTTAAAAACCTCTTATCTTATGCATATGCTTCTGAAAACCATCTGAGAATTCACAATTTGTAAATTAGAAACTATTTTCAAAAATCACATCAGAATAAGCATAGTAGGCCTTGAAACTCATACAAAACTAAACCAACAAACAAATTACATATGTATATTCGATATGAATCTATTTTATTCTTCAAAACTGTGGTTAAAGTCTACTGATGATTTGGTAAAGCACCAATGAAATGCATATAGACCAGTGATGTCAAATGTGATTGTGTTGGTGAGATCACTATTATCTCTTACATTCCCAGCGGGAGAAATGTGCGGTTGCGAGGCCTAACTAGTGGCCTTTCTAAGAGTATCCTTCTATTTACCAATAATATCTTCCAATTTTATAAGTTGTAAAAAAGGGTTTCGAAAATTGCCAAGTGCTCAGATATTTAATTTTAAAATATTTCTCCATTTTTAAGCTGAACATTTGGTTAGTTTATATACAAGAGAAAAAATTTTTACAAAAAGTCTTACTTATGAATTAATTTACTTTAAGAAATTTTCGAAAAGATGTACCTACATACAGTGGATCCAACTTATTTCAAACCTCTTATATGTATTGTATATATATATTTATATAAATATATTATTTCTGTTTAGAGGCCTCAAAACTGGACTTGCGATACTTCCCGCTGAATGAGAGTGTTTTTCAGTAAACAATTATATTTTACGCTCTCAAAATAAAACAGCGTAAGCGTACATGTGAGTTTTGCTTCCACAATTGTGTATGAGGCTGACATCACTGATATAGACATTGCTTGACCACCAACAAATAAATTTCATTTAAAATTCAATTTAACTTTTTCATACTACCATGTGTTTGTTTGTTTACATTCAACAACTTGCAAATTGGTAACGCAGCTCTTCATTGAAACAAAATGTCGGTAAAAAGGTAGTTGTATTGGATCACTTTCAGTATTTTTCTGGTAGCATTTATTTGTGCTACCATACTTTTATCACAATTAAATACCAAAATTAATTTTAGACTGAAAGACTGAAAAACTGAAAGTGTATTTAAACACAAATTAAGTTTATGGAAAAATTAATTAATTTTGTACTTAAATAAGAAGTCAAAAACTGGGGGTAACCACTTTCGATTTTTTATAAATTTTTTACAACAATTTTTTTAAAATAAAATAAATTTCGTTTTGAAACCGTTGAGTGTTGGGAGAAAAAAATTTGCTTATCAACAGGATTAACATATATTGATTATTCTACGAAAAGCTTTGACAAAATTGGTGAAATAAAATAGCAAAAGGCCAAAATAAAATAAAACAAAGAAAAAATAGATGAAAGCGAAAGTTAACTAAAATTTTTTTAATACCCAAATTTAGCAAGTTTCTATAATGCTAACCGCTGGTGTTTAGGTTATTTCGTGAGCAATCTTGACAATGACAATTTTTGATAAAGCTGTAGTTTTGATCGAATTTAAACTGTGTTATCAAATTTATTATTATATCTATAGCAGTGACATATTTTGTTCAACTTAAAAATATAGCGTTCGCTTACTACGAAAATTAATCTGGAAATGAAACAATTGTAGTTTTCATAACAACCTTTTTGTGGTATCTGCATCTATCTACCTATTCCTTGAACAAGGAACACCAAGGGATTATATCGGACTCTCTTCCTTTTCTTTCACCAGAAACCAGCCAACCTAGCCTACTAACAAAGAAACGTTGTGCAGTCTCTGTACTCCATAAAAATGTTTAAACATATTCGAAAGAAAAGGTTTTCAATTTTGTTCCTAAATTTTTTTTGCATGTTTGTTCGCTTATAACTCCGCCATTTATACACCGATTTAAGAAATTTTGTATTGCCATTATGTTATTGTTATGTTCTTCACATCTTGAATTAAGAATTATTTTTCTTCCATAATTGAATACAAGAATTGTAAGAATAGGAGTATAAGAAGGAAAAATTTGATTATATTTAAATATTTCTAAATATTTACGAGTATAAGCATGTTAAAGCACCTTGCAAGATGAATTAATGAATTTTTTTTGAAGCAAATATAACAAGTGAACAAATATGTTGGAAGGAGAAGTTGAGCGTTGCGAAGCAGAACGGGATATTAGTGCAGTGCAGGTTTTCTACAATGAAACGAAAAACTTTCGAAATTTCAGTATCAGCAATTGTTTTGTGTTCAATTAACAAATATAACAGAGAGCATTTAACTGCGCTCCATATGCAAAAATAAATTTTCATCTAATTTGGCAACACTGAGTGAATGTCTATGGCGTTACAATGTTCCATCAACATATTTTTTAAATCTATGTTTGGTTGGCTATCTGTCTGTCTAGTTTGTACAGGTTGTGTATGTATTGTTTTAGATGAAATATAAAAACGTTTGCTTGTTGTCTTCTGTACCAGTATTTACAAGCATATGGATGGATGTGTTGTCTGAACCACTATGGTGTCTGGCAACAGTCTGAGGAGTGTCTGGTTTTAAGACAAATTATACTGATTTAATAATTGGATGAATATTTAGACATTCAAAGATTACAAGATCAAATTTTCGTTAACAACTCTGCTCGACTTAATAGTAATTTGAGCATATAATTATTGCCTTGAGGATGTGGTTAACATTTTCTGTTGACTTTAATTGCAATGCAATTGGTGTTAAAGTTTTAAGTTCCAAGTTAATGCTAAAAATTTAGTTCAAGAAATCTATATCTCACACCTTATGAGCGAAATTCTTTTTTTTTCTGAACTTTATAAAAACGTTAGATAACTGAACAATCTAATGTATTCTTTATTAGCTTTTAGCATAAAATTTTTTTAAAAACAATTTGTAAATTTTTAAAGTAATAAATATAAATAAAGTTAATTGTATAACCTGTGATTTTTTTTAACTAATAAAGAATATATAATTTTTACTTAATATTAATGGGTCATATGGTCCCATATGAACTATCTAGTCAATAGTTCTAAAAGCACTGTGTTACTACTGTGCAAACTTAGTGGCATTTTTTAAAAGTGTTATTTTAATGTAACAGGTCAATATCTCTTCTTTAATCTTTCCATTATAAATATTTTGCGACTTTAAAGTTTGTTCTGGCCTTTAACGATTTTTGAACTCAGCCTTTGCGTTTCCTTTTAGAATCTTAGGTTTTAATACATTGGGAAAAGTTAACGTTATCAATAATATAGATTCATTAATGTGAAGGTACTGTCGAACACGAATCTATGAATTAGAAAGTCGACTTCGACTCCGCGCTCAGTCATGAAAACCTGTCGAATTCCTCTGATCTGCATTAGTGTATGGTTGTGTTAGTTGTTGTCAGCGTGTTTCAGTGCAGAAGACATAGTACAGGGGGCAAGTTACGGCATTCGATATCGATAGAAATTTCCATTTAAATTTTATTGAAATTTTGATCGTTATCGAATGCGGTAATTTGGCCTCTGGTCACTGAGTATTGGTAGCAACGCTTAACGCTATCATGTACTGAAGCCTCCTTTATCGGCTGATAACTTCTGAACAGCTGCAACAAACAATAGAACTAACATCACGTTAAAACGAATATTATTGAATAAACTATTGTCATTATTTAATTGAACACTGAGCCTAAATGATGTGATATAGACTCCTACTTTTCCCACAGTGCAATTTGTATCTCAAAAAGTTAAAATACACACGCAGTTAATAAATTATTCGCTACCAAAACCAGACAAATCGCTTTCCATTTTCATTTGAAATGTTTGGCTAAGATGGCAATGATGTTACTAGAAAATTAATAATATTTTGAAGCAATGCGAGGTGAATTTCAAGATTTGAAAGCACTTCTCCCTAGCTCTGAATAGTTGTGTTATCGCTTGTTGATTGATATATTTTAAAAAGTAAATCTTAAGCTACCGCTTAGTCTTTTGTAGATTTTGATAGGATCCATGTCCCAGTTTTGAACACTTCCTGCAACATAACATTTCATTTAGTGGTGTCTCACTTTATGTAAAATGAATTTTAATTGTCGTAGTGCAACGCATCAGCGTTTAATTAAAATTTTCGCCACTGCGGTAAAAGAGTTTATTTTCTGTATGGTGTCAGAGTAAATCCAATAAAATTATATTAATTCAGTAATTGATAAGCTGTAGGCCCGAGATACTATTTAAAAAAAGAAACGGATGGCATTTGAGCAAGAAAAAACTTATTTTTTACCAGGATAATATTAAGGTGCAGTCTCTTGTCAAAAACACACGAATTAGGTTACGAATTGGTCCTTCATCCGTCCTATTCACCTGATTTAGGCTCGAGTGACTAGGTTTTGTTTCCAAAATTAAACAAATGACTCTGAATGAAGTCGTTTCATAAACATTAAAAAATTTTCGGACTTATTGATCAGCACTCGCATAACGTTTAACGCTCAATAGTAGAAAAGACGGATCTTCCGCCATGAAATTTAATCTTCTTTTTTCCGAACCTTAAGCTTTGGTCTGACATAGTTTTGAGATGGACGCTTCACGTCGAAAAAATCCATCAGCTATCGTTATATTTTCAAAAAAGGTTTATTATATTACCTACAATTTATAATGTTTATTTAAGCAATATATCCCTGAAGAAGCTACACAAAGAAGTGGCGAAATATTGGAATAAAAACATAATTTTTATATAAAAATTAAAAAATAATTGACCTTTTGCTTAAATAAACATTAAATTAATAAAAAATAAGGTCGAAGAATTTTATAAAATATATTACCTACATATTCTAAGGTGCGGTCACAGTTATCAAATATTTCTCCCCAAAAAAAACGTAACCACTAAATACTAATGAGATGCTTTTAATTCAGGTAAGTAGTGTTTATTGAGTTAAGCAGTTTCCAATAATATTGAATTCTATGATATTGTCTTTTAGTTTGGTATGAAACTGTTTTATTCAATAAACATGTATCTGAACCAAAATATATTTCATTAGTAGTTAGTGGTTACGCTTTTTTGGGCAAATATTTGATAAGTGTAACCGTACCTTTAGATATCCCTGGGAAATCTGGAGCTTTAGTTCGTTTTTATATTATATTTTATATTAGTGTATTTCAATGTAATCAATCGATATGATTCTTACAAACTAATATCCAACGAAATATAGTCGAAGAAATTCTGTTATATTTGATCGAAAAAATATCTATAGAATTTATTATTAATTTTTGACCGATAAAATATCAACTACTATTTTATTTTAAGACGGCTACGATCGCTGATATTTAGTGACCGTCAGTGGGGATTTTCGACAATCGCAAAAATTAAAAATCTATCTATAAAAATTTTTGAGCAGATTTGTAAGCATAATAATATGATTGCCTAAAGAAGCGATCTATTATTTACTTTTCTATACAAAGCTTTTTAATATCGCTTGTTGGACAATAGCAATTTAGCCGGCTAGTCAGCCAGTCAGGCAATCAGCCAGTCGCATTTTTGAACAAAGTTACTGACCAACTTGTTTTCGACGTGTATATGTGTCCGTTCATGTAACCGTTTGTATTAGCTATTTATTTATTTATCTTTTTTTTTTGATGTTGTGATCTTTGAGTGATTGACCATCAAAATAGATATTGTTGGTGTTGTCTCGAAATGTACATTTGTACTCGTAAAAAATTGTAAATTGTTGTGTTTCAATATTTTGCTGTTTTTGTAGTTTTTACTTTGAGCTTTTAATGAAGAAACTTCAAGACAAGAAAATTTATTAATAATATTTTGATTCATGCTCTTGTTGGGCTGAGAAATTTGCTGTTGTCATTAGTGCAGCACACAAATTTGCTAGTCTTGTGCTTGCATATGGTTTCTTATTTATTTATTTTATTTTGGCCTGCTGTTGTTTACATGTACATATTTGTTTCTATTTGCGATCTAAGTGATTGTCTCTGACAGCTTTTTTGGTATAAGCTTTGAAAGTTTAAATTGTAGACCTTCTCCTACAATTGCTTGTTTGCAATATTTGCAGATTTTATTTGGTAACACTTCTAGTCTTATTCCAATTAAATATTCATAAATTTGTGTGCAAGCGTAACAGCTTTTGATTATCTCGTATTTCAAGCAAATTTGAAGGATACAAATTTTTAAGCTGCTCCAGTAAAATGAATAAGTAATTAACTTCTCATTAGTATAGAAATAAGTATTTAATTTTTAAACTAGTTTTGGTAACATTGCACAGTGAACTCCTATTTTTACTCTTTGTATCATAGCTGCGTCCGTTCGTGCGTAAACCATAGCCATCTTTAAGTCTTTGCTACTATTATATGTCAATGTATACCATGTCCGTACTTTTTGTCAGAAATATTTCCTGAAAAGACAATTTTGAACAAAAAATTTTCAAAACAAAAAGAAATTAGGTGTTTTCCTTTCATTAACTTTGGCATATACATTTCGGTCGAGATGCTGGTATTTAATATCTAATCAACTGGAAGGTAATTTTTTAATTTTCGATAGTGCAATTCTGGCTCCAATATGCTACTAGCTCAGGGTGTTCGATGAAGATCTTGAGCTTCTTGAATCACTCAGGTGAGTAGTAGTACATAACTATTTTATTCTTTTACTAACAAAATTATACTTTAGTAAATCGCCACTTATAAAATTTCTTTCTATACACCAGCTTGAATTTATTCTGCTTGTAAGAAAAAAGTCATAAGAGCTTCTCTGTCTGTAATGCTAAAATTACTTGTGCTCAAAATTCTTTGCATTTACATTGAGTTTGGACAAACTCTGTTATGTATCGTATTCACAAGAAAATGTTATCAATCAAGTATATCCAACCTCCTGAGAATTGCAAATGAACTCAAACAAAAATGTTTTAAAATGACAATCTAACAAGACAGGTCGGCACAGCGGTTGGCATATTTTATTGTTGTCTGGTATTTGCAGCATGTTAACATTTAACAAAACTTGATGGCCATAGAAATTGGGATTATACGTGTGTTAAAAAATAAAATAAAAACAAATAAAAATACGAAACGATAAACACGTAGATGGTGTTAAATGTGAAAAGGATGATGAAGTGGACGAAGTGATGTTAATAATGCAACAGCGTGTGTCACTGATGACAGTTATGATTGTGGCAATAAGATTGTCTTTTGTAAATTGTTATTATACATACATATATTGAACATTATTTTGCTATTTTGTTGTTGTTTCTTTTAATTTTTTTTGTCATTTGAGACATTTAGAGAAAAGTGTTCAAATTAAAGAAAACCACACACATTCAAACAGTTTTTATACAATATTTTCACATCACAAAGAAATTTGATAAAAAAAAATAGTAAATGGAATAAAACACTAAAGATGAAATCCTTGCATAATTGCAGAAACAATAAAACTACTTTCTACTGCTTTTGTTAAAACAAATGAAATAAACAAAAATAAAACTACTTCTTTAATAGGATTTGATTTGATTGCATTGAAATTGCATGACTTTTTTAAAGCAAATTTTAATTTCATTTTAAATTATTATAATTTTGAAAGCAATTTGCAATTATCGTTAATATTTTATTGCAATTATACAAAAACAGCAAGTAAAACTAGGCAACTGTGAAGATGACATAGCGTTACAACGCGTTACAAAGATTTATGTTTTAAATATTTAAAGCAGGAACAAAGAAATTTCTCTGAACATTTTCTATATTCATCTTTATAGCATTTAACATGAACTACTACTATTTTTAGTTATAATAAATAAAATATGAAATTATAAAAATTTCATATGAATTACAACGGTCAATTGGATCTAGTGATTCTATCCACGAATCCTTAGGCACTTCCAAATAATATGAGATTAATTAGTGTACGTTGCGTACTACACACGACTAAAAAACAGAATTGAACTTAAGCTTAGGACACAATATTGTTTGTCATTTTCGTATATTTCATTGGGACATATTCCCTTCAAAATGACAGTCCAAATGCGATGACATAAAATGTCATAGTGTGTCCTCAGCTTTAAAGAAAGACTCTAAAGCGTGTTACATAACGTTATCTAAAATTGAAGAGGTCGTAAACGACTAAAAAGTCGATTGCATAGTTAAACCAACTAAATTACAGCCGAAAATAAACATGTTTCTCTTGTCAATTCTCCAGGTTGCTACGATAATATTCTTAGTTCTTAAAACTCAAACCTGGCTCGAACTTTCCTTTGCTAATTTTTTGTCATCTAAACTTTTGATTTTCATAGTGACAATGATAGTTACATACTTAGTTTTATTTTTTAATACGACGTACTAGCACCCAAACTTATGCCACCTGCTCAGTCATACCTGTTACATCTTGCTGTTTAGGTTGCTGTGGTCCATTGCTCTCAACTTCTGGTTGCAGTTGCAAAGTTGATTTCAACTGCTGTTGTTGTTGCTGGTGCTGAGTGGCCTCAGCATAATGTATCCAAGTGTTGCTGCCATTAAATGAAGCCAATATCAGACATAAAAACCACAAGCATTGTATCGTAACAAAATTCAATTTGTTGCGATCGGCAATCATTGCTGTCAGGGGATCTGTAAATACACAAATTGACAAAATTGTTACATTAAAAATAATACTTTCTTGCATTTATGTTTATATTAAGCAAAATTGGATGAAAAGAAATGCGATAATGTTGGACAATTTGTTAAAATCTTTTTAAATGACAATTGAATACGTTAGGACTAATTAGCTTAAAAAAGTTATTCATACACCAAAAATGTTGTTTAGGCCAAATAATTTTAGCAACGCAGATAATTTTGCTTTAACGGCAGATTTCTTTTGAACTTGATCTTCGCTGATATTTCAGGCTTAATAAAATTTTATTTTGCAGAGTTTTTAGTAAATTGTGTACCCATATGCAAGTATACCGAGTGAACAATTTGGACAGTTTGTTGCAAATTTTTTTAAAATTTATAGATTTTTGAGAACTTTGAGCTACGCATGTCAGCACTTGTGGTCCTCAGCACTTGTGATCCTTAAGTAGTACGAACACGGATTATTTCCAATGATTTTATCATACATACTATGCGATGTTTCCTACAAACGATTGCTTGAACTGTACTCGCCGTGATAAGTTATGATTAGATCTCAAATCTTAAAAAAAATAATTTCATAATTTTCTGGGTCTTTGCGTATTATGCTTGGTTTTCACTATGTCATTTTTGTTGTCAAATTGTCCAAATTGTTGGCAATTGTATGAAAACGGG
Organism: Linnaemya tessellans; assembly: GCA_951800035.1. NCBI lineage: Eukaryota > Metazoa > Arthropoda > Insecta > Diptera > Tachinidae > Linnaemya > Linnaemya tessellans. Next base: position 106,871,144 of record OX637533.1, read on the forward strand.
TTGTCATATGGCGTCATCTATGTTTGCAGTCATTTATGCAAACATAGATGACGCCGTATGACAACCCGTTTTCATACAATTGCCAACAATTTGGACAATTTGACTACAAAAATGACATAGTGAAAACATAGTGAAAACCAAGCATTACAATTAAATAAATAATTTGACAACGCTATAAAACCTTCCAACTGTGTGTTGTTATTTGTAACTTCTGAAATTTGAATCGGCTAAGAAGAGAGAGGCATTTGAAAGCTGCCTCCCTTTTAAAATTGTACTTAGTATGTACATAAATATACATACAATACGTACATATATAAGATTTAGAATATCTCTGTGCTCGGTCGAATATGTTTTTATAAAAATTCGCTGTAACAAAAGTTTTGTAATATGTTCAAAGTTATTAATTCACGTTTGTGCAAAAATTGCCGAAATGTCAAAATAATATGCAACTATTTCATTCACATAATAATATTATACACATATACATACTTTAAGTTTCAATGAAATCAAAACTGTAGAAAATTTTAAATTTTATTCGCTAATTCGTTTTCATTATGAAAGATGAAGATGGAAAGCTGATCATTTTTAAGTTTTTATAAACGTTTTACTTGAATTTGTGTCTTAAATCCTTTATTTTTCATATTTCATTTTTTATAGTTCTTATAAACGCTTTGTTAGCAGACAGCTTTTAAATGACGAATTTTCATGAATTTATTACCTCCAAATAAATTTAAAACACAACAAATTTGGTGAGAAAATTTATGATTTTGTTATGAACACAACATAAATTTAAATTAACTGTCAACAATAAATGAAAATAAAAAGACTTCTTTTACAAACAACATAAATCAAACAAAATTTAACATCTACCGAAACTACGAAAAATATATTCTCATGTTGGAGTTGAGTTTCTTAAATAAATAAAAAAAAACTATACTAAAAAAGCCGCTCTTTTATTAATAATAAAAACTTCATTTAGACCACAGAAAAAAGAAATTTCACTTTCGTTTTAAATAAAACGAAAAAAAGGAAAATAATAAAAAATAACAACGTTATAGGAAACCCCTCGGAGTTAAACAGAAAGAAAAATGAATCTGTAAACAACCGAGTTATGAGTAAAAGCAAAAAAAATCATTCCCTAAGGACATGTTAACAATATTTTATATATGGATGTAAAAAAAAAAACAGAAGACCCACTTCTTCTCCCAACAAAATTGTCAAAAATTGAAAACAGCCCACCCATATAATTTGGCATCTTTATATTTGTATGCGCCTTATTTTCTTTTACTTCTTTCTCATTTTCAAACAACGATTTAATGATATGGTCTTCTCAATTACATTTCGTGTTCCTTTGGTGGCGGTATCTTTGTACACTCACAACGCCACCACCACCAACATCAAAATCAACATCAACATAAAAACCCTTTAAGACAATAATCGTAAATGCACGCACATTTTGTTGCTTGAGTATTCAACATGTTGCAATCTTATTTTTTGTTTAATTTTTTTTGCTCTTGTACAAGACAACGATCGCCTTCCATGACCACACAGTGCAAATTGCACATAAACGCCTCAATGATTTTATAAATGATACTTGCGATTTATATCATTTCTTCCTTTGTTAAATTTTATTTTTGGGATTTAAATAAAAATGTGTGTAAGTTAAAGACATTACTTACACCACCGTACGGTAACAGTCGCTTCCCAGCAAACACAACTCTTAATGTCAAAGAACATTGATTACTTTAATTGTATCGATATATTTTATGTATGTATATAATAATGCGTTAATACTTAACTAAAGCTTAATGTACATATGTATGACAAAAAGGAGTTACGTCCCTGATTTGTAATCAACACCAGTTTCACTGTAGACGATTAACTTAAATAGTAAAAAAGAAAGACCTTAAACATTGATTCCAAATTTCGACTCGATAAAAGTAGTATCTTATAACTATTAAACGGATAGACCATTTTTTTACAATTATAATGAAGATAACTTTAATCTTTCAACCAAATGGAAATAAATAAAGATTTGTTGGGATTTTTGGAAGTTCAAACTCATAATACCTCTCAATTTTCATCGAGACTTAAAAAGTAACACTTCACTTAATTATAGGTATACCCTTAATCAAATACCGTATTTTTTTAGAATTTCTGATTTCCTAACGACAAAGAGTGAGAGCAATTCATAAATTTGTTAATATAAAAAAAAATATATAGACAATTAATGCATTATCTTAAAATGCAACTGAAAAAAGGACCCACAACATTATATATTTATTATATAATTTTTCACTAATTGTCAATATATTTTTCATTTCCAGAAGTTTTATCCTTCACCTGTTAAATTTTTAACATTTTTTTTGTGACGTTATATTTTTATTTAATCACTGTCACATAAAATAAGAAGTATGGACAGCAACTAAGTAGTTTTTAAATTATACTGTTTAAAAGATTACTTAGCGAAGCTTTTGCTGGGATACAAAATTGGAAATGTTATTAACTTGTTCGTATTCGCCGACGGCTCATGACAAGTGAAAATATGGTAGTTGACTTATAAAATTTATATATATTTTTTTTACCCTATGGCTTTTGTACAATAGTGTAAATATATACTTATTGCGAAATTATTCCTTTCTAAAGATCAAATCTAAAATATATCTTATATTCAGATACATTTCCGAATTGGTTTAATTATATATCATCAACAATATCAGTTTCTTTGTTGGGTCTATATTCTAGACGTATTATTTTGTGAAAAACTTTTGTCTTATAAATGTGTTTATCCACACTCTCTCAACGATGAGTTTTTATTATTTCAATACATTAATCATTTCATGATTTTGCGTTTAATATTAACATACACTTAGTGCATTAGCTAGCGATACAAACTGAATCGTTCTTAAATTTTTAATATCCAAACTTCCAAGTTTTCAGGTGCTTTCCACAAAAATTAAGAATTTGGTATACAATAGGAAAACTCTTGCTATTAGAAAGGGCGAGTTGCTGCCCTGAACTAAAGTTAAGTGCGCAGGCATTCAAGTAGACTCCTAATTCTCCACTGAAGGTATCACTACTACTCGTTCCCAGCAAGAAAGCAATAGTCTTGTGGGGATCGATTGTTAAAATTAGGGAAAATACAGCATTTAAGTATATATTTCAGTTTGACGGCGAATTTACTACAATATAGACGAAGATAAAAACGATTTGTCATCATATTACGTTCAGGCCGTGTTTTTAAGATGGACTTAGAAGGACTAAGTTCAAAGTTAGTTTAATTCAAAACACTCCGTCGGAATCAAATACAATTACTAGAAATTATGATTGCTCAATATCTTAGTTAAATTTGTGCAGCGTATGGAACGTAACTTTTCTTACAATCTATAAAGTCCAATAAAGAGTTATTAGTATTGAAAATGTCTTGTGCTGCCCTCTAACAACAAATAATAAGATTTTACAGTTCCTTTGGTTTAAATATGTACATATATCTAACTTAAACCCGTTTATAAATTACAGATATTCCATATCACATTAAAATAGTGCTTTATATTTAAGTGCTGTGCCACAGTCAATCTTTATTTCTTGTTTTAAATTCTAAATAATTTGAAAAAAAAAAACCATTAAACTCCTCTTAACACATGGTCAACTACCAATCTTACGGCACAACAAGCTAAAAAACCAAAAATCGTAATTACCACAATAATATTATTTGGCTCAAAGGCGTCTACTAATTGCATTGACAAGTGGTAGACCATCAATGTTAAGGCAATAGCTGTCGTAATGCATTTATTCATTCATACGTACTACATTCGGCTGTTGTTGTTTTTTGTATTTGCTACTCGTATTGGCTAAAAGGAAAATAAATACAAATAAACAAAAGTAGACAAATAGACAAGAAAGCAAACAAACTGTGATAAATACGACTGTTATTGAACATTTGCAGCAAAACAAAACGTATGTATTTTAAAAATTTATTTATTTAAAATGTTTTCAAAACAATGCAACCAAAACATCAACAAGAAATGATAGACTCCTCTGTAATTTATAAAGAAAGACTGAAAATGATTTTTAAATACAAGACTGATTTTGCCACACAATATAATGTAAAAAAATGTATTGCAAATATATATTTTTAATAAATTCTCAAATGGTCTATTAGGTCATTTTAATTCATCACATAAAAATTCATTAAAATCGAACTACTTTTTCAGCCAGCCTTCGTAACAATAACTATCTCTTATATTTTAATGTTGTGATGTCTGAAACCATCGAGAAGTTGTAGAGCTGTAAGAAAGGGGTGAAATAAAGATCTACTAAATTGTAAAATATACAATGAGAGCGCTTTAGTAGCGACAGCAAAAGTTAATTTCATTAAAAGAATGTCATCTTCACTTTAAGTGAAAGATAAATATGTAGTTAAATGCTTAAAAGCAGCTTAAACACATACTTAAATAAATAATAACCATGATGATGATAGTTATGGTAACTAGAAATATACGAGTAGTAAAAATTTTATAACTAAATGGTTAAAATAAATAAAAACATGTTAATTTTTACGTAAGTGCTTATGGTTTTATAGGCATATTTTTTACAATAAGATCTCTTATTTTATGAGGCCTCATCATTTAAGTAAGAGGAGTGCTGATGTGGTTAAAAGGAAGAAAACTCAAATGGATAAAATTATCGCTTGTATTATTAAAGTTTAACTTTGGACTTAATTACTGGATAGAACTTAAACCCAGGATATGAATTTGTGAAATGAAAATTTATTTTTTTATATACCTATTGTTATTACAAATACAATTAATTGTTATGAATTCATTTAAACAAGAATGGTAACACAGACTTTCACTCGTTGCCGTGAAACTGATCAGAGTCTAAGGTAGATTACCATAATTTCGACAATTTAGAACTTATAAATTATATTGGGCAAATTAAAGTTGAAAGTAACAAAGATTGTTTCTACGATATTATTGCTCACAAAATTTATTCGATCATTTTTAATACAAAAAATATCTAAAGTATGTGTACATAATTATAATTTCTTATTATTAAGAAATGCATACATGTAATTTCTTATGTTAATACGTGTGCAATAATATTATGATAACACGCAATCAATTATGTTTTTTTTTTTTTTTTTTTGAATAGTGCTAAATGTCAGTTACACAAACATATTGAACTGCTTTCGATTTTGTATTAATTCAACGCTCTGTCATTAGGGTATTCAATTAATGGGAATACTATTTTAATCGGTTACACTTTCGATTGATGAATCGACATTTTTGTTAATGGGTTAACCGATAAATATAATATAATTTCAATATATAAAAATACATAAATTATTCCCGATATAAATTGTTCCTTATATATCGAACACAACAATTCTTGAACTTATTGGTAAAAGACTCTTTTACAAGTTGGAAAAAATATTAAAACTTGACTTATCCATTCGCTTACGGCAGATAGTCGAGAAGTCGAAATCTAACCATACTAGAGCATATAGAATTTCTCAGTCTTCCCCTTGTCTTCTCTAAATATATAAATCAGCACTGAATATTCTACAAACAAATTTATTTCCAAATAAGCAAATAAATTAGTTACCTAACGTTTATGTGCTGTTTCCTGAAAAACTAGAAGGACATATTTGCGAGTTGAGGAATATGTAATTAAAATTTGGTATTAAATCTAATTCGCAGATCTTTTATTAAATCATTTGTTATGCTGTTATTGGCTTTCATAAAATGTTTAATTAAAATATAGCAATTCCAGGGGGTTATTATGTAATTCGATTCGAAAGATGTTAAAATCATGTATTTTCCGAAAATTTCCGATTCGAATCGAATAGGTCCCCAAAATCTGTAGTAGATTCTTTTACGGTCGTTTATATATGTGAAAAAACAATTCATAATACACTTACAAAATCTGCTTAAAATAAGAGGAAAATATATTAAATTTGGTTAACCAGTTAATCAAGCAAAATTAATCTATTTAATCATTAATCCAAAATAAAAAATTTTCAATTTACTGAAGATATAATGGAACAGATTAAGCATTAGCCTATTGAATAACTTGTCTATCGTGCAAGATGTCACATCACTTTTTTTAGAGTATTTATATATATATATATATATATATATATATATATATATATATATATATATATATATATATTAAATACGAACAAATGTTAGGTGAACTTAAATATCTACTGCCACAAGTTCAATAAAAATAAAACATAATAACCAAAAAAGTTTGACTTAGGTATGATGGAACAAAAAATTCAGAAAAATGGGACATGAAAAAAAATAGTCAAACGGTAACACGGGTATTATAACAATAACATGTTTACATCAGCTTGATACATTTCTCGTATTCTTTTTCACAATAAAATTTGTGTAAATAGGAACTGTTATCACATTCAACTAAGCCACCTAATAAGTGGTGACAAACACAATACACATGAGCACTGATGATGAAAGGGTTGCGTCTATCGAAAACAGCTGTTCTGCTCTGCTGTGTAAGTTAAATAACAAAAACTGATGTTGACTTGCCTTTGTGCCTTGGAATATTTATCATGTCTTTCTGAGATTTAAATTAAAAATTTCGAACAATTAGCCTATAGAATCTTAATTTAATTAAAAAAAACATAATCATTAAATAATATAAATATGTATATCAATTGTATTGAAAAGCAGGAAACTATTTTTAGGTAATTGTTATGTTGCTTCGAAGATATTGAAAAATTTGAAACGTTTTTCTACAAATTATATTAAAAACATGCAGGTTATTATATAAAACTAATATGAAAATGCATTTAACTGCTACAAAAATGTATATTTCCATTATAGTTCTTTCAAATTACTCACGATGTGTTCGAAAACACGAAACGATAAATCATGAATATATTCATCACTAATAAATAATTTAAATGTGCAAGATTCACGGTTTTCCGTTAATACACGCATAGTATGAAATGAAAAAGGTTAAATTCTTTTTAATATAAATATATGTGTGTGTATTCCCACAGAAAAATATTGTTATGCAGTTTAAAAATGAAGAAAATAAAGAGAAGGTTATCAATCAAATTCCCAGTATTTGGGTTTTGAGAAATTTCAAATTAATTATAATGTCTGGTATAGGTCCGTCGATTTAGGAAAACTTTAAGCTACTTTTATGTTGGATATAACAAAATATTTTGGGTTATTTTCTAAGTATTTGCCGACGTCACTTCAAACCGACCGAAAAAAAAAATGGAAGCAGCAGTAGTTTGGTTTAAATACCTTATTTGATTGATATTTGAACTTTATTTGGATTTGACGTTTTATAGTTTTTGAAATTTTGCAAAAATCATTAATAAAATTTCAAAAAAATCTTTACATATCCATAAAAATTAAATCATAAAAAACAGTTTTAATGTCCTCAGCAAAAAAAATTGCTGTCACTATTTTTCTTGATAATTTTTTTTAAATTTAAAATTGCAAATATTCATTTTACCTATTTTGCTACCATAGATGTCCTGAAAGTAAAATTGAATAATTAATTTCAAAAGGCTGCGAAAACTTCTGTTTATTTTATCAAATAGTAATTTTTATGGAAAAAGGTTTTAAAACTCAAACTTTTCTTTCGTTATTATATTGCTCCTCCATATATTCCATACTGCTTCGCGTATCAAAAATATCGCTACTATGAAGTATTTTCAAATAATTTACAGTTTTTTTTGCAAAAAAGTAAAAAAACTAATAATAATAATAATTATACTCTTGTATGTGAAGGATGATGTAATTTCTTATAATGATTGAAGATTATAATCAGACGGTTTTGTACGCACGTGCAGACATTGTAATTACATTGAAGATAATTAATTATTTTTATTTTAATATAGAAACCTCACAAAAATCACTCAAGCAAAGTGCTGTGAATGAATGATTTAAACATGATTTTTAGCACTTGGGAAATTTTTTACAGAAAAGAATAATAACGTGCTATATTTTATTTATTGTTTTTATTTGCTAATTTACAGAAATACATATTTTGTGATTCTATGTTCAACAATTTTTGTACATACCATAAACTGTGGAAAAGGCAAAATTAAATCCAATCAATGGTTTTGGTAATATATTTTAGGAGAAAAAGTAGCCGGCGTTTGATTAGCTTTAATATATTTTAAACTCAGTTCGTTTTTTTTTTATTGTGGTATCCTTAATATATTTTCCTTATTTTTATTGCTCAGTTTTATTAAGAGTTGATGGCAGTTTGAAAATAAGTTTCACTTTTTATTTGTTGTCATATTAAAATCCAAAAAAGTAACTAAGACTTTTCAAGCTGACGGCAGCCGTTGCTAATATGCTGCTGCATGTAACAAACTTGCTAACTGATCGTCAATCAAAAGGCAACATGCAACAACAATTATAACGAAATAAACAAACAACGAAATAACACACTAATAATAAACACTTAAGTTAACGCAAAATACACACACTTGATTAGACCAAAATAAATATTTTTTCTATACAATATTTTTTATTTTCTGTTTTCAGATTACTTCTTTTTTCTGAATTGAGTTAATTTAAAGTTTTTACCAGTTTTATTTTAAGCTATTTCCGCTTAAAGCATCCGTTTCAGTCGATGTTCGTTTTAAAACTGAATTCGCGTTATTTCTTCGCTTAACTAACAACTTGTCGCCAACGTTGTTTGGTCGTTTGTAATGCCAGTGCTTGTAATATTACACTACAAGCCATCGTTTCTTCATCGATATAAAAGTATATTCGCATAAGAGTTTAACATGAACACACATAAAAACCCATCGATAATAATATGAGACATATGTACATATATATGGATGTATGTATGTACATGTAAACACATGCTCTAATCAACTTCCAAAGACCTGAACGACTCTTCTCCAAAACAAATTTGTAGAAATATGTATAAACACTTGCGATTTTTTCACTTTTTAATTTTTGTCTTGGAACAGCCATCCGTCTTTTGCAACAACCAGCTCAATTGTTCGAATACGAATATGTATCTAAACTTTGTTGGCCATAAAGCCTAGTACTCTGTTTGAATTTGTGGAAAATGTTGCGCAACATCAGTTATTTCAGTTTGATTTTTTTCCTTTTTAATTGAAATTTTGTTTTCTATTTTCAATGAGAAAATTTTTAGTGTCAAAAAATTTTCGTAGGAAATAAATAACATTCATGTTATTTCACATGTTTTTCATAATTAAAACAGAGTACTAGTTCAGCAACATTTTTCCACAAATATTTCGATTGAATAGTTTTTGTATGGGTTCTGTCAGAATTTCACATGAAATTTTAAACAGAATACTAGGCTTAATATTGAGCTATAGTATACAAGCAAAAGCTTTTCTAAATGCGTATAGTACATATGTTAATAAATTTGGTTGCACATTCATTTCGCACCAAACATGTGGGCTTCATTTTTAACTGATAACGATTTAAAATCAAACTTTTTCAAAGTTTTAGTTAGTTAAGTAACTATACCGCTAATGTAAAATTAAATGCATAATTATATTGAAAAATTTAATTTCATATTTAGTTCCTTTATTATAAAAAAAAGAACAGTGAACCTGCGTTGATTGCATTTTCATCGCTATGGGAAAGCTTTTCTTTTCGTACTTAAGAGTAGTCAGTCTCCCAGATGAATGTTGACAAAAATCGTCTCCAATCTCGGCAGTAGTTTTTAATTTTTTTTTTTATAAATAAATATAAAACAATGATTGTCAATTATAAAAATCGTAAGTAGACTCGGTCTTAGAAAATAAAAATAAAAAATTGAAACTTGATTTTGGTTTTTACAACGTTTTAAAAGAAAAAAAAAAAAAAACAAACGAAAATTTACTGTCATTCATTTGAAGAACAAAATTGATATGTAAAAATTCTGCTTCTAAGAACAGATCGTTCCGTTCAAATATATATGAATATATATATATATATATATATATATATATATATATATATATATATATATGTATGTATATATGAGTATATATGTATATGTATATATATATATATATATATATATATATATATATGTATATATATATATATATATATATATATATATATATATATATATATATGTATATATATATATATATATATACATATACATATATACTCATATATACATACATATATATATATATATACATATATATATATGTATATGTATATATATATATATATATATATATATATATATATATATATATATATATATACATATATATATATATATCTATATATATATGTATATATATATATATATATATATATATATATATATATAAGAATTTGTGTTAAATAAAATTTGTATTCCGAGTCGTTTGTTCAATATTTTCTACTTTAGAGATAGTGCTAGGTAGCAGGAATATCGATCAATAAATACTCTAAAGTTAGCCTTAATTTGCAAATAACAATTCAACATTTCAAATCAGAATCATACATACTTGAAATATTTGGGGCTATGCTTGATGGGTTCCTTAAACTCTGTAATAAAATTGAAAAATAATGTGCATCATTAAAAAAAGCCGTTTAAAAAGCTGCTTTTACTCTCAACATACGAATATACAAAACTTATATATTTCTAGAGACGACTATTACATAATAGTCGTGCAGCAGAACAGCTACAATAAATTGATTTATTATGAATTATTTCAGTTACATATATACATATGTATGTATATATGTATGTATGTATATATTTTAACGCACATTACTAAAAGTTTTATGAATTTAAATCGTTTCGCTTTTCGTATTTCTATACAAATGCCTAGCAACATTTGTTGCTATCGCTGCGTTTTAATGTGTTTTTTTTTCAACTAAAAATATTTTCTTTGGTGTGCAATCAGTTTCTAAATAATAAGCAAATTAATTGAAAATATTCACATTATATATTTTATTTTAATTTCTATATTTTGTGCATGTCATTTCAAGAAGATGCGCTGATCATATGATTTTCAGTATTGCAAATTTGCAACAGTGTGGGAAATTGAACTTTCTTGAGTTTAGTTTTTCTTATGTTGAATATTGCGTGAACTTGATCAGCAAGCTTTGCAAAAGCAATTTCTTATAAATAGCGATTTATCTCAATTTTACTCAAAAACTGTATATTAGGTGAAAATTTGAATTCATTTCCTTTATTTTTCTCGTTCTCAAAATAACGTGAAAAAGCTTGACTTTAGTTCGAGTTTTTTTGTGTTCCTTAAATTTTTAATGTTAATCCGGCTGATACTTTTTTCCCAAACTTTCAAAAACTTCAAAGTCATTATTTTTGAAATTCTATTCCATCAATTAAACCAAATTCATGAAGATTTTTCTTTATACATACATAATGCTATAACTTCTTAAGCAATTGTATAAATTGTGAGATAGCAGTCAAATACATCAAACTTAGGACACTTATCTACTCCTTATAGAAATAGAAAAAGAGTACAGAAGTGTTCTATTTTTGATACGACTACTGTCTTCATGTGACGCTGACAAATAGTTAGAGAATAAAGGTGATTATTTAATTTTTTCTAAATAAAATTATAGGTAATAGCGTTTTTATGTGATCGTGAGAGAATTTTGTTGTGAATGTCTAACAAAATGTTTCTCGATAATCAAAAAAGGTCTCATAAATAAGATGAACATAAACTGGCTATCAGAACCAATGCGGTTTAATATTCCATTTTTCCACAGTTTTACTGCACTGTAATATTAAAGTGTAATGACATTTTTAAACCTGTACCGATGTGCATAGTACGAGTATATAAAAAAAGTTAAAAATTTATAGAATACTTGAATTTAAATAGTATCATTAATTATATACTCCTTTTGTGACTGAAACTCTCATAAATAACCATTAGATATTTAACAAGTCAACAGTATGTAATAGCAGTAATATGAGTAAAGGCACATTTATATTACTGAACCTCGTTGCGTTGCCGGTGAAAATGCAAAGATGGTGTAAGTTTATTTATTGATAATGAACATAAAATATATACAAACATAAATATTTAAAACAAAAGGCAAAAAATAACTAAACACATGCCACATAAAAGATAAGGATAGTAACTCAATGGTGGGGATGCAAACAAAACCGAAAAAGAAATAAAAGTATGTAGGCAGACATGCAACATGATGTTGCGGCATATAAACTAATATGCAAAAGAGCTTTTGAAAGCAAGTGCGATGCAGTGACACTGAACAAGCAACAAGTTGTTGACTTTACGCATATTTAAAATTTTTTTTGTTAGTATTACCACTCTGGATTGTTCTTATAGTTGTTTTACTTGAATGATGTGCAACCCGTTGCAAGCATATATATATATATATATATATATATATATATATATATATATATATATATGTACATATATACATATATGATTTTTTGTTTATTAACTAGACTGTTGGTCACCAACATTTTAATGTATTTATTTAGTTGTTGCAATATATTTATTATTTATTTTATTGATGTTAAATTTTATTTAACTGTAGTGTAAGATGTCTGCGTTTCCATATCTATTTTGCCTTTCTTTCTTAATTTATATCAATAATAGTATTTTTAATAACTCAATAACTCATACCCGTTTCCAACTACAACTATTAAAAAATTACAACATAACTTTTATATACATATCCTACTAACAATAATAATGTATATAATAATAATATATATAACAATATAATAATATATATAATAATATATATAATAATATATATAATAATATAATAATATATATAATAATATAATAATATATATAATAATATAATAATATATATAATAATATAATAATATATATAATAATATAATAATAATATATATAATAATATAATAATAATAATATATATATATATATATATATATATATATATATATATATATATATATAATAATATAATAATAATATATATAATAATATAATAATAATATATATAATAATATAATAATAATATATATAATAATATAATAATAATATATATAATAATGTAATAATAATATATATATAATAATATAATAATAAGATATATAATAATATAATAATAATAATAATATATATAATATAATAATAATGTATATAATAATATAATGATAATATATATAATTAATATATAGTATAATATTATAAAGCCGAATGTTTGTGAGTGTGGATGCGTGGCTCTTTGTTCCTCTTTCACGCAAAAACTATTGAAGGGATTTTAATGAAACTTTACAATAATTTAGCTTATTCATCAGAATAACACATAGGCTATAATTTTTAAGGATATTGTGTAAATTGTCCAAAATATAATGATAAGTGTCAAGTAGGTTAGGTTAGGTTAGGTTAGAGGGCCGTTGTCCCTGGCGGGACAATCCACTTGGGTCCGTCAATTCGGTCCCTTTGTGATGCCCTTAAGCAGAGGACCTCCTAAGGGATCTCCTCCGCCGTTTCAAACCATCCTGTACCCCTGAGGAAGGATGATACCCCTGAAAGCTCCATATTTGCCAGGCTGTCTAAGTCTGACAGGAATCGGGAGCCCAGCGCCGCTGCCCTTACATTAGCAAGGGCAGGACACTGACATAGAAGATGGAGGACAGTTTCTTCTTCCTCTTCATCATTGCAGCTTCTGCAATAGTCGTTGTATATTAGACCCATCCTCCTCGCATGAGTCCCAAAGCTCATGTCATGTCGTGTCAAGTAAGTAGGCAAAAAATTCTACAATCGGCGACATGTTTTGGCGTGCGCCGCAAATATCGTTGAAGTTACACATACATACATATGTACATATATAATTTTGACAGTACATTGCGGGATATCTTGGGGGTAAAATAGGCTAATTTTATTTTTGATATCTCAAGTGGGTGCGGCACATAGCGGGATTTATTCATTCATCCCATGGCAAAAAGTATAACGAGAGGTTGCAGAACAATGAAATTTTGCACAGATCCTTTGATCAACTCAGTCATGAAATCTTTTAAGTTTTATCAAAGATGACCATGCCCACCGCATCCCGCCCATATAATCTGAAATTTTTTTTTCAATTTTCTAGAAGGTGGATGCAAAGCATTAAATGAAAACCTTTTGTACAAAGTCGAATAGTCGGGGAAGCCGGAAAAGGTCGGGTCCTAGTAGCTAGTATATATATATATATATATATATACTATATATATATATATATGTATATGTATATATATATATATATATATATATTTATATATATATATATATATATATATATATATATATATTTATATATATATATATATATATATATATATTTATATATATATATATATATATATATATATATATATATATATATATATATATATATATATATATATATATATATATATATGTATATATATATACATATATTTTTTTTTCTTCGCAAATCATGTCATTTCAATTGTTTTACGTTGTTGGTTGCAGTATAATTGAGTTGTTCTGTGGACGTAATGAAAACTATTAATATCTAAATGTTTTAATGTGTACAAGTTTAGCTTTTTACTTACGAATATATCGATGTACTTTCGCACATGTATAGGCCGGTAGATAGATAATTTGAATGTTATCCTTTATGTTGTTAGTTAATGTGTCTTCTTTTTCTTGATCCAACTAGACGGCAGTGCGATAGTGCTTTCGAACACTTGATATTTTTCGGTAGTTTGTTTGATAATTTTAATTTTTATTTTTTTGCAGAATAGCTGAAATTTTATGTATTTAAATTGTAATGCCTTTGTTAATATTGTATTAAAACTTATTTGATGTAATATACTCATAAATAAAATAGCTAATACACTGAAAATATTTGAATAAATCATATATTGAATAGTATTAATCGGATTCAAAATTAATATTAATATACTCATAGTTTGTTTTTAATTAATAGAATACACATATTTACATATATCGTATACAGAAATATCACTCCACAAAGAAGAAGTTTATTACAAACTTCAAACAACATAAAATGACATTTTAACTGTGAAACACAAATAAATGCATGCTGGAATTTTCAATTTCGAAACTCTGAATGCAAGATCTTCCATATATGAGTTTAGTATGAGTTTAGTATTTCTAAGCAGAAATAATTAATGATGGGAAAATTAATCGAATGCTTATTTTTTGTAAAATTAATGGAAAATCATACTTAAAGACGCTAATTCCGAAATTTGCCATAGAAACAATTTTATTTTGCTATAGTCTAAAAGAAATTTTGGTTTTACAATTTATATACAGAAAATGCAAAACGTCCTTAATATTTTAAAAATGTTACCGGAAAATAATATCTTATATATTGCTAAACTTTGCTCTATTTATTCTCTGTCGATATAGTGAGCTGGGCAGCAAGTGTAAATGTTAAGTAAATTTCATTCAAATTGGTTACAAAATTAAAGAGCTTTTCAAAATAATGAGCCATGTTTTTCTTAATACCAGAATTTGATATTTAGCAAATAAACTGACTCAAAGTATTATTTTAATCAAAAACGAAAACAAATAAAAATCCTTTATAATTGATTATAAATAAGAAAAAAAGGTTGTTTATTTTCAGCTGTTATTCGAGAATTGCATAATAATTATTTCAGGATTGTTTGAAATATTGGTTATGGCAGTTATCCATTTTGGATCTAAATTATTATAGTCATGTGCAATACTTTGTATTTTTGGTTATGATATGAAAAACTGCAAGATTTGATAGAATTTGGCATACAATTTTAATCATAAATGTTTATTTAATCTTTTTCGGTATTTTAATAGTTTTTTTCTTAAGTGTAGTATATTTATATGCTTAATTAACACTTAAATAGCGTTTAAGTGTTTCTATTTTTCTGTGCAACTATCGCATCTCACAACATGACATAAGATAGCGTTATCTGTGTATAATCTTACTTTTTATTTCATTTATAATTTCTAAAATATTTCAAACAAAAAAATTAAATCGAAAATGAATTAAAATAACACATCTGCAAATACATTCATACATGTGTTTCCACACCCAAACTACATTCCAATTTTTACACTTTTTTGTGCAATTTCGAGATGCATTAACAGCAAGTACTTTTTTTTGTAATACAACACTTACAATGCTCAGAAATTATTGAAATTTCAATTAAAATTTTTTTATTTCTTCTATTACTGCAGCGAATAATTTGAATATTGTGGCTGTTTAATAGTTGAGTAGTCAAATTTACTATTTGTTTGTACAGACATGCAAAAGACGTACATACGAGTAAATCTGTGATTTCTACTATAATATTTTAATTTTATATAAAAATATTTTAAGACATTTCCTCCGCAAACGTAATAGGTTTTGTGTTTAATAACACTACAAAAAATGTCAGCGAAAGTAAGAAGGAGTACGAGTATGTATGCCTTCTACAAGGACTTTGCACTCGTTTTTGTAGATATGCAAGGCCTGTTTTAGAGTCATATATTTTTACAAATGTTGTTAGTCGCTCTCGCTTTTTATGCCAGAGCCTTTAAAAGGACTTCAAATTAATGGCTCTTAGAAGAATTATTAGAGAATTGTTTTGGAAAGACCTTGAAATAATAAAGGCACTGAACTGCAGGTATTTAAAAGGTCTGTAGATTAATTCCTGAAATCTTTGGTTTGTTCTCTGGAAAAATAGGCTATTGTGGGAGCAATTTGCAGCCCTATTCATAGATTTGTTCACGGAAACTGCACATGCGCTTGCTAACATTAAAATTGAAATAACTGAGTTATGTGATACGCAATCTCTCGCACTTTCAATTTATGATCGGACAACATCATATTGTAATTTTTCAGATCTTTCAGATGAATCCAGAACGTTTGTCTTATATGCAATTCACTACACCACTTTCTTGCAATTGAAATTTCAGATCCAGAGCTCTCATAGTATTTATCAATATCTGTCACATATAAAATATATTAACATTTTGACAGGAGTCAGCAATCAGTTACCAGCTTTGCCCTTTCAGTCAATTGGAGGAACGTTCAAGAAATTACTTATTAATTGATCCGCCCTCGCATATTCCGAAAATAACTTGTAAGTGTCTTATTATTGATCCTAGATATAAATATTGCGTCTCATTAACGATTATTATGATGGTTTAACGTTTTTTTAGTCTTTTGCCCACATTTTTAATTCTACGATTTCAAATGGCAAGTGCTTTACGTTGGGGTATTGCTTCGGCTGGTAAAATAAGCCACGATTTTTGTGTTGCATTGAGCACTCTTCCACATGATGAACATAAAATTGCTGCTGTAGCTGCTCGAGATCAGAAACGAGCCCAGGAATTTGCTAAAAAGCATGAAATTCCAAAATCATTTGGTACATATGCTGAGTTGGCTCGTTGTGAAGAAGTAGGTGAGTAACCACAAGCCGATTATTAGGTCAGGTTAATATTGCTTTTTAAATTATTGAAGTGTTAACAGGGATAGTTAATCAAAGTCAATTAGCCTTATTGTGTTTGGCGTTTTACGCCTTCAAATTCGACATATTGTAATAGCTTAAAGATAAAAAGCTAAAATTTTCTTTAGTCTATTACAAAATGTCGAATCTGAAGGCGAAAAACGCCAAACACAATAAGACTGATTATTTATATGTTTACATATATGTAAATACATAAATTCATACGTATTCAACAAGAAATTCTTGGAAAGTACGATAAAATGTGTGTCAATATTGACGACAGCTATTTGACTGAGATAATTTTTTGCCCTTGACAAAAATATTTTTGAAAGCCCAAATAAAGATTTGCATCACTCAGAATCATTTTCTTTTGTACATTCATACAAATTTATTTAATAAAAAAAAAGTAAATTAATCTATAGTAGGTTAAATTTAATGGAGTATGACATTTCTGTAATTTTTGGGTTTTTGTAAGATAATTATTAATTAAATGTATATACATAAATAGATTGCAAATAAATGTAATAATAAGATGAAAATTGCATACATTGTAGCGATCTAAAGATGCCAAACACTTTCCAATCTCCCATAGATGCGCCTATGTCTTGCAAATCATTTGAAAACATGAGATTGGGCTTAAAGTATTTGCCTATTTTCCTTTTGCAGATGTCGTTTATATTGGCTGTATCAATCCACAACATTTTGAATTAATTATGTTAATGTTGGATCATGCGAAACATGTATTGTCCGAAAAACCTCTATGCATGAACTACAAACAAGCTAAAAAGGTGATACAACATGCTGAAATGAAAAAACTATTTTTAATGGAAGGTATGTGGTCAAGATTTTTCCCAGCCTATCAATATCTGAGCAAACAAATTGATAGTGGGGTGTTGGGGGAAATTCAAGAAATTGACGCAGAAGTTGGATTTATATTAAACCAAGTTGATCGCTTACAGTACGTGATCATCAAGTGAAATGATTTATAACTACTCATATTGTTAAAATCCATTTTAGAAAACAAAGTTTGGGAGGTGGCGTTTGCTTGGACTTGGGTATTTATACCATACAGATATCACAATGGGTGTTTCGAGAACCGCCACAAGCGATTAAAGCAAAAGGTTCTTTGAATTCAGAAGGTGTAGATGTGGATGTAAATGCTGAATTACATTATATGGGAAAACAAATATCCAAAATGCATTTTAGTTCCAATGCTGTTCTCAACAATAATGCTATTATTAAGGGATCAAAGGGACACATAACTGTGAGTATTTGCTGTTAGAAAATATCCACCTTATACACATACAAATATTTCGAGAGAAACTTAACTCAGAAAGTTTTCATCATTCATTCAATTTTTTTGCAAGAAAACGATGGTCATATCTACCCACTGTAAAATCGTATATCATTTTATTTTTTAATTTTTTTTTATTTATTTTTTGTAGTTTAAAGTCTGAGGATAATCCTATAAATCCCAAACATTTGGTAATTCGTAATAAAAATAAATTGCTCGTTCACAAGCCTTGTTGTGTCATCTAATGTTGTATTTTAAAAGAAAACTTCGCTAAACAAAGGCAAGTTATTTGTGAAGTATTTTTCTCTACTTACTCAAAAAAAAAAAAAAAAAAAAAGAATATAAATAAATAATAATACAATACAAATATCCCTATGGAATTGTAATGAAATCAATAGAAAAGTTTTGAATTTTGTGTTGACTGTCTTTAGAAAAACAACTGCGATATGTAAATACTATATATGCACATAAACACATAGATATCTAGTTATGTGTACATGCATATGTATGCATATTAAAATATGTTTATATTTTAAGCTCCCACAATTTTGGTGTCCCACCAAAATGATTGATGTCGACGGTCAAGAAAAAGAATGGGTTTTGCCAAAAGGAAAATATCCCACAAATTACAATAACTCGGAAGGGCTGCGATATGAAGCCGAAGCTGCTAGAAAATGTATATTGGAAGACAAACTGCAACATGAATATGCTAGTCACAACGATAGTTTACTATTTGCTCAAATTGAAGATGAAATTCGATCTCAAGTAGGTGTAATCTACTCTGAAGATAAAGAATAGTTGTCCTTAATTTTTTTAACAAGTTGTATTTGTACCTTGAATAAATTACACTATTATATGGTTATGTTAATTGTTGTCGACCTATTTCAGTGACGAAGGCACAGCACTATTCACTGAACAATTACTGGCAGTGACTGACACTATCATATACTACAGAGCAGGGCCTTCGTCGGCCCTATATCAAAAATTCGCCGGCTAAGTAAAGATTAAAATAGCCCCAATAATTCTTTATATTCTCATCTTTCATCTGTACCTTCCAGTTCAAGCTGGCAACACTTAGTATATCTACTTTGGGCGGTATTGCTATGAGAATAAAGTTTTCAAAATATCGGGAAATTATTCGTTTTACACCGTTTTGCAAATATGAAGCTTTCCAAACTACTCATGAGAGAGTGTCCTTTGCTCTGTATGTATGCATGTACGTCACTTATAACATTTGAAAAGCGTGAACGATTCGAACCAAGTCGCATTTTAAATAGTTTTTTTTTAACTTAGATTTCTTGTGAATTGGGGCTAATTCGAACCGGTAGATTTAAGAAATTAAAAAAAAACAGAAATAATTTTTTTTAGAATTTTTGTTTAAAAAAAAATATCGACTATATTTGAAATAAAATTAAAGAAGCTGTGGACCAATCTTTAAGACTATAGCAATACGAATTCGTCATAAAGTTGCATGGTTGAGCAAAGAAGTTGTACGTCCTATATATCTAAAACCAATGGGCGCATTTTGATGAAATTTTGCAACGGCTTAATGTTAGCTCAAATTATAACAGAAAATTCAATAAATAATAATAATATTTTTTTGCAAAAAAAAGGATAGCCTTTGAAAATACAGAAACAGTTATAGAAAATTTTTTTTGAAAAAATATGAACTAAAGTGTAGAATTTTAGAAAATGTCTGTCCGAACAAAATTTAAGGAGGACCAATCTGTAATACTATAGTTCAAATCATAACTGAAAAATCGTTATTTATTGATAATAAACAAAAAAAAAACTAAAAAGATCAAAAATGTCTCTTTAGCATGAATGGCAGTTACTGTTTATAGTAAAAGTAAAATCAAGAAAATAAATGATTTTTAAAATCAACACACAGCAATTATTTACAATTAGTGGCACATATCTTTTTAGAAAGAAACAAGCACTCATATAGAAAGAAATGATAAATAATAAATAGAAACTGTAACACTCTTAGTGGGAGTGTAAAGTAATTTTTACTACAAAACAAAAGACTAACAATAAACTTAGAATACCGAACAAGCAAGTAAAACGCCAACACGTACAATTAAGAAACGTATCACTAACAAAGGCAGCAAATATGCAGAATCGTTTGCATATTAAATACACCCAAACAACTTTTAATAAAAAGAAAATAAATAAAAAACTTTCATTGCACCAAGTTTAAATTTGAATGAAACTATTTGGCACTAAGCCCGTCGTCATATCTACATGAAAGGTAATAGTTTTCTTCTACTATTTCGTGTTAAGCAAATTATTTTCAAAAGCAATTTTTTAACTAATCAACTTATCCATCAATGTTTCGAAAATATTTTTTCGTTTAAAATTCATTTTTAGCAACATTTAACAAAAAATGTCAATTTGTCAATCGCTTGTCATAAACAAAATAAAAAATATATTTGTCTTGTAATTTTGTGTATGGATTTAACATACATTTGAAAAAGTAGCGATAACAATTTGGTTTGCATTTTTCTATATATATCTACATGTGTATATATGTATGTACATGTGCTGCATATACACACACACAATTTATTTTTGGATTGACAGTCAGCGCACTCGCTGTACGAGCTACCTTCATTTAATTTCCATTCATACTTCTATTTATCCAGAAGGCGGCAAAATATAATTTTTAAGCTTCCACAAATACATTAAAAACAAAAATGTTAAACAAAATGTTAAACAAGCATAGTTTTACATATTAATTTGAAAGAATTGTATGCTTGTTTTAGGTATTTTACTTTTTGTAAAAAAGATATAACTTAGGGTTGGGGCCGTGGATCATTTGTAAAACGCATGTTCTTATGTGTTTTTAAGATAAATACAAGTATTCTAAACTAATGCAGAAATCAATAAAATATTTAACAAACGAATTTTTCTGAAACGAAATTAATATAATAAATACTCATACTATATTTAGTTTGAGTTGGTTTTTTATTAAAAGTTTTGTCCACATTTTTTGGTTTGCATATAGAAGAGGAGTATAAGCAAGCTGCACTTAAATAGAGCTGTGCCAAATCGTTCTTTCAAGTGACCGGTCATTTTCGTTCATTCTTTGAGAAAGAACTTGTTCGTTCATTTCGTTCGTTCGCTCTTTTTATGAAATACGAAATGAAAACAAACAAACATATGATTCGGTCAATAAAAAGGAAAATAATCAAAACAAACAACACCAAATGCAAAAAAGAAAAAATTAATAAGTGATAATTTTTATTTAATTTAATTTTTATTTTATTTATATTTAATTGCATATAAACAAAAATAGAATGTGAGAAAAAAAATAGAATGTGTGAAAGGGTTGCGTCTTTCGAAAACAGCTGTTCTGCTCTGCTGTGTAACTTGAATAAAACTGATGTTGACTTTCCTTTGTGCCTTGGAATATTTATCATGTCTTTCTGAGATTTAAAAACAAATTTCGAACAGTTAGCCTATGAATCTTAATTCAATTTAATATAAGAATGTGAGAAAGTTTAAAAAGTTTTTAAGATTTCTTTTTCCGATGATGTGCAGTTCGGGACATACATATTTAAAGAAATCCGTGGCCAATAAATAAAAAAAGTGAAAATGAGCAAATGGAAGCCTTGCTCTGGTGTATTATGGCAAAGTTATAAAATTCTTTCCGTTTCGTAGCTTTAATGAAAAGATTATATGTAATAAAATATATATACATATGTATATATGTATGTATATTATATGACCTATTTGTTCGGCCATGAACGAACCCAAGTGAATTGAACTTGTTATCATTACTGCTGAGCCGAAACGGCTCAGTGAAGTAACCGGCTCACTTCGTTCAGTGTACTGAATCGTTCAAATTGACCCGTTCGTTCACGAACGACACAGCTCTACACTTAAATAAATACTTCAGGTCTAATTCATAAAAAAATATTTTGCGGCTATAAACGACTTGTTACTGGTTCACTTAGTTAGTCCGTTATTTGTGCATGTAAAAAAATTAAAAAACAAATTTTACTTAAAGTGAATATCAAGTCTTCTATAAGCAAATAATAAAAGTTGTAAGGATAAAATTTCAAGAAATATCTCAATGGTAAAATTTTCATCGTATTTTGTTTAAATCGCGGTTTCGATTCCGCACTCACTCATCTGTATAGGATCGAAGTTTTCTGATCTGCATTAATCCATGGCTGTGGTGGTTGTTGTCGACCTGTTTCAAGGACGAAGGCGTAGTACTGGCTGCTGAACATTATCGACAGCGATTGACGCTATCATGTAATAAAGGGCACATTACACCACTGGCGTAGTAAAGAAAAAAAATGGCTATAACAAAATTCTCTATCTTCATATGCTTTTCCTTTACAAGAACTTTTGCATAACTGAGTTTTATAATGGTAGAATAGGAAAAACATTTTATCTGTTGCAAATGAAATATTAAAAAATAAATTTTTAATTATATTAAAAAATATGAAAAGATGTGTATGGGCATTTCCTGGAGTGACGAACGTACGTTCGTACGTTTTTGATGTACAAAGAATATAGAAAACGAAACTTTTCCTAGATTTTTTTTTGCGCTTCGATATCATTTTGGTAGCTCTATATTTAGTGCAAAAGATGGATTTCATCGAATTTAAGTTTTATAGTTACAAAAATGTGGTCACGAACGTACGCAAAATAGAAGTCAACTTTGGCTGACAGTAGTGAAATATACTCGTAAAAATTTGCAAAATGTAATGGAATCTTCAAGAGTGATTAATTTATTTTAAACGTGTATTAATGTAGGTCTCTATCCAGTATTTAGACTATAAAATATCTCTATTGGTTTTTGTTTAATTGGCTTAAGTACCGGTCACGAACGTACGATTTTCCCATATGTTGTTTTTATTGTTATCATCATTCATTTTCCCATAAATATCTTCAAATTTCCTAAAAAAAAACTTAATAATCAATTTATAGTGTATGGCAACTTATAACAAGAAATAGTCTATTTTATTTAATATGAAATAATGAAATTTTAACAATAAATGTATGTATATGAATTTTTTTTTGTTGACTATCGGGCGGAAATGCCCATATAGAATCCAAAATATTATATTACGTTAAGCCGCATCCAATAGTTCGTCGACTAAAAGGGGTTAAATCTTCTAGCAAAATAATTCTAACTCTTAGTACTGCATTTTTCAGTTTTTTTCTTTCTTATATTCACTGACCAGTGAGGAAGTGGAATTTTTACTTAATTTTAAAGTTAATGCATTATTATTTCATTGAAACATATTTTATGCATTATTATGCAAAAGTTGATTCGAAAATTAAGGGTTTAAGTGAATTTTGTAGGGAAAGTAAAAACAAAGTAAATAATTTTTTTTAATAATTTGTGGCTATTATCCACACAAATTCTGCATTGAATAAAAGTATAAAATTTCTTGGATTCCTTTGGATTTGAAAGTTTTAAAACTTTTGAAATTATACTGTTGTTCCCTGGGAAAATTCGATTTGGGTGTAGTGATTTATAAAGATACAAATTATGTAAAAAAAAGTGATATCCCTAATGTACAGTACTGCTATTGCGCTGCAGACTGTAAAATAATTCGTGTAACCTACAAATTGCTAAATGTTCGACAACACACTGACGCCTCACTACGACTGGTAGTGGGATTGTTTAACACCAAAAGTATTCAAAATATTAAATATTATTTGTAAATAAATCATTAAAAATTGTTGGTTAAATATATTATTTTGGCTGTGAAAAGGAAAGTGTTGATAATATACATACATATGTATGTAAAAAGCATTAAACAAATATTTAACAACATAAAAAACAATAACAGCAATGTAGAAATCTGCACTTGCTCACTAACTTAATGGGGGAAGCTGTAACTGCAACACACAAATATGTGGCAATGAGAATAGTAACGAAAAATCAAAAGACTGAAGAAAAAAACTTGTTTTAATAAGAAATCACTTGCTTGTAAAATGTTCATTCACAAATATCAGTGATTGATATTTGTTTAAACTGAACACAAAATAAAGTCAACAAGTTAAATAAAAATACATGAACACACTTTAGACTCTCTGCCACTCATATTACATTACGACTTTTAGTCTTTTCTTTAGCATTTCCTTGGAATTATTGAAAATGAAACATCTATACAAAATTGAATTGCATTGAATCAAATCTCATCACGTCAATAACTGCAACTACCTATACATTAATAGAAAAGGAAAAATAAAGACTCGTTTTAGTGAAAACTTTACAAACAATGCGTCAACCTACCAACAGTGCATATAGAAATGGAAGGAATAACTTAACGACTAATAGGAATCATTTAATTTCTTTCAGTAACAATCGCTAAATTTGTAATGATCATTTCCTGCCGCCTAATCGAACATTAACCAATTATTTCTATAATTATAAAAAATATCGCCTGAACGATAACCCCACAATTTGCGCTCTTTGTCATTAATGTATTCTCGGACATTTAAATGGTTTTCTAATATTTTTTTAATTTATTTTACTTTTTTAATGGCATTAAGGAGATGCCCCTACTCATGCAATATATTGTGTCAGAATCATTCAAAGTGTTAAAGGCATAGTGTTAAAAGTTGAGAAGAAAGAACTTGTGGTAGCACCTTTATTTATTATTTAACTCCGACGGCGAATTTGGATACAATACCGACAAAGGAGAGTGCTATAATGTCCGACAACAGAAAATAAAATTTGCTTTCTTCTTTGAACATTTTGAACATTTGCTATTATTTCACTTTCTTCGAGAAATAAATACATAAATTGTAGCGTAATAGAGACAAAGAATTACATTTCTTTAACTTTTATGGTACAACATATACAGTATTTACATGCACACATACATACACACATCAATACATATGTATATACATACACATGTGTTTACAAAATCTAGTATTAGACAAAAAAGGATTGATTTGAGAAGATCACAGCACTCACACATGCCTACAAACGAACTTTATTTTCTACAAGAAATATTTTGTTGAGTGAGTTTTGTTTGTTTCTTAGAAATGGCGAAATTGCGGGTGTTTTGCTTCACTGTTGCCTCTTCTTGCACGCTTATTGGTTTTTATGATTTTTACACAAAAAAAAAATTACTAAAGATTCACTTTGAATAAAACATGTTAAAAACTATTATAGTTAATATGTTTTACTGGATTTACAAGTTGAAATGTGAAGAAGAAATACGGGAATTATGTATTTTGCATTATGTTTGTAACATTATTTTATGTTAAACCTTAAATGCAGCTGTTTGCTTCCAATAATGCTACTCTGAAGTTTATTCCATCATAATGTAAGTATACAAAGCTAAAATTAAATCTAATTTATATAAACGGACTTTCCCTGTAGATCAATCTTGCTTATAAAGGGTTATCCATTTAGTGCTCTCAACACCGCTGGAGTGGTAAAGTTGTCAGCTGTGAAATATTTACATTTAAAGTGTCACTTATTTAGTGAAACGTTTGCCATTTAGGAATATGGATCGTTTTACGACCGAAAAATCCGCCGCTATTCGGGGATGCTATGAAAGCGCACTTTAGTTTAAATAACAAAAAACTTTAATTTTTTGCGATATGACTATGTTACATTAAAGGAGCGATATATTATCATATGTTGATGCCAAATTATAAAGGACAGTTAGATATAGTTTAATTAATATGAACCATAAGATTATAGAGTACAACATGAATCTATTAGGATGTATAAAATACATATTTTATTTTTAAATATCATCTATCACTTGAAGTTTAAGCCATTAAAATAGAAACAAAACTCAAAAATCAAACTGGTTAAAGTCATCATGCTGACTTTATATTACTGTATATCACTTAATAAGGCGTTTTTAAAGTTTTAGTTCCTCCATAATTAGTCATATATGTTTAAAATCCAAACACTGAATGAATTTGACATAAATGGACAAATTAGCCATAATGGTCAAGTAGTATAAGTCGCCATTCAACATACACCACAACTGCAATGTTTTCATTTAAAAAGCTGCACAGTGGGGGGTTTGATTTAAAAATTTTTTGGAACTTTGACATTACACTTTTAATTTTTTAATTGAAATGCGTCACAAAAGTCATATTTTAGTTTTTTAATAAAGCAGGAATGTGTTCTCTGAAATAATATTTGGCTAAATTATATACATACATATATAAAACAATTAAGTCGTTCTTAAAAGTCGTAAGTACCAATTACTTTTAAAGCAGAAAAAAACGTGATTGATTCAAAGATTAACCTCATAATTCTTACAACAAGTGCGAAAATGTTTAAAGCCATTTGACGATGTTGATAAGCTGCTTGTAAAAACGCCATGAGTTCATAACCCCGAATTTAAGTAAAAATAACAATAATAAAATGAGTAGACGCAAGTTAGAGAATGAAATTTTATATTTAAGTGTTAAAAGTATGAAATCAAGTTTGGTCTGGGATTGAAAAGCTATAAATAGAAGCTGCTGTTATTTGTTCCAATTGTTAAAAGTTTTATATTTTTTCCAAAAATGTATTAAAATTGTACATTGTAACAAATTCATTCATCTTTATATAAATTAAAAGTAAACTTACAATTAAAAAGTAAATTTACAAACTTTAACCTAATTACATCTGCCTAAGATTTGATTATATCTTGATATTTAGGTTTTTTTTTCAAGATGTGTTTTTGTGTATTAATAAAACTTTTGCGATTAAATTGTACTACAGTCTAAATTAGTTTTTTCACCATTTATTCTATAAAAACAAATCCAAATCACAGAATCCGATATCGAACGCTATTTCAATACGTTTTGTAAACAAATGTCGAACGATATCGAATGGCGAATTTTGGAAAACCGACTAAATAAAAAACTATTTCATCGTGTAGACGATCAAAGTTTAGATTTTTGTCAGGCTTTTTTATAACAAAGGCGCCACAGTGTAGTAGTGATTAACGATATGCTAGTAACACAGACGACCAACTGATCATAGCATGCTTGTGGTGTCACAAAACAATGATCACTGTCATTTTAAATGTGTAATGATTTCAAATAATATGTATTTATAGTGTAAATTATTGATTTTCATCTTACTTTTTAAATGTTGCTACGCAGCATATTGCGTTTGCAATACTAGAATTAGAAAGCTTTCACTTTCATTTCACACTATTCTAAAAGAGTGGGTGGAAATATTAGTGCAATTTAAAACAGTATTTTTAAGATAAACACGTGTTATGGAAAATCAAATATTGCAATTGATTAAAGTATTTTGAAATTTTGTGTGTCTATTATTTATTCTGTTTACCGATATATATAAAATACGCAGCTTGCGACAAAAATAATACTTTTTTGCTTGTGGGTATTGCCCAATTTTTGAAATTTTCGAAATAACTTGAAAATCTCTAGTTGAAATTTCGGTGAATATTATCAGATAGCCGGTTTGTTGACAAATTTAGAAAAAATAAACTGAAAACTTTCGAATATAGAGTTTATTTTAAGATATTTAGCAAATATGTCTGCGTAGTCCTACTTCTTAGCCACTTCCCTAAGTTTTATAAATTCGGTCTCATTATATAAAGTTATGACTCATTCCTGCTGATATGCCAACATGTTTATCTGACGTATGATATTTTTTGGAAGCAAGATGCTTGATAAATATCTGAATACATATATGGATGTACATTCATAAATATGATCATATATTAACTAACTTGCACTATTTTAAAAATTATTAAAATTCTAAACAGATTTTAATTTCTTTCCTTTTCTTATTGAGACGTACAAATCATCAAAACACTTTCTTTTCTAATTATTATTTTCTTACAAAATTGTCAAATGTATACATATTAAAGAAATTTGTGTTGAAATTAGTGTCGCCAAACTTAAACAGTAGTTAATTGAACTCCATAAATACAATACTACTGGCGTACATACATGCATATGTATATGTAAGTAAAAATGTTCAATTTTACATTTGACCAAGTAATATAAAGTTTGTACCTAAATAAATTATTTATTCCAGTCAAGATTTAAAGTTTGCATACGTTCGTAACGAAAGACATATTAATTTCCCATTTTTAAAAAGTGTTTGCTGTCTCTCAAAGTTATTTATAAAGAGGTAGAAAACTTGAGGTTTTCAATTTCACTTTGTCATACTTTTGTTTTTATTTTTATATTATTTTCTATATCACTTCTTTCAGTTATTTTATAATACGTTTCATATAAGTATTTGGCTTGAATGCGTGTTTTTAAAATACAAGTAATAATGGCTATTATTTGTAACTTTTCCAATACACTTATGATTTTATTCGCCGTTTTTGGAATTTCCGTACTGAGTTATGCTTTTTATTGTATTTAAAATGAAAGTTTATTTTGTATGTTCGTACAAAAACTACCTCAATTTTTTTAAAGTTAAGAGTTGAATAACACTCCAACTTCAAATTAATGTGGCTGCCTAGTCACGTAGGTATAGAAGGAAACTCACTAGCAGATGAGGCATCTAAATTCGCCGCCAATGCTCCAATATTTACGTACCATTCCTTAAACGAAGATGATATCAAGAGAACAATAAACTCAAGTATCCGGATAACAAATGCTGCAGACTGGTCGTCCTACCAACACCATTATAAAACTTTCAATCCACTCGGAACACCTGCGTTATACCCGCACGAGTCGTCGCGGCTAGATATACAGAAATATACAAGATTGAGATTAGGACACACACTTTTAACTCATCAATACATTTTTACAAACTCAGCACAAAATACTTGCCACTTTTGTCAATCTAATTCGCTTCTAAATATAAATCATTTAATCTTCAATTGTCAATTTATTAAAACTGCTCAATTTTCACTTTTTAATGAAATTTGTCTACTAGAACTTTTAAAATGCATAAATCCTAGAAATATCAAAAGAGTCTGCAACCTCTTAAAACATTGTAAGATTTATAATTTGATATACATTAAAAATTGCTTAAATTTCAGGTCAAAAACCTCTGTTGTTAGTACCTACATATATCACTTTAATTTGTACTCATAATTTATTATGTATATAAATTTTGTAAATAATAATACTTTAAAGGGTTTTTATAAAATTAAATATTTAGAATAAAAAGTAAATTACAACATTAACTAATCAATTTTATGAGAACCCAATATGTATATTTTGCTTACAGTATTATTATTTTCATTTATTTGTTTAATTCATTACAGTAATACTATGCCGTCAAGTGTTACATGTAGTTTGTAATGCTTTTAATACTCGTTATTTTGACTACTAAATAAAATAGAAGTGTCACAATTTTTAAAATTTGGCAATATGTGAAAATGTTTCTATTACGCAAAATTATATTTTGAATTTCAATCGGATTTCAACAGAATATTTACAATAAACTACATAAATCTGGCAACCATTGTTTTTCATGCAAGAAAGAACCTACAGGATCAAGGTGGCTTTTATGAAGGTATATATATATATATATATATATATATATATATATATATATATATATATATATATATATATATATTTATATATATATATATATATATATATATATATATATATATATATATATATATATATATATATATATATAGATAAATATGCACATTACAATACACGCTTTATATACATGAAAATAGATGAGTGTGTAGTCATAGAAATAAGTAACCCAGTAAAAAATACATGGATTAATCCATAATCGAGCAATAAAGGACTAATGACTTGTTCATCCATTTGCGAGCTACTGAAACTTTTTTGTTGTTTATGCCTCGCTTAATACTCCACATAACTGTGTTCTATTTTTTCAGTTTAGTTTAAAAAGTTAAAGACGTATTATTAAAAAAAGCGAAAAGGCACGGGTATAGTAACACATTGTTAAAAATGTGTAAAAATTTAGTTTGTAATCGTCATTTAAGACGACTAGTTGAAAAAGAAATTGAGAAATTACTCCCTTTATACTCTTTTAGGAGACAAAAACGATTACTCCATCTGTCGTCATTTTCAAGATCAAAGGGAGTACTTCATAAGGAGCTTAAAAGGAGTACTCGTGTCTGCGGACATGCTGTGTTAAAAATCCAATGAGTTTCGGAGTTTTATGGAGTAATCCATTACTCGCAAAGGAGCGCTCCAAGATTACTCTTTGGATGATGCTATTTCTTACTGCGAAGCACGTTGTCTTATATTCATGATACAAGGTCGGTGAAAACAGGTACATATACATACATAAATATGTATGCATACATGTATGACGTATGTATGGTCATATTTAATTAAATTTGGACAAAATAGAACATGTTTACTTGGTGAACAGTTATGTAAAAATAGATTTTATTAAAAGCTCTTTTACTTTTCTTTGTCACTTAATAAATTATTATTATCTTTAAAATCCTCTTCGTCCTGAATTCGTTCCAATTCTCTAGCGTAGAGCTCCTTAAATGCTTCATATTCCGCTAGACTTACATGGCACACTTTCGTAGCAAAATTTTTCTCTGATGTATCGGTAATTTTATATAAACGTGGATTTTTTGACTTTTCATTGGGATCTGCTTTCAAAGGTCGAGGTTTGAAGATACCAAGTCTTTCTGTGAACATATGGCGGTATTTTATATGCATCAAGGATTTCCCCAACGCCTCCGATTTTACAATTTCTGGTATTTCAATACGCATTGTTTCTTTCATATATACAATTTTACCTTCAATGCTTTCTTCTGGCTCATCTATTAATGTGGGACAGTTCATAAGTAATTTCCAAACATTTTTGCTGGTACTAACATAGGAATGTAAGAAGGATATTTGTTTTAACAAACTCCTCTTATCATTGACATCCATTAGAAAAGGGTGTTTAGTAATCAACAAAAATAGAAAGTATTCACCAAATTGGCACGAACGCCAATTTTCCAAAGTGTCTATAATTTTGCGAGGGGAACGCATTAAAACTTTTGGATTCCCAGTGACGATTTGAAGAAAGCTATTTGTTGATAAACCGTGATTTAAAAATGTTTTATGAGAAATTTGCCACATTTCCGGCGAAACATTCGCTAAAAGAGATGTCGCCTTAATGGCTTCCTGAATATGTTCCTGTTGAAGGTTATTACTTTCTACTGCTTGTGTACTTTCAGCCGCCCCTGTAACCGATGAGGACGTTTGTGTCAAATTACGATTGCATTGATGCAACTGAAACACAATAAATTATTAACTATACTTAACATTTCGTTATTAATATTCTAACCATTAATTTATTTGTATATTGATGAAATTTTATTGTAATATTTTTAAACATCTTAATAGATTCTTTGCAAAGTAATGCAATGTGTCTATTACGAAAGTGCGTATAACAAATAAACAAAAGCACAAGTGCCAAGGCAGATTTACCAGGTACTCTCAGTACCGCAGCTGTATATTGAAATTTGTTGAGCTACTGTCAAAAGTTTATATACAAGCCACATAAAATGTTTTTTTTTTCTTAAATCTTCCTTGTTAATGATGCTTCATCTTCCTTGATTTTGACATTAGCTCTTCATTTTCTACCAACAAAATACGTGTGGTTTTTGGTGTTGTTTCATTGTTGTACTAGTAAGAGTACCTGGTAAATCTGCCTTGACAAGTGCTAAGCGTATGTGTTTAATGATGTTGCCAGCAACAAAATTTAAGGCCGTTTACACAGAAACGGCTACTTTACTCATGGCATAGTGAAACAAATATAAGGTGGCAATACTACTGCAACAAAAACAGCAACCAATTGAATTTTTGTTTGTGTAAAGTCATGTCCCACGTCAAAATTATAGCAACAAAATACATTAAAGTGCTGCATACATGCACGATTACTAGCAAAGCTTACATATACAAACAAGGAGCACTTGTTGTACACAAAACCTTAACTTCAATATAGCCAAGCAATGGTTGAGCAAAAAACTGTCATCTGCCTTGGCTACCACCTTTTTGTTTTAGAAACGTAGATTTACCAGGTACTTTCACTAGCGCAGCTGTGTATTAAATTCACCTTGGTACGTACCAAAGAACTGTCAAAAGTTTTTGTACAGGCTACATAAAATGTTTATTTATTATATGTTAATGATGCTACTTTTCTTGATTTTGACATTAGCGCGTAATTTTCTACCAACAAACTACGTGTGGTTTTTGGTGTTGCTGTTGAACTAGTGAGAGTACCTGGTAAATCTGCCTTGCTAACAAGCAGTGCTGTCAGATAATTTTTTTTCTTCCCCCCAAAAAAATTTAGAAACCCCCTAGATTCTACTTTTTCTTAAAAAAACCCCTAAATCAGAAAAGTTTAAGTAGTAATTTGGTTTCATCATTCTTATCTCTATTAAATTTGAATTGAGGTACTATCATTCTTACGCGAAAAGCACGAAAACACCCAAATTTTTATTTTAGTTTTTTGTAAAAAGCCCCCAAAAATATATATCTGCAATCTTTCTTTCTCTTGTAAGAGACGGCTTGAGGAAGTTTGTTACGGGTACATGTACTTCATTTGTTTGGGATGCAAATCCAACATGTTTTTTCGTATTTTGTTGTGCAATAAGGTCTGAAATTTAATTTTGCATTTATTGTCTTTAAAATTTTATTTAAAAATACAATACCTTTAAACTGCTGATCTGCTTCCCACTCCTTTTTATATTTTTGTTTATATATGTTATCCTTTTTTGAAAAAAAAAACTGTTTACTCAGCGAAGCCACTTTTCCCAAAAATATTGGGCGATTGTTCATTTGGGTGAAATATAAAATATAAATGTACAATTGCCCAAAAAATATATTTTGGGTCATTGTACATTTTTGTAAAATGGGTGATCGTTCATAATGAACAATCACCCAAGAACTTAATTATGTCAAAACGCCCAAGAGCAGTGAACAATCGCCCAAATTTACAAAAACAAATTTTTGGGCGATTGTTCATTGGGCGATTGTGCTTGGGGCGATTATTCGTGCAACCGTTTATTTCTAATAACTGAGTATTGAAAGGAGTTTCAAATGCGAAGAAGCTTCCGAAAAAGCTTAAGTCGCATGCATTTAAGCAAAAAAATTTTTGGTCAATTTTTTTGGAAAGGGGTACGTACCTCTTTGCAAAAAATCAAATTTTTGGTTGAAACACAATTTTACCCAATTTTGCCCAAAAGGCGTTAATTTCTAATAACTGAGTATTGAAAGGAGTTTCAAATGCGAAGAAGCTTCCGAAAAAGCTTAAGTCGCATGCATTTAAGCAAAAAAAATTTTTGGTCAATTTTTTTGGAAAGGGTACCTTTCCAAAACACAATTTTACCCAATTTTGCCCAAAAGGCGTTAATTTCTAATAACTGAGTATTGAAAGGAGTTTCAAATGCGAAGAAGCTTCCGAAAAAGCGTAAGTCGCATGCATTTAAGCAAAAAAATTTTTTGGTAAATTTTTTTGGAAAGGGGTACGTACCTCTTTGCAAAAAATCAAATTTTTGGTTGAAACACAATTTTGCCCAATTTTGCCCAAAAGGCGTTTATTTCTAATAACTGAGTATTGAAAGGAGTTCCAAATGCGAAGAAGCTTCCGAAAAAGCTTCAGTCGCATGCATTTAAGCAAAAAAAATGTTTGGTAAATTTTTTTGGAAAGGGGTACCTCTTTGCAAAAAAATTAAATTTTTGGTTGAAACACAATTTTACCCAATTTTGCCCAAAAGGCGTTAATTTCTAATAACTGAGTATTGAAAGGAGTTTCAAATGCGAAGAAGCTTCCGAAAAAGCTTAAGTCGCATGCATTTAAGCAAAAAAAATTTTTGGTAAATTTTTTTGGAAAGGGTACCTCTTTGCAAAAAATCAAATTTTTGGTTGAAACACAATTTTACGCAATTTTGCCCAAAAGGCGTTAATTTCTTGTGTTTCAACCAAAAAATTGATTTTTTGCAAAGGGGTTAGCCTTTCCAAAAAAAATTGTAAAAATTTTTTTTTGTTCAAATGCATGCGACTTAAGGCTTTTCAGAAGCTTCTTCGCATACGAAACTCCTTTTAATACTCAGTTATTAGAAATAAACGCCTTTTAGGCAAAATTGGGTAAAATTGTGTTTCAACCAAAAAATTGATTTTTTGCAAAGGGGTTAGCCTTTCCAAAAAAAATTGTAAAAAATTTTTTTTGTTCAAATGCATGCGACTTAAGGCTTTTCAGAAGCTTCTTCGCATTCGAAACTCCTTTTAATACTCAGTTATTAGAAATAAACGCCTTTTAGGCAAAATTGGGTAAAATTGTGTTTCAATCAAAAAATTGATTTTTTGCAAAGGGGTTAGCCTTTCCAAAAAAAATTGTAAAAAATTTTTTTTGTTCAAATGCATGCGACTTAAGGCTTTTCAGAAGCTTCTTCGCATTCGAAACTCCTTTTAATACTCAGTTATTAGAAATAAACGCCTTTTAGGCAAAATTGGGTAAAATTGTGTTTCAACCAAAAAATTGATTTTTTGTAAAAATTTTTTTTTGTTCAAATGCATGCGACTTAAGGCTTTTCAGAAGCTTCTTCGCATTCGAAACTCCTTTTAATACTCAGTTATTAGAAATAAACGCCTTTTAGGCAAAATTGGGTAAAATTGTGTTTCAACCAAAAAATTGATTTTTTGCAAAGGGGTTAGCCTTTCCAAAAAAAATTGTAAAAATTTTTTTTGTTCAAATGCATGCGACTTAAGGCTTTTCAGAAGCCTCAGGGTAAAATTGTGTTTCAACCAAAAAATTGATTTTTTGCAAAGGGGTTTCCCAA
The DNA here is from genome assembly GCA_951800035.1 of Linnaemya tessellans. Taxonomy (NCBI): domain Eukaryota; kingdom Metazoa; phylum Arthropoda; class Insecta; order Diptera; family Tachinidae; genus Linnaemya; species Linnaemya tessellans. Next base: position 106,906,544 of record OX637533.1, read on the forward strand.
AAAAAATTGTAAAAATTTTTTTTTGTTCAAACGCATGCGACTTAAGGCTTTTCAGAAACTTCTTCGCATTCGAAACTCCTTTTAATACTCAGTTATTAGAAATAAACGCCTTTTAGGCAAAATTGGGTAAAATTGTGTTTCAACCAAAAAATTGATTTTTTGCAAAGGGGTTAGCCTTTCCAAAAAAAATTGTAAAAATTTTTTTGTTCAAATGCATGCGACTTAAGGCTTTTCAGAAGCTTCTTCGCATGCGAAACTCCTTTTAATACTCAGTTATTAGAAATAAACGCGTTTTAGGCAAAATTGGGTAAAATTGTGTTTCAACCAAAAAATTGATTTTTTGCAAAGGGGTTAGCCTTTCCAAAAAAAATTGTAAAAAAATTTTTTTGTTCAAATGCATGCGACTTAAGGCTTTTCAGAAGCTTCTTCGCATTCGAAACTCCTTTTAATACTCAGTTATTAGAAATAAACGCCTTTTAGGCAAAATTGGGTAAAATTGTGTTTCAACCAAAAAATTGATTTTTTGCAAAGGGGTTAGCCTTTCCAAAAAAAATTGTAAAAATTTTTTTGTTCAAATGCATGCGACTTAAGGCTTTTCAGAAGCTTCTTCGCATTCGAAACTCCTTTTAATACTCAGTTATTAGAAATAAACGCCTTTTAGGCAAAATTGGGTAAAATTGTGTTTCAACCAAAAAATTGATTTTTTGCAAAGGGGTTAGCCTTTCCAAAAAAAATTGTAAAATTTTTTTTGTTCAAATGCATGCGACTTAAGGCTTTTCAGAAGCCTCAGGGTAAAATTGTGTTTCAACCAAAAAATTGATTTTTTGCAAAGGGGTTTCCCAAAAAAAAATTGTAAAAATTTTTTTTTGTTCAAACGCATGCGACTTAAGGCTTTTCAGAAACTTCTTCGCATTCGAAACTCCTTTTAATACTCAGTTATTAGAAATAAACGCCTTTTAGGCAAAATTGGGTAAAATTGTGTTTCAACCAAAAAATTGATTTTTTGCAAAGGGGTTAGCCTTTCCAAAAAAAATTGTAAAAATTTTTTTGTTCAAATGCATGCGACTTAAGGCTTTTCAGAAGCTTCTTCGCATTCGAAACTCCTTTTAATACTCAGTTATTAGAAATAAACGCCTTTTAGGCAACATTGGGTAAAATTGTGTTTCAACCAAAAAATTGATTTTTGCAAAGGGGTTAGCCTTTCCAAAAAAAATTTAAAAAATTTTTTTTTGTTCAAATACATGCGACTTAAGGCTTTTCAGAAGCTTCTTCGCATTCGAAACTCCTTTTAATACTCAGTTATTAGAAATAAACGCCTTTTAGGCAAAATTGGGTAAAATTGTGTTTCAACCAAAAAATTGATTTTTTGCAAAGGGGTTATAGCCTTTCCAAAAAAAAATGTAAAAAATTTTTTTTGTTCAAATGCATGCGATTTAAGGCTTTTCAGAAGCTTCTTCGCATTCGAAACTCCTTTTAATACTCAGTTATTAGAAATAAACGCGTTTTAGGCAAAATTGGGTAAAATTGTGTTTCAACCAAAAAATTGATTTTTTGCAAATTGTAAAAAATTTTTTTTGTTCAAATGCATGCGACTTAAGGCTTTTCAGAAGCTTCTTCGCATTCGAAACTCCTTTTAATACTCAGTTATTAGAAATAAACGCCTTTTAGGCAAAATTGAGTAAAATTGTGTTTCAACCAAAAAATTTATTTTTTGCAAAGGGGTTAGCCTTTCCAAAAAAAATTGTAAAAAATTTTTTTTGTTCAAATGCATGCGACTTAAGGCTTTTCAGAAGCTTCTTCGCATTCGAAACTCCTTTTAATACTCAGTTATTAGAAATAAACGCCTTTTAGGCAAAATTGGGTAAAATTGTGTTTCAACCAAAAAATTTATTTTTTGCAAAGGGGTTAGCCTTTCCAAAAAAAATTGTAAAAAATTTTTTTTTGTTCAAATGCATGCGACTTAAGGCTTTTCAGAAGCTTCTTCGCATTAGAAACTTTTTTTAATACTCAGTTATTAGAAATAAACGCCTTTTAGGCAAAATTGGGTAAAATTGTGTTTCAACCAAAAAATTTATTTTTTGCAAAGGGGTTAGCCTTTCCAAAAAAAATTGTAAAAAATTTCTTTTGTTCAAATGCATGCGACTTAAGGCTTTTCAGAAGCTTCTTCGCATTTGAAACTCCTTTTAATACTCAGTTATTAGAAATAAACGCCTTTTAAGCAAAATTGGGTAAAATTATGTTTCAACCAAAAAATTGATTTTTTGCAAAGGGGTTAGCCTTTCCAAAAAAAAATTGTAAAAAATTTTTTTTGTTCAAATGCATGCGACTTAAGGCTTTTCAGAAGCTTCTTCGCATTTGAAACTCCTTTTAATACTCAGTTATTAGAAATAAACGCCTTTTAGGCAAAATTGGGTAAAATTGTGTTTCAACCAAAAAATTGATTTTTTGCAAAGGGGGTTAGCCTTTCCATAAAAAATTTAAAAAATTTTTTTTTGTTCAAATGCATGCGACTTAAGGCTTTTCAGAAGCTTCTTCGCATTTGAAACTTTTTTTAATACTCAGTTATTAGAAATAAACGCCTTTTAGGCAAAATTGGGTAAAATTGTGTTTCAACCAAAAAATTGATTTTTTGCAAAGGGGTTAGCCTTTCCAAAAAAAAATTGTAAAAAATTTTTTTTGTTCAAATGCATGCGACTTTTTTTTTTGTCTTGGACCAGCACTCAGGGGATGACCCCTATATATGCAATGCATTGCGCTAGAACTGAAAACGAGGGGATAGTATTGAGGGGACAGATTAGGAAAGATGAGAAGATAGACAGTTGTTTTTGTAGCTATTTCAACCTTTTACTTCGCCGGCTAATTTTTCCTACAGGGCCGACGAAGTTGGGTGCTGTTACTCTGCTTTTTAGTACATGATAGTGTCAGTCGCTGCCAATTATGTTCAGTGACCAGTGACTATGCCTTCATCATTGAAACATGCTGGCAACAACTAACACAACCACGCACTAATGCTGATCAGAAGAATTAAACACAATATTTCATGACTCAGCGGGGGCTCGAACTCACGACCCTCCGCTTCATAGTCTCGTGTTCTACTACTTCAGCCAACACCACCCACGACTTAATGCTTTTCAGAAGCTTCTTCGCATTTGAAACTCCTTTTAATACTCAGTTATTAGAAATAAACGCCTTTTAGGCAAAATTGGGTAAAATTGTGTTTCAACCAAAAAATTGATTTTTTGCAAAGAGGTTAGCCTTTCCAAAAAAAATTGTAAAAATTTTTTTTTGTTCAAATGCATGCGACTTAAGGCTTTTCAGAAGCTTCTTCGCATTTGAAACTCCTTTTAATACTCAGTTATTAGAAATAAACGCCTTTTAGGCAAAATTGGGTAAAATTGTGTTTCAACCAAAAAATTGATTTTTTGCAAAGGGGTTAGCCTTTCCAAAAAAAATTGTAAAAAATTTGTTTTGTTCAAATGCATGCGACTTAAGGCTTTTCAGAAGCTTCTTCGCATACGAAACTCCTTTTAATACTCAGTTATTAGAAATAAACGCCTTTTAGGCAAAATTGGGTAAAATTGTGTTTCAACCAAAAAATTGATTTTTTGCAAAGGGGTTGTTAGCCTTTCCAAAAAAAATTGTAAAAAATTTTTTTTGTTCAAATGCATGCGACTTAAGGCTTTTCAGAAGCTTCTTCGCATTCGAAACTCCTTGTAATACTCAGTTATTAGAAATAAACGCCTTTTAGGCAAAATTGGGTAAAATTGTGTTTCAACCAAAAAATTGATTTTTTGCAAAGAGGTTAGCCTTTCCAAAAAAAATTGTAAAAAATTTTTTTTGTTCAAATGCATGCGACTTAAGGCTTTTCAGAAGCTTCTTCGCATTTGAAACTCCTTTTAATACTCAGTTATTAGAAATAAACGCCTTTTAGGCAAAATTGGGTAAAATTGTGTTTCAACCAAAAAATTGATTTTTTGCAAAGGGGTTAGCCTTTCCAAAAAAAATTGTAAAAAATTTGTTTTGTTCAAATGCATGCGACTTAAGGCTTTTCAGAAGCTTCTTCGTATTTGAAACTCCTTTTAATACTCAGTTATTAGAAATAAACGCCTTTTAGGCAAAATTGGGTAAAATTGTGTTTCAACCAAAAAATTGATTTTTTGCATGCGACTTAAGGCTTTTCAGAAGCTTCTTCGCATTCGAAACTCCTTTTAATACTCAGTTATTAGAAATAAACGCCTTTTAGGCAAAATTGGGTAAAATTGTGTTTCAACCAAAAAATTGATTTTTTGCAAAGGGGTTAGCCTTTCCAAAAAAAATTGTAAAAAATTTGTTTTGTTCAAATGCATGCGACTTAAGGCTTTTCAGAAGCTTCTTCGCATTCGAAACTCCTTTTAATACTCAGTTATTAGAAATAAACGTCTTTTAGGCAAAATTGGGTAAAATTGTGTTTCAACCAAAAAATTAATTTTTTGCAAAAAAAATTGTAAAAAATTTGTTTTGTTCAAATGCATGCGACTTAAGGCGTTTCAGAAGCTTCTTCGCATTTGAAACTCCTTTTAATACTCAGTTATTAGAAATAAACGCCTTTTAGGCAAAATTGGGTAAAATTGTGTTTCAACCAAAAAATTGATTTTTTGCAAAAAAAATTGTAAAAAATTTGTTTTGTTCAAATGCATGCGACTTAAGGCTTTTCAGAAGCTTCTTCGCATTTGAAACTCCTTTTAATACTCAGTTATTAGAAATAATCGCCTTTTAGGCAAAATTGGGTAAAATTGTGTTTCAACCAAAAAATTGATTTTTTGCAAAGGGGTTAGCCTTTCCAAAAAAAATTGTAAAAAATTTGTTTTGTTCAAATGCATGCGACTTAAGGCTTTTCAGAAGCTTCTTCGCATTTGAAACTCCTTTTAATACCCAGTTATTAGAAATAAACGCCTTTTAGGCAAAATTGGGTAAAATTGTGTTTCAACCAAAAAATTGATTTTTTGCAAAGGGGTTAGCCTTTCCAAAAAAAATTGTAAAAAATTTGTTTTGTTCAAATGCATGCGACTTAAGGCTTTTCAGAAGCTTCTTCGCATTTGAAACTCCTTTTAATACTCAGTTATTAGAAATAAACGCCTTTTAGGCAAAATTGGGTAAAATTGTGTTTCAACCAAAAAATTGATTTTTTGCATGCGACTTAAGGCTTTTCAGAAGCTTCTTCGCATTCGAAACTCCTTTTAATACTCAGTTATTAGAAATAAACGCCTTTTAGGCAAAATTGGGTAAAATTGTGTTTCAACCAAAAAATTGATTTTTTGCAAAGGGGTTAGCCTTTCCAAAAAAAATTGTAAAAAATTTTTTTTGTTCAAATGCATGCGACTTAAGGCTTTTCAGAAGCTTCTTCGCATTCGAAACTCCTTTTAATACTCAGTTATTAGAAATAAACGCCTTTTAGGCAAAATTGGGTAAAATTGTGTTTCAACCAAAAAATTAATTTTTTGCAAAAAAAATTGTAAAAAATTTGTTTTGTTCAAATGCATGCGACTTAAGGCGTTTCAGAAGCTTCTTCGCATTTGAAACTCCTTTTAATACTCAGTTATTAGAAATAAACGCCTTTTAGGCAAAATTGGGTAAAATTGTGTTTCAACCAAAAAATTGATTTTTTGCAAAAAAAATTGTAAAAAATTTGTTTTGTTCAAATGCATGCGACTTAAGGCTTTTCAGAAGCTTCTTCGCATTTGAAACTCCTTTTAATACTCAGTTATTAGAAATAAACGCCTTTTAGGCAAAATTGGGTAAAATTGTGTTTCAACCAAAAAATTGATTTTTTGCAAAAAAAATTGTAAAAAATTTGTTTTGTTCAAATGCATGCGACTTAAGGCTTTTCAGAAGCTTCTTCGCATTTGAAACTCCTTTTAATACTCAGTTATTAGAAATAAACGCCTTTTAGGCAAAATTGGGTAAAATTGTGTTTCAACCAAAAAATTGATTTTTTGCAAAGGGGTTAGCCTTTCCAAAAAAAATTGTAAAAAATTTGTTTTGTTCAAATGCATGCGACTTAAGGCTTTTCAGAAGCTTCTTCGCATTTGAAACTCCTTTTAATACCCAGTTATTAGAAATAAACGCCTTTTAGGCAAAATTGGGTAAAATTGTGTTTCAACCAAAAAATTGATTTTTTGCAAAGGGGTTAGCCTTTCCAAAAAAAATTGTAAAAAATTTGTTTTGTTCAAATGCATGCGACTTAAGGCTTTTCAGAAGCTTCTTCGCATTTGAAACTCCTTTTAATACCCAGTTATTAGAAATAAACGCCTTTTAGGCAAAATTGGGTAAAATTGTGTTTCAACCAAAAAATTGATTTTTTGCAAAGGGGTTAGCCTTTCCAATAAAAATTGTAAAAAAATTTTTTTGTTCAAATGCATGCGACTTAAGGCTTTTCAGAAGCTTCTTCGCATTTGAAACTCCTTTTAATACCCAGTTATTAGAAATAAACGCCTTTTAGGCAAAATTGGGTAAAATTGTGTTTCAACCAAAAAATTGATTTTTTGCAAAGGGGTTAGCCTTTCCAAAAAAAATTGTAAAAAATTTGGTTTGTTCAAATGCATGCGACTTAAGGCTTTTCAGAAGCTTCTTCGCATTTGAAACTCCTTTTAATACTCAGTTATTAGAAATAAACGCCTTTTAGGCAAAATTGAGTAAAATTGTGTTTCAACCAAAAAATTGATTTTTTGCAAAGGGGTTAGCCTTTCCAAAAAAAATTGTAAAAAATTTCTTTTGTTCAAATGCATGCGACTTAAGGCTTTTCAGAAGCTTCTTCGCATTCGAAACTCCTTTTAATACTCAGTTATTAGAAATAAACGCCTTTTAGGCAAAATTGAGTAAAATTGTGTTTCAACCAAAAAATTGATTTTTTGCATGCGACTTAAGGCTTTTCAGAAGATTCTTCGCATTCGAAACTCCTTTTAATACTCAGTTATTAGAAATAAACGCCTTTTAGGCAAAATTGGCTAAAATTGTGTTTCAACCAAAAAATTGATTTTTTGTAAAAAATTTTTTTTGTTCAAATGCATGCGACTTAAGGCTTTTCAGAAGCTTCTTCGCATTCGAAACTCCTTTTAATACTCAGTTATTAGAAATAAACGCCTTTTAGGCAAAATTGAGTAAAATTGTGTTTCAACCAAAAAATTGATTTTTTGCATGCGACTTAAGGCTTTTCAGAAGCTTCTTCGCATTCGAAACTCCTTTTAATACTCAGTTATTAGAAATAAACGCCTTTTAGGCAAAATTGGGTAAAATTGTGTTTCAACCAAAAAATTGATTTTTTGCAAAGGGGTGTTAGCCTTTCCAAAAAAAATTGTAAAAAATTTTTTTTGTTCAAATGCATGCGACTTAAGGCTTTTCAGAAGCTTCTTCGCATTTGAAAGTTCTTTTAATACTCAGTTATTAGAAATAAACGCCTTTTAGGCAAAATTGGGTAAAATTGTGTTTCAACCAAAAAATTGATTTTTTGCAAAGGGGTTAGCCTTTCCAAAAAAAATTGTAAAAATTTTTTTTTGTTCAAATGCATGCGACTTAAGGCTTTTCAGAAGCTTCTTCGCATTTGAAACTCCTTTTAATACTCAGTTATTAGAAATAAACGCGTTTTAGGCAAAATTGGGTAAAATTGTGTTTCAACCAAAAAATTGATTTTTTGCAAAGGGGTGTTAGCCTTTCCAAAAAAAATTGTAAAAAATTTTTTTTGTTCAAATGCATGCGACTTAAGGCTTTTCAGAAGCTTCTTCGCATTTGAAACTCCTTTTAATACCCAGTTATTAGAAATAAACGCCTTTTAGGCAAAATTGGGTAAAATTGTGTTTCAACCAAAAAATTGATTTTTTGCAAAGGGGTTAGCCTTTCCAAAAAAAATTGTAAAAAATTTTTTTTGTTCAAATGCATGCGACTTAAGGCTTTTCAGAAGCTTCTTCGCATTTGAAACTCCTTTTAATACTCAGTTATTAGAAATAAACGCCTTTTAGGCAAAATTGAGTAAAATTGTGTTTCAACCAAAAAATTGATTTTTTGCAAAGGGGTTAGTTAGCCTTTCCAAAAAAAATTGTAAAAAGTTTTTTTTGTTCAAATGCATGCGACTTAAGGCTTTTCAGAAGCTTCTTCGCATTTGAAACTCTTTTTAATACCCAGTTATTAGAAATAAACGCCTTTTAGGCAAAATTGGGTAAAATTGTGTTTCAACCAAAAAATTGATTTTTTGCAAAGGGGTTAGCCTTTCCAAAAAAAATTGTAAAAATTTTTTTTTGTTCAAATGCATGCGACTTAAGGCTTTTCAGAAGCTTCTTCGCATTTGAAACTCCTTTTAATACTCAGTTATTAGAAATAAACGCCTTTTAGGCAAAATTGGGTAATATTGTGTTTCAACCAAAAAATTGATTTTTTGCAAAGGGGTGTTAGCCTTTCCAAAAAAAATTGTAAAAAATTTTTTTTGTTCAAATGCATGCGACTTAAGGCTTTTTAGAAGCTTCTTCGCATTTGAAACTCCTTTTAATACCCAGTTATTAGAAATAAACGCCTTTTAGGCAAAATTGGGTAAAATTGTGTTTCAACCAAAAAATTGATTTTTTGCAAAGGGGTTAGCCTTTCCAAAAAAAATTGTAAAAAGTTTTTTTTGTTCAAATGCATGCGACTTAAGGCTTTTCAGAAGCTTCTTCGCATTTGAAACTCTTTTTAATACCCAGTTATTAGAAATAAACGCCTTTTAGGCAAAATTGGGTAAAATTGTGTTTCAACCAAAAAATTGATTTTTTGCAAAGGGGTTAGTTAGCCTTTCCAAAAAAAATTGTAAAAAGTTTTTTTTGTTCAAATGCATGCGACTTAAGGCTTTTCAGAAGCTTCTTCGCATTTGAAACTCCTTTTAATACCCAGTTATTAGAAATAAACGCCTTTTAGGCAAAATTGGGTAAAATTGTGTTTCAACCAAAAAATTGATTTTTTGCAAAGGGGTTAGCCTTTCCAAAAAAAATTGTAAAAAGTTTTTTTTGTTCAAATGCATGCGACTTAAGGCTTTTCAGAAGCTTCTTCGCATTTGAAACTCTTTTTAATACCCAGTTATTAGAAATAAACGCCTTTTAGGCAAAATTGGGTAAAATTGTGTTTCAACCAAAAAATTGATTTTTTGCAAAGGGGTTAGTTAGCCTTTCCAAAAAAAATTGTAAAAATTTTTTTTTGTTCAAATGCATGCGACTTAAGGCTTTTCAGAAGCTTTTTCGCATTTGAAACTCCTTTTAATACTCAGTTATTAGAAATAAACGCCTTTTAGGCAAAATTGGGTAAAATTGTGTTTCAACCAAAAAATTGATTTTTTGCATGCGACTTAAGGCTTTTCAGAAGCTTCTTCGCATTCGAAACTCCTTTTAATACTCAGTTATTAGAAATAAACGCCTTTTAGGCAAAATTGGGTAAAATTGTGTTTCAACCAAAAAATTGATTTTTTGCAAAGGGGTTAGCCTTTCCAAAAAAAATTGTAAAAAATTTTTTTTGTTCAAATGCATGCGACTTAAGGCTTTTCAGAAGCTTCTTCGCATTCGAAACTCCTTTTAGTACTCAGTTATTAGAAATAAACGCCTTTTAGGCAAAATTGGGTAAAATTGTGTTTCAACCAAAAAATTGATTTTTTGCAAAGGGGTTAGCCTTTCCAAAAAAAATTGTAAAAAATTTTTTTTGTTCAAATGCATGCGACTTAAGGCTTTTCAGAAGCTTCTTCGCATTCGAAACTCCTTTTAGTACTCAGTTATTAGAAATAAACGCCTTTTAGGCAAAATTGGGTAAAATTGTGTTTCAACCAAAAAATTGATTTTTTGCAAAGGGGTTAGCCTTTCCAAAAAAAATTGTAAAAAATTTTTTTTGTTCAAATGCATGCGACTTAAGGCTTTTCAGAAGCTTCTTCGCATTTGAAACTCCTTTTAATACTCAGTTATTAGAAATAAACGCCTTTTAGGCAAAATTGAGTAAAATTGTGTTTCAACCAAAAAATTGATTTTTTGCAAAGGGGTTAGCCTTTCCAAAAAAAATTGTAAAAAATTTCTTTTGTTCAAATGCATGCGACTTAAGGCTTTTCAGAAGCTTCTTCGCATTCGAAACTCCTTTTAATACTCAGTTATTAGAAATAAACGCCTTTTAGGCAAAATTGGGTAAAATTGTGTTTCAACCAAAAAATTGATTTTTTGCAAAGGGGTTAGCCTTTCCAAAAAAAATTGTAAAAAGTTTTTTTTGTTCAAATGCATGCGACTTAAGGCTTTTCAGAAGCTTCTTCGCATTTGAAACTCTTTTTAATACCCAGTTATTAGAAATAAACGCCTTTTAGGCAAAATTGGGTAAAATTGTGTTTCAACCAAAAAATTGATTTTTTGCAAAGGGGTTAGTTAGCCTTTCCAAAAAAAATTGTAAAAAATTTTTTTTGTTCAAATGCATGCGACTTAAGGCTTTTCAGAAGCTTCTTCGCATTCGAAACTCCTTTTAATACTCAGTTATTAGAAATAAACGCCTTTTAGGCAAAATTGGGTAAAATTGTGTTTCAACCAAAAAATTGATTTTTTGCAAAGGGGTTAGCCTTTCCAAAAAAAATTGTAAAAAGTTTTTTTTGTTCAAATGCATGCGACTTAAGGCTTTTCAGAAGCTTCTTCGCATTTGAAACTCTTTTTAATACCCAGTTATTAGAAATAAACGCCTTTTAGGCAAAATTGGGTAAAATTGTGTTTCAACCAAAAAATTGATTTTTTGCAAAGGGGTTAGTTAGCCTTTCCAAAAAAAATTGTAAAAAATTTTTTTTGTTCAAATGCATTCGACTTAAGGCTTTTCAGAAGCTTCTTCGCATTCGAAACTCCTTTTAGTACTCAGTTATTAGAAATAAACGCCTTTTAGGCAAAATTGGGTAAAATTGTGTTTCAACCAAAAAATTGATTTTTTGCAAAGGGGTTAGCCTCTCCAAAAAAAATTGTAAAAAATTTTTTTTGTTCAAATGCATGCGACTTAAGGCTTTTCAGAAGCTTCTTCGCATTTGAAACTCCTTTTAATACTAAGTTATTAGAAATAAACGCCTTTTAGGCAAAATTGGGTAAAATTGTGTTTCAACCAAAAAATTGATTTTTTGCAAAGGGGTTAGCCTTTCCAAAAAAAATTGTAAAAAATTTGTTTTGTTCAAATGCATGCGACTTAAGGCTTTTCAGAAGCTTCTTCGCATTTGAAACTCCTTTTAATACTCAGTTATTAGAAATAAACGCCTTTTAGGCAAAATTGAGTAAAATTGTGTTTCAACCAAAAAATTGATTTTTTGCAAAGGGGTTAGCCTTTCCAAAAAAAATTGTAAAAAATTTCTTTTGTTCAAATGCATGCGACTTAAGGCTTTTCAGAAGCTTCTTCGCATTCGAAACTCCTTTTAATACTCAGTTATTAGAAATAAACGCCTTTTAGGCAAAATTGAGTAAAATTGTGTTTCAACCAAAAAATTGATTTTTTGCAAAGGGGTTAGCCTTTCCAAAAAAAATTGTAAAAATTTTTTTTTGTTCAAATGCATGCGACTTAAGGCTTTTCAGAAGCTTCTTCGCATTTGAAAGTTCTTTTAATACTCAGTTATTAGAAATAAACGCCTTTTAGGCAAAATTGGGTAAAATTGTGTTTCAACCAAAAAATTTATTTTTTGCATGCGACTTAAGGCTTTTCAGAAGATTCTTCGCATTCGAAACTCCTTTTAATACTCAGTTATTAGAAATAAACGCCTTTTAGGCAAAATTGGGTAAAATTGTGTTTCAACCAAAAAATTGATTTTTTGCAAAGGGGTTAGCCTTTCCAAAAAAAATTGTAAAAATTTTTTTTTGTTCAAATGCATGCGACTTAAGGCTTTTCAGAAGCTTCTTCGCATTCGAAACTCCTTTTAATACTCAGTTATTAGAAATAAACGCCTTTTAGGCAAAATTGGGTAAAATTGTGTTTCAGCCAAAAAATTGATTTTTTGCAAAGGGGTTAGCCTTTCCAAAAAAAATTGTAAAAAATTTTTTTTGTTCAAATGCATGCGACTTAAGGCTTTTTAGAAGCTTCTTCGCATTTGAAACTCCTTTTAATACCCAGTTATTAGAAATAAACGCCTTTTAGGCAAAATTGGGTAAAATTGTGTTTCAACCAAAAAATTGATTTTTTGCAAAGGGGTTAGCCTTTCCAAAAAAAATTGTAAAAAGTTTTTTTTGTTCAAATGCATGCGACTTAAGGCTTTTCAGAAGCTTCTTCGCATTTGAAACTCTTTTTAATACCCAGTTATTAGAAATAAACGCCTTTTAGGCAAAATTGGGTAAAATTGTGTTTCAACCAAAAAATTGATTTTTTGCAAAAAAAATTGTAAAAAATTTTTTTTGTTCAAATGCATGCGACTTAAGGCTTTTCAGAAGCTTCTTCGCATTTGAAACTCCTTTTAATACTCAGGTATTAGAAATAAACGCCTTTTAGGCAAAATTGGGTAAAATTGTGTTTCAACCAAAAAATTGATTTTTTGCAGAAGGGTTAGCCTCTACAAAAAAAATTGTAAAAAATTTTTTTTGTTCAAATGCATGCGACTTAAGGCTTTTCAGAAGCTTCTTCGCATTCGAAACTCCTTTTAATACTCAGTTATTAGAAATAAACGCCTTTTAGGCAAAATTGGGTAAAATTGTGTTTCAACCAAAAAATTTATTTTTTGCAAAGGGGTTAGCCTTTCCAAAAAAAATTGTAAAAAATTTTTTTTGTTCAAATGCATGCGACTTAAGGCTTTTCAGAAGCTTCTTCGCATTCGAAACTCCTTTTAATACTCAGTTATTAGAAATAAACGCCTTTTAGGCAAAATTGGGTAATATTGTGTTTCAACCAAAAAATTGATTTTTTGCAAAAGGGGTTAGCCTTTCCAAAAAAATTTTAAAAAATTTTTTTTGTTCAAAAGCATGCGACTTAAGGCTTTTCAGAAGCTTCTTCGCATTTGAAACTCCTTTTAATACTCAGTTATTAGAAATAAACGCCTTTTAGGCAAAATTGGGTAAAATTGTGTTTCAACCAAAAAATTGATTTTTGGCAAAGGGGTTAGCCTTTCCAAAAAAAATTTAAAAAAATTTTTTTGTTCAAATGCATGCGACTTAAGGCTTTTCAGAAGCTTCTTCGCATTCGAAACTCCTTTTAATACTCAGTTATTAGAAATAAACGCCTTTTAGGCAAAATTGGGTAAAATTGTGTTTCAACCAAAAAATTAATTTTTTGCAAAGGGGTTAGCCTTTCCAAAAAAAATTGTAAAAAATTTTTTTTGTTCAAATGCATGCGACTTAAGGCTTTTCAGAAGCTTCTTCGCATTCGAAACTCCTTTTAATACTCAGTTATTAGAAATAAACGCCTTTTAGGCAAAATTGGGTAAAATTGTGTTTCAACCAAAAAATTGATTTTTTGCAAAGGGGTTAGTTAGCCTTTCCAAAAAAAATTGTAAAAAATTTTTTTTGTTCAAATGCATGCGACTTAAGACTTTTCAGAAGCTTCTTCGCATTCGAAACTCCTTTTAATACTCAGTTATTAGAAATAAACGCCTTTTAGGCAAAATTGGGTAAAATTGTGTTTCAACCAAAAAATTGATTTTTTGCAAAGGGGTTAGCCTTTCCAAAAAAAATTGTAAAAAATTTTTTTTGTTCAAATGCATGCGACTTAAGGCTTTTCAGAAGCTTCTTCGCATTTGAAACTCCTTTTAATACTCAGTTATTAGAAATAAACGCCTTTTAGGCAAAATTGGGTAAAATTGTGTTTCAACCAAAAAATTGATTTTTTGCAAAAGGGTTAGCCTTTCCAAAAAAAATTGTAAAAAATTTTTTTTGTTCAAATGCATGCGACTTAAGGCTTTTCAGAAGCTTCTTCGCATTCGAAACTCCTTTTAATTCTCAGTTATTAGAAATAAACGCCTTTTAGGCAAAATTGGGTAAAATTGTGTTTCAACCAAAAAATTGATTTTTTGCAAAGGGGTTAGCCTCTCAAAAAAATTTAAAAAAATTTTTTTTTGTTCAAATGCATGCGACTTAAGGCTTTTCAGAAGCTTCTTCGCATTCGAAACTCCTTTTAATACTCAGTTATTAGAAATAAACGCCTTTTAGGCAAAATTGGGTAAAATTGTGTTTCAACCAAAAAATTGATTTTTTGCAAAGGGGTTAGCCTTTCCAAAAAAAATTGTAAAAAATTTTTTTTGTTCAAATGCATGCGACTTAAGGCTTTTCAGAAGCTTCTTCGCATTCGAAACTCCTTTTAATTCTCAGTTATTAGAAATAAACGCCTTTTAGGCAAAATTGGGTAAAATTGTGTTTCAACCAAAAAATTGATTTTTTGCAAAGGGGTTAGCCTTTCCAAAAAAAATTGTAAAAAATTTTTTTTTTTCAAATGCATGCGACTTAAGGCTTTTCAGAAGCTTCTTCGCATTCGAAACTCCTTTTAATACTCAGTTATTAGAAATAAACGCCTTTTAGGCAAAATTGGGTAAAATTGTGTTTCAACCAAAAAATTGATTTTTGGCAAAGGGGTTAGCCTTTCCAAAAAAAATTGTAAAAAATTTTTTTTGTTCAAATGCATGCGACTTAAGGCTTTTCAGAAGCTTCTTCGCATTTGAAACTCCTTTTAATACTCAGTTATTAGAAATAAACGCCTTTTAGGCAAAATTGGGTAAAATTGTGTTTTAACCAAAAAATTGATTTTTTGCAAAGGGGTTAGCCTTTCCAAAAAAAATTGTAAAAAATTTTTTTTGTTCAAATGCATGCGACTTAAGGCTTTTCAGAAGCTTCTTCGCATTCGAAACTCCTTTTAATACTCAGTTATTAGAAATAAACGCCTTTTAGGCAAAATTGGGTAAAATTGTGTTTCAACCAAAAAATTGATTTTTTGCAGAGGGGTTAGCCTTTCCAAAAAAAATTGTAAAACATTTTTTTTGTTCAAATGCATGCGACTTAAGGCTTTTCAGAAGCTTCTTCGCATTTGAAACTCCTCTTAATACTCAGTTATTAGAAATAAACGCCTTTTAGGCAAAATTGGGTAAAATTGTGTTTCAACAAAAAAATTGATTTTTTGCAAAGGGGTTAGCCTTTCCAAAAAAAATTTTAAAAAATTTTTTTTGTTCAAATGCATGCGACTTAAGGCTTTTCAGAAGCTTCTTCGCATTTGAAACTCCTTTTAATACTCAGTTATTAGAAATAAACGCCTTTTAGGCAAAATTGGGTAAAATTGTGTTTCAACCAAAAAATTGATTTTTTTTTGAGCCTTTCCAAAAAAAATTGTAAAAAATTTTTTTTGTTCAAATGCATGCGACTTAAGGCTTTTCAGAAGCTTCTTCGCATTTGAAACTCCTTTTAATACTCAGTTATTAGAAATAAACGCCTTTTAGGCAAAATTGGGTAAAATTGTGTTTTAACCAAAAAATTGATTTTTTGCAAAGGGGTTAGCCTTTCCAAAAAAAATTGTAAAAAATTTTTTTTGTTCAAATGCATGCGACTTAAGGCTTTTCAGAAGCTTCTTCGCATTCGAAACTCCTTTTAATACTCAGTTATTAGAAATAAACGCCTTTTAGGCAAAATTGGGTAAAATTGTGTTTCAACCAAAAAATTGATTTTTTGCAGAGGGGTTAGCCTTTCCAAAAAAAATTGTAAAACATTTTTTTTGTTCAAATGCATGCGACTTAAGGCTTTTCAGAAGCTTCTTCGCATTTGAAACTCCTCTTAATACTCAGTTATTAGAAATAAACGCCTTTTAGGCAAAATTGGGTAAAATTGTGTTTCAACCAAAAAATTGATTTTTTTTTGAGCCTTTCCAAAAAAAATTGTAAAAAATTTTTTTTGTTCAAATGCATGCGACTTAAGGCTTTTCAGAAGCTTCTTCGCATTCGAAACTCCTTTTAATACTCAGTTATTAGAAATAAACGCCTTTTAGGCAAAATTGGGTAAAATTGTGTTTGAACCAAAAAATTTATTTTTTGCAAAGGGGTTAGCCTTTCCAAAAAAAATTGTAAAAATTTTTTTTGTTCAAATGCATGCGACTTAAGGCTTTTCAGAAGCTTCTTCGCATTCGAAACTCCTTTTAATTCTCAGTTATTAGAAATAAACGCCTTTTAGGCAAAATTGGGTAAAATTGTGTTTCAACCAAAAAATTGATTTTTTGCAAAGGGGTTAGCCTTTCCAAAAAAAATTGTAAAAAATTTTTTTTTTTCAAATGCATGCGACTTAAGGCTTTTCAGAAGCTTCTTCGCATTTGAAACTCCTGTTAATACTCAGTTATTAGAAATAAACGCCTTTTAGGCAAAATTGGGTAAAATTGTGTTTTAACCAAAAAATTGATTTTTTGCAAAGGGGTTAGCCTTTCCAAAAAAAATTGTAAAAAATTTTTTTTGTTCAAATGCATGCGACTTAAGACTTTTCAGAAGCTTCTTCGCATTCGAAACTCCTTTTAATACTCAGTTATTAGAAATAAACGCCTTTTAGGCAAAATTGGGTAAAATTGTGTTTCAACCAAAAAATTGATTTTTTGCAAAAGGGTTAGCCTTTCCAAAAAAAATTGTAAAAAATTTTTTTTGTTCAAATGCATGCGACTTAAGGCTTTTCAGAAGCTTCTTCGCATTCGAAACTCCTTTTAATTCTCAGTTATTAGAAATAAACGCCTTTTAGGCAAAATTGGGTAAAATTGTGTTTCAACCAAAAAATTGATTTTTTGCAAAGGGGTTAGCCTTTCCAAAAAAAATTGTAAAAAATTTTTTTTGTTCAAATGCATGCGACTTAAGGCTTTTCAGAAGCTTCTTCGCATTCGAAACTCCTTTTAATACTCAGTTATTAGAAATAAACGCCTTTTAGGCAAAATTGGGTAAAATTGTGTTTCAACCAAAAAATTGATTTTTTGCAGAGGGGTTAGCCTTTCCAAAAAAAATTGTAAAACATTTTTTTTGTTCAAATGCATGCGACTTAAGGCTTTTCAGAAGCTTCTTCGCATTCGAAACTCCTTTTAATACTCAGTTATTAGAAATAAACGCCTTTTAGGCAAAATTGGGTAAAATTGTGTTTCAACCAAAAAATTTATTTTTTGCAAAGGGGTTAGCCTTTCCAAAAAAAATTGTAAAAAATTTTTTTTGTTCAAATGCATGCGACTTAAGGCTTTTCAGAAGCTTCTTCGCATTCGAAACTCCTTTTAATACTCAGTTATTAGAAATAAACGCCTTTTAGGCAAAATTGGGTAATATTGTGTTTCAACCAAAAAATTGATTTTTTGCAAAGGGGTTAGCCTTTCCAAAAAAATTTTAAAAAATTTTTTTTGTTCAAATGCATGCGACTTAAGGCTTTTCAGAAGCTTCTTCGCATTTGAAACTCCTTTTAATACTCAGTTATTAGAAATAAACGCCTTTTAGGCAAAATTGGGTAAAATTGTGTTTCAACAAAAAAATTGATTTTTTGCAAAGGGGTTAGCCTTTCCAAAAAAAATTTTAAAAAATTTTTTTTGTTCAAATGCATGCGACTTAAGGCTTTTCAGAAGCTTCTTCGCATTTGAAACTCCTTTTAATACTCAGTTATTAGAAATAAACGCCTTTTAGGCAAAATTGGGTAAAATTGTGTTTCAACCAAAAAATTGATTTTTTTTTGAGCCTTTCCAAAAAAAATTGTAAAAAATTTTTTTTGTTCAAATGCATGCGACTTAAGGCTTTTCAGAAGCTTCTTCGCATTCGAAACTCCTTTTAATACTCAGTTATTAGAAATAAACGCCTTTTAGGCAAAATTGGGTAAAATTGTGTTTGAACCAAAAAATTTATTTTTTGCAAAGGGGTTAGCCTTTCCAAAAAAAATTGTAAAAATTTTTTTTGTTCAAATGCATGCGACTTAAGGCTTTTCAGAAGCTTCTTCGCATTCGAAACTCCTTTTAATTCTCAGTTATTAGAAATAAACGCCTTTTAGGCAAAATTGGGTAAAATTGTGTTTCAACCAAAAAATTGATTTTTTGCAAAGGGGTTAGCCTTTCCAAAAAAAATTGTAAAAAATTTTTTTTTTTCAAATGCATGCGACTTAAGGCTTTTCAGAAGCTTCTTCGCATTTGAAACTCCTGTTAATACTCAGTTATTAGAAATAAACGCCTTTTAGGCAAAATTGGGTAAAATTGTGTTTTAACCAAAAAATTGATTTTTTGCAAAGGGGTTAGCCTTTCCAAAAAAAATTGTAAAAAATTTTTTTTGTTCAAATGCATGCGACTTAAGACTTTTCAGAAGCTTCTTCGCATTCGAAACTCCTTTTAATACTCAGTTATTAGAAATAAACGCCTTTTAGGCAAAATTGGGTAAAATTGTGTTTCAACCAAAAAATTGATTTTTTGCAAAAGGGTTAGCCTTTCCAAAAAAAATTGTAAAAAATTTTTTTTGTTCAAATGCATGCGACTTAAGGCTTTTCAGAAGCTTCTTCGCATTCGAAACTCCTTTTAATTCTCAGTTATTAGAAATAAACGCCTTTTAGGCAAAATTGGGTAAAATTGTGTTTCAACCAAAAAATTGATTTTTTGCAAAGGGGTTAGCCTTTCCAAAAAAAATTGTAAAAAATTTTTTTTGTTCAAATGCATGCGACTTAAGGCTTTTCAGAAGCTTCTTCGCATTTGAAACTCCTTTTAATACTCAGTTATTAGAAATAAACGCCTTTTAGGCAAAATTGGGTAAAATTTGTGTTTTAACCAAAAAATTGATTTTTTGCAAAGGGGTTAGCCTTTCCAAAAAAAATTGTAAAAAATTTTTTTTGTTCAAATGCATGCGACTTAAGGCTTTTCAGAAGCTTCTTCGCATTCGAAACTCCTTTTAATACTCAGTTATTAGAAATAAACGCCTTTTAGGCAAAATTGGGTAAAATTGTGTTTCAACCAAAAAATTGATTTTTTGCAGAGGGGTTAGCCTTTCCAAAAAAAATTGTAAAACATTTTTTTTGTTCAAATGCATGCGACTTAAGGCTTTTCAGAAGCTTCTTCGCATTCGAAACTCCTTTTAATACTCAGTTATTAGAAATAAACGCCTTTTAGGCAAAATTGGGTAAAATTGTGTTTCAACCAAAAAATTTATTTTTTGCAAAGGGGTTAGCCTTTCCAAAAAAAATTGTAAAAAATTTTTTTTGTTCAAATGCATGCGACTTAAGGCTTTTCAGAAGCTTCTTCGCATTCGAAACTCCTTTTAATACTCAGTTATTAGAAATAAACGCCTTTTAGGCAAAATTGGGTAATATTGTGTTTCAACCAAAAAATTGATTTTTTGCAAAGGGGTTAGCCTTTCCAAAAAAATTGTAAAAAATTTTTTTTGTTCAAATGCATGCGACTTAAGGCTTTTCAGAAGCTTCTTCGCATTTGAAACTCCTTTTAATACTCAGTTATTAGAAATAAACGCCTTTTAGGCAAAATTGGGTAAAATTGTGTTTCAACAAAAAAATTGATTTTTTGCAAAGGGGTTAGCCTTTCCAAAAAAAATTGTAAAAAATTTTTTTTGTTCAAATGCATGCGACTTAAGGCTTTTCAGAAGCTTCTTCGCATTTGAAACTCCTTTTAATACTCAGTTATTAGAAATAAACGCCTTTTAGGCAAAATTGGGTAAAATTGTGTTTCAACCAAAAAATTGATTTTTTGCAAAAAAAATTGTAAAAAATTTGTTTTGTTCAAATGCATGCGACTTAAGGCTTTTCAGAAGCTTCTTCGCATTCGAAACTCCTTTTAATACTCAGTTATTAGAAATAAACGCCTTTTAGGCAAAATTGGGTAAAATTGTGTTTGAACCAAAAAATTTATTTTTTGCAAAGGGGTTAGCCTTTCCAAAAAAAATTTTAAAAATTTTTTTTGTTCAAATGCATGCGACTTAAGGCTTTTCAGAAGCTTCTTCGCATTCGAAACTCCTTTTAATTCTCAGTTATTAAAAAATAAACGCCTTTTAGGCAAAATTGGGTAAAATTGTGTTTCAACCAAAAAATTGATTTTTTGCAAAGGGGTTAGCCTTTCCAAAAAAAATTGTAAAAAATTTTTTTTTTTCAAATGCATGCGACTTAAGGCTTTTCAGAAGCTTCTTCGCATTCGAAACTCCTTTTAATACTCAGTTATTAGAAATAAACGCCTTTTAGGCAAAATTGGGTAAAATTGTGTTTCAACCAAAAAATTGATTTTTTGCAAAGGGGTTAGCCTTTCCAAAAAAAATTGTAAAAAATTTTTTTTTTTCAAATGCATGCGACTTAAGGCTTTTCAGAAGCTTCTTCGCATTTGAAACTCCTGTTAATACTCAGTTATTAGAAATAAACGCCTTTTAGGCAAAATTGGGTAAAATTGTGTTTCAACCAAAAAATTGATTTTTGGCAAAGGGGTTAGCCTTTCCAAAAAAAATTGTAAAAAATTTTTTTTGTTCAAATGCATGCGACTTAAGGCTTTTCAGAAGCTTCTTCGCATTTGAAACTCCTTTTAATACTCAGTTATTAGAAATAAACGCCTTTTAGGCAAAATTGGGTAAAATTGTGTTTTAACCAAAAAATTGATTTTTTGCAAAGGGGTTAGCCTTTCCAAAAAAAATTGTAAAAAATTTTTTTTGTTCAAATGCATGCGACTTAAGGCTTTTCAGAAGCTTCTTCGCATTCGAAACTCCTTTTAATACTTAGTTATTAGAAATAAACGCCTTTTAGGCAAAATTGGGTAAAATTGTGTTTCAACCAAAAAATTGATTTTTTGCAGAGGGGTTAGCCTTTCCAAAAAAAATTGTAAAACATTTTTTTTGTTCAAATGCATGCGACTTAAGGCTTTTCAGAAGCTTCTTCGCATTCGAAACTCCTTTTAATACTCAGTTATTAGAAATAAACGCCTTTTAGGCAAAATTGGGTAAAATTGTGTTTCAACCAAAAAATTGATTTTTTGCAAAGGGGTTAGCCTTTCCAAATTTTGGTTGAAACACAATTTTACCCAATTTTGCCTAAAAGGCGTTTATTTCTAATAACTGAGTATTAAAAGGAGTTTCGAATGCGAAGAAGCTTCTGAAAAGCCTTAAGTCGCATGCATTTGAACAAAAAAATTTTTTATAATTTTTTTTGGAAAGGCTAACCCCTTTGCAAAAAATCAATTTTTTGGTTGAAACACAATTTTACCCAATTTTGCCTAAAAGGCGTGTATTTCTAGTAACTGAGTATTAAAAGGAGTTTCGAATGCGAAGAAGCTTAAGAAAAGCCTTAAGTCGCATGCATTTGAACAAAAAAAATTTTTTACAATTTTTTTTGGAAAGGCTAACCCCTTTGCAAAAAATCAATTTTTTGGTTGAAACACAATTTTACCCAATTTTGCCTAAAAGGCGTTTATTTCTAATAACTGAGTATTAAAAAGAGTTTCAAATGCGAAGAAGCTTCTGAAAAGCCTTAAGTCGCATGCATTTGAACAAAAAAATTTTTTAAATTTTTTTTGGAAAGGCTAACCCCTTTGCAAAAAATCAATTTTTTGGTTGAAACACAATTTTACCCAATTTTGCCTAAAAGGCGTTTATTTCTAATAACTGAGTATTAAAAGGAGTTTCAAATGCGAAGAAGCTTCTGAAAAGCATTAAGTCGCATGCATTTGAACAAAAACAATTTTTTACAATTTTTTTTGGAAAGGCTAACCCCTTTGCAAAAAATCAATTTTTTGGTTGAAACACAATTTTACCCAATTTTGCCTAAAAGGCGTTTATTTCTAATAACTGAATATTAAAAGGAGTTTCAAATGCGAAGAAGCTTCTGAAAAGCCTTAAGTCGCATGCATTTGAACAAAAACAATTTTTTACAATTTTTTTTTTGGAAAGGCTAACCCCTTTGCAAAAAATCAATTTTTTGGTTGAAACACAATTTTACCCAATTTTGCCTAAAAGGCGTTTATTTCTAATAACTGAGTATTAAAAGGAGTTTCAAATGCGAAGAAGCTTCTGAAAAGCCTTAAGTCGCATGCATTTGAACAAAAAAAAATTTTTTAAATTTTTTTTTTGAAATGCTAACCCCTTTGCAAAAAATCAATTTTATGGTTGAAACACAATTTTACCCAATTTTGCCTAAAAGGCGTTTATTTCTAATAACTGAGTATTAAAAGGAGTTTCGAATGCGAAGAAGTTTCTGAAAAGCCTTAAGTCGCATGCATTTGAACAAAAAAAATTTTTTACAATTTTTTTTGGAAAGGCTAACAAAAAAGGCTTTGCAAAAAATCAATTTTTTGGTTGAAACACAATTTTACCCAATTTTGCCTAAAAGGCGTTTATTTCTAATAACTGAGTATTAAAAGGAGTTTCGAATGCGAAGAAGCTTCAGAAAAGCCTTAAGTCGCATGCATTTGAACAAAAAAAATTTTTTACAATTTTTTTTGGAAAGGCTAACAAAAAAGGCTTTGCAAAAAATCAATTTTTTGGTTGAAACACAATTTTACCCAATTTTGCCTAAAAGGCGTTTATTTCTAATAACTGAGTATTAAAAGGAGTTTCGAATGCGAAGAAGCTTAAGAAAAGCCTTAAGTCGCATGCATTTGAACAAAAAAAATTTTTTACAATTTTTTTTGGAAAGGCTAACCCCTTTGCAAAAAATCAATTTTTTGGTTGAAACACAATTTTACCCAATTTTGCCTAAAAGGCGTTTATTTCTAATAACTGAGTATTAAAAAGAGTTTCAAATGCGAAGAAGCTTCTGAAAAGCCTTAAGTCGCATGCATTTGAACAAAAAAATTTTTTAAATTTTTTTTGGAAAGGCTAACCCCTTTGCAAAAAATCAATTTTTTGGTTGAAACACAATTTTACCCAATTTTGCCTAAAAGGCGTTTATTTCTAATAACTGAGTATTAAAAGGAGTTTCAAATGCGAAGAAGCTTCTGAAAAGCCTTAAGTCGCATGCATTTGAACAAAAACAATTTTTTACAATTTTTTTTGGAAAGGCTAACCCCTTTGCAAAAAATCAATTTTTTGGTTGAAACACAATTTTACCCAATTTTGCCTAAAAGGCGTTTATTTCTAATAACTGAATATTAAAAGGAGTTTCAAATGCGAAGAAGCTTCTGAAAAGCCTTAAGTCGCATGCATTTGAACAAAAACAATTTTTTACAATTTTTTTTTTGGAAAGGCTAACCCCTTTGCAAAAAATCAATTTTTTGGTTGAAACACAATTTTACCCAATTTTGCCTAAAAGGCGTTTATTTCTAATAACTGAGTATTAAAAGGAGTTTCAAATGCGAAGAAGCTTCTGAAAAGCCTTAAGTCGCATGCATTTGAACAAAAAAAATTTTTTACAGTTTATTTTGGAAAGGCTAACACCCCTTTGCAAAAAATCAATTTTTTGGTTGAAACACAATTTTACCCAATTTTGCCTAAAAGGCGTTTATTTCTAATAACTGAGTATTAAAAGGAGTTTCAAATGCGAAGAAGCTTCTGAAAAGCCTTAAGTCGCATGCATTTGAACAAAAAAAATTTTTTACAATTTATTTTGGAAAGGCTAACACCCCTTTGCAAAAAATCAAATTTTTGGTTGAAACACAATTTTACCCAATTTTGCCTAAAAGGCGTTTATTTCTAATAACTGAGTATTAAAAGGAGTTTGAACTGCGAATAAGCTTCTGAAAAGCCTTAAGTCGCATGCATTTGAACAAAAAAAATTTTTTACAATTTTTTTTGGAAAGGCTAACCCCTTTGCAAAAAATCAATTTTTTGGTTGAAACACAATTTTACCCAATTTTGCCTAAAAGGCGTTTATTTCTAATAACTGAGTATTAAAAGGAGTTTCAAATGCGAAGAAGCTTCTGAAAAGCCTTAAGTCGCATGCATTTGAACAAAAAAAATTTTTTACAATTTTTTTTGGAAAGGCTAACCCCTTTGCAAAAAATCAATTTTTTTGTTGAAACACAATTTTACCCAATTTTGTCTAAAAGGCGTTTATTTCTAATAACTGAGTATTAAAAGGAGTTTCAAATGCGAAGAAGCTTCTGAAAAGCCTTAAGTCGCATGCATTTGAACAAAAAAAATTTTTTACAATTTTTTTTTGGAAAGGCTAACCCCTTTGCAAAAAATCAATTTTTTGGTTGAAACACAATTTTACCCAATTTTGCCTAAAAGGCGTTTATTTCTAATAACTGAGTATTAAAAGGAGTTTCAAATGCGAAGAAGCTTCTGAAAAGCCTTAAGTCGCATGCATTTGAACAAACAAAATTTTTTACAATTCATTTTGGAAAGGCTAACACCCCTTTGCAAAAAATCAATTTTTTGGTTGAAACACAATTTTACCCAATTTTGCCTAAAAGGCGTTTATTTCTAATAACTGAGTATTAAAAGGAGTTTCAAATGCGAAGAAGCTTCTGAAAAGCCTTAAGTCGCATGCATTTGAACAAAAAAAATTTTTTACAGTTTATTTTGGAAAGGCTAACACCCCTTTGCAAAAAATCAATTTTTTGGTTGAAACACAATTTTACCCAATTTTGCCTAAAAGGCGTTTATTTCTAATAACTGAGTATTAAAAGGAGTTTCAACTGCGAAGAAGCTTCTGAAAAGCCTTAAGTCGCATGCATTTGAACAAAAAAAATTTTTTACAATTTTTTTTGGAAAGGCTAACCCCTTTGCAAAAAATCAATTTTTTTGTTGAAACACAATTTTACCCAATTTTGTCTAAAAGGCGTTTATTTCTAATAACTGAGTATTAAAAGGAGTTTCAAATGCGAAGAAGCTTCTGAAAAGCCTTAAGTCGCATGCATTTGAACAAAAAAAATTTTTTACAATTTTTTTTGGAAAGGCTAACCCCTTTGCAAAAAATCAATTTTTTTGTTGAAACACAATTTTACCCAATTTTGTCTAAAAGGCGTTTATTTCTAATAACTGAGTATTAAAAGGAGTTTCAAATGCGAAGAAGCTTCTGAAAAGCCTTAAGTCGCATGCATTTGAACAAAAAAATTTTTTACAATTTTTTTTGGAAAGGCTAACCCCTTTGCAAAAAATCAATTTTTTGGTTGAAACACAATTTTACACAATTTTGCCTAAAAGGCGTTTATTTCTAATAACTGAGTATTAAAAGGAGTTTCAAATGCGAAGAAGCTTCTGAAAAGCCTTAAGTCGCATGCATTTGAACAAAAAAAATTTTTTACAATTTTTTTTGGAAAGGCTAACCCCTTTGCAAAAAATCAATTTTTTTGTTGAAACACAATTTTACCCAATTTTGTCTAAAAGGCGTTTATTTCTAATAACTGAGTATTAAAAGGAGTTTCAAATGCGAAGAAGCTTCTGAAAAGCCTTAAGTCGCATGCATTTGAACAAAAAAAATTTTTTACAATTTTTTTTGGAAAGGCTAACCCCTTTGCAAAAAATCAATTTTTTGGTTGAAACACAATTTTACCCAATTTTGCCTAAAAGGCGTTTATTTCTAATAACTGAGTATTAAAAGGAGTTTCAAATGCGAAGAAGCTTCTGAAAAGCCTTAAGTTGCATGCATTTGAACAAAAAAAATTTTTTACAATTTTTTTTGGAAAGGCTAACCCCTTTGCAAAAAATCAATTTTTTGGTTGAAACACAATTTTACCCAATTTTGCCTAAAAGGCGTTTATTTCTAATAACTGAGTATTAAAAGGAGTTTCAAATGCGAAGAAGCTTCTGAAAAGCCTTAAGTCGCATGCATTTGAACAAAAAAAATTTTTTACAATTTTTTTTGGAAAGGCTAACCCCTTTGCAAAAAATCAATTTTTTGGTTGAAACACAATTTTACCCAATTTTGCCTAAAAGGCGTTTATTTCTAATAACTGAGTATTAAAAGCAGTTTCAAATGCGAAGAAGCTTCTGAAAAGCCTTAAGTCGCATGCATTTGAACAAAAAAAATTTTTTACAATTTTTTTTGGAAAGGCTAACCCCTTTGCAAAAAATCAATTTTTTGGTTGAAACACAATTTTACCCAATTTTGCCTAAAAGGCGTTTATTTCTAATAACTGAGTATTAAAAGGAGTTTCAAATGCGGAGAAGCTTCTGAAAAGCCTTAAGTCACATGCATTTGAACAAAAAAAATTTTTTACAATTTTTTTTTGGAAAGGCTAACCCCTTTGCAAAAAATCAATTTTTTGGTTGAAACACAATTTTACCCAATTTTGCCTAAAAGGCGTTTATTTCTAATAACTGAGTATTAAAAGGAGTTTCGAATGCGAAGAAGCTTCTGAAAAGCCTTAAGTCGCATGCATTTGAACAAAAAAAATTTTTTACAATTTTTTTTGGAAAGGCTAACCCCTTTGCAAAAAATCAATTTTTTGGTTGAAACACAATTTTACCCAATTTTGCCTAAAAGGCGTTTATTTCTAATAACTGAGTATTAAGAGGAGTTTCAAATGCGAAGAAGCTTCTGAAAAGCCTTAAGTCGCATGCATTTGAACAAAAAAAATTTTTTACAATTTATTTTGGAAAGGCTAACCCCTTTGCAAAAAATCAATTTTTTGGTTGAAACACAATTTTACCCAATTTTGCCTAAAAGGCGTTTATTTCTAATAACTGAGTATTAAAAGGAGTTTCAAATGCGAAGAAGCTTCTGAAAAGCCTTAAGTCGCATGCATTTGAACAAAAAAAATTTTTTACATTTTTTTTTGGAAAGGCTAACCCATTTGCAAAAAATCAATTTTTTGGTTGAAACACAATTTTACCCAATTTTGCCTAAAAGGCGTTTATTTCTAATAACTGAGTATTAAAAGGAGTTTCAAATGCGAAGAAGCTTCTGAAAAGCCTTAAGTCGCATGCATTTGAACAAAAAAAATTTTTTACATTTTTTTTGGAAAGGCTAACCCCTTTGCAAAAAATCAATTTTTTGGTTGAAACACAATTTTACCCAATTTTGCCTAAAAGGCGTTTATTTCTAATAACTGAGTATTAAAAGGAGTTTCAAATGCGAAGAAGCTTCTGAAAAGCCTTAAGTCGCATGCATTTGAACAAAAAAAATTTTTTACAATTTTTTTTGGAAAGGCTAACCCCTTTGCAAAAAATCAATTTTTTGGTTGAAACACAATTTTACCCAATTTTGTCTAAAAGGCGTTTATTTCTAATAACTGAGTATTAAAAGGAGTTTCAAATGCGAAGAAGCTTCTGAAAAGCCTTAAGTCGCATGCATTTGAACAAAAAAAATTTTTTACAATTTTTTTTGGAAAGGCTAACCCCTTTGCAAAAAATCAATTTTTTGGTTGAAACACAATTTTACCCAATTTTGCCTAAAAGGCGTTTATTTCTAATAACTGAGTATTAAAAGGAGTTTCAAAAGCGAAGAAGCTTCTGAAAAGCCTTAAGTCGCATGCATTTGAACAAAAAAAATTTTTTACAATTTTTTTGGAAAGGCTAACCCCTTTGCAAAAAATCAATTTTTTTGTTGAAACACAATTTTACCCAATTTTGTCTAAAAGGCGTTTATTTCTAATAACTGAGTATTAAAAGGAGTTTCAAATGCGAAGCTTCTGAAAAGCCTTAAGTCGCATGCATTTGAACAAAAAAAATTTTTTACAATTTTTTTTGGAAAGGCTAACCCCTTTGCAAAAAATCAATTTTTTGGTTGAAACACAATTTTACCCAATTTTGCCTAAAAGGCGTTTATTTCTAATAACTGAGTATTAAAAGGAGTTTCAAATGCGAAAAAGCTTCTGAAAAGCCTTAAGTCGCATGCATTTGAACAAAAAAAAAAATTTTACAATTTTTTTTCGAAAGGCTAGCCCCTTTGCAAAAAATCAATTTTTTGGTTGAAACACAATTTTACCCAATTTTGCCTAAAAGGCGTTTATTTCTAATAACTGAGTATTAAAAGGGGTTTCAAATGCGAAGAAGCTTCTGAAAAGCCTTAAGTCGCATGCATTTGAACAAAAAAAATTTTTTACAATTTTTTTTGGAAAGGCTAACCCCTTTGCAAAAAATCAATTTTTTGGTTGAAACACAATTTTACCCAATTTTGTCTAAAAGGCGTTTATTTCTAATAACTGAGTATTAAAAGGAGTTTCAAATGCGAAGAAGCTTCTGAAAAGCCTTAAGTCGCATGCATTTGAACAAAAAAAATTTTTTACAATTTTTTTTGGAAAGGCTAACCCCTTTGCAAAAAATCAATTTTTTGGTTGAAACACAATTTTACCCAATTTTGTCTAAAAGGCGTTTATTTCTAATAACTGAGTATTAAAAGGAGTTTCAAATGCGAAGAAGCTTCTGAAAAGCCTTAAGTCGCATGCATTTGAACAAAAAAAATTTTTTACAATTTTTTTTGGAAATTTTTTACAATTTTTTTTGGAAAGGCTAACCCCTTTGCAAAAAATCAATTTTTTGGTTGAAACACAATTTTACCCAATTTTGCCTAAAAGGCGTTTATTTCTAATAACTGAGTATTAAAAGGAGTTTCAAATGCGAAAAAGCTTCTGAAAAGCCTTAAGTCGCATGCATTTGAACAAAAAAAATTTTTTACAATTTTTTTTGGAAAGGCAAAAAATCAATTTTTTTGTTGAAACACAATTTTACCCAATTTTGTCTAAAAGGCGTTTATTTCTAATAACTGAGTATTAAAAGGAGTTTCAAATGCGAAGAAGCTTCTGAAAAGCCTTAAGTCGCATGCATTTGAACAAAAAAAATTTTTTACAATTTTTTTTGGAAAGGCTAACCCCTTTGCAAAAAATCAATTTTTTGGTTGAAACACAATTTTACCCAATTTTGCCTAAAAGGCGTTTATTTCTAATAACTGAGTATTAAAAGGAGTTTCAAATGCGAAGAAGCTTCTGAAAAGCCTTAAGTCGCATGCATTTGAACAAAAAAAATTTTTTACAATTTTTTTTGGAAAGGCTAACCCCTTTGCAAAAAATCAATTTTTTTGTTGAAACACAATTTTACCCAATTTTGTCTAAAAGGCGTTTATTTCTAATAACTGAGTATTAAAAGGAGTTTCAAATGCGAAGAAGCTTCTGAAAAGCCTTAAGTCGCATGCATTTGAACAAAAAAAATTTTTTACAATTTTTTTTGGAAAGGCTAACCCCTATGCAAAAAATCAATTTTTTGGTTGAAACACAATTTTACCCAATTTTGCCTAAAAGGCGTTTATTTCTAATAACTGAGTATTAAAAGGAGTTTCAAATGCGAAGAAGCTTCTGAAAAGCCTTAAGTCGCATGCATTTGAACAAAAAAAATTTTTTACAATTTTTTTTGGAAAGGCTAACCCCTTTGCAAAAAATCAATTTTTTTGTTGAAACACAATTTTACCCAATTTTGTCTAAAAGGCGTTTATTTCTAATAACTGAGTATTAAAAGGAGTTTCAAATGCGAAGAAGCTTCTGAAAAGCCTTAAGTCGCATGCATTTGAACAAAAAAAATTTTTTACAATTTTTTTTGGAAAGGCTAACCCCTTTGCAAAAAATCAATTTTTTGGTTGAAACACAATTTTACCCAATTTTGCCTAAAAGGCGTTTATTTCTAATAACTGAGTATTAAAAGGAGTTTCAAATGCGAAGAAGCTTCTGAAAAGCCTTAAGTCGCATGCATTTGAACAAAAAAAATTTTTTACAATTTTTTTTGGAAAGGCTAACCCCTTTGCAAAAAATCAATTTTTTGGTTGAAACACAATTTTACCCAATTTTGCCTAAAAGGCGTTTATTTCTAATAACTGAGTATTAAAAGGAGTTTCAAATGCGAAGAAGCTTCTGAAAAGCCTTAAGTCGCATGCATTTGAACAAAAAAAATTTTTTACAATTTTTTTTGGAAAGGCTAACCCCTTTGCAAAAAATCAATTTTTTTGTTGAAACACAATTTTACCCAATTTTGTCTAAAAGGCGTTTATTTCTAATAACTGAGTATTAAAAGGAGTTTCAAATGCGAAGAAGCTTCTGAAAAGCCTTAAGTCGCATGCATTTGAACAAAAAAAAATTTTTACAATTTTTTTTGGAAAGGCTAACCCCTTTGCAAAAAATCAATTTTTTGGTTGAAACACAATTTTACCCAATTTTGCCTAAAAGGCGTTTATTTCTAATAACTGAGTATTAAAAGGAGTTTCAAATGCGAAGAAGCTTCTGAAAAGCCTTAAGTCGCATGCATTTGAACAAAAAAAATTTTTTACAATTTTTTTTGCAAAAAATCAATTTTTTGGTTGAAACACAATTTTACCCAATTTTGCCTAAAAGGCGTTTATTTCTAATAACTGAGTATTAAAAGGAGTTTCAAATGCGAAGAAGCTTCTGAAAAGCCTTAAGTCGCATGCATTTGAACAAAAAAAATTTTTTACAATTTTTTTTGGAAAGGCTAACCCCTTTGCAAAAAATCAATTTTTTGGTTGAAACACAATTTTACCCAATTTTGTCTAAAAGGCGTTTATTTCTAATAACTGAGTATTAAAAGGAGTTTCAAATGCGAAGAAGCTTCTGAAAAGCCTTAAGTCGCATGCATTTGAACAAAAAAAATTTTTTACAATTTTTTTTGGAAAGGCTAACCCCTTTGCAAAAAATCAATTTTTTGGTTGAAACACAATTTTACCCAATTTTGCCTAAAAGGCGTTTATTTCTAATAACTGAGTATTAAAAGGAGTTTCAAATGCGAAGAAGCTTCTGAAAAGCCTTAAGTCGCATGCATTTGAACAAAAAAAATTTTTTACAATTTTTTTTGGAAAGGCTAACCCCTTTGCAAAAAATCAATTTTTTGGTTGAAACACAATTTTACCCAATTTTGCCTAAAAGGCGTTTATTTCTAATAACTGAGTATTAAAAGGAGTTTCAAATGCGAAGAAGCTTCTGAAAAGCCTTAAGTCGCATGCATTTGAACAAAAAAAATTTTTTACAATTTTTTTTGGAAAGGCTAACCCCTTTGCAAAAAATCAATTTTTTGGTTGAAACACAATTTTACCCAATTTTGCCTAAAAGGCGTTTATTTCTAATAACTGAGTATTAAAAGGAGTTTCAAATGCGAAGAAGCTTCTGAAAAGCCTTAAGTCGCATGCATTTGAACAAAAAAAATTTTTTACAATTTTTTTTGGAAAGGCTAACCCCTTTGCAAAAAATCAATTTTTTGGTTGAAACACAATTTTACCCAATTTTGCCTAAAAGGCGTTTATTTCTAATAACTGAGTATTAAAAGGAGTTTCAAATGCGAAGAAGCTTCTGAAAAGCCCTAAGTCGCATGCATTTGAACAAAAAAAATTTTTACAATTTTTTTTGGAAAGGCTAACCCCTTTGCAAAAAATCAATTTTTTTGTTGAAACACAATTTTACCCAATTTTGTCTAAAAGGCGTTTATTTCTAATAACTGAGTATTAAAAGGAGTTTCAAATGCGAAGAAGCTTCTGAAAAGCCTTAAGTCGCATGCATTTGAACAAAAAAAATTTTTTACAATTTTTTTTGGAAAGGCTAACCCCTTTGCAAAAAATCAATTTTTTTGTTGAAACACAATTTTACCCAATTTTGTCTAAAAGGCGTTTATTTCTAATAACTGAGTATTAAAAGGAGTTTCAAATGCGAAGAAGCTTCTGAAAAGCCTTAAGTCGCATGCATTTGAACAAAAAAAATTTTTTACAATTTTTTTTGGAAAGGCTAACCCCTTTGCAAAAAATCAATTTTTTGGTTGAAACACAATTTTACCCAATTTTGCCTAAAAGGCGTTTATTTCTAATAACTGAGTATTAAAAGGAGTTTCAAATGCGAAGAAGCTTCTGAAAAGCCCTAAGTCGCATGCATTTGAACAAAAAAAATTTTTTACAATTTTTTTTGGAAAGGCTAACCCCTTTGCAAAAAATCAATTTTTTTGTTGAAACACAATTTTACCCAATTTTGTCTAAAAGGCGTTTATTTCTAATAACTGAGTATTAAAAGGAGTTTCAAATGCGAAGAAGCTTCTGAAAAGCCTTAAGTCGCATGCATTTGAACAAAAAAAATTTTTTACAATTTTTTTTGGAAAGGCTAACCCCTTTGCAAAAAATCAATTTTTTGGTTGAAACACAATTTTACCCAATTTTGCCTAAAAGGCGTTTATTTCTAATAACTGAGTATTAAAAGGAGTTTCAAATGCGAAGAAGCTTCTGAAAAGCCTTAAGTCGCATGCATTTGAAAAAAAAAAATTTTTTACAATTTTTTTTGGAAAGGCTAACCCCTTTGCAAAAAATCAATTTTTTGGTTGAAACACAATTTTACCCAATTTTGCCTAAAAGGCGTTTATTTCTAATAACTGAGTATTAAAAGGAGTTTCAAATGCGAAAAAGCTTCTGAAAAGCCTTAAGTCGCATGCATTTGAACAAAAAAAAAATTTTTTAAATTTTTTTTGGAAAGGCTAACCCCTTTGCAAAAAATCAATTTTTTGGTTGAAACACAATTTTACCCAATTTTGCCTAAAAGGCGTTTATTTCTAATAACTGAGTATTAAAAGGAGTTTCAAATGCGAAGAAGCTTCTGAAAAGCCTTAAGTCGCATGCATTTGAACAAAAAAAATTTTTTACAATTTTTTTTGGAAAGGCTAACCCCTTTGCAAAAAATCAATTTTTTGGCTGAAACACAATTTTACCCAATTTTGCCTAAAAGGCGTTTATTTCTAATAACTGAGTATTAGAAGGAGTTTCAAATGCGAAGAAGCTTCTGAAAAGCCTTAAGTCGCATGCATTTGAACAAAAAAAATTTTTTACAATTTTTTTTGGAAAGGCTAACCCCTTTGCAAAAAATCAATTTTTTGGTTGAAACACAATTTTACCCAATTTTGCCTAAAAGGCGTTTATTTCTAATAACTGAGTATTAAAAGGAGTTTCAAATGCGAAAAAGCTTCTGAAAAGCCTTAAGTCGCATGCATTTGAACAAAAAAAAAATTTTTACAATTTTTTTTGGAAAGGCTAACCCCTTTGCAAAAAATCAATTTTTTGGTTGAAACACAATTTTACCCAATTTTGCCTAAAAGGCGTTTATTTCTAATAACTGAGTATTAAAAGGAGTTTCAAATGCGAAGAAGCTTCTGAAAAGCCTTAAGTCGCATGCATTTGAACAAAAAAAATTTTTTACAATTTTTTTTGGAAAGGCTAACCCCTTTGCAAAAAATCAATTTTTTGGTTGAAACACAATTTTACCCAATTTTGCCTAAAAGGCGTTTATTTCTAATAACTGAGTATTTAAAGGAGTTTCAAATGCGAAGAAGCTTCTGAAAAGCCTTAAGTCGCATGCATTTGAACAAAAAAAATTTTTTACAATTTTTTTTGGAAATTCTAACCCCTTTGCAAAAAATCAATTTTTTGGTTGAAACACAATTTTACCCAATTTTGTCTAAAAGGCGTTTATTTCTAATAACTGAGTATTAAAAGGAGTTTCAAATGCGAAGAAGCTTCTGAAAAGCCTTAAGTCGGATGCATTTGAACAAAAAAAATTTTTTACAATTTTTTTTGGAAAGGCTAACCCCTTTGCAAAAAATCAATTTTTTGGTTGAAACACAATTTTACCCAATTTTGCCTAAAAGGCGTTTATTTCTAATAACTGAGTATTAAAAGGAGTTTCAAATGCGAAGAAGCTTCTGAAAAGCCTTAAGTCGCATGCATTTGAACAAAAAAAATTTTTTACAATTTTTTTTGGAAAGGCTAACCCCTTTGCAAAAAATCAATTTTTTGGTTGAAACACAATTTTACCCAATTTTGCCTAAAAGGCGTTTATTTCTAATAACTGAGTATTAAAAGGAGTTTCAAATGCGAAGAAGCTTCTGAAAAGCCTTAAGTCGCATGCATTTGAACAAAAAAAATTTTTTACAATTTTTTTTGGAAAGGCTAACCCCTTTGCAAAAAATCAATTTTTTTGTTGAAACACAATTTTACCCAATTTTGTCTAAAAGGCGTTTATTTCTAATAACTGAGTATTAAAAGGAGTTTCAAATGCGAAGAAGCTTCTGAAAAGCCTTAAGTCGCATGCATTTGAACAAAAAAAATTTTTTACAATTTTTTTTGGAAAGGCTAACCCCTTTGCAAAAAATCAATTTTTTGGTTGAAACACAATTTTACCCAATTTTGCCTAAAAGGCGTTTATTTCTAATAACTGAGTATTAAAAGGAGTTTCAAATGCGAAGAAGCTTCTGAAAAGCCTTAAGTCGCATGCATTTGAACAAAAAAAATTTTTTACAATTTTTTTTGCAAAAAATCAATTTTTTGGTTGAAACACAATTTTACCCAATTTTGCCTAAAAGGCGTTTATTTCTAATAACTGAGTATTAAAAGGAGTTTCAAATGCGAAGAAGCTTCTGAAAAGCCTTAAGTCGCATGCATTTGAACAAAAAAAAATTTTTACAATTTTTTTTGGAAAGGCTAACCCCTTTGCAAAAAATCAATTTTTTGGTTGAAACACAATTTTACCCAATTTTGCCTAAAAGGCGTTTATTTCTAATAACTGAGTATTAAAAGGAGTTTCAAATGCGAAGAAGCTTCTGAAAAGCCTTAAGTCGCATGCATTTGAACAAAAAAAATTTTTTACAATTTTTTTTGGAAAGGCTAACCCCTTTGCAAAAAATCAATTTTTTGATTGAAACACAATTTTACCCAATTTTGCCTAAAAGGCGTTTATTTCTAATAACTGAGTATTAAAAGGAGTTTCAAATGCGAAGAAGCTTCTGAAAAGCCTTAAGTCGCATGCATTTGAACAAAAAAAATTTTTTACAATTTTTTTTGGAAAGGCTAACCCCTTTGCAAAAAATCAATTTTTTGGTTGAAACACAATTTTACCCAATTTTGTCTAAAAGGCGTTTATTTCTAATAACTGAGTATTAAAAGGAGTTTCAAATGCGAAGAAGCTTCTGAAAAGCCTTAAGTCGCATGCATTTGAACAAAAAAAAAATTTTTACAATTTTTTTTGGAAAGGCTAACCCCTTTGCAAAAAATCAATTTTTTGGTTGAAACACAATTTTACCCAATTTTGCCTAAAAGGCGTTTATTTCTAATAACTGAGTATTAAAAGGAGTTTCAAATGCGAAGAAGCTTCTGAAAAGCCTTAAGTCGCATGCATTTGAACAAAAAAAATTTTTTACAATTTTTTTTGGAAAGGCTAACCCCTTTGCAAAAAATCAATTTTTTGGTTGAAACACAATTTTACCCAATTTTGCCTAAAAGGCGTTTATTTCTAATAACTGAGTATTAAAAGGAGTTTCAAATGCGAAAAAGCTTCTGAAAAGCCTTAAGTCGCATGCATTTGAACAAAAAAAAAATTTTTACAATTTTTTTTGGAAAGGCTAACCCCTTTGCAAAAAATCAATTTTTTGGTTGAAACACAATTTTACCCAATTTTGCCTAAAAGGCGTTTATTTCTAATAACTGAGTATTAAAAGGAGTTTCAAATGCGAAGAAGCTTCTGAAAAGCCTTAAGTCGCATGCATTTGAACAAAAAAAATTTTTTACAATTTTTTTTGGAAAGGCTAACCCCTTTGCAAAAAATCAATTTTTTGGTTGAAACACAATTTTACCCAATTTTGCCTAAAAGGCGTTTATTTCTAATAACTGAGTATTAAAAGGAGTTTCAAATGCGAAGAAGCTTCTGAAAAGCCTTAAGTCGCATGCATTTGAACAAAAAAAATTTTTTACAATTTTTTTTGGAAAGGCTAACCCCTTTGCAAAAAATCAATTTTTTGGTTGAAACACAATATTACCCAATTTTGCCTAAAAGGCGTTTATTTCTAATAACTGAGTATTAAGAGGAGTTTCAAATGCGAAGAAGCTTCTGAAAAGCCTTAAGTCGCATGCATTTGAACAAAAAAAATTTTTTACAATTTTTTTTGGAAAGGCTAACCCCTTTGCAAAAAATCAATTCTTTGGTTGAAACACAATTTTACCCAATTTTGCCTAAAAGGCGTTTATTTCTAATAACTGAGTATTAAAAGGAGTTTCAAATGCGAAGAAGCTTCTGAAAAGCCTTAAGTCGCATGCATTTGAACAAAAAAAAAATTTTTACAATTTTTTTTGGAAAGGCTAACCCCTTTGCAAAAAATCAATTTTTTGGTTGAAACACAATTTTACCCAATTTTGCCTAAAAGGCGTTTATTTCTAATAACTGAGTATTAAAAGGAGTTTCAAATGCGAAGAAGCTTCTGAAAAGCCTTAAGTCGCATGCATTTGAACAAAAAAAATTTTTTACAATTTTTTTTGGAAAGGCTAACCCCTTTGCAAAAAATCAATTTTTTGGTTGAAACACAATTTTACCCAATTTTGCCTAAAAGGCGTTTATTTCTAATAACTGAGTATTAAAAGGAGTTTCAAATGCGAAGAAGCTTCTGAAAAGCCTTAAGTCGCATGCATTTGAACAAAAAAAATTTTTTACAATTTTTTTTGGAAAGGCTAACCCCTTTGCAAAAAATCAATTTTTTGGTTGAAACACAATTTTACCCAATTTTGCCTAAAAGGCGTTTATTTCTAATAACTGAGTATTAAAAGGAGTTTCAAATGCGAAGAAGCTTCTGAAAAGCCTTAAGTCGCATGCATTTGAACAAAAAAAATTTTTTACAATTTTTTTTGGAAAGGCTAACCCCTTTGCAAAAAATCAATTTTTTTGTTGAAACACAATTTTACCCAATTTTGTCTAAAAGGCGTTTATTTCTAATAACTGAGTATTAAAAGGAGTTTCAAATGCGAAGAAGCTTCTGAAAAGCCTTAAGTCGCATGCATTTGAACAAAAAAAATTTTTTACAATTTTTTTTGGAAAGGCTAACCCCTTTGCAAAAAATCAATTTTTTGGTTGAAACACAATTTTACCCAATTTTGCCTAAAAGGCGTTTATTACTAATAACTGAGTATTAAAAGGAGTTTCAAATGCGAAGAAGCTTCTGAAAAGCCTTAAGTCGCATGCATTTGAACAAAAAAAATTTTTTACAATTTTTTTTGGAAAGGCTAACCCCTTTGCAAAAAATCAATTTTTTGGTTGAAACACAATTTTACCCAATTTTGCCTAAAAGGCGTTTATTTCTAATAACTGAGTATTAAAAGGAGTTTCAAATGCGAAGAAGCTTCTGAAAAGCCTTAAGTCACATGCATTTGAACAAAAAAAATTTTTTACAATTTTTTTTGGAAAGGCTAACCCCTTTGCAAAAAATCAATTTTTTGGTTGAAACACAATTTTACCCAATTTTGCCTAAAAGGCGTTTATTTCTATTAACTGAGTATTAAAAGGAGTTTCGAATGCGAAGAAGCTTCTGAAAAGCCTTAAGTCGCATGCATTTGAACAAAAAAAAATTTTTTACAATTTTTTTTGGAAAGGCTAACCCCTTTGCAAAAAATCAATTTTTTGGTTGAAACACAATTTTACCCAATTTTGCCTAAAAGGCGTTTATTTCTAATAACTGAGTATTAAGAGGAGTTTCAAATGCGAAGAAGCTTCTGAAAAGCCTTAAGTCGCATGCATTTGAACAAAAAAAATTTTTTACAATTTATTTTGGAAAGGCTAACCCCTTTGCAAAAAATCAATTTTTTGGTTGAAACACAATTTTACCCAATTTTGCCTAAAAGGCGTTTATTTCTAATAACTGAGTATTAAAAGGAGTTTCGAATGCGAAGAAGCTTCTGAAAAGCCTTAAGTCGCATGCATTTGAACAAAAAAAATTTTTTACAATTTTTTTTGGAAAGGCTAACCCCTTTGCAAAAAACCAATTTTTTGGTTGAAACACAATTTTACCCAATTTTGCCTAAAAGGCGTTTATTTCTAATAACTGAGTATTAAGAGGAGTTTCAAATGCGAAGAAGCTTCTGAAAAGCCTTAAGTCGCATGCATTTGAACAAAAAAAAATTTTTACAATTTATTTTGGAAAGGCTAACTAACCCCTTTGCAAAAAATCAATTTTTTGGTTGAAACACAATTTTACCCAATTTTGCCTAAAAGGCGTTTATTTCTAATAACTGAGTATTAAAAGGAGTTTCAAATGCGAAGAAGCTTCTGAAAAGCCTTAAGTCGCATGCATTTGAACAAACAAAAATTTTTACAATTTTTTTTGGAAAGGCTAACACCCCTTTGCAAAAAATCAATTTTTTGGTTGAAACACAATTTTACCCAATTTTGCCTAAAAGGCGTTTATTTCTAATAACTGAGTATTAAGAGGAGTTTCAAATGCGAAGAAGCTTCTGAAAAGCCTTAAGTCGCATGCATTTGAACAAAAAAAATTTTTTACAATTTTTTTTGGAAAGGCTAACCCCTTTGCAAAAAATCAATTCTTTGGTTGAAACACAATTTTACCCAATTTTGCCTAAAAGGCGTTTATTTCTAATAACTGAGTATTAAAAGGAGTTTCAAATGCGAAGAAGCTTCTGAAAAGCCTTAAGTCGCATGCATTTGAACAAAAAAAATTTTTACAATTTTTTTTGGAAAGGCTAACCCCTTTGCAAAAAATCAATTTTTTGGTTGAAACACAATTTTACCCAATTTTGCCTAAAAGGCGTTTATTTCTAATAACTGAGTATTAAGAGGAGTTTCAAATGCGAAGAAGCTTCTGAAAAGCCTTAAGTCGCATGCATTTGAACAAAAAAAATTTTTTACAATTTATTTTGGAAAGGCTAACCCCTTTGCAAAAAATCAATTTTTTGGTTGAAACACAATTTTACCCAATTTTGCCTAAAAGGCGTTTATTTCTAATAACTGAGTATTAAAAGGAGTTTCAAATGCGAAGAAGCTTCTGAAAAGCTTTAAGTCGCATGCATTTGAACAAAAAAATTTTTTTACAATTTTTTGCAAAAAATCAATTTTTTGGTTGAAACACAATTTTACCCAATTTTTCCTAAAAGGCGTTTATTTCTAATAACTGAGTACTAAAAGGAGTTTCAAATGCGAAGAAGCTTCTGAAAAGCCTTAAGTCGCATGCATTTGAACAAAAAAAATTTTTTACAATTTTTTTTGCAAAAAATAAATTTTTTGGTTGAAACACAATTTTACCCAATTTTGCCTAAAAGGCGTTTATTTCTAATAACTGAATATTAAAAGGAGTTTCAAATGCGAAGAAGCTTCTGAAAAGCCTTAAGTCGCATGCATTTGAACAAAAAAAATTTTTTACAATTTTTTTTGGAAAGGCTAACCCCTTTGCAAAAAATCAATTTTTTGGTTGAAACACAATTTTACCCAATTTTGCCTAAAAGGCGTTTTTTTCTAATAACTGAGTACTAAAAGCAGTTTCAAATGCGAAGAAGCTTCTGAAAAGCCTTAAGTCGCATGCATTTGAACAAAAAAATTTTTTTACAATTTTTTGCAAAAAATCAATTTTTTGGTTGAAACACAATTTTACCCAATTTTGCCTAAAAGGCGTTTATTTCTAATAAGTGAGTATTAAAAGGAGTTTCAAATGCGAAGAAGCTTCTGAAAAGCATTAAGTCGCATGCATTTGAACAAAAAAAATTTTTTTTAATTTTTTTTGGAAAGGCTAACCCCTTTGCAAAAAATCAATTTTTTGGTTGAAACACAATTTTACCCAATTTTGCCTAAAAGGCGTTTATTTCTAATAACTGAGTATTAAAAGGAGTCTCAAATGCGAAGAAGCTTCTGAAAAGCCTTAAGTCGCATGCATTTGAACAAAAAAATTTTTTTACAATTTTTTGCAAAAAATCAATTTTTTGGTTGAAACACAATTTTACCCAATTTTGCCTAAAAGGCGTTTATTTCTAATAAGTGAGTATTAAAAGGAGTTTCAAATGCGAAGAAGCTTCTGAAAAGCATTAAGTCGCATGCATTTGAACAAAAAAAATTTTTTTTAATTTTTTTTGGAAAGGCTAACCCCTTTGCAAAAAATCAATTTTTTGGTTGAATCACAATTTTACCCAATTTTGCCTAAAAGGCGTTTATTTCTAATAACTGAGTATTAAAAGGAGTCTCAAATGCGAAGAAGCTTCTGAAAAGCCTTAAGTCGCATGCATTTGAACAAAAAAATTTTTTTACAATTTTTTGCAAAAAATCAATTTTTTGGTTGAAACACAATTTTACCCAATTTTGCCTAAAAGGCGTTTATTTCTAATAAGTGAGTATTAAAAGGAGTTTCAAATGCGAAGAAGCTTCTGAAAAGCATTAAGTCGCATGCATTTGAACAAAAAAAATTTTTTTTAATTTTTTTTGGAAAGGCTAACCCCTTTGCAAAAAATCAATTTTTTGGTTGAAACACAATTTTACCCAATTTTGCCTAAAAGGCGTTTATTTCTAATAACTGAGTATTAAAAGGAGTCTGAAATGCGAAGAAGCTTCTGAAAAGCCTTAAGTCGCATGCATTTGAACAAAAAAAATTTTTTACAATTTTTTTTGGAAAGGCTAACCCCTTTGCAAAAAATCAATTTTTTGGTTGAAACACAATTTTACCCAATTTTGCCTAAAAGGCGTTTATTTCTAATAACTGAGTATTAAAAGGAGTTTCAAATGCGAAGAAGCTTCTGAAAAGCCTTAAGTCGCATGCATTTGAACAAAAAAAATTTTTTACAATTTTTTTTGGAAAGGCTAACCCCTTTGCAAAAAATCAATTTTTTGGTTGAAACACAATATTACCCAATTTTGCCTAAAAGGCGTTTATTTCTAATAACTGAGTATTAAAAGGAGTTTCGAATGCGAAGAAGCTTCTGAAAAGCCTTAAGTCGCATGCATTTGAACAAAAAAAATTTTTGCAAAAAATCAATTTTTTGGTTAAAACACAATTTTACCCAATTTTGCCTAAAAGGCGTTTATTTGTAATAAGTGAGTATTAAAAGGAGTTTCAAATGCGAAGAAGCTTCTGAAAAGCATTAAGTCGCATGCATTTGAACAAAAAAAATTTTTTACAATTTTTTTTGGAAAGGCTAACCCCTTTGCAAAAAATCAATTTTTTGGTTGAAACACAATTTTACCCAATTTTGCCTAAAAGGCGTTTATTTCTAATAACTGAGTATTAAAAGGAGTTTCAAATGCGAAGAAGCTTCTGAAAAGCCTTAAGTCGCATGCATTTGAACAAAAAAATTTTTTTACAATTTTTTTTGGAAAGGCTAACCCTTTGCAAAAAATCAATTTTTTGGTTGAAACACAATTTTACCCAATTTTGCATAAAAGGCGTTTATTTCTAATAACTGAGTATTAAAAGGAGTTTCAAATGCGAAGAAGCTTCTGAAAAGCATTAAGTCGCATGCATTTGAAAAAAAAAAATTTTTTACAATTTTTTTTGGAAAGGCTAACCCTTTGCAAAAAATCAATTTTTTGGTTGAAGCACAAATTTACCCAATTTTGCCTAAAAGGCGTTTATTTCTAATAACTGGGTATTAAAAGGAGTTTCAAATGCGAAGAAGCTTCTGAAAAGCCTTAAGTCGCATGCATTTGAACAAAAAAATTTTTTATAATTTTTTTTGGAAAGGCTAACCCCTTTGCAAAAAATCAATTTTTTGGTTGAAACACAATTTTACCCAATTTTGCCTAAAAGGCGTTTATTTCTAATAACTGAGTATTAAAAGGAGTTTCAAATGCGAAGAAGCTTCTGAAAAGCCTTAAGTCGCATGCATTTGAACAAAAAAAATTTTTTACAATTTTTTTTGGAAAGGCTAACACCCCTTTGCAAAAAATCAATTTTTTGGTTGAAACACAATTTTACCCAATTTTGCCTAAAAGGCGTTTATTTCTAATAACTGAGTATTAAAAAAAGTTTCGAATGCGAAGGAGCTTCTGAAAAGCCTTAAGTCGCATGCATTTGAACAAAAAAAATTTTTTACAATTTTTTTTGGAAAGGAAAACACAACAAAGGAAACACAATTTTACCCAATTTTGCCTAAAAGGCGTTTATTTCTAATAACTGAGTATTAAAAGGAGTTTCGAATGCGAAGAAGCTTCTGAAAAGCCTTAAGTCGCATGCATTTGAACAAAAAAATTTTTTTACAATTTTTTTTGGAAAGGCTAACTAACCCCTTTGCAAAAAATCAATTTTTTGGTTGAAACACAATTTTACCCAATTTTGCCTAAAAGGCGGTTATTTCTAATAACTGAGTATTAAAAGGAGTTTCGAATGCGAAGAAGCTTCTGAAAAGCCTTAAGTCGCATGCATTTGACCAAAAAAAATTTTTTACAATTTTTTTTGGAAAGGCTAACCCCTTTGCAAAAAATCAATTTTTTGGTTGAAACACAATTTTACCCAATTTTGCCTAAAAGGCGTTTATTTCTAATAACTGGGTATTAAAAGGAGTTTCGAATGCGAAGAAGCTTCTGAAAAGCCTTAAGTCGCATGCATTTGAACAAAAAAAATTTTTTACAATATTTTTTGGAAAGGCTAACCCCTTTGCAAAAAATCAATTTTTTGGTTGAAACACAATTTTACCCAATTTTGCCTAAAAGGCGTTTATTTCTAATAACTGAGTATTAAAAATAGTTTCGAATGCGAAGGAGCTTCTGAAAAGCCTTAAGTCGCATGCATTTGAACAAAAAAAATTTTTTACAATTTTTTTTGGAAAGGAAAACACAACAAAGGAAACACAATTTTACCCAATTTTGCCTAAAAGGCGTTTATTTCTAATAACTGAGTATTAAAAGGAGTTTCGAATGCGAAGAAGCTTCTGAAAAGCCTTAAGTCGCATGCATTTGAACAAAAAAATTTTTTTACAATTTTTTTTGGAAAGGCTAACCCCTTTGCAAAAAATAAATTTTTTGGTTGAAACACAATTTTACCCAATTTTGCCTAAAAGGCGTTTATTTCTAATAACTGAGAATTAAAAGGAGTTTCGAATGCGAAGAAGCTTCTGAAAAGCCTTAAGTCGCATGCATTTGAACAAAAAAAATTTTTTACAATTTTTTTTGGAAAGGCTAACCCCTCTGCAAAAAATCAATTTTTTGGTTGAAACACAATTTTACCCAATTTTGCCTAAAAGGCGTTTATTTCTAATAACTGAGTATTAAAAGGAGTTTCGAATGAGAAGAAGCTTCTGAAAAGCCTTAAGTCGCATGCATTTGAACAAAAAAAATTTTTTACAATTTTTTTTGGAAAGGCTAACCCCTTTGCAAAAAATCAATTTTTTGGTTGAAACACAATTTTACCCAATTTTGCCTAAAAGGCGTTTATTTCTAATAACTGAGTATTAAAAGGAGTTTCAAATGCGAAGAAGCTTCTGAAAAGCCTTAAGTCGCATGCATTTGAACAAAAAAAATTTTTTACAATTTTTTTTGGAAAGGCTAACCCCTTTGCAAAAAATCAATTTTTTTGTTGAAACACAATTTTGCCTAAAAGGCGTTTACAGTCGAACTTCTCTAATTTGAACTTCTATTACCTGAATTTTCCATAAGTTGAAGCAAATGCCGTGGCAACAGCATCTAGGTGAGAAATTCCACTGGACTTTACTTCTATAATTTGAACTTCTATAAAATAAATTCCTCCATAAGTTGAAGGAAAATAGCAGCACAAAGCTTCCGTAATTTGAATTTTTTCAGAAACTTTCTCTCTTTTGTTTACAAAAGTTACAAATTAGTCGCTAATTGTGAATGAAGATTCTTTTTACTTTAATTTGATTTAAAAAACGCTAAATTTAATTCGATGCTTGAAAGTTCATTATAGAACTAGAATTTTAAAAGAAGCAATAGTTCGTATTGAAGAAAATTGTAAACACGATATTAATGTACTAGAATGCATTCACCATTTATCAAGAGCTTGGGATATCGATGTTACTAGCCAGACAATATCGAACTGCCTTACAAAGTGTTTATTTGGTTAAAATTCAATGTGGGACGAACAGGATGACATTCCTTTAGCATTATTAAATGATTAAATGAGAACTATGAAGTTTGGCTAAAGTTAAATGTTATAGAATCCACGAGTTGTACTGTTCAAGAGTTTCTGGACATTGATAGTGAGTTGATAACTTCTGAGTCTCCTTCTGATGAAGATATTATTGAAGAATGTACCGCCGAATCTGAAACGCAGTCTGGTGAAATAATAAAAATAGCGATGAGGACGAAGTTGAGGAAACAATTAAGCAACTATCCAAACAAGTTACAAAAGAATCATTTGAAAATTTTAATTGCATTCTTAAACACAAATGAAAAAGTATGAGATGACCAATAAAAAGCACTGCACAAATTAGAATCACTTTTTGCTCAAAGTAAAAGTGAAAAAAATCAGTCAAAAATTACTCAATATTTTAAAATATAGTGTCTTAATGCATTAAAAATGACTGCTGTTAAAAATAAAAATGAATTGCTGTTAGAAATAATTGTTTTTTCGTACTATTTGGAAAGTTTTTAAATGTGATTCTCAAAGTTGAAGTCTCCGTAAGTTGAAGTTTTTTTCGGGATAATGGTGATTCAATTTATAGAAGTTCGACTGTATTTCTAATAACTGAGTATTAAAAGGAGTTTCAAATGCGAAGAAGCTTCTGAAAAGCCTTAAGTCGCATGCATTTGAACAAAAAAAATTTTTTACAATTTTTTTTGGAAAGGCTAACCCCTTTGCAAAAAATCAATTTTTTTGTTGAAACACAATTTTGCCTAAAAGGCGTTTATTTCTAATAACTGAGTATTAAAAGGAGTTTCAAATGCGAAGAAGCTTCTGAAAAGCCTTAAGTCGCATGCATTTGAACAAAAAAAAATCAATTTTTTGGTTGAAACACAATTTTACCCAATTTTGCCTAAAAGGCGTTTATTTCTAATAACTGAGTATTAAAAGGAGTTTCGAATGCGAAGAAGCTTCTGAAAAGCCTTAAGTCGCATGCATTTGAACAAACAAAATTTTTTACAATTTTTTTTGGAAAGGCTAACCCCTTTGCAAAAAATCAATTTTTTGGTTGAAACACAATTTTACCCAATTTTGCCTAAAAGGCGTTTATTTCTAATAACTGAGAATTAAAAGGAGTTTCGAATGCGAAGAAGCTTCTGAAAAGCCTTAAGTCGCATGCATTTGAACAAAAAAAATTTTTTT
Organism: Linnaemya tessellans; assembly: GCA_951800035.1. NCBI lineage: Eukaryota > Metazoa > Arthropoda > Insecta > Diptera > Tachinidae > Linnaemya > Linnaemya tessellans. The sequence goes on from OX637533.1 coordinate 106,951,329, forward strand.
ACAATTTTTTTTGGAAAGGCTAACCCCTTTGCAAAAAATCAATTTTTTGGTTGAAGCACAAATTTACCCAATTTTGCCTAAAAGGCGTTTATTTCTAATAACTGGGTATTAAAAGGAGTTTCAAATGCGAAGAAGCTTCTGAAAAGCCTTAAGTCGCATGCATTTGAACAAAAAAATTTTCATAATTTTTTTTGGAAAGGCTAACCCCTTTGCAAAAAATCAATTTTTTGGTTGAAACACAATTTTACCCAATTTTGCCTAAAAGGCGTTTATTTCTAATAACTGAGTATTAAAAGGAGTTTCGAATGCGAAGAAGCTTCTGAAAAGCCTTAAGTCGCATGCATTTGAACAAAAAAAATTTTTTACAATTTTTTTTGGAAAGGCTAACCCCTTTGCAAAAAATCAATTTTTTGGTTGAAACACAATTTTACCCAATTTTGCCTAAAAGGCGTTTATTTCTAATAACTGAGAATTAAAAGGAGTTTCGAATGCGAAGAAGCTTCTGAAAAGCCTTAACTCGCATGCATTTGAACAAAAAAAATTTTTACAATTTTTTTTGGAAAGGCTAACTAACCCCTTTGCAAAAAATCAATTTTTTTGTTGAAACACAATTTTACCTAAAAGGCGTTTATTTCTAATAACTGAGTATTAAAAGGAGTTTCAAATGCGAAGAAGCTTCTGAAAAGCCTTAAGTCGCATGCATTTGAACAAAAAAAATCAATTTTTTGGTTGAAACACAATTTTACCCAATTTTGCCTAAAAGGCGTTTATTTCTAATAACTGAGTATTAAAAGGAGTTTCGAATGCGAAGAAGCTTCTGAAAAGCCTTAAGTCGCATGCATTTGAACAAAAAAAATTTTTTACAATTTTTTTTAGAAAGGCTAACCCCTTTGCAAAAAATCAATTTTTTGGTTGAAACACAATTTTACCCAATTTTGCCTAAAAGGCGTTTATTTCTAATAACTGAGAATTAAAAGGAGTTTCGAATGCGAAGAAGCTTCTGAAAAGCCTTAAGTCGCATGCATTTGAACAAAAAAAATTTTTTACAATTTTTTTTGGAAAGGCTAACCCCTCTGCAAAAAATGAATTTTTTGGTTGAAACACAATTTTACCCAATTTTGCCTAAAAGGCGTTTATTTCTAATAACTGAGTATTAAAAGGAGTTTCGAATGAGAAGAAGCTTCTGAAAAGCCTTAAGTCGCATGCATTTGAACAAAAAAAATTTTTTACAATTTTTTTTGGAAAGGCTAACCCCTTTGCAAAAAATCAATTTTTTGGTTGAAACACAATTTTACCCAATTTTGCCTAAAAGGCGTTTATTTCTAATAACTGAGTATTAAAAGGAGTTTCAAATGCGAAGAAGCTTCTGAAAAGCCTTAAGTCGCATGCATTTGAACAAAAAAAATTTTTTACAATTTTTTTTGGAAAGGCTAACCCCTTTGCAAAAAATCAATTTTTTTGTTGAAACACAATTTTGCCTAAAAGGCGTTTATTTCTAATAACTGAGTATTAAAAGGAGTTTCAAATGCGAAGAAGCTTCTGAAAAGCCTTAAGTCGCATGCATTTGAACAAAAAAATTTTTTTACAATTTTTTTTGGAAAGGCTAACCCCTTTGCAAAAAATCAATTTTTTTGTTGAAACACAATTTTACCCAATTTTGCCTAAAAGGCGTTTATTTCTAATAACTGAGTATTAAAAGGAGTTTCAAATGCGAAGAAGCTTCTGAAAAGCCTTAACTCGCATGCATTTGAACAAAAAAAATTTTTACAATTTTTTTTGGAAAGGCTAACTAACCCCTTTGCAAAAAATCAATTTTTTTGTTGAAACACAATTTTACCTAAAAGGCGTTTATTTCTAATAACTGAGTATTAAAAGGAGTTTCAAATGCGAAGAAGCTTCTGAAAAGCCTTAAGTCGCATGCATTTGAACAAAAAAAATCAATTTTTTGGTTGAAACACAATTTTACCCAATTTTGCCTAAAAGGCGTTTATTTCTAATAACTGAGTATTAAAAGGAGTTTCGAATGCGAAGAAGCTTCTGAAAAGCCTTAAGTCGCATGCATTTGAACAAAAAAAATTTTTTACAATTTTTTTTAGAAAGGCTAACCCCTTTGCAAAAAATCAATTTTTTGGTTGAAACACAATTTTACCCAATTTTGCCTAAAAGGCGTTTATTTCTAATAACTGAGTATTAAAAGGTGTTTCGAATGCGAAGAAGCTTCTGAAAAGCCTTAAGTCGCATGCATTTGAACAAAAAACATTTTTTACAATTTTTTTTGGAAAGGCTAACTCCTTTGCAAAAAATCAATTTTTTGGTTGAAACACAATTTTACCCAATTTTGCATAAAAGGCGTTTATTTCTAATAACTGAGTATTAAAAGGAGTTTCGAATGCGAAGAAGCTTCTGAAAAGCCTTAAGTCGCATGCATTTGAACAAAAAAAATTTTTTACAATTTTTTTTAGAAAGGCTAACCCCTTTGCAAAAAATCAATTTTTTGGTTGAAACACAATTTTACCCAATTTTGCCTAAAAGGCGTTTATTTCTAATAACTGAGTATTAAAAGGTGTTTCGAATGCGAAGAAGCTTCTGAAAAGCCTTAAGTCGCATGCATTTGAACAAAAAACATTTTTTACAATTTTTTTTGGAAAGGCTAACCCCTTTGCAAAAAATCAATTTTTTGGTTGAAACACAATTTTACCCAATTTTGCCTAAAAGGCGTTTATTTCTAATAACTGAGTATTAAAAATAGTTTCGAATGCGAAGGAGCTTCTGAAAAGCCTTAAGTCGCATGCATTTGAACAAAAAAAATTTTTTACAATTTTTTTTGGAAAGGCTAACTAACCCCTTTGCAAAAAATCAATTTTTTGGTTGAAACACAATTTTACCCAATTTTGCCTAAAAGGCGTTTATTTCTAATAACTGAGTATTAAAAGGAGTTTCGAATGCGAAGAAGCTTCTGAAAAGCCTTAAGTCGCATGCATTTGAACAAAAAAAAATTTTTACAATTTTTTTTGGAAAGGCTAACACCCCTTTGCAAAAAATCAATTTTTTGGTTGAAACACAATTTTACCCAAAACGTGTTTATTTCTAATAAGTCAGTATTGAAAGGAGTTTTAAATGCGAAGAATCTTTCGCAAAAGCTCTAATCGCATACATTGAAATGCAAATTTTTCTCTGATGTATCGGTAATTTCATACGAAGGTGGATTTTCCATAGGGATCTGCTTTTAAAGGTCGAGGCTTCAAGATACCAAGTCATTCTGTGAACATATCGCGATTTTTTATATGAATTAATGATTTTGAAACGTTTCCGATTTTACAATTTCAAATCGCATTGTTTCTTTCATATATATAATTTTACCTTCAATGCTTTCGTGTCTAATCTATTAATAGGATTGTAAGAACGATATTTATTTCAACAAACTCCTCTTATCATTGACATCCCTTGCAAAAGGATGTTTAGTAATCAGCAAAAATAGAAAGTATTCACCGAACTGGCACGAACGCCAATGTTCCAATCTGTCTAATATTTTGCGATGGGAGCGCATTAAAACTTGGATTCCCAGTGACGAGTTGAAGGAAACTATTTCTTGATAATCCTTGATTTAAAAATCTTTTATGAGAAATTTGCCACATTTTCGCGGCGAAACATTCACTTAAGGTGTAGCATCAATGGTTTCCTTAATAGGTTCCTGTTGAAGGTAATTCATTTTTACTGCTTGTCAGATTACGATTGCATTGTTGCAACTAACATATAAGAAATTATTAACAATGCTTCGCTATTGATACTCTAACCACAGTTGCCATAGTTGGTAACATTCTACCAAAATTGGTAACTTTTTTTAGGGTTGGTAACTTGGTAACTTTGTTTATAAGGCTTGACAAACTATCAAATTAATGCTTTTTTTTTATCATTTTTCCGCATTACTCAACACTGAGAAAAAAAATCATTAAATATAACTGTGTGAATGTGCGCCAAATTGTTCAACGGCGTAATATGCAAATGCCATTATGTTTGGTCAGCAAAAGATTATTTTAAATGACTGCAATATTAAATAATTTATTTAAATTAAATACGGAATACGCGTATAATGAATTGAAATATTTATTTATGTTCTAAAATAAATTAAAACGTTTTATGTTATGTTTTTTATTAATAAAAGTTGTTGTTTTTATTATAATAAAAATCGAAATTTTTGTTTTTATAAAAAAAATTTTTTGGTAACTTTTTGGTAACATTTTCGGAAAATTTTGGTAGAAATTTTTTTTACTCAGTGGCAACCGTGACTCTAACCATTAATTTAGTTGTTTATTGAATGTAATCAAGGCAGATTTACCAGGTACTCTCAGTACCGCAGGTGTATATTGAAATTTGTTGAGCTACTGTCAAAAGTTTATATACAAGCCACATAAAATGTTTTTTTCTTAAATCTTCCTTGTTAATGATGCTTCTTCTTCCTTGATTTTGACATTAGCTCTTCATTTTCTACCAACAAATACGTGTGGTTTTTGGTGTTGTTTCATTGTTGTACTAGTAAGAGTACATGGTAAATCTGCCTTGAATGTAATAAAACAATAGATAATATGAATGGTTACTTTTTGTTTTTTATTACACAACACTGGTTACTAACATGTATAGATTAATGAATTTTATTCGACCGGTGTATCAAGTCAGCAAATAGATTAATGGATGACCCTATATTAACTTTCATCATTGCTTGAACTATACTATTAATCAATAATTCATGCTCAGAAATTTGAAATTACAGAATATATCGAGGTAATTTAACGTACGTAATGTAACCGTGTATTCATACATACATATATAAACACATGATTGCGGTTCTCTAATAGTCAACAGTTGAATAAATATGTATGTATGTATATAAATGCATAGAAGTATACGTACACTTGTGTGCATATGCATATACATACATATGTATACCTTCTCTGCCATAAGCACATTACAAAGCTTATCTGATAACTAATTTGTTTTCCTATTTCTAGATAACTAAGTACTTACATACATACATATGTATGTACATGCTCAGTGCAGTTTCATATAATTTAATTGCAACTAACTGGTTAAATAACATTGAAAACTGAATTGGTGCATCATTTTTAATTTGGTTATTGAAAATGCCAAGTGCTTTACGTTGGGGTATTGCTTCGGCTGGCAAAATAAGCCATGACTTTTGTGTTGGATTGAGTACTTTGCCTTTTGATGAACATCAAATTGTTGCTGTGGGTGCCAGAGATCAAGGACGAGCCAATGAATTTGCTAAAAAGCATGAAATTCCCAAATCTTTTGGCTCATATGCAGAGTTGGCATCGTGCGAAGAAGTAGGTAAGGAAACATACATACTCATATGAAGACGTCGGTTGTTAGATAGTTCTAGTTAATGAATAAAATATTGTGCTGTAGAAAAGAAGTCGCAGAAGTTATATATTTATATACATAAAATATTATTATGACACAATATATTAGAACCGTAAGAGCCAAATCTTTACGTAAATATCAAATAATATCGAAATGTATATTTTAATGTCATAAAGAAGATCTATAAAATCATTCCAGAATTCATGTATCCTTCTGCTCGTTTCATATTTGATTTTCGTTTTAAATTTCAGCAGTTTTCCATATATAATTTTTTACAGTGAAAGTTACTTTCTTGAATTAATTCTCTGATAAAAAATTTAACAATTCAAAATCAACTTTCAAAGATCAATTTACTGCTAACCTTTACTTCCAAAACTTGTTTAAAAATATTTCTTCTAAAAATTTGCAATGCTTTTCCAGATATCGTTTATGTTGGCTGTCTTAATCCACAACATTTTGAAATAATTATGTTAATGCTGGAACATGGAAAACATGTACTGTGCGAAAAACCTTTATGCATGAACCACAAACAAGCTAAAAAAGTCATACAATATGCTGAAATGAAAAAACTGTTTTTAATGGAAGGTATATGGTCAAGATTTTTCCCAGCCTATCAATATCTGCGCAAACAAATTGATAGTGGGGTGTTGGGAGAAATTCAAGAGGTTGACGTAGGATTTGGATTTCCCTTAAACGACGTCGATCGCTTGCAGTAAGTCATATTCAAATAAAATCCTTTCTAAATATTCATATTATTTAAATTCATTGAAGAAAACGAGATTTAGGAGGTGGTGTTTGCTTAGACTTAGGGATTTATACAATACAAGTATCACAATGGGCCTTTCAAGAACCACCACAAGAAGTTAAAGCAAAAGGTTCTTTAAATTCAGAGGGCGTAGATGTTGATGTAAATGCAGAATTACATTATACGGGTAAACGAAAATCGAAAATGCATTTTAGTGCCAACGGTGTTCTGAGTAATAACGCTATTATTAAGGGCTCGAAGGGACAAATAACTGTTAGTATCTGCTGTTGTAGAACATATCTACTTACATATGTATGTACATTAGGGTCATAATATTTTTATTTTATTCATATAAAAAAGTGGTATTTCACCTTGTCATTTGTTTCCATTACTACTCAAAAAAAAAATCAAATATTAATTTTGTTAGTATACAAAAAGAAAGACGTATGTATGTATATGCGATTTTGAATCTGGGGTATGTCGCAAAGAAAAAGTTATTGCCATAATGTACATACACACGTACATGCATAGCGTATATAAAAACAATTTATATTTTAAGCTCATACAATTCTGGTGCCCCACAAAAATTATTGACATCGACGGCCAAGAAAAGGAATGGGTTCTGCCTAAAGGTAAATATTCCACAAATTACGTCAATTCGGAGGGACTACGATATGAAGCTGAGGCTGCTAGACAATGTATAATGGAAGGAAAACTGCAGCATGAACATGCTAGTCATAACGATAGTTTACTATTTGCTCAAATTGAAGATGAAATTCGATCTCAAGTTGGAGTAATCTACTCTGAAGATGAAGAATAGTTGTTCTTATGTTGATAGTTTTTCGATAAGTTTTCTATTTTAAATAAATAAAACTATAAACTTATTTAAACGTGTTTTAATTGGTTGGCAGTGCCAATTTACTTTTCTAATTTAAGCTGACAGTGTAGGTAGAATTTCCTAATTTGGCTTGGAAGGGTAATATGTAATTGCTTTTATCATAGAAAATTTGCGTTTACAAAAGGTGGAGCATGACTTAACAAAGTTTTCTTGCTTATGAAAAATAACAATATACGATTACTTACGTCAACGCGTAGACTTGAAAAGTGCAACTGTGAATGGCAGCAGTTTTAGAGTTTATAGCAAGAAAAATATATAGTATAGTATTTCAATATCATCACTCCTGACAGCTGCTACCCTATATTATTACCTACATATGTGGGTTCTGTTGGTAGTAGAGACTAAGATGCCGAGAATTTCGAGTCCAACTCTGCGCCCTACGATTGACACTATCATGTACTAAACGGCACCTTTCTGTAGCAAAATTCGCCGGAGAAATAAAGGTTAAATGCTTCAACTCGTCATCTTTCTTCATCTGCGCTTTAAATAATCCCATTCCTTACTAGTTCTGGAGCAATACGCTGCATATGTAAGGCTCATTTCGTTGTGTGCTGGTCCTACTAAAAAGAAATATATCGGAATATGAAATGTTTATTCAACTAAATAATACACATTATATGTTTTATTATAATTTTTGCAAATGTTTTCGGTATGTTTGTTTTATTTAAAAATTAAATAAATTATATTTGATTTAATAAAACTACATTTTACATGTGTATGTATATTACTTTATGTATATTATGTCTTGTTAATTGATTATTTTTTCTTTATTGATTTATATTTCTAAATTGAAAACCGATTTAGATAACAAAACCTTAAAGGATTACAAATATAATAAAATAGAAACACGGGCTTATTATTAAATTACGTTCATATTAGATCATAGTAAATAAACAAAAAAAAAAATAATAATAATAATACAACGTAGCATATGGTAAAAGAAAATACATTAAAGAGAAACATTTAAATAATATTAAAAACAAGTAAAGCTAATGTTTATATTAAATTGTATAATAGTCAGATTTGATCTGTGCTTCATTCAAAATTAATGTTAATTCTTAGAGCATTGTTGTTAAAAATACTTCTATTATAATAAATATCTAATGAGAATTTACATTATATTTATTTCGACTAAACGCAGAACAGGAGCAAATCAACTAATTGTTATTTTTTCGAGAGAAGTAAATAAATCTATCATTTAAACAATGGTTTATGTTCATCATAGTTATATATGTTAACAGGCTGTTAACGAAATATTCAATAAAAGTTAGACAAAATAAAATTTTATAAAAAACGACCACAAGCTTGATTAGAATTATATTACAATAAAATAATAAGAAGGTCAATAAAAATAAATCAACATTAAACCAAGACGACTGACGAGTGCGTATAGAATTTATAAACGTTATTTGGTCAAATAATATGAAGAGTTGACAATTAATTAGTAGGCTGTATTGAATTATTGCATATTGTTCTTGCTATACAAATAAATGAATTAAGGACTTCGTTTTCTAAATCATTTTGCGTTAATGCAATTTATTGAAAAGCGCAAACAAATTGGTAAAAAATTAATTAAGCACAGAAGTTCATGCGTCTGTATGAAAGACAATATAAACTGGGATCATAAATTAATGTGTTAAAATCTCAAGAATAAATCTCGAAAAGAAATGAAAATATAGTATATAAATGTAAAACTTAGTGATAGTGATACATTTGCCTGTAGGAATGCAGAATATGTTTGAAGAACATTGAGCCGGAAAGAAAAAAATATTATTTAAGAAATTTGTGATTAACATGACTTACAAATGAACAATTTATCTTATGTTATAATTAAATTTGATCCGAACAAGCAATTTGCTTCAATTCAAGAAACGGTCTTCAGCTAATAGATAGCTACTTAATCCATGAGGAAATTACTAAATTGCTATATATTTTAGCTCACAATGTTAAGGAATTAATAGAAGAAACTGGTAAGAGAAAAAAGTCTTTAACATAACAACTTTGCGCAGTGCAAGACGGAAGTTCAAAGATTAAATTAAATTAAGGCACCTTAATAAAGTAAGTTTGAAACAAGCTCGTTGAAACAAATCTACTTTTTCGATAAATGTAATCCGAAAAAGCATACACAATATATAAAAACGAAAAGTAAAATACAATTGGAATATCGAACAAATAACCTTATAGAAAACAAATTCAGCGCTTTGGTTTTACATGTTATTGCGCGATAGCAAAGCTGTATTTCTGCATTTTTTAGTATGAATTATGAGTACCATTTACAAATATTTTATAGATATTTTTATATCGCTATATTTTCAGCAATTTCAAAAACGTTGAAAGTAATCCATTTACTTGTATTTTTGTTTATTTCCTCAGGCTTGAGCCGCTCGTAAACCAATTTGAATTTTTTTCATTCGAATTGGTCCCAATTTTTCGATTTTTAATCTGACTGCCACTACATCTTTAATCTGACTCTACTACATATCTACAATTATATAACACAAGCAAAGTTCAAAGGTTTCATCACATGTAAAAGTAAATAGTGGACATTTACAATGAGTTCAAAGTGCCTCACATATTTACAAGGTTTGTTCACATGAGTTGGCATTCTGCGCATTTTGCAAGGTATTACATTTTTTACATGGGGGCCCGTAACGAAAATAAATTAACAAATAGAGTGATTTTTAGAAAAAGAATATTTAAATTAAGCTGCAGTAGGGATATCTAGATATAAATCGAAAAATTTTCACACTCTGTGTGTTTCAAAAGATTAACTCTTTTAATGCACCATACGAAGGAATGAAGAAATGTATGTAAGTATATTGTTAAATATTTTAAGTTTACAGTTTATATCTTTTTCCAAAGAGCTACAAAAATTGGTTGATTATTTTTTGCTTAAAATAGTTTGAGTGTATTTCTTAAGTTACTGTAATTATGTATGCGTGCTTAAACGCTTATTCCTTCCATACGTTTATATTTATATGTAGTATGTATGTATGTAATATATAATTAAAATTGGAACTTAATAAAATACTTGATTTATTTACTTTACTTGCGTTTCATTTGCATTTTCACTTTGCTTTGAAAAACTCACAGACCAAATTAATTGCCAGGCAGTACTTCAATAGGTGAAGGTTCAGTAGTTGCACTTACTGCAACGACGGTGCTCTCTATGCCATCTTCACACAATGAATTTGATAATGACGATGGTTCTTCCACTCTTTTAGATGAAGGTTCTGCTGTTTCTGGGAGTACAAGTGTTGTTGGTTTAACCAGTTCACTTTTGTGGTAATCTTTGTTAATGGCCAGTTGGGAAGCCATTTTTAATGGCGGATCTTTTTTATCATATGCAATACCTCTCTTACTCTCATCTTGTGTAGGTGCTGTATTAAGCGATAAGCATAAAGATGAGTTTTCCGTCCGTAAATTGCTATCATTGTCTTCTGCAATACATTCTACTGGGGTTAATTTGTTTTCCTTGGCTTCAATATTTTGCGTAACGGCCACCAGGGCTGTTGCCGCATTGCGATTATGTTGAAGTAAATCATTTATTTGTGATAGTCTTGACGAACTGGCAAGCGGTGTTGACAGACTTATAAAACTAGCACTTGCATCATTTTCTAATGATGTCGTGGCACTAACACTACAAGAGGGTGCTGTGGTAGTCTCTAAGCTCGTCAGGCTGTTTACGCTGTGATAAACACCTGTGGCTTCGGTAGTTGTAGCTGCACCAAACGGTGGTATGGAAGGAACAGCACATGAACGATAAGTATTTGATGTGGTTAGGGATGTGGAGCTACCGTTTGTGGCGTTTATATAAGGGGTGTTGTGATACGTATTGTATGGTGACGCCTGTAACATGAAACAATATACAGGTATGTTTACAAATTAAAAACATTCTCTCTTTGGATTAATAAGTGATTTAAACTTACTTGAGCTTGCATATTGCCGTAATGATACGACGATACAGGCATTAGTTCCCCATATGAAGACGCTACTCCTGTGCCACTACCAAACAGATTTACATCCAAACTATCGATGCCGTAATGTGATGGTGTTGTAGTGGAATTCGTGCTGGCATTATGTGTGATTTCTAAGGAGGTTTGTTGTCCATATAGACTGTTTGATGTGGAAGGATTTTGCGTATGATAGTATAAACCGGCGGCCGAGTGTTGGTGGATTTCCGAGGCGGTATTGTACGCCGGTGATGCATAGCCTGAGCTATAATTCGATTGTGGTTGCAAATGGGTTTGGTAATATGCGGAAGTTGTTGGCTGCATGGGTGAGGCAACGACGGAAGAGTATGGATTCGGTTGTTGGCGGTTCTCCATCTCTAATCGCATCAGGGTATGTATATAATGTGTTCGTACACGAGTCGGATTAAATTCGACACGCCCGATTGCATTTCCACAAGCATCCCTAGAGCAGCCACAAGGAAACATATCACGATCAACTTGACATTTAATGCCAGATTGGGAGCAAGAACAAGTTTCGGGATCGCAAAAATCGCGGCAAGTACAACCACAAACTTCTCGGCTATTCCGTATATTGCGACATTCAGCCTTTTCACTAGGGTCTATCTTACGAATTCCAGCGGCTTTAAGCAATGCCCTTCTTTGTTTGGGTGAAACAGGTTGTAGAAAACCATTTGATTCGCCGTCCAAATCAGAACCACTTCCCTCACTTAAATAGTCTTCTTCTGACTCTTCACTATCCTCACTAGAACTACCTCTTGGATTAATTTCATGTAACTGCATTCGATGAGCTCTTCGCAGTTCGGCCGCATGTTCTGCTAGTGTTAACGTTTTTAAGGCAATATGCCTAGCTCCCATTCCTAGTGTACAACCGCCAGCGGAAGGAACGCAGCTGTAACCCTGCTGGCGGGGAAAATAAAAAACTTGCACATTATCGAAGTTAATTGAACGTTTTTGTTTTTTTACAGAGCTGTGCTCATTCAGCGATGCCGCTGAGGATGTTAGACTGTTCAAATTTTCAATGGTGTCGTTAACTTCCAGACGTCGTTTTAAATTTGATCGATATGGCTTAGGAGGATCTATTGGTGGTGACTTAGTTAGTTGCAACGCGTTCGAGTCCAATATGTCTTCACTGTCTTTTGTTTTGATCGGTGTTGGATTTTGTGTTGGTGCTCCTGCGGTTACATTCAATTGGCTAGTATCTTCAACACTTGCTGTTGTGGTATGTAAGACTGATGTTTCATTTCCTAAACCAGAATCGGAGCCCTCGCCATTGCGCTCTTCTTTTTCAGGCGATACTTCTGACGTGTTAATCTTAGTGCTTATACTACAGGATGGTTGATTATTCACAATATCGGTTTTAAGCCATCGCAAATCCTCATCTGTGGTTGTTGTGTTTTCTTCATCTTGTAAATTTTGGGTATTATTTAGAAAGTTAAGTTCTTCTAAAGTAGTAACATTATTAGAACCAAATTCTTCTTGATCCACGCACGCTATGGCTAAGGGGTCATCAGATGTATTATAGGTATCAACTGAAGCAGTGGAGTTATTCAGGTCTAGTTCATCTAAAACGATTACGTTTCTGCCTGAAAATTTTTTATTTTAAATAATTTGTTACATATTTAGTTTTTTTAATTTAGTTACTTTAATTACAGATTTGTTTGTATTTAAACGTAAAGTGGTTTCCTATGTTAAACAAAACTTTTAATGTAAAACTTATTATTTTTGTAAGAAAATAATCTTAAATTTGAGTAAAATTTTTTATGAAATTTTTGTATTAATAGCAATGAATATGCTAAATAAATAAAGAAATAAATTAAATTAAGTTAGCTAAAAAATTAGACGTTTATTTGACCGCCAATTATGGGTCGATGAAACGTTCACGAAACTTTAATTCCCTCACGCGCAATTAGATTCGCATATGCTCATTAGCATACCTTCAGGCTCGATGGAAATATTTTCAAAACCCATTTTTATATATTAAAATTCCATTTCCTATTACTATTGTATTCTAATATTTTTAAGTTTTATTTTTATTTAATATATATTAATTTTAAGTATTTCGTCACTCCTTTGTGTGACTTCTTCAGGAAAGTAATTATTTTCCTATTACTTATTCCTGATGATGATTGAAATAATTTTATATAAAAAACGACCCCGTGAGTTACAAGAAAATAAATTTAATGTGCGTTAGCACAGTGGCTTAAGGAATGTAATTACAAAGATTATGCATATCTTTTATTTAAGCGAATTGGTCTGTTTCAAAGTATTTTGTTATATTTCTTAGACAAGTTTGCTCGGATAGAAAAGAGGGGAGTTGTCATTTGATTGGTAAACAAATTTCTAGAAATTACTTACTTTTAAAGTTATCCAAATCTAAATATGACTCCTCTTCAACTTCGATCACATTATTTAGTTCAAAATCATCCAAATCTGAGTCAACTATTTCTTTTTGATCATCCTCGGTTTTGCTTTCATCTACTTCTTCCACATCATCTTCGGTTGGAAAAATGTCCAAGCTCATCAAAGGTTTTTCTAAAGCATCTTCAGCACTTTCCACTGAACAGGATTCTTCAACAGGTTGATTAGAGCATATAGACGAACTTGTACCCAATACTTCCATGGGGTCGTGCATAAAATCTTCCAACTCATCGTCTATTGGACTTAAAGCAGTATTACGATTGAAATCATGAGTGATAACAATATTCCCGCTGGCATTTGCTGACTTTTTTAATTCTAATATTTCTCTACTCTTTGTGGCCGTAACTTTGACTGGTTTTTTCAACATTATACTACTTTCGATTTGTTCCTCAATATCATCTTCTTCAAGATCACTAGTTCGCTCACATAAGTCTTCCTCTTTTTCTTTCTTCCCAACATCGTCTTCCTTGTTAATTTCCTCTATAACATCACTCTCATTTGGTACATCTGCATTATTTGCATCTGTTTTTATATTTTCTGTTTCCATCTTTGCTGATTCTTCTGTTGCGCTATTTCCACCAAATATTGAATTACTACTCGCATTCTTTTGTATGTATGTAATAAAGTTTTTAATGGGTGCAAACATTCTCCTTAAAACTCAGAGATTATAATTGAGAATTCCTCGTCCCGAAGTTCTTGCAAGATTAGCACAAGCTAACTTGAAGATTTGTGTGAAAATATGCTGTTCGAATGCTTATTTGATGCTGAAATGTAAATAAAAAATACAGAAGGATGTATGTTATTTAAGTTCAATTATATAACTGTTATATGTCGTCACAGAAAACGCACGTCTAATTTTACAACAATTCATATTTTACTTTTAATTACTAATTCTGGACTCTTAGACCCTGATATGTTACTTAGCAAAATTCCAAACAATATGCAATCAGCTATAGTTGCGAGCATTTCTTATGTATGTATATAGACCTAACTAGTAATAGATATGCTAACAACGATAGCTCCTTTATCACAATGTTTCAAACAATCAATTTATTTTTTTAGAAAGTATTCAAAATACTAGTTTTCGAGTAAATAAATAACAAAAATAACAACCACTAGTTCGAAACTTAACTTTTTAAGACCCTTTTTACCTAAATTGAAAAAAACTTAGTGGTAATTTTTAATATACTTTTATTTCAACATAGTCTTCGTTTTTATTGTTCTTTTCTGGCAGTTTTCGCACTACGTTCACAACTGCTGGACTAAATACAAACAACGACAATATACACACTAGCCGTTCTTTATTTCAGCTTAAGTTTTATATATTTTAGTAAGTCCTGGTCCACCTACTTCAACTTTATGCTGCCCAAGTACAAACAACTGAGTACCGCAACTTTACCACATATTAACAGAAAGAAATTTGAGCATAGATATACAATTTGTAGAACATCTTTCATACAGAAATGCAAAAAGTTGAACAGCATAATTGGAAATGTGTAGACCGGACGACGGGGCCACTGTTACCTTCTTTTTTTTTAGTATGTGATAGTGTCAACTGCTGGCTGAAATTGTGCTGTTACAAGCTCTATGCCAGTCATTGAAACAAGCAGGCAACAAGTAACTCAACAATACAGTATTATTTGAAAAGTTCCAGTAACTTCATTAAAATGTAATTCAGAAATTGACGGTCGACTGCCATTCATAAGCAGAGGAATTCCAATGTATCTAAGATCAAAATACCAAATTGTATTGCTGGTATTGCTTGGTATGCTGCATTACAATTAGTTCCAGTTTTTCTATAGTTTTAAGTGTTTTTGTTATCTTAGTCTGAAAGGACACTTGCCTATTAACAGAATTAAATAAATAAATTGTCCTGATTTTCATATTATATAACTCTCCATTCTTCATTTAATATTTCCTTCTTGGAACTATGTATATGTCGTGAACTAGCTAATTTACACTAGAACAGTTTCCGTTTGAGTTTAGTGTTTTTGATTTGTGTCCCAGATGAGAGATATGTTGCATTATGTTTTGGTAATTATAATTGGGTTTACATATAGAAGTGGAAGTTCCGACAATATTTAATTCTATGCATGTTTATGTATATGTTATGGTTTATATACCTAATAGTTATGCTAAAATAAAGCTAATAATAAACCATATGTGGCTACCTTATAATTATGTATCGATTTGCAGACATGTGGTGCACTTACAATGTTATGATCTAAAATATATGTATAGTAGAAAATTATTTGCAATATTTAAGTATTATATGTATGTACCTTTCTTATTTATTTGCACATAAATATTTGCAACAAAACGAAGCAGAAAAACATTTTTCGGTAAAATGCCGTTTGTTTTGTTCCTTTTTTTTGTAGAAGTTTTAAATGATGAAGAACGTTATATGCGATTGAATTTCTGAAGTTACATCGTTAACGGTATCGTTTTATCGATCAAAAATGATAAGTGGGGCATACGAGCTGAATTTTCTTGTTCGTTAAAAATCCCTTCCAAAGACGATGACTTTAACGAAGCGCAGAAGGCGGCGGCTTCTTTTAAAAAAATCAAAAGCCTTCCTGAGTACGTATCCTCAATTAGAACCAATAGCCAGCCACATACACAATACTCAAAAAAAATTTTGTAAAAATTTTCCAAAAACACTTGATTTATTTTTTCACTTTAATAAACTAAATTGAAAGGTAGATTTCATTGAAATAACACATTTTTGTCTTTACAAAGAATTTACATTTGGTTAAGAATTAATTAAATTTGGACATATCATTTACTGTTAAACATTTTTTTTTATTTATTTAAAATTTGGTTTTCTTCATTAATATTTTTACTCCGCAGATTTTCTTTACTTCTTTTATGTCTTATTTTAGTCGGAGAATCTCTACACAAATTGTGTGTAGTAATTTTGGTTGTAATGTTAAATACTCGTATTTAATTTTTATACTCTTCGGCTGAAGTTTAAACCAATTTCGATGCAAGAATTTTTTTCCTACTTAACAATTTTTTTTAGGAAATCTTCCCTTTAAAAAAACTTTTCATCCGTACAATTCTCGTAAATTATTTGGTTCTTTACATTTATCTGCGTTTCTTCATTTTTTTAATATTCGTGTGCGACATTTGCCATTACGTTAATGCTTAAATTTACGTAAGTACATGTGGGTTGAGAGTTACGATTTTTCAGCGTTGCTAATGATACAGTGTTACAAAGAGTGTAGTGAAAGCATTCGGCAGAGATACATATATTCCGTTATGCTCAAATACATTAATTTAATCGCACATAAATACATTAAAAGTCAAATAAAAAGTTGTACAAATTTTTTTTGTTAAATGATACAAGAAACTTTGTAAATGGTATTCTATTTTTTCAATTACATACAAATGTATGTTGCTTCGGAAAAGGAAATTTCCATATATGATTTTCTCCAATATATATTTGGGTTTTTATATACTCACCTTGGAAAAGTTTTATGATGATTTTACACAAAACACGAAGCGTAGTTCATGCTATCCAAAAAGTAAATAAGTAATTATTATTATACTCTTATTTAAAAACGGCACAACAACACTTAAGTGCGGTAGCCGATTCACTTGATGAAAACCGAAAAACTTTAACATATGTAGTTAAAATTGGTCTAAATGTAATTTGAAGATATATAAACTATGAATTTTTTTACTTCTGTGGAATATTGACAGGCTTTGAATATAAGTATTCATATGTATTATAATATTAACCAAGTTTGTGGACGTTTTTTTATTAAATTATATTTTGTCTAATTTTCATTTGATATTTCGTTAACAGCTTGTGAACATCTTCAGGAACTGAAAGATGTTTTGCGTTTTTCGCTTTCAGATTCGGCATTTTGTGATAGATTAAAGAAAATGTTAGCTTTTTGTTGTTAATTTATTACAATTTTTCGAATTTGAAGGCGTAAAACGTAAAATACATTAAGAGTGAATATTTAAGTGTAGCTCGAAGAAAGCTGGTGCATAATCAAACTAAACAATGTTGCCACCAGATCATATATTACCAAATCTATTTTTTAACACTGCGTTTACATTAGACAGTGCTGTCAAGACAATAAAAGAATACGTATTAGTTGTAAAAAATACTGACAATTATACCAGTAGTAGAGGCGTCCAGACAATAGTTAAGACAATTCATTCCGTTAAAAATGTCAAACAAGAAAGTGGAATTGGAAATTGCGGCAATAAGCGTATTACGCAAGCTATATAAGTTAAAAACTAAAAGTGATAAAGAAAAAACTTTTTACTGTGCTTTTTACTATAAAAACTGTGTTCTGTGCGTTCTTTTTTCGACAAATGTCAATTATTGTCAGCATATGTCAAATCACTGTCCTATTTTACTGTCTTCAAAAAATTCAAGACAGTACTCTAGCCAATTGAAAAAGTATGCAAGTGTAGTGAAAAAGTGTGTGCGTGTAGCTATTGTCTTAACAGCACTGTCTAATGTAAACGCAGTGTAAGTGTGTATATGGATTGTTGTTAATATACCATATTAACATATACATATATATATATATATATATATATATATATATATATATATATATATATGTATTATTGTATTCTGATATTTTTAAGCTTAAGGTCTCTTTATTTTAGTTTAATTTTTAATTTCAATATTTCGTCAGTCCTTTGTGTGACTTCTTCAGGAAATTAATTATTTTTAATAAAATAATTAATTTCCTGAAGAAGTCACACAAAGGAGTGACGAAATATTAAAATTAAAAATTAAACTAAAATAAAGAGACCTTAAGCTTAAAAATATCAGAATACAATAATAATTAAAAAGAGGTCAAGAAACCAAAAGAATTTATATATATGTATATATATAATATATATATATATATATATATATATATATATATTATATATATATATATATATATACATATATATATATATATATATATATATATATATATATATATATATATATATGTATATATATATATATATATATATATATATATATATATATATATAACAACATATAAATCCGTGTTGTTGGCCACACCGCTTTTCTAGTTTACTAGAGCCTTTAAGCACCGGTCCATTTGTTATCATGATATCGCAATCGCAAAGCACTTCTGATTCAGCAACATCAAGTCTCGTTGACAGCTATATGTATGTATGTATATTAGGCGCAGTCAGACAGCTGATAATTCCATAGAATTGCGTCTCACCGAACTACGTTGCTACTTCTTATGCGAAGGTATAAATCGAGTACAGTCAGACACAGTAAAATATGGGTCAAAACATCGCCGTCATCTATGCACGGATATTTTGCAAATGATTTTACCAATAATAATATTTTAGTAGCAAAAAAACTAAGCTTTCAGCATGTTTTTTGTTTTTCAGAAAATATGGGTATAAAAAGATCTCAAGAAAATTAAGAGGAGAAATACATCATGTTCTTCCTGTAGAACGTGTTGTTACTTTAAACGGCTTGTAGCACAACTATAATGAAAATTAACCATTTCAAAGTTTGGTTGTAGACTTTACTGAAACGGAAATGAGGATTTGCCATCGTAGTACAACTAAGAACCAGAGGTGAGGTGGATATTATTCAAACCAAAAGTAGAAACAGGAAAGGAATACATTTCCGAGTTCACTGAAGTTGCATATATTAATATGTGTGGGGATAACTATATAAAAGAATTTTTGTACATACTATGTATTATGTAATCATGCCGGACTGTTGGCACTCTACTTTTTGCATAGTTGCTGATTGAAGCATTTCCACATGCTATTCTCTTCTCAAGTCATCTTGTATACAAGGTGTTTTTATTCTTGCTATTATTATTCATTTAAATAAACATTTGTGATATGGATATAAAATTCCTCCAGATTTTTTATTGTATTTTAAAAGCGTACTATCGTGTGATCTTTCACGCTAACAATTCACATTGAGGGCGTTGACCACAGGCTTACGATGTTAGATATTTGAATAAAATTGTTTTTGAAATAACGACAGCAACAGCAACATGCTAAATTCTTAGAAGTCTAATTCGTATCATTTTGTATTCAAATTGGCGCGGAAGAATTTTCTTCTTTATGTATAATGGATTTTGGCGCGAGCTTTAATAGATAAATATTGTTATCGTTTTTGCTACAAGTTTAAGAAAACCACATGTTGTATGTGCAAATGTTATGAATAGAGACGCGGTTTATTGGCTTTTATATACTTATTTTGATTACTATGTACGTAATGTTAATGAAACTTTGTGAGGTGATATTTTGATTTTGGTGTTTTGGAGTATATTGACTCGAATAAATTATCTCAAGAATTTATGAAAATCTCGATAAAAATTTCAAAATTTAATTTAATGTTTTGGCAGTTGTTATTGTGATGAATCATTGACCTTTTCAGTGTGAATATCTTTTCAGTTCATTTCATATACAATAACAAACGAAAGCGAAAAATTGTATTTAATTTAAACTTATTTCATTTTATAATGTGGTGACGAACGCATCCAATTGTATAGGTTCTTTTAGTTCTAAAATATATTCATTGAAACTAATTTAAGAGATACATGAAATTAAAAGTTTGATGACATGCTAGTGTTGTATTATATATATTTTACGTTTTGCTTTAGATATCTCAACTCTGTAGTAAATATCTTCGGAGGCAGGATTTTTAAAAGTAAGATAAATTAAATGTTATGTATACGTAAATGATCTTTGAAAGATTAAAATATTTCTATACTGGGTGTTTTTTAGCTGCATGAGAGTTGTCAATATCGATAATTATAGCTTGGTAGCTGAGAATATCAAACTGAGTTGATATCTTTGTTGAATAAGGTTGGACAAAGCATCATGTATCATCTAAAGCCAGAACAAAGCGAACAAATTATTGAAATTTAATTAGAAAAAATAAAATAATTTTATGGTCAACATAATCGACCTAGTGAGCATGCAATTCGTGCAGTTACTGATCGTTTCGTAATCTTTTGGTTTTCTCGATGGAAAACTATCAACAAGCCAAAGAAATGTGTGATTTACAAGATTTCGACATCCGGAAGCGAATACGAATGTAGCGTTCGTCACGGAAAGGCTTTTTTTTTACCAATATGTTACAAGATATATCGAAACGGACTTCAACAACTTAGAAAGTGCTCGACAGGTGATAACAATTTATTTATGATTTTGTAGTAACTAAATTAATGTTTTATTATCGAAAGTAATGAAAAGCATATGTGTATATATGTTGACATTTTTAACATTTAGCTGTATATTCTCAAAATAAAATGGAATTGATCAATATGTAACCGCTGAAAAGGTATAATTGAGTTCACTACAAAAGGAACTTGAAATCGCACATGCCTCTCTCTTGCTTTTCTTCTTCTTATAATTCGAATATAAAATTGCATTGTATTATTCATAATTTAACGGTATATTACCAATAAAATCTAACAGCTAACATATTGTCACTTACTTAAAACTAAAAAAACAATATACAGACAAATACTAAAGATCTACATAAAATAAAAAGTTTACAAAGTTCAAGTACAGGTTACAAAAACATCTGAAGGAAAAAAAAAATAGCCAAGATTTAACTAAAACGATAATAACCTTTAAAATTGAATATTGAATGGAAGATAGATTTGTTTACTTTAAGAAAAAAATTTGGTGGTTCATAAGAATTAAGAAAAAAATTTGATAGTTCATAAACTTAACTTTTAAAAGTAAATTAAAATAAAGTTTTAAAATATTTTTACTTTTTTGTTTAGACATGTTTTTTTTTCGTAAGAATACTTGACAAGTAAAAAAAACTAAAATGCTATTAAGATGATAAATACTAAAAAAAACTTACCTCCAGACACAACGAGTGAGTAAGTTAGTCAGTTAGTTAGTTTTTTTTGAAGATTTTTCTTTTGTTATGGCCATGAGTCTCTGCACTAAATATTAAGGTTGGCCATATTTTGCTTCAAAAGGGATATTTATGGTTTCGATTTTCTTACTTCTTATAATATATATAAGGAAAATATGCATATGAATAGTTGAATAAAAACTGGAAGAATTTGACATGATCAATATTCTATAAAACACGGAAAAATTATTATCAATTTGATCTATATGCCAGAACAGTTTTGGACCAATGCTTCTCTGTATAACCACTTATCTCCATTAGTTGGTCGGCTGGTTTGAATGTGCTGGCAGTTTTTAATTATCCAAATGATAAAGTTGAGAAATAGGGCCTCAGCACGATCAAATAAATTTTATTTTACATAAATCCTAGTGTTATCGTTATTATATTTTTCTCTAAGTTCCATTTCTTCTGATTTTTATTCTGCTTGGGTTTTATATGATTATTTGTAAGAGACATAATTCAATATAAATATATTGAATTATATATAAAAAATTGGATTTAATTATTAACTAAATTACTATTAATTATTATTAAAAATAATATTCTTAATTAATATTTTTAGGTTTTACAGAATTCGAAAATAATTAGTGAACATCGATAGATCTCTTGCACTGCATTTCCATTTCAAACAACCCATTCCGTTTGCATACATTGAAAGGGCCCTTTTACAGAAGCTTGAAATTTAAATATTTTCCAACATGTCTTTTTTTCAACTAAAGGTTGTCAAATTTAAAATTGCTTATTTTGATTGTTTGCCAGTGAGACTGTGTGTTTTCAAAGAAGCTTGGTGTTTGCAGAGAGAACGTTTTGACATTTGCATATCACTGTCAATTATTTAATTTGGAAACTTTTTTGTTTGTTTATTTTTCTTCAAAGGAATGAAAAATTATTTTGGCTTGTAAGCATTATACTGTTTATCAATGATTGAATATTAATATATACATATAGCTTATTTGCCTTTCATTGGCATTGGTTATCGGTGTTATGGCTGAAAAGTCATTTGTGAATGTGATGAAATATGATAATTTGTTAACCTTAAAAAGGTCAAGAGAAATACATATTTCAAATCAAGATTTTGTAATGGATTTAAATGGCAAGCTTATATAATTTTTAATACTAGAATAGACTATCCAATAGAAAGATTATAAAAAAGGGAAATGCTATTTTATTGGAGTGGCTAATGAATAAATGAAATAACAAATATATTAATAAAAACTATTTTACCAAATTGCAACAATAATTGTTAACTATTTAAAGAGTTGTAGTCCGATTCCCGAACAATATTCACCATTTAGGTGAATATTGTTCAAAAATTTTATGACAAAAAAAATAATAATAAAAGTAATGAATACTCAAAGCCTAAAAGAAACGTTTTATACATGGCATACAAATCTAAAAATTAAAATAAACGAATTTATTTCTATTAATTGAAAGATATGTGATGAAAAACGATTTAGACAGGAAAACGAGTTGAAAATAATAAAAGCTGTTTGCTATAGTCGTTTTGCCAACAATTTTCAAATTTATTTTAATAGTGTCCATCATTGTAAATAAATTTATTTTCAATTATATTGATTACATTTTGTGTTCCACTATAGATTATAAAAGTTAGTAAATCGGGAATGGCTTAAAGCTTACTTATTCAAATAGTTCGTACACCTGAATAATAAATGGTTACAACATTCATTATTGCTGCTATCGATCAACACATCCCATTTATTGCTCTAAAAGGAGCCAGCTCAATATATACAAAATTTCAGTAAAGTAGGATTTTGTTCGGAATACAGCAAAAGTTGACTAATCACTTCTCCATTTAGTTTTGAATTTTTTATTTAGCACCGTTTCTTTAAACTATTTACGAAGCAATTTTTCTCCTTGCACACCTTTTTGAATATCATTATACGAATATTTAATACTTTTTATTAAACAAAATCTCTTAAACAATTTGTAATAAATTTTAAAAACTATAATAAAATTCAATAAACATTTTGTTGCAAGTTAATAATTAATATGTTGTTTATGCATGCAGGTATGCAAGAAAAGAAAAAATATATGTATATTAAATATATCCACGCGCATGTGCAACATACATACATTAACAATACTGGGTGCACAGATTCATTCTCCAAGTCATAGACAATTTAATTGAGAGAATAAAAATGCTTATATTCAATTTGATTTTTTGTAACTCATAAGCGAAGCTAAAATATATGCGGCATCATTAAGTTTCTGCAGGCAATATTGTGAAGAATAATTGTACTCAATACAGAGTGTCACCACAAAGATCGCATAAAAGGCAATTCATAAAAATTTCAAATATTGTCGAACGGGTGTAGGTGTTGGTAAATTTACAGACGCCTGCTTCATATCTTGTCTTTAGTTAACTCACTTGCATATGAAAACGAATTACTCTAATATTACGGCTATAGGATTTTTTCAGCGTTCGGTCTTGTCTCTGCCTCAGTTCTGTACTTTAATTGGAAAAAAAAAACAAAAATATCTAGGAGTGAGTCATTCTTTAAACACGCTGAACTTTGTTCCATTAGACGGACTCGTTGTTGCGGATAATTGTTATACGAGTACGTGGAAAAAACTCTGTGAGATTTTTTCTTTTAAAAATTTATGTTGTTTCTTAGTTGATTTTGGCGCCAAGCTTTTGGGATATATTTGTTAAGTTGACATTTTCATAGAAAAACGTAATTAGTGTGGCTAATATAGAGCGTTTCTTCTTGCGATAATGAAATAGGGGTTAATATATGTTACATGAATTGTGCTATAAAAGTGTTTCTGAAGATAATAACTGAAATGTCTGCGATATATCCAGTTTTTTTTAATTTCAGTGTACATAATTTCTAATGATGTACTCATGGAGGAAATAATAATTAAGTTTTTCGTAAAGGTAGATCTTTCTAATTATGCTTGGTTTTCACTATGTCATTTTTGTTGTCAAATTGTCCAAATTGTTGGCAATTGTATGAAAACGGGTTGACATATGGCGTCATCTATGTTTGCAGTCAGTTATGCAAACATAGATGACGCCATATGACAACCCGTTTTCATACAATTGCCAACAATTTGGACAATTTGACAACAAAAATGACATAGTAAAAACATAGTGAAAACCAAGCATTACAGTTTTTCTTTACAGATGCAACCAGAACGTATATAATTTTTGTTAATACTATTTTATAAATTTATTTGACCTTTTTTACCTTGGCAGCAGCGTTACCAAATGTGCAGATTCATCTGTCTTTAGCAGTTTTTCTAAGTGCAAAACAACCTTCCAGATTTTTACTCAAACAATTTTTTTTAAATCAGTGCAGTTTTTTCCAATTTTATTCGAATAAAGCAAAGAAGCACCCAATTACAATATTATTAACCAAGGCGAATTCAATGCCAGGTGGCCCTTTTCCTACAACAATACAAGAATAAAGCCATGCCGTCAAAATCGGCTGCCTGCAAGGAGAGAAAAGACATAATGTCTTTTGACATTTTGGTTAAAACAATTGATGGCCAATTGACTAATGAGGCCACCTGGTATTGAATTCGCCTTTGTAAAAACAACACCGTGTTATTTTTTACATCAAATATAAAAATTATATATTTTGTTTTTCGTTTTTCCTTCAATAAAGTGAATTAAACATATACAAATATGGTTTTATTACATTTTCTTTAATTTGGCAATGAAGGTTCATATTTTTTTCAGAAAAAACTGATTTTTTTCGGAATTGTCAGATTTTGCAAAAAAAATTAGGCAACATTGCATGGCAGGTATTTTCAGGACTTTTTTTTTATTCTTTATTTCATTTTAATGTAAATTGAATAAATGTTGTGTTGGCATTACTCACAGCAATGTGCACACTTTTTAGCATGCAACATTATTGCGCCTCCATTGTTATACCGGTTGACAATTGTTTGTCATTTGTCATGTTTTAGCACACTTTAGATACACCATGCTTTTAAATACGTATTTACATAAAGTACATACATGTGCATACACGCTTACATATATTTATTTCCCAGATATGTACTCTTGTATCGAGCATTATTTTGGTACTAAACGTACAAATGCTACATGTTTTCTATAAAATTAAAGACCAAAAACATACTCATACAACAATGTCTATTGATGTTGCCACAATGTTATTTTCGCGTTATTTTGCCAAGTAAAATAACGTTATTAACACACAGGTCAAACTCTTAACATGACACTTGTAATGTTTACTTAAATATAAATTTTTTTTATTTACTTTTTTATGCTAAACACCACCAAAAAAGAATAATGTAAACACTTTGGGTGTTGCTCGAAATTTTTGAGTTCTTTTTATTTATATATTTACCTTTTTTTTTTTTTGTTAAGAGGGAGTATAAATCAATTATGTCAAATGTTTAATGTCAACAACATAATTTTTGTTTAGGTTGCAAAGACTTGAAGAAAAAAAAACATAAGAATAAATTAAGTTTTTAATAAGACTGAACCGCAGAAAAAACTGATGAATTACTATAAGTAAAGAAAAAAAAAGATTTAGTTTTGGCAATAATTCCCCAAATTTTGTTTAATTTATTAATATTTATCCAGGTGTTAAAACGCTTTTATATTTAAACAACTTTTTTATATGGTTATTGGTGCAAAGTTAACACGTATCATGTCGATGGCGTTTACACTAGCAATGGAAATTGTAATGTATGTGCATATACAATGATTTAAATAGATTTTTGTTGCTGTATTGATTTCTGTTGTTAGTTGGAATTTTTAAAACAATATATTTATAAACAAGTAAAAACGTTATATTCGACCAGGTCGAATCTTATGTTGATTTCTTTTCTGTAAAAGAGTGCAACATTTCGTTCACTTTTATTATATAATTTCAAAATAGTGAATTTATTAAAAAATAAACTGCCATTCCTTAGGAATATTAATTTTGTGTCTTAAAACTCCGCCTAACTGCAAGTTTTAAGAAATAAAGTGAAACAAACTTACATGTTTTCCAGAAAAGAAAACACTATTAAATAACTTCCAAATATTTAGTAAGTAAATTTAAAATGTTTAACTTGATGGGACAGAGTTCCTTTAAGACATCTCTGTACCCAATATTAAGTCCCTATTTTGAAAGAGTCATTCGAGAAAGGGCCGTGGGGGAGACGTTTCACCTCTGCAGCTTCTTATCGGCTTAAGGAATAACAATTGTTCAATATTTACACTACTTTTGCGTATAATATCGTACATCAACGCCCACTAAAGGGGGCGGGGTCCAAAAATAGACTATATTATGTTTTCCACAGATGAACGTATGTGCATTGGCAGATCGTCTTAGACTTCATCACTGATCAAAAATATAGTATATACATTATGGGGTCTAATTCTTGTTGGCAGGTATTAAAACTGTATTTTGTCGGGGTCTCTCTGGCAAGGGCCGTGGGGAAGACATTTCACCTTAGCTATAAGACTCTAAAAATAAATGTTTGGGATAATTAAATGTAAAATTTATTTCAAGAAATATTTTTTTTAGATAGGGTCATTTTAGGGACAAAGGGGGAGGAGGCAGAGAAGTACCAGGTTACGCCACAGCTTCGTCATTGAAGCTTAAAAATTCTATTTTTAAGGAATGTAGGCTTAAGTAAAACAATTTGTTAATTTTTTACACTATTTTTGCATATAATAACGCCCACTAAAAGGGCGGGGTCTAAAAATAATTTTTTTTGCATTTTATGACTCCAAGTCATACGCGTTGAACCTTCTTTGACATAAAAATATATCATTTGCTTAACAAAATTAAAAAAAAAAAAACTAAACATTATGTTGTGTTTTAGAGGCAGGTTTAGTTCTTCTTAGGGGAACTTATTTCCCTCTTGCCCGATTCAGCTCGTTTCCGAACTTGACCTGTGATATCCTTCAAGATATATTTATACCATACTTTAAGAGTCTTGCATTTTTAGTTTGGACAGAATCGTGATTTTAACAGACGGACGGACGCGCTCACATCGTCTTGGATTTCATCACTGATCAAAAATATACAGATATATATACCCGTACTTTATTGATTCTCAGATGGATATTTCGCTGCGTTACAAACGGAATGACAAAGTGAACATACCCTTCAATTTTTTTTGGAGGGTATAAAAAGGAAAAAAAGAAACAAATCTCTATATTAAATTGAATTAAGATTCATAGGCTAATTGTTCGAAATTTGTTTTTAAATCTCAGAAGGACATGATAAATATTTCAAGGCACAAAGGAAAGTCAACATCAGTTTTATTCAACTTACACAGCAGAGCAGAACAGCTGTTTTCGGAAGCCGCAGCACTTTCATCATCAGTGCTCATGTATATTGTGTTTGTCACCACTTATTAGGTGGCTTAGTTGAATGTGATAACAGTTCATATTTACACACATTTTATTATGAAAAAGAATTCGAGAACTGTATCAACCTGATGTTAACATGTTATTGGTTTAATACCCGTCTCTGATTAAAATTTATTCTAAAATTTAAAAATTCTGAATCGGCCCTTTAATGTTTTAAAATTAAAAAAAAGTACACCACAACGACTCTACATGTAGACTAAAGTCATCGACAGTAATGTCCGTAGCCTACGCATGATTTTACTAAATAATATAATGTACATATTTTCAAATTTCCCTTGCTAGTGTAAGCAACTTATATTTATTGAAGTTAAATCAGGTTTATAAAATCCAACTACTAAATGTTTTATGGTGTAATAATGATGTATGATTCCAACACGCTCTACCATTTAACGTTTGACTACTCATATTTTAATAGCAAATTTAACTGCTAACATACACGTA
The DNA here is from genome assembly GCA_951800035.1 of Linnaemya tessellans. Classification (NCBI taxonomy): domain Eukaryota; kingdom Metazoa; phylum Arthropoda; class Insecta; order Diptera; family Tachinidae; genus Linnaemya; species Linnaemya tessellans. The sequence goes on from OX637533.1 coordinate 106,979,454, forward strand.
TGAATATCATGCCAATTTAAGCAACTAAATGTATCATTTATTGCCATTTTATTAGAAGTTTTGTTACACTTTAATAGTCTCGATTTAAATGGTTTTACAATTTTATTAATTTGCCTCAGACACTCAGCCAAGCGAAATCTCCATAGACAAGCGATACGAGCACAATTTTTGGCCAAACTGCCTGTTACTTACGAAGCTGGAGCACAAAGTCAAGTGTAATGGAATATTTAGAGCGGTGAAGTATCAAAAAAAAGTGTTACAGAGTGTTTTTTCGGTTTTCATTTATTTCATGTTAATATTAATAGTTTGTTCATAAATTAAGTCAATATATGCATGAATAATTCATAAATAATAATATGATTAATAGTTTTTTTCATACATTGAAAGTTCACTTTATTAAACTTTTAAAATGATAAAAGGACACGATGGCAAATGACTCAAATGTATGTTACCAAGATATATTCGAAGTTTTATGTTAAAATGTATTAAGGCGGTGAGAAGAATTTACTAAGTATAATTTTAAGCTTAAGTATTATAAACTTAAAATAAACTGTCTGCGAAACGTTAACTTTCAAAAGATGGCTGGCCAGTTTAATATGAAGTACATTACTTTTTATCAATAACGATCAACTAAAACTTCTTCAGCTAATATGTAAGACACATCTAAATGCATTTAAAAGGAGTAAAGATAACTAAAGATAACCTAAAGGAAGACTGTGGCACTTCATGAAGATAAATTTAAACATGTTTTAGAACATGTATACGAATGATAGAATTTATCTCATATTTTAAAAATTTCGAGTTAAGACTGTATTGCAGCAAAGGCTCCATATGTACTTACTACCATGCATTTTCTGCCAACAATCATGCAGTTTCTTCCCAGCATATAGCCTCAATATTAATTACAATTTTATTATTTACGATTGTTTTAAATTTAATTGCATGTTTTCATGTCAACATATTCGTACGTTAAGCTATAATTGTCTGCTGCAAGTTGTAATTGAACACACTTCATATGCACATATATGAATAGATGTGTATTCATACGTACACATACAGGTATACGATTTGTGTAGTTTTTTAAAGCTTATTGATTTATTAAAATGACAAAATAGATACATGATCGCTTAAATGTTCATATAAAATTCAAACAAATAGAATATTAAATGTTTATACAAATGAATTAATATTATTTCATTCATAAATTTCAAAATTGTTGTTAAGAGTGTTATTTGCAAAATAAAATAAAAATAAATCAAAAAAAGCCTTATGTTCGACCGGTTCGAATCTTAAATACCCTCCAAATATTTAGTAGGTAAATTTAAATGTTTAGCTTGGTAGGAGAGAGATCCTTTATATAATATCGTACGTCAACGCCCACTGAAGGGGCAGGGTTCAAAAATAGACTATGTCATGTTTTCCACAGATGAACGTATGGGCATAGCTAGACCGTCAAGAATATATATACTTTATGGGGTCCAATTCTTTTTGAGGGGCATTAAAACTGTATTTTGTCGGGGTCTCTCTGGTAAGGGCCGTAGGGGAGACACTTCACCTTTGCCATAAAACTTCAAAAATAAATGTTCGAAATAATTAAAAATAAAATTTATTCAAATTATTATTTTTTGATAGGGTGATTTATGGGGCAATGGGGGAGGACGGTGAAGGACACAGGTAGTCCAGGTTACGTCTCAGCTTCGTCATTAAAGTAAAAATGTTATTTTTAAGGAATGTGAGCTTAAGTAAAACAATTTGTTAATTTTTTTAAACTATTTTTGCATATAATAACGGCCACTAAAGGGCGGGGTCCAAAAATACATTTATGATTTGATTTTGATTTTTGATTTTACGGCTCCAAGTTTAACGCGTTGGATCTTCTTTGACAGAAAAATGTATCATTTGCTTTTTTTCCTCTGGCCCGATTCAGCCCATTTACGAACTTGTCCTGTGCTATCCGTCAAGATATATTTATAACAAATTTCAAGAGTCTGGCTCTTTTCGTTTGGACTGAATCGTGATTTCCACAGACGGACGAACGGACAAGCTTAGATCGTCTTAGATTTCAACACTGATCAAGAATATATATACTTTATGGGGTTTCAGGTGGATATTTCGCTGCGTTACAAACGGAATGACAAAGTGAATATACCCTCCAATTTTTTTTGGAGGGTATAAACACACACACACATTCATAGATACTTTGTTGGGTGTCATTCATGCAATATATGTACAACATTTTCGAAAAGGTGTGTCTCTTCACAGAGCTAAAGAGGCAAAAAATTTGAATTAATTACAAATAAGAACTTGAGTTTAGAAATCGATATTATATGATTTCATTTAAAAATTTTTCTTTTCATTAAAATTGGCCCTGTTCTGTATACGATGCCATCTGAAAATTATGTGAATCTACCTTAGAGTTGTTGTTATAATTATTAAAATTGATATTGTATTATTTTATTTATAAGAAATTGAAAAAAAAAAAATTAACAAGGAATTGAAAATTTAAGCTGCACGAAACTTCACTCTACAAAAATCGGTTCCTTGCAAAATTATAAGTAGCTTTTCCTCTCAATATTCCGTGAAAATTTATTATTACAAATTTTCGTTTTCTAACCAAAAGGAGATTGTCGCTAAATTTCATCCGAAGTTTCATAAAAATGTTTAGCATGAAAAAAGGCCATTCTACTACTATGCAAATACATTTACAGAGAATGTGTACGTGTCTTTCATTAGCAACAGAAGTGTAATTAATTTTAAACAGGAAAAAATATCAGTAAACAGAAGTATAATTCAATAGAATTCACTTTAAACAAAAGAAAACCAGTAAATAGTCGTTCTTGTTAAGATCCAGGACATTAGTGACCAAGAATGGTTGCATGAGTTATTCGGTGGCACCCGAACCCTCTGATTAGTGACGTAACAGCCGACCGATTTTCCTTCCAAAGAGGAGATGGTGCAGCAAATGCTCTTTTGGCTCAATTTATCCACAACTTCATTATCCTGATGATCACTATGCCCAGGTACCCAGTTAATGGAAATCTTTTTTCCTATCAATATCTTTTTTGGTGAGTCAAAGCACTCCAAAACACATTTGGAGCTGCTTAGGTTATCTGAAAATATAGCGTTCTGCACTCCTTAATGCCCTTGGTTATATTGATGTGAACACATTTGACACTCGAATACATCTACATGTGAAATATTGTAGACCAACTTCCCATAGGCACAGAGATTTTTACGTTGGGTCTTAATATATTAAAATTACATGATATTTTGTTACTTTTTCTCAAGAATGCACAGACGATTCCTTATAAATATATACATATATATTATTTTTACGCATGCACATTTTAAAATTATCTGCTATTTTCAGTAACGCAATTTTCTCGTATACAAGTTTATATTCCTTAATGTCGTTCAGCTGTAATAGGATTAATGTATTTAAGCAACAATTTATTCTAATCTAATCTAAGAATATCAATATTTACTTGACTAAATAGAACACAATAAAAGTTCACACATCATGGACAAATTATTGGCACTTAAAAGAGAAATAACTGCAAATTGCACTTGTGCCTGAAACATGAAACATAAACTTTTGTTAGCAACAATATCGATATCAAGAGACATAAACAAACATAAACAAAGATCATCTTGATATTTTGAATATGTAACAAGGCAATAGCAACAAAACATTCAACTACAAACACTCACACACACACACATATGTCTATAATGCAATGCAAAAAGATACAAAACATGATACAAGTTCACCACCCAGAAAAAGAAAAACTAACCAACAAACAAAGCGAAATGGTAGAAATACGACTTAAAAGCCTGCAGCACAATAAACGATTTGCTATGTCGACACTCTTTTAGCAAACATAAAATTTCAATTATCCGCAAAATAATAAATGTGAACCACCAAAACCTGGTGGAAAATCCTTTAGTAACAAATGTGTATTACTGGTCAGAAAGTTTGATAGGAAAATGTTAGAAAAGATAAAAAAAAGGTAAAAAAGAAAAACAGGAGAACCAGAGCGAACAACTATCAATGATCATGAAATAGTTGTTGAATGTAATGAAAGTGATTTTTATACGATTAATGTTTCAATAAATGTTTTTACGTTAAACAAGTTTGAAAACATTTATTGCAATCACAAACAACAACCACGATCTTCTTAGTACGAGAGTGTGTAGTCGCATGTACAAGTGTGCCAATTCAATAGAGATCCTTCGATTTAGACTGCACTCATTTTGTGCAGATTTACCCAAAGTATGTATGTTAAGGAAACAGTGGCAGCGAACGAAGATTTAATGTTATGAAAATTAATTTGTAGTGAAGTTATTCTATTTGAACATGATCACATTCTTGCCTTTAACAATGCAAATATGTTATTAAAAATATTCTCCATAAAGAGTCCAACTTGCTACAACAAAATTTTATCTTCAGATAACTGGCTTAAGTACAGCCGGAATATTTTGCTTCTAAAACTTAATTATTTTATTGAAAATTTAACGAAATATTTATTTGTTAATAATGAGTTTGGCGTAAAAGAGCCATACATTTTTTATTTTATTTGATCGATATTGTCTGGATAACTTCTTCAGCATAATAACTAAAATAGCTTAATTATTAAGCTAAGCATTTTTTATTCGGGATCGAGTTCAAATCTCAAAATCTACAGAAAATATTTATTTTAAATTAATAATTTGTATTACATTTGATTTTTGTATTAAGAGAGCGTTGTTGGCTGAAGTAGTAGAACACGAGACTATGAAGTGGAGGATCCTGAGTTTAAAGCCGCGCTGAGTCATGAATATTGTGTTGAATTTATCTGATCAGCATTAGTGCATGGTTGTGTTAGTTTTTGCCAACCTGTTTCAGTAATGAAGGCATATCACTGGTTACTGAACATAATTGGCAGCGACTGACAGGATCAGGTACTAAAAAGCAGAGTAACAGCAGCATCCTCCTTCGTCTTTCCTGTAGCAAAAATTAGCCGGCGAAGTAGAAAGGTTGAAGTAATAGCTACAAAAATATTCTCTATCTCCTCATCCTCACCCTCAATACTATCCCCTCCTTTCTAGTTCTGGCACAATGCATTGCATATGTAGGGGTCATCCTCCGAGCGCTGGTCCAAGATAAAAAACAGAGTGGAATATTTAGAATACTTTTATAGAACAATAATTCAATTAAAGTTCGATTAAAAAGTATAGATTCATGTTAAATCAAAATAATTAACAATAATGAGAAAACTTCCGGATTCGACTACGGTTCAGCAATGAATATGCTGTCGACTTTTTCTGATCTGCATTAGTACATAGTTGTGCAAGGTGTTGTACTAAAAATTAGGGTAACAGCGGCCTCCTTCGCCACCTCTGTAGATAAGATTTGCCCGAGAAATATAGTTTAAAATATCTACAAAAAATAATTTATATTCTCATCTTTCTTTACCTTTCCTCTGAATACATCCCTTAAAAGTGGAAAAGTGATATATATACTCGTACATCGTTTCACGGTTTCACTATATTCGGCCGATGTTATGAATACCGTCCATTCCACTGTAACAAACTAGTATTTGTGTTACTAAAAAAGTGTTCTTTTTTCAATACTAATAACATTTTTAGCAAACTTATGATCATGTAACGATATTTTAGAGCAGTTGTTGCTGCGAACAAATTTGCTGTTGCTTGGCATGATGATGTTCATTGAGGCTAGAATTCGGTTGCTCATTGGTAGCGTTTTAGCATCTTCCAAATTTATGCCATATTGCAGCGTTTTCCTTTCGCCAAAAATTTACAAGGTTTACGAGAAACTTGGAAAATATATTCAATTACTACCGCTGATCTGGTTAGTTTACCTCATGTTGCTCGATGTCTGGCATGTTTTCTTCACCAGAGTTGTTAAATATTCCATTATATTACAAGTTCTTTGAACAAAAGTTTTATTCAAATTGAAATCTGAACAGCGACTTACAGAGCAAAGCAACTAAGTTTAATATTAAGTACAAGACTATTGCCATTATTTGATGTTTTTTATTTTTGTTTTTGAAAATTGGCTTTTTATGTTTTTATATGTTTCGCTATTTTTACTTTTTTTCGTTTCTTTAAATTTGAATGTCTGTTCATTCGCAAATGGCCAAAAAATATTTAAATTTGTTTGTACAAAAGCGGAAAAAACAGAAATGCATTTGTTGCTTTTGTTATTTCTGGTATTATTGCAGTTTTTGGCACAGGTTTGTAATTTAGAATTTGTTTTTAATTGCCTGCATTAAATGGGATCATTAATGCAACATTAAATTGATCACGTTTTTGTAATCAAATACCATGAAGGTGTGTGTAATTCAGGTGTTTAAAACATTTATTTATTTGCAGGTTTTTGCTTTTTTTTTGTAATTTTTGTTTAATACTATTTTGGAAGAGACGGAAATTTCTGAAGTAGTTATAATTGATGTGAGCTTTTAGTTAATACATTTTATGTTAATTATTGAAACTTACGGTATTGGATACATTCAGTTGAAGAGGTTGAGTAATTTGATTCTTGTATGGTGGCAGTGTTTGCTTGTGAAAATTGTATGAGAAGTTTGTATATGAGTACTATATCAATAAAATACTTGGCACCAAATTTCCGCAATCGATATCGATCGAAATTTCAGTACAATTTAAACACGAATTTTAATCGATATTGAATGCTGTGATTTTCCCACCTGCTAGTCAAATCCCTGTGCTACCATTGTTTTTGTTTTCTTTATATTCCATTTAATATTATTTAATTTAAAGTTTTTTTTTTGGCATAATATTGGTGATAAGCAAAGATATTTGTAGGTACTGATGATGGAACTATAACGACTTCCGAAAACAGCGTTATTGCACTATGAAGTGTACATCGACTACTATTTGGTTTTTTAGCTAATTAAGTATTAGAAACTACACATTATCACGCCCCCACTTCTTCTGCAATGATTCTTTTTAAACCTTATACAGGGTGTCCCCCTGGAAGGTATACTACTATGTTTTGCCGCCATTTTGGTAAACATTAGTCTTGACTGTTCATATTTGGCAGCCGTGAAGTAGACACGTAGCAAATTTATTATGGAAAAATATTCGATGCCACATCGCATACAGCCAGGATTACAATGGAATTACTGCGATACATCTTTCCACAACAAGTTATTTCAACACATGATGTTGATTAGCCTCCACGGTCGTCAGATTTGACTGCTCCGGATTTCTTTTTGTGCGGATATCTGAAAAGCAAGGTTTATGCAAACAAACTAGTAACGCTTGAGCAACTCAAAAAAAATATTCGTGATGAAATTAATGAAATACCGCGTGAAATGTGTGAGAATGTAATGAAACATGTGCCCAAAAAGGGCTCGCATTTGTGAGGCTAACAGAGGCGGACATTTATGTGATATTGTACTCCATACATAATTGCCGGCATTAGATAAAATATTTATCAATACAAGATCCATTCTCTTTCATTTAAACAAAAATTAAACAAAGTAGTATACCTTCCCGGCGGACACCCTGTATTAACATATTTTGAGCTTCCATAGCAATACAACAGACTGATTAAAAATTTATGTTATTAGAAAAAGCTTGTTTTAAATTTATTCTCAACGACCCGACATCTGTTGAGTTATAGGACTTGAAAATTAAAAATATTATTATTTTTTTTGTGTTTTTAATAAAAATATTTTTCTTTTGAGCTGAGACCCACCCACTAAGGGGATGAACCATACAAACGCAATATATTGTCGCGGAACTATAAAAAAGAGGGGATACTTATAATAGGGTATATAGAAAATATAGAGAATTTTTGTAGCTATTTTACTTTAATTCCGTCTGCAAATTTTCTGCAGCAGTACCGACAAATTGGGTATAATGCGCTCTTAATTAAATACGTGATAGTAGCATGAAAAACAACTAAGAACTAGAACTAAAACTTATATTTGTTTAAGCCCGAAGCAAAATAAAAGGTTCAAAGACATGCATTAAATGACAATATCCAATTAGAGCATGTGGCAAAATAAAATACTTTCGATCAAACTATATAAACTGACGTCCGTGTTTTGAAACTCAACGAAAAGAAAAATATGTAAACACATACATGAATCCGTATGTATTTGAATATCTTACTAAACAAAGTTAATTAAAGTATTGAAATTACTATTCTTCTGATATATAAATGGATACATATGTTTGTATGTATGTAATGCCCGTCAAATTCAACGATTTATTAAACGTTAAAAAGCGTTATCTAAGATATCAAAACAGCAAATTTGCCTTAAGAAACAAATAATGCAATAGCATTCAGATAGCGATTGTACACATTGCAATATTTATCTCCATTAAGTTCGTCATTAATTTGCCTAATTTGCGATAAAATCAGCTGCAAATGATTTGTTATTAAGCATAGCATTGATCCTTGAACCTATTACAAAATGCATTAATTAATAAACGAACAATTACTTCACTAACTAACTGTAGTTAAGACAAGTTAAAGGAAAATAAAAGAACCGAAATAAACAAAAGAGAATAACACAATATTAAAAGAAAAATCACCATAATGATCTGTGAAAATACCACCAGTTTCCAATAAATTATAATGACTATTTAATAAATTAAGCTTCGCTGTTTCAAATTATTTGCTACACCGTACAGTGCAAACTTAAACCAGCAATTTTAATGTATTCGTAATTGCAAACAGATAACAATAAATGAATTAAAAAGGGGGAAAAATGCTATACGAGTACCCAAATCGTAATTCAAATCAACCGCAAACAATAAAATAAAAATACTATAAATACAAAATACTACTGACCTTCGACTCTGGTGTTGCAAACGATTGCTACCAAATGTTTCCGAAATTCAGTCAATTGTAAATACAGAACTTAAACAATTTGCAGGAGAAAAAAAACAATGAAAAAACAACAACATTTTAAATGATTTCAGCAAAACTATTGTAATTTGCTGAACGTTGCAAGTTGCAAACAAAAGCAATGATCAACCACAATAAAAACTATTTTATATATTTAAACAAATTATAACAAAAAATATTAAAAATATTTGTGTAATGCAATAAAACGGTTTTTATTTTATTGGCTGGAAAGCCACCAGCAACAAAAATTGTTTTCCTAATCACGAAATGGAAATCAGTTGCAAGTTTAATAAAAATAATTTTGGACTCATTCATACGCTAAAATCGTTTCATATACGAAAATTGTTGTTATTAATGCGGTGTTTGAATATTCCTACAGTTGGATATTCATACATGATTTTAGTTTGGAGGTCATAGATCATTTCAAATTATATCATAAATATTAAAAAGTTAAGGAAAATTAAAAAAATGTTTTCAATTTGCTGAAAAAAATAAAAAAAGTATGTTACTTATAAACTGCAACAGCAATTTTTACTACTTCTCCGACTGGATTGTTGAGCTGAACTATAATATTAAAGATGGTTTAAGCCAGAAAAAATTTTCCTTCGATATTATTGGATGCTTATCAACATATAGCACCAATGATTGTCACAATCTCTAACCTAATGAAATCGATGGAGCCTGGAGAAACAAAATTCCTATTGATTTTCATACTTTAATTTATATTTAGAGCCTGAAAGGGAAGGAAATAAAACTTAATGTAGAATTGCAACAAAATGCTTGAATTACAATTCTCTCTAGGAAAATATATCTCACCAGTACGATAGTCAAAATCAGAAGAGAACACACGTTCAGTAGGTTTGGCGGAAGTATGTGGGCATTCCAAAACATCAAAATCCTTCGCAGTGATGCTACGTTGCATTGTTTGCAAAAACAAAACACATGAGACTTTGCATCACTGCAATGCATATTGATGTTTTGGAACTCATCCTATCTGTGATAATTCGGATGTACATATGTTTGCAGAAATAGTCAACGCGTAGACTGTGAAGCTGAAGGTCGTAAGTTCGGTTCCATACTACGGCATATTGTGAATATGGGATCGAATTTTTCTGATCTGCATTAGTGATTAGTTGTGTTGAATACTATCGGTATTGACACAATAATGTACTAAAAAGGCATTTTTCCTCGTCGGTATTGCAGCTACCGCACAATTTCCATTGCATGAGTAGAACTTTATGGAGAGTACGCTAAAAATTATTGCTAGATCTTGCTCTATGCTGCTCATACGCTATGTTATGAAGTAGGAGTCGAAGATACCATCTGGCTTTTCGATAAAGCCATAAAAAGGCATTATTTGAATTTTGTAATCCCGATGCCAGTGTTCACATGCAAATTAAAAATTACTCATTAGTAATAATATATTAAACTTAAAAATAGTTATATTAAATAGTTAAAGTGTATCGACTCCGCACTCGTCGATATTGTAACAAAAATTCATCCTTCGAGGTGAGGAATAAAATATCTACTACAAATTCTCTATCTTTTCATCACTATCCTCTTCTCTTAGCACTATCCATTCCTTTGATAGTTCCAACACAATTTATGGTATTAGCAAGGGTCAGCCCCCAGTTTTAGTTAAAAAGGAACCGAAAAGGTAATAAATAACACATGCGGTAGAAATATCAAATTTAAAGTTGAATAACAAGTTTCGAAAAAGTTTCCGTTTTAATGCATGCAAAAATGGCTTTCATATTAAGAAAAAGTTTAAAGTAAGTTTTTGAGCTTTGCTTTAAATTATTGTGTGCTTGTAGATAAGACAATTCGCAAATTATCAGTCGTGACTAAGATCAATGATGATTTAAAAAAAAAAATTTATGGTATCTGAATCGATGTGATATCTAAAATTACACGAGTAATTTGAGCTCATCAGGTAGTTTATTATTTGTAGTTCCGATGCAATGCACTGCATATGTAGAGGTCATCCCCTGAGTGCTGGTCCACGATAAAAACAAAAAAAAAAATTGCTGCAACTAATAAACAAGAATATACACTCACAATTATTTCAAATAAATACTGGCCATTTGACCCAACAAAATCATTGTCATAATGTTTCTTTATTTTGGCATTTTAGACTTCAATAAGCCTGTTATTGCCAGCTAATTTGTTAAACAATTACTAAAACATTGTGTTCTTATTATTAAAATATAATGGTCAATATCAACAGCATTTACTAATATTTATTTGCAACAATTCGTTATCAAAGGTTAAAGGTTTTTTGCCTAAGAAAATATAAGAGATAAATAAAGAAAAAAATATATACAAAAACTAGGCGAAAATACTTGTTCTGAAAATAAATTCAAACCAAAACGATTAACTAGTCTCAGTCTTTTCCTATCAAGGTTGAACTAGTTATATTTCCAAAAAAAAAATTGGGTGTAGTTGGCACATATAAATAAATTTATTTTATTTTTGTTTTTCTAATAAATTTTTTGCAAACAAATTTTCATAGACTTTGTAAAAGTGTATAAAACGGCCAACACCTTTTTTCACAGATAATATTGCTTGATATTTAGTGGCTACTACTAAGAAATTCTTGTTTTGGCCGCTTGACTGGCTAGTCAACGGTCCCATTTGTTGTCTGGTTGTTTGGATTGCTGGCCAAATACTGTGTAAAATCGCCACACCATAAGTGGGTGGGTGTTTAAATTTTACACCAGCTTTAATAATAAACTTTTTCGTATACACTCGTATTACCAAGATTGTCTTATTTAACTTCTTAGTTTCCTTAATTCTGTTGAATAGTACTTGAGTAGTTATTATTGTTTTTTTTTGTGTTTTTGCGGTTTCTATCTAACGTGATAATAAAGTGCAAATAATAGACATAAACTCTTAATATGCGAATATGTATGTATGTATGTATGTACGTATGCAGTTATTGGAGATATTTTTGTGTTAACAATTGCGGCCGAGTAGCAGTTTGTAAAGGAACTGAATGATATGTGATTGTCAATGAATTCAAGTTTTTATCTATAACCATTAACAGCTGTTTGCAATATGAATGCACAATGAATAGTATTGAAATGAGACTCAGTTACAAAAGTTTAAATTAAATAAAACACACATACAGTTATGATTTCGATAAAACTTATATTTGATTATGTATGAAATACAGTATCATTTAAATGACAGCCGCCAGATTCGTTGCTGCAGTCTATCTTACACAACTGAAGAAAACTACCTTCAAATAATCAACATTGCAAGCCTGTTGCTCTAGCAGCCGAACAACATATCTAATGCGATTTGAATGGTCATCCGTTTTGAATTGTTGCCAAATGCTGCGTCGTCTTTTTAACTGACGTGAGCGTACCGACGGAGATGGTTGGCACAATGAGTACTTTGTTGACGGATATTAAATCAGTTGTTTGTTCTCCACTTTATTTATTTGACTTAAATTTATTTATTATATACAATTTTTTATATATTATTTAATTTTTTCCTGAACACAAAATACAAAAAAAATTAATCAAAACAATTTGAAAAACATACTGTAGTGTGTCAAAGTATTCAAAGTACGTCAAAAGTTGACCAACTTTTGTACTTTGCGTTGACGCAGAAGTACTGAATGTGTTATCTCACATAAGAAAGCATGTATTTCAACTCAGTTGTCAGTTGAAAAAGGCGACGTATAACGTATGACGGATTCTATATGTTTCGGCCTTAGGCCCCGATGCAATAAATAGGCGATATTAAACCGACAGATGACAGTTTCTTGCTCAACCATTGTTTTTTTAAACTTCTGTCAAACTGTGGTTTTCAAAAAATTAATTAAGTAATTTTAAATAAAAATTGATAATCCATAAATGAGAGGCACTTCAGATGACAGATATTTCACAGCTTGCAGTTTTGCCAGACCGGCTCATAATTATTTTTCTTACATATTTCAGATGTTTTGATGTATTTGAAAAATGGTTTGTTTTAAGCTACTGGCTGCTGATAATGCAAAGTTTTAAATATTTTTTTAATTTTTGTAGTATTTCGTTTTCAATATACTTATATGTACGTATGTATGTATGTATGTGTGTATAACTACAACTTTGGATTTACAACTTTGGATTTCCAAAATTGCTAAGAAGTTTTGTCTATTTTGCTTATTTTGATAATTTGTGTTAGAGATTGGATGTTGTTGTTGTTATTGTAGCAAATGTTATTGCTGTTGCTATTGTTGTTGTTTACAAGATACGATATGGCAACTGTTGTTATTGCAATTTTTTTTCTAGTTAAATTTTAAATAGATAATAAGAACCACCGCCAAGTTGTTGCTATTATTGTTGCTGTTCCTATTGCAGTTATTTTTGTGCTTTTGTATTGTTGTTGTTTATAGTCTATGTCTATTATTATCTTGATGGAAATGCACCTGACTCGTTTGGTATTTGCACGTTTTTTTCTTCGAAATTTGTTTCTGCTTTTGCACATGCGCTTAGCTTGGTGTTTTATCATTGTTGGAGTTGTTGTTATTTAGTGGGTGCTACTAGAGTTGCCGTGTTTATATCGGGAGTAAATATTAATGGATTTGTATGTTAATAAAATTAAAATTTGTATGTGATTTCTGATATATGTCTTAAACTTTACTGACGTATTCATAAAAGTTATGTGTGCTTGATGAGTAATTTATAATTATAATTTAAAACATCGGGCAGTTATTACAGAAGTTTTAAGATAATTTTTAATACTAAATGTTGCTATTATTTTATTGTATAGAAACCGATTTAGCTGATTTTCAATAGCAAAATAAGGGAATATAAGGTATGAGAGATGGATGGGTCTTGCGACATACATAGATTCACTGAGAAACTTAAGTTCAAACCGAACAAGTTTAGGTCCATCAGATGGACATCGTTGAATAGAGTTCACTGCATATAAAGATCTATCTATATATTTAAAATATTTTTATAAAAGCACTGTGTAGAAGAAAACTTAAAGTTATTACTGCAACAGATCGCAACTCATGAATTTCATTATTTTTTCAAGTTTTATATTAACACAGACTTTTGTACACAATAATGCGCTGTGGAAACTCTAACTTTCATTATCGCAGCAAAACAACGTTAATTTCTTCCAAGTTCTTTAACAAACTCCTAACAATACACATTAAACTCGAACTACAAAAGAAAAATAATTTAACAATTCTACAAATTTTGGGAGTTTTTTTTCATTTTCTGAAATGTTTTTGTAGGCATTAGGAGAAGACGACGGCAAAGCTGAACAGAAATAGCAACCAATATTAACAACCTAACAAAATTTAAATAAAATGCTGTAATTTAGCTGTTGGCAACGATTTACAACTGCAACAGCAATAACGAAAGACAAGGGTATGCAACAAGAGAACATGTTGCATTTTTGCTTAGTTGTTGTGTATCTGCAGCGCATAGACAGACGATCCTCCTAGGAGCATCAATAAACAGAACCAAATTTGTAGAGGTATCGAAGTCAGGCAAGCATTTTAGACAATCTACGAAAGAATTGTTGTTGTTGCAGTTTCTGTTACTTATGTTGTTTCTGGCAGTTGCATTTGTTGCTTTACACGTCAAACGAATTACTTTGACTTGACGGTTACCCATTATTTTTCGTTTTGTTTTCTTGAGCAATTATTCGACAAAAAATAACGAACACAAACATTTTTCAGTTGATTCAACTTTAGCCTCAAGTTCAACAATAAACAGAAGAAACAAATTTCGGTTTAAAAATCAAACTCAAATATACGGATGAAGGAAACGAAACTGATCTTTGAGTAATTGTGGTTGCTTTTTAGCGTTGTATTATTGTTGCTTGTTGTTGTTGGTGGAGGTGGTGCTTTTCCAACTACAGTTTCCCATGATTTTAAAATTGCCAGCTATTGCTGTTGTTTTTGTTTTTGTTAGAGCTGTTGCTATTGTCTGTTTGCGTTAGTTGTTTCTTCGTTTGCAATAAGGTGTAAAGTAACCTGTTGCAACAACTTTAACTAATCATTCAAGCATTCATTCATTTATGTACAATAAATATACTTACACAAGGCAAACCGACACCTCTGCCAGTGTTGTAAAAGACTGAATAATTTTATTGTACATATAGTATTATGCGACATATTTGTTTGAATATTTGTACATAGAGAATTTGTTTAAATTGGAAAGAACTTTCTGTCATCTCACAACAAATTTTGATTATAAGCACACCACTTTCACCTATTAACTGAACACCACTTTCACCTATTAACTGGATGACACCCCTACATAGCCAGTGTATTGCGCCGGAACTTGAAAGGTGGGGATACTATTGAGGAGACAGACGAAGAAAGACGTTTTTTAAGCTGTTTTAACTTTTTAATTACCGGCTAATTTTTGCCACATGGCCGACAACGGAAATTAAATTTGACGTGGAATAGTGGAAAATAAATTTTTATTACATTTAAGTAATTTTTCGGTGGCATGTCATAGTGTCCACGGACATAATGTCCTACAAAAATATGACATAATGCCCATGGACACTATGTACTTTTTAAAAACGTCCTCCATAGACTAAATGTAGTTCCTCATACTGACATTATGTCGTCTATGAAATTGTTGTAACGTCCACTAACTAAGGGATACTGATGGGGTAAAATCTTAATTTTGGATGGTATAAAGGAACTTATAGAACCGTCCACCTTATGTCCATAGACTAAAAGTCGTTCCTCACACTAACATTATGTCGTCTATGAAAGTGTTGTAACGTCCACTGACTAAGGAATACTGATGGGGTAAAATCTTAATTTTGGACGGTATAAATGAACTTATAGAACCGTCCACATTTTTTCTATTTTAATATTCTTGAAAGTTTTGAATTAAAACCTTCTAAAGCACTGGTGGCTCTGACTGGTTGCAAACAAACAGAAAATCCGCTAGGAGTTACCTGCATGTAAGTATTTTTTTAAAGGAACATTCATATTGCTGTATTAAATTGAATTAAGATTTATAGGCTAATGGATCGAAATTTGTTTGTTTTAAGTTCAGAAAGACATAATAAATATTCCAAGGCACAAAGGAAAGTCAACATCAGTTTTTATTTATTCAAGAGCAGAACAGTTGTTTTCAAAAGCCGCTACACTTTCATCATCAGTACTCATGTGTATTGTGTTTGTCACCACTTATTAGGTGGCTTAGTTGAATATGATAACAGTTCTAATTTAAACAAATTTAATTAGGAAATTGCATACAAAAACTGTATCAACCTGATGTTAACACATTCTTGATTTAATACCCATGTTGCCGTTTGTTAAATGTTTCATAAATAAATAAAAATCAATATCAATATGAATAAAAATTTGCAACATAAAGAAAGTTTTATTTAATAATTTATAACAGAAAACCGATAAAAAAAAACAGAGCTGAAAACGAAATATGAAGGGAGAGTTAAAAAATCAGCGCCGAATTTTTAAATTATATCGAAATAATTTTATAACTTAATTTTAGTGTCTGTATACTTTTGTCAACTATTTTTGAAAATTTATTCAACTAGTATTTTTATATAAAAACCCTCAAGACAAGAATTGAGAATTACATAAAAAGATACACTGACTTGCACTTTTACAGGTGACCAAAAGTGAAAATAAAACCTGAGCGATCTTGTTAATTTTTTGTCGTGTGATAGAAAGGAGCACAAGCGATACAAACACATATGGCTAAGAAACAGAAAAGGAATGGTAATATATACTCATATAACAGACACCAAACATCAAGAGAATCGAAAAAACCAGATTTTTTAAATATTCAATCTTAGTGTTTTTATTATTGAAAAAAAATTCCACACTTTACAAATTCTTTTCATTCGACTTTATACCTTTACATATATTTTCCAAAAATAAAACAAAATCCCCTTAACCACTTTAAAGTGATTGACTACATTTAGTAGATTTTTAACTCACACTATAACACCTTGCAGCATTATTTGGAAACATATTTCTTCTGTTGTCTTACAAAGGACACGAAGTTCAAATCATTCTGCAATTCTTTTCCACTTCCACTCACACCATGTTCGAGTAAATCACACATACTATGTACTTTTCGATTACATTATTTATAAGCACTTTGCAGACTTCTTTGCCAATGATTCTGCGGCTGCGGCAGCGGCAGCGATTGTTGTTACGGATGATGATGATGATGAAATATCACTTAAAGCTCTATTTTAAGTCTGTTATTTTAAAATTCTTAGCAATTTGTTCTTTATAAAATCTTACAAATAGTTGTAAATACGTTTCTATGGTACGGTGGATATTTCAGTTTCTTTTTTGTATTCTTTTAAGTAGATTAATTGAAATTAAGGGCTTTCAATTAACTTTTTTTGAGCTCTACAGTTGCAAATATTTTTCTCAGAAGCCTCAAGGGTATTGTTACGTATATTGTTTTTAATCTACAGTAGTAAATTATAGTTTATATTTTCACTATTTTTTTATTTTTATTATTATTCACATTGTAATGGGGAGTGGTGGTGGTGGTGGTGGCTGGTGAGTTTATTGGAGATGGTTTCATGTGAACTTGTTAAAGTATGATTTTTTTTAATAAATCTTTTTAAAGAGAATAGATATTGCTTTGCATTTATTAAACGTCTTGTTTTGGATTAAGAATTTGTCTACAATTTAATATTTGTTTTCTTTAATTTATTTTAATTAAATAATATTTTGTTTACAGGAAGCTTTATATACAGTACAATTACAATGTTTATATTAATATTGAACTGTAAGACTTACAAATCCTAATATTTTAACATATTTTTGTCTGTTTATTACAGCACTAAATAACTCTAGCAACTTTTTGTATACTTCGGACATGTACGTTTGTGAGTAACGTGCCCCAATACCCTGTACAGAAATTATCTTTTATATTTTTACTTACGTCGCTAACTATTTATACTGCTAGCCTAACAGTATCCGATAAATCTATGTAGACGTGTATGGCTTCATATATCACAAACACTTCTTTTTCGTATACAGCAACTGTTGTGATGACAAGTAAATGTTGATTTCAGGCTACTTTATTTTATGTTACAAAATATATGTACGCAGCATATCTGTAATGACTCGAAAATTTAGTGTAACTCTAAGCATTATGATGCCCTGTAGTATTGGGCATTCTTATCAATAATCAACAAGTTCCCAATAAGAAAAAAAACAAACTGAGAAACTGAAATATCATTAATATCTCATTTCACTTTTAGTGGATGTGGACTATTTTCTTCATATTTTATATTGATTCTTTTTATTTCAATGAAAATAGCACAAAAAAAAAAACATAGTAGGATACAGAAATGAGGAAAACTGTGAACGGGAATACAGCATTTTTTTGCAGGAGGTGGCTGTGAAATAATTGTATTGATGGCTGTTGTTTTGGACGAGTTTCGAATATAAAAATTATTTTTAATATTTTGCGAGCCTAGTATAGAAAAATGTTTATCACTGTGATAAGTTTTTGTTTTGCTGAAAATATTTCTTATATATTAAATATGTTTATGTTAATTTTATAATATCACCCAAAACATATTTTTTTTTAGAATGAAATACTGTTTATAGTTCAATAAAGAAGAATACGTAATACAATTTTTAACCATACAAATAAACATGTTAATATCATTACAGATTTGTCACACAAGTTTTGTAAAAAATTGGTTTATGTGATGCATTGCTCCGGAAGTAGAAAGAAGGAGATGCTATTGAGAGGACAAATGAAGAAAGACGAAAAGATAGAGAATTTGTTGCAGCTATTTTTGATCCTTACTTCGAAATTTCCCTACATGGGCAACAAAGAAGGACTGCAAGAAATCTTCAGCGACCAATGATATACCGCATTTTCAACTTCTTAGTCTCACGTTAACTACTTCAGCAAACTGTAAAGCAAAATAGTTTTGCAAGCCAAACCGTTTTCCTTGCTTTATGATATACAAATTTGAGTACTGACCCTTTTCGGAAACTTTTCTTTTCAAAAACTGATTCTACACTGAAAGGAGTACCGACTTTTGGGCATGACACATTTTCATTTTTTCTTTCTAATTTTTCGACCTATTTTTTACATAACTAAACCATTTTTTAAGCCCTAAGTGTTATAACATAGACATTAATTAACCCCTATATTCATAAAAAAATAACACGTATTTGAAATCTGTTTTAAGAAAATTTTTTATGAAAAAATTTGATTAAAATTGCAAACTCATTTTAAATTTTATGAATACCGGGGTATTCATAAAATGCACACTCCGGCATTGGTTATCATGATTCAGTAGAATCATGATATGCAACCGCACATTTTCAACCAAAGGGAAGCGTTGACAAGAAAATTGCCGAATTTGGGTTACTGTGAAGCTGAATGTCATTCTAAAAATAATCTATGCTATCAAAACAAGTTACTTGTGACTGCATTGTTTTTGATGGGGTGGAGTCTTTGAGCTATACATCTTTTAAAATTATCCTGATAGAAATTATTAAAATTCAGCATTGTTTTCTTTTAATTTAGCGCTTTCTCAAGTAAAAGAAAGACAATAATTCAATGAGAAATTAAAAAAAAACGTGTCTTACATACATTTTTTTTAAAAAGAAGTTATGTTTGTGAACAAGATTGTTAAAGTAAAATATTTATAAAGTTATTAGTATAAAAAAATGCATTTATTATCTTTCTAATAAACAGTTTTATTACATACTCGATTTTTGTGAAATATTTCTATTCGAGTTTATTTTTGCACAAGTGTTAAAGTGCGTTCAGTGCGTTTCAATGGACTTTAAAGCGATATTTTACATTTTTGTAAAATGTTTATGTACGAGTATCTACTCGTATACTGCTACTACTGGCGCTTGTGAATGAATGGGCGAATTTGTGATACACATTTTTCCTGTGTATGCTTTTTATCACAGTATCACAACTATGTTTAGGCACTTGCAAAGCAATGAGATAAAATTTGTTTGTACGTACATTTTGAATTTGTATGCCAAATGCAATAGAACGTTTAAAACTGTTTTGCTCTCATACTCGCATCTGAAAATGTTGAGCGCCTGTTACATTTGAGAAACAAAATCTACTCTTAATTCTTTTTCATCACATAATGATATATAGTTACATAATTTCTCTTATTCCCATAGTAGTAGCTCTAAAAGTTGGGGATTATCCTAAATTCAGTAGCAATGGCATGCACACACGCCCACACATACACACAATTTTGTGACAACTGTCATTACAATTTAGAGCAATTTGTACTTAAGGAACTTTGAAAACCACAAAAATCCTTTTGTTAAATCTCATACCACGAAATATCTGTTATTATCACTTGCTTATTTATTATCCTTAAGAGCACTTTGATGTGTTTTGTAGTAAGTATGCTTTCATTATTATTACTATTATTGTAATTGAAAAATCAACACACGCTAAAAATATTGAATTTTGGCGCCTTCATATAATGGGTGAGCAGAAGCGGCGACAAAGTGTTTGGGAGAACTGCGCATGGACCATAGCAGTATATTAAATAGATATATAGACATGTCTGTGTGTTTGCGTGTGCCTGCATGCTCAATAAGAGATACTAAATGGCAGTTATAAATTGTAAGAACAAAATTAGATAATAGTACTTTTTGCATAACAAAAAATATATCATTAAATATTCGTAAGTATGCATATACTCGCATGAGTGTATGCACATATACCATGTGCAAATTATTTTAATATTTATTTTTCACAAAACCTTTAAATAGTTAAACAAATAATAAAACACAATAATAGGTTATTTGTTCATTTCATTATTATATATATATATATATATATATATATATATATATTTTCATGAAATTTTCCCCAGTTTGGTACATTATGAATAAACCTTGGAAATGTATCAACTCCATTTCAACCCCACTTACAATTACATACAGTTGTCTTGTTTGTAGTGTTTGCATGCTGTATCTGTGAGCTTTCGATATTAGTTTAGAGTATTTTTGTATTTGTATTTCGTATTTACAAAGCACACTTTTGCTTGCAGCAGCAATATACAATTGTGTTCTATTCGTCCTGAACTGTTTTCCTTTTCGTTTGTATTTGTATTGTTAAGGTTCACATGGCTTGTGTAAATGTTTGATGCTCTTTTATACTTACCCTACATTTTCTACTGGTATCCTTGTGCAAAGTTCATGGTTTTGTTGACCTTATTTTTTCTTTTGCATGAAAGTAAGTAATATGAAATTGTTTGAGGATATCCATCTGTGTGTGTATATGCATGTGTTTGTATATTCGTGTCATGACACATATTTTCTCTTCACGAAAAATATTTATACTCTTCACGTTACACACGACATTGTGCCTGCATTTTACAATTCCACTCGCTATTTGTTGTATAATTTTTGCTGTTTAATATTTATGAGCTCCTGGTTAAATACATGCTTTTTGTTTTTGATTTCAGGGACATTTCGAAATGATTGATGGATGCTTTTCTCTGTCAAGGTAGTAGTAGTAAGTAAGTAAGTAAATACAAAATTTTCCATTGCATTCTGTGCATTAATTTGGTTTTCTTGGAAATGTACAATTAAAAAAGTATTTACGCTAAAATTTCTGAGAATTGCTACACAGCAATTTACGTGTTGGATGCTAAAGCCATAACAAACTTAAATCATATTCGGAGAAACGAGTATTAAATATTGTTATAAACTTTTTGGTTTTCAATAGAAAAAATCAACTCTTTAGAGAGAAATCACAATTAAAGGTTTATTATACTATGTTCCTAAAATTTTAGGTAATTTCTTTTCTTTTGAATTGATTTAAAAGAGACATATATAAATACGATATATACATATTTATATGCATATAATTTTCTAAAATTGATAACTGATGGTTAGAGAAATACTAATATAAATAAAATAATAATTTTAAGCAATTGTTATAAAATAAAAATGATTTATATCGAATGAAATTTGTTTATTATGTTTTTTAAAGATTTAATACACACACATATATATATATATATATATATATATATATATATATAAACTTCGATATAACGAACTTCGTTATAACGAAAAACTTAATATAACGTATGTTTTATTGAGCCCCTTGAGAAAACATCTTTATTGCGAAGTTATTCATACAAAAATACACTGTAGCTAACGAACAAAATCTGAGCAAAAAAGCATCTCTATAACGAAATATTTCTTCAAATGCCTCAATATAACGAAATCGGAATAAATCCTAAATGGTAAAGTCCCGTTATAAAACAGCAAAGTAAGAATAAAATTATAGCAACATGTTTTATTTTTTATTTACCTCATGAAATTGAATAATGAAAAATTTAATAAAGAAAACTATAGTTATAACGACTTTTTTCGTATTTCTTCATATTTCGTTATATCAAGGTTTTGCTGACTATATTTATAGCGAAGCAATAGCTATAACGAAGTATTTTCATATTCCCTTGGAATTCGTTATATCGAAGTTTCACTGTATAAGCAAAACATGTAAAATGGGCCAAAAATTTTAGTTCAATATTTTCGGAGAATTTTTTATCCAATTTAATATCGTAGATATTTTACTTTTTTCTTATTTTGGTGCTATTTTTCAATATGGCGAAAAAGTGATTCCTTACAATGTAGTATTTAAATATTTTTAGTTGCAGACCAATTTATTAAGTTTCAACCACGATTGAAAGGGATTTTACTGATTTCAATTTGGTTTCATAAATTCAAATATATTTATATTTTTTCTAATGGTAGTTCCTTCTTTAGAAGAACATGTAATATTTTCCCGTTTTTATTAAAACTTGCAAAGTAGTTTCCGGTTTAATATCAAGGGAGAAAGTTTTCCAAATTTTTAAAATAATTTTTGATTAAGAATTAAAAACACATTTTCAAAATATCTCTTCTAGAAAATAAACCGTAAAACTCGCGTTCAAAAGCTATAAACTGATTCAACTTGGAAATCATTCATGTTTACGAATTATTCAGCTTAAAAATCTTTACATATATTTAGCTTAAAAAAAGTGTGGCCTAAATAAAATGGAACAAAAATTCTTAAAAACGTAAATTTTTTTGATACTGATTTATTTCAGGATTGTATTTAACAAAAACTAAATCTTTTACGATGATTATATATGATTCTTTTCTAGAAATACAGGCTTTCAAGGTCATACAAAATCTTTTACAATTCCAGAAATTTCAATCAAAGCTGCCCGGAGACATGTAGCTACTACTGTTTTTTAATAAATACATTTTTCAAAGTTTAAGATTGGCAACGAGCTGTAGCTATAGCTTCCAAGTTTCATAGTTTTTCATATATAATAATTTATTTAGTATAAAATTCTTGGTTCACAGCAAATATTTGTATTCCAATAAAATAAAATAATGTTTCGCAGTGTTACTTATTGTAATATTTTTTTGTGAAAGAACACATCTTATTTTGATCCAGATAACAATTTGTTGAACTTGCCATTCCAAAAGATTCTATTCTATAATAATTCATAAGTCTAGAAAATCTGCTGACAATCACAATGGAAAAGTTCAAAAAACTGTAACGTTTGCTTATTTTTAATGATCTTAACAAATCATCACAATTGTCATTTAATATATTCGTGTAACGAAGCACTTAAAAGTACGGAGCAGAGTTTTTATTTGCAAAACAATACTGCAACCTGAGTCATAAATCCCCGGCACGTTTGCCCCGTGTATTTTTCAACTATTCTGTTGTCGCTGCTGCTGATGATTGTGACTTGGAATAAAGTGTAAAAAAGTAACAAGTAGTTTATTGTATTTATTCATTTTTTTTAATATCGTATTATATCTTTTTTCTACAGATTTTATTTCACTAATACTTTTAGGAAGTTGAGTCTGCCTAAATATTTCAGATGAAGCTAAAGAAAACAAAAAAGTCATGGCACAACAAACAATACCTTAATAGGAACGAAATATAAAAAAAACTTGACTTTTTCCAACAATGGTGATGGTAACACGGATAAAGGGAAACAATTTTAGCGGTAAAAAGAAAAAATAGACAAACACCATCACCGGCAACAACAATAATCTAATGACAATTGTTAAACAAATAAAATATTATTATCATAATATATGTACGTACCTAAATATATATATACATATATATATATATATATATATATATATATATATATATATATATATATATATGTATATATATATATATATATATATATATATATATATATGTATATATATATATATATATATATATATATATATTATTTTTATATAAATATGTATAAGTTTATTTGCTTTTGCGCTTGGAAGGCATCTCCAAAAATGTTTTATGCAGATCATTTAAAACTGACATAGAAAAACCTGACTGTAAGTAGTAGTTGTTGTTGTTGCCGCTGCTGCTGCTGCTCATAGTACGAACAGTTCATGTTGCGATTTACGTACGGTATCCATGTATTAGACTACTCCACAACTTCTTGTATTAGATAAAAATGGCAAAAACATTCTCTGGTTGCAGATAGCTAACGTTTTAAAGGAATTATTTCCATTTATTTATATAAGCATTTAATACGAATTTTTAGCCATTAACATTTGCTATTCGATGTTATCAGGCCCTTTAGCAATGCACTTCAGCACTCTGTACCATGCAGAATATGAGCTCATCAGCAGACGTACTACGGAGGACTTACTTGTCTTCCTTTAGAAAAAATAGTGATTTGCGCCATTTCGACAAGAGTAATATAAAAGCTTTAGATATTTAGAAGCGTTTTAATGAGATGTGAATTGGATCACTTTTGTCGAAACTTAATCATTCATTCGATTTATATTAAACTTTCCCCTCAATCACTTTCTGAGAAGGAATTTCATCAAACAAGTCGATCTATGCAGATAAGCCGAAGAAAGCGGTTTCGATTCCCTACGAACTTTTACCAAAACTTTCTGTTCTGTATTAACGTATGGTTGTGTTAGTTGTTGGTCGACCTACTGCAATGCCGAAGGCTACAACGTTAGGGGTTATCCCTGGAGTGTAGGTCCCAGTTATAAAAAAAAATAATTCGGGAGTCTCGCGTTTTTCTTTCCCCTACTCTCTTAATTATTTTCCTAATGACTTTCTATGCCAAATGTATATACTTGACTGACGACAGCAGCATTTTACAGTCATATGCATTTAATTGTCAGAGAATGGGGAAATATCTGAATGGGCTGATTTTCTTAGATGAACACCGTCGTTGCAATATAGTTGTTGTTTTCGCTTCCATTATGGGATGTTATATAAAAAATTTGGGATTCCATAGGGAATCTTTGGCCGAATATGAGGAATGTACATCCTACAAAAGTCGTTCTTGTCATATTTAAGGTGCCAAAAATTAAATTGTGATTCCATATATACTAAACACTGTATTCTCCTTCAAATAACCAACTTGCACCAGTCAAGAATAAAGGCTCAAGCGATTTTGTCCTTTTGACCTCTAATTCTCTTCTTAAAAAATAGGTAAAACACCAAAATATGGAGAACTATAATATTCTGTAAAGATATTTCAATCATACGCATGTATTTTAAGTATTTTCAATCTGAATTTGTAAAAAATACAATGTTGGTTTGACAAAATTTTAATTTTATAGTTGGATTGCTCTTAAAAATATAATGCCTTTCTTACTGATATTCAGACGCAGCACGGTAGCAGTATCTGGAATTAATTCCTTTCAAGCCCTGCTTGCATATCACATTTTGTAAATAAGAAGATAGAGCAGTAGTTAGTTTTCGTCGTTGTAGTAGTTTCGCTTAACAATAAATGCCCTTAAAACAAATTATTAACGAAATTTTTAATGACAAACTTTTGATGTGATGTCACGATTTCCAAAAGGTGTAGTTTGTCTTCTGATTGTCTTTTTTCACTAACGTTTTTTCTATTACTTTTTTGTTTTGATTGTTCGAATAAAAATAATTTTTCAAACTATAAAAGGAAAGAAAAGAAGTTGGTATACTTTTTCTCACGATTTTGTTACAATTTGTTTGTTATTTTTTTTAAGGCTTGAAAGTAAGCAACAATAAGAAGAAAATAATTTTCTATAAAAATATTTGCTAACAGGATCTTTTAAATATGTAAATTTAAGAAAATAATGCAGAGGTTCTACAATATATTCGAAAATAGTATTTGTAATTCACATGCAGGCACGTTGAGCATTTAAGGTTGCAATTTTGTTTATTAGGCAGACAAATTAATTTTCACATGGCACCTCTTGCCTTAATGTGAACTAAAAACACACGTGTTAACTATTCTGTAGATAGTTTCTGAAAGGAAAAATTAGCCAAATACATATGTAAATATTTGCTTTGGTAGAAAGGAAGAAAATCTTACCAATATTGTTATTATTATTATTATTATTTTTTTTTGAAGTCAGAGGAAGGATGTGTTTTTAGTTTGGCTGCAGTGATAAGACAAAAATTTCCTTCATTTAAGTTAAATAGAAAACATATGTGTGGCAGAAGTTGCAAAAAACAAACAGGCGCCTTCTTCTCATAGAATGTGGTACGTGTTAAAACTAATATTTATCTCAAGAGTATAAAATCTTAGCAAACCCATCTGTTAACAGTGCGGTGTTAATTTCAGCACATTTCTTTGATGTTCTGTAATATTGAAACCATTGGCCTTGAGGTATTCAAGGAAGTGCTCTAAGATTGTTAGAAAACAAAACTACAGATAATATAAAAAGTCAGCATGAAGATTTATCAATGAAATTTTCATTCACAGATGATATTTGACATATAAAATTTTTAACACACTTCATATTTTTTTGCTCGTATCTTTACCATAAAATAAACGTGTAAGAAATTTCCAGGAATTGTTTCAGTAGAAGTAATTGATTATTTTATATGCCCACTACCCACAATTACAATCACCAAGTTGTATTATCAAGTCACTGTGGATTGTGTTCAAAGCTTTGGGAGCATTCAGTACAAGAATATTTAATTTGATAGTATGCCGTCATTGCCATACTTCCTAAGAAGTATGAATAAAAATTATTTATAAATAAGTAACTTTATTTACACCAATCGTATATAGCCGACGTACTTCTTGAGTATATATGTACATACATACATCCCAGCCCTGAAACCATCTTTTTGATCTTTCTCATTTTCAATACTAATTTCTTCCTTTATAAAGTGAAAAACATGTTTTATTGCCGAAGACAAAATATGGTTTTATTTTGTTGATTTAATATTCCAAAAAAGGTTTAAATTTACCAGCTCTGGAGCTAACCTGCGGCTTCTCTGATTTCAAAAACTTCAAGTGTATGTAATATACATACTTGGTATGTGTAATATACTTGGTTACTTTTATGTACCAAAAAAAAAATTTGCTTGTTCAACCCTGGAGTCGTGTTCTTGATTTTGTTTAATTTTTAATACCAACTTAATTCTTGTTCAAGTATAAAATAGGTTCAATTACCAAAAACAAAAAAAACCAAACCAAAAAAGTTTGGCTTAGGTATAATGGAATAAAAAATTAAGAAAAATTTGACAAAAAGAAAATAATCAAACGGCAACACGGGTATTATGTAATTGTAATACGACCATCGGTTTCATCCAGTTCTCATATGCAATTTCCAAATAAAATTTGTATAAATAAAAACTGTTATCATATTCAACTAAACAAAATACACATGAGTACTGATGATGAAAGTGTGGCGGCTTTCGAAAACACTTGTTCTGCTCTGCTAGGTAAGTTGAATAATTAAAAACTGATGTTGACTTTCCTTTCAGCCCTAGAATATTTATAACGTCTTTCTGAATTTAAACATATATTCGAAAAATTAAATTGGAAAAAACTAAAATTAGTTTCAGTGGGTTATTTTTATACAACAAAAATAAGTTTAAATTTCCAAGTTCTGGAACCATATTGTGGATTTGGCAGATTTACAATAGTAATTCATTTTTGGTGAAGGATATAATAAGATATTATAGCGTTAATCAAAGTACAAGATGATTTGCATCACATGCATTTTACTTGACATGTTAATTTAGGCCCTTCAACTTACACTTTCTGCAGAAAGACACATAATCATACTGACATTTTATTTTTATCAATTATTTTTTTAAACAACCAAAATCTTATAACAATTTACCAAACACAAATTAACTCATTTCAATTTTTAAAGGTTCAACTTAATTACAGAATTCCTCGCTCAAGGCCCAGTATCATACCACAAGAAAGCTGTTTTTAGTTTGAAAATATTCACTTCCAGCTTAATTGTTTGCTTTAAATTAAATTTTTCTTTTACTAAACAGTCGAATATTTAAGAATTAAGCGGCATATGATCAGCATATGTATAGAAGTTTTAAATTGGAAAAACAAATTGCCGACTGCACATGTGTCAACACCTTTGGCACATCCTAAATCAATGCATATTGAAAACATGAAGATACGAGTATATTTCCTATTTTAAAAGTAAATAACGAATTACATATTTGGTTACTTGGCAACGCAATAGTTTATTTCGCCACAATGTGTATACAATGTCTGTGTTCTGCGAACATTTTTTATACCTAAACTGTTACAATTATTTATTTCAAATTTGCATGCTCCTTAACAAAACAAATTTTATTCTTCATTCTAATGTCAATGCCAAAGCAGGGTATTCACTTCTGCTGATAAGCATATCTTTTTTATATATATTTTTTTTGTATACAATGTAGTTGCATGCATTTTTTTAATAAATTCTGTATTACATTCTGGGGGATCTTTAAAAGAACTCATATGAATTGTGGCGCCAAGTGTATTCTGATTGCCGAAACAAATTTTATGCAAACATATTGGAATAACACAATAATAAATCTTTTGTTGATTGTCAAGGTTGCAAGTCAATAATCTCAAATTGCAAAACTGGAATTTCGGAATAATATTCTTATTTCTATTCTTAAATTGTAAATTGATATTTTAAATTCTAAATCCACATGAAATGTTGCTTCGTTTACAATGAAGAGGTGATAATTTATTTTGGATAACAGAAATTCGTTGGCCAAGTCGTTCGTTTATAATGGTGCGGTCAACAAACCTTTTGAAATATACTGAAAAGTTCAAGGCCGGTTGGAAACTAATATTTAGATGTAGCATTTACAATTATTTTATGGACTTTATTATACATACATATGAATATAAATATATATACATACATACTCGTACATCGGCATTAACAGTTATTGCTACTCCTTAAATAAATGTGACCAGGGGCCAGATTACCGCATTCGATATCAATCGAATGCCGTAATTTGCCCCCAGAGTGATTCGAGATATTAAGATATATTGTTGTTGCATAGAGTTCGATGCTATTAAAAGCCTTTCGAAATATTGCAATCACAGCAAAATAGTCAAATTTATTGGATTAAAAAATATATTAACATCTCTTTAAATAAAACATTATCCACTAATTAAAATAAAACAAATATTAAACAATATAAATAAGTATAGTTTTTAAAATTATTATGTGTCTTCTCTTCATAAAAATGCCTCTTAAGCCCAGGTTCCAAAGTCAGTTCCATTGATATTGGCTCCGGGCTCCTACAGAGCCAAAGCCTGTACATCTTAATATCAAGCTGTTATATAAAAACCAATTTTCTTTTTTATGGTTCACCCGTTGCTCTGCAATTGATTAATAGCAGTACAGGTTATAAATAAAGCTCAAGGTTTAGCAAATCTGAGTGACTTTATCCAGATTATTTTAGGCAGACCTACTTCCTTTTTATTACCTATACGTACGTGCCTTGGTCTATTACTTCAGAAATTGAGTAGTAAACACATAAGGTTTATGGGTAAACAGCCAAAGGTCTTGAACTGGAAAGGCTATGATACCCTATACCCCGGTCAGCGCACCAACTTGCCTATTGAGCCCCCGGGGAGATCCCTATGCGATGTGTCATGCAATGCGTAGTGTCGGAACTATAAAAATGGAGGAGATGGAGTTGAGAGGACAGATAGAGAAATATTAGAACAGAAAGAATTTCTTGTACAAATTTTAAATACCCTCGTCATTTCAGCGCATCAAAAACAACCGACACAATCTTGTACTGATGCAGATCAGAATAATTCCATTAAACACGGAATCAAACTCGCCATGATCGTCTTATAGTTGATAACACGATTTAAAAGCAAATACATGCTACTTCTAAAAAACAAATTAAATCTTCTATTTTCTGGATAAAAAATATGATACGATGCATGATCACATAGATACCGGATTATAAGAGATAATTTCAAAGCTTATAACTTGTTGCGAGGCATCATGGTTATCAATGCTATTACCAAGTACATAATTGACTTTATACACTTAACTTTCGGAAAATTCTCGACCAACAATTTCTCACATTCGGTAGTTAATACCATTTCCCTAAATACTCCATATTGTACACATATTGCAAACAATATGCTGAAACATCTAAAATTTACTATGACTACTTGGGAATTCACAAATCCTTCACATAAGTATGCACACATATTATGTTTTTATACACAAAAAGTTAGAGAAGGCGCTAAACTTCCTTTTTTAGAATGTAGGCAAAATATATACAAAGATAACATGCAACAGCACACATACATAAAAACTATTTACTCTGTATATAACTAGCTGCAACGAAATATTTACTTGATAAATAAAAAATAAAAAGGAGTTTTCCTTCCTACCACCTCTTGAGCATATGTTGTTTTTAAAACACCACTAAGAGGCACACTGTTAAGGTGCGATACGGTTGTGCCACATGATCATTTTCATTTTTTTTTGCTTCTTCTCAGACCAAAAACAAAAACTCAGTTATTTCCACTCATAATATTTCCATCAACTTCATAAAATGAAAGCGCCATGAAATGCGGAACGTGGAAAATTTATTCAACAACAATAAACTTCAAAAACGTACGAACACCATTTCAAATAGGTGCAAGGTTTTCTGTTCAACTTACACGTGTGAACTGCACACATGTAAACTGCACACATGTAAACTACACACATGTTAACTACACACATGTGAACTGCACACATGTGAAGTACGTAGTAGTACATGTGAAGTATGTAGTACGTGCCCTTAGCATGCCTTGCAAGTATTTGTTACTTTCTGCAACAATCCAAATAAATAGTTGAACATTTTCACCATAAATTCGTACATAATATTTTAGTACGTGCTCGTATGCCAAGAGTATTCCAATTTTCTTTGTGAAATACAAAAATCTAGTTGGTATTCCCTTTTTGTATGTAAAAGTGTGTGCACACATTTTTACTTGTATTCACATGTGCATAAATGTTTTTTTCTCCAAAAATTTCATGTTGAACATAATGCTTGGGAAATATTGGCGAAATTTTCCAATGGCCAACAAAATTTATTGCCTGAGTTGATAAAATTGTTGCGGCGATTTTTATAGCAGTCTGCCTACCACATGAATTTCTACTTGCAGTTGGTTAATTATTCTTCATTTCCAGCATATTTGAGAAAATAAAAACCTCCTGTTAAATATGTGACGGCTAAGTTGAATACAAATATTTTCCCATGCTGGAGTAGTTAAGTGTTTTTGTAAAAAAAGGAATTATCCAAATATGTGGGTTTTTCACCGCGGACAATTGCATGCAAGACGATTAAAGGAAAAATCCTTATAGCACGTATATAAATGAATGGCCTTTATAAGGGATAATTTTTTTTAAAATAAACAGCAAATAAGACAAAATCAATTTTTTAATTAAAAAGAAAAAATTAACAGTTTTAATTGAGAAAAATTATCGTTTGCTATTGTGGCTGTAAAAAATTATTTAAAGATATTACAAGAATCAATAAAAAAACTAATTGAAACTATTTAAAGATTTAATAAAACTTTTATTGCAATGTACTCTTTTCCGGAAACTGAAACCGATTAGATTTCTGGTTTTCTAAAATTGGGGTCCATTGATGTATTTAAAATCATATATATATATATATATATATATATATATATATATATATATATATATATATAATAAATTAATTTCAGATAAATATGTGACAGCGCATAGAGAAAGGGACCTAAGGGTAACAAAAATCAATTTTCACTTTTTTTTTTTTTTTGATGTGGACAACATCTGAGCATCGAATGAGACCGATCCCATGTCCCAAAAGTGTTCCCTCCCAGAGATATGAGCGTTTTATGAAATTGAAGTACACCAAAGATACACATATTTAAATCTTTAAAATGGCTCTCCTGAACAAAACCGGTTTTTACCCTTAGGTCCCTTTCTATTTTGCGCGTCACATATAATATTTTAATCGCTAATAATATAAAAATAAGAATATCGCTTTTAGTAGCATTAATGTTCTTAAATTCAGACGTTTTATCGGCAGAATAGGCAAAAATAAATTCACCCCGTCCATAGTTCCGGCACAATGCATATTGGATCAGTTGGGTTCATAACTTGGGTGACAAACAAAGTAAAAAGTTCAATTAGTTTATAATACAGTAGAATCTCACAAACTCGAAGCGTCACAAATTCAAACTGTCCAGAAATTAGAACCGGCCAATACATTTGGACGATCTGAAATTAGAACCTATGATTCTAATTTCTGGAAGTGTTTTTTTATGTTTGTTTTTATTTCAACTAGAAAATATTTTTTTAATGATTTTAATGCGAAAAACCAAATTAAACGCTCTAAAATTGGAACAGGGATTCTAATTTCTGCAAGTTTTTTTTTAATTTTCATTACAAATTATTATTTTTTCGCTCATTGAAGAACAAATAAAATGGGGAATCACCGAGTTATTGGTATTGTGTTCAATTCAAGGCAGATTTACCAGGTACTCTTACTAGTACAACAATTAACAACACCAAAAACCACACGTATTTTGTTGGTAGAATTGGTAGAGCTAATGTCAAAATTACGATAGAAGAAGCATTATTAACAAGGCACGTTTAAGAAAAAATAAACATTTTATGTAGCTAGTAAATAAACTTTTGACAGTAGTTCGACATGTACCAAGGCAAATTTAATAGACAGCTGCCCTAGTGAGAGTACCTGGTAAATCCGCCTTGGTTCAATTCACTCATACATATGTGTGTGAAATTTGATATGCTTGTACAAATTTAGATCAGTTGATGACTGAAGTTCAAATTGAAGTGTTTATACGTGTGAAAGTTAAAAAAATTCCAAACAAGCTTTCATAACTAGTTTTACATATTACAATTTTCTGTAAAAAAAGTGTCCAGAAATTCGAACTTTCAGAAATTCGAATTGACCGGTACAGAAAGTGGTTCTGAGATTCTACTGTATTTTGGAATTCGGTTTAAGTTGATTTAGTGTAAGGGCCAATGAACAAGATAAGAAAATTGTTAAATTGAAAAAATTAGTTTTGAAATTTCAACGAAAAGATATGTAACAAAACATCAGCGACAGACTTTGATCTAGACTAAGAGTGCCCAAAAGCGCTTAACTATAGGCTGTGTGTTTTAATACTCGCATACAGCACACAACACTAACAATACGAAATACACAAACAACCAAGGCGACTTTATACCAGGTGGCCTTAGTTCAGAAATCGGTGATCAGCTGTTACCAAGGCAAAATTATTGAACTGTCAAAGTGTTCTGGTTTTTCGTGTGCGGCCATTGTTTTTTCCAAAGCATTTCATTTGACAGTTCAATAAATTTTACACAGAGTTGCATAAGTGAGTCCACCTTGTGTGAATTCGCCTTGCAAACAACTTTGTCTTATTTTTATTTTATTGTTGTTATTCATTGTATTTTGCTGGTAAACATTGACGACAGCCATCAATCATCAGTGCTTTGCTTTGTATGTATTTGTTTTTACAACAAAAAATATTGAATAAAAATTAGTTTTTCCTTCCATGGATTGGTGTTTACTCTTCCATAAGGAACTTTCGGGCACCCTTGATCTAGACATATCATTTTTTATATATTTAGTTTCAGTAAGCCGAAATTAGTTACGAAATATTAAAAACATTCGTAAGTAGTAATCAAATCGAAGAGTTAAATTTAAACAAATACAAAATAAAGAAATGAAAATAGAAACTGTAATAATTAATAATATTTTACGAGTATTATTTCATTATTAAATCATAATAAACTTATATATTTTTTAATAAAATTTGTATTAAATTACAGAAATATGACAGAAGTAAGGATTTCGTGTAAAAACCCACTTGAATTTTCTACCATGATACCACACATTAAATTCTTATCTTAAGCCACTATTTATTTTAGCATCCCTACAGGTATTAAGTTGTCTAAATCTATTAGCAAACACCTAAAGTCAGCTACCGGGAAAGCACGCGCCCTTGCAAACAGTTGTCGTCCACAACATCATCATAATCGGCCACATAACAGCACACACTTGACTCTATTTAACATTTAAACAAAACAATCTCACTGTTTGTTATTTTTCCAACTTCATTTAGGCATTCTGCAAAATTAGGAAAAACCTAAAGAATATCTTTTAAGTACAGGTAAATGTTTATGTGATCGGTATGTTGTTTAAAAGGCGGTTGCTAGAATATCACAACAACAGGTAAATATTTGCTAATCGCCAAGGAAGTGTTTTGTTATTGGGAAATGTTGAGGTTTTCCTTTTTTCCATCATAGAGTCTCAGATGCTAATTCGGAAAACTGTGCAAGTAACAGAATTTGAGCAAGTGGCATTTTCTGTGTTTGTCGAGTATTTATGATAATCGGTGTTATTTGTGTTGTTTTTTTTCTGTTCATGTAACAATAACAAATACTTTAATTTTTAGTAAGGCTTAGACTTAGCACAGTGTTATTATAAAGGGTGCTCAATATTTAAAACATTTTTTAATTATTCTAATTTTGCTGTTATTTTTTTCTACTTCTAGCTTTTATTCTAAATTTTTATTTTCAGTTTGTAAATACATTCCGGTTGCAAGAAAGTTTCAAGGGGAAATAGTTTTCTGAAACACTCCCCTTATTCTATAACTATTTGTCAACGTCACGTCAAAACAATATCAAATTTAGAATACTTCTGTACTCATTCTATTCAAC
Source organism: Linnaemya tessellans (assembly GCA_951800035.1). Taxonomy (NCBI): domain Eukaryota; kingdom Metazoa; phylum Arthropoda; class Insecta; order Diptera; family Tachinidae; genus Linnaemya; species Linnaemya tessellans. Next base: position 107,014,337 of record OX637533.1, read on the forward strand.
AATTATCGATTCCTAACAACCTCTTACTATATTCAATGCCATTGAGAGTAGTGCGAGGCTGTCAGAAATAGTTAATTGTTGTCCACAAGAAGTATGTAAGTGTTCTATTTTCGATATTGACAAACAGTTACAGAATAAGGGGGAGAATGATTTTTTATTTGTTCTAGCCTATCTGCAACAGCAACATAAAAGTTTTCCTAGTAGAAAACCTGGAATTTGTACGTGTTGCAAATTCAAAGGCAAGAGCAGTTGTGCACCAAATGCAAACTGAACAGATCACTAATATTACTCCCTTTATCCTCCTTCCCACAACCAATTTTCCTAGTTCCAGCACAATGTACGCATGATTAGGGGCCATCCCCTGAGTGCCGGTCCTAATAAAAAAAAAATATGGGAATAAAAATATAATTTAAATTTTATTAAATTTTAAGAGATAATTATATCAACTGATATAAACCACAAACCAAAAATGTTATATTTTCTTTGTGTTTGTTTGATTTTAGGCTACATAATTAATCTTCTGAAATCGATATATTCTACAATTTTAAAATCATACAAAACAATACCAAAATAAATAACCAGGTCTTATTAAAAATGACGCATGACTTAATATTTTAACCGCCAAAAAATCGGAAAATTGTTTTGATTGCTGATAAATTGACAAAAATTTCCCGCAGAATTTAAATAAATTCAAATTATAAAACGTTTGTACCAAATTTTCTGATATCTATTTTACCTCATTTCCATACAATAGAACTAACAAACATTTACCACAATCTTGCCAAGGAAATCTATAAATTTTATATTGTGATCGTAGTAATTAATAATTTAAAATGAAATAATTTCCATAAAATGTCAACTTTTGAACGCTGTTTCTGTTTTGGAAAATTAAACGATCCTTCCTTTGAAATATATAATAGACCCATATTAATGAACAATTTGTTACCAACATGTTATAGATCAATAAAAAGATCTTGGAGTGATGAACAATCAGAAACATAAAAAAATGAATGGAAAAATTAAGAAGAAAGAAATTAATGAACATTAAAGAAATGTGTGAGAGAAAATTTCATATTACCATTGATAAAGGAAAAATTTCTCAGTGTGTGATTGATATGTTTATTTACACGATCAGGGCATTCTCGTGAAAATGTTTAAAATAGATTCCCTGACAGTGACATAATGTGCCCATATTAACACATTTATTTATCAATTTCAATCAATTTATTGAGAACCACAACTAAAACTACTGTGGTGGCATTTTATCCTTTAAATTAATTACTGTCGAAAATACATTTAATTTTTCTTGTATTGATCTTTAACAAAAATAAATGAAGTTTTCGTATTAAACAATTTCACGCTAAATGCTGTTCGCCAACATAAAGATTTTTATAATTTTTCACGATAATTAATGAGAAAGCAGTTGTTGAGCTGTAGGCAATAGTTGGAAAATTGTTAAGTTTGTCTGAACGAGAATTCGATATTTACCAATCAAAATCTGTTTGTTATTTATAAAGACACAGAGTATCGAAACAGAATCAGAAGTTTTTCGAGCATTCTCGTGCGAATATGATTACTGGTGTAGATCCGTCATGTTGCCTTCCTATGATCCTATTTCGTAACTGCATCTTATTTTCATCATTGAGCCTGTACTAAATGCGACTAATGGCTAATTTTTAGTACCTCTCATTCAAAATGTAATATCCTGTTTTTTGTGAAATTAACGCTAGTCAGATGCACAACAAGAAAAAAATGTACTGGCCGACAATTATATTTTTTTTTAACAATTGATCTCTTTATATTGTAGACCCTGTTTCGAAAATGCAGCTTGAACCTAAAATATTCGAAATTTCAAACTTTTTGATATATGCTAATGTATTGAATATTTCTCATTTAATGCATTTCTAATGATTTTAAAATAACTGCTGTGAGATAAATTAAAATCGAGCCATTCGAATATCAGAGTAATTATTTAATACTCAGATATGCGACGACGACAGATCGATACCGAATAGCATTTAGATACCTTCTTCAATACCATCTTATGCCTGATCAAAAAATAATTTTAATAATATATATTTTAAAGTTACTGAAACATAAAAACGTTATGGTAATTATGAAAATACTTTACTGTTACGTGAATACGTGATTAAAACAGAAACTATTTCGTAAAGCAAAGAAACAAATAAGGATGCTATTTTTTATATAAAATAATATATTTTACAAAAAGAAAAAAATTAATAATGAGTGGCGCTTTCAGAGACAAAACCAAACAAAATTCCTCATAATTTTTTATTTTAATTTCTATTGATGTTCTGTAATCTTGCAATCAAATTGCTCACGTGTGGCATTTATATGTTTTTCCTTTTTTTTAATTCCCATTGTTTATCTATTTATTTAAGTCCAGGTGTCATCATTTTCACTTTTTCCATTTCAGTTTTCCCAAATTCAATTAATTTGTTTTTTCTTTTCTTTCGGTTTGACACCTTGTAATGTCGTGACAATTGTTTACGTTTATTTGTAGTAAATTTTTTCGATTTTTAAACAAATGGTGTAATAAGGGGCGGGATTAATTACAATGGAAATCATCAGTTTTAAATGATCGTTTAGCCTTAAAAAAGATAGTGAGAGCGAATGTTAGAAAAGACTGGGTTAGTACAAATTGTTGTTGATTGTCTAATAAAAATGTGTTTAGTAATTATTATCGTTGCCATACAAACTAGAATTTTTAGTCCTTCTTCGAACGATAAAATATATTTAATTTGTGCACTATAAAAAAGTTGCAGTATAATTATAAAACTAAGGGCCATTATTACAACTTAAAGTTAGTTAATAGTAAGATTTTATCAGACGTATAAAAAGCTTTCCATTATTGCAAATTGAATCTAACTTACCAGGTAGGATAAACTTACCTGTAATTTATCGCTCACTTTAGGTTAAAGTAAAATTTTGCATATGATAAAGTTTTTATACGTTCGATAAAATCCTACTTTTAACTAACTCTAAGTTGTAATAATGGCCCTAAGTCTTGTCATGCAAGCGTTTAAATAAATAAATAATAATTTTTATAACCAGAACTGTCTTGCAAGTATTAGCAAGAAATTATTTCCATACTAATTTATATATGCATTTTTTAGTTATACTTTTTTTTTTTTGATGTTTATTGAAATATTATTACGTATTCCGACAAAATTTTGTTTATTTAATTAACCATGTACTTTGCTTGTTGCTGCCTAAATATTTCTATTTCCCTGCATTTTATTTGCTCTAACACTAATTCATCAGTAGCCTGCAAGCGAATTCCAAAATATCACCAAATCAGCAACAAACAAAGCAGGCATTTAATAAAATAGTTGGCACTACATTCCAAATAAATTTAACTAAATTGTTCGTTTTAGTTTGGTATAGTCCAATAGAAATTTTAAATTGCCCTCATATTCGAATGGGGAAAAATCATTAAAAAATTTTAAATCGAACAATAAAGAACGTCAGTAATAATAAAAAAAATCCTTAAATTCCACAGCGTTTAACCTACTTAAACAAAATTATTATACACACAAAAAATAACCTGATTTAGTAATATAATTCCTTTTACCTTCAATTATTTAATTGCAAATAAATAGTAGTAAACATATTATTATTTTGTGAACAATTGAGCAAATAATAGACAAATCCAATACACATGCGCACCATAAAAGTGGAAATTTCAATACATACTCGTACATTAATGAAGCTAAATGCCGATAGAGCAAAAGAGGATAAATTTTATTTATGTGGATGGTGGCATGAATACTCATACCAAGTTAAGCCCCATTTCTTTATCTACCCTAAAAAATCAACAGACAAATAAGCAAACAAAACACAAACAACAAAAGCTACAAAAAACGCACTTTATTAAATGCTCTTGACGTTTAAAGCTTGCAAACATGGACAAAAACATATGAATACAATAAGTCCCAGACGTAAAAAAAAATAATAAAAATAAAATTGGAACACTTGGTCTTATGCTAATATTTAGAAAAATTAAAATGAGAAAAATACTAATGATATTGAGTAGAGATATTGTTGCTTAATACAGTCTCTATATATACAGTGGGGCCGGGTTAAAATGAATTTGCAATTGTAATGAACTAATTTCAAAGTACCATTCCCTTGGTTACCTTTTCACTAGAGAAGTATTTTAGAACACATGCTTAGTTGTAACAACCTTATTCTTGCTTTGCCATGAAGTACACACTGTATATTGTTTCTCTTTTGAAAATCAACAAATAAGATTAAAGTTTCATGTATAAATTTTTGAGTTAGAGTTTTCACTGAAGAAGCTGCTGACACTGTATGTAATATAAAAGGTGATCATAGACCGCGAAAATTCAAACGGACCAACTGAAGTACGAGTATTTGGAAGTTTTTTTTAACTGAGAAAAATTTTTTCCTCAGCCTTGTTAAGATCTTCGTGATTATATTTACTGGCCCTTTAAAGTTCGCTATAATAAAGTTTTACTGTATATTCCGTATAATACATGAACATGAGCTTCTTTGTAAACGATATTTAAAAGAATAAAATCATTCGATGTTACAAAGAGGTAAAAGGGAAACATGTTTTTATTCCATTATAGAATTGTGTGAATGTATCATATCTCCATTAATTTTTTAAAAATTCTATTCATACATCTACTTATGCATTAGGGAAGTCCCCAGTTGTACAAATAAAATGTATGTATATCAAAGTATTAAATTTGAAGCCTACAGTTCTTGATCGGGTTTATGTAACTAATATTTGTCAAACTATAGAAAACATACATACGCTCTTTCACAACTTGTACAAAATATTATATTGTGCGGTCGCAATACGTTAGAATTTAGGAAAATGTACTTAAATATTAAATATTAACTGCCCTGGCCATAAAATATTAGCTTATTTGAAAATTCTTTACAAAGTAAATTTGCAACGTATTGGTGCCCAGATGCCGACGATGTTACTCATATGAAGTCGGCGATGTTATTAAACCGTATTTTTATCCATTTCTCTGACGACTTGTGCCCTCAAATAGGAAGTACAGCAACGTGGTCTAGCTGCACTTAAAAAATAATTGCCAACGAGGTTTGATGTTGACTGGCTCAGATCTGGGGACAAAATTGTTTGTTAAGAAGCCATAAAATTTCAATCAAATTTCAATAAAAATAGGTAACGAAATGAAAAATGGTTCTCTTAAATTAACGAATTTATTGAATTAATAATATATTTGAACAATTTTGAAATTCCATAGAAAGCAAAGTTTGGCTCTTAAGTCTTTTGTATATTTACCTCTACGGCGAAGTAGGGGAATTAAATTGTACTTAAGGGAAATTTTTAGAGTTTGTCCAATTTCTAGAAATCTCTAATTTCGAACTCTTATCTACACTAACAACAACAACAACAAACACAATTTTTTTTTGTTTTTATTTTTTTTATAAATGAATAATATGTTTTTCACTGTTCCGTTTGTAATATAGAGTCAAGAATCAGTTTAAATTCTTACACAATTATCTTAAATGAATCTGTAAATATTTTACTCTGCTTCAATTTGTAATTTTTATACTACACCTAAATTAAAGGGCCATAGTAAAAATACGCCTCACCTCCTATTTTACTCGTTTTTTATGAAAAAAAATTTGTTCTTTCTTTTTTTGTATTATCAACATGAAATTCCTTTAAATTTCTGTTAAACTCTCAATCACATTTACAACAATAAATATTGAAGAAGCTACAAAAAAAAGGAAAACAAAGACGCAAAAAAGCTAGAAAAGAGGTTTAGTTGGGTTGTGAAATGCATGCATATGAAAAAGCATACACGTGCATATACAAACAAAACCCATACACAAACACACATACACTCTTGCTTAACAAACAAGCCAGCTCAAAACAACACCTGGTGACGTTTTAAGGTGGACTGAAGTGCTATATATAAACGGCTACACACACATTTACATTCATATATATGTACACTGTGTTTCCTATTCAAATGTACTAAAAATCATAAATAAATATTCATACAAATATTTGTAAGGAATCGTAGTGATTCTTATGGAGTATTAAAATCGAAACAACGTAATAGCAAGCAAATGTGGGAAATTAATAAGAAAAGGGAACAACAATGAGACTGATTGTCGTCAATAGATAAAGAATTCGACCACAAGATTCACTAGGGGACATATTGTTGATTTTAACTTTTTTCATAAATGTTTTTTGGGTTAATTATCAAATTATCATATTAACATTTCAAAATATTCATACATTTATATTAAATGTTTTATTTTTACGGGAGATGTATGATTACACAATAATTCGAATATTTTTTTTATCACAAATGAAGCATAAAGTTTAATAATTTATAGTTTGAATAATTAAATAATTTAAAGTTGACATTTTCGCTGCATTATTTCTACAATATTTTTGAGTTAAAATAAATTGAATTTTAAAGAAACAGCAAAGTCTTTTTTTAGGTCAAATAGATTATCTGAAGGCCCTCAAAACGGAAGTTTTTTTTTATAATCTCTTCATTCGAGCCACTGAGCCAATTCTTCAGGTTTGGAAAAAGAAAATTGTCGTATAGGATTACATATGAAGAATATGTAGACTGGATGATTTAGCAGTTTGTAGCCCAATTTATGGATTTTTGCCATATACATATGCACTTGTGCATTGTCTAAAAGGCGACACCCATCTTGCAGATAGCGTTTTCATATTAAAATATTCATGTACAATGTGATGTACTCCTTCAGTTGAGATGTCTCTTCAGCTGCAGCAACCTCATGTCTCCCACCATCCAATATTATTCCATAAACTTTATGAACCATTTCTGGCGTGATCACCTCTTCTGGGCAACCTAAACGGGCGGCATCACTTGTGCTGGTACGACCACAACTACTGGGTGTTTTTTATTGAGGTATAGAACTTCGAATTGAAATAAAACACAAGAAAATCGTTTTAATGTCCATCAATTTGGCTTTATTGGAAGGATAATTTTATGCCATTAATGTTTAAATATGATTTCGGGCATGTGGCCGCCGCGGCTGGCTCGAATAAAGCCAATTCTACAGGTCCAATTTTCAACCACTTTTTCGAGCATATGGGGCCGTATGTTGGCAATAGCGCCACGAATGTTGGCTTTCAAGTCCCCTAACGTTTCTGGTTTGTTGGCGTAGACGAGCGACTTAACATATCCCCAAAGAAAATAATCTAATGGTGTCAAATCACACGATCTTGGTGGCCAATTGACAGGTCCATTCCGCGAAATTATGCGCTCATCGAATGTTTCCTTCAATAAATCGATTGTGACGTGCGCTGTGTGGCATGTAGCGCCGTCTTGTTGGAACCACAACTCATCCACATTCATGCCATCCAATTCGGGAACAAAATAGTCGGTTATCATGGTTCTATACCGGTCTCCATTAACGGTAACTGACTCTCCAGCATTATTTCGGAAGAAGTATGGCCCAATGACTCCACCAGCCCATAGAGCACACCAAACAGCCAGTTTTTGTGGATCTAATGGCGTCTCAAGGGTCTCATGTGGATTCTCTTCACTCCAAATGCGGCAATTTTGCTTGTTGACGTAGCCATTCAAGCAAAAATGAGCCTCATCACTGAAGAGAATTTTGCGGTAAAAAAGCGGATAAACATTTTTAATTGAACACTGTTTTTGAAAATAAATTTCCACGATTTGGAAGCGTTGTTCTTTTGTCAACCTGTTCATGATGAAATGGCAAACCAAACTAAATATTAATCACTTGCCAGCTGACAAAATGGCCGCCAGTTAAAAAAGTGATGCCAACTTAAAGTTCTACACCTCATTCCTTGACTTCAGTAATGGTTTTTAGGAAAAAAAATTCAATCAACAACGAAATTCACTTTTATCCATTTTGAAATTTGTGAGATTTTCTGCTTCTAATGGCTGTCGAACTATAATGAAACGACACAGCTTGCGAAAAATTTTACAATATTCTAGTAATAGATGATGGTTGATGACAGCAGTGTTGTATTTGAAAACGCTTAGAGGGAAATCCCATAAGTCATGGAGTTATCAAACAACCCTCGTATCAGACACAATCCTATTTATAGAAGTTTTACTTAATACCACAAAAAAATTGCAAAATAAATCAAAAAATTTTTGGCTTTCTCAAAATACACCGATTGTGGTTTTAATAACAAATTAAAAAATATCAGCATAAATAAAATAGAAAAGAGAAATAACTACAGGTAACGCAAGCAAGAAAACAAACCTGAAAGTAAAAGTGACTGCATTTGATTTTATAGTCTTTTTTTTTTAATTTACTCGTATATTTCATTTTGACAGCAGCAGCCAAAGCAGATGTGTACGGGTCAATGTCTGAGGAAATATATGAAATCAGTATTCTTTATGATCGTTCTCAAGGAATCCTTAACAAATCTTTATATATAACAAAAAGGAAGAGATATGAATAGAAAGCATTTTTAGATTTGTGATGACGCAGTTCAACAAGATCTTTAACACTTCCATGTTTGTCGTCATTTTCGTAAATATCTTGTAACATATTATTTTTTTCGCCCCTTCCAGTTTTAGGGGATGATACCACCAGGGCAGCTGTCAACTTTGTAGAAATAACTGCAAAAAAAAAAATGCTCACGCATGCGTACTTGCACCAACACCAGTGCAACCTCAAGTAAAAACACCAGATTTTGTATAGCATACACTGTGGCAAAGTTAAAAGAATTGCAATCAGCAGACACCGCAAAAGAACCGGTGTTTTCACAAGTACAATAGAAAACTTTGCTTATTAACGTAGGCAGGAGGCAAAATGCTTTGATGAGAGATGATTGCTTTTATATATGGATTCTTTCTGTCAAAACTTTGTCTGTGTAAAATGAATAATTTTCTTAAGTCCAGTGTATTTCCTTACGCATGTGCTACAAATATCCTCTTTAATATTATGAGCTGTAGTTATTCTGTATTTAACTGCAGAACGGAGTAATACTTGTGAAATCATTGTAATAAGTATAATATTTTTTATTTACTAAAACAATGCTATAACTCAAAACATTTACGTTTTATAAGAAATCATTTTAAAGTTACCAATTTACATACAAGTTCTAAGATCAGAGCTCACTCTCAATAAATGACTACGTGAGATAATTTGACGATATTTTATAACTACTCGTATATAATCATGAAAACTAAAATTTTTTGAGTAATAAAAAACTTATAAGATTGTCCTCTTAAACAATTTTACCAAATGCATGACAAAAATTTGCCATCGAAATTGGTAAAGGAATTTTTAGATTTCTTTAATTTTATTATATTTTCAGATTATTATGGTGGTGTGGTGGATGGAGCTCTTTTTTCTTATTGAAAATACCAAACATGATGGTAAAGTGCGCAAAAGATATTGAAGTAAGTGCGCCGCCAGCCAGCATTCAGTGGCAAGCTGCTAGTTACCAAATCTCAGATATTTTTCTGCAAAGCAGATGCTGTTTGTAGGCAACATTTTTATTTGAAGAAAGTCTGTAGCACTGTGTTTGTGCCGCATTGTTCCGGATATATTAACCGGTGCAATTATTATTATTTTGTGCGTTTCTCTTTGCATTTAAGGGCAGAATAAAGGTGACATTTCCTTTAAAGATATTTTTTTTATCCAATTAATTTCTAAAACAAAAAGGGGGTTGTCCAAGGAAGTGTTTGAACATAGTTTGTATATTATTACTATTTTTTCTATAATAAAATTTTACAGAATGTCCGAGAGTCATAACATCATACATGTACTAGTACTTGCCACCTGGAGGTGATAAAATGGAATTTTGGGTTTGGTTTTTGAATCACAGTACAATATTTTTTGAAATAATACAATATAATTTATTTTATGATTTATTAAAAGTTCTAGATCATTTTTTATATAAAATTATTTCACTTTTCTTTTATTATTCAATATTTCGTCAACAATTTGTTAACATCATCATTTCCTATTACTTATTCCTGATAATGTTACAAATTTTGTTGACGAAATATTGAATATTAAAAGAAAACTGAAATAATTTTATATAAAAAAATAACCTCGAGCTTAATAAATAATAAAATAAATTACCAAAATAAAGGTCAAAATGTTAATAGGAAATGCAATATAAAATAAATTTAAATTCGGTAATATTTGAAAAACTATTATGTTCTGTTAGTTATTGTTAAACATAATGTTGTACGCAGCAAAAAAAACTGCTAATAAATAAATAAACGAAACCATTGGACTAACTCCATTGCATTAAAAAATCGTAAGGATTCATAAATCTTGTGGATATATATCAGTGATTGATTTGTGCGAAGTTACACAAAATTTGATTATTCCAAGTTTAACAGTTTTTTTTTAAATAGTGTTTGCGGCAAGCAACCATAAACTGTTGAATTCTTCGTAGATCTGCTCTTGAGAATGTTTAGAAGTTTATAGATTAAATTGAAATTCGCCTCCTGAATAACTCTTCTAATAATTTAAATTTAGGAATGCTGTTGGATGCTGCAGCTAACATATTCACTACAAAGGGCGAAAGCCATGAGCTCCACCCAGTACTTAACCAAGAATATGAGGTCGATTTTTCTGAACTACATTATGCGTGATCATATTAATTTCTGTCGGCCTATATAAATGATGATCTTTACTGATCAGTACTGACAACAATTGACACTATCATGTACTAAAAGCAGAGTAACAGCACCCACCTTCGTCGGCCCTGTAGCAAAAATTAGCCGGCGAAGTAAAAGGTTGAAATAGCTACAAAAAAAACAACTGTCTATCCTCTCATCTTTCCTAATCTGTCCTCTCAATACTATCCCCTCGTTTTCAGTTCCGGCGCAATGCTTTGCATATATAGGGGTCATCCCCTAAGTGCGTTCTCCTTTTTCAGTATTGCACCATATTCACCGAGGAATTAAATAATAAAGTGGATAACATAAATTCTTATATGTTCTCAACTTTCACCATCTATCTCTAAGCTATTAGCCTTTGCTCTCTATAACAGGTGGTTTTTTATCTTGAACCAGCACTCAGGGGATGACCCCTGCATATGCAGTGCATTGCGCCGGAACTAGAAAGGAGGGGATAGAATTAAGGGGACAGATGAAGAATTAAGGGGACAGAAGATAGAATTAAGGGGATAGGACCGACGAAGGAGAATGCTGCTGTTACTCTGCTTTTTAGTACATGATAGTGTCCGTCGCTGCCAATTATGTTCAGTGAGCAGTGCTATGCCTTCATCATTGAAACAGGCTGGCAACAATTAACACAACCGTGCATTAATGCTGATCAGAAGAGTTCAACACAATATTTCATGACTCAGCCCGGGGGTTAAACTCAGGACCCTCCGCTTCACAGTCTCGTGTTCTACTACTTCAGCCAATAGCACTCACAATGCGCTGCGTGAGTAGGGCCAGAGTGTTAGATCCAAAAAAATTAAAAAATATAACAATTAAAAATAACAATTAAAAATATTTCTATGTTGTACCACTGTGCCTACATTAGACCACACTGGAGCTCATGTGTAATCTATATAGAACTTCCTTTAATCATAAATCTGATTGATTTTATAGTTATTTAATATTTTAGTAGATCTAACTAAGAATAAGACCCATTTCAAATCAGCTTCACAATATTTTATAGAAATAATCGCCTTAATATTGTGTTGAAACTTCCTAGCGATATAAAAAACACACAAGAATTAGAATTGTAAGAAGAAAGAAATCAAACTGAGTGTTAAAAAAAAATTATACGCACAAGTGTACAGCAAACCAACTCGGCAGAAATTCCAGGACAATAGTTTTAAAAAATGGTGATGACTATAAAAATGCCAAAGTATTGACAGGATAATATAGCATGAATAGGCTGTAAACAGGATCTTCTTTTAGTTTCTTTGAGTAGGAAAGCCAAAAAAGTAATTTTTTGTGTTGTAAAGATATTAAAAATGTTTTTTCTTATTATTAATTTTTCTTTTTAACAATAAGACAGATGTTTGGTGGTCTATTGTTTGTTATTTTAACGAAATCCTTACAACAACTTGTTAGCAAGCGACACAAAGATCAATGATACCTGCAAATATCATTGATGATTTATTTTTATCAGAATTAGGTCGCTATCCGCTGCAGTATTTTCAAGGAAATTGTAAAATCGTTTTTGTGAGGAGTTTTTTTTTTCTGAGGAAATATTAAGTGCTTAAAGTATTCCAAGTATATTTAGGTGGCAAATTTAATTAATTATTTATGGAATCAGGTCGCAATCCGCTGCGAGTATATTTAGGTGGCAAATTTAATTAATTAATTATGGAAATATATTTTAGTTGGGTTTCATGTGATTGCAAACAGAACAGCTCTGCTTAAACATAATCAGTTTTGTAGACTTGTGTCCAACTAGCTCATTCGCTCAGTTTTGACAAGAACCTCTGATCAAACCCATTTAAATTACATAGGTTTGATCAGAGGTTCTTGTCAAAACTGAGCGAATGAGCTAGTTGGACACAAGTCTAGAGTTTTGGCATCCCTTTGCCTTTTGCAGCAGCTTGTTGCAATATTCTGATGAAAAATCTAACTTATTTTTTATGATTGTGAAAGATAATAATTTATAGCATCTCTCCACATATATACAAGTATGTTTATGTTTGTAGAAGATTTTTGTTCAAACCACATTATAATAATTAAATTTCTATGGTATTTGAAATGTTTATTCTGAACTTTCAAATTGTTTGTTTAAGTCAAAAAGTTAATATCCCTCAGGTAGTTTATAATGTTGGCACAAAAGTTTGCATTTTTTATCGTATTTTCCAAAAGATTCCACCAAATATCCAGTGATAGCTGTTCACGTTCCTGGCGATTATTTTCCTTAAGGCCTGCCATTGCCTAAAGTTGGTTTGCATAAGCCACCACTTACTTCGACGACGGAAGTTGTGAATGATTAAATCCCAAATGCCAAAATGTGAAAATTCGTGGCGCCTTAAAGCAGTAGCAAAGTCTTGTTGAATACACATATTTATCAAGAACAGCTTATTCGTTTACCGCAGTAGAAATTCATTTATCATGTTTTTGTAGCGGTACATCGGACTGTATTGCCGATGGCGTCCTATTTTGGTTTAAAAGAAGAATGTAGTGCTCTAGCAATTCGCTATCGCCTCCTTTAAATTTTATATAAAACATGATTTGTTTGACTTTATTTATTCAGCGCTTGTAAAGAAATCAAACGGTTTTTGATTTCATTTTGTTTTCCAGCTAAATAGACCAGGTGCTCCAGCTTTGTTTTTGCCAATAATGACCTTTCTCCCTATTCATCCTTAACATAAACAATGTGTTTGTATGTCATCTTTTGCGGTCCCGAGGATTCCTTTTATTAAGGCACATTTTCTAAGAAGCAATTCCCTTTGCTGGCTTTTCAAAACATTGAACTCAATGTTGTGTCAATGATTTAATGGTTGTAAGTTACATTTTCTTCTTGTCTATTGGAATTTATTTGATTGGGTACAAGCCGGCTGTGTGTATGTGTGTATGCTTTTCTAAGTATGTGTCCTTTTTAATTGTTATTGTGCAACACCGGTCGGCCCGTGGCAGTGATTTAATTTGTTGTTTTGTTGTTTTTTATCTATTGTTTCCAACACATCGTTAGGAAATTCTTTATTATAACTGTCGTAGTGGTAGTTTTTTTTTCTTTTTAGGATTCTTCCCTTATCATCAATATCACACATCATTTTTATATAAACGTAAGATGTTATTTGTTGGCATTGTTTGCTGGCTTCTGTTGTTTCAGATTTTTGCTTCTACATATTAGTTTGTTTCTGGCTTTAGGATTTCAATTAAAGTTGATGGATCCTGCTTGGAAAATTTTACTTTTACATAAGACATCGTAATGCATTGTAATGTGGCGAAAGGTGTACGAACACCGGGCCTAAAAAACAGTGGTGGTATGAGAGAATATTTTCAAAAGGGTGGATTGCTGTCTATGTACAAGTTTTGCTGCAAACATTTTTTCGTGAAATGAATTACTTGTATAAGAATCGTTTATTTCTAAATATTGGTTAAAAGATTTTTGCTGTTTTTTTCTAATTTTAATAAGTTACTATTGTAGTGGAAAATCACCCAACGCTGCGTCCAATTATTTACTTAAGCCTCATTATATATCTCGCACTTTTTCATGGTTAAATAACCACAGCCATAAGAAATTATGCGGGTTCTCGAGAATCCCTCAATTGGCTTTAAAAAGTGGTTTTTGTAAAACAAATCGACTGATATCGTCACTAATATGGCAATAATTCTTGTACCATGAATATGATTTTTTTGACTGTATATTTGTAAGAGAACTCAAATATATTTGATTTATAAGAATCCAAATAAAAATTATTAGATTGTATCAAATTAAAAATTTTTGTTATACATTCTTGAATTTTTATGTATTCACTTAGAATAGAAGTTTCATTGCACGAGTAATTGAGTTCTATTCTAGCATGCTCAGACATGCACCTCAATTGCATAATTAGAAACTTTCCACAATTAAAGCACTAATTGCTAAAGCAATTTATAAATTGAGCAATTAGTACTTAATTGTTTTATAAATTCCACGAAATTCCCCAAGCAGTCCATGTTGAGTGATAACGAAAATTCTGGATAATAACGAAATTAAATTTTACGAATATGAAAACAATTAAAGGAATCTCATTAAGAATTGGCTTTTTGTAATTAAACAAAATTTTAATTGCAAATAAATATGTATGTACGTGTTAAATAATTGATGAGACGTTAATTAATATCACAAATACCGAAGAGGGATGTAGGTAGATGTAGTGGAATGATGAAAGTGTAAGAGTACAAATTATTACGAACAAAATTATTAAAACATTTTTGATTATAAAATTATAATTGTGTGAGTTCACTTGGATATATATGAAGGCGGCAGCCGTATACCTTAATTTATAACTTAATTACTTCAATTAAGGCACAGCTTCTGATGTAAATTGATTTTAGGTTTTTATTTTTTAAGAATTTTGTGTGTTTGTAATTGTGTGCTGTTGGCTAAAGTAGTTAATAGGTTAACTACAAAGCCGAATATCATGAGTTTGATCCTTTATTAATTCAAATAATGAATATGGTCTATCCAAATCACGAAGGAAAAACACCCATCAGTGAATGATAAACCCAATGAGTGCTACAATCATATACAAAGTGGCAAAAGAAAATAATAAAATAAAAATCAACTTTTACCATCTATCCTTCCAATACTGTTACATACCTTTTACAACTTCATCACAGTGTTTGGCGTTAGTAGAGCTAATCTTCTGGAAAAAAGTGTCAAACTGAGGAAGCACAATATGTGAAAAAATTCGGTATTTATTCGATGGAACGATAACTTTTGACATCGGCGAATTGACAGTAAGAAAGCTAAATGCTTGCCAACTTTTCAAATATTCAGAGAGACGTGATAAATAATGCGGGGAATAAAGAAAAGAAATTCCACATCTATATCATTTTCCAAGTTACACAGTAGAGTAGAATAGCACTATTTTCAGAAGTCGTTACATCCCCATCAACCGTGTTTTTACTTGTTACCACTTATTAGATGGCGTAGTCGATTGTGAATGTATCTGCAAAAATTTTCTTAATACAAGTTAAATGGCTGTGAAAATTTCCCAAAAATATCTTTATCCCTTCCCTGCATCATTAATTTTACCACGTTCATGATCAATTTGAGACTTTTTCCAAAAACCTTTTATTATAGCGGCAACAAAAGATTTCGAGTCAAGGTGCAAAAATAGGATGAAACTTAAGGTAAATTTCAGAAAAAAAGACATTTAAAACAACAACAGAAAACTCCCTCGCAAAAATGTAGAACGAGTGTGGTGAATTTTAGCAAGTGTTCTGTATTCAGTGCAATTCTTAAGAAAGAATTATTTTCAAAGATTGAAACGACACCTGCTACTCAAGAGAACTCTATTCATTGATGAATACCTGATGTGGAAATACCTAGTGCATACATACACTCTTGTATACTGTGCAGCAAATGAGTTTGTGTGTGTTGTTTGAATGCATGTGATTACATAAATACTCTATACCAAAAAAGGACGAAAACAAATTTACATCAAAGCAGACGCTAGATATTTTGCTTAACTTACCGGTAGCTACAAACACACACACACACAAAAGTATTATGCCAATCGTATAACAACAAGTGGCGTGTGTCAAAAAATACGAAATTGAGCTGGAACTGAGTTTGCGGCAGCCAAATACATTTAGTTAGCTTTGTGTATGTGTGAAAAACCAATAATAATTTCATAGTTCTAGGTATTTTTGACAGCGGAAAACACCAAATTCATGAATGAATTATTTGAAAGCATTGATTTCGTTATTGGTTGGCGGAAAATCCCTAGAATTACCAGAGTTATGGGATAACCGAATTATAAAAAAATTATTATGCGTGCCAGACATGACGGCAATTAATATTATCAAATGTGTCGGAGTTTCCAATGTCTGGTTCAAATGAGCGCGGAAAAGTTATATCTGTGCATATGTAAAAATGAAACCCAGGTATTTGTAACGAAACTGAATCATGCAGATGTTGGGAAAAATTATGAAAATTCGACTGTTTTAAGAATAAATTGCTAAATGACCTAAACAATGATGCAGCTGTGCTGTACGACCATGTGTGCACAGATATTCGGGCTTTTAGAGCCCCTTAATCAAACATAAACATTGTCACCAGCTTAAATGATTCGATAATCGCCTGACTTTGTAATTGGATAATTTGGGAATTTGAATTGAAAGCAGTAAGTCATATGTTTCCAAAACCATACTTGTAGCCTTTCCAGACAAGAGGAAAATCCTTTCGCCAATATTTATATTATATTCCATAAAGAAAAACACATACACGTTTAAAGTTACCATAAATATTTCAAATGTCTTCACATTAGTTTTACATGCTCACAAAACAGACACTGATACACATCTGGACATGTGTGGCTTTATAATATCGTTCGACGCGCTGCCAAGTTATATCAGTGATTATGCATTTTTTATTTAAAGGTCTTTGTTGAAAATATTTGGTTTTTCTTATTATTTTTTTAATGTTCAGATTTTTTAAGATATAGAATTTTATATTACGTTACTGTCCTCATGTTATTTTCCGCGGGTTTTATCACAACCTTTTTCATGAAGGTTTTTGTTCAACATCTGCCTCCCTTTGTAAG
Organism: Linnaemya tessellans; assembly: GCA_951800035.1. Taxonomy (NCBI): domain Eukaryota; kingdom Metazoa; phylum Arthropoda; class Insecta; order Diptera; family Tachinidae; genus Linnaemya; species Linnaemya tessellans. The sequence continues at coordinate 107,031,549 of OX637533.1, forward strand.
GTGCAATTTCTGGAAAGACCATAACTATATGAGGCGTATGTCCGGCTAATAAATAGTAGCACATTTGCTTTGATGTGGAATTTTCTATAATATTACTGGACTTTCCATTAATAGACCAGATTAAGAACAAATTATTAAGTTTATTAAAAATAATATTCCTGGTAGACTGTAATGAAATGTAAATGGTAATAATTTCAAAGTGAAACTGAAGACAAATGTTTGCTCTGGGATTTTATCAGACATTTATAAACTTTATATTTATATGATGTTAATAAATTGCTAAATGGGATTTATGTACATGCGATGGCATACAATATGATTATGATATTATAAGTATTACGGAAGAAGGAAGACGGTGTACTGTTTTTCTTTCATTTGTATCGATCCCAAGTCCTCGGCCTCTTAGTCAAACAGCGCAGTTCAAAATTCGATTTAAAAACACCAAAAAAATTTTTAAAATCAGTCAGTATTTAAAAAAGTTAGACTGATTTAAACTTTTCTCCGTAAAATATCGTCCCCTTCTATAAATAAATTTTTAACAATTTTGTGTCCTGAATACCTGACCCCAGATAGACATTTTCTTTTGTTGTTTATTACCTAGAGCGCGTTGATTTTTTTATGAATTCCTCAATTAAATTTGTGTGGGTAGAAAAATTTAGAGAAACCAAAATTTTTTAGCGGTATAAGTGACTATCATTCACAAGAAAAGATGAATCAAGGCGATGAATCAAAAAGATGTATAGGCCATAACGTATTGAAGACCACCACCACACTTCTCAAAAATATTCAAAAAACGAATAAAACTCCTTTAATAATAAATTTTTTTGTAGCGATAGTTCTTGAGAGAACTCTTAAAACTTTTGTAAACATTTTCGACCTACTCAGATGAGCGGTTTATATGCCAAACCTACAAATCAAATGTCGTTGCATAAAATGTACTCTTAACAATTAATTAAAATTTTTTATTATATATTAATAAGACATTTTGACGAAAATTTTCTTAGATCATTTAACACATCAAAAATAAATTAAATTTGCTTACATATATATTAAGACACATCTGATATATGGTTAAACTTTATATACCATAAACTATTTACTATAGACATTTCATTTATTTACATGTGAAAGTGTATGTTCGTCTGAATAAGTACGAGTACTATTTTCCACCCCATTTTTTAAAGCAAACCTTAAAACAAAATCTTATGAAATTTATACACTTTGTAGCAAACAGCACATGCCACCATTGTAATTTCACATCTATCGGCTTCACACACTCTACCAACCAGCGCACAGACTCGTACTCCAAATTCAGTCACACAAGATTTAAAGTGCAACAACAAGGGAACAAACTCAAACAACGATCGTCATGCAGGTATTTGAGTATTAAAAATCAGCAATAATTTGTAAAAGTTGTTGTTGTTGCTCGTTGTTGTTGTTGCTCGTTGTTGTTGTTAGATTTGGGAATTTCTCAGTGTCTTGTATTACATTTCCCACACTCTCCTGTTACCTATTTGAGTCTATTTTTAGTATTTTCCCTTCAATTTGAAAATTCATATTAGAATTTCTCCTTTGGGGTGGGTTTTCCTGTTGTTTTCTATTACTTGCAGAAGATGTGCGAGGATGGTATTAAAATTCAGACAATTCTTTAAATTTTAAGGGAAATGAAACAGAATCAATTCATGTGTTTATTTAAATATAATTTCTGAGCAAATTTGGGTGCTGTTGGCTGCAGTAGTAGAGCACGAGACTATGAAGCGGAGGGTCAGCGCTGAGTCATGATATATTGTGTTGAATTCTTCTGATCAGCATTAGTGCGTCGTTGTGTTAGTTGTTGCCAGCCTGTTTCAATGATGAAGGCATAGTCACTGGTCACTGGACATAATTGGCAGCGACTAACACGATCATGTACTAAAAAGCAGAGTAACAGCACCCTCCTTTGTCGACCCTGTAACAAAAATTTAGCCGGAGAAGTAGCAAAAGGTTGAAATAGCTACAAAAAATGCTCTATCTTGTCATCTGTGCCTTTAATACTCTCCCCTGCTTTCTAGTACCGGCGCAATGCACTGCATATGTAGGGGTCAAGCCCTGAGTGCTGGTCCAAGATAAAAAATGCATTAAATATATTTGATGTACATATTTTTAGAAACTTATGTTTCAAATAAATAAAGAAATCATAAAAGAGTGTTTTTAAAAACTTATTTAGAATATGAATATATCATTTTATTTCAATTGGCCTCTGGTGAATGTTTTCTATTTCCAGGTTTTTAAAAACGTGTAAGTGGCAAAATTTAAGCCTCAAACAGAGAGACACTGGACTAAATATTCGTACGTTGAAATATTTCATTAAAAAATTCTTAGAAAAAAATATATATAGAATTATCGAACTACCCTCGTAAGCCTACAATATTTTGAGTGAAAATGATCCCCCTTTTTATATATATTTGGATCTTTATGATTTCTTTTGGACTGCATCATCTGTGCTTATGATGGAATTATGTGAGGTGTCATATAATAATTCACATATTTTAACATCTGCGTGCATGAGTGTGAGTCTGCATTTATAAAATTTTCTAACGATTGTAATGGATCTGATCGTGAAATAATTTCTTGGTTTTACTCTTCAAACGTTGAATTCTTTTTTTTCGATTGCTACGTATCTAGTAATGTCAGAATATGTGTTAGAATTCGCATATTTAAAGTTTTCAATAATTTTTTTCGTTGTATTTTTATGGGGAATTGATTAGTTTGTTTGGTTGGAAATTGATTATATGTGGGTTTTAAATATACGGTGTTTTAGGGAATAAGGGAAATAAGATGGCTTGAATTACTTTTGTACGAGACTAGAAATGCTTGGGGAAAAATGTCCAAGTTCAAATTAGAGCCGTTGCAGCCACATGAATTTGTAGCAGTTATGGCTAGATATTAATTTATATTGAATAAATAAAAATTTTTTGTTTTCTTTTGTACATTTAAGAAAAATGTTTTTGTTAAAAAACAGATTATAGATCATTCTGAAGGTCTAAGCTTATTTTTTCCAAATCTGCTAAGGATCTGAAAAACTTATGGTATTCAAAGAAGCTATCCAGCTTTTAATGCATAAATTTAGGAGAACCTGGTCTTTTCTCGTAACTTAAAATGTTGGATGTATTTCGGTAATTTAAAAGAAATTATTAAGCGGAGAATTATTTAAGCAGACTCAAGTTCAAATCCGCAAAAAATTTTTTTAGGAATCTTTATAAAATTCAACTTATTTTTTATTTAGAGTGGAATATTTTAGAATATTTTTATAATCATGAAAATATTAGAATGGATCAGTACAGATTTCGAGGCCGCTACGCCATCTCATCAGCGTTTTTTGTTCAAGTTTTTCCACTTTCCACAGTGGTACTCGTCATTAGGAATATCAACTACATCATGTTTATTGAAAACAATTTCTTGTTGTACTTGACAATCTTATACATACAATAAAATATTATCACTTCCCAGGAATTTCTTGTCGGACGGTGTTATAAAATGTGTTCTGTTATATATATATAGCACATGTTTTTTTAATCTCTTAATTAATTTAAATATGGCACAGGCATTTTTTAATATAGTATATATTATTCCAGATAATTGAAAAAAAAAATTATCCAAAACCACTAAGCGATTTTTTTATTTTTAAATCCTGGCACATTATTCATTTAATATTATCCTTCAGTTTAGGGAAAGAAAATAAACATATAAAAGAACATTCACACTTAACAAATATTGGCTAAAAGAAGCCAAACCACTAAATACTAACCCTCATATTCATAAAAAATAAAACATATTTGAAGTCTGTTTTAAGAAAATTATGTATGAAAAATTTTTATTAAAATGCATTTCAAACTCATTTTAAATTTTATGAATACCGGGGTAAATATAAAAAATATTCCACTTTTAATAAAAATTTTTAAAGTTTTGTTTGATTTAAAACACATTTTAATACAACATTTTATTTTACAACCCTATCAACTTTTTTTTTATAAAATTCTATAAATTAGGCCTTTAGTATCTAATGACACTGAATCAAATTAGAAGCGTATAACTGTTGTGGACGAAAAATATATTCCATCAAAAGTAAAACTAAAAAAAAAATTCATGAAAATAATGAAGAAGAAATATACAAAAAAAGATCTGAAAAATTGCTAAAATATCTGCTATGTAAATATTTTGTGAACTCGAGTTTGTAAGCATTTAAGATCAAAATTACTTGGGCAAGTTCTTCACATTTTCATAAATGTTTTGCACAATTAGCATATGAATATTTTCACTATATTATAGTAAAAAAATTCCCTTATAACTTGGAAATTTTCTTAATCAAAAATGCAATGCTAAAAATGTGATTACCTGTATTGCTTGCTCATACAGCTTGAGGTAAAATTTTTTTTGATTACCATCGCATTGTAGTATTCTGACGTATTTTCCACTATGAAGTGATAAAAGTTCCCCATGTAAATATATTTTTATATTGATTGCTGCATAAATTCTCCCTCATACATAAAACACACACATACAGACACAAGAATGATGTAAACACAGGTAGAATATCAAAAGGCAACAACAGCAGCCCTTTGAAAACCAAACTAAGGGAGAGAAAACAACAAGAGAGGTAAAGTAGAAACGAGACATAAAGTGATAAAATATATTCACGTGTGCTGATGAAAATATGTGTAAGAAGCCACCACCAATTCTTCTGCCTGAGAGTGGCCATATAAAAGGAAGCGGAAAGAGCTAACCTGTCATAGCAGCTCAAACGTTGAAACCGTACACAAGTCTACTCATCTACAAAAGTGAATTTAATTAAAGAATCATTCGATACAAATAACGTTGAGTTTTTTTTTTTATTGTTTACGATCCGTTTTTTTTTTTTTTTTTTTTTTTTTGATATTTTAAACCATCAGAAATGGCCACAAACTATAAAAGTTGTCCACTGAAAAAACGTCCTATAATTTTTGTTAAAGACGAAGAGGAACTTCGAAAACAACAGCCCATTGCGCACTACGAACAAATAGAAGCCTTAGACTTGATAAAAGTGTCAAATGTGAGTGAAAACAATGATCAACCACAAGATTTATCACTGAAACGCAAAGCTAGCAGCGCTAGTGAGAATTATGCTATTCCTGCCAAACGTGAATGTGTTCCCAAACCTGCAAAATGTGAATATGTTTTAAATTTATCGAACAAATCGTCACCGAAACCTTTGGAGAATCATTTACAATCACCCGCTCATGACCTGTCCGGAACTTCTGTCATGTTATCTCCACCATGTGAGCTAGACTCCAGCGTGGAATGTGAACTAAATGATATTCATTTAAGGGGACTGACTGCTGCAACCAATGGTTATACCAACAATCCGTACAAATCGGCATTTGTAATGGCTGCCGGTTGCAGTCCGATGACTACAGTGTGGAACACATACCAACCGCATATCTCATCCATATTCCCATCACCACCAGCATCATCAAATGTTTCGCCAGCTTCACCACGATCGGCATACAGCTACCAGCACATTACTCCGCCCTTAAGTCCCAGCTCAGAAGCAAATTCTGAGCCAGAGGATCTTTCAGTGCGCAATGATATCCCTTTGCCAGCTTTGTACCATTTGTTCGATGAAGCACCCAGCCATCAACCCAAAAGCTCTTCTACCTCTTCGGCCTACGCTTACAGCAGGTCATCATCTTCATCAGCCACATTAAGTGCGGCCAACAAAAATTATCGCTTCAAATGCGACAAATGCAACAAGATGTATTCAACCTCAATGGGCCTTTCGAAGCATCAACAATTTCACTGCCCGGCTGCAGCTTGTAATCAGGAGAAGAAATTACATGCATGCAAAGACTGCGGCAAACTCTACACCACCATGGGAGCCTTAAAAATGCATATCCGCACACATACGTTGCCTTGCAAGTGCCCCATCTGTGGCAAAGCCTTTTCTCGCCCATGGCTTTTACAAGGTCATATACGCACTCATACTGGCGAGAAACCATTCCAGTGCCACGATTGTCCCCGTTCTTTTGCTGATCGTTCTAATTTGAGAGCCCACCAGCAAACACATGTGGAAGTTAAAAAATATGCCTGTAAAGTGTGCAGCAAATCGTTTTCGCGTATGTCTTTGCTCAACAAACATGCCAGCTCCAATTGTACCATAACAATTGTCTGACCACTGTCATCCCCACTGCCTACACACTGAAACAATGAATACAAAGCCCTCCGTCCTCAGGGAAAAGAAACGTAATAAAACTTAAGATAAGTGTTAAAGTTAAACATTCCACTGAAAAGGATTAAATTTTTGATAAATTTATATTACTTTTCTAAGAAAAAACAAACAAACAAATCTAATTATTTCATTATCTAGATGTATGAACGACAATAATTAATTTTAGAGATACTCATATTTTTAAGTTCAGAATTCTCATAACGTTTTTGTTTTGTTTTAAGTACCAATAAAAAGGTGCTATTTTGTTGTAGTACAATTTTGACTGTAAAACTTAAGTTCGTATAAATTTAATAGCATTGAGTTTAAGTTCTAGTCTTTTATCTTAATTTTTACTTTGCTTGTACATTTTTCACAAATCGGAAGACAGCATTTTACCAAAATTTATGTTAATGACTCTTTTAAGTTAGTTTTTTTTAAATAATAGTTTTCCTTTTCTATATTTATTAAGTACTTTTAATATATTTATTATTTTCTTGATGTTTATTGAATAAATATTGTTTTTCTTTTCGAAAAAACTCAAAACCTACTTTTCTTTCGAAATTGTGCACAAAGGATTCAGTTTTATTTGAAGCTTTATAAAAAAAAAGAATTAATTATATGCATGAGTAGTTATATGTGCATGAATGTTTTACAACGTTGAATTCATAACATAAATTAATATTTATTGAGCTTTCAACTTTCTATATTATTTTTCGTTAAATTTTATGTAGATATTGAGTCATGATATTTTGAAGGTTTTACAGTTCGAGTGCATATGATCTTATTCATTAACAAAAATCCAAAATTAAATTTCATTAACAGAAAAATTTTATATATATGAAATTTCAATATTGTTCTACCACATGCTTCAACAAAACTCAGTTTGGCCAGAAATTAGAAATTCCTTACAGAGATCATGGAAAAGTAAGGAAATTAAGTAAAACAAGTAAAAACGTTATATTCGACCGGGTCGAATCTTAAATACCCTCCAAATGTTGAGTAAGTAAATTTAATATGTTTAACTTGGTGGAACAGAGTTCCTTTATATAATATCGTACGTCAACCCCCACTAAAGAGGGCGGGGTTCAAAAATAGACAATATCATGTTTTCCACAGACGAACGTATGGGCATTGCTAGACCGTCTTAGACTTTATCACTAATCAAGAATATACATATTTACCTTATAGGGTCAAATTCTCTTTGGAGGGTATAAAAACTGTATTTTGGCGGGGTCGTTCTGGTAGGGGCTGTGGGGGAAACATAAAACTCTAAAAATAAATTCTTGGGATAATTATATATAAAGTAAAATTTTATATATTTTTTGATAGGGTCATATAGGGGGCAAAGGGGGAGGAGAGGGTAGGGCAGAAATCAGCAGTCATAAAGCTCTAAAAATAAATGCTTGGGATGATTATATACAAAATTTAAAAATTTTTTTATTTTTTTGGTAGGGTCATATAGAGGGTGAAGGGGGAGGAGGGGGTAGGGCAGAAATCGGCAGTCATAAAGCTCTAAAAATAAATGCTTGGGATGATTATATACAAAATTTTAAATTTTTTTTTTTTTTTTGGTAGGGTCATATAGACGGTGAAGGGGGAGGAGGGGGTATGGCAGAAAAGTTCCAGGTCTCAGCTTCGTCATTAAAGCTTAAAAATTTTATTTTTAAAGAATGTTGGCTTAAGTAAAACAGTGTGTTAAATTTTTATGCTATTTTTGCATATAATAACGCCCACTAAAATGGGCGGGGTCCAAAATCTTTTTTTTATTTTATGGCTCCAAGTTTAAGGCGTTGCACCGTATTTGACATAAAAATATATCATTTGCTTAACAAAATAACCAAAAACTTTAAAAATTATGTTGTTTTTTCTGGATTGGTTTAGTTCTTCTTAGGGGAACTCATTATAATGCCCTTATAATAATGAATATTTCTATAATAGAATTTCTAAAAAAAATAGTGTTCCTTTTCTACCATTCCGTGCAACTCCCGAAATAAAGTGCTTTTTAAGTACATATTGAAAAAAGGAAAATTATGTGATCCTGTTTATTTCTTATATACACACAATGGAATTTGCGAACATGCTTTTAATATATTTTAATTTAGATTTCACTGATACTCTATGCACCTTTAATACTTAACAACCATTCAAAGAACACATAAAGAGTGTAGTATTTACCACAATCACAGGACAACATATTAAAAATATTAGGCATTCCAGCCAACAGCATATTTGCCTGTTATTTCATTAGCTATTTTTTTTAAATACTAAAACACTAAGATCTTTAGTCCAACAGCAATCAATTTGCTCCAATAATTATAATAAAGAAAACTGTTGTGTGTTAGAACTTCGTCCTTAGCTTTTTTAATAAACCTGTCTTTTATTAATAAATTTGTAATTAAAAGCAGAAATAAAACATTCATTATAATATATTTTTTGCACATCATTTAATGCAAACATGTTGTTTTTGCGGTTGTGACCTTAACGGCACAAATTCTATATGTCATTATACCAAGGAGATACTTTTCAAATACTTTTAACTAACTCTCTACTCTTGGAATGTCTTCAGGGTATTAAATTAAATAAAATCGTAGTCGTAGTTTAGAATTACACTTTGTAACTGTCATATTGGTTTCATCAACAAATGAACAGATGAAAACACCACAAGTATTTAAAATTGCTGATAAGTACACCGAGAAAAATTTTAAAGCACTCGTTAATTGAGCTTCTAATTTTTTTTAGTAAAGAAGTAGATTTGTAATGAAATACGATTACAATCCGAGAATGCTCTTTCAGAATTATCAAAACCTATATGCTTTTCCGATCAGGATTTCAAGCCCTATTGCCCAAGATGCTGTGAATAACTGAGATTGACACAGGCGCTCTCAATTCTGGCGCATGCTAAATGCATTCGAGTCTGCTACAAAATGAACTTGTGCTAAATTAGAGAATAAGAAAAATTTCACTGTAACTTGCCACTACGATCAAACATCAACAACAGCAACAACATGTCATTTTGAACAATATTTACGGCACACAATGTGAAAGAAGGAAGAAAATCACAGTGAAGGAAAAAAAAACAACACCGCAAATCAACATGCAACGTGCCTTCGCTCAAATATACCTTAATGGGCAGAACAACGAGAGAGAAAGAGCATTTTCTTACGATTTCTTCTTCTTTGCTGATTTGCAAATGCTGATAAAAAAATTGTTACTTGTCAAAGTGCATGTCGTTAAAGTTGTCAATACGATGTTAAATGCTTTTTTTTGTTGTTGCTGTTCTAACAAGAAAACATGCTTTTTGTTGTTGCTGTGTAAGCTTTCCTTCAGCAGATAATAGTGATCATGATCATCGCTATTTCATCATGATTGTTCTGTACAAAAAAAAAACAACCAACATCATCTCCAATTGATGGGCGGTTTTATATAAAAATGACATATCGATTGTTGTAGTTGTTTCTTTTTTTTCATCTTCTCAATGCAAAAGTAACATGTGAAATCTTATAAAGACGATGAAAACGGCTGAATGAAAAACTTGCTTGACTGACGGACTGACTGACTGATAGACAACAAAGACAAGTTGTTTGCAACTTTGGCAAAATTGCAAATATGCAAAAACGAAAATGCAGGCCCTTTTGCTTTAGATATTCCTGATGTTATTTTCTTCTATGTTTTCATTCATCTGATCACGTCAAATCTGTGGTAATGTCATGTTGTGTTAGGAACACAGTGAGAGGGAGAGAAATATATAGAGAGGGAAAGAGAAACATATAAAAATAAATGTGTAAGAAAAGTTTAAAAACACCGAGAAAAGCTGGCTGGTGATTTTCTATTGAAACTGTTAATTGTGGTTTTTAGCAAGACGATATCAGATTACAACTGATTTAACTCAAATAACTAACAATACATACTTTAAGTATGTAGTACAACATTTCAGTGGATAACAGCAACAGCAACAAAACTATGCGCAACCAACAACAGAAAATGACTTGTATTATCTTTAATTATTTGCCATGTGGAAAAAGTTTTTTGTTGTTGTTGCTGTTAACTATTTTGCATTTGACTGTGCGCTGCATTTTGCTGCAGTGTTTTGCGATCAAAAAGAAAAGTTGGTAAAGAAAGTTGAGTATTAAGTTTCCTGGTTAGGTAATTAACCCCGTTTATTAATAAAACTTTTAATATTAAGTAGCAGTACTTTAATAAAAAGTTTTCAGCTTGAACAGTCAATAGATTTGAGGTTTTTTTTTTGTACAGCAGATCTGTAGAAATGAGGCTTAATCTGACTTGTGTCTCAGCAAAAGTTGTGACATTAATTCCAAAATTTACTTAAAGTTTAAAATAGAAAGGTGTTTTTTCTCAAAAAATATGTATTTACTCATCAATTTCTATTAATTACCCTTCATATACACTTGTGCCAGCATTTTCTTCCTATCCTGTTCTGACATGTACTTTTTGCTATGACGTTGAGCTCTTGCTGCAATTCGGTTCTGGTGTCGTGAATCGTTCTGTTTAATCGTTGCAACAAGTAAAACTTACACGTGTTCAAATCTGTTAAATACGGTGGCAGACCTATTATTACTTTATCGGTAATGGCCAAAAAGATAAAAACTTTTTGGCAAAAAATCAGATATTAAAAAAAAATTCTACCGCATATTTAGCCCCGGAAATTTCCGATGAAATTTCATGGCTTGAAGCAACTGATATGCCGAAATCCTCAGCAACTTTTCTGGTAGAGATTCGCTGATTCTCCATAAGAATTTTCATCACCTTCTCAACATTTTCATTGGCTGTTGGTGTTGATTGTCATATCTTCTCGACCATCTTTGAAAATCTTGTATCACTTGTAAATACTTGCCTTTCTTGTGATTTTGAGAATTTAATTAAAATTTTTATAAAAAATTTTAAGCAACTTTTTTTATCCATTTTATTGGATAGCAGAAAATCTCTAACTATTACGACTCTCACGGCCAAACTTAAACATGATAATAGCGGAAAAAATGTTCTATAATAATTTTAAATAAGCTGTTCAACAATTATTTGTCAGTGATCAGGATTGTGGAATAAATTAATTACCACATTTAGGCCTTGTACAGCTCTAAAGCAGTATCTGAATTCACTAAATTTCTTATTTAAACATATTTCCACATATCTGCTAACATACACACTAACTCTGTATATATTAAAACACCTTTAGCCAGCAAAATCGATTAGACGTATTGTCACCTGAAATTCCTAAAACAAACACCTACTCGTAATTTCTGGGAAAAACTCTTTGTATACTCGTACCTTATTCAATATAGTTTTTTAGACAATTGCTTAAGAGACAAGTTAACACCTTGCAAAATATAAACTATTTCAGACAAACAGTTTTTAGCAAAATTCTTTATAAACGACATCAAAAACAGAAGTATGACAAAAGAGCCAGAGCAAAGATTGCATAAAATGGAATATGTTTTAAAAATTCTTAGAAATCAAAACAAAAAAGTAATGATCATCATGATAATGGATCACAAAAGATCTTAAAGAAATTGTAACAAATCGAGTTAATACCGCACTGAACAATAGAATGAATTGCATGAATTCCAAGCTAACAAAAAATGAAATCATGGCAAGAAAAAACAAGCACAAAAGACAACATAAACAATAGAATTACGGTAATTCATTGACAATGTGTGGACGAGTGTATGCAACATAATGTGGAACAAGACCATACCTACACACATACACTTACATTTCCGTTCTTAAAGGCATGTTTAATGTACTTTTAGGCTCTATAACTGCAATGAGATATTGACGCCAACACCTAACTGCCTTGATGGTCTTGTTAGCTGCCAGACATTCGGTTGCAACATGTGCAATATTATTGCATACGACGATGATGATCGGCATGAGGATGACAAGGAAGGACGATATTAAGATAATGATCATCAATATTTAGGGCAGTAGCAATATTTGTTAACACAATAACCAAAACTACTAACACATTTACACTATTATGCAGTTGCTTGTGCAAAGTACCTGTCGTCCTTTAGTCTACCAAAAAACCAGACGACAAGTCGTCTTTAGGGGTTAAAAACTTAAGTAACAGAAAGAAGAAAACTGGAATGAATTTTAATATAGATGGATGGATTTTAGCAAGAAATAAATTTGAAATTTGTTCTGGCTGTTGACCCAGTTCAAGCCAAATTGCAATACATTCATCACACATTGTGTGATTTCAGCGAAAGGTTCCGTCTGCTCTGACGGCAGATCAAAGATTTATTTTCATGTTTACCAACTTCTCATTCAATAATGAAATTTAGGATTTCAGACTTCTGATTTTTTTCATAGAAATAGATAAACTTTTATAAAAATAGATTTGGCTGTACAAGATATTTATAAATTCAATTTTAGATATAATTTTTTTTTTATAATTTTACATATAATTATTTGCTTTGCTTTCGTTGCCGGCATTTCTTTTAAGATTTTTAAAATCTGCAGCAATCAAATCCTTTTTTGTTGTTGTTGTTCTTTATAAGTATTAATCTTAGAGCTGAGGTTTTCAGCTTCATTGATTTTTTTCTTTTCTTTAATCCAGCTACAGAAATTATTCTTAATCCTGACGTACTTGTTGCTTTTTTTTAAGTAAAAAATTTACGGAGTCGGTTTTTGTGTCGTTGAATCTTAATTTTGAAATCTGTACTGGTGCTAGGGCTTAAGGCAGCAAGAGTGTTTATTGGGGAAAAGTGTTTTGAAGAAACCGTGATGATATTTGAAAACCAAAATATATTGTGGAAATTGTTGCTGTTCTAAGGGCAACAACTGAAAGCTGCTAGTAAAACGAGATCATCAATTTTTTTGGTTTTAAAGCAAAATTGAAGAAAATGCAAATAAATTTATTATGGCCGGCTATAGATTGATTGTGGCAGTCGAGAACCGATGGATTGTTAACCGATACTAAATAAATAATGACAGATAGCTAGACCGACTGATTTGAAACCACTAAATGGATAACCCATTATATATAAAAATATCATTATTTCCCTGTTGTAGCTGCCTATGCCCTCAATCAAGATAAGAGATATTTCTACAACTAAATGTCTTGTTATTGGAGTGTGATTCTTAGACAACATTTTAAATGGTTTAAGAAAAATGATTTTTCTTCTACCGGAAACAAGAAAAATTACTTTAACACATAAATAGTGTTTGCTCATGAACACCACACATATTCACACATACTTCCAGCACCCTGCTCCTTTCACTTAATTTAATCGTCTACTATTTCCCAATACAACTTAAGCAAGCATTACATTAAGGGCAGGTATTCCTTAACATGTTTTAAAGAAATTTTTCCTTTAGAAAAAAATCACAACAATAATCTGAGGTAAGTAACCGGAAATCTACATGTTAAATAAAATTTACCTGCCAATAGCTGATATACATTTATTACAAACTAAAAACTTTCTAAAAAAGGCAACACTTCTGAACATGCATTCAGATTTTGAGAAATTATGCAAATTTTTAGAGCACAATTTAGATCTAATTAAAATCACTTCCGTAATACAAAACTTTTGTAAAATCTAATGAAGAAGCAGTTTTACGATCAACATAAATGCGTATTCGTTTAAAGAAAAAACCATTTAATAAATGCACTTAAAAAACCATCCTACCGGAAATCGAAGAAATTTGAAAAATGAAAATGATGACAAAACATTTCGTCGCATCATTATGCATGAATAACTAAATAAGCTGATGTTAAGGAAACTAGTTTATTTTTGGCAATTAGCATAAAAACTACATCAAACCGGGTGTCAGTTGGATGAGATAAAATATTTTTTGGGCATTCTTGTTCTGCGGTTGTGAAAGAAAATAATTTGAATTTTTTCCTCTGTTGCTTTCAAAATATCCATCTCATGTAAGTTGTTGTAATATTTCTACGTCATGTGAATACATCGATGCGTGAATTTTTGTAAAACGTGTAAAGATTAAATATTTATAAAACAGTGAAATACGAAATTAGTTCAGATTTTTTAATCTTTTCTGCATCTGTTTGACACACATTATTTTTGGGTGGTAAGTAAAAGTGTTGGCAATTGAATTTGGAGTGGAAAAAAATCGATAATTTTTGCACTGAAAGCCAAAAAAAAAGCACTGCTTGTCTACAATTTAAATTTCTATTTTATGTAATTGCTTTGAGATATTTATTCTCCCAGTTACCTTTTAAACAGCTCTTTTGGTTATGTATGAATTTCTATATTTATTAGTGAACTTTCTTTATGCCAATTGTATTACAGGACGTTAGTTTTTTCAACAGGCTCTGCTAAACTGCAAATTATTTTTTACTTTTATTTAATAAATGAATTTGTTCAAATTCTATATATTTCTTAAGAGTGGAATATTAAGAATATTTCTCACAATCATCAAACCAGCAGAACGGATCAGTACTGACTTCGAGGCCGCTACGATATCTCATCAGCGATGTTTGTTAAATTTTTCCACTTTTTCAAGTGGAAGTAAGTTGTGCTAGTAAGTTTTTTCTTATTGGCTTGTACTTTGGACTGGATTATTATTATTATTATTTTAGTTGTCCTTAAACCTCTCTTCAAACAACAACATTCGATTTTACATTAAAAACTTGTCCGAAGAAATTGCTGTGCCTTTATTACTCGTGTGTATATATTTACATACATAATATTTATCTTTTTTTACACTGTATCCTTTTGAACGTATCTACCGTGTACAAAAAATGTTTGTGTGTATATAAATTGCGAAATAGGTTTTTTAATTAATTTTAAAGTGCACCTATTGAAATGGTATGAAATATGTCCATAAAATTTATTTCTTTGCATTCACAATTAAAGTTCTACCCGGACATCGTGCTGGCGGCAAATTACGGCATTCAATATGGATTGAAATTTCCATTTAAATTGTGTTGAATTTTCGATCGCTATCGAATACTGTAATTTGGCCCCAGTTTTTTTTTACACGACATATGCAGTGCATTGCGCCGGAACTAGAAGAGAGGGGATATTATTGAAAGGGCAGATGAAGAAAGATAAGAAGATAGAAAATTTTTTTAAACTATTTTAATTTTTATATTAAATTGAATAGAGATTCTATAGGCTAATTGTTCGAAATTTTTAATTTAAATCTCAGAAAGACATGATAAATATTCCAAGGCACAAAGGCAAGTCAATATCAGGTTTTGTTATTCAACTTACAGAGCAGAACAGCTGTTTTCGAAAGACGCAAACCTTTCATCATCAGTGCTCATGTGTATTGTGTTTGTCACCACTTATTAGGTGGCTTAGTTGAATTTGATAACAGTTCCTATTTACACAAATTTTATTGTGAAAAAGAATACGAGAACTGTATCAAGCTGATGTTAACATGTTATTGTTATAATACCCGTGTTACCGTTTGATTATTTGTCTTCATGTCCCATTTTTCTGAATTTTTTGTTCCATCATACCTAAGTCAAACTTTTTTGGTTTGAATTTTATACTTAAGTACATGTGAACGTTTTTCCAATTTATTATTGGTAGCTCAATATTAATTTTCAATATTTAATTTTTACTTCGCTAATTTTTTGCTACAGGGTCTTGTGGAGGCAGATGTTTCAACAGGAAAATTTAACATATATCTTATCACAAAGTTAGAATTGAAACTTTGCTAAAAAACTTATTAAGAATAAGTTTTCTTCGCATTATTGCTTTAAAAATTATGAATTATACCGGGCTTGTTAACTTAACAGTTTTTGGTTGCAACTCTTTGCGAATAAACTTCACCTTTTTTTTTGCAAATTTAATCAAAATAGCTATAAATTTGTAATTACATATATTGCAGCAATTTATAACTACGTGCAAAACGAATCTAATAATTGCAATTAATGTGAAAAAAGCACAAAATTGTTTACATGTTTTGTAAAATGCTGATTTTTCTGAAACTCTTTAAACAAATTGCCAAAAATAAACAAAACCATTATATAAATAGCGTATTTAAAGATGTTGTATAAATACATCACCAGACATTCAGAGGCTTATCAGACAAAAGAGAAAAACAAACTAAAAAGATTTTGCATTTTGTTTCTACAGTCTTAGCAGTGCCATTTTTGCATTTAAATTAATTTTATTGTTATTTTATTACATGGATTTGTTTAACACCATCAAAATTGCCTGTAGCAAAAGTCACAGAAAAAGAAAAAACATTACGATCAAATACAACAATATCTACAGCAAATTAGCATCCATCATTGATCAATAACGATGATTTCTTTTTGTTGAAGACAATTTGTTGGTGTTGTCATGCAAACCAATTTTCCATTTTTTAACGAAGATGTTGCTACATGAAAACAGCAACAAAAATTGTAGTAATGTGTAGTAGCATCAACGTTTTGCAGCAACAATTGTTACTTTAATGTATGCACTGACGGAGTTGGAGGTGTTTCCAAACGATAAAAGCTGTTAAAAATATATATATTTTTAAGGCATATATTTGGCTTTTGTTGTGAATTTTAACGAATTTTTTGAACAGATTTCAGAATAGCAACGCACTGCAGGCATATTTACCAAATCTACAAGAAGACATTTAATTCATTATTTATTTTTACAGCAGAATGAGTTTGGAGATCATCTCTCAAGCCAGCTTAAGATTTCTGCTTGCATAATCGGGATATCAGAGATTGATTGAAATTATTCAAATATATCAGAGATAATTGATTGTTAAAAGGCATTCTAAAAAAAAATTATTTTACTATTGAATATTTTAATATTGAACCCCATGAACGATTTTCTTTACATGCTTTCAGCAATAGCTGCTGAGCCGGGAATCCTGCGTGTGTCTACTATCTTGTCCTTGCCTGAATTGTAAACTATGTATGTGGACAAAATGCTTTCTATTGAGGCTAGGAAACTGTGCTACTATCGATATATCGATCAAATACATATAATTTAGCAGTTGAGGCCCTGTTGCAGGGCACTAAACTGTTAGCAATTCTCCCATCAGAATGGACTTTTCGATTATATGCAAAGCGATTGAACAGACATGAGACCATGCGGCAACAGAAAACAACGGTGCTGATGACGTTTTCAATTCATTTAAAATATAAACCAATAACCGTTTATAAACCTTTCTTTTTTTTAATGGTTTATCTGCATTTTTTAATTTATTTTTCACCTTCCTCTGTTTGCTTATTCCGTATTGCGGTTGCAAAGTGAGATTTTGAGAAAATATATGGAAGTATTTATGGATGGATTTTACAAAAATTTCACTGGATTCACATGTTTCGCATGCGGTTTTTTTATGTAATCCTATCTTCACTAAATAAAAAGTTTTGATATGATGATTGTACTTTGTTGAAAAAAAAAATTTTAATCAATTTTGTATGATATCAATTGAAAGTTTTATTTTGTTGTAAGTAAATACTTTTTTATATACACAAAGATAAATAAGATTAATAATGCGACTTTTTCAATATAAGAAGTTTTTCAAACTAGATGTTATCTATCTTTTACCAGTAGGTTCTTTCTAATAAGAAATGACTTGAAGAAATTACTGAAATTTTGTCAAAAACTTTCCTAATTGGAAAAATTTATACTAAAAATTTTTATCTAGAAGAATAGGTACCAAAATTTATGAAATTTATGTTATCATTTCAATTCTTTACACACAGATCTCGTAACGGTCGATTTCAAGGCCATAATCAATTTTATTTTAAACCTGACTTCTGGAGATAATAAAATATACTAATGGTACTCCTTTATTCATCATTTAGAGATATCTCTTATACATTTTAAACTGTAAAGTTCTAATTTATACAAAAAAATTCTTATTTATAACAGGTTAATAAAGCAAATATTTCCATATATATTTTTTTTAAAATATGAAATGGATATTTGATGATTTTTAAATTAAAAACACAGGTACGCAACAGAAAAGAACAACTGTTTTCGATTGCCGCTACAATTTTACCATCAGTATGAGTATTAAATAAAAGTGTATTACCTCGGTTTGATACAGCTCTCGTATGAGACTCCTTAGTTTTATAACTGAGGCACCTAAATAGTGGTGTCAAGCAAAAATACACATAAGTACTGATGATAAAAGTGTAGCGGGTTCCGAAAATAGCTGTTCTGCTCTGTTGTGTAAATTGAATAATTAAAACTGATGCTGACTTTCTCTTGCGTTTTAGAATATTTATCATGTCTTTCTGAATTTAAAATAAATTTTCGAACGATTAGCCATAGAATTTAATACAGCAACAAAAATATTCGATAAAGTTACTTACATACAAATTTAAGTTTCTTTACATTTAAAAAAAAAGACAAAAAAAAAATAAAATTTTCTTAACATCAAGAACATGACTTTGGATTCACTGGAAAGGCATCAAAAAGAGATCTTCTTGCAATGACATCCCCATGTAAAAATCATTAGGTATATATGAAACAGATTTGAACTACTTCAGGATCACAATTTCAGGATCTTATTGGCTATTTTGGAAGCACTTTTTTTACTAAAATATAATTTAAAATACAGCAATAGTTCCATTGCTAATTTTCGGATCATGAGATATTTACTCGGGGTTGTTTTAAAGAACAGCATCATATATTTCTTATTAGATACTTTCACTGAGAATTTTCAGTTAACAATATTATAATAAACAAATTTGTAAAAATAAAATGGAAAACATGTTAATAAAGATGAAAATAGCAAATATAAATTGTTTGTAGCGAATTTATGTATTTAAAATATTTTTTATTTGTTATAATTCTCACTATTACGTGTGAGTTTGAAAAGTTTTCAAAAGAAGTGGGGGAAGATTTCACAGACTGATTGCTATTAGCATCAATGAAATGCATGTATATTAACTGCCTTATAACTGACAACAAATAACAATATTTGAAAAATGTATATAACCACACACACACATATACATATATTGCTAATAGTATTTTCTTTCCTTAAGCTCTGCAATTGTTTCTCTTCAAATAGAAAATTTTTGACCAACTGCTTTTATATAATTTAAATTCATACAAAAGTTGAATAAAATAAAAAGGAAATGATGAATAAACACATTTCAACTTATGGACATAAAGTGAGGCTGACTGGCTGAATATTTGAAGACTGAGTGACATATTGTATGCCACATAAACATCTAATAAATAAAATGAAACATGCACAAGTCATATAACGCAAGACATGAGTACATGAAACGAGTGAAGTGAAGTGAGAAAGTGTAGGCATGAGAAAGTTACATATTTGCAGGCAATTTGTTGTTCATTAATTTTTTATGCCAAATTGTAATTGATGATTGTTCGCTGGAATTGTGTTCATCACATGGACGTCATCATGATCAGTGATCATTATTCGCATTTAGCTTAACACCATTCAAATTTGTCTTCAGTTGTACGAATTTTTGTTAATGCTGGTATTTATTTGGTAAATTGTTTTTTTTCTATTTTTTACTGGTTTCTTTATTTTAATGGCCAGCATAATTTCTGCAACTGTATGCATGTTTTATTTTTTAACAAGGTAAGTATTTTTCTTCCGTTTCCTCTTCGATAAAATTAAGCCTTTTTTGTTTACTTGTGTTTTTAAGGTGAAGTCCAAATAGAACTATGTGGCAAATGAAGACCTTTTGAAAAGTACATAAAATTTGAGTTAAAAATTTAAATTTGTAGGCACAAGGGAAATACTTTATTGAGGATTCTGTAGATATTAATTTATTTTCTCTTATTAGGGGGATAAAAGCTAATAAATTAATTTCTAGACCTATTCAAGCACTTAATGACCTCTTTTTGGTATCTAGACACGTTCAGATTATATTGATATGTTTACAAAAGTTGTTCATCTTTACCGTGGCTACAAATATAATGTACGAAAAATCAGGATTTCCTAAAAGTTATGATCAAAAAATTAAAAAAAATTGTTTTTCTTTAACTTAAAAAAACTTTAAGATAAAATACATTTTCGTCATAGCTGATTAGCTATTTGGCAACAACTGATGACATATTTTTTTGGCTATCATGCTAATTTTGAGAAACTTTGGAGGCCCATAAAAATAAAACGGTCACCAAATTAGTTAAACTGAGTATAAGGCTTTACTACAATTTGATAGTAGAATCGAGCCCATATAGTCACGACCTTGCACTTTTTTCACTGTTGCACAGTGTTATTTGTTTAGTTTTGTTTTTATAATTCGGACGGGTATGACCCCTAGGTATGCAGTGCATTGTGTTGGAACTAGAAAGAAGGGGATATTAATCAGAGGACAGATGAGAAGATAGAAAATATTTTGTATCTATTGCTATAGGGCCGATGCAGGAGGCTCCTGTTCCTCTACTCTTTAGAACAAAAAACAGGAAGTATACATATTGTAATTCGAAAATATATTTAAGTCATAGGTCAGGAAGTACTCGACCGTAGTGCATTAGATTTTAGGGGCTCTAAATATGTGGAAAAATATGAGCCATTTACGAACTGTTGGTTTAATGAGAATAAAAATGCATGGAAATATAACTCAGTAGAATAATAATCACTTCTGTAGTCTTCCAGTTCATTTAAAAGTCTTTTATGTAGCAGTCTAAATTTACAAAACTGTTTAATATTTGTTTACCTATTATTTAAAAATATACTGTTTTACCACAATATTATAACATATTAAATAGCAACTCAAGATTTTCTTAGAAATGACCTCAGGTGTCAGGATAATCTTAATGATATGTCGACATGGCTATTAAATAATTACAATTTTAAAAATATGATTAAAAAATAAATAATGGCGTATCGTGTATGTGTACTGCAGTACGTGCATGTGTGTTCAGATAAATGTGTTCTATAATGCATGAAATATTAAACTTGTAGTTGAGTAAACAAAAGCAAATATCATGTCTTTAATCTTTTAATCGACTACTAAATTAAATATCTTGGCAACAAAATCTTTTCAAAGTCTTATATACCAAATATATATAGCAAATAGATGTACACAGATATTTATTAAATTGTGTAATAATCTTTTGTTTATTCAGTTTATTGGAATAAAATTGTATAGATTTGCATGTATGACACCCTATACATACAAAAATGGTTGGTTTATGAAGACAATAGTTCGATGCTATTAGAACTAATATTGGAATTATTCGGGTTGTAAAATAAGCGTTGCTTGATATCTGACCGTACCCTCAATACGAGTCTCTGGTCATTATTTTGAAGTTGATGTTTATGCCCTACAGCTTTAACTCTAATATAGAATAATATAGTTCCTTAAATAGGACTTCACGCTGATAATTTTCAAATAAAGTGAGTAAAAAAATATATGACTAAATAAAAACAAAGTAAATGAAAAACGTAATATAATAAAAGTACTGGGTGCGGATATTTGTTTTATCTTTGCCCTTGCATCCGAATTATGCAGTTCCCTTAAAATTAAAGCAGAACAATATACGGGAAAATTTACAGTAATCAAAAAGTAAGCGAAAAATGCAAAATATCTGCTTATAAAATATGCAACAACATGTTTTAAAGACTTTTAAAATATTCTTTAGAAAGTCAGGAATAAACATGCAATATCATGTTTGTGCATGAGTGCAGATCTGAAATGATGAAACCTTAATGGTGCTATAGAATATTAAATTTATTCCTCCTGCCCAACTTAATTTTTCTAACTCATAGCATAACTATGATGTCACTATGATCCTTCTTCAGCCTGCCTATTGCAAATTTCCATTTCCTTTTGCGAACTCAAATATTTTAAATTGTCTTAAATTACCCACCAATAAGATCATAAAACACATGATCATACTCGTCGTATCTTTGCTCTAATGTTGTAATGCAAGCAACTTGACTATACAATGATCGTATGAAACCATATGCATACAGGTATGCCTAAATAAATCTATATGTATCGATTTTATGAATAAATATTTCTGTACAATACGTGTGCTGCTCTACAATTGTCTTTATCGCGATCTTACAAAATATCAGTTCAAAATTTTGTCTTAAGTTCAATTCACTTAAAAGATTAATGTTGATGTTTTTTTTCAATTACAAATTTCGCTCCAAAGTAGATTTGTATACACCAGCCAGCAACAACAAACTGCAGCAGAACTCATTGCTTAAGGAGGAATAAAAAACATGTCTGTTTAAGCAAATTTGGCATTAAAATGCTTAGAAAAAAAAAATTAATCGTTGTATTCCTAAATGGTTTATTTTATTTTTATTTATTTTTTTTTGTGTTGCAGGTAACATCCAAATAGATTAAAAAGGAAAACTTCATGTATCTGTAATATTACAACTAAAGCTTTGTTGTTGCTATTATTGTTCATTTCATTTCGTATGTAGATCGATATGTTTTTTTTCTGTTTCTTCTTATCCATCCAAGTTTCGATATCGAATTTCCTAATGCTTGTTGGATTTGTTATTTGTTCATTTGTTTCTCAAATAGTTTTAAGTGACATGCTTGTTGTTTTTGTTGTGACTGTTGTTGTTGTACATATGAATGGTAGTGCAAGGGGTTTTCCTTTTTAAAGTACCCTACATTTGGTCGTTATGTGTATTAGGAGATGGTAAGAATTTTCTAATATTTTTCCTTATATTAACTCATTTTATTGTTTATGAGCCAGTTATATAATCTCATTGTGAGATGATTTTATTTTAGAGATGAACACTTTATTTTGATAATTATTTCCTAATATTTTGGAAAGTAAAAACATCGCTGAATAGCGTATGAGAGCGTTTTAGTTGTCTTTCACCTTTTAAGATAATTTTGTAAGATTTTGATTGACAGTTTTCTAAAAAATGTTAATAATAGAAAAAATTAATGTAAGTATCTTGTATAGAACTTTTTTTTACTACAAATTGAATTAAAATTGATAAGGTAATTGTTGATATATATTCCAAGGCATGATAAATATTCCAAGGCACAAAAGCATTTGAAAAAATTAATATCGATGCCGACCTGGGGCCTCTAGTTTAAATTTTTCTAACGCCATCAACGTACTACTACTTTTAAATTAAAATTTTAAGTAACAGATTGTTTTAAGAGTTAAAAGAGATATATTTTTAGTATTGTTGCGTCTTTCCTCACTATTTGTTATCTTTGTCTAAGCAAATCGAAATTATTTTAAAAATATGTTTATATATTTGTAAGACTTTTTTATATATTAATACGATAATTTTCACAATGAGTTTGTAATATCATGATGTTCTGAAGCCATAAGAGATTTATTTGGCATTTAGAAGACTAAGATCTCACTTAGATGCAGTGAGAATATGAAGATATCAAAATATATTTCCCAAAAATGTTTCTTTTAAACTGGGACCGTCATCAATACTCATGCAATGGATTTGGATGAAAGTAGGTGAAAGAAGGGGAAATTCGATCCAACATATATTTGACTGAGAATTGAATCGAATCCGGGATCTTTGGTTTCACAGCACTCAAATTTCTGTTGTTCCGAGAATAGCATATTGTATTTAATGGTTTTGCTTAATTTGTGAAAAATTAAGCAAGTAGTTCATTATATTAATGAACAGTTTAATCAAATAATTTAGTATTAACTTATTCAGAATTAATACCAAAATTTTGTTGTGGTTTTTATTTAGTTAAAGAAGTAGCTTTAATTGAAAAATAGGCTAGAGATAATCTTCCTTATTGTGTAAGTAATTTCCAAAGTCACATCAAGCCAATAACAAAAATAGGACATTTGCCCACTGTTAGTGGACAACAGTTAACTACTTCTGGCTGCTGTCTAAAGCCTTGAATATAGTAAGAGGCTATTAGAAATTGGCAATTGCTGAAGAGAAGGAGCACACAAGTATCCTATTGTCTTGACGTGACGTTGGCCAACACTTACAGAATAAGGGGGAATATTTTTTGTGTAACAAGTCTCGTAGTAGGATTTATTCTGGCTGAAGAATATTTTTGATAAAAATTTAAGAATTTATTTAGGCTTGAGTTTGTTAGCAAATAAACTGGTCTAACTTTCTCTAAGTAAAAATTTCAGTGAATATAAAAATTCTGAATAAATTTTTCAAAAGTATAGCTCACTTATATTTTCGCCAATATTTCTCTTTAATTTGCCTGATACTAAATTGTTCCCTGCCACTCGTCTACTCCTGCTAAACAATTTTTATCGCTTGCCATCAATTTTATGCTGTTTTTTTTATTTCTTTAACTCTTTCATACAGTGATTTTATATCGATCGTTTACAAATTTGATCGCATCTTGTTCCCAAATCGTTTTAATGGCTTGACTTGCTTGTCAATTGCAATTTGTTATAATGTTTGGTTGAATTTTTTACTGTTTACGAGTACTTGGCTAAAGGAGTCACCAAACTATTCTGCTAGTAAGTGTAGTGAAGGGGAAGATTATCAGCTTCAATACCGTCATTATTATCATGATGTTGATGATGATCATCAACATCTACATTTGTGGTAAATAGTTAGTTAGTTGTTGTTTAGTTTGCTTTCTGGTGTGCTAAAAATGATCATGACAAGTATTTAATGGGTTTTAATGTCTGCTAATATTGGGGCACACATCTCTGTTAAAGGTGTTGGTTATGTGTGCCTTTTTTTAATTTGTTATAAATTGTTTTGTAGAATATATTTTGTTTTTTTTTTTGTTATACCCATTTGAAATGAAAAGTTTTTCTGAGGGAAATTATTGCAGTTTTGGGAATATTGAAGGAATTTATGTTCTTATATGCAGGTATATCGATATGTTATTAGGGGACAATTTTGTTGGCAATAATATAAGAGTGAATTATAAATAAAAAAAACGCATAATTCAATTAACGAAAATTTTGTTATTTATAAATTTGTATATTCACGATGTGCTTTTTAATCTTTAACTAACTAGGTGAATTTTTTTTGACACTTAGCAAGAGGTGGTAGTAAAATTAACGCCGCAATTTTTTTAATATAATTTTTAATGTTTATATTTTACGATCAATTTCATATTTAGAAAAAAGTTTACTTTATTTCAGTGAAAAAGAAAAAATATGTGTGAGAAAATAAAGAGAAGGTGTAAAATTTACCACCACATATTCAGTTAAATGTTTAGATTATTCGATTATTTTTCTAATTAATTTCTAGTAGTAAAGGGAGAGAATATATAAATTTTGTTCGTACTCAGCCTATTTAGATTTCGGTAGATTTACGATTGTTGACAAATTAAACTTGAACGAAAGATAAAATTATATTAAATTGTTTTCACTTTTATTCAAGGTCATGTTATAACAGATATGAAGAGTGTGTAAATTTTGTCTTGTCCAAGTTAAAAAAGTATAGGTATTGCAAAAATCTTTCCGAACTGTTTACAATTGTTGATGTTGTGGAAAGTTCTTCTAAGTTCCATCAATCATCACCAAAAAGTTTTCCACGCCTTGCTTTTGTTTTGCACTCAGCGAAAAAATGTGATACGTTTATTTTATTTATTTTTTTGTTCAAAAGTGACATGTACTTCCAAATTATGTCACCACAGAAGTCAAGACTTTTGTTCTCTATTTAAAGATCTTCGTAGTATAAATCCGCGTTAGACTATATTCTACTTATATTTTTAAAAGTTATTCTTCAAGAGTTGTATACAATTGTTTAATTTTTTATCAAGTGTTCGCAGATCCTCATACTTTTTTTTAGTATGACCAGCACCTAGGGGAACACCCCCACACATACGCATAATAGTTTAAATCAGTGCCATTAATGTGTAGTGACCAGCCTTCGTCACTGAAACAGGTAGAGAGCATCTAACACAATATTTGCGGCTCCTTAGTTTCGCGTTAGCTACTTTAGCCAACATCACCCTCTTTTAAGATATTTAAAACTTATTTATAATGGGACATGAAAAAAATAATCAAACGGCAATACGGGTATTAAAATAAAACACTTTTTTCAATGAGGTTGATACAGTTCTCGTATGAAATTTCCTAATAAAATTAGTTTAAATAACAACTGTTATCATACTCAACTAAGTGGTGACAAACACAATATACATGAGCACTGATGATAAAAGCGTTGCGGCTTTCGAAAACAGCTGTTCTGCTCTGCTGTGTATATTGAACAACTAAAAACTGATGTTGACTTTCCTTTGTGCCTTGGAATATTTATCATGTCTTTCTGTATTTAAAAAACAAAAACTATCGAACAATTAGCCTACGAATCTTAACTCAAAACTTATTTCTTTTGTTTAACTCATTTCGGTTCTGACGATAATTAAAGTACTTTTCGATTCCTTCTCTATGCCTCCCTCCTGTCCTCTCAACAGGAGTATTTGAGTTAAGCTCTTGAAGAGACTATCTCTTTAAGTATCAAGGGCAGGCCATGCAAACGAAATTTGGTTTTTGAAACAGCAAAGATCTTTAGTCAATCTTTAGAAACTGCTTTTTAGCAATGGATATAAGTTTTTGCTTGGAAATGAAGCCGACTTGCTTTTCTAGACTCACTCTTGCTTAATAAGTAAAATTTGTCTAATTTTTAGATAAAAAAACTATTTATAGTAATTTTAGCATAAATTTGCATTGTACATACTTAAATATCAGCTTTCGGAACTTTGGAATTTATTTAATTAATATTTACTTTGAAATTCATTTAAGAGAGATATGCGTCATTTAATGTACAATACGAAACCCCATGTTACTGTTTGTTATATAAACTTCATTTGTATATCAGACATAAAAGAATTTTTGTAACATATTCCAAAAAACCTCCATATGGTCACTTGTTATATGGTCTAAATCTTATCTTTACACGATCAAAAATCTTTGTTGTGTAACATCTACAATGACCTAAAATACACATAACCCTTTTGGATAGCCCCTCCTTCCTACAAAATTTCATTTAATTAAAAAAAAAAGTACTGTAACTGGCTTTCAAAATAAACCCTTAATATGTCCAAGGACTCCATATATTTTTTACAACATAAATATTTTCCTAGTAAAAATATTATAATGACCTCTTGCAGGAATGCAATCATAAAGTCGAATTAAGAGGAGAAAGAAATTAATTCATTTGGGAACAACTAAATGTCAAATTTAATAAATTTGTTTTTTTAGAATTCCTTGTTTTTCTTTCTTTAAAATGTTAAAAAAAAAAAAAATGAAAACCCTCATATTAAATCTATACAAACAAGCACTGAATAGCAACCCCTAATGGCTTTGCCCGTGTAATGAAAATTTTCAAGATGACCATGTGTTATTCTCTTTTCTGTATAGTTTTTATTTTGTTTCTTGTTTTGTTTTTCTATTTAATTGAGAGGGGGTTACACGAAACCTATAATTAACAAATTTTTCAATTTATTAAAATCCTTAAATGGTTAACAAAAATAACTACCAAGAAACCCCCGTAGGTCAAAGAAAAACTCGTGGCCAACACACTTTATAACAAGCGTAGCGTGTTAATTGCCTCTAACTAAGACCTGCCGCTAGAATTTTATCAAGATCAAACAGACGCAGTGCCACGCTGAAGCCATATGTTGCCAAAAAATAAAAAGAAGAAACAAAATTAAAAGCGAGTTCAGAATTATCCTTTTAATTTTTTTAATGTTTAGATGAGTAATAAATATACTTGTATATTTGTTTGAAATATTAGTGGTCAGTTAGTGGATGGAAATTGATGAGCCATTGTTGAACGAAGTCAACTAATTGAAAGTAGAATACACTTAGAGAAAAGTATGTACTTAAACATGTCACAATTAATCCTCCGCTGGTCTTATAAATAATATATTCAATTAAAACTCTTAGGCCGAGGCTTGAAGTTTTTATATTTAAAAACATTTATGTGATCATTTAATAATAGTTAATTATTATAAATTTAGAAGATAGAGCATTAGCTGCAAAGACAATTGGCTCTGGTAATTAAAAATAACGTTTTAAAAAAAAATTTATATTAAAATATTTTTAGCAAAGTAATAACATTTCAAAATATTCTCAGATACAGAGAACAATCAACTTCAATCCGGTTACACAACAGAACACAACAACGCCACTTTTGGAAGTGGCAATACTTTCATCATTATTACCCTTGAGTATTTTTGCATACTTTTCCTGGAAGTTGTACCAAAAAAGCATTTAAATAATATATTAAGTTTAAAAATCAAGCCGCTAGCTTCAGCTTTTCACATATACTAAAGTATAAAAATTAAAACAATAAAATTTGCAATAAGATGAAAAGTCGAAATAAGTGGAACGTAGAGAAAATAATCAAACTATAACGCATCTTTTCGGATGACATCTATTTAGTATTGATACAGTTTTCGTACAAAATTTTATCACACTCAACCAAGCTGGTGATAAACAAGAATACATTTGGGTACTGAAGGTGCCAAAATAGGGAATTCCGAATATAATCTTGTTCTGGAATACTGTGTACTTAAGTAAAAAAATTGATATTGATTTTTCTTTTTTTCTTGCAATATCGATTCAACTATAGCTTTTCTTTCGCAGAAATTATTTTTTAAATTTTTATTGTGGGTCATAAGAGATTCTCTACTCCCTCTTTAATAGCATTTAATAAAAATAGTTTTAGTCTTTCTGCCAGCAAAAACTTCTTTCATGTATCTTAAATTAACGTTTCGCTGTAATATTATTCCAAGATATTTTTCTCACTGTACGAAATATATAACGGTTAGCGAAAGATCTTTTGTTTGAAATATTGAAAATACACCGACACCTGATGGTTGATATGTTTAGGCCAGACATCATTATTCTCGAAGGAAATTAATTTCAACATCTTCGTTACTTCTATTTTCACTTTCCATGCTCAAATCACAACAGGTACTTTAAGGCACGGCTAGTTGGCATTTTATGTTTTTATTTTTCTATCCGATAAGGATACAACATTATCTATGAATATTTCCTTTCAAGTATGTTGATAGTTAATGAATTGTACTGAAATTTAATTTTAACGATCTGTTTGTTTATGATGTGTTTCTCTTCTAACACGTATGTGTGGGTCGTCTTGAAATCATTACAACGCACACACACAATTCGTTATGCGGCTGTTGTTTGTATGTCTGGATATATAACTGGCGGCTTGCCAGCCTGGACTCTTCGTAAAAAAATTTGTAAATTATCTTATAAAGTTATGAGCAACATTTGTTGGGATGCTTCGTTAGTTTGTTAGTTTTTTCCAACGTATGTTACTTTTGCTAGAATATATTTACCATTTGGTGTTTATGAGTCTAGTAAAGTTGGCACGTAATAAAAACCATTGATAGTTATCCGTGGCTTATCGGCTACTGTTAATATATCCTTTATTGAACAGTCAACATTTTTAAGTGCACATTTTGTATTTTACTCCAAAAAGTTGAAGAAAATAGAATATCAGTCTAACGAGATTATATGAGTTTAATTTTTTTACTTATATCTAATTTATTCCATACAAATTAGCAGACTTTAAATATAGGAAAGAATGATTCTGTGACCTCTTTTGAAACAAATGTTCAATTTCGTTATAAAAAAACAGTGGTAGAGCAAGTCAGTGAATTAAAATATAGAAATGACAAATTTTGCCCTTTCTGTTTCACAGCAGCCCTTTATATTTAATCACAATCGTCGTACAATTTTTTTTAATGAATGCATACGTTTTTCATAAGTCCAAAAATAAAATATACCCGCTGGTTAGTAGAATTGTATATCTGATAAAACAGACTTTACGTACATAAAAAATTATATATCAAGGACATGTTTGTACATATTACAATAATCGAATATTACCAAACTTGAAAAGTTCAAAATTTTATTAATCCAGAAAAGCAGCATATGGACACACAAATTTCTTCAATATTTTGTCTTGGGTACAAATTATGTTAGTTGTTGTCGGCCTATTTCAGTAATAAAGGCATGGAGCCGATCACTGAACACAACTGACAGCGATTGACACTAGCATGTACTTAAAAGCGCCCTTCTTTGTCGGCCCTGTATCAAAAATTAGCCGGCGAAGTTAAAGGTGAAAATAGTAAAAAAAATTCTATATCTTCCACTATTCGTTAATCTCTCTTCTCAATACTATCCCCTCCTTTCCAATTCCGGCGCAATGCAATGCATATGTGGGGGTCATTCTGTGAGTTTTGGTCTTATTTAAAAAAAACAGTTTCCCACTTTCTTCGGCCGCAGATTTGCATCTCCAATGTAATTGTTATTTTTTTGTTCAATAAAAGCTGGTAACAACTCTCAAAGTTGTTCAATTTGCACTTTTTGCAAAAAAATGAAAAGCGGTCACCTTAAAAATATTATTTCAATTTCTCTGTTCACTCCGCTAAAAATAGAGTAGCAAATGCTGAAAATTTTTTTTTATATAAAATTGGTGCACTTTAGAGAAACAAATGCAAATGCCTTTCGATCACCTTATGTGCCTCAGTAGTTGATTGTTCAGTCGACCAATGAATACACCAGTCAATCCCTGACGTTTAGTGTAGAAATCTATACTCTCCACCAGTAACTTGCGTTGGCCAGTGACTCCCAGTGTAATAATAGTTAAAGTTGGGCAGTCCATACAATGTGCACTCGAATCGCACTATGCCGCAGTGTGATCCGCAGTTCTAATCCGCCAAACATCACAACAGATCCCTGCTTTGCGAATCAGGTTATATTGAAAAGTTGTCCCAATACGCTACTGATTACTCTTATGCCACAGTGAAATATTGTGCGCGATTTTAACTGCAGCTTCGTTTTCTATTATACAGATGTGCTCCTTAAACGCTCATCAGTATTGCCTCATTAACAGGGACACACTAGTTGCGTTTATAAACACTTCTTAGCACTAGTTTGGAGTACAAGATCGCTTACGGATTGCAACTGATCACAGAGTGATCATCCGGCGTGATGAGAATTTTATTCCCCTCCCAACCACCTGATAAAATTTGCCCCTGCTATTACTAGAGATAAATATAAAAAAGCCTTCAGTTTTTAGGGAGTTCTACTGGATCTTCTCCAAAAAAAAAAATAATTGGAGGGTATATTCACTTTGTCATTCCGTTTGTAACGCAGCGAAATATCCACCTGAGACCCCATAAATTATATATATTCTTGATCAGTGATGAAATATAAGATGATCTGAGCATGTCCGTCCGTCTGTGGAAATCACGATTCAGTCCAAACGAAAAGAGCCAGACTCTGGAAATTTGGTATAAATATATTTTGAAGGATAGCACAGGTCAAATCCGTAAATGGGCTGAATCGGCCCAGGGGGAAAAAAGTTCCCCTAAGAAGAACTAAACCAACATCTAAACAACAACAAAATTTTTTAGGTCTTTTTTTTTGGAATTTTGTTAAGCAAATGATAAATTTGTATGTTAGGGAAGGTTCAACGCGTTAAACTTGGGGCCATGAAATCCAAAAAAATTAATTTTTCGACCCCGCTTTAGTGATGAAGCTGAGATGTAACCTGTTACTTCTCTGCCCAACTCTCTCCTCCCCCTTTTCCCCATAAATGATTCTTTTCAGAGAGACCCCGACAAAAAACAATTTTAGTGCCCTCCAAAGGAATTGGGCCCCATAAAGTATATATATTCTTGAACAGTGATGAAGTGTAAGACGATCTGGCAATGCCCATACGTTCGTCTGTAGAAAACATTATATAGTCTATTTTTGGACCCCGCCGCCTTTAGTGGGCGTTAACGTATATGCAAAAATAGTATAAATATTGAAAACATTTTTATCCCTTAAGCCTATAAGAAGCTGAGATGTTCTCTGATCTTGCAGAGGTGAAACGTCTACCCTACGTCCCTTCCCGGAATTACTCTGTCAAAATAGAGATATAGAATTGGGTACAGAGATGTCTTAAAGCAACTCTCTGTTAAACATTTTAAATTTACTTGCTAAATATTTGGAGGGTATTTAAGAGTCGCCCGGTCGAATATAACCTTTTTAGTTGTTTTCTATAGCCTTTGGATAACAATAGTATAAAATTAAATTAAAACTTTGAACTACATACATATATCGTAGTAAACATATTTACAGTTTACAAAACATTAAATCTTATTACAATAACACATGAAAAAATATATGTTTAATTTGATTAGACCAGAGAGTCTCATTGGTCACAATCGTTTTTAATTTGAAATTATTAACCTTAAAATATATCAACGTGGAAAAATTTGCAAATTTAGACCCACATGATTTTGTTGTTTCATGTAATTTTTGTCGTCGTTTTGGTGTTTGTGTGTCGCGTTTCTGTTGCAATGATATGTAAATCGGCATAAATGGCTGACTTACATTTAAGGATTGGTCACTTGTTTTGCATTAAATTTGAATTTTAATTGAGTAATCTCATTTTGATGTTGTTTTTATTGCAGCACTTTTTAGTTTGAATTAAATATAATAAAATATATGCAAATATTTTGATAAAGCAAAACAACAATGAAACATGTGTTAAATCATTCATTCAACATTCTGGCACTCGCGCCATTCGGCCGATGTCTCCACTCTTCATCTCGTTCTAATTTGGGGTGTATTGTCACTATCTCTTTGTTGTTGTAAGGTTGTATTTTAAGGCGCCACTACACACACGAGTACCAGCATATTATGCTTGCAATATTATAAATGCAACAATATAGATTTTAGCATTAAAGTTTAGTTTTTATGCGCAAAATGTTTATTTCGATTTCTCGGCTAACAGCATTTTGCATCAGGTGTGGGTGTACGGCGCTATTGTTGTTGTTCTTATAAGAAAATTTATTCTTTATTTTAGTTTTATTACAATTAAAACTGTGTGTAAGTAATAGAAGTGCATAATATTCTAAAGGTGTTAATATATGTTTTTTGTCAATTGTTTTGGTGTTAAATGAATGTATTTTTGTTTTATAATAAAGTAGACGTGCATTAAAACAAGAACAGATTATGTAAAGTGTTTTGCAGTTTTAGCAACAGTTTGTGCTTAGTATATTTTTTTATTGAAACGTGTTTCTCTTAATTACATATATGACATTTGGTTCTGTGAGAAACTTTTACAGCAGACTCTTTTCTTAACACTAAACACCTTAGAGCTAAATGGTTTTAGTTTTGTACAGTTGCATGACGTTGCAAAAACTTTAAATGGCAAGTTCCGGAAACTTGCAATTTAAAGTTTTGCAATAGATACAAAATCGGTTGTGTTGCTTGGCTAGAAGCACCGCCTTGTTACAACGGCATATTGTCTAGATCATAGTCTTCAAATGTAGGCCAAATATATGCCATAACGAGCCCAAAGACAGAAGCGATATTTCGAAATATTTCCGACATATACATATCAGAGATCTCAGAAATGTACAAAAAAATGTAATGTACACCTTGAATACATTATAGACATTGTCTTTCTTTCATCGTGTACACCTTCTACTTGTGTATAACTATGAGTTGTACTCGTGTACATCTCGTGTATATGATTTTTTTAATTTGAAACTGGTCGGTACGTAGAATATTTTCAGTGTTTGCTTTTACTGCGCACACACACATTAATTTTATGAAGTTACAAAACAAATACAATGTTATCATCTCCGCAAATGTGTATACGTGCATAAAGTGAATTCAATGTTTTCAATGTATACACTTGAGGTTCGATGTACAGTCTTGTACACTCAAGATTTATTTGTGTATAGTGAGGCATGCATACATTTTTCCATGTCATGTTTTTCAATGTCGTTGATGCAAACTTGTGTGTACAGAGGATAAAATATGTATACTATTTCCAACTCTGATACATATACAGTATAATATCAGGCAGCCTTGCCACAAAACAGATAACCCGTTGGATCTTTTTATATTTTCAATTGCGTACTTTTAAATTTTTATTAAAATTTGAAATGATTGGTTTTTCTAGTGTTAATGTTTTTATTATACACCATTTTCATTGCTGTATTACAACTTTGTCAACAAATGATAGTTTGTTATGCTAAATATGATTAAAGCCATTGGTTATGGCCACAAAATGGCAAATGGAATCTTAATCTTTGTCATTTTAATGCAAATTTCTTGTTGCCTTGATAAATATTATATTAAATAAACTTAATAACTGTTCGATTTTTAATTTTTGTGATTTTTAATTTATTTGATAATGGCTTATGTTAACAATATATATATTTTTATTATGTAATTAACAGAAAGTAGCACATTGGTGACGACAGAAGAATATATTGTACCCAATATAAATTGCAAGCTTTTTGCTAGAGATCTTGGTGTCATTTCATAAAGTGAAGTATATAAACGGAAGCCAATTAGAGGTTATTTGCAGCAATAAATTTTATTTATACAAATAAACTGATCTACGTGCAAGTTCGACTTACGTAAAGAAAGTTTGATTGATGAATGCTTAGCATTAATATCTCCCTAAGAGGTGTGGGAGAAGGCATATAAGTATTAAATTGTTGTTAATTAGAATTCCCACTCAAGGAATGATCTTTTCATATGCAATGCATTGTACGAGAATTACAAAACAAGAGAATTTACTTTTTATTTAATTTTCCAAGTTGTCCCAATCCGCTACTGATTAGTCTTATGCCACAGTGGAATATTGTGCGTGATTTTAACTGCAGCTTCGTTTTCTATTTTGCAGATGTGCTCCTTAAACGCTGATCAGTATTGCCTCATTAACAGGGGCACTCTAGTTGGGTTTTCAAACACATTTTAGCACTAGTTTTTAGCACAAGATCGCTTACGGTTTGCAACTGATCACACAGTGATCATCCAGCGCGATGAGAATTTTATTCCCCTCTCAAACACCTGATGAAATTAGCCTCTGATATTACTAGAGATAAACATCAAAAAGAATTACAAAACAAGAGGTTTTACTTTTTAATTAATATTCCAATCCAATATGCCGGAACTATGAAGAATAGAGGATAGTATTGACAGGAATGATGCTATATGCGCTGTTCTGTGACCTATGCTGTGCCTTTGTGATTGCAACAGGCAGAAAACAGTTAATACAACCATGACGAAATGCACATAAGAAAAGTTCAATAAACTTCGGCTTTGTAGTCTAGGCGATAACTACAGTAGCCAACAGCATACACACTCTTCATATATGGACTTAATACATATAATTATGTATTTCTACTATTTCTTTCGCTTTTTTTATAACAGTAAACTGACTATAGAGAAGTCGAAGGCCGGACTCAAGCGTATACGGTTACAGTTCCTTATCAATATTACGTCATAGTTTTATTTTAATCCTTTTGTAAAAAAACTTGTATCTATCGTTCAATATTCAATGCCTGTTCTACAGTTTAAAGTTGTATTTGGGTAGAATATATTCAATAATGTTAGAAATCTGGCTCGAAATAGTTTTTTCAAATACAATTGGGGGATTCACACTGTAGTCATAAAGTCATAAGTCACAAAATAATAGCACTAAAAATATGACTACGAGTAGTGTAAACAACCCGTCATAACTTAATATGCTATTTCAAACATCGGTCAGCTGATAAGATAACAACACATTTATAATTAGCTGTTATCAAAGCAGACAAAATTTAATACAATTAAAGATGAATCGTCTAAAAGCTCCATTTCTATTTAAAATTATTAAATGTGTCTTCTGCTGCACAAGAATATCTAAATGAATTTGTGTGTATAAACTAAAACAGCTGCTGCCTTGATATGAACTGAATAAATTTTTTTTTGCGGCGGCATGCCGAAAAACGTTCAGTGGCTGCCAGCTACGAAGTTAAACGAGAAAAATTTTTCGCTCGTATATATTTAGTTTTTGCGATTTAGTTCTCTTTTAATATTTTTTATGTTATAAAAATGTGATTTAATGTACAGACAAATAGGTATGACTAATTTTTTATCCGTTTTTTAGTTGTGAATCATATATCAGTGACGGCGGCAAACATATACTATCGCCGTCTCACCTAAAGATTTTCAACCGTTCGACTCAGATCTCTAGAGCTATTTTATGACAAAACAAAAACATACCTGAAAGAGTGCTATTATTTTATGACTTTTTTGTATGCAGCACAACAACAACTTTTTTAAACTGGTCTAAAATATTATGAATTTATGACAATATGACTAAATAGCACGAAGTATGAATACCCCAAATATCAAATGATATAAAAATGCTTGTGAAATATATATGGAATCCCTTCCAAAAAATTATACAGCCTTCCTATTTTTTTTAAATATAACACAAAAAAGTAGCTCTTTTTTAGCTTTTTTTCATGACATAAAATGATTAAACACAAATACAATTATAAAAAAATATTTAACTTGATAAATAATATAAGTGGAAACCTTGTGAGATGTATGCTATATCCTCAAGGGTTTATTATGCAGCGTTTTTTAAAGGAAAAATCCTTGAAATATTTCTGACATATACATATAAGCCCAAGAACTAAAAATCCATGAAAATATATTAAAAAAGTTTTTTAAATTGCTGCAAAAAAGTAGACAATTAATTTTTCTTACTAAAAATAGATGCAACTTTTTTTGTGCCTTCATTCTTTGCTTTTTTTTGTGGATATATTGAAGTTCTTACAGAAAATAAATTTCTAGAACAAGAAATTATTTAGTAATGCAATTAGTTCTTTACAACTCTATTATTTTTATAACTACATAGATTGAAATATATCCTACGCACAGTATAGAATTTACAAAACTATTTTCATATATTTCATGATCACTACCAACCACTGTGTCCTGAATTTGTAGAATTATGCAAAATTGTAATTATCAATGGGCAGGTCAAAAACAGCAAAAGCATATTAAATCAACACAAAAATCCAAACGCCCACTGTTTTCATTCTACAGCCATAATTCAAATCCGGCAACATGTTTTATCTAAATTTAATGAAAAAAAACTGCAATTTTTTTTTATTTACTTGAGTGTGCATAATTAATTTCGCATAAATTAGTGTACAATCATTTCGTCTCTTTTCTTCTTTCCAGTTGTTTTCGAAAATGTTGCTGAGTATAATCAATTCAACTTAATAGCTATTATTTAAACAGTACCTACTTACAACAACATATTTTTTAAGAAAATATTTACTAAACTAAACGTCTTTAATTTGATCGTTTCGTTAAAAACTTTTTTTCATTGAGTTTTCCAACGCACTTGGTCCATTTCATAAATCTTGTATGATATTTTGTTCGTCTTTTTCATTGTGCCGCTTTCAAAAACT
Organism: Linnaemya tessellans; assembly: GCA_951800035.1. NCBI lineage: Eukaryota > Metazoa > Arthropoda > Insecta > Diptera > Tachinidae > Linnaemya > Linnaemya tessellans. The sequence continues at coordinate 107,068,838 of OX637533.1, forward strand.
ACAGTAAACGGAAAACGATGGAAATAAACTAGACGGAATGGTGTCTTGCAGGCTAAGAAAAAGTTATGGGTATCAGGTTACCTGGTGGTTGGATAAAACAAATTTTTATAACAAATACAAATAAACCATCACTGTCTTATAAGACGTAAACTAAAAGCTAATAAGAAGAGTTTGATATAAACAAAAACTAAACGGAAACTTAATAAGAAATTATAAAAAAAGTTTAATTAACGATCATGATTTGGGAACAGTGATTAAGAGATCGTAATTGAAACATAAAATGATTTTACCAGTAATTGTGCTTCATGCAGAATTTAAGCAGAAACTGACTCGAGGAATTCGAGGAATTGAAACAAATCACCCAATTGGGATGAATACCAGAACCCTTTAAGAAGATTAAAAATTTTCTGGAAAACAAGCCAAAGATATCTGAGGAGGACTATCATATTTCTAGGATATGCCGAAATGCTATCCTCAGCTCTTGAACATAAAAATCTACCTGGAAAAGGACAATAAAAAATATGTTGTGAGGCATAAAATTTTTATACTGAATGAACAAACATTATGTAATATGAGATAATCCTGAAGATTATAAAATCTATTCTTAGTGAGCGGAACTATCCAAAGAATGCAATGAAGTATATTTTTATTTTTATTTTATATTTATATTTTTATTTATATTTATATTTTTTATTTTATTCTGCTGGAGAAAATTCTCAGGTCCTCCGGCGGGAATGGAGCCCGCCCGCTCATTGTACTGACAGGGTATAATTGCTACCTCTCAGTGCAAAGTCAAGAGGTGCTGTTAGACCGAGAAAATCCTGAGTTCGATTGTGCACTCTGTCAACTGGTACTACGGGATCCAGTACAAGCCTCGCAGTTTACAGCGGCTGGATATTGGTGAGGTCTCCCTCGGGAGTACACATGGTGGTTGTGGTCACCAATTTGGTGGAAGGTTTGTCAGATACGGATTGATGTTCAACTCTTGCGGTTGGACTTCGGTCCGGCTGACAGTAGCAAAACCTATGTGTTGTTGTGAATCAACAAATAAAAGATCATCTAGATAGGATCGGCACTTAGGCAAGGTGTTAGCAAATCATGTTCTAGAAATTGCCACCTGGGCGACCCGAGGTCGCCTTCGTGTGGTTCTTGAGTGCTAAGAGGGGTGCTGTTAACAGTTAATTTTCATCCGATGTTAAGAACATCGTCAGATTAGGCCGCAAGGCAGGAACTGACGCAAATCAAAGACATATGTGTGCACTCTGTCATGTTTGTGTTGTTGAATTTTTCTTATTCGTTGAAAAATTACAGGATCGCAGTCTACCATAACAGGATCATATTCAGCAAAACTCCGGAATTTTAGGTCAAAATTGCCGTACGTCGGGCATAATTTTTCAATGCAGTGTATGGGCTTCAAAAATATTTTAAACATTTTCATCTCCAAATGTCTCCATACATCACTTGGTGTTTGTAATTTTCGTGCTGTTTCTTGCACAAAAGTGATCTGTAAAGCCGCTGCTTGTTGTGGCTATCCATTTTAGGAAGCAAAATATGTGATCATATTCTATAGTGATATTATCGGAAACTAACTTTGACCATCTAAGTTTTTCAAAGCTATAAGATACAAATCTAAAAGTAAAATAACCGCAGAACAACAATAAATTTTCTACAAGTGCAGTCAGTTGTTTTATAGATATTTTTACTTGTAGACTTGTTATTTGTAGTCTTGGAAAAATGGGCCCGTGATCAGGTAGATAGTGATAAGAGACAAAAATCACCATGTAACGCAACGTTAAATATTCCTTAAGTGCTACTACACCATTTACATTAACTGTACTTTTGGAATATCTTTTAACTTTCGAAATTTATAGATCAACATTTCACTGTCGATGTTCGGCAACATAATTGATGAATGAACACTGTGGCACATTTAGGAAAAAAGCAGTTTGCTGCTGGCACAGAAATGTGCGTGAGTGTGATGCCTACTGTGGCAAAATATCACAAAAATTATTGTAAATCAAACTAAATATAAACCTACAATTTCAAAACATTCAAAAGAAACTAAACAAATCAGCGAGAAATGGAAGAAAAAGCAACGACTTGTGGGTTCATAAAAGTAACAAGTAATGAAAGCACAGATTTTCATTTTCGTACACAGTCCGACGGACAGACATACAGACAGACAGACAGACATACAAACAGTCAGTCAGTTGAGTGTATAAATGTATATTCCACTTCTCGGAATGGTATGTTAACCATGGATGTCATATGGAGCCAAATGTCTTCAATAATAAATTGTGGCAAATCAGGCGCATTGGCATAAGAAAAGAAAATAATAACAACAGCCACAACGGCAACAATAACAAAACATCACAAGACATCATTATAAAGGAAGAGAAATAGCAACACCACCAACAACTACAACAATAATAGCAAAAATCAAATTAAAGCAAATGACAACAACATGCAGAGTTGTGTGGTTGCAAATCGAAAGCAAATACATACTCGCTTGCAACATACTCGCGTATTAAGAAAAATTTGTAAGTTAACTTGTGTGTGCGTTTCTTTAAATTTAATAGTACAGCTAATACGCATTTGAAACATTAACAAGTTGTTTGGTTTTTTTTCTTTTCTTTTTGATTTTATACTTTAGTTTTATTCGTGTTACTTATGGAGGTATAAAAATTCGAAAAGACAAATACCGGAAAGTTAAACATTTTCTAAGTGGGATGTGATGCGTGGCCTGCCACATGGTATGCCATGCAATAGGAGGCAATCGGAGAAAAAAAAATAATATGAAACAATTCGTTAGAGAGTAAAGTGCAAGAAATGGTTTAACAAAATCATTGACACCATGGGCGAGAAGATCTTTTCTAAGATATGATGGTGACTTTCATCGGAAAAAAGGTTTAATTTGCAAATCGTTTTAGAAATAGGGATACAGCGTTTTCTGATGAGTTTTGAATATGTATGGAGGGAATGCATCTGGATTTATGTTTATTTGGGCGGTCTAAGTCTAAAGGCATTTATTTCATATCACGTGTATTAAAAGCTTATATCATATAAAATATTTCAAAAAAGTGGGACATGAAGAAAATAATCAAACAGTAACACGGATATTAAAACAAAAATGTGTTACCATCAGGTTAATACAGTTCTCGTATGTAATTTCCTAATAAAATTTGTTTAAATAAGAACTATTATCATATTCAACTATGCCACCTAATAAGTGGTGACAAACACATAAGCACTGATGATGAAAGCGTTGCGGCTTTCGAAAACAGCTGTTCTGCTCTGCTGTGTAAGTTGAATAACCAAAAAAACTGCTGTTGAATTTCCTTTGTGACTTGGAATATTTATCATGTCTTTCTGAATTTAAGAACAACAAATTTAAAACAATTAGCCTATAGGTCTTAATTGAATTTCATATAGTAATATGAGTGTTCGTTAAAAGGATTTACTACATAAAATATTTTATGTTTATAAACTGCCTGTTTGATAAATTTTTTTATAAAAATCTTACAAAAACGAAGGTTGCAAACATAAAATATTTTTTATGAATTAAGTCGTAACTTTTTAATTATATTATTTTAGCATCGAAATGTAAATATATTCAAATCACTGATAGCGTGCGAAAATCAATCTCAATCTCTTAATCTGTGTATCACTAAACTCACTAAAAACAAATCTTTTAAGCTATTCGAATAAAATGCTTCTGAGACTGCTAAATCGAAAGCTTTTAAACAGCCTTACACGCAAGTTGACCGCATCAGTAAATCCAGGATCTACATTTATCGTCCCATAGTGCATTGCATTAATCATTATCTAAGTGTGTTTGCTAATAGTAAAATATGTATATAAAGGCGGTTTTTAAGCTTTTGAAGTACAACTTAAATAGCAACAATAAAAATAATAACAACAACAAAAGCAGCAGTATATTGAAGGCTCCACTCAACTTTAGTTTGAAGAAAATTGACGACGACCGCCCGCTCTGTCAATTAGATGATGTGTGCAACCAAACGAGGTAACAAGTGGGTCTATAACTTTTCATATTGCAACAACAAATAACAACATAGCGTACGCTGCCATACAACGACATGCATGGAAAATATATTGCGATGCTAAAAGGTGTATGCATTAGATGAAGAAACACTTGCAAGGAATTTTGTTTTATTTCTATTTTATTATTAATATTTGTGCATTGTGGCATGCTCTACTACTCCTTATGCTGCAAAATTAAAATAAAAGACAACGAAAAGAAAAAGCAAATATGTTTTTAAAGCACCGCCAAAAGCCAATAAAACCGCCACCTCCACCTCCACTGCCGTCGTCGTCGACAGCCTCATCACCATCAGCATTTAGGCTGTGGCCATTGCTGTTGCTAAAAGTCAACAACATTATCATACACAGACCCGTACAACAATATAAATGTTGTTCAAAATTTTTCAAATTGACTTCGTTAATAGTGATGTTGTCAATTTGTTGTTTGCCGGTCCATTGTTGCTGTTGTTTTATATAAAATAATGAACTCATAACCAGAAACTATATATTGTTGTTGTTGCTGACTGGCTGTTGCTGATGTTGCTTATATTTTATTTTATTAAAAATTTTTACTTGCTATAGTTTCGTTGTTTTCTTCCAATAACATGTCATGTTGTATTACGATCATTAAGTTCATATAAAAATTATCGACAACTAATGGTTTGACTTTTATTTACTCGTACACTTTATTAGACCGAGTAATATTATATTTTTATGCTCGTACTTATAATGTTGCATGTGTGCTTTATTATTATCATTATTGAATATGTTGCTGGCATTGTTGTTGCTTTTACTCCAAACGTACACGCCAAACTCAACAACTTCTATTGCTAATATTTTCATCAGACTTCTAAATATTGCATGTTGGCTTCAATTCCAACGATGCACTTGTATTTCCGTCGTTTGTGGTTTTTCTGTTGCAACCGCAAGCTTATTAAGGGTCTGCAGATACGACTGCATGCAATACTTGGATAGTCTTTTTATACAAAAATTTTCTTAATAAAGTCATGCCATATGGAAAATCTTGCAGATGGAAGTATGTTTTATACAAAAATAAACTGAATTCAAATTATTAAGTTGTTATAGATTTTTAAGAGAAATATAAATGAGGACTATAAGTTGTATTGGTTTTATTGGGAAATCTATGAAGTTGCAATGCACTTCAAGAATTTTTGAATACTTTTGTATTAAGAAATTTTACTATTTACTTTATTATGATTTTGATATTCATTATATTTTACTAAAATTATTACAAAAATTTTTTTTATTGAAATCTAAAAACTAAAAAAAAAAAATATACAAATAAACAAAGTGTGGGATTTCCAAGAGAAGTTCAACCGAAGGTTCATGAAATATTTTAAATAAATATTGCTAAAATTTATATATAACATAAAGACTTAAAGGTTTAAAAAACTTAGTTTAATTATATTAAAAAACAGGCGTCAAAAATTAAGAAAAAAATTTAAATGAAGTATTTCTTAGAAACAGATATTATTCATACGCTCTGGTTGCCGTGTGATAAGGCATTATGTGATGGACGTTTAATAATTCAGCGACCTTTGAATTTCACTCCCAGTAACTTTAAATGCAATACTACTGCAGAATCAACCACTTCTGTCAATAGCCTACTGCCAAATCTTGGCCAAGCTGCGTTATTTAGTTTGTGTTTCAAACCCTTCAAAAGTAGACATCCTCGTCAATTTTACCAAAAACGAAAAAATTGGATTTCATGTGTTGACTAAGCATTATTTTGTCCATAAAAGTGCCATCCAATGAAACCAAGGGACGACTTGATAAATACTCTGCACCATCAATTTCAATAATTACGGAGTGATTTAATGAATGCCATTGTGATTGTAAAATAACAAGTAAAAACGTAGGTTCAGATCGCAAAAAAAAAGTAAATAAAACTTATATTATAGAATAATATTGTACTGCCGGAGAATGAAAATACAAGTGGTGACTGAGGCTAGCCACGAGATGGATGATGCGATCAATACAATACGCGAGTGTGTAATCAGTATGGCGAAAATCTATAAATTTGGCTAAAAACTGCTACTCCATCCAGCAAATTCTCCAGATTTAGCGCCATGCGACTATTATCTGTTTCCAAAACTGAAAAAATGGCTGGATGGTAAAAGATATGGGTCGCAGCAAGAGATCATAATGAAAACAAACGCCTATTTTCAGTCTTGAAGAAAACCTATTATTTGGAAGGAGTAACAATATTAGAAAAACGCTAAACGAAATTTATTGACCTATAAAGAGATTATGTTAAAAAGTAAAACGTTTATAAGCCGAAAAAATATATTCAAATATTTTCAGAGTTATCATATACCTCACGCAGTCTCAGCTCAATTAAAAGTCAATTGGTGCTCAATTATGCTCATTAACTTCTTACATGTTTCTGCATTAAGATAGAATTACACAAACTTTAGTGTATCCGGATATTTTTCAATTATTTATGTCACAACACAATTTACCCTTTAACGAATATATTATTTAAAAATATCTGACATTTTCACTGAATTGGAAACAAAATTTCCAAATACAACCTGTTTCTGCTATGAGCTAACGTTTTATTTTGCATTGATTTCCTTGAAATTTTTGTAAGTCTGTGCATTAGCGCCCACACCTTTCCATCATTTCCGCATTTACCAACTTTACAAAATATTTTAGTAGCCGGTATTATTAGCATTGAACAGTTATTTTAAAGCAGGTTCATTATTAAACAGCCAATCATTCATGAAATCTTTGAAAATACAGGAAAAAAACGCTCATTCTTGGAAAAAAAATTATTGCTTAATTAACAGTTTAAAATTCCTTTTAATTGCCGATAGTACGATTAAACATTTACAACATGACATTAAATTTATATTATAAAATTTCCATTTACTTCGAAATGCTCAAGCTCATATCTGCAATTCAACTCAATTGCAAATGAATAATGCAGCAACACAGCCAAGTTTATTGGCAACAAAAAACAAAACAAAAAAAAAAAAGAGTTAACAATTTTTTTATTTCATTTGTAGTTGATAACATCTTTGGAAACAATTCTAAACCACACACCTTTTAATCTCTAATAGATACATGAAGCAAATATAAAACGCGGTGAACAGACAAAAAAAAATTAAAGTGTGTTGTTGCATGTGTTTGTGTATAACTTGAATGTGATATATCTTTATATATAGACACTTTTGATATGAATACCGGAGGAAAAAACATTACACTCCTTAAGAGTCTGCCGTTAGAAGACATTGTATAGTATAGTAAAAAAAACTTTACTACAGTTTTAAACAGTGCAAAAAACACAAGCTGAATCATTATGGTCACTTGCTGGGTCTATAAATTAATTACAAATTGCGCCATAAAGCGCCACAGTAATATTCAAATGAGGGGTGTTTCCTATACAAAGAAAAGAAAATTCAGGTTATTCTTCACCTAAAGCCAGATTTGAAACACCAACATTGGAAATTGCATAGAATCTCATATCAAGAGCAGACGAATATAATACCGAACATCATATTTCATTATAGCTGATTTTAAGTTCACTAAAGGTATTTTCTTTTCTAGAAAACATGTAAAATTTTTTCACTGCTAATCAAAAAAGTTGCTGTTAAGCGGATTTTGAAAACAATAAAATATTTGCCTAAATAAAGGTGGATTAATTTGTAATAAATTCAGTATTTCGAAATGGCATAAGTTGCAGTTTTTCATTAAAATGTGTAAAAAATTTAGCATTCTTTTCCACGAAAGAAATCAACATAAGTTGATCACTTGTGGCAAAATAAGAAGTTTAAATACTTTTCAAACTATAATTCAGGAATCTATTTACTCCGTAGGTCTGGGCAATAGCCTACACTTAACAAGTCAATTAGTTAAGTGCGATATTATTTTCTGAAATTGTACATCTCGCTACTAGAGTTTTCAGAAAATTATACTATAACTGTATACACAATGGTTTCAGTTTTATCCGCAACTCATTCGAAATTTAATTTCAATGCTCGCTGTGTAAAACTATACGCTCGATCTGTTTGCTTTAACTTATGAAATCTTCCACATGTGTGTGGTTTCATTTGTGCAAACATACATGTTTAAGATAGATACATATTTTTTTCTATAAAAACATTTTTTTTTGTTCTATATCATTTTCTTGAATTTGCATGCATTTCAAGTTCCTGGACCACCATCTATGTGTTGAAAATATCAATAACAATATACATAAATATATTTAAGAGTTTTTTTTTTTCTCCAACTTCATAAGCTATTAATTCATATAAAAACATTATGCAAGTTATCATATTTTTTTTTGCTTTTATTTAAAAGTCAATTGAACTTAAAAATTAATGGTCATAAATAAAATATTTTTTGTTAATAAATTTAAGTTTTCAAATTTAGCACGTGCTTTAATGGCGAGTTTAATGTTGATCGTTACACATACGAGCACGAAACAAATGCAACTTTTGGCAGGATTGATATTTATTCTAGACCACTTAGAACAATCTTGGCGGCCAAACTATTGATATATTGAGTAAATTGTTCTGTTGGCAAGAATTCAGCAAAAATCATGAAAGAAACATTAACAGAAATATCTGAACGTCATGTAAAAACTTAATACGTTTTAAGATTTAAGTCTTTGATAATTTTCCGATTTTTTTTTCTTCATACAAACGTGGTTATTTTGTGTGCTTTTTTGTTCTTTTTCTGCGGAAGACTTAATTAACTCATATGATCTTATCGTGTTTAAATTTTTCTAAATATCACTTTAATTTTTAGCCAAAATTGGTTGTTGTTTATGGTTTTTGACATGGTTGCCAAGGTATTTAAAACGTAAAATTTTGTGGGTTAAATTAAAGCACGCAATATGTTGTGAAATGAATAATGGATGTAGTATAAGCATCTTTAATTAACTAATCGGGTTAAGTACTGAGCACAATTAACCTCGTAAGTTGTCTACAATTAAACAATTCTTTTAATCAAAAGTAATAAATATATTTATTTATTTATTATTTTTTATCTTGGACCAGCACCCTGGAAAGGAGGGAATAGTATTGAGGGGACAGATGAAGAAAGGTAGGGAATTTTTTGTAGCTATTTCAACATTTTTTACTTCGCCGGCTAATTTTTTGCTACAGGACCGACCAAGGATGCTGCTGCTGTTACTCTGCTTTTAGTACATGATAGTGGCCGTCGCTGCCAATTATGTTCAGTGAGCAGAGCTCTGCCTTCACCATTGAAAACAGGCTGACAACAACTAACACAACGACGCACTAAAGCTGATCAGAATAATTCAACACAATATTCATGAACCAGCGCGGGGTTGAAGTCAGGACCCTCCGCTTCATAGTCACGTGTTCTACTTCTTCAGCCAACAATGGAACAATGTTGTCCACTTGATTATCACACCCATGCTTTTGTACGCAGAACACGTTTTTATACCCTGCAAAAAATAATTGTCATTCCCTATATATGTATGTTCTTGAGGTTCAGTGAGGAGGTCGAAGCTGATCTAGCCATGCCCATCCAAACGAAAGAGTCAGAGCTTTAAAATTTTATATATGTAGATAAATTTTTTACGGAAAGCACAGGTCAAATCGTAAATGGAGTAAAGCGGGCTAGGGTTAAAAAAGTTCCCTTATGAAGAATTAAATAAATTTCTAAAAAAAGAATATAATTTTTAAATATTTTTTTTTGTAATTTGGCTAAGCAAATTACATAATTTTATGTCAAAGAGCACCCAAAACTTTGAACTTTAAGACAGAAAATCAGAAAAATCGATTTTTGGACCTCGCTCTGTTTAGTGGGCGTTGAATTAACATATTGCATTGAAAAATAGTGTAAATTCCTTAAAATTATATTTGTAAGCTTTTATCACGTGCCCTACCACCTTTGCCCTTTGATGACCCTATCAAACATTTGTTTGTCTACACTTACTTACGAAATATGTATTTGGACGGTATTTAAGATTCGACCTTCTCAAAAATATAACGTTCTTACTTTTATTAATAACGCGTCTATTTGTGTTCGATGTGCGTTACAGGGAGAGTTCTTTCTTTGGACGAACGGCCAATGGCGGCAAATTATTTACAACAAATTTGGAATTATTTTTCAGAAACTTGTGTCAGATAATAACAACGGCAAGTCAATAATCTGATATATTCCGTGCCTACAATTTATATTCTGTATGAGTTTCAGTTTAAAGCAATTTAAAATATATTAATTCAAACTGCATTATTTGTATAAAAATGCGTAATATATTTTTTTTAAATGCACACGAAATTTCGTTTTGTTTGAAATGTTTCGTTATTTTTCCAAACAAATAAAGCAACTGAAAAAAAGTTGGCATTTATATACTTTCACTGCCAGTGTTTAATTTTGTTATGGAAAAGTTCATTGACAAGTTCAAGGACATTTGGAAAAGACCAATTGAAACACATCTTTCAAATATAATTATTTGAAAGAAGTGTTTGAATTGTATATTTTGATATAGACCACCTAAAAAGGTTATTGCCTAGTATAAAAATAGAATTCTGTAGTTATTTGTACTGGACTGCATTCATATTGAGGCGACCGCTAAATGCTCTCAAGTGCTAAAACACAAATTTTTAATAATACACAAAAAAGACATATCAGCGAACATATCGGCAATACTTGCAATTAAGAAATAGAAAAAAATATATATAGAAATAAATAACCGAAATTACAATTTAAATCTTAGATAACACCTTCCAAAATCACATACAAATTTTGTGTTGAGTAATTTTTATGTTTGTAATTTTCAACTACAGTATTTTTTCGAAAACCTCACATTATTTTTGATCAAAATCAAAAATTATCACATAAATTTTGATTTAGAAAAAAAAACATGTTGCTTGACATGACAGTATCAATGTTTTTCTGCTTTTTTTCTAACAATTTTTTTTTTAATATAATTTTTACCCCAACTGATCTCTAGACAAATGTATTTCACTCCTTCTGCCAACTAATGCAGATTTTTTGTTTAATTTTTCTATACAAATACTCGTACGTATGAAATGTTTGAAGCTTGCAAAGAAAAATAAACTAAGTATTTTAAGTTGATTTTCCTTTTGGTCAATTAAGCCATTTTAGTTTGTTGTTGCTGTTGTTGTTGTTGCTGTTGTAATGTATATGTGAGTTTATCTGAATGTTATAAACACATGTTATGGATACATAGTGTTTTTCAAAGTGACTTGAATAATTGCATTGTAATTGCAATTAATATGACTGAACACATTTCGCTGTTCGCTCTATAATTGTGCCAACACTGTGACTTGCATATAAGTATATACTGAATAGTTTCTTTCTGCCTGCAAAAAATTAAGTAATTTAAGAGGATTTTAATGTAAAATAACTGGATTACAATGTTTGATTTTAATGCTAAATTATTATATGAGAATGTTACTTAAGACTTTCGATACAAAAAGCATTTCATAAAGATCTACTTCCTGCAACTTATTTGTGGTGTAAGAAATAACATTTAAGATATTAAGAAAAATATTTAAGGCTTTTTTGTTTGTTTATTCGCGTGTGTTTTTATTTCTTTGTAAATTTATGTTAATAAAGCTTTTGGCTTAAATATAACTTTTATTAAACTCCTATTACAGCAGTACTTTCTTCCATGTTCTGAATAATCAAATAACTGAGAAATGATGCAAAAAGCACCTAATGGTGATAGTGTTTTAGAATTGCGTAAAAGTGCTGAAAATCTGATTGTCCTGAATGCTACAATAGAATCACTGTCACTTGTTTCGCTATGGTACTTCTAACATGGATGTAAAGCATAGACTATATATTTGCCCCAAATTTGCTAATAGTAGCATGAATGACTCCATGACAGAGATATGTGTTATTATATACTAGGTCTTCGAGTTTGGTTTGACTATTTGGAGGGAAATTTAATTAAATTTCATATTTTCTATGAAATTATTTCAATACAAAATTGTTCAATAACAATTAAACTTGTAGATTAAAAGTTACAATGAAATATTTCAGTAGACTACCCACACTACTGTTAATGGACAGAATACGAGGGTTGTATGAAAATTTCCTGAATAGATATTTGAATAAATATACTCGAAAACAGTACTGATCCGTTATGCTGGTTTGATAACTATGAGAAATGTTTTTAATATTCCACTCTTAAGAAATAAATAGAATTTGCAGTTTCGCAGATTTGAACTTAGCGCCTGTTGAAAAATCTAACATCCTGTAATACAATTTACATAAAAAAAGTTCACTAATAAAACAGAAATTCATACATAAAATATATTTTTCTTTGCGGAAACTTATCGATTTACTTTTCAACACAATTTACTTTTCGATCAATGGATTTACTCCAGCATTTTTTTAATCCTTTTAAATAATCGAGTTTCTCAATGCACTCTAAAAAGAGGGGTTTCTTTCAGTTATGAGCTCTTCATTCTATCAAAATCACTTACCAGCCAGCAGCAGAAAGCATTTGCAATTCTGACAAAAAAAGTCTGGCTTAAGTACAATGGCACAAGAAATTCAGAAAATGGAACATGAAGAAGATAATCAAACTGAAAACAAGGTATTAAAATTGTATTACAAACGATTTGAAACATTTCTCGAATGCGAATTTCTAATTATATTTTTATAACTAAAAATTGTTGTCATATTCAGCTCAGTCACCTAAGAAAATGTGACAAACCAAAATCCACAAGAGTACTGATGACGAAAGTGTAGCACTTTTCGACAACAGCTGTTCTGCTCTGCTCTGTAAGATGGATAATTGAACTGATGTTGATTTTCACTTTATATCAATATTTATCATATCTTTTTGAATAAAAAAAATAAATCATATTTTCGAACAATTAGCTTATCAATGTTGTGTAATATATTTTTTTAAATTTAATAAACTAATTTTTAATGTCATAAGCGCATGAGCTTGAAAATATATTATTTTATTTGACAAAAAGAATATTAAACTGAATACATAATTTTATATTTTTTATATAGTTTTTAAAATGCAACATAAGAATTTGTTGCCGTTTTCAAAACAATTCAGTAGCTTGCAGCATTTGCATCCGTTTAAGTCGGTAGTCTACTATTGTGTATGTTTTTAAAGCATAACAGCCAATGAAATGCTGACATATAGACATTCAAAGTCCGCAACAAGTAAAAGTACTTCTCAGTAAAAATGGCATAAATGAAATAGACAAGCCAGAATATGATAAGCACTTAAAAGCTATTCTTAATGCCTGCCTCAATCGGCTGTTACAGCGGATTCGTTATTAACACAAAAATGCTGAGCAAAAAAAAAAATAAATAAATAAATAAATAAAAAATAAATAAAACTTATTCACAAATTAATTTTCAGTAAAACTCCAGAGTGGGTTTTGAATTTTATACATTTTGCAGTTGACAAAATTTCCTAGTATCAAATTACATACTAACAACTCAAATATAATTTTATAAATCCATACACCAGTATTTGTAAATGTTGAAGAATATAATGAAAGCTCAAACATTTAATCATCGCTGACATATGCTGCCATCTGTTAGAGAATGACACTTTTTAAACTTGCCGCCACAAGACATCAAAAGGCACTTGCTCACAAAAATTCATAGACATTTGGCGCCTATTTAAACTTTAAAAGACAATAAAACTCAATACATGTGCACGAGAAGAAATAAAAAGTCCTAAAACAAAATTTATGCACGTACCACCGGTATGAATGTGTGTATCTTAATGTCGAGATTTGTTTTTAATGTTTAGAAAAGTATAAAAAATAAATCCATTAATAAAAAAATATTATTTATAGCAGGTCGTTCTTGGAAAATGAATGGGAACTCTAAAGGAATTTGGGGAAAATATATGGGAAAGAAATTAAAAGACTCATAAGATGATCAATATGTTTACGTACAATAATTCAAGGATTAAAAAGAAACAAAGAAATAAAAACACGTTAAATGTTTTTTTTTCTTTTAATCAGGCAGGTATGAATTCTTTATTTTTTGTGGCCATTAAAATTGTACTGCTTGCAACATTCTTACAAAATTTGTTATTTTGATCTTGTCTTATTTGTTGCTGTTTTATTTGTTTTATTTGGCTGATCATCACTCACCAGGCGTAACGAAGGTGCACCTTCAATCAAGCCTGACCATATAAGGCATTGACTTGAAAATCCATTGAAGAAAGATGCAACTGTTGCGATTCATATGATTAGAATCAACTACACGCTTAACACACTTTTATAAAGATACTTGTAAGCTCGCCTGTACAACATTTTACACAAAGACCAAGGGGAGCAACTTTATGATATAAGCAACAATCAAACGGAATAGCAGTGTTGACATTTTCAGTGTATCAGGTAAAACGGAAAGTCGCCAAATTTATTAAGTCTGGTAGACTTTTGGGGGATGTACGTGTATATGAAATTTTATATGTACAATATGAAAATGACATGTGCACGAGTGGGCTTGTGTTTTGTTGCTGCATTTTACACTGTGGCTGGATTTGTGGTTTGAGAACCAGAAACTATTTCAGGTTTCTGGTGTTGATATTTCCTTATCGAGATTGGTTCTATATGAACACATCATCAAAACTTTTTGCTTATTTTATTTGAGTATTTTTTCCAGGGCAACAATTTGAAGACACATTTTTCTAACGGACCGTTAAGGCTTGATCATTCATTTCGTCAGAAATGCCATATGTGACCTGCTCCACGAAAAGTGACCTCTGCGCCGAAATTTTTTTTTTTACTTTTTGAGTGATTCTTATAGAAAAAAAAGCTCTTTCAAATGCCGCAAACCACAAGTTTCTATGTCTTTCAGTTTTTTTACAAATCACCTGTAAAGATGAACATATAAACAAAAATAACATGACAGCATGACACGACTCACACGTAATCTGTCAAAAAAAGGCTATTGAAAATAGTATCTCTACTTGAATCACCCATTACAACAATGAATTTATTCCATAATGTATACAGTCATATCGTGTACAGAACTGATGTTCTTAAGACACATTATAGCGTACTAAAATAAATTATTTAAATGCGATTTTATATATATTTTTTAACATTGTTCTTTTTTTCTACAAAAAGTAAATTTAAAGGAGCAGCTTTGTTACAAATACAATAAGAGAAAATAATAAAAAACAATCAAAATAAGATTGCTTGATTACCTGTGGTGGCACGGTGACTAAACACTTGTTTCGCTTCAGTAACGCACCATGCGTCTTTTATAATTTCTTTTTTTTTATTTGGTAGTTTTCTTCATTAAGTTAAATGCTGTTGTTCTATAACCATGCGGCATGTCCGTCCCTGCATTCGTCTTTAACCAAAATGAGAATTAAATAAAAACACTCAATTAAATGCCTGTCGTGAATAATGTCGTAGTGAAGCGTAAGATTGCCGATGGTGACGGTGGCGGGGGTGGTGGTGGTGGTGGTGAAGTAGTTATTTAATTGTGGGTATATGCGAGTATATGGATGGGGTTACTCCTTATATTTTTGCTAGTCTGATAATTTAAATATTTCTTTTTAATTTTTTTTCGTTTCGTTTTTTGTTTAGTTTTAAGGTGTGATCTGTTGAAATTGTGTTCAGCACACTTATCGTGTTTTGCACTGAACCACTATTTAACTTTAATGAATAAATGTGCCTGCCACAAAGGCAAACGGAAGGTGAAACAGTCTGTTTATGCGGCCCAATATGGAATTATTTATATTTTTAATTTCTTTCTGCATTCATTTCACAACTGATTGCCTCTTCAGGTCAATATGAAATGAATATTTCTTATAAGTTTTAAATTAAATGAACCATATCGCTCGCATGTGTGTCTCGGAATAAAAGTTTTGTTAAAAGCACTCGCCTTTCTTGATTTTAATTAATTTTATTTTATTTTTTTGTATTCTTGCTTCCTTCTTTCTAGCGATAAATTAGCAGTGAATCATTGATTTCTTATGTTTAATATTTAACCTGATCATTTTTTAAAGAGAACAGAAAAGAAAAACACAATCAAGCGATAAATTTCAAAATACATGCATCAGGTACGTTGTTTTCAGTGAACCTGAGTATTATGAATTTTTGATTTTTTGTTTATTTGCTTTACGCTTTTTGGATTTAAGTATTAAATTGTTTATCTATTTTTTAAATTTAAAAGTGAATATGTTCGAGTTTTTTTTTTAAATTTTTTGAGAAATTGATTAAAAATATATTTAATTTATGAGAAATTTTCACTGCATTCAATGATTGTGACGATTATGACAACTAGTCAAGTAAATCGCCTTTCTAAGGTGTGCCTTCCTTTTTAGCTTATTACCTGCCTCCCAAATTATGACATATTTGTTTACACACCGTGCCATTCAAATATATTCTATTCAGTTATTTACTTAAACTAATTTCTTATGCTGTAAAGAATGTTCAACGAGATTCTCATTTCCAATGCATTTTTAGTGACCGTAAAATGTTTATAAAGCTTCACATTTTAATAAATATTTATTAGCTGGGGTACGGAATCCAATTTAATATAATTTATAATATTATGAATGAATTTGCTATAAAAGCATTTTCTTTTCTAGAAAAAAATGCTACATTTCTTAAAATTTTTAACGAAAAATTCCAATATTTTGTTTCGAAATTCCACCTAAGTGCATCATTTTGGAAAAGAAGTAAACAAAATGTTACATGTCTTCCAGAAAAGAAAACGGCATACGATTTTTCATTATATGTAAACAAGGGGCAACTACGGTTTCTGCTATTGGTAAAAAAATTATTTATCCAAATTGAATGCTTTGCAAGTTAAGAAGCTATAAATTCGTTGCAAACCGCAATTATTGAAATAGCTATTTAAAAATTTCTGCGTTATTAGTGAAAGTATTTTTTATCAAATTATTTATTGTTTTATTACTTATTTTAATAGGGGTAAACTATACGGGCTTTTTGTGGTCAGCAATATTTATCATCAAATTATTGTTTTATTTAATTCAATTAATATTTATGGGTTAAATGTTCGTACCGTGTTTTTATTCAGAAAGCCAAGATAAATATTTCACGGTGCAAAAGAAAGTAAACATCAATTAAATTCTCCTATTTACTCAGCAGAGCAGAGGTGCTGTTTTCGAAAGCCGCTACATATTCATCATTAGTACTTATGTGTATTTTTTTTTGTTTTCTTTTGTTCACCATTCATTGAATGTAATGAAGGTTTTCATTTATACAAGTTCATTTATTTTTTTTAGCAATCTCTGAGATGTCTGAAATTCGCTTTTTTAACTTTTTAACTGGGATAGCGCACTAGTACGCTACTAGAGGGTGAATAATGTTATTTTCCTTAATTTGAATTTAACAATATTAATAAATATTGTTCCGCAGTAGATGTTAAAAAACATTTATCAGCACACTGGCATTATCACAATTTACTCAGAATTTCAAAATGAAGTTCTTATTCGCATTTAACAAGCCAAAATACACATTTTTTTTTTATCCTGGACCAGCACTCAGGAAATGACCCCTATATATGCAATGCATTGCGCCGGAACTGAAAACGAGGGGATAGTATTGAGGGAACAGATTAGGAAAGATGAGAAGATAGACAGTTTTTTTTTGTAGCTATTTCAACCTTTTACTTCGCCGGCTAATTTTTGCTACAGGGCCGACGAAGGTGGGTGCTGTTACTCTGCTTTTAGTCCATGATAGCGTCAGTCGCTGCCAATTATGTTCAGGGATCACTGACTATGCCTTCATTATTGAAACAGGCTGGCAACAACTAACACGCACTAATGCTGTTCAGAAGAATTCAACACAATATTTCATGACTCAGCGCGGGCTCGAACTCACGACCCTCCGCTTCATAGTCTCGTGTTCTACTACTTTAGCCAACAGCACCCATTGGCGGGTCTGAATATACAGGTACGTACTGATCATATTCTGTTCTTGAGTGAACATTTTGAATTTCCTTTTATTTTCGTAATGAAACTAAAAGAATTGAATAGAACAAAAAGATGTTGAATACTCAACACTATATATATTTTTTATCTCAGACTAGCACTCAGGGCATGACCCCTACATATGCAATGCATCGAGCCGGAACTAGAAAGGAGCGGATAGTATTTAAAGGAGAGATGAGGAGATAGAGAGCTTCAACAGCTTTTTTTTAGTTCGCCGACTAATTTTTGTTACAGGACCGACGAAGGAGGATGCTGCTGCTACTCTGCTTTTTAGTACATGATCGTGTCAGTCGTTGCCAATTATGTTCAGTGACCAGTGCTATGCCTTGATCATTGAAACAGGCTGGCAACAACTAACACAACCATACACTAATGCTGATCAGAGGAATTTAACACAATATTCATGACTCAGCGCGGGGTTGAACTCAATACCCTCCGCTTCATAGTCTCGTGTTCTACTACTTTAGCCAATAGCACCTCAAATCCTAATGTCATTATCTTGGCAAATTCATGCAAAATGAAATATGCAAGTGTACGGACTTAATCAAATATAGACGATTCGGGCCAACATTCATGTCGACCCAATCGCTTAACTCATCTTGCGAGAGGAAATTGCAGATTTGAAATTCTTAGTACTTAAATTTTTAATTCATACAAATTATTTCATACTTATTACCTGCTTATTTGACATATTTCTACATGAAATTTGTACAATTTATCAATAAAGAAGGTTGAAAGCTAGAAATATTTTTTATGAATTAGGCCTTCCAACAAGATTATACAACAAACAGATTATTAAATAATACTGAGTATTTTAAATTGGTTTTGATAAAATAGAAATAAATTCTGCTGATAATATATTAACATTTACCTGGATTGTTGCAAGTTAAGTACCTGAAAAAAAGAAAAACCAAATGTTTTATAAATTATGTCAAATAAATATATTTCGTTAATAAAAAAATTATATAAATAAGTTTTTTTCCCCTACTTTAGCATTTTCATCACTTTTCCTTTTGATTTTAAATCATGTTGATGATTGCAAAATTACACAAAAATATATATTCACTAATTTATGTAAAAATCAAAATTATATAAATTGTAACTCGTTGTTAACTTTTTCAAAAGAAAATCATTCCCATGATTAAAAGAAAAAAAAACAGAAGATCAATTAAATTTTGTTCATTCAACTGGTTGAAGAAGTATTTTCTAACTTCTAGTCAGCTCAATGATTAAACAAAAACTTCAAAATTATTTCGTAATACCCTGAGCAAACTTAATCAATACAACAAAGACTTAGTAAAGAAAACAGAGGTAAAAAAAATTCGCAATTTAAGTTTGGTATTGATTAAAATGAAACCATCTTAACCTGTATATTTTGCCCAATGAAAATTATAAACTTTAAATCAACAACAATAAAGCAGAAGCTGCTTTAATAGAAGTCAATCTAATAATCATTTCGAACAACTAGAAAAATGAGTTAAAAAAACCAAACTTCAGTTGGAAGTAGAAGAAAAATCACTTGCAGCCCTATAACAATCACCCATGGCCTACATCGTGTAGATCCTCTTAAAGTTAAGCAAACTTCCACCAACATGAAACACAAAAACGACAATCAGCTAAAAACAATAAAAAAACTGCCAGCTCAAGATGATTAACTACAAACAAACATGACAGCTCAATTTCAAACTTTAATATTGCGATTGCAATATTAAAGTTTTTTTAAATAATTTTTAGCTTGGAAATAAAATTAAAAAATAAAACGAGATTGCGCAATGTTTATAGGTAGTTTTTGCAGCTTATGACTGTGGCTATGATAACAAGGCAAATAACAGCAAAAAAATTAAAAAAATATGACGACAACAATCTTATAATCGCCCTAAATCCATCAATAATATCGGCCATCACGACAAGTTATTTTTGAAAAATTTTTCGCTTGTATTCATTTTTCGCTTCACTACAAATTGTGCATGTTTCTGTGCGATTAAGTCATGTTTGCTTAAATCTTCATTAATGAAAACCCTGAACAAAACTAGTAAAACGTACCCAATTTGTTTGATTTTCTGGCTGCAGCAAGAATGGCCATTCCAGCAGCGTGCTGCAGAAAATCATGCTAACTAGTTAAGGCCCTTAAAACATAATTTACTTGTTAGATTTTTTCTTTCAAAATTATTGTACATGTCAAATTGTCAGTTAATAATTTTTTATCTATGCCGGAATATATTAATGAAAAACTTATTTTGCCGTATAAATTGTCACTGGATTTCTGTAACGGCATGATTAAACAAGAAAAATAAATAAATTGACAAGTGAGAGGTTTGAATAATTTTGGTCACAGAGTTCAAGACATTTTTTATATATTCATAATTAAATGGCTGTCAAATATTTAATAATTGGGGGAAAAAAAGCTTTTGAAGGCGTTACATGTAGTGAAGTTAATCGAAAGTCTCGTTTAAAGGCCACTAATTAAGGTGCCTTTATACTAGTTGCCCTCAGTAGCACAGCTGAATATTAATTTTTTTCTTTGTCCTATTTTATTGTGTCAAATTTTATTTATGTTTTTTATTTATTGCTTACAATTGCAACGAACGATAATCAATTGTGCTACAGAGTTGCCAAAGTTTTTTTCTTTCTTAATGTTCAGGTATGATTTAAATAAATCAGCTAAACAAAATTGAAAAAAAAAACACTTGATTACAGGACAATTAATGCTGGCTACACATAGTTTTTATTGTAATTTTGTGCTGTCATTTAGAAATTTGCAAGACACACAATGAAATAACGCAAATGGCAAACGTTTGTGTTAGCACACAAGTCTTTTTGGAACGGCTAAGATTTGATATTAAAAGACAATTTTCCAAAAAAACAGACAAAACAAGTAAAAATGTTATATTCGACCGGGTCGAATCTTAAATACCCTCCAAATATTTAGTAAGTAAATTTAAAATATTTAACTTGGTGGGAGAGAGTTGCTTTAAGACATCTCTGTACCCAATTTTAAATCTCAATTTTTTTTTAAGAGTAGGACCAGCACTGAGGGGATGACCCCTATATATGCAATGCATTGCGCCGGAACTGAAAATGAGGGGATAGTATTGAGGGGACAGATTAGGAAAGATGAGAAGATAGACAGTTGTTTTTTTGTAGCTATTTCAACCTTTTACTTCGCCGGCTAATTTTTTGCTACAGGGCCGACGAAGGTGGGTGCTGTTACTCTGCTTTTAGTCCACGGAGTCATTCCGAAAAGGGCAGTGGGGGAGACGTTTTACTACTATGATGTTCTCTGATGATTAGAGAACATCTTATAGGCTTAAGGAATAAAAATTATTCAATATTTACCCTATTTTTGCAAATAATATCGTACGTCAACGACCACTAAAGGGGCCTGGACCAAAAATGGACTATATCATGTTTTCCACAGACGAATGTGTGGGCATTGCTAGATCGTCTTAGACTTCATCACTGATCAAGAATATTTATATATACTTTCTGGGGTCTAATTCTTTTTGGAAGGTATTAAAACTGTATTTTGGCGGAGTCGCTCTGGCAAGGGCTGTGGAGGAGACATTTCACCTTTGCTATAAAACTCTAAAAACAAATACTTGGGATAATGAAATGTAAAATTTATTTAGAATTTTTTTTTTGATAAGGTCATTTGGGGCGGGTAGGGCAGAGGAGTACCAGGTTACGTCTTAGTTTCGCCATTAAAGCTTACAAATTTTATTTTTAAAGAATGTGGGCTTAAGTAAAACAATTTGTTAAATTTTGAAACTATTTTTGCATATAATAACGCCCGCTAAAGTTGCGTGGTCCAAAAATTAATTTTATTTTTATTTTATGGCTCCAAGTTTAACGCGTTGGACCTTCTCTGACATAAAAATATATCATTTGCTTAACAAAATTGCAGAGAAACTTTAAAAATTATGTTGTTTTTTAAAGGTTGGTTTGGTTTTTCTTAGGGGAACCTTTTTCCCTATGGCCCAGTCCATTTACGAACTTGACCTGTGCTATCCTTCGAAATATATTTGTACTAAATTTAAATATAATATATTGTAACTAAATAAAGATAAATACTCCAATACAGAAAAGAACGTCAATATCAATGGTATTAGCCAACTTATATAGCAGAGCAGAGCAGCTGTTTTCGAAAGTCGCTACACTTTCATACTCAGTACTAATTTTCTCTTCCCATCACTTATTAGGTGGTTCCGTTGAATGTGATAACAGTTTTTATTTATACAAATTTTATTATAAAATAGTATTAGAGAACCTACGAGAATTGCTAGAAAAGTGTTGGACTAAGTGTATTGAAGTTTCAGGAGATTATATTGAAAAATAAATATATTTTTGAAAAACTAACTATTCTCTTTCATTGATAGGCTAACAAGTTTCCGAACCGCCCTCGTATGCCTGCCTGTGTTGCCGTTTGATTGTTTTCTTCATGTCTTATTTTTTTAATTTTTGTTCCATTTTTATCTAAGAAAAACTATTATAGTTTGAATTATTTTATACTTAAGCACATGTAAACGTTTACCCTCATATTCATAAAAAAAAATAAAACGTATTTAAAATCTGTTTTAAGAAAATTTTGTACGAACAAATTTCATTACAAACATTTCAAACTCTTTTTAAATTTTATGAATACCGGGGTTATTATTTATTATAAGCTCAAGCCATTCGCATTTTTTGTTTTAACATATTTTGTTTGAAATTATGTTTTCAAATTCAACTTAAATTTTTACAAAAAGGATTGTGAAATGAGCAAATGATGTAATTCCTTGTCTATCGGTAATATACGACTCTTGTGGAAACATCCGCTGGCCTAGTAGTCTCCAGCTGCCAAGCGTATAGGCAAACATTTACTCTTATAAATAGAATTTATGTCGGTACAAATAATTATATTCTATGAAAATTCTTAGAAGAATGTTTTGTATTTTTTGCATGGATCATAACAAGACGTTATAGTCTTATGTATGAATTCTCATATGACAAAAAGATTCATGGGTTTTTAATAAACCTTGTGATCCCTTTTTAAATTTTAACTACTATGGAACTTTATAAATATGTAAGATTGTAAAGCTTATTATGCCACTTTTCTAAAACTATTGTACTTATATGAAAATACATTTTTCGGCTTTGCAATTACTTTTGAGGAATATCTCTTTATATATATTTCTGGTGAAGTTTTTGAAAGTAACACTATCAGGCAGCATTTGCCAATCTAGAGCCGATTCTTGTAAAATTTCGTAAGATCATAATCACTTGGAATTTTACACGATATCTTATATCGAATCGGAGCTGTGCTAAACTGGGGGACATAAAAAATACCACTTTACAGCGATTAATTTTTCAGTTGTTGTTTCGAAGACACACCAAAATTTATTTAATTGTTATATTTACCTCGTACTAAAATGACTTTTAATTTTTGCTCAATGTGTAATTAATACCTTTATTGATCAGATTACAGGTGAAAGGATTTTTATTTTATCTCTAAAAAAAAATCATACAAAAAGAGCTGATGTCAGGCGCATGCCCGCATTAATATAAAGAATATGCACATAAAAGAAAAAAATGCAACGTCACAGGTCAACAATGCACGCCACAAGACAGAGGCAACAAAACAAATAAATGTCACATGCACAACACCTTTTAGTACATATTTAACAGGACAACACGAACAATGAAAACAATTAAAAACTCAAAAATATCAAATATCATTTAGGGATTCTTTAACGGTGATGGACACATGTGTCATGTGCAACAAAAGGTGCAAAACACCCCCATAAGTCGAAACGATGAATGTTTTGAGAAAAAAAAATCTTGCTTGGCGCACTATTAATTTCTTTGCCCTACAAGAAAGTGAACAATAATAGCACACAACAAACAATCAGTTGTCAATTAAAACCACCACAAGAAATATTTTGGAAAATATAAATAATATGTGAAATTTATTTCTGTATTCACAGTGATTTTTCGAAGAACATTTAAAGATTCAAAAAGGATGCTGGTGGTCGGCCGGTGTACAACAAATTTAACTACGGACAGCTGGAAAAATGAAAGGGTACGAGTATTTTAAAAACACTTACTCTGTCATAAAGCATAAGAATATTTGGTATGTTGTTGTGCGCCTTAATTCAAGTGATGCATTCAGGCATAAAGTAAAGAAGTAAATACTTTTGAAAATCACTTTATTACATGAAAGCAGCAGCAGCACCAGCCATTTGTGATTGTGCCACATATTAATATAATCTGTTTTAATGCCAACACAACAACAACCTTAAATAATGACTATGGCACAGCCACAGACACTGTCACAAAGAAACAGAATATTTTGCTTGATTTTGTTGCTCGCTGTGGTGTTTTCCATTTGTCCCCAGAATACGGTAGTTGCTGCACAGTGTCATAATTAAAATGCTCCATTAGCTAAGTAATGTATCACATTTGATTTCGTATATGACATCGGTGACAAACTTAAATAAAAGCCACCGGAGTTTTTGACTGAATGAATTTGCCACAGAAACTTTACAGAAAAAGAATGAGCAGAAGCATACAAGATCAGAGTAGAGTTGCCAGCAGAACCATTTTGATTTATTGAAGAAATATACGAGGCATCTGTTTGTTACTTCATTAACTGTATTTGTTATCACGGCTACTGAGAATTTTATCTTCTCTTGGGAAAGCTAAAACTAAGATTTAAGACAGGTGGGTACTCTGTAATCGAAATATCCATTTTTTTAGGACCACCGTATCGTTAAGGTAGTCCCTTAATATTTTCCAGTCAATGTTTGGTGAAGTATAAAATATTTGGATATTTGTTAGGCAGGCAGTGATAAAAAAGTGCTCTGTTGTATCGTTTTCTTCCCTTAAGTCCGGCCGGCATTCATTGCTGTCTAAGGGTCTATTTCGGTTCGCATGCTTTATTAGGCTAGAGTGCTCCGCCGATCAGCTTTTCTAGTTCTGGACTGGTTTGTTTCATTAGGCACTTTAATTTATATTCTTTTAAGTTATACCCAGAATAATTGTATTAGTCACAGTATCACTGTTTCATCGTGTCCTTCTTGTAGCGCAATCTAGAACGGCCTTGCATTTATATGAATGACTATCTGCAACGTTCTGTTCGTTATACCATCTACCCTCTCATTACCAATTAGGCCATAGAGGGCCAGAATCCAAATAAGGCAAAAACTTGTATTAAATACTTTGAAATTCTAATCAAAAATATTACAAGAAACGCGACATATTTAAGTATTTAATGTTGTTTTTTTTTTCTAAAAAAGAATTCTACAATTTTTGCACTTTTCAATGGAAAATGGTAACATTATGGCATTTGAAAATAGAGAATTTATTGGAAATTGATCTACAATCTCTTATGAAGATGTGTTTTATTTTAAAATTGCTCTTAGTTGTGGTTTTTTTTAGAATAAAAAGTGACAAAATGTTACATATTTTCCAGAAAAGAAAGCGCCATAAGTGTGGTGAAATTTGTCAAGCAATTAATAACCGGAAACGAAACAGCAGATTGGAATGTGGTACATATAACACGATTAATGCTGTAGTCTTACGGCCCTTTTCATAATGTACGATTAAAAATTAACGTGGACTTTAACGTCAAGTTTGCCATACAAAATTTGTCGTTAAAGTAAACGTTAAGTCTTAATCATACATTGTAAAAATGGCTGTTAATTTTACAAATCTGAAATGTGGTGGAAAACGAAAACATGTAAACGTATAGGCAGGCTCGTAATGTGCCATAAGCAGCACTATAGATAAAAGTAAGCCAAAGCTAATTATTACAGGAGATAGAATTTTCAGGTGTCATCTGGTTAAGGTGTACCGGGTAATAAATACTTATAGACTATGAAAGGAAAACCTGCCCTGCGGCTCATATTAAAAGTGAAGGCTATAGGAAAAGTCAGTTAAATTCAGATCCCAAACATTACTAAGAGCTGCTTGTTAAGAACAGAAGTCGATAATCACTCCACTGTAGGAATCACTAATCACTAAAGTCTAGGAGTGTATGCCATATAAAGAAATTACTAATTTTCTTACAAACGATATTTTAATTTTATGAAAGTGGCTTTAGTGAGGACCACCGGGTGTCGCTAGCACAAAATAAAATTAAATCGGAAGTAGCTTTTATGAACGAGTTGTTAACTAGAGATTTTTTGAATTCGAAAAAATTTACCATTACAAGAATTATTTTATAAACTATTATTTATTCATCGTTTTCTGTAATTTGTTGTTGTCACTTTCTATGTTTTGCTATAAAGGAAGCATCAACAGTGGCAATCCTGTTTTCAATATTTAAATAAAAGTATGCAGTTTTTGTTTTTTGTTTTTCTTCATTAACCAATTGAGCAATGACCTTAATCCAATCACAACTGCAGCAACCGGCCATAGCAACAAGTCGTATGTGCACATATTTACACTTTGCAAATGTTTGCATTTTATTCCTACACGGAAAGTAGCATCCCGGTGGATTTAAATATAAGTCGCATAAAATATGCCAAGACACTAATGAGTCTGAGTACACTAAACACGCACGCCTTAAACAAAGCAATTGTTTTTGGAATCACTCCGGCACTAACACACAAATACCTGTTGCTGAAGATTCTGTTTGATTTTCTCCGTCAACGGGCAGGCGCCAAATGCATGGTGGTTGATGTTAAGGTCCGTAAATTGTATTCCAGAAGAATTTCTCGCATTATATTCTGCATGCTCTAAAGCACATATTCATACGTGTGTGTGTGTGTGTTTGAGTGTGTGCGTGTATAAGGCAAAACAACTCCTTGTGGTGAAACTGTGGCAGAGTTTGGCATGATGCACAGCACACAGTTGAATGCGCATGAATATGAATTAATCATCGATTGTCTGATATGTCCCCAATTCTTAACATCCTTAATATTTTTGCCATCTTCATTGAAAGAGAGCAGCAAGAAAAAACAATAAAAGAGATTTAAAAAAAATCTAGCATATAATTTTTAAAATTCATCTTTAGAGATATAAGACACACACCCAAACACATTCGTGGTCACACAAGCAAAAGATTGTTATATCTTCAGCTGCAATGTGCAACATACTTCAGCTTCAACGACGCATCATCGTGATCGGACGGGCTGCATGTTTGTGCACTTATACGCACACATTTTATGCGCGTGCCAAACTTGAACATTCGTTCACTCACTCATGTAAGTGTGTGTGTATCTGTGTGTGTGTGTGTGTGTGTGTATGTTCGATGGGAGTAAGTACAACTGTTGCTGTGAACTGATGCTGCTGCTGATGATGATGCATTCAAGCAGACATTTTTGCATTTTGTTCACTTTTCCTCTTCATCATCGTCATGATTTTCTTCTTGCCATGACCATTTTAGGTCTTATCTTTTTTGGTTTCTATGTGCACATTTATTTTAAAATATTGCTCTTTAAAGGAGTTCATTTAATTTTAAGCTATTGATGGCTCACATCACGAGCTATAATTCGTCCTGCAACTGACTGACTTAAATAATTATGGGAATCGTATTTATTTTTGGAGCAGCAATTGGCAACTTAATTTTTTATATATTACATTAATTAGCAATCAATGCATTACTTTAAGACTCTGCTGGCAGATTTAACAATATGTTTATTGCCTTAAAACGAAAAAATATGTTATATCTTTTGCATTGAGTTGCAAACAATTAATCAAATTCAGTATTTCTGTTCATTTGTCTGTTTAGTTCGTTTGCTTATTTCTTGTTATTTCTTTAAATCGTCTGTTAAATTGGTGTTGGAGTTGATGTTCTTCTCCTTGTATGTCTCCTTGCCCGACAGCTTGTTCCACACCATGCCATTAGATGCTTTTGGTGTCGGCTGTGTCCAAGCTGGCTGCCACTTGCAGGCGTAATTAGTTGAAAATTGTCTTAAGTGTTCTGCATATAAAAATGCTTAAAAATAATAATGTTTTTGTAAGTGTTGTGGTGATTTGATTAGTTGATATGGTTTCGGTATTTTATACTTTTTTTTCTGTGTTTATTTAATTTTTGTTCTTATTTTTATATTTAGTGGGTTGGGTCCGTTCGTCTGTTTTATTTCTTGTTTTTTTTGTCCATTTGGCCAGAGAAAAAGTGTGTTTTTAGTTCACCAAGTTATTAAGTCATTAATTATGCAAAGTGGTACAAATATTGGCTGGAGTAAAAAAACGACAGGTGATTAAAAATGCATATAAAAGAATTAAAAAGTCCTCATTAGATTTTAATGGATAGTTTTAGTTGCTTTAGATGCATGTGCCAAGACGTCTAACTAGATGGAATTTTGAAATAATTGTCACTCCTTGAATGGCAAATTTATCACACATTTGGAGTGAAACATCTATTAACTCGATTGAAAAGAATGAAAAAAAAGAAACCAAATAGTTGTTGACTATAAGGTTGGCCGTTTACATGGAGGACTTGTTAAATTAATGTTGCCAGTGACACAAAAAACAAAAATTGAAGGTGTGATTAAGGAGTTTTTTAATCTTTGCATTTTAACAATTTGTGGTCAAGGCATGTGCTTTGAGGTGCTAAAACTCGGTTGAAATTTAGCTTATGATTTCTGTGTGCTTTGGGAAAATGTGAAAGCATTTAATTTAATGGATATTTTAACCGTTTTTGGGGGGGTGGGCAATATATGCCGTTTCATTTCAAATATTTTAAAAACTTTCAGAGAATATCAAGAAACACTTCGAAGCATTTCTATGCATTTCTGTGTAATTGGAACAGTAATACAAATATGTGTGCCTCACTTTCTTTGATGGTATAATATATTATTATTTCTCACGGGTTTAAAAACTTTCCTGTCGGTATGTTTTTCTCTCCTTGTTACTTTCTTTGAAGGTTTTTAAAGAGCTTTTGTGTGGCTTATCAGGGTATTAGCCTATGCCCAGCATTGAACCAGAACTAGGATGATTTTTTTTCTTGGACCAGCACTCAAGGGATGAACCCTACATATGCGATGCATTTTGCCAGAACTAGGAAAGTTGGTTATGGCAAGGAGGATAGAGTGAGTAGTGTTTGTGGACGTTCGATTTGAACCTCCCCAAGTTAAAATTGACAGGAAAGACCTCTGCTGAAACTTTTTCCACATACGAAGCGTTCGACCAAAGAACGAATTCCCTCTGTAATGCGTGATGCGGTTCACTGGCAAGTCAACCACAAAAGGACGCGCTCTATGCGGGTAACTCGCAAGAATAAACGGTTTTCGGGCACAAGCTCCCTTATTTCACCGGAACACATTCCGTTGTAGTATCGGTAGAACAGTGAATCACGCCCCACGTTGCGTCCATTCTCCAATGAGTCCATAGATTTGGCTACCCTACTGTCACCGATGAGCTTCTTCGCTCCCTCTTGTACACGGTCGAGCAACTTCAAAATAGACTTTGAAGCACCGGCCCATACATGAAGAGTTGTATTCCATTTTAGGACGGATGTAGGTGAGGAGATTAGTTGGAGTGAAGTATGTCTTACACCGTCTTAAAAAGCCGCGGCACTTGAATGCTTCTTTTGAAATATGAAAGATGTGATCAGTCCATCGAACTGAATTTCCATATCAAGAACATCAAAAGTTTCTGATTCTCCAATACATATACCATCCATAAGCACGGATAGCGCAGAACCGTCTAACAGCCGCCTATGCATAACCACGCAGCACTGCGTCTTATGAGGGTTAAAGTTAACCCTGTTCGCAAGGCCCCATTAGGAGATTGACACGAGATCACTAGTGAGCGACTCGTTCATTCTTTGTCTTCTCTGCTTATGAGAAGGAGCTTGGAAGGAGTTCTAAAGTCAGCAGAATGAAAAACTGTATCCTCTCTCATTTTATATATCCCTGGAAGTTTAAAAAAGATGTGACATGGTTTTTTCTAACATAAAATTCAAAGCATTTGTTTCCCTGAATATCTACTTTTACTTATGAAAAGAGAAGAAGCTGTCCTCATTTGTAGCATAAGCAGTTGAAATTAAGAATTGAAAAATTGCGAAAGGTTTTCAGTGTTGAGCATGAGATGCTTGATGGTTAAATTATTGATGTGGCTTGATGGTTAAAGTACTGGAGCGTCGTATATACAATCATACTATGTGAGCTATAAGTATGAAAGAACCAGTGGTTCTTGGCCCGAAAGTGTAGCGTGATGTTCGTTACTTTACCGAAATTGCAAAGGGAAGTGTTTTAAAGAAATCAGTAAACTCATTATCGAAATCTAATATTTTCTGCCCACGACACACTTTCCATCAAGAACACAACCATCCCATTTCTCATGGATAGCTCTTTGAAAATTCATTCCTTGACAGAACAATTTATGAATAATCTACGAGTATCCACGCAAACATTACAAAAGTGAACATTATTTTCAAGTAATACAAATTCTGATGTAGTTTCTCAGTGTATTTTATTTATGGTCATTACATTTTTGAATACACTAAAGCACACAAGATTCAAATTGAGTTATTCTTATAATCTTTAAATACCTATAAAACTTTAGTGAAATAATAATAATAAAGCATTTAGATATTAATCGCTTTAATTCATTTCAATATTAACATTAATTTCACATTAATCCAGTTTTTATGGAAAAATGTTCCGTGTAAATTTCTCACAAGGAAATAAATTCTTTTAAAGTTTTCATGACTTCTAAAGGAATTATTTGATCTTATAATTTTATAGCTTTGATTTTAACACATTTGTTTGAGTTGCTGCCATATAAAAAATGTCATGTTAAGTTGACGCCGTAACCTCTGTTGCACATATGTAGTTGCACACATACACGCATACACATGTTTATTTAATGATCGTATTATTTTATTTATTTTAATTTTTATTTTTTTTCTTATTTTTTTTCCTGAATGAGTATTTATTGCGTATGTAAACATAATTTCTGTCCAGGAGCTAAAATTTATTACATGTCGCCCACCAAATTTATTGCCTGAATGGAGAAATTAACAATAAATATCTTAGCATGCGTCAGAATGAAAATAAATAAATATTTTATTTAATGTCACATAAAAATCCTAATAATTATTAGAGAAAACATGCAACTAATGATTGAATCATTGCAAAGCGATTTGATGAATGGCTGTCGCATAAGGAACGTGTTGATATAATCCAATATACTTGTTATCGAATTTTAGTTAATATCCAAATACAACGAGAATAAAATTTTTTATAATTTTAAGACCAACAAAATTAACACTTTTTTCTTGGAAATTTGTTAAAATGTTATTTAGATTTTTTTTTAAAGTAAATTTATACTAATGCACTGTAACGTAGAACACTCCTTTTTTTAAACCTTCAGTTTAAAAGATAGCGGAGACTAACGCTTAAATCATTGTCCTTGAATCTTAAATGGCACGAGATATTAAGGCCGACTTTTAGATAAGGTTAGGTGAGATTAAGACGGTCTGCTCATAAGCTCGAGGGATCAATAGGAGGTCATAAAGTCCCTCGTGGGGCCCGCACATTCCTACCAACTGGTGTACCAGTTCCTGAGAGCCAACCACTGCTGCATCTCTCAGACAGTCCATGAAACGACAGCCTACATGTCTAAATCAACGCTTTTGCAGGGCCGGGCAGTCACAGAGAGGATGTTGTATTGTTTTAAGTTTTTTCGAAACAGTTCATAAGACGAGCAGCGTAGGTAAAGCCTAGATGATTCAAATCACTCCAGGATTGCTATCGACCTCTTTCCAGGTGTCAGGAGCTAATAAAAAGGGGTATAGATTGCATCTGAGTGTCGCCTTTCTCGGGGAGCACTCCTCAATTAATGGAATATATCTATGGCAATAAGTAATAAGAGCTTAATTCTACTTAGGAAACCATTTTTTATCACTATTTAATTCTTTAAATATTATTGCATTCAACTGAAGTTGGCAGTGGTTACAACGATACGTAAACCTGGAATGGGTCACAAAATAAATAAATTTGATAATTCTATAAATGTCTTTGCAGTAGCATAAAAACTTCAGAAAAAGATGATTTTCTTAAGTAGACTTACCCTCTTATTACTTATTGTCATAGATATACATATATTCCTTCGTGAGTGTCTTTCATCTAAGTTCGAAGCTGCTCTTGCGCATTCATCATTTCGTTTACCTGCATGCCTTCATGTCCTGGAACCTCAATTACCCCCACATAGTGGCTTTTAAAACTAGCCAGAAAATGACTCGATTTCATTATATTTGAATACAGGGGCCTAAGTGCTGTCGAACTATAGTTCTATACAACAAGGAATATCGAAAGGTCGCTACCCTCTGAAAATACCCCCGAGCCAAAAACGGTGTTCATTTTTAAGCCGTTTCTAGACTTTTAGTTTAATCGGTTCTGATTTTTGCCGATTTCCTCTTCTTATACTTGTTGTCTTTAAATTTTAAGTTGCAGATTGAATAAAAAGTACCCGTGAGGGAATTGAGCAAAGGATCAATAGAGGGGAATGTGTTTTATTTTGCTAAATTTCAATAAAAATTGGAATCGGCCACATAATTTCTGTGAAATCAATATTAATAGTTTTGGAATAATTGCTAATTATCAGCAAATTGTCACTAATATAATTCGCAAAAAAAGTATCCACCTAATTTTTTTTTTAAACTAATTAGGTCTACTAGCTTTAATTAAGATTTTACAACCAAATTCATAAAAAATATGTTGGTTTCATAAATTGCTTATTTAAACAAATTTGTATGAAATTTGTCAATTAAGAAGATTATAAGCGCAACATATTTTTTATGAATTAAAACTATGATTTTGTAATTCGAAATTTTATATTCAGAATGGCATGGAAAAAGGAAAAAATTGGCTTAATATTTTGAAAAAAATTTTGTATAAATGAAATTTATTTGTTGGTGGTTAAACAATGTCTATATGCACTTCATTGGTGCTTTACCAAATCATCAGTAGACTTTAACCACAGTTTTGAAAAGTTAAAAACCTCTTATCATATGCACGTACTTCTGAAAACCATCTGAGAATTCACAATTTGTAAATTACAAACAATTTTCAAAAATCACAACAGAATAAGCAAATTGTGAATTCTCAGATGGTTTTCAGAAGTACGTGCATATGATAAGAGATTTTTAACTTTTCAAAACTGTGGTTAAAGTCTACTGATGATTTGGTAAAGCACCAATGAAATGCATATAGACATTGCTTAACCACCAACAAATAAATTTCATTTAAAATTTCTTAAAAAAATGTTGGAAATGTTATATTTGAACCGATGTTCTCATACGTAAAATATATCACTCATTTGCTGCAACCTCATCATATACGATATCCTTCTTAGTATATTTCAAAACTTTTCTAAATATCTGATATCTTTCCAACAAACAAATGACTTGTTAGAAAATTATTTTTCACTTTTATCTTTCTGTTAAATGAATTTCTTGTTAATGCTTAAAAGAAAGAAAGAAGATTTTTCTAACATATTTATATATAAATTTTCGTTATAAATTCTCTGTACCATCATATCTATGTATTTATCTATTTATATATGTATGTACGGTATGTATGTTTGCAAGTATGTGTGCATGCTATTTCTGACTTTTCCACTATTCGCTTTTATAAGAGGTGTTTGGTGGTGCTGAGAGCCAATCAGACAGCCATTCAGTCAAATATTTATCTACTTCAGCTGGTGTTTTTATGACCATTTAATGTCTTGCATTTAACACAAAATCCCACATTAATATTTTCATATGTTTTGCTGATTTGTCTCAATATAATTGCTTTTTAATGTCTTATCTTTTCCAAATGTCAACGCATTAATGGAAACGCTTAATGCTGGGGATTTTCATTAATTGTTTTTAATGATGTATATTTAAGTTGACTTTTTCTTGGATTTTGCTCTGCAACTTTTGAATGTTGACAAATATTATTTGTCTTAATCTTTGAAATATCTTTTCTTTATATGTACTCGTATATCCATTTTTATGAACAGTATTAAAGAATTGTAGGTTTGAATTACTTTTATCTTAATTTTATATAAATGTGGTTAATTAAGTTGTCTTGAAAGTTATAAATATTTCAATGTACTTGATATCAGTTATTTATTACAGTAGCAGCAAAAGTTTTGCAATGGTATTTTTGGCTTTAATAAATTTATACTGAAAAAGATACACATATACAGATTTAAAAAATGTTAAATATAAAAGTTACTAATTTCATCACAATATATTTGCCAACAAATTTATTTTAATGCATGCTGTAGTAAAATATTTGAGCGAATGATGATGAACCGTGTTCGGAATACTGCACGCTACAGGTTACTTGCTAAAATTTTGTGATTTACAGAAGTCTATTGCTATTATTTCTTTATGTCTGCTGCTCATGCTCATTTGAACAGTTTGAGTTCAGAAGTGTGTCCAAGATTTATGTCAGTACTTGGCTTTTGCACAACTTTTAACTGTAGCTTTTATACTGCGTGAGCTTAAGCGTTCATCATTTACGACAAATTAAAGAGGTTGTAATATAGCCCCACATACTAACAAGTAGGAATGGCAAGTTAAATGTCCGTAAGGCACTGGTCTCCCCCACTCTACTCAAACCCAGTTCTCTGACAAGATTTACCGAATATATAGCCTTAACAAAGCATTAGCCAATTCAAGGAATTTCTGACCGTGACAAGTACCCTACATATTGATAGTCAGTAAATCGTGCCTCTGAGCTGCAGGTTTGTTTCATGTTAAACCAGAATACGAATCTTTATTAAATAATTTGCTGTTTAAGGGTGGTGCTCGAATTGTGCTATAACTGCCAACGAGAACTGAGATATTAAATGAGTTATTATACTGAGAATTTCGTCGTAGCTGTATCCGTTTTAGCAGTATTTACTGCGCATAGTCAGACCGGTTGTGGCTGAACTGCAACAAAACTTCCGAAACAAATTAATATCGAGAAACTCCACCAGCCCACAGTGCACCAGTTTATATCAAACAAGAGGATTACAAGGCAAAACCAACGAATTTGACTGAATTGAAGTAGTCCATTAAAACAAGATTGAAAGGACCCTGACTTCAAGACTTCAAGGAGTTCTTTTCATCATCTTCAAAAGCAATTAGTAACATGAAATATATTAAAATTTTCTATACAATACAAAAAAAAAACATTATATTAAAAAAAATTATTTATAGAATAGATTGGAGTTGAAAATCAAAATGTTTAAGTAAAAATAAAAATTTATAAAATATACTAAATTTTAGTTTAATTGTTTTGTTTTTCCCAAGATAATAAATTTAAAAATTCAAATTGATCATTTTTAAGGGGCTTATGTGCATTTCACTGGGGGTAATGCAGGGAACCTTTTACTTAAACTAGACATATTTTTTTTTTAATCTTGGACTAGCACCCAGGGGATAACCCCTACATATGCAATGCATTGCGCCGTAACTGGAAACGAGGGGATAGTATTAAGGGGGCAGATAAAGAAAGATGAGCTATTTCAACATTTTTATTTCGCCGGTTAATTTTTTGCTACAGGGCCGGCGAAGGAGGGTGTTGTTATTCTGCTTTTAGTACATGACAGTGTCAGTCGCTGTCAATTATGTTCAGTGACCAGTGCTGTGCCTTCATCATTGAAACAGGCTGGCAACAACTAACACAACCATGCACTAAAGCTGATCAGGAGAATTCAACAGAATATTTCATAACTCAGCGCGGGGTTGAACTCACGACCCTCCACCTCTACTACTTCAGCCAACAGCACCCACAAAAAATAAAAATATTTTTTATTAAAAACATTAAGAGATATAAAAATTAAAACATGAGCTTTGCATTTTATTTTCACGCTGCACAAAGCAATTAAATTTAGTGTTAAACAACAACCTCTCAAAAATAAATTTAAAATAGTTTTTTAAAAATATTTTCCAAAAATATATTAATCCTATAGAGTGAGACTGAGTGAAGAAATTTTTTTAGTACTTTTGTGCCAGTTTTACAACACGTCCGGTTGTTTTTGTTCCACTGCCATTTTTACCTGTCATAGAACAGTTACACAGAAGACATTTCCGGCATGGGAGTTTCAACTATTTCAATGCGTTCTTTGGTTATTAAACGATCAATATTCGTAAATGACCAACCCTTCACTAAATAAAATACACTTTATATGTCAGATATTTAATAGCTTGCAGGCCTGCCTGACCAGTGGTTTTTAAAGGCCTTATTTAAATGAATTAAGGCTCAATAATCAGATATTATTCAATAGATATACGTTTTTTTTTGGGAAAATGTAATTCATTTTTCTTTGGTATCCCCCATCTTAGTCACAGAATTTAATAAATCTATTTTCGGAAGTATTTTAATTTTGGTCTAGTAAAACAATAAACGGAATAGTTGGGTTTAAGAAAACATGCTTTGCATGCAACATTTCTTTATTTACTTCAATGAGCCGTAACAGTTGCTAACAAGCAATCATACTCGAATACTTCGCTCTTTCATTCTTTTAATTTAGACAGAATCACTATTTATTTGTTTGCTTTACAGCTAAAAGAAAGGCCTCCACTGCAGTAAAAGCGAATAGAAAAAAACCAAATTTTATATTTCTGCCACTTTTCTACAAAATACAGTGTGTAGCGTGAGAACTTGAAATCTATATAAAATTTTACTCTATCAGTCATAATTCATATTCAACTTTACGATAAAATAAATAATGTTTTCCTATTTGCTACTCATAATTTAAGCAACTGTCACGTGTTTGTTTGCTTATCAAACCAGAAAGCTTTTATTAACTGAAGGGTCTTATTGGCTTTGAATAGTGCAGAATCGATTTGATAGAAGACCCCTTTCCGCTAACAATCGACAATTGATTCCTGTTGGCTGCTAATTAAATCCATTTGTTAGACTTTAATGTATGGCGGCAAATATTGTTTTGTATTTTGTCTGGAAATTTATTGTGTATCCTGGCTTTGAGCTGGCACACTTGTGTCATTAAAATAAAAATTGTGTATTTAATTGTTCAGGTAGAACTGGAAGGTAATTTTTATACATTTCGGCAAAAATCGTAAACCATTTGTCATTGTCTGTATGCAATTTCCACAATATTAATATGCATCCAAATGTCGTTGGTTGAAAGGCAAACGGGCGTACCAAACAAAAATAAAATTTTACAGGAGAAACAAAAAATTTTCCAAAATGAAAACCATTAATATTTTACGCCCTTTTGTTTTTTGTTAATATAAGTGAAATTTTTGATCGCAAAAATGTAAAATTTTGTCAAGGCGTGTATTTTTTTCATGACATTCATAATAATCAATTGAAAAGTGAATTTTGCAATTTTTATTAGTTACGCCCTTTTGCATTTCAGCTAACGATATATATTCTGGGTCCTTATGAATAGAGAGATCGAATAAGGGGTGCCCGTTTGTCATCCTGCCTGTGCTTGAAATCGATGCCTCTAGAAAAACTTCTGGTCTTGGATTGCTGTATTGGAATTAGTCCATTACATATATATTGCTACTGAAAACCCAAAATACGGTTCCAGAGCTGGAAAATTTTAATTCATTTTTGGTATATGAAAGTAACTAGCCAAAACTTATTATTTTTGTTTTGTTAATTAACCTATTTTATACTTAAGTTGGTATTAAAAATCAAGCAAAATCAATAAGACTATTCCAGGGTTGGAAAATTGAAACGTTTCTCGGTACATAAAAATAACAAAAAATTTTTTTTCTTTTTCTTTATAAATTAAATAGATTTGATGTTTTTGAAAGAAATTTAGTGCTATTTGAAATCAGAACGGCCAAAAAGAGAGTTCCGGAGCTGGAAAATTTACACTTTTTTGGATTATTGAGGTAAAACTAATTTTTTTCTTTTATACTCAAAATAATCTTATAGTTTAGAAAGAAACAAATTAGTATTGAGAACCATCGAGATTGAAATGATGAGTGAATGTAGTTATATACCCTAGACATATGTCGCTGAAGGGTGTATAAGATTCGCCACAGCGGAATATGGGCCACTTTTACTTGTTTTAGTTGTTTTTATTTATTTCGGGAAGGTGATGGGCAAATTGTTGCTTTCTTAAATAGTACTTTTTGAATTCAAAAGTACTTTATGTTTATAAGAAAATTTTATTGAATAAAAACCAAAACTCTAAGCCATATTTTGCTTTAAGTTATTTAGCCTTAATTTAACATAAAGGACTTCAAAAGGATGTGCTAATTTACAGCTGGAAACGGGCGTAATTGTTTTTTATATTAAAAGCAAAAATTTGTACTAAACGAAAAACTACATTAAATTACTAAGTTGAAAATTATTTAACAGGGTCTAAGTTCGACTTGACAAATCTACAAAAAAGTTCGAAAATATAAGAATAAAATATATTCAAAAGAAAAACTTGGTTTTTGTAAAATTATTAAATAAAATTATTCTGGTTTCTTGACCTCTTTTTAATTATTATTATCTTTAATATTTGTAAGCTTAACGGCTCTTTATTTTTATTTTAAATATATTAATATTCAATCTATCGCCACTCCTTTGTGTGCCTTCTTCAGGAAATTAAAAAAATTAATGAATAAAATAATTAATTCTTTTTCACAATAAAATTTGTGTAAATAGGAACTGTAATCCCATTCAACTAAGCCACCTAATAAGTGGTGACAAACACAATACACATGAGCACTGATGATGAAATTGTTGCGACTTTCGAAAACAGCTGTTCTGCTCTGCTGTGTAAGTTGAATAAAACTGATGTTGACTTTCCATTGTGCCTTGGAATATTTATTATGTCTTTCTGAGATTTAAAAACAAATTTCGAACTGTTAGCCTATGAATCTTAATTCAATTTAATATAAATTTTATTTTTTTATTTTTTTCATTAAGTTTTTTTTTAATAGTATTTGCTTCTGGTTTCTTGACCTCTTTTTAATTATTATTGTATTCTGATATTTTTAAGCTTAAGGTCTCTTTATTTTAGTTTAATTTTTAATTTCAATATTTCGTCACTCCTTTGTGTGACTTCTTCAGGAAATTAGTTATTTTATTTGATATGAAAAAATATTTAGTTTGTGAAACAAAATTATTTGTCAACAATATACAAATTTTTTTGAATCGTTTTGTATTTTGTTGACAAATAATTTTGTTTCACAAACTAAATATTTTTTCATATCAAATAAAATAACTAATTTCCTGAAGAAGTCACACAAAGGAGTGACGAAATATTGAAATTAAAAATTAAACTAAAATAAAGAGACCTTAAGCTTTAAAATATTTATCAGAATACAATATTAATATGTAATATTATTAATCCACATTAAGCATAAAATGTTGTTATTTAATATTTAAGTTGAAGAGTATATATATTCCTAAATTCTTTAAGAAGAAGTATTAAAATTTTAAAACACAGATGTTGAAATTGAGATTAAATAATTTAAATCCTGACACTATAATTAGCAGATATCTGGGATGTTCAATAATTATATTTATAATAGAAGTTTCAACCAAAATCAGCACACAGTTTGCTACTGTTAAATTCATCAGATATGTCGAATTATATTTTTGCATGTGTTTAAAATAACATTATTATTTTTGTTGATATATGAAAAATGGGCATATCCTTAGAGCGATTTTGTCCAAAATGGGCAATGTTAGATCCTAAGTAATAATACATTTTAAACCCCGGTATTCATAAAATTTAAAATGAGTTTGAAATGTATTTTAATCAAATTTTTTCATACAAAATTTTCTTAAAACAGATTTCAAATACGTTTTATTTTTTTATGAATACCGGGGTTACTACACTGACTCAAAATATCAACCCTTTGGTACAATCTAAATTGAAAATATATTCATACAGTGAAAATGTACGTACACATTGTAATCGTTTTGCTACGAACAACTGAATGTCTAGTGCATAAAATATATTTATGTATAAATGATTAACAAGTACCTTTCAAGGGGTTTATTTTTGACGTTGTTTTTATTGTTATTTCAGCGCCGCAATGTTGTTTATGTTTCAATTGAACGTAAAATTGTTGTTCTGCTATTGTGATATTTTTATTTTTCTAATACCGCCACCATATGTTGCACTGTTTGTATTCATTTGGTTTGTTAGCAAATGTTTGACATTTAACACTTTTTTCCACTGCATTCAATTTGGTTGTCATTTGGGTAAATAAGTTACCCAATGAAATAGAAGCTGTAGTGTAATTAATTGATTCATTAATTTTCAAATGTCAATTATGAATTCAATACATTAAAAAGGCAACTATGAAAAAACTAAAAATGGCAAATTACTGCGGCTGGTTAATATCAATTTATAAATTAAAAGGGAATATATTGTATTAAGTACATGCACTTCAGCAGAATTTAGTCATATGTGGCAAACAGTTTTTAAATATGTCCTTTTGTAATTAACAAATAAGAACCTAATATGTATTTTATTACATTAATAATTAAATCTCATATGGTGCTGGGAAAACCTTAAAAAATATAATAAAACTTAATAAACATAAATGTTGTTTGTAACTGTGCTTACGTGACTCATAATGATATTTTTCTATTCAGTGTAAAAACAAATAATAAACAAATAATAATCGAATTTATTCCGTTTTTCCTGCTTACTGTCGATTATTATTTTTTTTTTATTTTTTCATTTCGGAATAACAATTTTTCTTTGGCGCCTTTATGACCATTGATAACTAGATTTTTCAGCGGTATTGTTTTCAAATCAAACGGTTTTATTAGCGTATCGTTTATTAGGCCACTATTTGTATAGTTTTTCCTTTGCCAATAGTAGAGTCTCTTATCTATTAAATTACTTTTGAAAATCAACAATGAGAACTAATTTATTTATTTATGTTAAATATAAACATTTATTAAAAATATTAAAAATAAAATACAAATAGACTCTGAATCTAGATTTAAGGAAAAAAACTAGTTATTTTTCTTAAGGAAAATCTAAGTGTTTATAATACACAACTTTTGCTAAATTGTTATTAGTTTTGTTTTTCACTTAAATAGTTCTAAAATTTAAAGTTGCAATAAATGGCAAACTTTTAAGCAAAAGTTCTAATACCGGTATCATGCTTATTGTTAATTTATTTAAAAATAATTTTTTTTTGCTTTGATTCTATATTTAGTTAATATTTTTAATCGGCATTACTAATATATTGTTAGCACTACAATTTATTTTATGATGGGCCAAGATTTTTCTGCGAAATTGGTTGTTTAGTCGTTTCGGTTGACCAGGAGGTTTAATGCTCCTTCTGTTGCATTAATGCAGCTATTGTATTTAATTGTGGAATTTTGGTTTTATGTGAGACAGAAAGAGTACAGGTCGGCAGAAAAGTTCAGGGTAAAGCCGTTATGTGTGTCAATAGCCTGAAAGAACGTTTGTCCTTAAGATCACATAGAACTTCCTCTGTTGGGCACACTGACCTTAATCTGAGTCCCACAATAGAGCAATGCCAAATTGGTAGTCGCATCGTTTGGTACGATTTAGACTGCATCTTGAAGCATTGGCTTTATAAGGCTGAAGGCAGATGGCTCAATATGAATAAGGCGCAAGATTGCTATTAAAATGTGGTCTCTCGAGTCACAAGGCAATCATGAATCTCCCGTCCTCTCAGGTTTATCAAAGATCGGTCTAAGTGGCTCAGACAGATATCACAATACCACAGTAGAATAAAATAATGCATGAGTGGACACCGTCGTGTTAGTAGTTTGTCAAAAAATAATCACCGAAATTCTATTTAAATGCCTGGGGCCAAATGACCGCATTCTATATCGATCGAAATTTCCATACAATTTAAATACAAATTTCGATCGATATCGAGTGCCGTAATTTGCCCCCTCCTCAAAGTGGGCAGCCATGCAAACCCACCAATCAACAAGATCAAAATTGAGAGTGAGCTCAATACAGTGATTGATTAATTTTATTTATTTTCCATATTTCTCTAACCAATTAAATATCTTATTCAGGAGAAAAATAAAATACTCCTACTATTCTTTTTATATTCACAAATATTAAGTAGAATGAATAATGAAAAAAATTAACGCAACATATTATGATCACTTGAAATAATATGATTGCTATAACCAAACAAAAAAAGTGGCAGTTGAAAATATATATTTTGAAATTTTTATATAAAAAATAAATGAAAACAAGAAACATATTTCTTGTTAATGGTTTTCTGAGCCTCAAAATTTATGGAAAAAATTTTCATTGTATTATTTATTGATGCAGTAGAAGCATGAGCATAAATAACATAAGCCGATCGAAATAGTTTTTGATAATAAAAATTATTTATATGTTTTTTAATGTAAAATAGGAATTTATTTAATGCTTCTCATGGAAATGACTGAGAGAGAGACAAAAAAAAAGACAAACTGACATCCTTCGTATACGTACTAAATAATGGACATTATTGAGTTAACATATAGATATATTTATGTCTATTAATATTTAGATATATTATCAAATTAAACATTTATCAAAAAATTCCTGAAAGACTAAAAGCATCTTATTCCTGTGATGCCGTTGATTAAAGCTGGCGACAACCGCAACCCTATTAGAGTTATTTTATATTTATTTGAAATACTAAAAAAATTTTATTTATAAACTGTCAAATTGGTTCCCATTGTCAAAATATTTCCTGTACAGTAAAACACAGTTGGCTAGAACATAAATGGTTATATTTAATTATTTATGCATTGTTCTTGCCAGTTTTGTAAGAGAAGTCCGCATTTAGCCGCAGGATACTTTTTTTTTATAGTTGCGAATTTTATTTAAATCTCTTTTTCTTAAGTGTGTCAAAATATCGTTTATATTTCATTTTCGTATATTTTGATTGTTCATGATCTTTTTCAATTTGGCATTGTGGCAAAAAAAAAATAAATAAAAATTATAGTACTTTTGACGATTTTTTTTCGTGCTGCTTCAAGAGTTGTATTCCTTTATATTTGTTAAACATTATTGTATACGAGTGCATTAAGAAGTAGTAGAGTAGAGAAATCAAATCAAATAATCCAACCATTTAAAGTTGAGAAGCTGTCATAGCCGGTGGGCCAATAACAAAATAACCAACCAGCCAGACAGTCACACAAAAGTCAGCAAGACAGCCAGCAAAAAAAAAAAGACCAGAGTGGGGGTGTTTATACAAATTTTTCATTTGTTTTCAATTCGTTACTTTTGATTATTTTAATTCTATTATTATTACTATTATTTTGTAATTCACTTCTTTTTTTCTCTGCCATATTTTTCCATGTCTCTGCAGCGTACATACATCTATATAATTGTTATTTATTATTGTTTGCAAATAATATTATTTACTTGATTTTTTACGATTCAGTTGCTTATTTTGTACTTTATAATTTTACACAATTTACCAATTGTTTAAGCTTCCCATAAATTAATAAAATGCTGCTGTATGTCGTTTTTGCCTTTTTTTTTGTTTGCCGAAAAATCTCAAGTTTTAGTTTTTCCTCGCATGAGACTTATTTGAAAATTAACGATTTGTGTTCAGTTGCTTGTTGTGGGTGTAGGCAATAAAATTTTGTAATTTGTCTTGAAGAGGATTTATGGTGTTTTTATTTATTTTAAATAAAGCCAATTGCTTTTGAACTAGTGTCCTAGGAATCATTAGCCTGTGGTAAGTTATTACAGAGCTCTTGTGCGTTGGCAGTATTTATTTCAACTTGGAAGATAAGCTTCTTTAATAAGATCTTTAACAAGATGAAAACATGTTGAAGTATGCATATTTCTTTCGTACCTTAATATATAATTTGCAAGCAACTCTTACAATTGCCGAAAATTCCTTCATTATAATTGTGCTTATTTTTAACAGAAAACTGTTTACTAAAACATAATTTTGATTAAAATTATTTCAATTACCCATTAAACTTCCGAAAAACTTGTATTGAAATAAAAACTTGCAAAAATGTTCACAACTTTGTTCATTAATTAAATATTTATCTCCCAAAAGATGTTAAGCCATAAAAATGTTACACATTTTTCGCGCTTGCAAAATCCATTACACGTGCACTCATTTACACATACTCATCTGACTGTTTACTTGCTCTCATTACTGGCTAAAAAATTAAAGGAAAAAATAAAAAAAAAACTTAAAATAAATAAATTTCTTTAGCATTCCAATAAACAACTTCAACGTCTCCCTTGAACTTCTCTACATGTTTCATACTTTGTTTTGCGTACCAGCACTGATGTCATTTCAAGGAGCCGATAACAAATGTCCTACAAACCCATAACATAACTTAAACATTCACTTTTAATGTCATCTGTTGGCTACACCGTCCCATTCAATTCCACACCATATTCTGTACATGACAAACTGGTATATCGGCCGCGCATCGCACCAATGAAGACGAAGAGTGCGGCAAACGAAATTAAAACAAATTAACTGATGATCAGTGTCAATTGGTATGCAAAAAACACGTAAATTCAAATCATACCAACAATAAAAAAGAGAAAAAAATATATCGAAAACTTTTAAGGAAAAATTCGCAAATTGTAATGGAAATGTTAGTGCTGCCAGATTGTTAAAAAGAACAAAATATATTCTTTAAAACAAACTACTCTTGAATTTTGCACCGTTAAAATGTCTTGGTGTTAAATGTTTACTTGGATCTTGCATATGTGAATCAAATAACATTTTGGATTTTTTTTTTATATATTTTATAGGGTCAATAATTTATTTGTATTCAATTTCTGAGAATTTGTTGTTTAACAAAGAGATTGTTAAATCCTTTTTTATACTGTTATTTTTACCAAAGTTGTTAAAATTAGAGAAAAGTACAACAAAACAAGTAAGAACGTTATATTTAACCGGATCGGATCTTAAATACTCCTGATATAATCAG
The DNA here is from genome assembly GCA_951800035.1 of Linnaemya tessellans. Lineage (NCBI taxonomy): Eukaryota > Metazoa > Arthropoda > Insecta > Diptera > Tachinidae > Linnaemya > Linnaemya tessellans. The sequence continues at coordinate 107,113,622 of OX637533.1, forward strand.
TAAATAAAAACTCTATTTTTATTGTTATTTGAATCTCTTAATAAATTTCTATTGCCTTGTGTCTATGAGGCACATATGTCTTGATACATATCAAGAAAATTAACGTATTGTTTGCAATAGAAATCCATGATATATCAAAAATTTTACCAGCTAGTAAATATATAAGGATGTCTGGTGGTTTTGACCAGGAAAATTGTTTTAGGGCATAGGAAGATCAGAGAATATCTTATCTTTGACGTTAAAGCTTGAAAAATTTAATTTTTAAGAAATGTAGGCTTAAAAATACAATTTGTTAAAATTTTTTATTTATTTTTCATGTAATATGTTACTTTAACGCCCAATAAAGAGGGCGGGTTAAAAAAAATGGATTTTTCTGATTTTCTAGCATAAAATTCCAAAAAAAAATTTCAAAAATGATCTTGTTTTTTATAGGTTGGCTTAGTTCGTTTTAGGGAAACTTTTTCCCTCTCGCCTGATTTAGGCCATTTACAATGTTATCCTTCAAAATTTACCTATAATAAATTTTAAGGGTGTGGCTCTTTTCGTTTGGTCTTTATTGTGATTTCCACACGCGGACGAACGGATATGGCTAAATCGTCTTCGATTTCATCACTGAACAAGAATATATATAAAGGGTGTTTTTTTTTATAGAATGACACAAATTTAAATAGTAATAAAGCAAGGAAATATATTTTTAATATCAATGAAACGGGCTTCATTGGAAAGAACATTTTATGAAATTAATATTTATATGGATATGATTTCTTGCCATGTGGGCGCTACGGCTGGCGCAATCTGGAACACCGATTTTCAACAACTAAATAAATCTTCCATACTGTGGAAGGACACAACTCCAGATGCTGAGAACGATCAATTTCAATGCTTTCCTATACTATCACGGGATGCCCATTAGCAGTAACAGTGAATGTGGTCCGCAACTGATCTATTGTTCTTCGAATTAGCCGCTCTGAAGGACGATTATATACGCCATAAAACGGAAGAAGTGCACGATGGGTTTGGCGAATAGAACAATTATTTTGATTAAAAATTTCAACAATTAGCACGCGTTGCTCTGGTGTTGTGACACTCTAAAAAAAACACGCCTTACTTTATGGGGTGTTAGAGGGATATTTCGCTGCGTTACACACGGAATGACAAAGTGAATATACGAGTACCTTCCAATTGGTTTTTGTAGGGTATAAAAATTCAGGTGATTTTGCGAATTTCATAGGCGCTAATGTAAGTCTAAACCTTTTTTTAAAAGGACCAACACTAATGGGATGGCCTCTACGTATCCAGAATATTATTCCGAAGGTAAGAAATTCGAATACTATATGCCGTAATTCCACTAATTAAGCGGATATATCCGGAACACTTTATGTTGTGCAATTTAATATAAAAAATTAGATGGCAACTTATAACATAAAAAATTCAAAAAGAAAAGGAATTGAATTGCTATTTCCATTGGCCTTTTTCACAGACAAACAAACACAAGATTTGCAGCTATAGTGTGGCAAAAGGAATGAAGCTGGCAGGTTGTGTTCACATAAATACTAGTTTGTCTGTCTCTCGGTGCATGCCTTAAAAATCATCATAGCCATTGCAAATTTTGCTGTAGTATCGATGAATTTTAAAGATATTTGCAATTAATAACTGTCAATGTTTATTTTCAATTTAAGGCATTTTTTTGCTACGTTTAATAAATTAAATATACTTACAACTAAAGGAAGTTTATGATGCCACATATAGATGTCTGCACGTAACAAGAATATAAAAGCGGTTCAGAAAAAATATCAAGAAAGCGCAAAGAGAATAAAATGTTTCTAGGTCAATTAAGATTAAATCTACTAGTATTCAAATTTGTTGCTATTCAATTTAATTTTGTTTAATAACTTTATTTTATATTTAAATAAAAAAAAATACAGGTAATGAACACATTAATTTTTATTAACAGAATATGATTTTCATATCAAGCTCCTCATCATCATCGTCTTGATCATCTGCTACGCCATCTATTCAACTATTAAAAGCAACCCATCATTTTTAAAGTTTTCTAAATGTTTATGAAACCATTGCAAGATATTTTATACAAGTCTACGTACACAGAAACCAATAGTTATTGATTTGAACTTTGACTTGCATACAATTTACGTCCGTTACTGTAAATAAAAATTAAGCAACAAAAAGAAAAATCAAATATATAGCTTCGCTTATTAAATCTTTAAAGAAAAAATCAGCGTAGAAATCCTCACACAAATGAAAAAAAAAACAAATGGTTGCACTTTTTGATGATGATGATGATGATGTCGACGATGCTGTAATAATGGCTTTGACCATTAAAAATTATAACGTCTAAAGCGAACAGAACAGACAAAAGCGAAAACTGCATAAATACTCTATTATAAAAATTGTGAGATCATTTAACCAGATACCATGTGGTAAAATTGTGGTTTAGAAAAGCAAAAATTTAATTCTTTTTTCACAATTAAAAAAAAGTATTACAAGGTATATTTTAATTTTGTATTGTTTTATAAAAACAATTCACCTTAAGCGTAACACGTGCTGGTAAGGATGCATCTATATAAAGAATTACTAACGAAATTATCATTGGCAAGATGAAATATTTAAATTAAAATTTATGGAGCCACAAAAAAAATTTTTTTTGCTAAAAACCTTTGATAAAGTCTCTGTAAATTTTCCAAAAGATTTAATTTATTTTATTTTTTTTTTTTCGGAGTAGGTCCAGCACTCAGGGGATGACCCCTATATATGCAATGCATTGCGACGAAACTGAAAGCGAGGGGATAGTATTGAGGGGACAGCTTAGAAAAAATGAGAAGATAGACAGTTGTTTTTGTAGCTTTTTCAACCATTTACTTCGCCGGCTAATTTTTGCTACAGGGCCGACGAAGGTGGGTGCTGTTAATGTGCTTTTAGTACATGCTTGTGTCTAGGGTTTTTTTTTCCGGGGAAAAAATAAAACTTCTCGGGATCTCAGGAATTCCCGCTCTAAATAATAATAGAAATATTCATTAACCCCTTGTTCATAAAAATTGTGAGAGTCTAATAACAGCGTAATAAAATAAAATTTCATATGAAATTTGCAATATTACACTCTTATAAGCCTCTCATAATTTTTATGAATAAGGGGTAAATATTTAATAATTTAAACAGGGAAATAATTGCTATTAAAATTTTATTTTATTTTTTTTTAATTTATTAAAAATTAGTTATAAAGAAAATTAAAAAAAAATCTTAATTCCCGAGAAATTGGGAAATTGTAATAACTAGATTTTCCGGGAATTCCCGGGACGGGAAGCCCGAAATAAAACCCCACTTGTGTCCCAGTTAGAGAACTAGAGTACTAGTCAAATTCACAGCATGGAAATAATGAACAAACAATTCATTTTTGCAGCATTAAAATAATTATTCTAAAGTGTTAAATTCAGACACTAGACATGCTTCCAATTGCCATTTCAATAATGTTGTCTTAATATTTAAAAAAAACTGTAAATTCTCACTTTTTAACTTCAAATATGTGGTCTATCAATATGATTTTATCCTACCTTTTGCTCCACTAAAATGCTTTGCATTGGTAGGAGCCATTCCCTAAGTGTCAATCCTAAACAAAATCTGGTTTTAAGTTTACTTAGTGATTCTCTAAAGCTTACTCACATTTACATGATTCTAGGTAATTAAGATGATACTAGAAAAACTCAGACTGAAGCCAATGTACGAGGAAGGATTGATATTGAAGCTACCTAGCGCTAGATGGCAGCACAAAAACAATTTTTTTTTTAGAAATTGCGATCTGTCAAACATCAGCTGTTGAAATTTGACCCAAATTCATCGATTAGTTTATTTGTTGTAGTCGTTTGAAGTAAGCAAATTTTGTGTTTCTTGAAAAATGGAAAAAAGTGAATTTCGTGCAGTGATTAAACACTATTATTTGAAAGAGACAAAAGAAAAGATCAATAAACATTACGGTGAGTCTGCTCCGTCAGATTACATGGTAAAATATTGGATTGCTGAATTTAAGTGCGGCCGAACAAGCACTGCAACGATACCATCAACAGGAAGGCCAAAAGAGGTGGTCACTGAAGAAAATATAAAGAAAATCCTCGATATCATTATGAATGATCGCCGAGTCAAGTTACGAGCATTTGCATATGGAAAAGCTATCGGCAAGATGGGTGCCGCGTTTGCTCAGTGTCGAACAAAAACGAGTTGGACAGACCACTTCACAGCGGTGTTTGGACATGATAAAGCGTAATCCTGTTGATTTTTGGCGTCGATTAATAACTATTGATGAAACGTGGGTTCACCACTACACACCTGAAACCAAAAATCAATCGAAACAATGGGTGGAAAAGCTGGTGGAAGAGCTTCGAAGAAGGCGAAGACAGAGAAATCGGCTGGCAATGTTATGGCCACTGTATTTTGGTATGCACACGGAATATTGCTCATCGATGATCTTGAAAAAGGATCCACAATCACAGGAAAGTATTATCGTGCATTATGGGATCAATTGATTGATGCAATCAAGAAAAAACTATCACATTTTAAGGAGAAAAAAAGTGGTATTTCTCCAAGACATCGCGCAGCATTAGATACGATGCTAAAATTACGTGAAATACACTTCGAATTGGTGGATCATCCACCTTATAGTCCAGATTTAGATCCTGGTGACTTTTCCCTGTTTCCAAACTTGAAAAAATGGCTCGTAGGAAAAAGATTCATCTCAAACGAAGAAGTGATTGCCGAAACAAAAGCGTATTTTGAGGGGTTCCCAAAATCGTATTATTCACATGGTATAAAAAAGTTGGAATATCGTCTTACTAAGTGTATTGAGCTAAAAGGAGACTATGTTGAGAAATAAATGGTTTTTGAAAAAATATAAGTTTTTTTCTACTTAGGTGGCTTCAATATCAATCCGCCTCGTAAATTACACTCCAGTCCACAGTTAACAGTAAAATGTATTTTCAATATTATATAGAAAAAAATGAAGAAAAAGAAGAGCAAGATTTTCTGCCTTTTTGTGGCATAAAATATATATAAATAATTTAATTTTTTTTTGAACATCAATATGGTCATAAAACTGCTAATAATGCAGTCGTTAATGTACCGCACATGTCAAAATAACACAAAGTTTTCATATCCGTTGTTCACACTAGAGTCTACAACTTACAGGTTGTTCTTGGAAAATCAATCAACAACAAATGAAAGTTTCGAAAATAAAATACTTACACACGCTCATTGTAATAAAAATAAAAGCTTTTGTGTTACATTAATTAAATGAGAAATAAATTAAAAGTAAAATAAAAACCTGAATAAAATTGTCACCACAGCTAATTATGAGTTTTTAATGAAAAACATATGCGCAGACAATAGGCGTTCGGTCGGCTGACTCCATCACAAAAACAAGTGTTAGAATGAATGAAAAGCATGCATGTGGTTCTAACACATTCCAAGCAATAAAATGCAATTTATGTTTGGTTAAATATAGAAACAGATAAGATATTATAGTTAAGTTTAGGATTTAAATTTAGCATGTAGAAAGAATCTGGCAAACAGTTGTAATAAGAGGTTTTTAGTATTGCGGCTAAAGAAAGAAATTTTTATGTGAACTGTTGTGCATTTTACTAGGGCTCTGGTCTGGTTCCTTATTATTTCCTGAGTGAAGTCCGATGCACCCTATAAGCCAAGAAAATTGCGTATCGTACTTGTCACCGATGCTCTTTTCTCCCTCTCTTTGTCTTTTACGATGTCGAATAACTTAAAAATAGACTATAGGAAACCGAACTATGAGATTTGTATTCCATTTTCTGTCGCATGTAGTGATATGAAGAGTAAAGAGATCAAATGCACTTAAAACTTATTTCGAACAGTCTTAAAGGCCGATGCTTCTGAATTATTCTTTTGAGACATAAAAAAAATCCTTAGATTTTTGATTATCACAACTAACATTCCAACAGTTATCGATTGCTCAATGCCCTTAAGAAAATCTTACAAGAAACCATCTAGAGGTTTCAAATCCTACGACCTCCATGGCCATTTCAAATCAAAGAACTTGTGTTTGCCCAATTCACAAGTCATGATCAAATCATCGGCGCATGTGCTCACGTTTCTAGTACAAAATGTTCAAAGTGATTTGTTTTGTATGCTATGCGGCCTATTGAAACCACATGTTATTGACTTTCTCCTCATCTACTCCAGAAGAAAGAATTATCGGTTTCAGAGCTTGTACTAGAATGTGATATTCTGACCAAAATCTTTCTCCAAGAAATGTGGGCCGATGGTGCAGTCAGCCAAAAATCCATTCCAAAAATTTTCACAAGTTTTAGGTGTTTACTTCACGTTCCTGTATCTCAAGTGAATAGTCCAATATTCCAAAGCTTGTTTTGTTCATCAGCCTATTCATTTAGAAATAGTTCTCATTGGTAAAAATAATTTTTTGATAAAAATTATGCTCCATCTCAAGTTGTATTCATGGAACACATATGTTTAGTTATTGTCGTTTAATTTTTTGTTAGAAGTAGGTGCTAAATTTACAAAGCGATATTCGCCCAGTTGTGGTCTTAAAAGGGGCGAAGTTTTGTGGGCGACACAAAATCGGCTGCCATGGACTCCTCTGTAGACGGACGGACGGTGGTAATTTTGCCACTACTCTTGCCTTCCTCCCTTTAAAGAGCTTTGGTTTTTTAAATAAAACAAGTAAAAACGTTATATTCGACCGGGTCGAATCATAAATACCCTCCAAATATTTAGTAAGTAAATTTAAAATATTTAACTTGGTGGGACAGAGTTCCTTTAAGACATCTCTGTACCCAATTTTATATCTCTATTTTGGTAGAGTCATTTCGGGAAGGCCCGTGTGGGAGACGTTTCACCTCTGCAATATCAGAGAACATCTCAGCTTCTTATAGGCTTAAGGAATACAAATTGTTCAATATTTACACTATTTTGGCATATAATATCGTACGTCAACGCCCACTAAAGAGGACGGGGTCCAAAAATAAACTATATCATGTTTTCCACAGACGAACATATGGGGATTGCTAGATCGTCTCAGACTTCATCACTGATCAAGATAATGAAGTCTGTTATGGGGTCCAATTCCTTTTGGAGGGCATTAAAACTGTATTTTGTCGGGGCCATGGGGAAGACATTTCACCATTGCCATAAAACTTCAAAAATAAATGCTCGGAATAATTAAATGTAAAATTAATAAATTTATTTTTTTTCTTTGTTATAGGGTAATTTAGGTGGCCAAGGGGGAGGAGGGAGTAGGGCATAGGTGTACCAGGTTAAGTCTCAGCTTCGTCATTAAGGCTTAAACATGTTATTTTTAAGGAATGTAGACTTAAGTAAAACAATTTGTGTATATTTACATATAATAACGCCCACTAAAGAGGGAGGGTCCAAAAATTATTATTTTTTATTTTATGGCTCCAAGTTTGATGCGTTTTATCTTCTTTGACTTAAAAATATATCATTTGGTTAACAAACTTACAAAAAAAAACGTTTGTTGTTTTTTAGAGGTTGGTTTAGTTCTTCTTAGGGTAACTTTTTTCCCTCTTGCCCCATAGAGCCCATTTCCGAACTTGACCTGTGCTGTCCTTCAAGATACATTTATACCAAATTTCAAGAGTCTGACTCTTTCCGTTTGGATTTTAATTGTGATTTCCACAGACTGACGGATGTCCGTCTTAGATTTCATCACTTATCAAGAATATAAATACTTTATGGGGTCTCAGATGGATATTTCGCTGCGTTACAAACGGCATGACAAAGTGAATATACCCTCCAATTCTTTTTTGGAGGGTATGAAAATGTTGACTCAAATTTAGCCAGGTCGCATGGAATACACATATTTATCAAATAATTTTATAATATTCGGGCTTTCTTGTTCCTGAATGTTTTATGCCCTCAAGTTAATTTAGAAAATTAGACTGAAAAAATCACAGCCAATTTGACAGATGTATCTTCATTGATGCGGCCGATGTTATCTGTCAAAATATGGTAGTTCGTGCCGGAAGGTTTTTTATTATGCTCACAGTATTTTCTATTATTTTTAGTTATTCTTTATTTTTATTAATTTACGCTTTATTGTAAATCAATACTGAATGTAAATTATTATTAAGATGATAATTTTTTATTCAGACTCAAGCTCAAATCTGCAAGCTACAAGTTATTTTATTAAGAGTGATTTATTTAGAATATTCATAATATATTGTAAATATTCCACTATGAATAAAATAACTTGAAGTTAATAAAAATTCTTAAAAAAATAATAATAATTTGCGGATTGCAGATTTGAACTTGAGTCTGAATAAAAAATTCTTATCTTAATAATAATTTACATTCAGTATTTATTTACAATAAAGCGTAAGCTATTGTTAAGGGATAGAGGTACTTATGTTTTATATAAGTCAAGATAAATTAAAATTTAAAATATTAAAATTTTTTATGTACAGACATATAAGCCGCAAAAGATCAGGCAAATCTAGATAATAAAGATCATTTAATATGACTGACTGTACTGCAGCGACTAAAGCAATACTAAATCAGTCCCACAAATTATTTCTACACCTTCTCCACATTTCATCCCTTCCTCATCAATGACAACACTAACACTTGTTAGCCATCAAAAACTCAAGTACAATGAAAACAATGGATGACTGTACGTTTAACACTCTCGGTTCTTGCCTTTATGTTTTTTTTCCACACTTTTCAAGAAAATTTATTTCAAATAATATATCGTTTCAATTTCCATTTCACTACCCCCTTCATAATATGAAAACCAAATCATTTGTTTCCCCCTTTCATGTCAAACACCTTGAGAAAACATATTTGTACAATGAAAACTGTGTGGCATTTAAAATCCAACACCTATTAATTGGCTGTTGTTCTATTGTCAGATGGCTTTATAAACAAACTTTATGATCTTCTGGCAAAGATTTGTGTTTTCATATTTTAAAGCGTATCAATGACTCGTGTTATGAATGTGTTTTGAATTTATTAGACCAAGAAATATTATTTTCTATTGCTTTCCATTTTAAATAGAAACAACTGTCTCTCTGCTGGATGAGCAGATACATTGTATTTGTGATGTTTACCCCACCCCTTTACATTTTCCAAGATCATTGCGTTTTTTTTTCTGCTACACTTCTGTCTTTTAATATATTTTCATTTATTAAACGCAGTTGCATTAGATTTCCTTTGGCTCTGCCGCTTGCAGCTGTGTTATATAAAATGTGTAATTATCCATGTTAAGTGTATTTAAATTTAATGCTTCTTTTTATTTCTCTTAAAGGGGGGAATATATATATGTGTGTGTGTGTGTCTGTGAGGAGAATAGTTGCATGGAGGGAAACTTTCAAAATTAATTTCAAAATGATTAATATGAAAAGTTAATAGTTTGGGATTGTTTCTTGAAGTTTTTAAAAGTTAAGGTGAATATACTTCTTTTTATAAATGATTGATACAGGCTCTGAATAATGTAACAGCTTTAAGTTGTCATTTTTAGTAAAAAAGTATGTAATAAAGAACACTATGCCATATGAATTGTGTAGCTGAATTATTAAATGATGGAAATCATTTTTATTCCTAGATAATTTAGTCAGAAAAAGGGAAATTTTTTAGGTAATAGATTTGGGGGATAAGTTATTGGTGACATTAAAGCTCAACTAGGAAAGAGCTTTTATTATATTTACGTATTTTTTATATTTGAATATAGAAAATTAAACTGAATCTAAACTAAAGTTGTGGTTAATTTAGTCTGTAATTTACAATTGCCTGCAAGAAATTGACACATAAAAAGAAACAACTTTTATTTTGTAATCAAAAATGTTCCCCCCTTTTACCGATTGTTCTTATATTCTGTACAGTTCTGGAAATCAGTGGAAATCAATTCGTAATTTTTGTAATTTATTGGAATTTAGATAAGCTAGAGATATCAGCCCAAGAAAGTAGCTAACGTCTTATCGGAAGTGTCAATATATTTAAACAGGCTACTTGTGTTCATAGATATGTAAAATAACATTTAAAATATTTATTAATTTAATTCTTTTGACATCCTTTTTAAACCAGAATTTCACATTATTTCAGAACCGCCACAACATGCTGCAGCTAAAAATTTGCTAAAGCAAAGCAAGTCACACAGACAGCCAATAAAAAGCAAGAAAACTACAAACTAATTTCGTTAACTACCCTTAGGTGCTAAAGACAATTAAATATTCGTGATTTAACGATCATTTTGTAATGGGGCTTGAAAGAAACACATTAAACGATTTCTTTTTTTTTTCTCTCCTTCTGCAACCTCCATTAACTTGAAAAGTTTCCATAAACTTGAAATCAATATTAAAACCTTTAATAAAAACGCATCAGCCATGAAAAGGGGTGTGGAGCGGGGTTAGAAAATATACCCATATTTAACTATTGTTACAATAAAGGGTACTGGGCATGCCACAAAACTAACAAGCTCATCACGCGATTTAAGAAAGTAGGAGGAGTTGCATGTTAAATATAAAACAGCAAAAGCTGAAAATGGATTAAAATGGCTAAAATAGCTGCTCACAAAAACAGGTAACATACAATTCGATTATGATGGAAGCAAAAACGACAGAGATATTAAAATTTGTCTACTATCATTTCGATGCAGGATGAGGATTTCTAGCTTGAAAAGAGAAATTGGTGAAACAAAAAAAAAAAAAAAAACAAAAATGGAAAACGGTGGACATTTATATGATCTGCTTGGAAGCTGCCTGCTGATGAAAATGATATTATTAAGGGATTTGCAGCAGCTAACTGTGTGTCAACAAACAGTTTCTTTGAATACACTGGAAAAAATTTTTCAAACTTTTTTTAAGAGTGGAACTCAGGCACTGGATAATTATTAAAAATCTTGAATATATAAAACTTTGATAAAAATAGGTGGCTTAGCTTCAAAAACTTATATAAGGCTCCTATTAAATATTGACAGGTAGTCAGTTCTTTAGGAAATTGTAAAGAAAACTTTGATTATCTGAAGAGTAAGCGCATTTTGTATCATTCAGTCAGGATAGAAGTAATTGAAATTTCCAAACGTGGCGTTTGCGAATTCAAACATCAATAAGATTATAATGCTTGCTTCATGCAAAATATTTAAACCAAAAAGTATGTATATATTTATAAACATATTTTTTGTATTCCAAGTCGTCGATGTGGCAAAGCTATCAGCTGTTAAATATCTGCCATTTAAACTGTCAATGATTTTTTGAAAGGTTCTGAATATAGATCGTTTTACAACCAATGAACGTGTTATAATAGTCACGAGGCTCAAACATGTCCACTGGTCATAATAATCGACATTGTGTGCAAGGAGTTGGCACGATTATTAATAGAAATTTAAAGAGACAGAAGTTGTTGAACCTGTAAATCATCGCACTATGCGCACTGTGTAAAATATAGCTTTTGTTAGTGAACGCGTGACGACTAGTTCGAATTTCTTGTGCTCTTTATATAGATTTTTTTGCTTGTTTTGATCTCCAGTTGCAGTTTATAACGAGGGAAATATGTGGTTTCAAAAGATCTTGACACACAACACGGTCCATTTTCCTTCATTGCGTGTGAAGTTCACAGAAAGCCGATATTGTAAAGCAATATCGTTATTCGATCCCACTAGACTTTTTTTTTGTGTGGCTGAGTCCCCTCCCAAAATATTTTATAAACTGGTCGAAACTATCTCAAAAGGATGGACTGCTGCAACTGATCTAGAGACGGTTAATTAACTGACATTGTGTTTCGGGTCGGTTCAAGCCAAGGCCAATTAATAATAAACCAAGACAGCGGATCTAAAAATGATTTTGTACTTTACAATTACCTCTTATTTTATTGTGTTTACACTTGACTTCTTTTTTTCTTTAAGAAAATTTTGCGCAATATTTTTTCATCAGAAAAAATTAAAACTGTGTTTTTGAGTGCGTAAAATTTTAATATTAATTCCTCTACAGAAATTTCAGATTGTATTTTAAAAATTTCAATTTTAAAACAAAATATTTCTAGTGTTTTTTTCACAAACACAGTCGTATAAAGATTTCGATTACTCAGTTTAAAATATCAAAATAGACGTTTCTGTAAAACACAAAAAAGACAAGGAGAACATTCTTTAATCAAATCTGGGCGACTATATAATGACAATTTCATCCAAATCATAGCACTAATTGTGTTTTATGTAGCTGTAGTTTTGAAACAATAAAATAATTAATACGTCAATATATAGTGACGCTTAGAAAAAATTATCCAAACAAAAAATTAGTTTTCTCTTCAAATTTTTAAAAAAATATTATTAAATTAATTTTAAGTATAAATACTGGCCGAAGAAAAAAATCCAGAGGATATCGAAATATTGAAAAATAAAAAATTCAATTTGAATATAACTGATAACTTAAAAAATTTTTTCATTTTATATTTTTTGCAAGTGTAATAGAACTTCAAAAAATTATTTTCATAAAATAACGGCAGCTCTTGCAAACGACGCATATATTAGAAACGAACTTCAACTCTACTGCCACATAAATTTGATCCACCCACAAAACGTTGACGTTTAGCCTTATTTTAAAAATAACCAAAATTCCTTACCATATTGTTATTGTTATTGCAACCATAAGAAAATCAATATTATATGCAACTGTTGGTGGTGGTCAAGTTCATGATGCCGATGATGATGATGACGGTGACGTATCATCATTGTGCACCATGGCAAACTTCTAAACGCTACAACATTCGTTTTGCCATGCATCTTTCAGTTTTTTGAATAATATTGGTTTTGGCTTTAACAATCAGATTCAAATCAGGTGTAATAATTCTTATTGGAGACGGTTTTTTTATTTTTACATTTTGAGTTGTTGTTTAAAAAAATTTTTCTCTATTACTTTTACCCAGATTTGCATATGAATTTTTCATGTGGAAAATTTATATTCATTGATTCTATTCTATTTTAAGAGGAAAAAAGGCTTTACAATTACTGTTTATGAATTCTTTTTTTTTGTTTTTTTTTTGTTTGTGTTACTACAAACATTATAGATCATGGAGTTTAGTTAGAACAACCAAAGAAAAATAAAACAAATTTTTAGACAGTTTTAGCACGACTCTTCATATAGAAGACGGAGTTGCAGAGGAAAAAAAGCTATAGTTTTGCTTTTATATTTGATTGATCGTGCATGCCAAACTATAAATCCAACGTGATACATTCAGGCGATCAGGCAAAAAAAAGGAAACAGCAACAAAACGAAAAAATTTGGTTACTTTTAAAATGTTGCATCGTTTTATTTTGGGTTCATAACGATGATTTAAACACACACATACACAGAAGTGTAATCAAATTTGAATACACCACAAGTATCAAAGCAAATCAAAGTCATTCTGTGATATTAAATAATTTAATGAATCAGCGTCGAATTTCAATTTCCCTACTTCAAAGTAAAATTTTTTATTTTTTGTTGTTACAGATTTAATCCACCCCCTTCCAAAAATATGAAACACTCATTTCAAACTGAAATACGAAATCATTGAATATATATATGGTGAGCAGAAATTTTTTTAAAAATTTTTTTGGTACAAGAATTATTGTATTCTGATATTTTTAAACTTAAGGTCTCTTTATTTTAGTTTAATTTTTAATTTCAATATTTCGTCACTCCTTTGTGTGACTTCTTCAAGAAATTAATTATTTTAAAATAAAATAATTAATTTCCTGAAGAAGTCATACAAAAGGAGTGACGAAATATTGAAATTAAAAATTAAACTAAAATAAAGAGACCTTAAGCTTAAAAATATCAGAATACAATAATAATTATAAAGAGCTCAAGAAACCAGAAGAATTTGTTAAAAGAAAATTATCCAAATTAAAATAAACGGGGTTTGAACTGATTTACTAATAAATAAAAGTAACATTTATTAAAGAAATAGTTAATTTGAAAAACTTAACTAAACAATTTTACTGTGTAGCCGCCAATATTTATACTCCAGATGGTAGTTGTACTTGTATTGCAAAATATCCTTATAATTTTTTTAAATTACTTTAAGGTAACCAAATTTATTAAATGATTAACATTAGTTTAGCCTTCGAGAAAATTTTGATATAATATCTATATTTGAAATAAGATTAACCAAATCAAAAGAGACTCCTAAATAGATCAATCTTCAAAACAAAGTATCATGTAGGGTATTCGGATTATGCAAAAACCGTTTCTCTTCAACTTGGCTAGGAAGAAATTTCAAACAAAATTAGTCGAAATCTTGTCCGTCAATGCTCTTTTTTTCCCCTCCATTCATTCATTTCTTCTTCGCTGGTTCATTCGTTTCATTTAAGGTCTAACTGGATATAATGTTGTTAGGCTAAAACTGTATTATGTTGCACTAGATGCTGTCTTGTTGCACTATTGCTTTTATTTGCCATTTCCGTTAGCATTAGTATCATCATCTTGTAGCACCAGCAGCTTTGAACTTTGGCCACTTTATAATGAATACTCATAAAATTCACTAATATTTTCGTTTCGTTGTTTGAACCTTTTTTTTTGTTCATGCTCTTAGTTTTGCCGGGCAATGCATAATTTAATGTTGTTGATTTTATTGAGCAAGTTGTTTTACAATTTATTTGTTAATAAAGGAACGATTTTTAGCAAGGGTTTCCATTTTCATTGGATTGATTTTTGGCTCATTTATATTTTACAGATTGCAAGTGCTGTATTAAAAAAAATTTTAAAAAATGTTAGTGCAAATTACTTCCTTGGATAATTAGTGTATGTCACTAATTTGATACACACATTTCTTTTGTTTTCAGCCTCCTTCCGATTTTTATAGCTATGAAGATCCAGATCGATGAAATATATTTTTATATGTTGCCCATCAGAGAGCATCAGTCAAAAGTTATCAAGTGGTTCCGTGTTAAAATTTTGGTGTACATTAAACATTAGCCTATCAATATATCGGAAAATAAATTTGTTTTACATTCAGAAAGACATGATGCATATTCTATGCCACAAAGGCAAGTCATTATCAGGGGCCAAATTACCGCATTCGATACCGAACGAAATTTCCATACAATTTAAATACAAATTCCGTTCGATATCGAGTGCCGTAATTTGCCCCCAGGAGCCAAATTGCCGTATTCGATATCCTTCGAAAACTCAATACACTTTCGATAAATATCGAATACCGTAATTTGCCCTCTGTTTTTAATTACCCAACTTATGCAGCGGAACAGCCGATTTCGAACGCCGCTACACTTTCGTCATCAGTACTCATGTGCATTTTTGTTTGTAACCACTGATCAGGTGGCTTAGTTGTATATAATAATATTTGATATTTATAAAAATTTTATTAGAAAATTGTATATGAGAATTATATCAAATAAAGCAATAACAAATGTTCGACACAAAAAAAACTTATATACAATGCCCCTTATTCTGTAGCTATTTGTCGACGTGAACAAAAAGACAATATCAAAAATAAGGACAATTATTTACACTTTTTCTTCATCAGTTGTCTGCTTTTAACAGGCTCTTGCTACTTCGTAGCCCTTAGAGGATAGCCTGCGGCTATCAGCAGAAATCAATTCTTTCACCATAACGAGTATCTAAGTATCCCATTTTTAATATTGTCTTGACGTTGACATCGCCAATAGATATAGAATAAGGGAGAATATTTTTGTTTTCTCAATCGATGAATTGTGCTTCTCTTATTATTTTTCTTTCTAAATTTCGAAATTGCATATAAATCCGATTTAATTTACTGCATTTCCAATATAATATTTTCATATATTAAAATTTGCAGACAGCATGCAACATATTTATGTGCTAGAAAGTTAAAATTATTCTCTTCGAACACAATTTGTACAATAAAAAAAAAACGGAACAAAAAAGTAACTAAATAAAAAAAATTCAAAAAAATATTAAAGAAAACAAAAATCACCAAAAACTATATGGTGGCAACCTTCCTACTAAAGAAAAGATGGTCGAAAAAATATATATTTAAAAATTATTGACCATTTTAATTGAATTTTTTTTCCAAACATCAATTTAATGATGAACATCACACTTCTGGCGATATTATTTGTTCATACTTTGCATTTAATGGAATTGGCATGATCTACTCATGATCGTGGTGATGACCAACGCCACCAAGTGGCTCGAATTTTAAGCACAGCTGGATAATACTTCAAGCTATAAAAACAAAATATATATAAATCAGGCGCAACCACCAGCATCTAGGCATGACAATATTAAATTGACCTTTTGTCGTTGACCCAAAAGACTAAATAAAACCATTAACTATAAGAAATAGCGACAAAAGCAGACTTATGGTTAAGGCAAAGGTAAAGGTAACATGAATGAAGAAAAAAAATATATGAAAAATAATATTTAAAAAATGTTTTTAAGTGATTTTTATAACTATTTGATTGCGCAGTAAATAAATCATCATGATGAGTTATTATTTATAAATATATTTTTTAATTTGTCTTATTAAGAAAAGAGAAACTTAACGCACATAGATTATGAAACGACAAACATTTGCATGGATGTGTGTAATTAAATTAATATAATTGGGGTATTCACACTGTAGTCATAAAGTCATAACTCATAAAATAATAACACTAAAAATATGACTAGTGTGAACAACCCGTCATAGCTTAGTGTGCTATTTCAAACATCGATCAGCTGATAAGAAAACAACACATTTGTAATTAGATGTTATCAAAGCAAAAAAAAAAAAAATCAAGGCAAATGTAATAAAGTTGTACGAATATGAGAAAAACTCCATTTCTATTTAAAATTATTAAATTTGTCTTGTGGTTCACAGGAATATCTAAATGAATTTGTATGTATAAACTAAAACAGCTGCTGACTTGATATGAGCTGAATACATTATTTTGCGGCGTCATACGGAAAAACGTTCAGTGGCTGCCAGCTACAAAGTTAAACGAGAAAGATTTTTCGGTCGTATATATTTAGTTTTTGCGATTTAGTTCTCTTTTAATTTTTTTTATGTTATAAAAATGTGATTTAATGTACAGACAAATAGGTATGACTAATTTTTTATCCCGTTTTTAGTTGTGAATCATATATCAGTGACGGCGTCAAACATATACTATCGCCGTCTCACCTAAAGATTTTCAACCGTTCGACTCAGATCTCTAGAGCTATTTTATGACAAAACAAAAACATACCTGAAAGAGTGCTATTATTTTATGAATTTTTTGTGTGCAGCACAACAACAACTTTTTAAACTGGTCTAAAATATTATGACTTAATGACAATATGACCAAATAGCACGAAGTGTGAATACCCCAAATATCAGTTGTGATTGAGTCTATAGCTTTTCCATTTTTAATTCAGAGAACGCCAATTGTAATGTAAATTTCTTAGTTGTAGTTTGGAACGTGCAAATAGGAATGCGCGCAAATAATAAATTGTGAAATATTTAAATTGATGGTCATAAAAGTCTATTAAAACTTTAATCAATTCAAAGTCAATATTTTGAACAAAACCATTAAAATGGAATTTAAGGAAAATGAAGCTATTTGGCTAATTGTGGCAACAAGGAATCCTGTCATCTATTTCATAACATTTTTAATTGGTATTTGTTATTTTATTTAAAGTTTTCTGAGTTCAAATTGAGTAGAAAGCTTTTTTTTTACTTGGGGCGACACTAAAGGTATGAACTGTATTTATTCCGGAACTATGGAAGGAGGGGATAGTGTTTACTTACGAGAAGATTTTTGTCTGGTGACATGCAACATTACCACAATATTTTGCAAGTTCTAACTTTATACTATTGCTCACTTAACCCCCAAGAGCTTATGTTAGGGAAAATGTATTTAACATCACCGCATAATAAATAATCAGTATCATACAATTCTGTTAAAGAAATTGATTTCCAATAGACATCTATTAACTCTTCGGCTTATTCAGTGTTTCTTTAATTTTGCACTTGGCTAGTCTGATGTCTCTACTTTGCAGGCATTCATCTTAAATTTATTGAAATTGTTGCATCCGTGATCGACACTTTGTCAGTTCAATGAAGTTTAATTTTATTTGCGCTCTTTTTGCTTGTCTTTTCTCTTGATGTTGTTTTTTCTTTCTTTCATTTTTATTTCTTTTCTTTACTTTTGTACTCGTACAATAGAATTAAATTAATGTTCGTGTTTATTTGTAATTTTCAAAAACACACACTTGTCTTCATTAACCGTTTGTGTTGTTGTGAGGAAGAAAATTTCTGCTGATGACGGCTTCGACCCCACATAACATGATCATATTGGCAAATCATTACAAGATTCAAGTGTTTTTTTTCTTCTTTTGTGCATATTTTATTGATTGTTGACCACAATAGCATTAAGTGTCAATTGTTTTGTTGGCGTATTTTCTTTTATGTTAAATAAAAAAAATTTTCTATACTTCATGTGTATTATTGTGGGTAAAGTTGGTAATTGCATGCAGTCTTCTTTTGATTTGAACAATTACGTTCAATTGTATGATCATTTGATAGTTTTTGTTTTAGCCAACAAATGCTTGTTGATGGTTAAGTGTCAAATTATGAACCGAGTTTTTTTCCATTTTTAAAAAACTTTCACTTATTTGGGATTATTATGAATAAATCTCTTTTTGGCAATAGCTAACTTTCTTTAGAGTTAATATTTTTGATTTAAAACTATTTTTATTTCAAGATTTTATATATCTTTAAGAATTTTGTTCTCTTTTCAGAGAATATTTAGATATACAAAAATAACTGAGTTTACTTAAATATTATTAAGAGAAGAATTTTTTATTCAGACTCAAGTTCAAATCTGCTATATGCAAATTATTTTTTAAGAATTTTCATTAAATTACAATTTTTAAATGTAAAAAAAACACTGGTTAAATAATTGATATTCCTAATGACGCTGAGGAGATGGCGTAGCGGGGTAAAAGCAGTAATGATCCATTGTGCTAGTTTCATGATTTCAAAAACATTCTAATTTTTTCCATTTTTAATAATTTGACTTTAATATAAATCCCTCAAACATGATTTGGAAATTGCAGATTTGAAATTGAATAAAATATTTTTATCTTAAAAAAAGTTAATAAGATCGAAAAATTCAAATTTAAATTCATGTTTAATTATATAACTATAAAATCTAAGATTGAATCTTAAGTAAAATATCAAAATTCGTATAAATCAAATCTTTTATCACATTTAACTATGGATCCTCATAAGTGCTGATAGAAAAAATGCATGCACGTGTGTACTGATGATGAAAATGTAGCGGCTTTTGAAAACAGATCTTCTGCTCTGCTTTAAAAATAATACAAATTAAAAATTCAGGTCGTTTTTTTCGGCTATTGAGAATATTTATAATTTTGTGTATACAAAAATTGTGATATCGAATTATAAAATTTTTTTAGAAATACTGCGACCTCCTCCCTCTTCTCTCCTCAGCCTTTTAAGCTTAATATTATTTATCTTTATTTTTTGGCTTATGATTCTGTAGTCTTCAAAGGTTTTTGTTCTCAGCAAAAACTCAAGCTCGTCATTAACTTTAGATCACAATTATAAGGAAGTGATAAATACTCTTTGTTGTAAAATTTCCATTATTCTCCTTGCTAGTATCATCCAGGTGAGCTTAAGGCGAGCCATATATGACCAACACTTTTCATATCATTATATTTAGTGATTTTAGCATTACACACACTAAGGCCCGAGATATATAAAAAAAATAATACAATCGTACTTGTGTGTATGTATCTATATAAATTTATCGATCAAAGTCATTTTAAGTAAATATGAAAAGTAATTCAACCGCCAACTACAAAATCAAGCAAAATAACAAACCAACCAACCTGTCATACTACGCCAAAACGGCGCTTAAGACCGCAAAATCTCATAAAAAAAGAAAAAAAAATTTAAAAAATAAATATACATAAAAAATTTTACACAATGTTGCAAATTATTTATTAAGCTTTTTAGTTCTCTATTGCATGTGTTCAATGTTTTTTAAAAGGCAGTCTATGTTTTTCTTGCGATCACTTCCAAGTTTTTCCCGCAAATTTATTTATTTTTTTTTTCGTAATGATTTTATGGTGGAATATTAAATAATGTTTAGTGAGCGTAGTGTTTTGGCTTAGGAGCATAATTCATTAAATGACCATTACAAAATAAATAATATTAAAATTGAATATGTCAGAAAATTTTTGGCAGTTGTATAGAAAACTGTATAAGTTTTTAATGTATTAATATGCACATAGAGTACTTTTAAGCTCGAGGAAAAATCGTAGTAAAATTTTGGCAAATAGTTCAAAGCCAAAACTTTATTTCTGGAGTTAATATTCGTAAAAAATATTTATAAAAAATTATGGAGACTTGATTTACAATAAGAATTTATTTTAAAAGACTCTTCAGCTCCACGTTATTTTTTTATTTTTATTAATACAGCAGTCAGGTTAGAAGGAACATCAAAGAATATTTTCTAATGAATGCATGATAAGTGTCATCTAGTATTTAGAAAATTTGCAACAGCTCATGGTAATATATCATAGAGCAAATTTGTATCCCACTGTACTTAACTTCATCCTTCAGCCGACACCCCGTACACATTTGAATAGAAGTACAAATACTTCCTGTAGCCACGCTAAAATCTATAAATTAACAAAAAAAAAGTATTCAATGTGACAAGTTGATTAAATTCCAATTGCAAAGTGCATTTTCCATTGGCTTTAGGGCACGCTATGCAAACATTTCTCTGTCATATGACTTTTATTTTCTACTGCATGCCAAATCTCAAATAATTTGTTTTTAAATCTTTTACACAAACTTCTGTCAAAGAATTAGCTTTATTTACATGAAAATATGTACGACAAACTAATGATGGAATAATTTTGCATAAAAGCACATGTACACTTTTAAAAATTATTTTTTTCGAAGGCGGGCGCAAATACATAATAACACCCCCCGGGAGACTTAATAACATGAACAACCCTTATAGTGAGCAATAAACAAAAAAATATTTAAATAGATGCACTTCTGCAGAAAGAAAACTTTATGCTTGAAGTATGGTAACGCACATAAGTGCATACGAACGCGTGTCATTCTTCCATTTATTCATTCGTTCACATACAGAAACAACAAGTCAAAGGGGAAACACACACGTACCCATTTACAGTTAAAAATCTAAACAGGACCTGCCGCTATAATAAATTTTACATGTATGAATTGCAGAGCACAATAATCGACACACAGATGATACGGCATGCCCTGCTCTAAGGCACAATGTCAGCAATGTCATTTAGTCTTTTGTTTGACCGCCCCTTGTACGTTAGTATACAATAGATATATTTTTGTAGTAGTAAAATATTAGAAGGGTCACGTGTGTCATATTATAGACAAAATGCTCATTCTCTGTAGAACGAAGCGTATGTCAACTGTTCACAACCGCGATAAAGTCAAAGTTGACATTGAAGCATGCAAAGAAATAGCAAAAGGAATAAGCGATTCAGTATATCAGATGGGGCATGGCAGCAGGGGTGTGCAGGGATGCATAACGTTGTCATTTACAACTATAGAAGTTAACATAAAAGTGCCACACGACCCACCTAAAGTTACTGCTGGTTGGTTGGCATATAAAAACCAGAACGTAAATAGTCGTAAAATTAAGGACTTCTTTCTGAATACAATACAGTTTTTCAAAGAATGATTTCTACTTTCCGATGAGAATAACGCAAATGTTTTAAACAAATTCCGTTTTAGTATCCCTGCATGAAATGTGGTAACAATTGTTTGTACTCTATCTGCCCCTATGACTGGTGAAAAAAGGAGTGGTACAAAATGTTCTCGAGCCAAGACTGCTACAAAAGTAGGGCAAACATTCTAAAAAAATTCCCTATATATTTCTTGCAACATATTTAACCGCTAAATGATTTTGAGTATGTAGTAAGAATTTTAACGAACATTTTTATATTGCCATATTAAATTGAATTAAGATTCTATAGGCTAATTGTTCGAAATTTTTAATTTAAATCTCAGAAAGACATGATAAATATTCCAAGGCACAAATGCAAGTCAACATCAGTTTTAGTTATTCAACTTACACAGCAGAGCAGAACAGCTGTTTTCGAAAGACGCAACCTTTTCATCATCAGTGCTCATGTGTATTGTGTTTGTCACCACTTATTAGGTGGCTTAGTTGAATGTGATAACAGTTCCTATTTACACAAATTTTATTGTGAAAAAGGATACGAGAACTGTATCAACCTGATGTTAACATGTTATTGTTATAATACCCGTGTTATTGTTTGATTATTTTTCTTTATGTCCCATTTTTCTGAATTTTTTGATTTTGAGTATGTTTTATAAATTTTTTATTAACCTTTTGTTCACTCATACATATAAAGGGTAGCCTATAATTAGCGCACGATTTGAAGTTGCCGCCATAAGCGCAGTACAGTGTCGGCAGCCTTAACAAAAAAAACAATGTGACAGCTGAAAGCTCGGGGTTAGTAGAAATGGATGGTTACCAGGATAGAACAACGAGTCTTCATAGTCGAACAATATTTCAAAAACTAATGAAAGCTTGGCTGCCCTAGTCCGAAAATTTCTTACAAAATATGACCGAAGCAGTATTTTAATCTCGTCAGGTATGAAGCAAATAATCAAGAAGGCTTGATCCGTTGAAGATGACAAACATACTAGACGTCCAAAAACAGATGCATTTACAACCTGCCATTATTTGGTATAGATTTTGGGCAGGGGGGATAATTGGTATATAATTTTTTGAAAGTGACACTGGTCTTGTAGTGAATGTTACTGATGTTCGATAGCGTGACATAACAACACAGTTATTTCTGCCGAAAATTGATGACATCGATGTGGCCAATATGTGATTTCACGAAGACGGTGTCACATGCCATACAGCCCGTGAAACAATTCAATTACTGTTTGAGATATTTACAGGTCATATACTCTCTCATTAAGTGATCGTGTGAATTACCATAATTATATTACTTTTTATAGGGCTATTGGAAATCACAAGTCTATGTCAACAAGTCCACTACCATCCTTGCAGTAAACGGGGAAATTCAACGCAAATTCGGTCGCATTTATGAAACGAGCCCGTATATACAAGCAAACCCTTGGAGGCTAATTGCACCGTAGTGTTATTGCATAAATAACTCTATCACATGAGCTTTATGATTCAATATGAAAATAACAATCAAAAGATTAAAAACTGTGTTTTCTTTTTAATTCAAAATTTCGCGTTCATTTTGGTGCACCCTTTATAAGTATAGGGTGCTTGAGAACATTTTTCTGTTTTAGATTTCAGAACCTTTAATTAAACGTGGTATTAAGGAAACCTAATGGGGATACAGTTTAGGAAGAACTCAGAGAATGACGATATTTTTTAGGCCTAACGAGCGTACACTTCTTGTACTTATATTCAACTCTCGGATTTAATGAAAGTCATTACTTGCTATTAAAATTTAATTAAAAAATTCATTCGAAATTTTTTATTATTAGGATATCGCCAGCCAGGCTAATTGTTTTTTTAAATATAAAAGTATTTATTCCAACATATCTTCTTGGCCAGTTCTTTGCCTGGATTTTTCAGGGACATACAAAAGTAAGTACGTAATTTGAAATATATTTTTTTCAATTCCTGCCTACACAAACAAACAATTATTTCAAAATAAGTTTATGTAAAAAATAATTGACCTTTCACTTAAAGCAATACCATATAATATTCTAATTGCTATCAAAATATTAGATACTTTCAAAGTTCTGCAGCGACCCTTTCTTTAGCACTTCAAAAAAGTTCATACAACAGCAATTAAGAGCATTTTTTTTAAATAACAGAAACGAAATGACAAGTAAACTGCATGATTATTTTCTGTTATCGAAATGCAGAAGCGAAACGCGGGTGAAGATGATCCTTAACTTGTTGTGGGAATATAAAAACCACCCTGTAAGCTTGATTCACAATCACAAAGTGAATCAAGGGGAGTGTGCCTTTGGCCTGGTGTTGCCTTTTAATTTAGATATAATTTAATTTTTTGATAATGTTGATGGTACTGTTGATTCGGTACTTGTAAATCAGTCTGTGTGTTTCTTTTTTTTTAATTTTCCTTAAATAAATTTGTATTTTGCAGTTGTTCTTCTTGATTAGTCGTCCAGCAGAAAACAATTTTTATTTGTGATTTGACAATTTGTGGGAATTATTGTTAAAATAACAAAAAAAAAGTAAAACAAACAATGCAAACAGCCAACAATATTGTACTTGTCACATACTGTGTTGATGGCTTATTCCCTGTTGGTTGTTGGCTGCAACATCATCCCTGAATTGTAGCATACAACTTTATTTCAAGCGAAATGTGAAAATGAATATATAAAGTGTGAGCTGTAAGCTTAATGAGGCATTGCAGGCTATTTCTTTTAGCATTCGTTATAATTTCCCTTAAATTCGACCTTAAAATTTGTGTGTCTTTTTTTTCTTACATTTTCATTTGACTTTTCCACCAAATTTCGTTCAATTACCTTTTATAGAGAACATCATCATTACCTATTATCATCATTATAATTATAATTGTCATTGTTATTTTGATTAAAATGGATTTTATATTGATGACGAATGATTTGTTTTGGCGGGTGAATAAAATTAGATTTAATTTCCATAACATTTTGTTAACCTTAATAATATTTTTCAGCTTGAGTGGTTTTATTTTGGAAAGTTGTAGAAAAATTATGTAATTAGAAATTGAGTTATCACAAAGGGGTTTTTGTCGACTTCCTATTGCAATCGTTGTGAGAAATTTTTGTATATTAATTGATCCATAAATTTGTTAATAATTTTTTTTTGTGTTCCTCAAGGTGTGGAAAAAGCATGGGAAAATTATTAAAATGGAAATCGGTTATATGGAATATTTAACTTGTTTTTATTAGTTATAATTTTCATTGGATCAGTCATCAATTTGTTTTTCACATGTATCATTTTTATTTATAATAAAATTAAATTTTGTGGGTGGTGTTGTCTAGAGTTATTATATCACTGATATAAGTGATTACAGCAATTTCTTCAGCCCTACAGCAATCAACACGACGGTTTAATGCAGATGAAAAATATTCGATCTCACATTCATGACTGAGTGTAAGTGCACTTCTTCACCAAATCACCTATATTGTCTGCTACATATTTTTTTATAAAGTTCTAGTCATCAGTTATGGGACATAGAATATTACGTTAGTATAATTTTAAGAAATTAAATCCCAAAATTATGTCCCAATTTCATGGCACTCACCGTTTGACATCAGTTCAAAAAATATTAAGCATGATTTGTTATTTACAGTGTATCCTGGGATGCTTTTTATTTTGAAATGCCGGCACTATAACGACAATGAAGAGAGATGCCCCATATTAAGACGTGGCAACATATCACGCATTCTAGAGGGCAACATTTTTGCTTCGCATATGAATATTCGATTTTTTTTTTTTGTGAATTTATAAAGAAAAGTTTTCATTGGGAATCCTACTGTTGAATAGCATTTATCGTGATTGTGTAATATTACAGAATAAACAAAATTTTGTTGAAAAGCAAAAAACAAAAAATAACAAAATAAAAAATTATATAGAACACAAAATATACGAGTTGAAAAAATAATTAAAGCCGTCATCAGGCGGGAAATTACCGCATTCGATAACGATCGAAATTTGTATTTAAATTGTATTGAAATTTCGATAGATATCGAATGCGGTAATTGGGCTCCTAGGATTTGATGGTGAGGCCCTTTTTTATTTTTGTATTGAAATGGTTCTTGTATGCAATTTTCTCAAGAAGTTTTTTATAAATGGAAACTATTTTCACATTCAAGTAAGGCAAATAACAAATACGTCATAATAATAAGTCAAATACACATGAGTACTGAAGATGGAAGTATAGATGCTTTCGAAAATAGCACTGTTCACTGTTTTAAGAAACTGAATTTATGCTGATTTATCCATTGATTTTTGTGTTATTTATTCATCAAGTCTTACGAACACTATGATTAAATTAATTAAATACATATATGTGACGCGCAAAATAGAAAGGGTCCTAAGAGTAAAAACTGGTTTTGTTCAGGAGAGCCATTTTAAAGATTTAAATACGTGTATCTTTGGTGTACCATCACTTCATAGAACGCAAATATTGAAATATTGTGTTGAATTCTTCTGATCAGCATTAGTGCGTGGTTGTGTTAGTTGTTGCCAGCCTGTTTCAATGATGAAGGCATAGCACTGCTCACTGAATATATTTGGCAGCGACTGACACCATCATGTACTAAAAAGCAGAGTAACAGCACCCACCTTCGTCGGTCCTGTAGCAAAATTAGCCGGCGAAGTAAAAGGTTGAAATAGCTACAAAAAAGAAAAAAATGTCTATCTTCTCATCTTTCCTGATCTGTACCCTCAATACTATCCCCTCGTTTTCAGTTCTGGCGCAATGCATTGCATATATAGGTGTCATCCCCTGAGTGCTGGTCCTACTCCTAAAAAAAAAAAAAAATATCTCTGGAAGGGAACACTTTGGGGGTATTGGATCGGTCTCATTCGATGATCAGATGTTGTCCACATCAAAAACAAAAAAAAATGAAAATTGATTTTTTTTACCCTTGAAAAAAGTACACAAAAAATAAAATAATTAATTTCCTTAAGAAGTCACACAAAGGAGTGACGAAATATTGAAATTAAAATTTATATTAAAATTAAGAGATCTTAAGCTTAAAAATATCAAAATATAATAGTACACAAAAAATGTCATTCATGAAAATATGCTCCGTAAATATAATTTCCAAAAGTTTAAAAAATGTCCAAAGAGACTCCCTTAAATTTATTTATTATTATATTTATTTTTGCTTTCAAATAATTACGTATTAAAATTAAGCACAAAATTTTTTAACAAATTACACCATATTAAAATGAATGCACGACAAACTCATTTATATAATTTAAAAAAATACGCCACACTTGCATTTAAAACCACATTCACGTAGAAACTTATTTATAAACTAAAAAAAAAATAACAAGAAAAACTATTAAATATGGTATAACGTTTAACAAAATTTATGCTAAACTATTAACGGCCATTGTAATTGGCAACATAAAATGATTTAAATGCAATAAACCAATAACCATATTAGTACATATTTTAACTTTTAAACGCATGTTTAAAATACAGGTTTGTTGTTGGCTCAAGCTAAATCATGGTAGAAAAAAGAAAAACACAAACTCTAAAATACGAGTACCAACAAAATAAATTTGAAAACGCACAAAACATTTGACGCAAATCATTGAACAGGCGAGCAAATAAATGAAAGGGGAAGGAAAACAGGATAACAAAATTTATAAATAGTCTATGCCAAAAATAATTTATGAGTTGTTTTAAGATATCACGTATTATTACTTAATAATATTCATGGTTGGTTTGTTGGAATGAACTAAAATCTCATATATATATATATATATATATATATATATATATATATTATTTGTACAAAAGCGTATCTAAAACGATTTAAAATAAATGTTTCTTCAAAAATGTTCACTTGTTTTCAGTTTCCTTTCAACTGAAGTTTATTTATTTAATACGATTTTATTAGTTTGATAAGAAAAAGTGCTAAAATGTGTTTAAGTTTTTTTAGATTAACTTAACCAGATTAAAATGTGTAAAATATAATTTATTATGAAATGTTTTTAAAATAAACACAGCAATTATAATTTATAAGAATTTATGAACAAATTTAAATAAGACATTTGTTCTTGTAAAAATGTTTAAAGGTTGGCCCACATGGATTTTTTTCTGTTCAAAATATAGAGAATGAGTGGCTTTATATTTGAGCAGTTTCGAAATATTGAAAATTGTTCAACTCATTGTTACTTCGTCTACAACAGAAGAAATAAGAAACAAGTAAGAACGTTATATTCAACTGAATTGAATCTTAAATACCACCCAAATATTTAATATATATATATATATATATATATATATATATATATATATATATATATATATATATATATATATATATATATATATATATATATATATATATATTGATATGGGCACAAGAGGAACGGAGATAAATTAAAAATGTATAAGCTGCTGGGCCAGAGTTCTTTTAAGAAATTTCTGTGCCCAATTTTAAATTGTATTTTGACAGAATCACCAAGTGGAGGGCCGTGAGCGAGACATCTCACCTTTGTCGTAATAACTTAAAAGGTAAATCTTTGTGTAGAAAAAATTCTTTTTGATTTAATCATTATGGTGGCAAAAGCGAGTGGAGGGGTAGAGCAGTGGAAGGTCAGAGGACGTCTTATCTTCGTTGTAAAGGATTAAACATTTATTTTTAAGGAATACAATTTGTTATATACAGGGTGTCCGCCGGGAAGGTATACTACTTTGTTGTGCCGCCATTTTAGTAAACATTAGTCTTGACGGTTCATATTTGGCAGTCGTGAAGTAGACACGTGACAAATTTATTATGGAAAAATATTCGATAAACCAAAGTGTTTTAATCGGATTACAATGGAATTACTGCGAGACCACTTACGACAAAAAGTTATTTGAAGAAATGGCGATGTTTATTGGCCTCCACAGTCCCCTGATTTGACTGCTGCGGACTTCTTTTGGTGGGGATATGTGAAAAGCAGGGTTTATGCAAACAAACCAGAAACGCTTGAGCCACTCAAACAAAATATTCGTGATGAAAAACCGCGTGAAATGTGTGAGAATGTAATGAAAAATGTGCTCCAAAGGGCTCGCATTTGTGAGGCGGCCATTTATCTGATATTGTATTCCATACACATTTGCCGACATTAAATAAAACATTTATCAATATAAGATCCATATTTTCTCTTTCATTTAATCATCAAAAACAACAAAGTAGTAGTATACCCTACCGGCGGACGCCCTATTTACACTATTATTCCATGTCATATGTTACTTTAACGACCACTAAAAGGGTGGGAACAAAAGATAAATTTTACAGATTTTCTGGCAGCAAGTTCAATACTTCGGGCTTTCTGTGACATAAAAATATATCATTTGCTTAACAAAATTACAAAAAGGCATTAAAAATCATGTTGTTTTTTTTAGAGGTTGGTTTAGTTCTTCTATGGGGAACTTTTTTGCTACTAGCACGATTCAGCCGATTTACGAACTTGACCTAGGCTACGTTTCAAGATTTATCTATACCACATGAGGAGCTCGAACCAACAGACTTTGGAAAGCGCCGAAAATTCACTCAAAGAATAATGCAGCCAATCAATGTTAACTTTTCGAAAAATTTTATCCACTAATTTTATTTTATCCGACGAAATGCAGTGAATGGCTTCGTGAATACACAAAAATGATGAATTTGGGGCTGAGAAAATCTCATGCAATCTATGAGAAGTAAATGCACCCGCAAAGAGCAATTGTCTGGTGCGGATTTTAGTTAGCCGGAGTTATGGGTTCTTAACTTTTTGAAGATGAGCTCGAAATCGTGGTTGGCTGTGAACGGCATCCGTTAGAGGAACATGAGAATAGAATGCTTGTGTCCTCAACAGGACGGCATAAATCTGTACGACATGTAGTTTCAGCAAGACGGCACCAACTGTCGTGGACAATTTCAGGAAAAGGATAATGGCGTACGATCAGAGTTGTGGGAGCCATATGATGGATATTTTGTTCCATGTTACAAACAATACATTCCTACTGTGACAGCCTCACACTGCGTACGCTACCCTTCGTCTTCGGTGCTGTAGCGAATTCGCCTGTAAAGTGACATATGAAAATTGGTACCACAAAATGTGAATCCGTTCTATAGAATCCTCACAACGCATTGCATTAATAGCGGTTACACTGTGAGTATCGGTTGTAAAAATATATAAACTTGATGGTAAAACACTACCGATAAGCTATTTCGAGGCACGCCGGCGTGTCCCATTTAGGTAAACATGTGCAAAAGCAACTTAACTAATTTAATTACGTCTTCCATGTATAAATCAAAGTTTTAATGTTTAACAAACACATTGATAGTTTTGCAGTCAATGTCTCTAGCCTCACATGCAGTCAACAAACATTTATAGTTCATCATAAATTAATAGTCACATGTTAATATTTCCATTACAGTGAAAACAAACTTTAGCATTCTATACACCCGCATCGTGGCTGCACTTTTTGTAAAGAGTATATGAGCTTTTTTCATATTTCGTTCTACAGCTGAAAGCAATAATTTTATTATTATTATTTTTTTCTTTGCTTTGCTCTAGAAAGAACTAAAGGATCATGTATGTAAACCTGCTTAATTTCGTTGTTGTTATAAAAATATGAATGTAGTGGCTAAAGCAAATAGTTTTAGCTGCAATAAAGAGTTTGCTAATTTTTTTTTTTTGCGTTTCAGTTTTACTTCCCAAATGTTTGTGTTAGTCAAACAACAAATTTGAATTGGCCGCTGTTCTGCTATATTTTTTCTTTCTGTTTAACTAAAATTTTTTATTGTCTTTTTTCCTTTAATATTTTATAGCCTGCAGCTTACTCAGGTTGTTGGTCACTGGAGTAGTGAATGTTTATCACATTATGGAGGAAAAAAATCGTCTGTGTTTGGGGGAAGAAAAAAAAAAATAAAATAGGAGCACTGCAGACATTAAACTAAAATAAACAAGATATTGAAAATGTGTTATAACGAAGAGATGGTAAATCTCAGGTACGCGGTAAGTCTAAACTTACATCAATATTCAATATAATTTTAATGCCATAAAAATTATTAAAATTTATATTAAGCATTTTATACGAAATCATGTTATTGTTATATTAAATCAAACTTAACTTAATATATTAATAATTGTTATTGGAGGGCCATTTGTTAATTCATACCATCTCTGCTGTAGCGATGACAATATGTCTTGGCCACCTCATGGTTAATTGATAAAAACCCCCGAAACAGTTTGTTGCAGTATTGATAGCCTGCGTATAATACGAGCACTCGTATTCACTTAAGGCGAGTCATATCGCATAAGCAGTTTTACAGCCAACAGCAAAGGTTACCAAATTTATAATTTCAAAACGTTTTAAATTTCTCCATAGATTATATAATTTTACTGGCTACATTGTTTCTTGTTGCACAGTTTGTATTTTTGATTCCCAGTATTTGGTTGCAACTAACACCGCTACTCATAGTGCTGCTGTTGATGTTGTTGCAGCTACTTCTGTTATCCACTTGTCAACATATTTGTTTTAAGCGAAAGGTTTGCACTGTGAAACCAACTTATATTGAATTGAAGGCAGCAAAAAGACAAATTTAAGCCGTATTAAATTTGTGTTAAAGGTTTCGGTGAGTGTGTTTTTGCAATAAAATTTTCACATTTGCTTGCAACTTTTTTCTATATTGCAGAGTTCATTTTGCCAGAAATATTATATGCAATTGTTTCTACAAGTCCTGTGTTTGCTACACTTTAATTGTTTATTATAAATGTTTCTGCATACAACTAAATATGCTTATGTATGAGTTGTTTGTTTTTTTTTCTTTTTTGAGGTCCAGACTAACAAGAGTTTTCCATGTCCACTTTTATTGTATTTTAATAGTTTGGTTCCTATCTTTCTTTCTGCGCTCAGTCAATTTCATTTCTATATTTTTTGATAGCATTTTAATAGTGGCTGGGTTTGGTAGCTCGTAAATGTTTAGCATTCAATTCAGTTCAGTAAGTTTGTTATTGTATTATTAGCAGTTAAAATTTTTTATGTCTGTTTGTTTCTTTTATATTTTCTAAGGTTTTAATTTTTTGTCAATTCACATAAACATTTATGTTTATTTTTATATCATGAACGTTTTTACAATATCATTTATACAATTGACTCTTTGTGCCGCATTTTGTGATATAACCGTTAAATTTTTGCCATTTCTTGGTAAATTATCTTATGGGCTACTATTCAAATTATAAAAATTTATATGTTTTATATCGTTAAAAAGAAAATTGTCATTTTTGCCAATATATTTGAAATTGAGTTGAACAAATACCGCACTCTTTTACTTTCACCCACCATAAAGAGAATTTTTGGGAAATTAGCAGCTGTAACAGATGTACAATTTAATTGTAGTTAAAAAAAACCATTTTGAACATTTACTTCTTTATATAGAAGCATGATCAAAATATGGAACTCTGCTAATTTGCTTTTATATCTGAGATGCAATGTCGTTTAAAATTAATGTCACGCACTTTCTTATGAAAAGTTCTTATTTGAAATGAAAATAGGAATATGCAGGATGTTTTAAAGTTCGTTTCTTAAGTCTTTTGATTTTTAGCAAATATGCAATATATGCATCTGTATATAGCAAATGTATGTATATATAATTCCCATTCTAAACAATTAAGAAAGGAAGTTTTATATTTAATTTTATTATTGTACAGCAATAATCACCCTTATTGTGTTTGGCGTTTTACGCCTTCAAATTTGACAAATTGTAATAGCTTAAAAACAAAAAGTCAAATATTTCTTTAATCTATTACAAAATGTCGAGTCTGAAGACGAGAAACGCCAAGCACAATAAGGGTGAATATATTATAGTCACAAGCCATTGTATATAAAAACCTTTTGTATACGACCTATAACAACGAAAAGCTGTACTTTCAATATAAGTTTGTCATGTTTACAAACTGTTTTAAACATTTTAATATTAAATTTTCTACTACTTATTCCTGACGATGTTAAAAAACGTTTAACTAAATGTTGAATTTTAATAAATAAAATTTTTTTTTAATAATTTTATAATATGCTTGACTGCTCAAAATTAACAACGTAACTCAGACAAATCTATTATAAAAAAATCCATATTTTATACGCACTCAACTGGGTACAACGCGCTTGTATGAAACTTTATATAACTTGTAAAAAAAACAGACTAGATTAGTTATAAACGGACAGAATTTCTCTAGTTTAATAAAATGTTGTGAATAATAAGCTAAAAAAGTTCGTGGCGTAAGTCTTTTGTTTATAAGAACCTGCTATACACGATGCAAAAACTTTATTGAACTTAATTTAAATCGATATAATTTTCGTAGTAGTACACAAATAAGCAACAACACTGCTATGGAGACTATAATTTCTTTATTAAGACTCTGAACGACCTAAGCATTATTAAAGAGACAATTGCAGCACGGTAATGGTGCAAGCCATTCATTCCGAGGAACAGGAGTTTTATCACTGAATTGCAGGTTCTTGTTGTCCCCATTTATATGCGCCCTAGAAACTATATGCATGTTTTAGTAATCTGAGTAAATATATATTAACATCGTTTACTACAAGAACACCCGCATCTAAATAAAAATATAAAGCTGTAAAATGTTAGAGAAATACTCACTGACTGTTTCACGGCGTCGCAACAATGTTTTACGTACAATTATATTTAAAATTAAAACAATTTTTTAATTAAAAAATTTTTAAAATTTTGTATTTGTTTTAAATGTAAGTACAAGAAAAACAGAATACAGGCGATATCGTGAAATATGTTGTTAGTGAAACTTCACTTAGGATATAAAATCTTGAATATCAATCAAATTTTTGGGGGTTGTTATGTAATTTCATTTGAAATGGAAATTGTTCAAATATATATACTTTCAACATAGAAATCCGAACTATTTTTCTTTCGAATTGAATTACGCAACCCCGCATTTTGCATAATGACTATGATATCGTATGTTACTCATACGCATAGTGTCCCAACAATATTATGAAAAAAGAAGGATATAAACGATTGAATGAACCGAACAGAAGATTTCTTCCAGAGCAATTTTTGTTTGTTTCATTACTTTAAACATGACCATTTAAAATAATATCACGAAGTTGTAACCACAGAGCTAGTGCAATTCTAAAAAGGAAAATAGAAAAAACTTATGAACATGAAGAAAATTTCAATATTCGACCCCATTACGAGTAAGTGATTCAGGACGCGATTCTTTTAGCCTGCCATTGTAATACGCACCAATATCAGAAATTTCTGTGGACTTCTGTGATTTAAAAAGTACTTAAGACTTTAAAATAGTTTGGAAACTAAATTTTTTTCTGTGCCAAGAATATATTGCAAGAAATCGTTTGCTTAGCCAAAGATGTCCAGCTTAAAACTGGAAAAAATGGACCCTAAAAGTATGAAATTTTTTAAAAGTTTTGAGCCAACATGAATAATGATTTTTGGAAACTCAACTTTAAACTTTTTTCTTTTATAAATATCAGTCTGGCTATTTTTTTTTCAATTTCTTTGAACTCTCAACACTCTTGGCTTGTATTATTGATGATGCTAGAAGAATTATATTTCTTATTTTTTTTTAACTTTAGTTTTTTCATATACAAAATTCTCCATTAAAAACATTAAAAATAAATTAGATATGATTTTATATAAATTGCTAAAAATCGATGTTTTTTGTAAAAAATTTCAGCCTTTGTAAAACCAACGTGCTAACAGATCGTTTTATTAAACCCATGATAAAACCCAAGTTAAACGGGAAATCTTGTAGTTAAAAACCAATTTAATTTGATTCACAAATAATTGTCTTAACTTTTGATACAAAATTCGCAAATGCTTAAACTTTTCTATAACATTTTTTGCCTTACAAGTTCACATAAATCAAATATGCTTAAGTAAATTATATAAAAAATTTTGTTTTCATTTTTATCTAATGATCGCAAATAAAAACCTTTTTATCTCACAACTGATCTAACAAAATCTTTAAAGTGCCTGCATGTGCTTCTATGTACATTAGAAAAAAATGCCAATGAATTAGTCATCGATCTAACATTCAATTGTTACAAATAAAAAGAAATCGAATACAAGTATTTAACTGTTTGTGGGCCAAATACAAAGTACGTAAGTCCTAAAACAAATTATAAACACTTGTTGCAAGAGGAAATATTTGCAGTATCAATGGCAACTTAAGACAAAGACTGGCTGTAAAACAATATTTAAGTTTAAATTGGCTAAGAATTATAAGTAAATACAGCAACTGGAAAAGACACGTAATAAAACTTTAAAGCTGCAGCAGTGGAAACTGTAAATGTTGGGAAAATGTTGGTGGTAGTTGAACGCTTTTTTGTATTTGGGGGCGTTACAACAACATTAATAGCGGAAAATAAAATAAAAGCGTATACTATACGATACTCTTTATGTGCCACAATATTTGTTACAAAAAAAACTCCGTTAAGCACGTAGCAAATGTTTTTGCTAACAACAACTTAAAAGTTTGTTTGTCTGGTCGCTTTGAAATTTAGATTTGACAAATAAGAGGTCATATTTTGGGCCACCAGGTGTCATAAACATGTGTACAGTTTGTTTTTTCTTACTAGTGATCTTTATCCGCTGGAAATATGGAAAATTTCTTTGTCTTCTTTCTTTATGGATAATAAAATGAAAGGCGTTTTTGTTGCATTCGTATTGCGATTTTCTAAATTTTCTATTTGCAGCTTTTATTGCACTTAAGCCTTTGGGATTCTAAATAATTACAGATACTACTTTTTCAGTAGCCTCTTTGAACTGAATGAAAACTTGCTAAACATTTTGTTTTATTATTTTGCATATTGGCATATCGTTAACAAATATCTTTAAGATTCCATAAACTGGTGGAATTGTAATGGGAGTAGCTGTTTTATATTCACATTTTTATTATCATCCTCTACTTACTTACTTGTTTACCAATATCGAACAGTTTATTGCTTCATTTCATTATTTTAATACCTTAAGGGGTTGAAGTAGTGCATATGCGTGGGTAAATTTTAAAGTATATACAAAAATGTAACAATGTTGGACAGTGTTATTTCGCTATGCGTTGCCAAAGTTTTAGCAGTCCCAGTTTTATATAATTTAAGAAATAAATTATATCAGTGGCATTCTATTTATAAATAAAAATATTTTTTGTTGTATAAAATGTTAAGTAGGACTTTTCACTCACACACACACACACAAACATATTCATTTGTCCCAACTTATATTTTATCATTTTCTTTATATTTGTGCAACTTTTATTAATATGCTGGCTCTAAGCTGTTTTACATTTCATATATATTTTTCATTTTGTTCAAGATTAAAGATAATAATTCTTGCATTTTAATAATATTGCTAAGGCCTAGACTAGTTTTGAGCGTTGACATTATAATTGTTAATATTTGTCAATATCATTTGAATAGCTTAAGGATTCTGCAGGTGTTTTGCCTAATTTTGGAAAACGATTGTGAAAACTTAATTTGCATTTCCTTTTTAGTGAATGGGAGTGATAGCTAGAAGTAAGTGAAATTTATTTTATAGAAAAAAACTATAATAAGCAATTGGGAATTACATATAACGATAAAACAACAAATGTTTAATAGGAAGGAATTTTTCGTTTGACGGAGAACTTGAAATTTTAATATAAGGCAGAAGTATTGTAGGAATGAAATCTGTTCATTTTATTGTGATACAGAATTTCATGGCATTTGTTTTTAAGTGTGATATCCTGCATGCTATTGAGTATTTTTTCAATAAATCTGACGATAATGCACTTATATATTGCCACAAATATATACGTTATGAACAATTTTTAAAAAATATTGGTTTTTGCAAAGATGTAGCCCTTTCTAGAATTAAAATATTATTAGTTTTTTTATACCCTACAAAAAAGAATTGGAGGTTATATTCACTTAGTCATTCCGTATGTTACGCCTCGAAATATTCCTCTATAACCCCATATATTCCTATTCAGTGATGAAATCTAACACGATCCAGCCACGTCTGTTTGTGGAAATTACGATATAGTCCAAACGCAAAGAGCCAGACCCTTGAAATTTGGTATAGATAAATTCTGAAGTACATCAAAAGTCAAGTCCGTATATGGGATGATTTGTGGAAAAAGGTAAAAAAGTTCCCTAAAGAAGAGCTAAACCAACTTTTAAAAAATAACATAATTTTTAAAAGTTTTTTTTTTGTAATTTTGTTAAGCAAATGATGTATTTTTATGTCAAAGATGGTCCAAAGCATCGAACTTGGAGTCAGACAATGGGAAAAATCCATCTTAGGACCCCGACCTCTCTAGTGGGAGTAGAAGTAAAATATTACATGGAAATATAATGTAAATACAGCGTGGCCGCCGGAAAGGTATACTACTTTGTTTTGCCGCCATTTTGGTAAACATTAGTGCTGACGGTTCATATTTGGCAGTCGTGAAGTAGATACGTGGCAAATTTATTATGGAAAAATATTCGATAAACCAACGAGTTTTAATCGGATTACAATGGAATTACTGCGAGACCACTTTCCACAAAAAGTTATTTGAAGAAATGGTGATGTTGATTGGCCTCCAAGGTCGCCTGATTTGACTGCTGCGGACTTCTTTTTGTGGGGATATGTGAAAAGCAGGGTTTATGCAAACAAACTAGAAACGCTTGAGCCACTCAAACAAAACATTCGTGATGAAATACCGCGTGAAATGTGTGAGAATGTAATGAAAAATGTGCTCCAAAGGGCTCGCATTTGTGAGACGGACATTTATCTGATATTGTATTCCATACACAATTGCCGACAATAAATAAAACATTTATCAATATAAGATCCATTCTGTTTCATTTAATCATTATAAACAACAAAGTAGTAGTACATCTTCCCGGCGGACACCCTGTATTTAACAATTTATATTCCTTAAGTCTATTACTTAAAAATAGAATTTTTAAACTTTTACGACGAAGGTAAGATGTTCTCTGATCTTCCCCTGGCCTAATCCCCCACTCAGCTTTTCTCCCTAAATGACGATATCAGAAAATATATTTTTTCTACTCCTGATGACCATAAAAAATTACCTTTTAAGTTTTTACGATAAAGGTGAGATCTCTCCCCCACGAAACTTCCCGAAAGGAACCTGCTACAATAGAGTTTTAAAATTGCACACAGAAATGTCTTAAAAGAACTCTGATGCAGAGGGATAAGAATTTCAATTTATTTACTAAATATTTGAAAAGGATTTAAGATTCGAACCGGTCGCATATAAAGTTCTTATATGTTTATAATTGCACGTGATTTTTGATTCTTCAAAAACATATTTGCTTTTGAAAGGCATTACAAAACTTATTTATCGAAAATAAATACATTTTAGAAAAAATTGCAAAAGTATTGATTTTTGCAAAAAAAGTCATAATATATTTTTTTTGTAAATGTATGCGTCGTATCTTTCCTATTTCAGAAAATACACTGGCTTTCAAGAGATTTTTTTTAGTTTAATGCTCTCAAAATAAATTTGGTGAATAAAACAAATTCATATTGTCTTAGCACAAAATTATCAAAGTCATTGAAAACTACGACAGCTGTAACACATGTAATCCTGAATATCACAACCAATTCTTGAAATCCTTTTACATATATAAACATAGTAAAACCAGCTTCAAATATATATTTTCATAATTCTGTTAAGAAATTAAATATTTCTACACAAGCAAAAGAAAGCAATAAAATTTCCAAAACTTTCCAGAGCCAAATAGGGAATTGTTTTCATCAACAATCAGGTACAGTTGCAGCCACCTCATTAACACGAAATTGCAAATACAAAAAGACGCAAATAAATTAACAATAAAATATGGCACCCAAAATAAAACCAGCTCACAATGATAACAAATAATAAATCATACAAATACAACGGAGATATAGTATAGTCATGTATAAAACGAAATCTATTTTCCCAGGCCCAAAATAAAATTCTAGCTGAAAAACTCTCTCTCACACACGGGCACACACACATACATACAGTCTTATAAATCAAACAACTGCGCAGCTGTAGGAAGGAAGGACGGATGGCTGATGATAATCAACCTACCGAACTTTTCGGGTTCAAAACAATGGCATGTTATTTGATCTAAAACGGACATTAAACAAGATTGAGCACAACAACAATCAAAAGGAAATCAAAGCGTCAAGCAGCAGGACTACAACGAACGCACACAAAAACGTTAATCTACAAGGATGTATGGAACGACAAGGGGTGGTTTGGTGGCACATTCAACGTGCAATCCCAGAGACAATAAAGCAAAGCCATTACAAATTATTGTTTTTGGTGGGAAAATACAAACGAATGCACACAACATACAAACTTCTTTAACTACTTGCATGTACACAGTCGTACGTGAGTGTATGTGTGTGTGTGTGTGTGTGTATTTGTACAAAGCCGGTGCTTTTTAGTAAAAATAATTCTCTTGCTAATGATGATGCGCAACATATTGTACAGGATGCTAATGGAATTTTTTTCCTCTGATTTCAGCATGTACTCGTACATAAAATTTGTTGCAGAGGGGTGGTGCTGTCGAAATGCCAGGTTGAAGTTTTTCTTTGTTGCTTTTCAAGGTTTAGGGGTGAATTTTTAGGTACAAATCACAAACGTTTCTCACATATTTTTGTTTTTAGTTTTGAACGGTGCGCAGATTTGTTACATTCGCCAATGCGCAGGTATGCTGTTAAGTACCAGACGCTTAATTGAATTTTCAACCAGTTTTTTTTTTAGTTTTTGTAAGCAACCGGTTTAAAATTGTGGAAAGGGGTTGCTAAAATTATTATGAAAAGCTGTTAGTTTTTTTTTCTTGTGATGTTATTGCTTTTGGTTTTTGAAAACAATTTGTTTACTTTGAAGAAAAAAAAAGATTTTTGCAAGGTGTGAGCTGGCAGAGTTGTATGGTGAATACAGTGACAGTTAGAGTTTAAAATTATTTAGTAAAGGGAGGATATATAAAAGGAATATACATGAAAGTTGTTGATGTGTTTACAGTTCAGCCATTTGGTGGAATTTTTATTAAATGTTTAACATTCCCCAGCATTTAGAAAGAGCAATTTGTAATTTCAATGCGTAGTTTAATATTTTAATTATAGAATACGAAGTTTGTTCACAATATGTAAGGTAATTTTGTTAAATTTCCATAAAAAGCTTATACATATTTGCCAGGTCTGGAGTGGACTTTTGGATTTTTAGATTTCTAATATAAATGAATTTTTTTTCAACAACATCAAATATGTTTAGAAATAGAAAAAAAAATCGTTTTAGTTGGTTACTTTTAAACGTATGTATCGAGAAAAATTTTCTATTGTCCAACACTGGGATCGTATTTTTTATTTTGTTTGATTTTTAATAGCAATTTAGGTCTTCCTGAAGTATAAAATAGTTTTAATTAAAAAAAAAATAGTTATTTTTATACACCAAAAATAAGTGTAGCTTTTCCAACTTTGGAGCGGTACTTAGGATTTTGCTCATATTCAATAGCAATCTATTTAGAACTATTTCTAATACATCTATCCAATACCGAAGCCTCCAGCTTTTCTGAAGCCCTCGGAAACCCGATATTACATACAGGCAAAGGGGCATCGCTGATTCACTTCCCAATTCATAAGGAACGCTAATATAATTTATGGGGTCACATATTAGTATTGGGGAACTTACACACGGAACGACAAACCTTCGCAGTCTTCTACAGTAGAAATAACTTTATGAATTATTAATCTAGACAAAAATCTCTTTCATTTAAAAATAAGCATTTGCAGCCCTTATTTAAAAGACATGAATCCTTGAAAACAATCCTTAAACAAATAAAGGAACACATGCACAGAAAAATCATGATGTTGTTTATTTTTCTAAAGAACAAGTTTATTTGTTACAAATATTTACATTCGGAAATACGTATTTATTTCAGGGAACATGTCTGAAAATGAAATTTACATTTTAAATGTATTCCATAAACATACAGACAGAACAAACAAGTAAAATCTAGAAAGACAAAACTTTAAGAAAAGGAAATGAATATTAAACTTTATCAAATATTTATGTTAAAGAGGCTATAAAAATTTCAAGTGAAAAATGCATTTCAATAGGGTGTCTCCTTCTTTTGTTTCTTTTATAAAAAATACACTAATTACCTGATTCCATTAAAGTCGATGTGTATGTAAATTTAATGAATAAATAGTTCCGTATGGCAGACTGACTAAGCAAAGGGTTAACTAATATTTGCATACATTTTTGATCAGTTTTCATAGCTTGTGTGTAAGTTGTCGGCTTAGAAAAAATTGATTTAATGATGATTTTAAATTGCTTGATTTGTTTGAGCGTCTTAAGCGGTCTGAAAGCAATTTAATTTGTGATAATTCTTTATATTCTCCCTTTCCCTTTTTAATGTGACATTGACACTTGATTGTTTCTAGTAACGAAATATTTTAGCGAAATATATATTCCCACACTACTT
The DNA here is from genome assembly GCA_951800035.1 of Linnaemya tessellans. Lineage (NCBI taxonomy): Eukaryota > Metazoa > Arthropoda > Insecta > Diptera > Tachinidae > Linnaemya > Linnaemya tessellans. The sequence goes on from OX637533.1 coordinate 107,154,865, forward strand.
TCATGTTGCTTCCAAGTTCTGCTTAAATTTGTGATTAAAACTGTCCCATGGTCTCCTTTTTAAATGACAATTTGAACACCTGAAGTCGTTATTTAAGGGAAATATGCATGAAAAAGTGTTATTTCATGCAAAAATTTATTTGAACAGGGTCATTAAGCAATTAACTGATGAACATGAGAACAGAAAGTTAAGAATTAATAAACCAACTAAAACTGCTGCATTTAAACTCTAGCTGCTTTATTCATAAAAAACATTTCTGTTTTTATTAAGGGTTTATAAAACAAATTTTATATGGAAATGTGTTGTATAAACCTGTTATAAATCAAACATATTTTTTATGAATAAGACCTTAAAAATATAAACTCTTTGGTGTAAATTGTTATTCGATGTTATAAACGGTTGATTTTAAAATTTTTGGATTTATGAGAATATGTTAAATATCTGTGTTACCGTTGGAAATATATAAAAAATCAAACTACATGATTTTGTTTGAAGTTAAATAGAACAAAAAAAAAAAAAAAAAAAAAATTAATTGCCTGCCACGATGCCCCTCGATATTGATCTAAAGCGTAAACACATTTAAAGCAAAATCAAATTAAACATCAAAGTAAATCTTATTATTCGAACTTTTCCATTTTATTATTAAGATAATAATTTTGTCAGACTCGAGTTCAAATCTGCAAATTATATTTTTAAGAATTTTATTAAATTAAAATTGTATTCTAAATATTTCAAACTTAATAAAAAATAATGTCAATCTAATAAATCTTAAAAAAAAATTAATTTGCGGTTTCTAAACTTGAACTTGAATCTGATAAAATTTTTATTTTAATAACAAAAACAAATTTATAGAAATAATTTTGGTTTTGAAATAAAATAATTTGATCACATTACAGAATGTCACTTAAGAAGTGCTACAAAACAAAAATACATACTACAGGTGATGATGGGAATTTAGGGAATTCCGAAAACAGTGATAGGTCTTGTAAGCAAGCAAATGGACAAGTATTAAAAATTTTACACACTAATTGTACTCTTCTTGATTCGAAATCATCAACAAGATAAAACACTGCGTAGGGAAATGAAGAAGGAGCCGTGCTGACTGAATTTTCGTTTACAAAAACTAATAAGCTAAACATCAACGAATTTTATTACCAACAATATGGGGCAACTTTTCATACAGCGCGCTTGACAATCGATTGATTGCAAAATCAATTTGGTGACTTTATTGCCACAAATAGTCCTGTTCGCTGGTCTTCTCGTTCGTGAGATTTAAGGCTTCTTTTATGGAGCTATGCCGACAAAACGACAATTCTTGAAGCATCGGAAGCCACTTGACGTCATACAGCCAGATTTATTGGAAAAAGTATTAAGAAATTGAACCATAAAATTTGTAGCGTCGTCGGACAAAAACCAAAAGTCATATTTAAGAAATAAATAACCATTTGCCAGATTAAATCTAATTTTTATTATACCTTGAAGTCCTCACACAGCTAAAAAGAACACCCGTTACATCAAAGATGTATAGTAATTAATACTAATCTTATTAGGAAATAAAGGCATAATTTCTAGTACACGGCTTTTTAAATAAATTAATTTAGTTTGAAAAAATAACATGAAGGTACTTAAAATATCACTAAAGAATTTTTAAAAATTATTTTACCTTCATTTAGTATCTATAAATTGAAAACATTAAAAACGTAATTGAAACAATAATAATTGATATTCAAGTAGAAACACAGAAAGCTTTTAGTGTAATTAATGCTCTTTTGTCGATAAATCTTAGGGGTAGCAAAAAAAAAACATATTTTATTTTTTGTCATTTCAACAATTGACCCTCATCTCATGTTACAATACCTTAAGGACCAAATTTGCTAAAGAAATGTACTTGTACTGACAACATTGCGCTCAATAAAGTGCTCCTTTCGAACGTATTTGTTCGCTGTCAGTGCATTTGTACGCTTTTCGAAATGCTTACAATGTGACTACATGACATAATGATGTAAAAATTATCAAACGATATCAACCCCAAAAACCACTATAAATTATTTAATAAAACCTGCCATCATACACCATCTCTGGGCAAGTACTGGTCATACCTTCAGCTTACGTTTTACTTTACTCTAGCCGCATGGTTTGCAAATAAAGCGCATGCAATGAAAATATGTACAATCACAAGTATTTATTTAAGATACATATATAAAAACCTATAAATTGAGTCCCGTGGGATAGAATTTGGAAAAGAGAACCCTTCTCAGCAACGTTCACTTGGAATCAAGCATAAAAAGTGAAATCTAAATTGTCACGTGATTCAATAAGCGAAAGAACGAATGTGTTCTCTTCTTCTGCCTGCAGCAATAACATTGGAAATAAATGCTCTTATAGCGAAATAAAAACGAACTTTCAAGGATCATCCCTTAAATCAATAAAACAACAGAAAACAATATGCTGCTGTCTGCAGATGATGAGTGACTGACTGTCTGTATGTTTGGTGTGGCAAATAACCGCGAGATATAGAAACCGGAAACCAAGCCCGCATCACCAGAGTCAAGAGAAGATGTAGCCACTTGCAGACGACGTACGTTGTTGCTGTTTGCATTGTATACCGTGGGTAAAATTATTTATTGACTACTCACTGCTAGTGACGATGCTAGTGATTACGATGTTTTTGTTTTGCTTGTTTCTGGTTAAAAGTTGGGGTGTTAATACACATACTTGTTTGTTTTCCTTTCTCAGGAGTGTCTAGCAGGGAATTGTGAATAAGCGTAACTTATGAGTGTGTATTGAATTAATTTAATTTGACCAGTTCTCACGCCGTCATCCTGCCAGGATATTTATTGATTCTTGCATTTAATATTTTCATCGGGTGCAAAGAATTTTTAGTGGTTTTATTATTTTGATAACTGATGCTTGATATTAATTAATTAAGTGATATATTTAAGAAATAGGGTGCGGAAAATTTTACTTTTCAGTTTATTATATAATTGAATGTAAAGCATTGTTTCTTAGTTAAAAAAGAGGTTCCAAAAATGTCAATAAGATCTTTGTAACAGTGATCCTGCAAAAGTAAAAGCCTAGATCATGTGTAACCCTGTGTGGTTGTCTTTGCAAAAAATTCTTTTTTTAAGCCTTTTGCAATGAATTTTTGCATTAGCATTTTAAAAAAAATAATTTTCAAATTAAATTTGCCAATTATCGGGGCACAGATGTCAACGGGTTGGGGTGGCTTGGACCATAAACCGAAGATCTTGTTAATCCGTATTTTTAACTAGTGCGAGTGAGATGCAAAACTCTCGCAAGGGAGTAAACGATCAGTGGCCTGGCTGCACTTAAAAAATAATTGCCATCGAGACTTGATCTTGACTGAATTAAGGTACGATCACACGATTGCCTCAATGCATCAATTAATGGTATATTTCATATGCCAATCGTGTGATTTCACAATTTATTGTCCCATACGACAATCGAGAACAAAATCGTGCCGATTTGCCGCAATCAAATGCAACTCTGGTGTGGCAACCGTGAACCGTTTATAGGTAACCAAATGTCAAAAATGCACCAATATTTGTTGTGTTCTCATGCGTCAACATTTTTTATATGGTGACACTAGTGGCAACAATTATTTAAACGTTTCGTTATTCATTCGAATAAAGTTTTTGAACAAAAAATATTGGTTTGCTATTTCACGAAACTCCATCAATGTTTTGTTCATAAGCACCATGAGTGTTTCTTTCTGCAAGCCACTCTCTGACCCACGTACTTCTTTTCACTTTTCTTCAGTTTTTATATCTTCAAGTACACACACGATAATTAAAGCTGATGCAATTTTCTTTTTTTTTAGAGAACAAATCATCTTTAACTAAAATATATGTTAAATGTTTTACAATTTTCGCTAATATAAACAAAACATAATTTGGCATCTAGCACAACAGCTGTTTCTCACAGTTACCGGGCAGTAGAACAATCGTGTCACTGGAGTGCGGAAGTTATTGCCACTTTTGCGCCAATTCACGACAATCAAGTTTATGTAAATTGAGACAATCATGTGACCGCAGAGAATTTGATTGGGACAATTTATTTATTACGAAAAAAAATCAGCACAATAAAAATTGTGTAAAATTGGTGCGTTGCGACAATCGTGTGATCCTACCATAGATCTGCTTTGATACAAAATCTTATTTTTATATAACGTTTTTAATACGTGCAAGGAAACTAATTTGCCTTAATATTTTATATACACCTTTTTCCTCATAACTTTTTTAAATAAATTATTTTTAAACGAAACTACCCTTTAATTGATATTTTGCAAGAATATAGAAATCAGTTCCTCAAAATGACTTACAAGTTCTCATTTAGTAGACAAAAGTTTGTTATTCAAATAAATTATTTGCGTCACTATATAAAAAATCTTTCATCGATATTTCTCAAAATTAAACCAAAATCAAATAAAATTAAAATGAATCATGTCGATAGTCAAGTTAAAATTTGTGATTCCTTTTCTCCAGAAATGGTTAAGACATTAACTCATAGTATAGTTAAAATACGAGAGACAAACTCATTCATCCCCTTTTTTAATTTATATTCATACGTTACTTCCTTGAAAAATAAAAAAAAAATTTATATCGTCAGCTGAAATGCAAAGTCAGGATTAAATGATGAAATTAAAGTGGTGTAAACAGCAATACCATTAAGAAAGAAAAATCCTTACAAAAATATTATAATCAAAATTAGGGGCCAAATTACCGCATTCGATATTGATCGAAATTTATATACAGGTTCGATCCATATCGAATGCCATAATTTGCTTTCAGGGAGAAAAGTAATTAATAGTATTATTTGATTCACGAAGTCTGTTATGTTTCACAGGATTTGGCACAATTATTTTGGGCCACCCTTTAGGCTTTATGTATGGGTCACTGAACATAATTGGCAGCGACTGACATTATCATGTACTAAAAAGTTCCGGTGTAATGCACTGCATATGTAGTCGTCATCCCCTGAGTGCTGGTCCAATGGTCCAAATGCAATTTCTTAAAAATTCCGTAGAACAATTTTATTGAAATAGATTTCAAATAAACTTTTTTTAAGAATATGACGAAAATAATTTATTTTTATTATATTGAAAGCTTTTGTGAATGTAATTGAGAATTATGCAAATATTATTCAAGACGTTTGTCATTTTAGGTAGCGATATGTTGTGTATCATTATTATATAATGCATAGATAAACATGGCAGTTTTTTCACCTTAAATCACAATTACAAATTCATTCCAAGTGTCCAGGTGTTAAAAAAAACACGAAAACTTCCCCCGTTTAAGAATATCTAAAGAAAAAGAAAAGACAGCCCAATGTGCATGGCGATATATTAAAACTGGTGTGTAGCTAAATTCAAGGTGTTGTATGATTTATTTTGAAAGCGTAATGCTTTTGTTTTTTTTTATTTTTTTATTGTCAGTTTGACTCACTTAGAGTTGAGAGTTTCCTTGTAAATGGCTGACTAATAAGTCCTTTCGCAAGAAGCTTTCTTATAAATAAATTTAAAAGCAAATTGTTGCACATGATAAAACTTGTTTATTTAGTTAAAAAAGTAGTTAATAATTATTCTTGTAAGATTCGCAGAGTAAACCATTTTACGAGCTGAAAATTCACTTTGGTTCATGAATAAAAAACTCGATTTAATTTTCCGTTTTCTTTAACTCGGAAATAGAAATTGATGAATAAAAATCATTTTTTGAAAATACTTTACGAGTAAACTCAGTTTATTTATGATCGAGCTGAATACGGACTTCTTTCCCCGCTTGCAACCCCATTCCCTTGACTGCAGTTTCGCTAGATATTAGAAAGGGACAGTAGAAATATCGTTGATCCTTTAGGGAGGCAAAATATTCAACTATTCATCAATAAAAAACTAAATATTTTTTGAGAAAACTGAAAAGCAATTTTTTTCTCGGACCAGCACTCAGGGATGACCCCTACATGCAGTGCATTGCGCCGAAACTAGAAAGGAGGGGATATTATTGAGGGGACAGATGAAGAAAGATGAGGAGATAGAGATTTTTTGTAGCTATTTCAACCCTTTTTTTACTTCGCCGGCTAGTTTTTGCTACAGGACCGACGAAGGAGGATGCTGCAGTTACTCTGCCTTTTTAGTACATGATTGTGTCAGTCGCTGCCAATTGTGTTCAGTGACCAGTGCTATGCCTTCATCACTGAAATAGATTGGCAACAACTAACACAACCATGCTCTAATGCTGATCAGAAGAATTCAACAAAATATTCATGACTCAAAGCGGGGTTGAACTCAGGACCCTCCGTTTCATAGTCTCGTGTTCTACTACTTCAGCCAACAGCACCTTTTGACTCTGTATAATGTTGAAATAGTGTTTTCTTTTGGCCTATTTATGACCAATTACTTGTTTCTGAATATACTTATATTTATAATAACTTAATAACTTTAATTATAATTTTCTCGACGTGTTGTGTGCTCCTTTTATACAGAACAAAAAATTATTTAACATTTTTTCTTTATAGTAATCTTTAATAAAAATTTCAAAAAATATAAATCGAAGTGATTAGTTTGATAACGATCTGAGTCCAAACTTCTAAAAATTTTCAGTTTTTAAATACATTAAAATTTTTTTTTAAACTTTTTTTTTATTGTGGTTTTTTGCGAAAATATGCAAAGGCAGTCAGCAGAGAAATAGTATATTTTCAATTTCTGGAAAATTATTGCTCATTCCATCATATTTCATAATTTTATCTTATTCATAGAAGTTAAACATACAGCAGAATCATTTTACTATTCTAAGATATTTGTGAAAACCCATATCAAGCTTTTATACTCTACACAAATTGTTTTCAATTTTGTATCTGGAAATTCGACAACTTTATAGACCAATTATTTTGAGAAATTTCTCAATTATTAAAATTTTGACACGATTTATAAATTTTTCAAATACTTCCCTCAACTACAAATTGTCACGTCAGGTGATTAAGGAAGAGGAATGCCGTCTTTATGCATATTTTTAGAGTGCATCTTTATGGAATGATATAAATTTGCTTAAATAAAGAAAACTAAAATATAGCAGCAATTAAGATCGAAATGAAAACGATTGGAAAATCATAAATAATCAGTTTACGTGCAGCAGCCGGAGTAGGGTTGTTGTCTGTAGCCAACAGTTTGTCTTGCAACTACTTTTTGTATTGTTTTTTTTTTTTTTTTTGTTTCTGATAAGGAAAAATAAAATCTTTTAAACAATGTTTCGAAAACATTTTGAACAATTTTAAAAATGTTTTTCTTTTGCCGATGTTTTGTGATTTTGTCACGTTCAATGCTAAATGTTACGAGATTTTGATGATCACAGTATTTGTTTGGGTGCTTTCTTACACGTCTGGCAGGCTGACTGACTGAGTGACTGTGACTGTTCGTTGTTATACAACAAACAAAATTGTTTTTTTTCTTCCTCTTTTATTTTATTTTTTTAATTGTAACATTTTGCGTTGTTGTTTTGTTTTTCTTTGTTTGTAGTTCAAGTATTTTCACTAGGAAGTACAGTGTTATCCAAAATTTTGTAAACACTGCAGAAAAACTTTTCGGTAATAGAAATAATTTATAGCTCATAATGTTTCAACAGTTTTATTTAATAAATTCTTCTGGTTTCTTGACCTCTTTTTAATTATTATTGTATTCTGATATTTTTAAGCTTAAGGTCTCTTTATTTTAATTTAATTTTTAATTTCAATATTTCGTCACTCCTTTGTGTGACTTCTTCAGGAAATGACGAAATATTGAAATTAAAAATTAAATTAAAATAAAGAGACCTTAAGCTTAAAAATATCAGAATACAATAATGGTTTTATTTAATAAAAAAAAATTATAAAATCTCTTGAAAACTAAAGTTCACTGCTGTTGTACTGAAGTATTGAACATTTAGAATATGAAGCCTAAGATCCCAGATTCGACTCTGCACTCAGTCGAGAATGTGGTATTCAATTTTTATAATCTGTGTAAGTGCATTATTGTCGACCTGATCAATGAGACTATCGCGTACTAAAGAGCTTCATAATCGGTACTGTAGCGAAAATTCGCTGGCGAATTAAATAATAAATAGACCAGAAGAAAAAGTTCTATCTTTTCATATTTCTTCGCCAGTCTTCTAAACTCTATCCCCTCCTTTAATAGTTCCGGCTCAATTCATTGCATGAAAGTTCATTCACTGAATGTCCCTCTAGGTAAAAAAACAAATTTTTGGAGCTCCGCTTTTCTCCCAAATGCATGTTTTTTTGGTTCGTGTGCAATATAAAATTTCTAATCTATTTGAATTAAAAACGTTTTAAGTTTTATGGGACTCACTTATAACTAAATAAGTTACACTTTTGTTGGGCAGAGTTTCGTTTACACGGTCACAATTTTAAATTTCCAAATATATATTTAACAGTAATCGCATATTTTTAAATTTCTATTAAAATTTTAAATAGTTGAAGTTTAAAATATGTATAAAATATTTAATTGTAATTTATTTGAGATATTGTGTCATTAATTAAACAAATGCTTTGTTTGTTATGTAGTCAAGTGTGTCTATATGCTTAGGCCTTTGCTGCTCGTGTAATTCTCAATTGGTTTGTGAAAGTTTAGGTATAAGTTGAGAAATTTTTTTATTTTGAAATTGTATTGAAGACTACTGACTGATGATTTAGTGTAGGGACCAATGAAATGCAGGCGTATAGACCAAACAACAAACAAAGCATTGTTCGTTGGTCCTGTAGCAAAAATTAGTCGGCGAAGTAAAAAAAAAGTTGAAATACCTACAAAAAATTCTCTATCTTCTCATCTTTCCTGATCTGTCCCATCAATACTATTCCCTCCTTTCCAGTTCCGGCGCAATGCACTGCATATTTAGGGGTCATCCCCTGAGTGCTGGTCCAAGGTTAAAAAAAATATAAGTAAATAAATAAATACATATCAATGGCGACAAGTAGAAAGGCCCTGACTCAAATTATGGTAACTTTACAGGAGAATAGAAACTGTAACTATAATTTGTTTGTAACATCGTTATTTTTGATACAATTGCACTAAATTTTTAGGACGGGATGTACAGTCGAACTTCAATAACTCGAACTTCTCTAATTCGAATTTTCTTTAACTTTCGTAACTCGAACTTCGATAAGTCGAAGTTCGAAATGGTTTTTGTGTTTTTGTATTAGATAAGGTTTTTTTTTTGTTTTGCTATCTTTTTGGTAGCGTGAGCTGGCTTTTATATATTACATGCTACTTTTTTATATTTTTCGGGGAATTACAAATTTGTTTCTTTTTGTTTGCGTAAGTATCAGTTCTATGCCTAATTCGGACTAGATGATAAATGTTGAAATCGATTATTTTATTATTATGGCAACTAAGAGTGTTTTAAAATGCTTATCAATTGAAGAAATATGTAAACTTATAAAAGACATCGAAGATGGATTACAGAAAAAGGAAGCAGCTGATAAATATGGTATCCAGGCAAGTACGGTCAACTCGTATGAATCTGGATTTCGTTTATGGAGTAAAAGAGTTAGGACACCAAATTAAAAAATGTCGACAAATAAAAAAAATTAAAAAGTGACTGACATTTCACTTATTTCAGAATATTTATCTTTTTTTTAATAATATGAGTACATGTGATTGTTCTTTTTTATTATTTTTTTAAATATATAGTTTTCCATTAGAGGCTATTTTAAATAAAAATATATAACACAAAAACCTTTTATTCTATTTTGACAAAAAATTCTGTAACTCAGAGTCTTCGTAGGTCGAAGTTTTTTTTGGGGCAATGGTGATTTGAGTAATGGAAGTTCGACTGTATTTGTGTAAAATGTATTAGAATCACTGAAAAAGTAAATTTTATAAAAATACAAGTTCGGACTTTTCTAATAGTAACCATAACGAACGAAATAGATTGGTGATTACTTTGAATATTTAGAAATATTCTAACGCAGTAGAATAGGTATATTTTGAAGCTCCAGTAGAATAATTGACATTTTAGAATTATACTTAAGTTCTATGTTATAACTTTCTCTTCCAAGTGCATATCAGGTCTTAAGAGCTAAAAATCTGATACCGTGCAATGGTACATCATGTGGAAGTTAGCTTTTCTTTCAAACTGTTGTTTTCGTTTAAAATGATTGTTTATTTTTTTTCCTTCGTTCGCTGCTTGTTCGTTCGCTACTTGTGGGTGTGTGCATAATATTTTTTTCTTTCTATAAATAGTTTCCTTTATGTTATTTACAATAGCAGGTATCCCGGTATTGGAAGACATATGAAATGGAATTAGAAATGGGAAAATTTACTTTTAAGAAAGACAAGGAAAGGTCTTTGAAGTCCCCATCACTTTTAATTCATACAACTATGTACATACATATATAAAGCTTTGTGCTAAATACAAAAGGTGACGACAAAAATAATAATACTGCGCTCCTGAGACATCTATTGTTGTTAAAGAATTCCCCAATTCACTGCATTTTACAAAATATTTCGACAACCGCACTCGTACTGTGATATCATGATCCCCAGATGACTGGCGAATGAAGACTACATCATATATGAAAATGTAGAAGATTAATTGAATTCCCGCTGTTTAGCTATTAATCTTGCTTGCTGTATTTACACTTACATACACTTTTATTCTCATGTGCAACATCATTTGCTGCACTGCTCACTTTCTCAGAGTGTCGTTTTTTTTTGTAGTTCGTATGCCCTGCGTAATGCACTTACAGGTCTTGTACTAGTGTCAAGCGTTCTACGTAAAGACTTTCATACCTTATTTATTTGATATATTTTTCTAGCCTATTCAAATGCAAGCATATGAATTTTTTCTTTTTGTAAAATATTGTATTGTTTTTTAAGTTTTTTTATTCGATATTTCCACCATGCGTGCCCGGTGGTTGCTTTGCTAGTGTCAACTAATGGTTTTTGTATATCAAATGCAAAGGAGACGACTGCGATTAACTAAATTGCTTTAATGGCCATTCAGTGTTCATTAAAGATTTTTTAAGTTGGGTGTTGAAAATTTTCATGGCATCATTTTTTTTCTTCTCCTTAGTAAATTGTTTTTTTTTTTGTTGTAAACTAAGTCGATGGTATTTTAATTTGTTTACGACTAGGTGAGGTGCAATTTTTTATTCATTAACAGAAGAAAAAAATTTAAAAAAATGCCGTCAAAATACTATTAAATAAATTAAATGTTTTTTAGTTCAAGTAAGTGGCCGCCTAAAAACATTTCTTTGGGGGATTACACTTGTGACTGTGATTATATTTATGGCTTTTTGGTTGTAATATTTTGTCAGGTTTCGGAATTTTCTGGCAGGCTATCAATCAATTTTATTGGTTTTTCCTTTAAGTTGTGTTAATATATATTTCTGTTAATTTCTGGGAGTTTATTGAACTATTTACTGTCATAATAGTGAAAGATTTTTGGCATTTAGATGAAATAGCAGCTGCAGGGAATTTGTATGATCTGCTTTCAATGATTTTCTATTTTTCTTGTGGAAATTAATTTATTTTATATTAGAAATTCTTTGTGTATATTAGCTTAAGTGGAATTTTATTTGAAAAATATTCTTTTTCTTTTTGGATATTTATTGCCTTTCAACAATTTAACGGATTATGCACTGCTACCGTTTATTTCGATATTCAAAATGATGTTACTAAGCTGACAATTATAATATCACCGAAAAATTAATATTTGTTATTATGAACAAAAAACTGCGCTTAATATAAAATAATAATCATAAAATTTAAGAGTTTAATTCAACAAACAAAGCGGTTGCAGGAAATTGTATCTTTAAAATTATTTGACTTACCTTGAACTTGATCATAAGCATTTACTGTGTTGACTGAATTTAAAAGGATGTTTATGTTATATCATAAAAAGTTGTTGAAAAACTCGAAGCACTTGGCAAAGATAACTTATCTGAAAGAGAAAAACAAATAATATAAAAAAGGGTCTCGAAATTTCTTAAGATACATAAAATTGTGAAATTAAATAATGTGAATCATTAACTAAATAATCAGCCAAAATCATATGCATATAAACATCAAAACCCAAATTTTAATAACCTTCGCGATATATCAATTTTGTAGTTGGTTTTGTGTTTTTTCTTGATTATTTTATCTTTTTATATTTATGAAAAAAGGGGGAGTTTTTAACAAATAAAACAAATAATTATTAACTTTTAGAAATAAAAATTTACATAAACTTGATGTTAATCTGCTGATTTTTTTTCCTTTCAAGAAAACCTAAAGTTTAATATTAAAAATAATAAATTTATTTCTTTAACATGATTCATAAGTTTCAAATCAATATATTGTATTGGCGAAATGAAAGAGAAGCAAAACGAACAAAAAGGTTAAAAAAAAGATTGTGTTATTCAACTGTGCTGCTGGCAGTGCTACTTGCTATAAACGCTGCTCAATTTCCTAGTGATTTTATAGGAGACAGCTCTGTATGTGGTCCCAGAGTTAAAGCTCAAGCTGAACTACGAAAAACATTTCTTAACAAAGGTTAGAATTTAAAAATCCCAGAAGATTAATATCTTTCCGTTTTTTTTTTGGTAACTACTTCTACCAATAAAGGCAATCATTGACAACAAATTAACAAACAAATAAAAAAATCATAACGAAACCATATTTCTTAGCTTAGATTTGTGGTAACAAAACTTTCAAGGTACTAAAATGTGTATTAATTAGTGATCGATCTTTTCTGTTTTCTTCTTCTGTTAATGCCACACACAAACTACTATTGAAGTAGACACTAATAGTGGTGGCGACGATTAGTTTAATATTATGTCACTATTTTTATAATACAAACGCCTTTTTATTATTGTTTTCCACTCATAAAGTCACACGCTTCCAGGTACGATTAAGCAGCCGATTCAAAAGCGACTTAAATGTTAAATAAATAAATTATATTGATGCCATGGGAGATGATAAAACAAATTAACTTAAATTATAACTCTTATTAATTTTAAAAAAACTACTGTTTGTATAAATTAATTTTGTTTTTTTTTTCTTCTCTTGTGAACTTTTTTCAATGGAAAACACTGGGAGTTTGCTTTTTGTTTATTTATTAACTTTATTCACATAAATTTTGTTATTTAAACTAGATTTTAGATAATATTCTGAGAAATTGCTTGAAACACATTAACAAATCTGTTAAGTTTGCGATATTTTATTTTTAATATTTTACCACCCAGATAAATTGTGTGTGTGTGTGGAAATAGTAAAGGTTCAGTTCGTAATAGGAATAATATATTCAATTTCAAAATATTTAAACATATACTATAACATTCGTCTTGGCTGAGATTAACTGGAAGATGATACTCGTAGATATAATAATTAAAAAATTATCTACAAATGGATGGAGTTTCTGAGTATCGGCTTGAACTTTCTCATGGTAATAAGCGGAAATAGGAAATTGAAAATTTATGACTGAGCAGAAGTTCTGGCGTACTCTAAACAACTGGAAGTTTCGACACTAACACGATTTGTACCCTAATAAACAACTTTCCAAATTATTATTTAAGTTATGGAGGTGGGCCCACCAGATCATGAAAGAAACTTGATAAACTCAAACGAAATGGAAACCTCGCCAATGGATTTTAGTGACAAATAGAGGGAAAAATCGAGCTACGTCAGGAGTATATATATATACATTCATCCCAAACCTGGAATCATCTATTTGATCTTTCTGATTTTCAATACTAAATTATTCCATTCTAATGTATGAAATATGTCTGATTACCTAAAAAAAACATATATTCACCCTATAGCCTAGTACTCTGTTTGAATTTGTGGAAAATGTTGCGCAATATCAGTAATTTCAGTTTCAGGTTTTTTCCTTTTTAATTAAAATTATGTTTTCAATGAGAAAATTTTTAGTTTCAAAAAATTATCGTTCGAAATAAATAACATTCATATTATTCCACATGTTTTTCATAATTAAAACAGAGTACTAGTTTAGCAACATTTTTCCACAAATATTTCGATTGAATATTTTTTGTATGGGTTCTGTCAGAATTTCACATGAAATTTTAAACAGAGTTCTAGTCTTATCATGAATAATTTTTCCCTTTTCCCTAAAATTGTAATCATGAAAAAATTCCCCGTGAATGATTTCATGCTAAAATTCAATTCCCCTTATCGTGAATGAATTGTTTATACTGCGAGTTTATTCACTTTTCACCTTTAATTTATTCACTTAGTTTGAATAAATAGAGTAGAAAATGTAAGTATCTTCTAGTATAATTCGAGCTTTAGAGTTTACAAATTTTATTTTAGGGGCAAGATCCGTTAATAAGACACAAACTGATATTTTTGCAACAAATCAATTGCCTGCGTCTTTGTAAAAGTTGTTGCTCCAATTCTAAACATTAAGAATATTTTTAATTTGTTTTCTTTGGTTTACAATTATTTGCTTTCCAATTATTTTAATACTAAATATTTAGCCATCCTTTTTTAAGAAAAAATTTTAAATTATTACACAAATGTAAATTTTTGCAGCACAAATTTCATTGGTTTATCATGTTGTTTTCCGCTTCTTCTCTTTTTTACATTCACTGATAGCGGGAATAATTTCTTACGGAAGATTCGCGATACCATTTTTCCCTTCGAAAAATTTCACGTGAACAAAATCTCCACTTGTCATTCACGATAGGGGTGAGTAATAATAATACATTTTCCAGTTCTGGACCTGTATTTTTCACTTTTCTAATTGCTAATACCAATGAATTTCGCTATATTAAATTGAATTAAGATTTTATAGGCTAATTGTTCGAAATTTTAATTTAAATCTCAGAAAGACATGATAAATATTCCATGGCACAATTGCAATTTTATATAGCAATATAAACAAATGTTCGTTAAAATTTTTACTACATACAAATTTAAACTATGGCTTGAGCTCCCAATAATAAATTGGAAAAACGTTCACATGTACTTAAGTATAAAATTCAAACCAAAAAAGTTTGACTTAGGTATGATGGAACAAGAAATTCAGAAAAATGGGACATGAAGAAAACTAATCAAACGGTAACACGGGTATTATAACAATAACATGTTAACATCAGGTTGATACAGTTCTCGGATTCTTTTTCACAATAAAATTTGTGTAAATAGGAACTGTTATCACATTCAACTTAGCCACCTAATAAGTGGTGACAAACACAATACACATGAGCACTGATGATGAAAGTGTTGCGTCTTTCGAAAACAGCTGTTCTGCTCTGCTGTGTAAGTTGAATAACAAAAACTTGACTTGCCTTTGTGCCTTAGACGATTTATCATGTCTTTCTGAGATTTAAATTAAAATTTCGAACAATAAGCCTATAAAATCTTAATACAATTTAATATATGTAGTAATATAAAAAAATTTTCGTTAAAATTCTTACTACAATGAATTTCTTTGAAACCCATATAATATATAAAGAAAAAGAAAAAAAAAATGTTTTAGTTGGGTACACTTTTACTCGTAAGTGTCAAATAAAAATTTTGATTGTCTAACCCTGGGAAAGTAAATTTGATTTTGTTTAATTTTTAATAAAAATGTATTTCTTTCTAAAATATAAAATAGGTTTATATAACAAAAATTAAATCAAGTTTTCGATAGTTAAATTTATAAAAAAATACGATGCTCTTGCATAGTATTTTTGAATTTACTAATTTTCAATATCATTCTATTTGGGATTATTTCTTACACGACAATATAAGATCGAGGTATCTAGATTTTCTGGGAGGTTCGGAAAGAGAATGTCATGTACAGATAGACGGACATCGCTTATTCGACTTCTGCATTAAACACAATCACGACAGCAGGCTACCGACTACACGACGGCAGAAATAGAATACATGTGTTTATATGGGAACGATTATTTTCACGGCTACACGGCAGGTTGTTGTCCGAGCTACTTTCCCCATATAAATACATGTATTGCATTTCTGTAGTCGTGTAGGCGGTAGCCTGCTGTCGTCGTGAATCTGTTTCATGCATTCCGCATTTATAGGGTCGCACAGCGCTACAATAATAGCAATAGAACCTCACAATTTTTTTTAGTAGGACCATCATTTAGGGATGAGCCCTACACATACGGTGCATTGCATTGGAATTAGAAAAGAGAGGATAGTGTTGAGAAGACAGAGGAAGAAAGATAATGATATACAGAATTTTTTTGTAGCCATTTTAACTTTTATTTCGCCTGCTAATTTGTGCTACATTCTCCACGAAGAAGTGTACCGTTCCTCCGCCCTTTAGTAAATGATATTATCAATTACTGTCAGCGGCCAGTGCCATGCCTTCATCACTGAAACAGGCCGACAACAACCAACAGAAGCATGCACCAGCGCTGATCAGAACAATTCGACACAATATTTATTACTGAGCCCTGAAGAGAACTCGGTATTAAGAAATCCTTAAATTTTATGTTACAAATGTCTCTATATGCGTGATATTTGGCTTAAACATTTTTTATGAATAATTTCAATGCACTACGACTTCCTGCCATTTGATAACATAACTATTAATCGGTTTTGAAGAATTGCGATCATTAAATCAGGGCGAATGGCAAAAAATTCTATTGCCAGCTAACAAAAACAAAAATTTAGTTTACTTTGTATATTTGGAAATCGTTGTTTACAATCAGCACGATTTAGATTAATAAAAAAAAAAGATAAAAATAGTTCACGATACATTATAAATTTTTATTATAATGAATATAAATGTAATAAATAAAATTATAAACCGCATAATATTTACGATCTTAAAAACTCATGTTTAACTATCAATAAAAATCTTATAATTATTAAGTATCTGAATAGTTCTAGGTAAATAATAAAATATTGATTATGACTGATTTACTATGAGACTTTTTCAAATCTCATGAATATCAAAGCGCCTGCATTCAACTATTTTAATTAACGATTATCTTAATAAATAAATTGTTTCTGAGCTGGAATGAGTGTCTTTGTGTGTGTTCTTGCTTATAAAATTTTATAGATTTGAAATTGCCGTTAAGTTATGTAAAGTTCTTCATGGCTTTCATTTTAATCCAAGCAACTAAATAACTAACTAACTAACCAGCCAACAACCATATCGAGTTACTATCAACAACAAATAAACCTTTAATTTTTCATGGTTTATCTTCTTAGACCATTCTTGTGATCAACATGATCTTCATCATCACCATCGCCATCATTGTCAACTTTGTTTTGTTGGCGGCGGCATATTTTAACTCTTCCAGCTATTAGAAACGTTACTACGTACGAGTACATGCATGTTGCATAAATACATGGGATATGTTTTTCCACATACACACATACACTTCATGTATGTTTACTGACCTGATAAGTGTTGTTCATCCATGGTATGGTTGGATGATTATGCGCATGCGCCCCGTATTTATTGGCAGCTGTTTTTATTTATTAATACTTTTTACGGTTGTTTTGCATTCTTGTGCATCTTTTAGCTATCCTTCCCTTTGCGTTTTTATTCTAGGTATTATTCATTCACTTGGACTCATATGAATGTGTGGCATTCGATATCAGGCGCCAATATTTCTAAGATCTTTTTGTACAGATTTCTGTTCCGTTTTACATTTTATTCATTGTTTTGTTGTTTCTTTCATCTTTGAGGGATTTTTTTCCCCGATTCAACTAACTGTTCGTTTATGATTTGTTTTTGTCTTGTTGTTTGGTTAATTTTCTAGGCATGTGTGCAAAAAAAATATTTTGTCTTTCTTTTGGTTTGAATTTTTCATATTTAACTCGTGGCATTTGTTTTGGTTTCAATTACAAGATCAGCTGTCTCATTGTGTCTGCTGGCGAGTGTCTAATTAATTTCGCTTCTTATTAGGATTTGCTGTGAATTAAAATTCTCAACGGCAATTGTATTGAGGTCAGAGTCAGCTAAGTTTTCTAGCGAAAATTGTGAGATTATTCCTATGCATTTGTATGAAACAGCTTTGGCATAAGTAAGCCAATGAATCCGTATATATTGATATTGAGAAATTTTTGTGAAGTATATTAAATATTGACAGACTTACAATTTGTCCTGAAGAAAGTTTTCTGTTTCATTAGAACTTTACAATTGCATCTGATAATATCAAGTGTTGAAAAGGAAATCCTTTCAGGAGCTAGAGCTTGTGAAGGTAACAGCGTATGCTTTATAGAGAGGCCTCGAAAAAATGGCTTGTGGCTAACATTCTATCGATTTTAAATCAGGACGATAATATCCATTGCCATTTACTCTTCGGGGTATGCTTGTATAGGCGATCGTAGTTACTTTAAATTTTTGCACTCACCGATATCTTTATTTTTGAGATTTTCAATCGTTTGAAATTGTAAATGTTGATTTATTTTTATTGACCTTATCAGTTTATTGTAATATTAATCAAGCTTGTGGTCGTTGTTAATAAAATTTTGTTTCGTCTAATTTTTATTCAATATTTCGTTAAGAGCTTGTTAACATCTTCGCGAAATAAAAATTATAATATATTAATCGTTTATATATTCAATATGTAATTGATTATACATTAATCGTTTGCACGATATTGACAAATCCATGCAATACGTGTTTACTGGCAGAATAAAATATGTGACCTGCTCCACGAAAAGGGACTTCTGCGCCGAAAAGAAGTTATTGAGAAAAACGCGTTTAAAAAAAGCGCTTCGTTTTTCCTTCAACTTCCTAAAAAAGAATCAGACAAAGGTGAAAAGCAGCAAAATACAGAAGAACCACCAGAAAAGCGTGTTAGGAGTAAAAAATTTTGATATTTTGTAATTTTGTACCTTTGATATTGAACTTTTTTTAAATTTCATATATTATATATATTATGCTAGGAACACAACTGCGACGAACGACGAATTTTTGGTCGACAAAAATAAAACACATTGGCGTATATGAAAATGCACACAATCGTGGCGTTGAACGAAATTCGTCATACTCAGCGAAAGTTGAAATAGGTTTGTTTCTAATTGTTTCGTCAGCGAGCGACGAACAAATCAATATGAGGTGCCCAGGTTTCATATACTCAAACTGGTTTTTTGTGGGAAAACATAATTCACTACTGTATTGTTGCATCTAGCACGAAAATTTTTAGTACATACTAAAAATGCATTCACCAATTCACAAAAATTTATCAATCGGACGACTTTTTATTAATTTTGAACACTTTTTATAATATATTATTTGTTCCTATTTCCAACTTTTTCATATGGTCACCTCATCAGCTGTTAAATGAAAAGAATAATTTATTTACAGAAAAAATTTTCAGAAAACAATTACAAAAAGGAATTTGTTATGGAAAAAGATGGACACCACCGGGTTAATTATTGAATGTCTAAAGAATCTGGCATCAGAGGATTACAAAGATTTTTAACAAAATTTAACAATTGTTTTGTTCATTATTTTAATTTATTCGTCGTTGTTGTGTTTCATACGACGAATTTATAGAGCGAATTTTTACCAACGAATTCGTCGTACTAAACGAAATTCGTCGTTCGCCCCAGTTGTGTTCCTAGCATTATCTGTTTATATCACATGTTTAAATTTTTTCATTAATTATGTTCATCTTTACAGGTGATTTGTTAAAAAACTAAAACACATAGAAACCTGCGGTTTGCAGCATTTGAAAGAGCGTTTTTTTCCTATAAGAATCACTCAAAAAGTAAAAAAAAAAATTTTTGGCGCAGAGGTCAGTTTTCGTGGAACAGGTCACATATAAGTTATAGTAAAGGATCTAACAAATAGAGTGTGCTCAGGACTTTCAGGAAATCAAATCTGATATGTTGGTACTTTATATAGCACAATAAAATTTTTAATTTTTAAATTTACAGTCTATCCCAATAACCAGACAAATGCGATGAAATCAGTGTTCCATTACATAAGCCATTTATTGATATATATGAAATAAAGGTTTTGACGTGAATGCAACACCGGCTCAATTATTTGAAAACGTCCGCAATAAATTCAAACAAAACGTATGTTTACGCATATCAAGAATTAATAAAAATGTTTATAATACAGTCCCTCAGATCCTGATACCACACGCTGTAGTAACGTGTTTCCATGCATTTTATTTAAAAAAAAATTCTTAATTAGAAAAACAACATTCTCTTACTCTCTCCTAAATACTCTACTACCAGCTGCCACCTCATGTAGGATAACAACCACCCAAAAATGAGAATCATGATCACCACCAAGAAACATCATTAACACACGACTATGTGATCACATTTGATCAAAAGCGCATGTGCTACTTTTTTTTTTTGGTATTTATTTGCATTACCTTGCAAACACATGTACCTGAAAATTAATTTTGTCCGGCTCTAAACAACTAAGTTACAGCAGCGGTGCAGTATGTGAATTGAAATCTACCTGGTTTCGAAACCAAAACAATAATGCACCTCTAATCTTTTGAATTGAATTTATTTCATCCCCTTGGCCCCTTTTTATTTCCTGATTTGCTTTTATAATATAGTATTTTTGCTGCATTGATTTAGCAGCAACCCTTATTGTCCTAGACCATTTCGTTTTATTTTCATTTTCATTTTTGGCAATTTGGCTGCTATTTTTTTGAATATTTTTGTTGGAGAGGGTTTCGTTATTGTTTGAAATTTCTTAAAGAAACATTTTACATCTGCTGAATTGTAATGCTGATAGCACGTACTACAAAGATTTTTCGTAGATACATATGAAAGGAAAAAGTCGTTACAAAATTATTGTAGTTAAGATTTTGGCGGCAAAGTTAAGTGTGTGAGAAAATGTAATGAAAAATGTATGTATAGCGACCGGTTTGAGATGTTGTATATTTGGTATATCTTATCAAAATAGGAGATATGGAAAGAGAAGCATTTTCAATTAGATACTACATATAACAAACTTCGGAGCAATTTTATATTGCAGGTTTTGCTAATTATTTCCGTGTTTGGCAAAGCAAAGGTCCTTTACATTATATAATGCCCGTTTGTATGTAGTAAAGATCACAAAATCAATTAAAGCTCCCAGGCATTTTTTTATATTAAGTTATATAAAATAACGAGTTATTATAAAATACTCGTGGATTTGCAAAATA
This sequence comes from Linnaemya tessellans, assembly GCA_951800035.1. NCBI lineage: Eukaryota > Metazoa > Arthropoda > Insecta > Diptera > Tachinidae > Linnaemya > Linnaemya tessellans. The sequence continues at coordinate 107,175,964 of OX637533.1, forward strand.
ATTATCTAATATTAATGCATTTTCAACAACAACAAAAAATGTATGTTAATTTTTTAGTATTAAATTATTATTAATTTATTGTTACTTTTTTTATTATTAATATTAATTGTTCTAAAAGGAGAAGTTTGCTGTGAAGAAATATTTTCCATATTATTCTTGTTAACAAATATTAACTGTTGATATGTACATCCGAAATTTTGGATATTTGTTGCAGTTGAATCTAGAATGGATCCAAAAATTAAGGAAAATATCTACCTTCTAAATTATTAATTTGAATGTTATTTATTTAGAGGACAAAATAAATATTTTGTATACAGGGTGTCTGCCGGGAAGGTGTACTACTTTGTTTTGCCACCATTTTGGTAATTAGTCTTGACAGTTCATATTTGGCAGTAGTGAAGTAGACACGTGGCAAATTTATTATGGAAAAATATTCGATAAACCAGTGTTTTAATCGGATTACAATGGAATTATTGCGAGACCTCTTTCCACAACAAGTTATTTAAAAAAATGGTGATATTGATTGGCCTCCACGGTCGCCTGATTTGACTGCTCCACAGACTTCTTTTTGTGGGGATATCTGAAAAGCAGGGTTTATGCAAACAAATCAGAAACCCTTGAGCCACTCAAACAAAATATTCGTGATGAAATTAATGAAATACCTCGTGAAATGTGTGAGAATGCAATGAAAAATGTGCTCAAAAGGACTGGCATTTGTGAGGCGGACATTTATCTGATATTGTATTCCATACAAAATTGCCGACATTAAATAAAACATTTATCAATTAAGATCCATTCTCTTCCATTTAATCATTATAAACAACAAAGTAGTAGTAGACCTTCCCGGCGGACACCCTGTACTATATATGGTCTCATTAACTCGTGTAAAAATTATTTTACATTTATTTAAAAAATTAATCATGTGTTTTTTTATTAAACTTCAGGTCAGTTTTTTATAAAACAAATTAAAATTTTTTATTATTACTGCATAATAAAAAATTTAAATTTATTTTTGAAAAAAGTGACCTAAAGCTTGACAAAAAAAAGCACACGCACAATTAAAAATCTAAAAGGTTGAACAATCAGCAATAAATTATTTGAAAAATTTTTATACGAAGTTTACTATTTTAAAAAAATATTAGAATTTATTAAGTTTATTTCACATATTATTAAAGGTTTCTGTGTGAAAACTTTTCCCTATGATTCCTAAGAATCTACTACGCTGTCCATGTTTACCTTTTAAAATATATAAGCCCTATTCAAAATAATTGTACTCTACACCAACAAAATACATTGAAAATGCTCTCAAATACTCTCTCAATTTGCCAATACAATAATGCAAGACCATTTGCACAATATTGTGAATAGGGCTATAGTACTTAATTCGCTTTCCTACTGATCTCTAATATTATGAACTGGTCATCTAGCTAATCTGTGTTGCCAATTAAACACTTGCACATATGTTTTTTGTACTTTAGGAAGAAATTTGCCTAAGATAGCAGACCTCATATGTAATGAAATACTAATGAATTTTATAATTAAAGAGGTATTTAATTAAATGCATATTACAACAACAGAAATGATAGCATAAATTGTAGGATATCCATATTTTTGTATTATATGTAAGACCATAATTGCAATAAATTGTTTCGTTAAAGATTTTCAGCAACAACTATCTGCACTATTTGAATGGAATTTCAGTTATTCTCATTACATTTACCTTTTTAGTCCTTTAAAATATAAATTTTTTAAACATCTGCATGTCTAAAAGTACATCCAAATTCTTTTCTTCGATCTTTGAGGTTAACAAAAATTTTCACAAAACGTTTTTCGGTTATTAGAATTATACCACTATGTCTATGGCAATAAGTAATAAGAGCTTAAGTCTAATTAAGAACATCATATTTTTCTGAAGTTTTTATGCTACTGCAAAGACATTTATTTATAGGCTTATTAAATTTATTTATTTTGTGACCCATTCCAGGTTTACTTATACTTGTAACCACTGCCAACTTCAGTAGAATGCAATAATATTTAAGGAATAAAATAGTGATAAAAAATGTTTCCTAAGTAAACTGAAGCTCTTATTACTTATTAACATAGATATATCACAGCAGCAAGGATTAATTTATGATATTATTTGATAGTTTTTCTTTATGTAAAATATATACATATATATTCAGATACATGTTCATGTCATCATAGGTTACAGTAAGTTATGTTAAGATGAAAAGAGGAACCATTACGGTCATGACCTGTACGTGCACCTAAGCCAGTAAAAGCCTGCTGTGCGTTCTCTAGTAGCAAAAATCTCTAATTTATAAAAACTCCGTCTCATTGAGGTAGTTCTTTAATTTCTTCCAGTCAATATTTCTAAGTCGGTTAATATCTGGCAGAATGTCATCCACAAAATGTCAACATCTCAGCTGCGCGAAAGCGGGGCAGTGGAAATGGTCCACTGTTCATATCATAAGTATGGATTATGATAAAATAAAATAAAATAAAAATAATAAGAATAAAAAGTTCATTTAATGATTTGCAAAGAAATCAGAAGAGGGTCTTCATGCTCATGCGTTAATGTCACTGTTGGGTGGCCTGCGTTTGATTGTCGCTATGAAGGTTTTTCGTCAAATGATAACATCCTTAAAAACGCAAATTACATAATATGATAATAATAGCTTCCTTGAGTTATGGAATATAATTAAACAAATTAAAAAATTTTTGGGACTAAAAGAAAGGACAGCTTAACTACTTTGTTGTGTAGCATTGCGGCTGTTCAGTTTCCTTGCTATTGGGAAAAAGACAAGATGTTATGAAATTTTTTTTTCATTTTGATAAAATTTCACTTTAATACAATAACATAATAATGAAAAGGATTATAGCAATATTCATGTTCACAATTTTTTATGTTTGCTCAAACTGTTACTGGAATTAAACAAAGTGTTTTAACAAACATATTGTCTTGAAGTAGTATGTATTCCATAGTAGGACGGATATAGTATAAACTTAATTCCAATAAATATTGGCTTTGCCGCTATACGAACGATCCATTATATAAGATAATTTAACTCATCATATTTTTGAATGTATCAGAAGCTAATGGTGTTTATGCGCTTTCTCTCTTTTAATGTCTCAGATTGAATAAATTTGTATTTTAATTTTATTTACTTGGGAATCACTAACACACAATTTTTAATATTAAAAATGCTGATTCTTTTGCCACAAACTTTTCCAAAATTAAAATTTATATTTTATTTGTATGTTTCATATCTATTATATTTTATAATTCGTAAAGGGAACTAGTAAAACTTTTATATATTTATATATCCGTAACATGACATGTTCCATATTTAATGTTAATTTCCCTATATCAATAAGCGTTTTTAAACTTTCGAAATGCATGAATGGTCTCAACAAAATACTCTTTAGACTTGCTTAAGCTTAAGACTGCCGTGCCTATCAAAATTGAAAATGAAACATTTTAGAAAAGAGTCAGCCACAAGCAGCTTTTATAGATATAAAAACTCTTTAAAAACAACAAAGAGACGGTGTTTAGTGCCCATATTATAAAAGCACGTTCTCTGCAACCTGTAAAAGCCAAGAAATGAGTTTTAAAAGCTACAAGCAAAGAAACTGAGCGTAAACGCCAAACGTTTAGTCTAGTAAACATTTATTTATTTATTTTAAGTAGAGAGACAGGGTTATATACAATATATCATGGTTAAGAAGAAAAGAGACAACTCCACCCATATAAACACATATAAAATTATTTAAAATGAAAAAAATCGTGTTTGAAGAAAATAACCTCCAGGTGCTCTTTTACTCAGGAGGGGAAATTCATATATGAAATTAAAAATCTTAAGAGTTGTTCAAAAACTGTTGTTTCTTCCTCATTCAAATGCATATCAAACACACTAAATCTCTGTAGTCATGTTGACGATGACGATGATGATGATCATGTTGATGATCGTTGGCGCTGTGGTGTTTGCTGCTGCATTCACATATGCTTTCCTAGATTTGATTGTTGGCTGGTTCGGTCGTTAAACGTGTGTAGTAAGCACGTGCTACCAGCTCAGCTCTAGGTTCAGCTTGCCTGTTAAGAACATCTGGTGCTTTTTTCTTTTTCTTGTGTAAAAACAAAAACAAAAAAACAATTAAGGTGGTTGAAATTAAAGATCACTAAGAGTATAGAGAGTAGTGAGTCTAACAATAGATGCTTTATGAAAAGTCGGAAGTAAATTTATACCTTTGCACTCAATATGAATCTCATGCAGTCCAAAAGGGGAGGTTTAGGGTTGAAAAATATATATTTAGCTTACAGGGATTTTAAAAAGGATCTTCATTAACTGCCAGGAGTATAAATAATAAAGTGATCGTATACAATTACATCATTCGTCTAACGAACCTTTAGCGAGCAACATAAGGATTCTTTAAATAAAATTTTGTACACATGTGTGTATTAAAAAGTGCAAGTAAATAAATATTCGGCCGTGATAATTCATTAACTTCTCGCAAAGCAGTTAAGTAATCTACGAACAAAAGGGAAAGTGTTAAGTGAGTGTAGTGAAAAAGCTTTCGAACAACTTTTATTTTCATCAATAAGCATTGGATTAGCTTTCTTTTTATTATGGATAAATCAAACTACAGCAACTGTCCTTTGAAAAAACGCCCCATTTTAATTATGAGCCATGAAGACGACATGGATTGTGAAAATGCCTTTGATGCAGGTAGTTTTTTTTAAGTTCTTTCATTCCAAAAGGTTAACAATAATTCTTATAATTTTTTTTCTTCTAAATTTCTAGCTGAAGGTCCTGTTGATTTAAGCAAAGCTTCCGCATGTCCCACATCTCCTACGTGGGAAAAATTGGAACGTATTGATGCTTTACCTGTGCCTGTCCTAGATGTACAACATAAATTTAATAGCCAGAGGAAAGAAGATTTGGCCCGCCGCATTTGGGAAGAAACAAGAGAAATTGCACGTGCCTTCCCAGATGTTTTCACACGTGAAGAAATTGCCCGCAGCTTAGCCCGTTTGGGCTATGGCGATTTTCCATTGCCTACAGAAGAGCACATGAACGATAATGGTTGTAATGCGAGGATCCCAGACATTAACCCCTCTCCACCTATACCATGTCCAGAAACATTTTATGGTGCAAATATTAAATCTGAACCGCTGGACAATCATTTTGAAGAGGAAAATGCACCCATGAGAAATTTCAATAATAACTTAATGAAAAGTATTGCCGAATACGAAGACTGTTTGCGACCCTATAACTTCTCCAGAGAAACCTCACCAAAACTATTGCAGGACAGTGAGCCGTATGTAATGCAGTCATCTTACTATGAACCGGAAGATTTAAGTTTGCCCGCCAACAAAAAGGTGTTGGGAGAAAATACAAATTTACACAATGTGGCTAAAGCGTTGCTGGGCTTGCAAAATTTTAAATCCAGTACAAGCGACATAAATGCCAATATTGAAAATGTTAGGCCTTTGAATAATAACACGAATTTGGGTATTAAACTAAAGGCCAGCAACGATTTGTACTATCAATGCCAGCAGTGTAATAAATGCTATTCTACTTACGCGGGTTTGGTTAAACACCAACAGAGCCATGCCTTTGAGAGCACAGAGTACAAGATTATACGCAGTAATCCCGAAGGTGGTGCCACTACCCATGACTCAACGGAGTTTACTACCGATCAGGCAGCAGCGTTAATACAAGCCTCCGCTTTGGCCTCATCGCAATCCATGCAAAAACCCGTGGGAGTGCCACGCTATCACTGCAATGATTGTGGCAAATCATATTCAACATTTTCTGGCCTCACTAAGCATCAGCAATTTCACTGTCCCGCTGCTGAAGGTAATCAAGTGAAAAAAGTATTCAACTGTAAGAACTGTGAAAAAACGTACGTGTCATTGGGTGCCTTAAAAATGCACATACGCACTCACACTCTGCCCTGCAAATGTCCCATATGTGGCAAGGCCTTTTCCAGGCCCTGGCTTTTGCAGGGCCACATACGCACTCATACCGGCGAGAAACCCTTTAGCTGCCAGCATTGCAATCGAGCTTTTGCCGATCGTTCAAACTTAAGAGCTCATATGCAAACACACTCTGATGTCAAAAAGTATTCCTGCCCATCGTGTACTAAATCATTTTCCCGCATGTCGCTGCTAGGAAAACACCTGCAGAACGGTTGTCAATCATCCCCCAGCTCACAGTCCTCCAAATCACCACCCAGCGATCAAACCAGTGGCTTTAATCAGCAACAATTGCAGCAACACCTGCAAGGATTGCAAAACAGATGCCCGGGCCCAGCTTTCGATGAAAATATGCATCCCTCGCATATGCAACCAGATCAGCAGAGAATTTATTATGCTGGCAGTGTGGCAAGCAGTGAAAATGATACTGAAGATGACTATAGCATGCAAAATGCCCATGTACATCCTTTTGTCAAACATCCGTGCGATTTTAAGCCCATAAGTTATTAATTGAAGAAAATTAGAAATATCCTTTCAAAAAAAAATTTCAAGGTAAATCTGTAGTCGCTCGGTTTTAGGTTCGCATTTAGTTGCACGTCGCAAACAAAAAGGTCATACCAAATCTTATGCAACACTTTCTAGTTAGGAAAACCAAAGTTAGCTTAGTTTATTTTATAGTTCAAATTGTAATTACCAAAGTGATTTCCACAAAATTCTAGATAATTTTGTACCAAAGTTAGCTTAGCTTGAAATAGATTTTTATTTTAAGACTACATTGGAACAGCGGCCGAATTTGAGCAGAAAACAGTTTTCTCTAGGGTTTTACTTGAACCTAATTTCCATATCATTAATATATTTCTATTATTTTAATTTATTTATTGCCATATATTTATAACGAGTCTCTTTTTTTTATTTTCCATAATTAATACATTAGAGACAACTTAATTATTCGATCATATACCATATATTATTTTAAAGTGTCTATTGGTTGTCTAGTCACACCTTATTTATTCTACTTTTCCAACACAAACATTAATAATACATTTTCTATAACATATTGATAGACTATTTTTTTTATTAATGTGCCAGCTCTCCTACTTAAACTTCAACTACCGTTTATTATTTTATTTTATTTAATCGTAATCACATTGTTATTTGTTATTTATTACATTTTATTAATCAATCAATATTTTGTTATATTTGCTCTAATAAATATTTATTTTCGTATTACTCGTATTCTACATTGTTAATGATATTTATATATTTATTTATTTATATCTGCTATATTTAAATAAGTTATTTAGAAATACAACAACAAAAACAAGAAAAATGTAAAGCAGCTCTCGTGTACACCAGTGCCATTCTTTATTTTAAGTGTCTTGTACAAATAATCCAATACCCCATCGTGCTGTAAATTTGTTAATGCCTTTGATTTAAAAAGAATGACTATTTTATAAAAAGTTTATATCTCATTTGTCAATAAGTATCACAATAAAATGTTTAATTTTTAGATTTAAAACTTTATGAGTTTCTTTTGTATCTAAATGCGTGATATGAGTGCCATTACGAGTTTCCCTTACGAAGTAGAAAAAAAGGTTTGTTCGAAAAAATAGGGTAAAGTTTCAAATTTCACGGGACTGCATACATTCGATTAGCATTTTTTTATACCCTCCAAAAAAAATTGGAGGATATATTCACTTTGTCATTCCGTTTGTAACGCAGCGAAATATCCATCTGAGAACAAATAAAGTATATATATTCTCGATCAATGATGAAATCTAAGACGATCTGAGCATGTCCACCCATCCGTCTGCAGAAATCACGCTTCAGTCTAAACGAAAAGAGCCAGACTCTTGAAATTTGGTATAAATATATCTTAACGGATAGCACAGGTCGAGTTCGGAAATGATCCACATCGGGTGAAAGGGGAAAAAGTTCCCCTAAGAAGAACTAAACCAACCTCTAAAAAACAACAAAATTTTTAACGTTTTTTTGTAATTTTGTTAAGCAAATGATATATTTGCCTTAAACTTGGAGCAATAAAATAATAATTTTTGGACTACGCCCCCTTTAGTGGGCGTGATTACAAGTAAATGTTGTAAAAATTTAACAAATTGTTTTACTTAACCCTACATTCCTTAAAAATAAGATTTTAAAGCTTTAATGACGAAGCTGAGACGTAACCTGGTACTCGTCTACCCTACCCCCTTTTTCCTCCTTTGCCACCTAAATAACCCTATATAAAAAAATTAATAACAAATTTTAAATTTAATTATCCCAAACATTTATTTTTAGAGTTTTATATCTCCCCCACGGCCCTTGCCAGAGAGACCCCGACAAAATACAATTTTAGTGCCCTCCAAAAAGAATTGGACCCCATAAAGTATACACATTCTTGATCATTGATGAAGTCTAATACGGTCTAGCAATGCCCATACTTTCGTCTGTGGAAAACATGATATAGTAAGTATTTTCACGAACATTAATATTTAAATTGAATGAAGATTCATAGGCTAATTGTTCGAAATTTGGTTTTAAAAAAGTTGTTCTGCTCTGCTGTGTAAGTTGAATAAAACTGATGTTGACTTTCCATTGTCCCTTGGAATATTTATCATGTCTTTCTGAGATTTAAAAACAAATTTCGAACAATTAGCCTATGAATGATATAGTCTAGTTTTGGACCCCACCCCTTCAGTGGGCGTTGACGTACACCAAGTTAAAAATTATCAATTTACTTACTAAATATTTGGAGGGTATTTAATATTCGACGCGGTCGAATATAACGTTTTTACTTGTTTACGTTGGTACACTTTTTTAAGTATTTGTATAGTTCATTTGTTTCTGAGGGTCATACAAGTTAAAAATGTATTGGCAATTTCCTACTGTCCAAGAAAATAGATAAAACTTTGTTTGTAAAATAGTAGTTAGTGCTCAAAAGTACTTGAAATTTTGACAACGGCATGCGGTTACTATTCGCCGAGTCATAAGAATGTTTACTAGTAGCAAAGTAGGCTTTTCAAAGTAGGCCGAGGTGCACAGCAACAACTGATGAAAATATTAGAAAATCCTAGACAATTGTTATAAAGACTCATAGTAGTGGCTGAGGGTATCGGCATGGCGTTTGGCAGCGAAGTACTTTCCGAAATGACTGAATTTGAAAAAAAAACCGTCATATATAGAAATAACACCATAATCTAGCCTCAGCCACCGTATTCAGCAGATTTGGCCCCGTGGGAGTTTTTCCTGTTCTCAGGATTGCAAAAAACCATGCTGTTGATTGAAGTAGTTAACCCGAGACTATGAAGCCGAGAGTCTCGAGTTAGAATCCGCTATCAGTCATACATGTGGTGTCGAATTCTTCTGATCAGCATCAGTGCATGGGTGTGTTAGTTGCAGTCGGTCTGTTTCACTGATGAAGGCATAGCACTGATCACTGCACATAACTGTCAGCGACTGACACAAATAAAACGTATTTTTTAGAGTGTCACAACAGCAGAGCAACGCGTGCAAATTGTTGAAATTTTCAATCAAAATAAATATTCTATTCGTCGAACTCATCGTGCACTTCTGCCATTTTATGGCGTACATAATCGCGCTCCAGAGCGGCTAATTCCAAGAACTATAGATCATTTTCGGACCACATTTTCTGTTACGGATAATGTGCATCCCGTGAGATGTCGAACAGTGCGTCCTGAAGAAGCTGTAGCCGCTGTACAGGAAAGCATTGAACATGATCCTAATCAATCAATTCGTGGCCGTTCTCAGCAACTGGTGTTTGGTTTTCCATTTTATGGAAGATTTTTTTAGTTGTTGAAAATTGGGATTTCAGATTGCGCCTTCTACGCGCCAGTCGTGGCGGTCACAAGCAGAAGTCATATTTAAATATGAATTTCATAAAATTTTTTTTCCAATAAACCTCGTTTCATTGATATTAAAAATATATTTTCTCTTATTAAATTGAATTAAGATTTTATAGGATAATTGTTCGAAATTTTTTTGTTTTAAATTCAGAAGGACATGATAAATGTTCCAAGGCACAAAGGAAAGTCAACATCAGTTTTTAATTATTCAACTTACACAGCAGAGCAGAACAGCTGTTTTCGAAAGCCACAACGTTGTCATCATCATTGTATTTTGCTTAGTTGAATATGTTAACAGTTCTTATTTAAACAAATTGCATACGAGAACTGTATCAACCTGATGTTAACACACATTTTTGTTTTAATACCCGTGTTGCCGTTTGATTATTTTGTTTATGTCCCATTTTTCTGAATTTTTTTGTCCTATTATACCTAAGCCAAATTTTTTTGGTTTGATTTTATACTTTTTATATATTTCCTTGTGTTATTATGATTTAAACTTGTGTCACTCTATAAAAAACACTTTATATATACTAAAGAGCAAAGATACAGCACCCTCCTTCGTCGGCCCTATAGGAAAATATTCGCCGGATAAGAAAAGATCATCCCCTGTGTGCTGGTCCCATTTATAAAAAAATTAATAAGAAATTGAAGGACTCGTTGAGAGGCTTCAAGGATATACAAAATGGTACATATCAGAACTATCTCGTATATTAAAAATAGGAACTCTCGATGTATTAACAGCTCTTTGAGATGGAGCCAAGAGTACATCGAATAATACTCATCTATATTGAATGCAACTCGTACAGTTAAGCTGGAATTAAGCACTTGCTGCAGTGTGGAAATCACAAACTTTTCCCAATTGCGCGTATTTGTCCACCTTCAAATGCAGAGATGACGGCTGTAACGCGCTGTTTTTATTAAAACATAAGCATAATTATTTGTTACCGTTCCTCTACTGGCGAGCATAAAGAAAAAAAATAAATAAATATACATATATATATATATATATATATATATATATATATATATATATAAATATACATATATATATATATATATATATATATATATATATATATATATATGTGTATATATATACATATATATATATATATATATACATATATATATATATATATATATATATATATATATATATATATATATATATATATATATACATATAATGATAACAATGAAAAATATATTCCGGTAACTCTGCATCTTTGGTGATATTGAATAATAAAGAGTAATCTATTGACCTCATATTATCACTAGTTTTATAAAACTAAGTTCAGCTATATATTTGTAACCCCCTTTTTTCACCCCACCTATTTCACGCAACACTAGCGGCTGACTCATGTGGTTCAAGCAATTAAAGCTTGTCGACATTTTGTCGTCAGTAGTCAAGATTTTTTAATTCTCCAGTTTATCGTTTTATTTCCATAATTTAAATTGGAATAAATCGTAAAGCTACCGATTTATAAATCTATGTAAACAAAATCATTATTAAGAATAATAAAAATTACATCGACAAAACCATGGCGTTTAGTTTACAAATAAATTAACGTTTAGTACAAAGGAAACTCAGATAAACAAATGAAAAGATATTAAAATAACGCAAAATATAACTAAAAATAAAACTCGGCTTTAATAGAACTACACCAACAACCATATAATGGTTTACGAGACATTCGAATGAGTATTCAACGTTAGTTGTTGTTGTTTTTTGTTTTGTTTTCAGAAGTAAATAAATTGCGTGGACGGTATTTATTATATTAATGTTGTGTCTTTAGTTGCATTTATTATAACCGCAGCATTTAATAGTTGCAACAAAATACAAATGCACAATGGCAACAACAATCATAAGAAAAACTTCAACTGCTACAACAACACTATCAATATGGTGTATTTAAGGTGCGGCGTCATCAAGCAGCCGGTCTACACTAAATTGTTAAATACGAAAATACGATTTACAACGTACACACTGTCTGTCTACGAGTAACAACGTGTATTCGTATCGCCATACCATGAGCCACTTGTGCGACTTTAACTTCCACTGCCCCCAACATCATCATCACCAGCACCAGCACCAGCGCCATCATCATCCCCCACCGCTGTCGATGTCGCCGTCACCGTCAGCGTCATCGTCATCGCCATAGTTTCGAGTTCGTTTCACTAATAAAGCATGTTGGTAATTCTATTTATTGCGGAAAAAATCTTTGAAAATCTAAACAAACTTAATCAATGTCTTAAAAATTGTGGTTTAATTCTGGTATTAAACTTGTTTATTATTTATTTTAGTCTGACTTTTTTCTGTTCAAGTAGTTTTATATAATTTTTTGCTCTCTTTGAATTCATTTTCTGTTTACAATTATGTTTTGCTTAATTAAGCGAAAAATGTGATTTAGAGTAATTTAGAAAAATATTTGTAATTTTATAAGGGATGGGTTGCCTTAATGTTAGCGTTGACTTATTGAATGAATTTAAGCGGAAGTATTTTAGAAGACATTGTATTTGGTGAAGCCAATTTAAACAAGTTCTGGGATGCTAGAAAATTATAGTAGGAGAACACACCTTCTGCTTTTCCATCCGTTGTACGAATCAATCTGTTACGAGTGTGAAGGCAAAGTGTACGACCTGTGTAGCATAAGTACAAAGGTCTCGGAATGTTTTTTTTTTAATGAATAAAAGTAGTTTATTTATAGCCCATTTACACTCATCAGGATTACAAGCTTATAGTAATTTCCTTTTGGTGGTAAATAACCCTTTGGGCAAACCTGCATTAAACTGGTATTATTTACTTCGAAACCAATGTACAGAGTTTTTGATTTCGTCATCTGAATAACACAAAATATAACTCAGGGATAGTGTAAAATCTCATGAAGTCATATTCGGGCGGAAACTATCATGGAAACTAATGGCGGGTTAGAGGCGACAATGTTTACCTACTACTACTGTTGTGGCACATTTGGTTCATAATGAGGTCTCAGCGCTAAAATGGTTTGTTGGATACATCAATTTTGTGGTTTTCGGATGTGCAGTGCGGTGAGCCGCCACAAGTAAAAAATATATTGTGAGTACATTTTTTTAAACTTGGACCAGCACTAAGGGGATGACCCCTATATACGTAGTGCATGGCGCCGGAACTAGAAAGGAGGAGATAGTATTGAGAAGACAGATGAAGAAAGATGAGAAGACAGAGAATTTTTTTAAGGTATTTCAACCTTTTTCTTCGCCGATTAATTTTTTGCTACAGGGTCGACAAAGGAAGGTGTTGTTCCTCTGCTCCTTAGTGCATGCACTGCGTATTAGTGTCAGACTCTGCCAGTTATATTCAGTGGCCAGTGTCATGCCTTCATCGCTGAAACAGGTGGCTGGAGTCGACGTCAGTACCCTCCGCTTCATAGTCTTGTGTTATCTACTTCAGTCAACAGCAGCCTCCATCTTGGCGTTTAAAGTTCTAAAATCATCCATTCGAGAATGAAATTAAGGCAAAATACAAACAGAAATTTATGACAACGTATGATATGTGGTGCCGGCTCTGGACTCTCTTTGGATGATCTTGGAGCAGGATGCTTCTTCCGTCTCCCTATCGAAGCCAATATATTTCAGGATGCAATTTTAGCTGTAAGAGAAGTAGGCAGGTGGCCGACAGCAAGGTACAAGGCAAAATCGTTATAATTTTTAATAGGGTGGCACTTTTGTCCCTAGAAAGAATCATCATGTCACCTCCTTTATTCTACTTGGGAAGTGCAAGGACCTGCTATTTAGTTAAAGTGTGCAGAGTGATTTTATCCTCACCTGGATCCCCAAGTACAGTATTTTGACAGCAATTTTCTAAGTAACGAACGACTAGAAGAGTTGGTTTCAACTGGCTGTTTAGAAATCCTGTAACGCAGAATCAGTAGTCAAGCCTTTTGGTACTATTTGAAGCTGTATGTGCAAGCACTATCTCCATAAACGCAATGCCATATGATGAAAGTTAGACACGTGGAAGATTGCTAGGAAAATGCGGATTCACTTTATTTACAGGCAACCAATATAATTAATAAGTAGGTAATTTTGGGACATTTTGTACGATGAGTAACAAAAGCTTCACCTTTCTTTGCCAATTTCTGTCTTCGCAGCCTTCGAGACATGAGGGTTTTTGCAGCCATGTACTGCACAACCTCGCAGAATTATCTGAGATCGGTCTAAGTGATATGTAATAAATAGATATGTAAATGCTATGAGTACTTGGATACGGTCCTGCATAGACTGACTCTTGCGAATAGTGCTCTATTGAAAGGAATCACCTAGACTCTATATGAATGACTGCGTGGAATGGGCAGCAATGAATGAAGCAACCAATCATGGTATCTAAACTAGACCTTTTCAACTGATTTTATATGCAATTGAAATGTGCATATTTTACAAAGAATACAAAAGATGGTAGGGAATACCTTGCCATGCGGAAAATCACTTATACCTAAATATATCGTAAGAATACATTTCGGCAAATTGTTTGCTCGTTTACAATACAGATGAACTATTGAGGCTTAAATTATGTGCTCGACTATTGGGAGATCACAGAAAACGAGCTACTAATACAATTTGAACATATCCGAAAACTGATCTGTACTTATGCCTTCTCTTAAGTGAAACAAATGAGAAGTATAAACGCATGTATGCAATAACACAAAAGTGTTACAAAAACTTAGCAGTAGAGAAAAACTTTATTAATTATATAGTTTTTATATTTAGATCGTAGCAAAAATTAGTCAAGCAAACATAATCCGTAATTGTGCAGTCCTATATTGTTTATACAGCATGATCGAGAAAATAGCACATTATTTCTTTTAGAAACAACATCAATAGTCGTACATAGAGAAATCTACAAAAAAGCCAACTAATGTTGGCAGCTCTTGAGTTAACTGTCATAGTGGGGTTCTTTAAATTTACCAAATGTATTTTGATATCTCTGTTTTAGCACGCGCTGTGCAATGCATTTGTTTTTGTTGCTTTGTGTGTTTCTAACTCAACTTTTTTGTTTGCATGGTTGTCTAATGTGCAAACTGTTTGCTATTTCCACGTTGGCTTTCATGTATGAATTAAGAGTTTGGCAGTAGGCCTGACTTGTTGGGCAGCCTTTTTTTCTTCTTAATAAGCTGCAACGTTGTGAAAAGACTATGAAAAAGACACACATAAATTGGTAGCGACACCCTCGAACATTGCAGCAGTGAAGTAGCCAAATTGTAACTTGACATCATTCACACTCGTCTGGGTAATTACAACTTAACTAATGGGTCAAATGTCAAAATATATATAATATTAATATGGTGTGCTTTTAAGCGATTATTTATTTATTTATTTATTTGTCATGCAACGGTACCGCCAACAATGGCAAGTGTAATTTGATAATAGACTTTATGGCGTAATTTGTTATTAATTAAGTGTCTTTCAAAAGCATCTGAGAGAAACATATGCGGCGGCTGTAACGAATATTATATGCTCTGCAACGAAGCACTTCGTTTCGTTTAATCATTGATTCTTAATAACTATGTTATTTGAAAAAAAGTGTAAAATAAATTTTATTACATTGTATTACAGGATGTTAATTTTCCCAACAGGCTATAGGTTCAAATCTGCGAAACTGCAAATTATTTTTTAATTATTTTTATTTTTATTTTTTTTTAATAAATGAACGTGATTACATTCTATTTATTATTTTTGAGAGTGGAATATTAAGAATATTTTTCATTTTATTACATCGCGGTGATGTACCTGCACCGTTTCAGGCATTTTTAATAAAATAGATTTTTGCTGCCAACACTCAATAAATAGTTCCTGTCTAGCGTAGTGTATTATTTCTGTCTGTTTCATTTGCACACATTCAACTCCAATAGGTTGAATGAACTTGACTTTTTATTGTCTTTGGATTTCATTTGTTTAACATTCTTTTGTAGTATTCGTGTTGAATTGTATAGCGTTTATACGAGGTTTTCTTTTGTATAATTTTTTTAGGTTAATTGGCATTTTTTGGCAGGTTTTTTTTTGGATAAACATATATGTGTTTTATATTTCTTTAATTTGGAACTGTCCGACTATGAAAAACACCACGCCTTGTTATTGTTTTCCTACATCAAAAACTAGAAACAAATAAAGCAAATTATTTACAACAACAAAAAAAGGCCAATCATATTATGTTGGTGAACGAACATTTCCAATCAGTTTTAGTGTCTAAATTTTGTTCTGAAATGTTTTTTTTTTCAGCTGAAATTTAATTTTGCTGTAATATTTCTTTTTTATCCTAATCATTTTGTATCTGCAGAAATAAACAAAATAAGCTTATTTTTTTGTTGCACGCATATTGTTTAGTTAATGCAGCTGGAAGTTTATTGTGTTTATGTTTCGTACTATTGTTGTAATTGTGTATCCATGTTTGAAATCGTGTTTTTCCAACGTGTTATGCTGATTGTGTTGTTTGTTCATTAAGTTAGCGCGCGCGTAAATTGTTATTTAATTATAGAGTGGCGTTGAAAACACCATTTACTTTTCTGATTAGTTTTACTACTTCGTTTTGTTATTGTTGCTGTTGTTGCTCTTAGCTGCTTATCAGAAAATTAACTTTTATTTATATTGTTAATACATGTAAGTAATTAATTGAAATTAATAAAATTTTAAAATATTTCTATGGCTAGAACAGTTTGTAATATTTGGGTTTGTCGTTTATTACATGGCAGTGGTATGACTTTTCAAGCCTTTGCGCTACGAGTTTTGCTGTTTGATAGGTAACAGTTTATCAGTGATTAAAATTTGTTAAAAAAAATTACGAAATGGAGTTGAGTGTTAACAAAAAAAAATGTATTATAAAACTATTTCAAAATTAACACGAATTAATATTAATTTTAGTAATATGTAAACTGCTGAAAATAAATTTATTTAGTAAAGCTAAAGTTCTATATCTACTTAAGACTGATTATCTCCCATAAACTGTGGTTCTAAATTTAATCCTTTTAATGCATGCCTTCGTTAATTCAGTTTTCAAGACATCATATATTCCCCCTGATTGTGTAAGGCGTTGGCATTTACGCCTCAGGCGTTTTTCGTATCAGGTTAAAAGAACTGAATGTGTGTTTCTTTAATTTGGTACAAAAAACGCTTTCGTCGTAAACGTCATCGCCTTACACAATAAGGCTGAGTATAACTGTCTAATTATAAAAAAAATTCTATTCAAAATTTCCCAAACAAGAGATTAATACACATCAAATATTATTTATGAATTATGCCTTAAGAAAATACAGAATAGAACTGGTATGTCAACATTTTCAAATACATACTATGATTTCGATTGCATATTTTATTATTCGAACAATTTATTTAGGACATATTCTGCCTTATTGCCGTTCTCGAATCGACTCGAGTGTTTGTAATAGATTAAAGAAAAATCTTATATATTTCTTTAGTCTATTACATTCTCTCGAATCGAATCGAGAACCGTAATAAGGCCCATTTATTTGTTGAATCAAAACTTATTATTTTTGATTTAAGAATTTTTGTTAAGTTCGGAAATTTTTTAATGATTTATATATAAATGAAATTTATTTGTTGGTGGTTAAGCAATGTCTATATGCATTTCATTGGTGCTTTATGCATATAGACATTGCTTAACCACCAACAAATAAATTTCATTTATATATAATAGTATTGTGACAACAATGTGTCAAATAAAAAATTTCATAACAGTGTAATCATTTATATTATTAAAGATACCTTTTCAGTTTTAACTTATCATATGAAATTTCTTTTTAAAGGAAATAAATGTTTAGTATTATTTTGGGATATTGTCTTTTCCTAATAATTCCGCTATAATGTTGCTGCTCTCAAATATTATCTGCGGACTCGACACGTATGAGTAATATAACAATTCAAATACATTAATTCTAAAACTATATGATTCCATAATAATACCATGTATAACACTGATATATTTATAAAAAATATTTTATGCCATAGAATTGCGAATTTTCAAAATAAGTGATCTAAAAAATTAAGAAGACCTTACAAAAAAATCGCATTCAAATTTGCCGAGAAAAATGTTGTGGACACTCGGCGTATGAGTGATATAAATAATTAAAAGCTTAATACGGGGAAAATTTGCAATATCAAAAAACATTATATACTTAAGTGATGAAAATGGGAAAGATGTAATATATTTTTGCAGCTTTTGTCACATGTAGAGAAAACATACAAAGAAACGTATAGTCCAGTAACTCCATAAGCTTTCTAAAGAATTGTAAACAATTTCGTATATATAAAGGATATATTTTAATCCTTAATCGAACATGTAAAAAAGAAAATAACAATAAGGTAAAACAAAGTGAAGCATCTTATAAATAAATAATAACTAAACAGCACTTTACTAAGTTCATTTATTACCTATTTCACAATCATTCAACATTGCATAATAGGCGGTTAAAATTTATAAAAAAACCGGGTAAATCGAATCTTACTGAATCAAAATTAGAACCATAAAAGGCATGTTAATTGATTAATTTTTCCTAAATATTGCCGGTTCTCCACTAAACCATACATATCTAATCAATTGATGATAGAAATTAGTGCCCCTCTTTTAATGTTCTTTTGTTATGAAATTTTTATTTGACATATAGCCGCCATAATTCTATTTTAAATGAAATTTATTTGTTGGTGGTCAAGTAATGTCTATATGCATTTCATGGTGCTTTACCAAATCATCAGTATACTTTAACCAAAGGTTTGGATAAGTTAGAATCCTCTTATCTTATGCACATCCTTCTGAAAATCATCTACTTAATTAATTAATGTTCTTTTAAATTTTGCATAACCGCAGTTACGACGAGAAGTCAAGAAAGTATATTTTGAGTTGAATTTTTCCACTTTCGCTCACAAATCACTTAATATTGATCCAAATCAAAAATGGTCTTTAATATTTTCTTCATAAAATAAGACATGAATTTATTATCGTAAAATATTTAAAGAATAAATTGCAAAAAAAAAAAAAAATTGATTCCTAAGAGGCCTATGAAATAAGTAAATATTTGTAGGAAAATTTTGTTTCATCAACCAGCCATAAATCATAAACAATTTTATAAATTGTGCGCTTACTATTTTAATAATTTGAAATCAGAATTTTCAAAGGTTAAAAGACTATCATTTCCTTTTAAGAATATTTTTTTAGAAAATGCACCCAAAGGAGTGGAACCTGCCCATGCAAAGCAATATTTTGAAAATTTAAAAAAATAGATAGTTTGAGAGAAAACATATTTTATGTTACCATGAGAACCGAATTGATTATAATAAAATATATAATTTTAATATATTGTATTATTTATTAAGCTCGAGGTTGTCTTCTATATATAATATCATTTCAGTTTTCTTTTATTATTCAATGTGTCTTTAACATCATCAGGAATAGGTAATAGGAAATTGAATTTTTTTTATGCAATTTTTTTTAATAAGTATAACAATCAATTACCAAAATAACGGAAAAAAAGTTAATAGCAATTATATAATTTCAATGTAGAAATACAGATTATTAGCAATTAGTACGAAATAGAAAGTATTTTATACATTTTTATACCCTCCAAAAAAGAACTGGAGGGTATATTCCCTTTGTCATTCCGTTTGTAACGCATTGTAGTATCCATCTGAGATCCCATAAAGTATATATATATATATATATATATATATATATATATATATATATATATATATATATATTATTGATCAGTGATGAAATCTAAGACGATCTGCGCATGTCCGTCCGTCCGTGCGCCTGTAGAAATCACGATTCAGTCCAAACGAAAAGAGCTAGACTCTTGAAATTTGGTACGAATATATCTTGAAGGATAGCACAGGTCAAGTTCGGAAATGGGCTAAATCGGGCAATAGGCAAAAAAGTTCTGCTAAGAAGAATTAATCTAACTTCTAAAAAACAACATAATTTTTAACGTTTTTTGTAATTTTGTTAAGCAAATGATATATTTTTATATCAAAGAAGGTCCATCGCGTTAAACTTTGAGAGATAAAATCAAAAAAATTAATTTTTGGGCTCCGTCCTCTTTAGTGGGCATTGATGTACGATATTATATGCAAAAATAGTGTAAATATTGAACTATTTTTATTCCTTAAGCCTAGAAGAAGCTGAGATGTTCTCTGATCTTGCAGAGCTGAAACGTCTCCCACCCCCCTCCCGCAATGACTCCGGCAAAACGGAGATTTAAAATAGGGTACAGAGATATCTTAAAGGAGCTCTGTCCCACCAAATTAAACATTTTAAATTAACTTACTAAATATTTGGAGGGTATTTAAGATTCGACCCGGTCGAATATAACATTTTTACTTGTCTTAACTAAGACCCCAACTCATGTTACGACGCCTAAGCTGTCAGTGGTTGCGATTCAAATTGGCAAATATAAATAATATCAGGCATAACATATTATTATAAATGCTTGTTTACATATACAAAAAAAAAATAATTTATTTATTAATATATGTTTATCATATATTGTTAATTATTTTTACATCAATATCTGTTTCATTTTAATCGAAAACTGTCTAACAAAAATATCAAAATGTGACCTTTTTCCTACCTTATTATCTTTCACCAAAAATATTTGACCAACCTATAGACACTCTGGTTGTTACCTTTAACAAACACTGGCGTTTGAACTGAAACAAAACCAAATAGCGGCAGTAAGTAACAGTAAATTTAACGTGTAACTAAAAGTGGTTTAGTATCATTCTAATAGACATAAAAAATCAAAACAATATTAGTAGCAAACAAATAAAACTTTTACAAAAAATCAAGTCTGTTTGCAACAGCATGCCGAAGAGAAAAAACGAGCAAATATTTAGTCTGGCTTTACGAAAAAATAAAATAAAATAAATAAAAATAAATAGAAAAAAAAACTTAAACCAGCAACATGATGATTCATCATTGTTTACCTTTTGCTTAAGCAGCCGGTATAACGGCAGCAATAGCAACAAATACGTATATAAAAAAATATATATTATATATGTATTTAAATCTGACGAAAAAGCCACATGTTGCCAATATTTGTAACGTTGTATTGCAAAAAAACACTAGACACTATTTACGCTAAATGTTGATTGTCATTTGGCGCGCGCAATCATACACACAGCTGTGCAAGACATATAGATATGTGTATTTTTGTTGCTGTAGTTTTAAGTTTGCTATCCAATAAGCCACTAGATGTAGCGTAAGGCAATCTGCAACAACACCAACAACAAGACAGTATATTTCATATTAACTGCAACACCAACAAAAAAACACGTTAATAGTAAGAAAAGCCGTAACAATAATAGCGATTTCATTTATATTTTGAATAAATTTTTGAGCGGGAGTAGCAGCAGCAGTTCGTTAATCAATTAAATCTTCACTGATTTCATAAACTTCATATAGACTTTCTTTTAACTTTTTTTTTTTTAATTTGCTCTTACGTTTACTTTTTATTTGCAATTATTACAAGATATATGTAAAACTTTTTTTTTAAATTATGGTGTTTAAAATATATCTGTATGTAAAGGCCTTCCAACAGGATCTTTCGCTTTTTGAAGGTGCTTCTGGGAAATTAAATATTTACTCCGCCTCTTTTGTCAAACCACCATGGACGCATGTAGCATTCAGCAGCACGTGCGAATAATACTAAAGTTATTTTATCAAAATGGGGCTTCTACTCAGGCAAGGCACTGCGGGGAACCGTGTAGTTAAGGATGCCATAATAGTCGCACTGAAAGTACTATTCGCAAGGTAGTGCATCAATTTGAACCCACTTGTTTAGTAAACGATCGCCCAACACCCATATATCCCTGGAAAAAAAAGCTCTGCCGGAAACATCAACGTTCTCCGTGAGAGTGTGTAGCAGGATCTGTGAATTGGCGAATTTTGTGCACCCTAGAACTAATTCTTTTAAAACTCTGTACTCCTTCAGTATTGAACAAAATTAAAGTTAATGTATAAGTATTGAATGTTATTGCATGATTTACATAGAAAAAAAAAATCTAAATGTTATCATATGGGCAATTAATTTTTTTTCTGTTTTCGATAGTAAATGATTTAAAGTTTTATTAAAATTAAAAATCCTACAACAAATTGAATATTTCTTAAAAGAAAAATACAGCCTCAAAATGTGAACGAAAATCAAGTTGGTATAAAAAAGCAGCGTTCATTTTTAATCTAAACTTAACCAAACTCATCACTTTGCATTCTCTGGTGTTTTATTGGCTATTTGAATTTTTTTTATTCTGTTGCATATTTCGTGTAATTTAGCCAGCATCCGCAAACGGTAATAACAGCAGCCAGCCGACATGACTTGACCCAAATTTTGAACATGAAGGGATTTTTGAATTTATTTTTAGCTTTTGTTTTGCATACCTTATTGTTGTTGAATTCGATATGAAAATTTATAAGTACAAGTGTTGTTTATGCTTATTTCTTTTTTTGTTTTTTTTTTTGTTTTCCTTGTGTGGTGTTTTTGGTTGAAAATTATTTTAAAGTTTTATGTTAAATTTAAGACTTTATTTCTGTTGGCACTGAAATATATTTGGCATCTGTGGCTGTGTGTGTGTATTTGTGTCTGCCTGCATTGTTCAGGTCAGTGTAGTGATGATTGCTGCAGCTTCTAACTTATGGCAAATCACAAAATTTATATGTTTTCTGATTTAAAATATTTATTGTCAGATTTGCATTTAACTCCTTAAACAGAAAAAGACATGTGAACAGCACTTGGGAGAAATGCAGGTATGTACAACATGAGCTGTGTTGTTGGAAAGGAAAAGTTTATAATTTATAATAAGATAGAAAGTTTTTTTTTTAAATACTTAAAACATTTTTTTGCGATTTTAAGTAAACAAATATGTATTTAATGAATTTTATTTTATAGCTATTATTGTTACGTCAAAATATATTCATATTAAATATTCGTATTTTTTAGACATTTGGCTTTACAAACAATTGTGTAAAATTTGTAATTACACAAATACTTTTAAATAATTGTAAAGACTACTACAATTGGATTATGTTAAAGGCTATAGTTTAAAAAAAATGCCAGATATGGAACCAGGGGTGGGAACTTTACTCTACAATACATAAAATTAAATAAAAAAATCGCAACAAGAACTATTTCTTTATTTGCAATGTCGAGCTGAAATAATAATGGGCCAATAAAAATTTTTGGGGGAAATTTTATTTGGGATGTTGGATTTTTAAGGCAATTACCCGAAGTAGGTACTTAAACGTAAGATAATTAAACACTGTTTTTTTATACAGAGACTTAAAACCCGATACAAATGATAATCGGTTTTCATTAAAACAGAAATACTTTAAATTGCAACTTTGCGGAAAACTGAAAACTTAAGCAACGAACTGCGTATCATTTTACAATACGGAAGACTTAAGACACAAACTTTTTTTTTTTTTTTTTTTTTTTTTTTTTTAAATAATTATATGTGCATCAACACTTAGTCCACGATATACAGAACGCTAAATAAATACTAGTACTAAAGGACTTAAGACACAAGCGTAAAAATAGATATATTCGAAGCTGTTCCGTAAACACAGGGATTTTAGAAAACTAACTCTCTTGACAGCAATATTTTGACTTATTTTTTATTTTACTATTATATACATTATATTAGAAAGGAAACTCTACAATATGATATTTAGAACACCTTCATCATTATTATTTACTTTGGAAATAGTACGATATCAAATAGATTCGATTTACAGAACAGGGGCCAAATTACGGCATTCGATATCGATCGAAATTTCAATACAATTTAAATGGAAATTTCTATCGATATCGAATGCCGTAATTTGCCCCCAGATACGATATTTATTTTATATAATACACTTAAATATCGGATCTGCAGGACGTTTTATCTTATTTTATATTCCTTATTCGCAAGACTTAAGATTAGCTTTTGTCGATGTAATAGCAAATGGCACAATTATAACACTAATAATAAAGTATTTTTGAGCACTTCATTCATCTTTTAAAAATATGACAGTGATTTCAATATTTCATATTAAGTTAAAAAAAAAGATAGCGTGTATTATATTAATGAATTACGCAGCTATTACAATAAAATACAATTAATAAAAAAAATAGGATTCGGAACCACCACGCGCTCCCTCAGCACACTCTGTGTCACGTATTGTGGGTTTTATTGACACGTAAACAGTAGCAACTACAAAATTGTTCTTCTCAGGCACATTCACTAGTCATATCAGGTTGCTCAAAAGGAATTAAAATCTGTCCAACATAAAAGTCATGAGTTTGTAACCAAAAAGGGCTTGTTGAATTAAAAACAAAAAAAAAATAAAGCAAGAAAAATAAAAATATTGAAAAGAAATTTGTATTGAAACAAAAAAGACCAAATAAACGTACATATAAAACCTCACAGAGCCAAGCAAAAAAAAAAAAAAATCTGAAAACTTAAACCCAAAATTAAGAGGAGGACATAAAAATTTGCAAAATGTATTTATTACGGAACCAAGTGATGCGTCGACACATCTCCACATATAAATACCATGATCACCATGATGCTACAACCACGAAGAAAAATAAGCAAAAATAAAAACAAAAAGTCTTAAATTTAAAGTGAGACAACGTACAGTTCTGTACTTAAGCGCGAAAATCCATGCGTTATAAAAGATCTTCTTTGGCGAACGTTATATTTACAGATTGATTCAATGCTTGACTTGTAAAGTTCAAGTAGAGGAGGTTTGAAAAAAAAAGAATCAATTCTGTGTTTGTATGAAACCACACCAAATAAAAAGTTAAAGATAAATAAATATATCTCTTTTTCTTTGAATGGATTTACACTGTTTTCACATACAATAATTTAAGAAATATAATTTTTTTACTTTAACAACTTTGGATTATAATTGATATTATGGGAAAATTTAAATTGGAGTTGTTAGTGGTGAGAGATGATTTCTAATTAGATGATAGTCGTCAAGGTATACAGAAGAGTACACGGAAGGAGTTTGGGAGTCAAGCATTAAAATGCTACTCTTATGAACACAAACATTTCACTTATTGTAATTCATCTGAAGCAATTCTTGTTTTCAATATAAACATTTTGTCTAGAGTTAAAAAATTAAACAAAAATTATATATACGGAATTATTTCTGTATTTTAGTTCCTTAATAGACTATAAACAAAATAATTTTTCGGAATGATATTATCTTTGATATGACTAAAATTGCAGAATGATGGAGTTCAATTCCCTTCGGCAAGGCAGTTTATTTCGTATTTTGGTTCTTAAGAAAACGATAAATGAAACATTTTTAATAACATGAAAGGAATCAGTTAATGAAATAAAAAAATAAAAATCTTGTTTTCTGAGGAAATAAAATAAGGAATCAATTCCATTTCCGAACAGAATCGAAATCTGTGACATGGCCGAAAATTAATTAGAAATTAAAATGTTTTATTTTTATTTTTTTATTTCTGAGGAAATGAATTTAGCCCACTGGAAACAATAATTTTAAATAGTTCTAGCCTTATGAGTCAGAGTGCAATAGATTGGAAAAGTTCGGTGCTAAACTCGGCAAAAACATTGTCTTGCTTAATTGATACAATTTATTTTATTTGCTAGTATGTCCATAAGTAATTCATCTGAATCTCATATACTAATAATTTTGTGCAAAAAAAAGCTCATGGAAACAGCGTAAATCTACCACAGAAAGAGAATATATATATATTTTTTTTGCTTGATAATGGTTAAGAAAAGTGTTTTTCGTCTGCATACGTACATATAAATGTAATGCCCTAAAGCTGAATTATTTAAGCCGACGAATTCAATTAGAGCCGGCTATAAGGCGGCACAAGTGACTGGTTTGTTGTTGCTGTTGTTAATTTTGTTCTGCAGCAGTTTTATATTTTTCAGACTTTTTAGTGCGTCTCTCATTCATTCATTACTGGCATGATGTGTATGTGTGTGTGTGTGTGTGTGTTGATGGTGTTCATGGTGTTCATGATCATCATGATCAACATCATCATGATTCTCATTATTTTCATCTTTTCTACGTCATTTTAATCGTTTGTCGTTTGTAAACGTGCTGTTGTTATTATTGTTGACACTATGGCATCCTCTTTAAATTTTACAATAACTGACGTTTTATTTTATTGCCAGAATCATTTTCAACAACATCAACTTCAAGAAATAATAAATATAAGAAAAAAAACATCACAAAAACGTTTGTAATTTCAAGAGTGTTCTTTTTTTTTATTTTTTTGCCGTGGTAATTTTGCGTTGGCGCTTTTTTAGACAAGTGATTCTTTTCAACCCTCGTCTACTTGATTGTTTTATTATTTTCATTTTTTACTTTTATAAGTTATTGTGTTATTTTTCATCTTCTTTTTTGAGTGATTTTTTTAATATCGCCTAATTTTTCTTTTTATGTGTGCAGTGGAAACTCTTCCTTCCTATTTAGTTATTTCGCTTGTTTTGAGCTTTTTTCCTTTTGGCTGTTAGTATTTCTTGTCGCACTCTTAATTCATATAATTTGTTGTTAGTTTATGTTTTTTAAGGTATTTTGTGGCATCATTTTGTACATTGTCTTTTTGTCTCATTTCTTTATGGCTGTTAGGTGCGGTTTCAGTTTGTTTTTGTTGCCATATTAAGTTGGGTTTTATTATTGTTGATGCTGTTGTTGCTGTTGTTGTTATTGTTGTTACTGTTGCATGTCACAATCACTTGTACGAATTAATGCTTTCTTTTGTGACACTTGGCTTGAATTTCTGTGGCAGGAAACAGGAGTGTTATGCAAATTATTTTTTACTTTGCCTTTGTTTCGGTTCACTAAAGTATATGTAGGTCAATAATTTAACAATTTTAAATTATATGTCAATAGTATTAACTACGCTTGAAGGTACTCAGTTAAAATGTATGCAATATTAAATAAAATAATTGATTGGGAGTTGTAAAGTCTTCAGTATTATATTTTCTTTTTCATGTTGGTAGGAAATTTTTGATTGGAAATCTTGATAAGTATTCGCATGTGTTTGGTCGTTAAGAACGACTTGTCTAGAAAATTTACCCCCATATTCATAACGAAATAACACATATTTGAAATCTGTTTTAAAAAAATTTTGTATGAGGAAACTTGATTAAAATACATTTCAAACTTATTTTAAATTTTATAAATACCGGAGTTAATGTTTTACATACTCTTGCACAGTTATTCAAGCAATAAGTCGTTCAGATAAAAACGTTATTGTGATACTTTAATTATCCTTGTTTTAATTATTTAAATAATTTTTTTTTAAATTATGTACGAATTTTTATTAGTCGAACTTTCTTATGTAAATTGTTCATTTTTTCAATGGGCTTAAGTTCGAATCTGCATGAGTGCAAATGATTTTTTTATAATTTTATTAATAAATGAATTTGTTCAAATTCTATTTATTATTTTATATTAAAATTGGAATATTAACAAAATTTCAATAATCATCAAACCAGCAGAACGGATCTTAATCGTCAGGGTTGGGGAATTTCGTACTAACTAAAAACGTAATAACTTAAAAATATGAATGTGGGAACTTCTCATACTCAATTTTCGTTAATAACATGGGTTAAATAGTTGATATCACTACTAACTAGCACCACTTGCAAAAGTGGCAAAATTGAACAAAGAACGCTGATGAGATGACGTAGCGGCCTCGAAATCAGTACTGATCCGTTCTGGTGGTTTGATGATTATTGTAAATATTCTTAATATTCCAATCTTAATATAAAAAATAATAAATAGAATTTGAACAAATTCATTTATTAATAAAATCATAAAAAATCATTTGCAGTCATGCAGATTCGAACTTAAGCCCGTTGAAAAAATTAACAATTTATTTAAATAATTTTAAATAAATAAAAATAAGTTTGCTAAAAAGTTTCTTGGATATCACAGGTGGTTTAATAAGTCCGTAACTGGAAATGGCAACACTGCTCTTAGCAACAGGTAATTGTCAATTGACCCCTGCCAAAATTTGAACAATCTACGTGTTTGACAGCCGTTGATAGCAGACTTTTTGAGAAGAAAATGGAAGCCTCTTATTTCGTATGCTCATTAAGCAATATTTTCTTGAGGAAAAAAAACTATCAATCACATTGAGGATAAGCTTGAAATATATCATGTTTACATCGTCCATTTCCATGGCAAGGAAGTAGTTTACTGAATTTCGATGTGGCTTTACAAGCAGAGGAAATGGCAGTTGGAATCTCCACATCCGAAAAATATTACGATATGGTTTTAGCCGATAGGAGATTGAAAGTAACAGACATTGTGGAAGCCTTAGCCATATAACATGCCTCAATGGTTGCAATTTTGTATGATCACAGCGTATGAGAAAGCTTTCCGGAAGATGGGTGGTGCTGCGTTTACTCACAGTCAACGGTGCATACATGTGTAGTTTCCATGGAAAATATTCATAAATTGGACTACGAATGAATCTCTCATTCGCCTTATTCTACAGATTTAGTTGCGAGTGACTATTTCTTGTTCTCAAGCTGGATGAATTGGCTCCAGGGCAAGCGGTTTGACTTTAATAACAAAATGACCTTACAAACGAATGACTATTTAGAAAAATCATATTTTTCGGAAGGGGTAAAACTCAAAGGAGACTATTGGTGATTTCTTTTCTTAAAAAAATTTACATTTTGTCACTGTTTTCCTAAGAAACTACAACTGGGCGCATTTTTAAAATAAAACTAATTTTTGATAAGAGATGGTGGATTAATTTCCAACAAATTCACTATTTCTAAATGCCAAAATATTGCCATTTTTTATTGAAAAATGCAAAATATGTAGAATTCTTTTTTAGAAAAGATATCAACATATATTAAAAAATAATTTAGCTTTTTATATAAAAACCTGTGTTTCATTAAAAAGTGATGGATTTACATTTGTTCCAGTTCTCGAAGCAGTTGTACTACACAATTTTTTTTCTATGTCCTGGAGCTCTTAGCGATGTCCTTCTAGGTTTATTCTGATTTGGGTAAAAAAAATAAACAACAGAAAACAAACTGCAGGGAGCTGAAGATCGTTACTATGGTGGGAGAGGCAAGATTACAGTGTTGCCTTTGGCAAAAAATATATTGAAAAATTTACGACATATTGAAAATTAATGTATTTTAAATAAAAATAAAGAGACCTTAAGCTTAAAAATATTAGGGTATTATAATAGTTTTTTTCTTGGGTCAAATTTTAGCAGTTTTGGTACGACATTCGCTTCTATGCGTTTAATGCCAGAAACTTTTGCAAAAACGGCATAGAACGAGCCTCATGATATGCCGATGCACTAATTGATTTGATAGAGTCTATAACAATTTTCTTCAATTTTCCTCAACATTTTCATCGGTTGTTGATGAGCTGTGGCGTCCAGCATGAGCTACGTCATGCACACCTTCTCAATCATCCTTGAAAACTTTGTACTATTTGTAAACATTTTTCTGATTCAGAATACTAGCATCAACATTTCCAGAGATTTTCAGCCATTAATACCATTTTTTTTATATAAAATTTTTAATAATTTTATCGACAACAAAAAAATCGACAAACACGCAAAATACTAGTACCCTTTAGCAAACAAACTTAATATGCTAAATAGATGAAACCGTGAACAATTGTTCGACTCAGAAAAAACAAAAACGTAAAAATTGACAATTCCCTTTAATTCTTCAACAAACTTCTCATTGAAAGGTTTTTAAGGACCTAGACCATAAAGTAATTTTATTCGACTTTAAAATACCAGAAATCCCTCTGTTTATAAAGCTGAAGATGATATTATTTGACAACAAAAAAAAAGTACCAGCTAATGGATCACTTTTTAATAGCTTTTCAGCTACAAGCACAACAAAAAATCTATGCACTATCAACAAAAATTCAATCAATCACATGAAATTGTACTCTTATTGTTAAAGATTTTATTTATTAATTTCTCTAACTTCAAGTACTAGAGGCGTGGGCTGATACGCTTGAAGCTCGTACACGTAAACTTTCTGAAAGTCATACTGTGATCTTTACATGAGGCTGATATTGTTAAGTAAATACTCGTACGTTAACATAATATTTTGCTGCAGGCCAAACTGAAGTACTCATGCCGGTTGTTACACATATACATTCTTACGAAATACTCTACAAAATCTAAGTTAATTAATCAAAACAATATGCGATCGAAGATGAAGCGAAATATAATTGAACTGAATGATATTTTAGCAAGTAGATCTATTGTTGATAATACGAAAAAAATTAAAAACAATTAAAATAAAGATGTAGTTAAGCAATTTCAAAAGGAGTTAGAGTTTAGCCTACAGCTGCCATTTCTCTTTGTGATTAGAAAAGTATTACAAGTAGACAAACTGATGCTAGAAAATATATTGAAATGTTTAGAGCATTTACATAGAGATTTAAAAAGTCCCTTTTAGAGGTGAAATTTAGAAGCCCAGAGTGTAAGTAACTATTTACAACTGACCAAAATTTCAGTACGATCATTTTAAAAATTCCAGTCCTTTCATATTTTTAATGGCCTAAAATTTAAATTACACGCCCATATTGCGGTTTGTAGGTTAAAAAACTATTTTGAAATAAATGTATTTTTCATAAAAATAATGGTGGTTACTGCAGGCTCAGGTGTCAGCTTAAGTGTTATTTAAGTTTTACGACCCCATAAGCAAATGAACTCAAAAGATAAAACAATATTTATTTATACACTTGTATATAATTTAATTATTCTCATATATTCAGATTCATACACTGAAAAGTTAAGTATGCAAACACTTGTTGAAAATACTGTTGAAAGAGAAATATTTTAAAAATATTTAAAATCAACTACAAAAGATAAGAAGAAAAAAGAAATATATACAGCCACATTTTTTAAAGTCAAAAAACAATTAATCACCTGTTTGGTATGATCACAAAAGATCAATCACTTGTTTCGTATCGTGTCTTTGCACTTTATTCTGGTTAAATAATGGTGAGATATTTCCTATAGGTTTCAATTATAAAACGAAATTCAGGCACTCTTTCATTTACATACAAACAAACACACGCACTCATGCCCCCATTTAAAATAACATAAAAAATATATATATAAAATGAAAAAGAAAAAAAATCACACATCTGTACGTTTGTCTCCAATTATAGCCCACTTTAATATTTTGTCAGCTACACAATACAAAAGCGCATGTATTTTGTTTTATTTTCCCAAAAACTGCTGATTATCAGAAGTAGGCCAGAGGAAATATAGCAAGTAATAATTGCCTGACCTCAGGGGAGGTGGCAACTGAAATGAAACCCGATAAAGACCAGAAGACCAGAAGAGACTGGCATAAAAAGCTGTCAAAGTAAAGTTAAGCTTAAGTTAAAACAATCATGCCAATTGCTTGTGGTTTTAATTAATTTAAAGTCAATACAAATTTTTGGTGACACCACGCTTAAAACATGAAAAACAGCAGCAGCAGCAGCAGCAGCAACAGCAACAACAACAACACAAAAAACCCAAAGTCACGATTTGTTTAACAGCCAAGTGATGTATGTTTTTGGCTGTTCGATTTCAGTTAGTGTGTTCTTTTCATTTTTTAATTTATTTTCTTATTCATTTTTTGTTATTGGCCCGCATAAGTGCGTGTTGGGTTTGTTATTCTTTACCCTGCTGATCTTCTTCACACAAGATCGTATGGTATTTGCTGGTCGCTTTACTGTTTCTGCGCGCTTTTACAGTTTGATTTAAACAAATCGCCACGATTTGTGTTGATGTTGTAAACGATGTCATTGTGTAGTTTTGGTCGATATTTGTTTCTTTTTTATTTCTGTTTATTTTTATTCGGTAGGCTGTTGTCAACAGAAAGTTGCCATATTTTAAATTAAATTACAATTTGTAATGGGTTATCCAACAAGAACAAAATAAAACAAAAGATTTAGATGAAGATAATTGAAATTTTTATTGTAACACAAAAATAAAAGTTCGGCAATTATGACTAAAAAAATATATCTGGCAAATGTCCACCATGTCAGTGACATTTACGTCATCAATAATAGGCCAAAATTGAGCATGCCCACCTCATCTTCGTAAAAACGGGCTAATCACGCTTCAAGACCACTTAGTGCACCATACAGTGACACGTTGAGCATGCAATGGCTTGTCAATAATCACTAGAGGATTTTCAGAAGCCCAAATGTGGCAATATTGCTTGTTGACAGAAGCGTTCAGAAGGACGATTATATTGTCCTAAGATATCACAAATTTTACGAAATGCAACTTTAACAGAACCACCAATTTTATAGTGAATTTTAATTATTTTCACGCAATTTTCGATCGAAATTGAATTCATTGTAACAATTGCTAAAGCATCTACTACGAATTTTTCAAAAAACTAAACGTCAAAGCTATCATGTTGTTGGTGTTGCCACAATTGAAAAACAAAGTTCTGTTGAAAACGCCTTTATTTTACAAAAATAACAGTTTTCTTGACTTGAAGATTTAGTGATCACTAATAGTACTTTGCCTGTAGTATTTAAGGTGTAATTTTATAAATTACTTTGCGTTAATAAAATTTCTAGGAAAAGAAAAATAAGTTTCTAATTCCTAAAAAAAATTAAAAATTTGTTCACCGAAAAAACGTACAGAAATGCATTCGTTGCTTTGCCTTTCAAAATAATTAATTTTAGTGAGAACAATTTATTTAAAATTTTCAATTGAGTCAATATTCACTATATTGCCATAATTATCTTCTTGTTCATCTATAAAAAATTTAGTCAATTCAATTAACGTATGACAACTAAAAATCAAAATCGGTTATATTCACGAGGACCCCAAGTTCAAATCTGGGATTCTTTTTTTAATTTTTTAATAACTAATAAATTTAATGTCAATAATTTAACTTAGACATGGCTAAAATGCAAACCAAAAAAGTTTGGCTTAGGTATAATGGAACAAAAAATTCAGAAAAATGGGACATGAAGAAAATAATCAAACGGCAATATGGGTATTAAAATAAAAAATCAGGTTGATACAGTTCTCGTATGCAATTTCCTAATAAAAATTGTTTAAATAAGAACTGTTATTATATTCAACTAAGCCACCTAATAAGTGGTGACAAACGCGATACATATGAGCACTAATGATGAAAGCGTTGTGGCCTTCGAAAACAGCTGTTCTGCTCTGCTATGTAAGTTGAATAACTAAAACTATTGTTGACTTTCCTTTTGCGCCTTGGAATATTTATCATGTCTTTCTGAATTTAAAACAAACAAATATTCGAACAATTAGCCAATACTCGTAAATCTTAATTATTTGTTTTTGTTTTTTTTTCACTTTTTCCACAATTTTGGTGCCAAGTCTCTACTAACTTTGTTCAGTGAATTGTGTTTTGCTCACTAAACACATATTTAGCAGTGTTGCATTTGTTATGTACTCAATATTATAACAATTTCACATTTATTGAACAATTAATTTTTATTCAATAAATGCGCAATTTTATACAGATAATTGAGTTCAATAATGCTATTTGTTGATATAGTTCAATTAAGGTGTATGTCTGAACACGTTATAATGCATCTATTTACAAAATTAGGGCCTTTGTATGTGATTTAATTAAAAATAATTCATTTATGCATAATAATCAGCTCATACAGATATAAAAAGTGCTTTTAGAGGTGGCAGTTTTTTTTTATATCTTATAGTAGCACTCAGGGGATGACCCCGGAACTTAAAACGAGGGGATAGTATTGAGAGGACAGATTAGGAAAGATGAGAAGATAGACAGTTTTTTTTTGTAGCTATTTTAACCTTTTTTAATTCGCCGGCTAATTTTTCCTACAGGGCCGACGAAGGTGGGTGCTGTTACTCTGCTTTTAGTACATGAACATAGTGTCAGTCGCTGCCTTTATAATTGGCAACAACTAACACAACCACGCACTAATGCTGATCAAAAGAATTCAACCCAATATTTCATGACTCAGCGCGGGCTCGAACTCAGGACACCCCGCTTCATAGTCTCGTGATTTACTACTTCAGCCAACAGCACCTCATTATTTCATTGTCATATTAAAATTTCGTACAATTTCCTAAATTAAAGTTTGCAATTTCTCTTCAACGGGCTTAGCACCTGGTCGCTGTACTATTTGGAATAACTCTTATATTTACTCCCTAAATTTCACATGGTTTCTGATAACAAGATGTAGAAAAAAAACAGAGATCAGTATAGAAATTCTGATGAATAATTATCTAAAACTGTGAAGATATAAACAAGACAATTCAATTTATAATAACGATATTATAAACACCATTTATTCGTAGTACTTAAATGATATCCAGACATGTGGCAATCCTCTAATTTGTAGGATAGTTATTTTAGGACAATCTATTGTCGGCGGCGGAGCTAGAGTTGTTCTTTTGTTATTTTTTTTAATGTACTCGCAGTTGGGCTTTCTGTCCAACCAGTTGCTATTTGCGAAAGTCGTAATAATGTCGCTATCGCTGTCGTCAGCCACAACGTCATCGTTTTTTGTTTTTTTTTTTTGGTTTTGTTAATACGTTAAGTTAATTTCGTTCAGTCGTTCATTTGTTCGCTTGACTTGGTGTTTTATGGCCTGCCCAGTTTGACTTAAGATTATTTGAGCTTTTGCGATGGGTTCACTTAATTTAAACAACATGCAAAATACTTTTATTCTGTTGATCTTTTATTTTGCTCAGCACACACTTACACACAGGCATATATTCCCTATATTTTAAAAAAGTATTTGTTTGTGTGTGTGTGTGTGCTCGTGTGTCCGTCCTTATTTGTAAATACTTAAGTGTTCATATAGCACTTGCTTTACAACCATATTTGGCTAAAATTCAAATGGCATTAACACGTTTCCGTATTGTATTCGTATTCACATGTTTTCTTCATTTCCAACATGTGTACATGTGTGAGTGTCTGTTGTATGTATGTATGTATGTGTTATATCGATGTTGTTTAGTTGTAGTTCATGGCGATCAATACGATGGCATTTGCACGCATTTGTGTGATCACTTGTAAATTTTGCGGCAAGTTAATTCGTGGTAACGAAAAGAAAAAAAAAATTATATTCCACACTTGGACTTTTTTTTCTGCAAAGGTTTAAATTTGTCAACCTTATGGTTTCGGTTCGGTAGAGGTTGTACAATCGTATGTTGTTTATTTAAGCTGGTTCATTTGCTGTTCCTGTGTGTGTGTGTTTTTTTCCTGTACTATTTGCGGGTGCTTTATCTTCTTCTGTTTTTTCGGTTGGTGTTTAGCTGTAAAGTAGACAATTTGTTGTTTCGTGTCCTCATGATCGGTGGCAATAGTTTGCTACTAACCTGTCGTAATTCTTGCTTTTAATTTGTTTAAGTTTATTTTTTTATAATTTCATTTGAGTTTTGTTGATTCTTTGTTAAAGTTGTTAGTTTGTTTATTTATCGCAGTTTTCTTTGCGTGCTGTTTCAAGCTTGTTGGCACCATGGGCTGTGTTTTTGTGTAATGCTTTAAAGAAAGACAACGATGTATAACCAGATACACAAGATATTTATTAAATAAACACAAATTGAAAATTAATAATATAACAAATTTTGGTTCAGATTTGGATTTCTCAAAAATTGTCAACTATTTTCAAATCTTAATTGTTGTTGTGGCATTCAAGTACTCAGGAAATAACATTTTTCATATTTCTTTGTTGTGCTGGTCCTAGCACGCAGTACACGCGCCGAAACTAAATGGGAATAGGAAAGATATGAAAAAAAAAATGAGAAGAAAGCTATTTTAACATTTGCTTCACTGACTAATTTTCGCTACAAGGCCGTTGAAGGAGGAGGCTGTTACTCTGTCCTTCAGTATATGACAGCGGAAATGTGTGGGATAATACGATTTAATCGATCCCGGGAAATGGGCATATTTTTCAGTTCGTTATGGCTACTTTTCCTTAGTCTACAATTAACGATTATGAATTAAACGAAATGATGTGTGAACAAACTACACAAAACTACGATCGGCAGCTAGTTCAAAAGGATAGGCTAGTGTAACCAAGCAAGATGCCATCATTTAAATGACATTAAATGCAAAAGCGGTTTGACTGTGTTCCGATCAGAAATTATCTACCTGGCAATATGCAGAACAGTTACCGATCGCCTGCTTTTTACGGATTAGATGCTTTAGGAGTTGAATATCATGGACATATCAATGAAAGAGTAAAATGGACTAGAATCATACGTCAGTGAAAATGGACATAAATTCTCAAATCAGAAGAAGGACTTTGAAATGACATTGGCAAAGAATATATGTGAGCCAACAATATCAATAATACCGCTTGCAAGCATTTAGACCGCACGATCTTATTGAAGTTACTCCACACAAGAATCTAAGAATACCCAAAATATCCCAAGCAAATTGATTGTTACTCTTGAACTTCAATAGCAACCATAATACAAGAAGAAATGTTAAGATATGCTATTTGTGGCAAATTTTGAAGTTGAGTTATTTTAAAATCAATTTAATTTTGTTTCCTTGCCTTTTGCCACCATTCCTTTGTATCTCTTAATTTACTACTTAAATTTGTTCCCAGTGCAGGCCATTGTATTCTTTACAAGTGCTAGAATAAATTGGTTTCTTTGCTGGTTGATTTCTGTTTTGTTTTCTTTTATATTTCGGTTTCAGTTCATTTGTGTTAAGACAATTTCATGTATTTTTCTTTCTTTTTTTGTTGGTTAAGTTGGCTTTTTAAGCCTAAATTATTAACCCTAGTCCTTTTTGCAAAAGTTCCGCAAATATTGTGTTCAGCTCATTAGCGGTATATTTTTCTTTTGCCATGGCTGATCGCTGTGTCTTGCTTGCGGTTTTTTCCCTTTATATCCACCACGATTTCTTTTCTGTTTTTTTGTTGTTGTTGTTAACAACGTCATATTTCGTTTAGCTTTTGTCCCTGTATCCCAGTGTTAAGCGGAGGGATTTTAATGTTTTTGTTTTACTAATTTGTACATTTGTCAGATAATAAATGTTTAGTGGAAAGTTGTTGTTTATATACTTATTTTGAATTTTGTTTTGTTGTTTTTTATTCGGTTCCATTATTTCTTATGGCAGTTACGGGCATTTTTTTATTGTAAGGTGTGAAATTATGTTCATACTTTGTTAAACATATTAATTTTTGCGTTTTGGCTAAAGTTGTGGTTTATAGAGAACTCGTAAATGTAAATTAGCTTGCATGCTATTATGGAATTATTTAAAATATGGATATAGGACTGGAAAATTTACCTAATCGAATTGGTTTCTTATTACTGCTGCATCATGTTTTCGGGGGAAGTTTTTAAAATTGTTCATAGTATTTTATTTTTAAAAGCTACAAAGTATTGCGGTAATTACA
Organism: Linnaemya tessellans; assembly: GCA_951800035.1. Classification (NCBI taxonomy): domain Eukaryota; kingdom Metazoa; phylum Arthropoda; class Insecta; order Diptera; family Tachinidae; genus Linnaemya; species Linnaemya tessellans. The sequence continues at coordinate 107,213,213 of OX637533.1, forward strand.
CTGCTCAGCACCAAAATAAGCTATAAACCATAAAAATTGGTTAAAAAATTGTGGATTTTATTGTCAATTTACCACAGGTATCCAATATTGATCAAATATGTGTAATGCAGCAAACAAAACATCAATAAGGCTGACGTCCGAGTGGGCGCTACAAGCACTAAAGAGAAATGCTATCGTCATATGTGAGGTTGGTTGCATTACAATTTTGTTTCTATTAATTTCTGAATAATTCCAAAACGATAAGAGATAGCGGAAAATTATATTCAACTTAAATAAATACAATTTCGTTACACATCTTCTGATGTTTTACTTTTGAAAATCGCATCACTCGTTCTCGAGTTAGGGTAAAATATATCTCCGTACTTGACTAATTCAGGTGAAAATATTTGCCACGCCTATAAAAAATCCCGACCTGATGGAAAAAAACCCGAAAACGGATTTGAATTTAGCGCATCAAAATCCAAATAGTCCACGTAGTTTTATTTAAACGAGAGACAAAAAATGATTGTTTGCTGGGCGGTGTTATTTATTAACAACGTCATGTATGATGTGTGTTTGTTTAAAAACACAAGTATTTTTTCCTTACAATAACGAGTACTGAAATTTTGAAGATCATCATGGGCTTCAATTATTAAGTGGACTGATGAAGAAATATTTAACGATAAATAATTTGTTGCAGCCTTTTTAGTCTTTGCTTCTTTACTTCTTATCTAGACGTTTTAGTTTCAAAACAGATTTGAATTTCTCATTTGTTTTCTAGAATTCAATCTGTATAACATACATATCGCTGATGTGAAGTAGAAAGGTCCTGACTCGTATTTTTTATGAAATTTGATTTTTTTTAGTGATTTCCACACATTTTACACAACTACATGCCGCAACAAAAATTTATTGTACTGGCATCAAAACTAACGATTTTACTAGCAATTAATAGTTTCAGTTTCTATTGTGATTCTATTATGTTTTTAACTTCTCCTGTAAAGTTACAATTATTTGAGCTAGGGCCTTTATACTGGAGACCAACGACATATACATTTTCATATGAATCACTGTAGTTTTTGCTGATATCTTCTAAAATCGCATTATCAATTGTCACATAAACAACTACAAGCGGTAGTAGTCAATATGTGTTTTTTCAATTAAACATGTACTAGAGGGTTAATCTGTAATTTATACCAATCAGCAAAACAAATAAATATGATTTGCATTTATCGTATTATATGATTTCCTATTGATACAATTTGTTATGCAAATGAATTTTATGTGGCCAATGTCAAAGATAGCTAGATTTTCTTTTTACATAAATCAAATATAATTTATTTCATTTAGCTAAGAGGAAAGAAACCGAACTAAATTAGCGGATATATGCTTTATATAATATTATTATTATTGCTTGCATGGAAAAATTTTGTTCAAACTAAGAAAAATCAATTAAATATTTCGTTCGTACAATTTTGTTGTGCTCCCTTTGAACCATTAGATTTGAATTTATTTTCCTTCATGTTATATACATTAATTTTTTTTTAAATTATAAAAAAACCAATCAAACGCAACAACCACCCACACCGCAGAAATAAATTTTTTAAAATATTTTTTGCTTCTAAGTCAGGCTTAAACAAAGTGTTGAATAGAAAAAACTATTTAAATTTAAATTAATTTATAAAAATCATGATCTTGTCTTGTCTGTTTATTTTTTATTTTTTAATATAGTTTTTTTTTCAAGCACCTGACAATTCATTTGGATGTATGTTAAACAGACATGTGAAGGAGTGTTTTCAATAAAGTAGTGCCAAGTTATACAAAAGCATCGGCTTTATGTTTTTTTTTTATCTTGGACCAGCACTCAGGGGATGACCTCTACATATGCAGTGTATTGCGCTGGAACTTGAAAGGAGGGGACAATACTGAGGGGACAGTACTGAGGAGACAGATGAAGAAAGATGAGAAGATGGAGAATTTTTTGTAGCTATTTCACCCTTTTTACTTCCCGGCTAATTTTTGCTACACGATCGACGAAGGAGGGTGCTGTTACTCTGCTTTTTTAGTACATGATAGAGTCAGTCGCTGCCAATTATGTTCAGTGACCAGTGCTATGCCTTCATCATTGAAACAGGCTGGCAACAACTAACACAACCACGCACTAATGCTGATCAGAAGAATTCAACACAATATTTCATGACTCAGTGCGGGGCTGAACTCAAGACCCTCCGTTTCACAATCTCGTGCTCTACTACTTTAGCCAACAGCACCCAAAAACCTAAACTCGTCTTACAGTTTCTATGCAATACCCTTTCGTCATACTGTAGCTAATTCGCTGGTGAAGTAAAAAAATACATAAAAAGAATTTCTCTTTCCAACTTTCGCCATAAGAACAATACTACAAACTCATTTCTATAGTTCCAGCAAAATACGTTGCATCAGAAGTTTGTGGTCAGGGGAGTGGTCCTAGAAAATTATATTGACTTTAATTGCATTCGTACACACGTTTAATATATGAGATAAGCGATAATGAATGAAATCAATTTCGATACTTGAATAGAATTGAAAATTATAATTTATTCATAATGTTACAAAAAGAAAAATATATTTGTAATGGAATCGGAATAGAGTTAAGGTCAGTTCATTCTATTCAAAAAAATCCACTTACTAAGAACGCACACTATACAATTCTTAATATATATCTTTTTTTATGATATATCATTAATGGGTACATTTCACATTGTATATTTACCAGTTTGATTTTACAAATTACCTAAGTTTTATTTAAAATATTTATGATAAATGCAAATATCCAGTGGAGTGAAATATTTGGAATATCTCATCATCATACAAGAAAAAAGGATCAGAACTGATATTTGTAGATACACTAAAATTTTAATTTTTTTTTATATATATAAAACAATTTTTAATCAATTCAAAGTGACATAAATGAGTAGGTTTTACTATATAGTATATGCAATCAAATTTTGGTAAGAAATAATGATTAATGATTTTATATATTTAATACTCTGATTATTTGACATCTTTAATAATTTAACGTGTGTAGTTATATTTTTGTGAATGTATTAGAATTTCCGTTTGCAAACCATTTTAGTTGTTTTTTTTGTGGAATGGTAATACAATTCAATACCTAGAGCCAAGTCGCTCGTGTGATTACATAGCATTTATGTTTTCAAAAACTGTTAAACTTCAACTAGTCATGAACAAGTACGTGCATATAACAATAAAAAAAATTATATATTTTTATTTTTAAGATTGACAACAACCTGTTCTTTCAACAGTTATTATTGTTTAAGACGGATTTATTTTAAATTAAAATGTAAGTGATTTTTTTTTCTTCTATTGTTTGCGTTATATGAAGGCTTATGAATAAAACCACAAAAAATACATTAAATAATAACAATTAATGTGGGGTATTCTACACGTATTTAATTATCTTTAAAATTCAAGATTCTATAGACAAAAATACCAGAGGAAAGAAATGTTATCTCTTTCAGTAAGAAGTTAAATAGTTTTTCTTTTAAATATTTCCAAATAGTCACTTTAAACTGAGAAGAGGAACTAGATAAAAGCCGTAAAATTATGAAAAACTAGACTAGAAAAATACAGCACGATTAAGTAAAAAAATTTAGTGTTAAGAAAGTATTACCAGTAATAAGCTTTCGTTTAAATATTTTATGTTAATTTTTCTATAGAGAAGGTTTCCTATACTCGATTATTATATAAAAATAAAATATTTCTGATGAATATAAATTATTTTTCATGAAATTTTTAATGCTGTAAAATATTTGGAAAGAAACTACAAGTGGAATTCAAAAGATCCAGTCCAGTCCTGTAGAGTGATAAAAATGAATAAAAGACCGGGTAATTATATTAAATTGAATTAAGATTTATAGGCTAATTGTTCGAAATTTTTTGTTTTAAATACAGAAAGACATAATAAATATTCCAAGGTTCAAAGAAAAGTCAACATCAGATTTTAGTTACACAGCAACTTACACAGCAGAGCAGAACAGCTGTTTTCGAAAGCCGCAACACTCATATCATCAGTGCTCATGTGTATTGTATTTGTCACCACTTATTAGGTGGCTTAGTTATTATTTAAACCATATTAAATTTCGTTTTAAAACTAAAATCTTTTATTCCTTCAATAAAGTGTTTAGTTTTTCTATACAAATTTGTGTAAAATATATCCCGAAGATCTGCTTTAGCCAAAATGAACTGACCATAGGAACTGACTAATACCCCGTAAAATTATAAGTTTAACTTTCTAAAAGCATTAATTTGGGTACAACAGCACAATTAAATTACAATTTAATGTTAAATAACTTGTCCTGATAATAAATTTTATTAACATAATATGAAGTTTTTTTCTTAAGTCTTTTGTTTTCCGTAAAAATATGCTCCTACTTGCCACCATACATTTTTTTTAATCTAGGACCAGCACTCAGGGGATGACCCCTACATATGCATTGCATTGCGCCGGAACTGAAAACGAGGGGATAGTATTGAGGGGACAGATTAGGAAAGATGAGAAGATAGACAGTTTTTTTGTAGCTATTTCAACCTTTACTTCGCCGGCTAATTTTTGCTACAGGGCCGACGAAGGTGGGTGCTGTTACTCTGCTTTTAGTACATGATAGTGTCAGTCGCTGCCAATTATGTTCAGTGACCAGTGACTATGCCTTCATAATTGAAACAGGCTGGCAACAACTAACACAATCACGCACTAATGCTGATCACACCAATTCAACACAATATTTCATGACTCAGCGCGGGCTCGAACTCACGACCCTCCGCTTCATAGTCTCGTGTTCTACTACTTCAGCCGACAGCAACGTATTAACAAAATAATGGAATTCCCCATATCTTCCATTCACATACAACTATTAGTGATTGCAAGTTAATTATAATCGTTCAATATATTTTAATGCTCTTAACAATGACTTGATTGGGTTTCATTTAATTTTTCATTATATTACTTACTGTTGTGTGTTATTTTTTAAATATTATTTTTTTGTTATTTCTACATAAACAGCAGTCATAGAGGGCGTTGCAGGCGTCACAAATCTTATGCGTGTTTCTCAGGCAGCGTTTGATCGAGCAGCAAAAAAATCATATATTCAATTATATATATATATATTTTTTTTAACGTTAAAACCACTCTAAATTTGAACATATTATAAAGACATTATGCTGTTGATCTCAATTTTGCAAAATATGCAACTAACAATCGAAATTGATGGATATATTATGAGCCAATGTTGTTATGTTTTTAATTAAAATTTAAATTTCTGCTAATCCCATGGAGCCAGTATATTATATACTGAGACCTCATGCTTTTTATTAAAAAAAAATTATCAAAGTTGTATTTATATAAACTTTTAGGTCATAATCTGTTAAGTAAAAAGGGTAAAAGATTAAAACTAAAAGAGGAAAATAATGTTTATTGGATGTTTAATTAAATGTGGCTTTGATAAACATGTTTATACATCATGTCTGGCTAAAGTAAAGTGTACATACACTGAAAAAAAGTTTTAAAGAGAGCATGATTTTATATTCAACTTTGGGTAATAAAAATTTACAAACAAAATCTCTTTGATGTTGTTTGTGTATGTTTGGTTTCTATTATTCTATGATGAGCTCAAGTTACTTTTATTCCTGAAGTTAATAAAATTACTGTATTTAATAATGAAATTTGGAATGGATTAAAAGGAGAAATTTCTATTGGTGGTCAAATTGTTCCTAATTCAATTGATGGAGAAAGTCTTCTATGAACAAATGATAAAAAAATGAAATAAACAATAAAATTTCTGATAAGGTAAATAAAATTATTCCTCATCGTAATCCTGTTGTTACTATATGAGTATGTAAACCTTGGAATGTACCTTCTCGTGAAGGAGTTAACTACGAAGGCGAAAATCTCGGGTTCGATTCCACACTCGGTAAAAAATGGGAGATAAAATTTTCTAGTCTGTATTAATGAGTGGTAGTATTAGTTGAGAAGCCAAACATCGACACTAGTCTACTTTTAACTTTATCTTATACCGAATCGTCAATAGAGTTGAACTTAAATCTGGAAAATTTCAAATAATAGATCATGAAAAAGATATTGAAAAAATATGTCAAATACTTTAAACTGAATATCAAAATTAGTTTAAGAATATCTGAGAGAGTAGAAGAGAGAAAGAGGAATAAATTTCATACAATTTAATAAAAATAATGTTGTTTATAATAACATCCTAGAAAGAGCTTTTTACTTATTGCTTAGAAAATATCTCTAGTATGTGGTAAAAAGGAGCCACGAAAATACAACTAATAATATAAGGTCTTCAAAGAAGCACTATTTAACTTTGACAATTGATAACGGCCATCTTGTTGAAACCACGTCTGTTTTTTTCTTTTTACCTCGGACCAACACTCTGGGGATGACCCCTACATATGCAGTTCATTGCGGCGGGGCTAGAAACGAGGGGATAGTATTGAGGGGACAGATAAAGAAAGATAAGGAGATAGGGAATTTCTTTTGCAATTATGACAACCTTTTACTTTGCCGGGAAATTCTTTGCTACAGGACCGACGAATCATGGTTTCTAGTGCATGATAGTGTCAGTCGCTGCCAATTAAGCTATTCCTTCGTCACAGGAACAGCCTGACAAGAACTAACACAAACATGCACTAATGCTGATCACAAGAATTCAACACAATATTCATGACTGACCGCGGGGTTGAACTCAGGATCCTCCGCTTCATTGTCTCGTATTAACTACTGCAGCCAACAGCACCCTCATTAATTATCATTTAGCTAATCAGTTTTGCCAAATCTCCGTGGACGGATGCAGCATTCAAGAAATCAAACGAAATTCTTTTATTAAATAGATGTTCTGTTCATGTAACGTGTCGTACTTATTTTCATCGAAAAATTGCATTCAACGAGGATGTCCATTTCTGGATGAAAGGGTAAGTGAACAAATAATATCGGCGTATTCGGGACGATAACAATCCACATGGGATCCAAATGCATCTCGAAAAATTCGCTCCCTAGTTATTTAGGGCTGCAGACCTCATCGGTACATATTTCTTTAACAACAATATTTGGCAGGTCATCACTGTCAACAGCGAGCGCTATAGTCCATTGATTCCCAAAATTTTTTTTTTATCATGAATTGAATGATCTGGACACAACAAGACAGCTTTACGTGCTATAGAACTCATGCTATTGGATATTCCGCACGAGCGATTTCAGGTCTCAAGTGGAAGTGATGTGAAATAGTCACATATATCGCACGATTTGACCTACAACATTTTCTTGCTCAGTTTATGGGTGTAAACCACAGAATCAAAGCCAATCCATGCCATCGGTAAATTCCTGGCTGATTTATGCGCCAGGCATGGAAAAGATGACAAGTTCGGATGTTCTCCACCCAGTAGTGAAGCCACAGCGGAGATTTGAGCAATCTTATATTACACAAAATTGCCATTAACAGGTCTGTCAAAAGAATAGAAAATTTCGATGATATCTCACACTTTGTTTTATTTAAAGTTAATAAAAAAAAAACTTTTTTTTTTTTTTTAAAGTAGGACCAGCACTCAGTGTATGACCCCTACATATGCAATGCATTGCGCCGGAACTGAAAACGAGGGGATAGTATTGAAAGGACAGATTAGGAAAGATGAGAAGATAGACAGTTTTTTTTGTAGCTATTTCAACCTTTTACTTCGCCGGCTAATTTTTGCTACAGGGCCGACGAAGGTGGGTGCTGTTACTCTGCTTTTAGTACATGATAGCGTCAGTCGCTGCCAATTATGTTCATTGACCAGTGACTATGCCTTCATCATTGAAACAGGCTGGCAACAACTAACACTAACACTAAAGCACTTCTTTCAGTGTATTCATATCTTAAATATAATTTTGCTTAGCACGTTACTTGTACAAGAGCTTATGCGGTGTTCAAGTATTATGTAGTCACACGAGAGAGTTTCGCTATTAGTTTATCTATAAATTGAACATTATAATTTACAACGTTTACAACATCAAAAACAACACAACTACAACTACTCGTATCACTGAACAACAGCCGTAAGAACAACAGAGTTTACACCACGTTATTGTTATTATTGGTATTATAATGATTACAGTGTTGTTGTTGTTGCTGGTGTTGTTAAAGAAAGATATTGTGTATGTGATGTTGCTGTACCTGACAATATGACATTAATTGAGTAATTTATATTGATGGCGTCAGTATTTTCGAATTTCTTGAATATTTCTTTTTTTTTCCTCCACGAAAATTGTCCTTTTTGTACAACAGCCGTGTCTCGTTAATGACAGCTTTGAGCCTGACTAAACTAAGAAACAGTATCATTATGACGATTTTGATCACCATCCTCTTTATCATTGTATTCATGTGTCCTCATCACGGTTGTAGTTTTTTGTTTTGTTTTTGTTTTCCTTTTCTTGGCCTGGTCCGCCATCAATGTCTTTATTGTGATCGTTTCATAAACTATCATATAGTTGACTGTTATTATTATGATTACCACTCAACATGAATTCAATTAACACTTGCCAGTCGATTTTTTGTAAATATTTCTAAATTTATTAAGATTTTTTTTTGTTAAATGTTTTGACGGTTCCTTCGGCAATTGCTATGGTGGCACACTACTCTTGGTAGAGAATATTCAGGTTCTTCAGAAGACTTTTTTTGTGGAAAGGTATGAATAAATATTTGACATCCTAGGACCACAAATTACCTGGTGTATACAAGTCGCATAATATATTTCTTTTGTTTTAGATTTGAGTTGCTCATTTTGGACAAATTTGTCCAATAAATTTTATTTAATAAATGCGTTTGATTATAGACTTTTTTTCTAAAGTTCATTAGTAAAACAGTTTGACTCAAGTCCAGTTTATTCAATTTCTTACTTTTAAAGAAGCATATCGAAATGCATGAGATAAGTATGTACTAAAGGGTGTTTTTATAAGAGCTTGCTGATTTGAAATTTAAATAAAACACATGCCAAATTATGAAATGGCCAAATAAAATTTTTTATTTGGTAGATCATTTCTTGTCATTTAACATTTAAATATAATTTCGGGTATATGGCCACCACGACTATTTTGCACAAAGGTCATTATGGAGGTTCAATTTTCGACCACCTTTTCAAGCATTTAATTGCGTATTTCAGCAATGACACGTTGAATACTGGTTTCCAAAGCGTCAATCGTTGCTGGTTTATCCACGTAAACCAATGATTTCAGGTATCCCCACAAAAAATAATCGAGTGGCGTCAAATCACACGAACGCGGAGGCCAATTCACCGGTCCATGTCTCGAAATAATGTTGTCGTCGAAATGTTCTTTCAATAAGTCCATTGTTTCGCCCGCAGTATGACAAGTGGCACCATCCTGTTGAAACCACATTTCGTTTACATCCATATCTTGAAGTTTTGGCACTAAAAATTCATTGATCATGATTCTGTATCGATTTCCATTCACGGTAACGCGTCGTCCTTCCTCATTTTTAAAGAAATAAGGACCGATGATTCCACCAGCCCATAGACCGCACCAAACAGTACATTTATCGGGATGCATTGGTAATTCTTGAACGGCGTGTGGATTATCTTTGCTCCAAATACGGCAATTTTGCTTGTTGACATATCCATTCAACCAAAAATGCGCCTCATCACTGAAGAGAATTTTGCAGTAAAAAAGCGGATAAACATTTTTAATTGAACACTGTTTTTGAAAATAAATTTCCACGATTTGGAAGCGTTGTTCTGGAGTTAACCTGTTCATGATGATTTGCCAAACAATACTGAGTAGAGACGTCACTTTAAACTGTCAAAACAGCTGTCAGACAACTCGTATAAAAAAAAAAACTTCATAAAAAAACACCCTTTATTAACGGATGGTATGCCTAAGCAGCAGCTCCATAGAATAATAGATTCCGTTTGGTATCAATTTGCAGTGACCGCAGTATTGAGCCGCGACAACGCCACAAGAAATGTCTAATCGAGAGATATCGGTGACCACTTTACATCAAGGTCATGTGAGATAACCATGACTTCGGATCGCTCGTAAAGAATATCCAATGTGACATGAGGTGTATGATACGTGTCGCCGTATTGCTGAGACCACATAACGATAATATATAATCCAATTCATATAACAAAAAAGTTGGTAGTCAACGACCTGCCATATATCGGTCTCAAAGAAAAATGGACCGATGACGTCGCCAAGCTAAAAGCCAATTTTTCGGGAAGCACAGGATTCTACCAGATCACCCTAATTTCGACAACCTTGTTATTTCAAATAGCCTATGAAATCTGCAACAGTAGCAATTGTTAAACTATGATTACCTATCGATTAAAAATTCCAGCTTTAAAGGATCTTTATTTTTGCATTTTCAATAAAATTTTCCTAGTTCATAGGGTGACCATTACGATCAGTCTGGATTTACTTCTTTAGTTTATTTTATTTTTTATTTTTTGTATCGCCTTATATTTGAGACTTCAAAAGGTGGTTATTCACTGTGATGCGATCTTTATAATGTTACAGTTTACAAACATATTTATAGGACAACAAGAAGTCTTAATCACGTTTTTATTGTAACTGTTGTGAATACGTTATAGATGTTATTTGCATGCAGGAAAAACCCATGCTAAAATTTATATCACATAAGCTGATTTTTCCTTTAGTTAAAAAAAAATAAACTAAAAAAATTAAAGGTCAACATTTAAATATAATGGAAGCAACTACATACATCTATATATATCTACATACATATATACACATACATATGCTGAGATATTAAAAATAGGTTCGCTTAAATGGCGGCATGCCGTTGTATTTCAAAATATAAGAAAATTTAGATAGACTTAAAATTTTGATAATTGTTACAAACGTTTGTTAATGTATTTTTAAAAACATTTTTCATTTTATTTAATTATTTTATTTATTTATGTAATTTAGTTTGTTTTACAACTCTTTTTTTTAAGAGTAATAAATGTGGTGTCGAATTTTGTATCAGCATTAGGGGTCGATTGTGTTAGTTGTTGTCAGAATGTTTCAGTGCAGAAGGCATAGACGTGCAAAACCGGTGAAAAGTGTCTCTTAAAATAAAGTGCCCCTATAAAATGCCGATTAAATTTACTAATTTATTGTTTGTTTAATATTTTTCAGATGCCTATTTTTATCTTATTTTGCGTGGATCCATATAGTCTTGGTTGTAGTACCTAAAGTATATTTTTTTTTTATCTTGGACCAGCACTCAGGGGATGACCCCTACAATTGCAATGCATTGCGCCAGAACTGAAAACGAGGGGATAGTATTGAGAGGACAGATTAAGAGAGATGAGAAGATAGACAGTTTTTTTTTAGTTATTTCAACCTTTTTGTACTTCGCTGGCTAATTTTTTTTCTACAGGGTCGACGAAGGTGGGTGCTGTATTCTGCTTTTAATACATGATATTGTAGCAGTCGCTGCCAATTATGTTCAGTGACCAGTGCTTTGCCTACATCATTGAAAGAGGCTGGCAACAACTAATACAACCACGCACTAATGCTGGTCAGAAGAATTCAACACAATATTTCATGACTCAGCGGAGGCTCGAACTCAGGACCCTCCGCTTCATAGTCTCGTGCTCTACTACTTCAACCAACAGCACCCACATAATTGTATCATCGCGTCCTAGAGGTCATCTGCGGAAAATTTATTACCCTATTCGTCGATGATAATGATTACTGTGGACGGCATACAACCGTTATGATCGTAGTTTCAGTGAAAGGCCGATTATTATTTGAAATAAAATAGAAGTACAAGATCTCGGGCTTGTTCACGCAAACACGGGACTTCAAAAAACTGCACAAAAAATGTCTGGAACGGTCAAATCGGGCGATCTTGCGGGCCAGTGTAAATCGCCAAAACGAGAGATGAGACGACCAGGGAACGCCGTCTTCAGAATATCGCATGTGGCTCGCGCAGAGTGTGCCGTTGCTCCGTCCTGTTGGAACCACATGTCCTTCACTCCTAACTCGTTTAATTGGGGCAGAAAAAACTCGGTTAACATGGCCCTATAGCGCGAGCGGGTGTAATGGCTCCCTGTGCCTCACTCGTGAATTTTCGGAGCGGTAGTTTTGCTTGTTCATGTACCCGCTGAGATCGAAATGAGCCTCATCGCTCATTATGAATTTGGGCGAAAAATCGTCCATTCCGTTCTCGAAATTGAGGATGGCTTGGGCGTAGATAAAACGCGTTTGACAGTCGACAGGCAGCAGCTGACGCACAGACCGTACTTTGTACAGGAACATATGCAGGCCTTTGACCAAAATTCGCCTTAGGGACGACCGGCTGATGGCTAATTGCGACAGCTAACAGCGGCGATATTCTCGGCAGAACGGGTACTCCGCGGCCGGTCATTCTTGGCAGCGTCTGCTGTCCCATACTCTTCAAGGTTGGTGCCGGCCGGCCGGGAAATCGGCGACGGAGTTCGCGCTGCGCCAACACCACTGACGAATTGTTACGCCAACAAATAGACACGATTAATCCGCATTCTTGGCGAGTGTATCGCTCCATGGCTTGTTCACTTATATTCTACATAGTTCACATATGTCAAAACAGATTTGACATTGGCCGCCATTTGCAAAAATAAGAACATATGCCAATAGGGTGATTTCTTTTGTACCACCTTGTATAATAAAAATTTAAAGATGAGTCTTTGCAAAAAGTCAGGAAGTTTCAACAAACAGAAATGGTGCAGTAGTTGGAGTTTAATAACTTTTTCAATTTCTAAAAGAAATTTTAAATACTTTAAAACTTGCAACATTTTCGAGATCTAAGCGCTTTTTCAAAGCCTTAAGAATGTTTTTTAGACAGGCTCAGGATGTTATTGTGAATAAAATAGTTAATTAACATTTTATCTTTAAAATCCTAGATGAATTCAATAAAATTTTAATTTTATAAATTGGTAAAATATTAATTTGGAATCACTTAAATCTGTCGTCTCTATTCTGGGAATCGATTGTAGGAATCTAACTTCACTAATAGAAATACATATTTGATCAGGCCTTTTATTTAATCATATAATATCATATGATTTTATAAACGTCTTAACGATCATTCGGAAATCGTATGATGTCAAATCGACTCAATTTATACACATATACCCTCTTATTCATAAAAATTATAAGAAGCTTATAAGAGTGTAATAGAGCAAATTTCATATGAAATTCTGTTTTATTACGCTGTTATTAGACTCTCATAATTTTTATGAATAAGGGGGATAGTGTGTATGTATGTTTCACAAAAAACGTTTGACCTGCTTTGCCCAATTCCTCCATATAAATTTATTGTATATTTTCTGCATAATATATCTTTTGATACGAATAGCCTATCTATTCACAAAACTATCAATATATTAAATATTTCCTTTTAATTGCAAATGCACTAATTCCTTTTTCTTGTAAATAAAAAGTGTCCGCACACAAAATTTAAAAATACATCATCATTCAAGCACTTGTTACTTAAAATATGCCATCTTGTGCATTTAAACATTCGCTTTATTTATGTCGTTATTTGTCATTAAATTATTCGCCCATTTAACTCTTTCGGCACGTTGTTCTATCGCTGTATGTTGTCAGAAAACTTGTTGCATTTGTTGCAAAATTATTCATACACATTAAAATATTTATAAATTTTTGTATAATTTTGTTGTAGAAAATATTCGCATATTTTACTACATACGAAAACGTCGTTAATCCTGCCTGCCATTTAAGCTTAATAATCGTAATTTAAAATTCATTGTCGTGATGAGGAACTGATTGTCAATAATTTTTCTTCTATTATACATACATATATTTTTGTTTATTGGAAAATGAAAATTATATCGTTTTTAAATGAGTGAGTGAACGAGTGACTGAATGAATAACTAAATGATTACCGATTAAATGGCATGCATTAAAATGCAACTGCATCTATTTTATTACATATGATATGATATTCCTCCACCGGGTTGATCTTGCTTCACCAGCCCAGACTATCTCGGACGGACAGCAACAGTTGATTTGACATTACAAAGAATTCTTTATTTATTTTCTCCTTTCATTTTATTTCCTTTTTCTTGTATCGCAGAAGAAATGAAGAAACGTTTTGAAACGATCGTAAACATTATATGCATTTATTCCACCCACTAGATTTTAGTTGTGCATTTTTCTGGGTGCATCAATATAAATTGAATAACTTGTTAGTTTTGCACTTTTTACGTATGACGTTTTAGAAAAGAGATTTATATTGATAATAATGCAAACTCCAGAATAATATTTGTTGGAATGTCGTTCGTAGTCGTCGTACCTACTTGTATTCGTATGTTGTTATTTCATAGATAATCAAAATGTAAATTTATGCTTTTTCACGTATTGCACTGCTTGTGACACTTGAGTAGGTTCTTAGAATAAAATGCATGTGCATTTGACATTGCTGTTGCTGTTGTTGTTGTTGTTGTTGTTGTTGTTGTGTTTTGCTATGGGCAGATAGATTTATATACTATTTATTCATGTGTGTACGTACGTTTATACGAACATCCATGCACACATTTTTATACATGCTAAAAAGCAGGAAGGATATATTTGAAATTTTATTGCATTTAGTTAATTATACAAGAGCAAAAAACTAAAAAATAAAATAAAATAAAAGACGTTTGTCAATGATATTAACATATTGTGATTTAGGTTGATTAAATATATTTTGTGACTTACAGGTTGCTTGGCGTGCAGTATTTTGTTTTATTGTTGTTAGCAAGTAAATGTAGGACTTACATGAATTAGTTTAAATTCACAAATTTAGTATAGTACTTAGACAATTTAGTGTAAATTTAGAAACTACTAAAATTTTCTATATAAAAATAATGGCTTCCAACGATTAGTTCCTCAGCATAATGGCTGCTATAGAATCTCTCAGATCTTTCTGCAGATCATATTGTCGCATAGTTTTCTAAGTGTGCAAGCAAACACTGCATTTTTTGTCCAGTTGTCGCAGGTCAAACTGAAAATCTATATATAAATTCATGTTCGCCACTTACTGGCATGCATTTGGAATCTGTTTACTTAAAGTCTCGACATGTACCGACACTTGCAACAATTAAAACATCCTCCAAGAGGGTGCCTGCTTTTGCGTAATAGGTCAATAGATCACTCTTTTTTAATAGATCAGAGTTTATAGGAGATTTCTTATCAATTTGCCTGACCGTAGACTCTATTTTTGGCCTTCTACTTTTTTTAAAGATAATATATTATTTCAAATTAATCACCGAAAGTTTTCGAAATTCTTATCTTAGCATGCGTGATAAATTAGAATTGTTATGGAATGTTATAGTACAATAGGAAAATTAAGATGCATTAAGGAGGTAATCTCAATTGGCTGGCTACATTACTTTTGGCGTAAATATTTTTATATAAAAAACAAACAATTTTCGATGCGTCCTGACTATATTTGCCATCATTAAATGTATGACCGAATTCCTCGAATTTTCTGACAAATTTATCACATTCAGCAAGATAGTTTGGGTTCCAGGGCATGAAGGCATTCAGGGAAATGACATGGCTGCCGAATGCGCAAGACCAGGTTCGGCCTTGGATGAAGCAGTCTCACGTAGGAATATTGACATTCCCTCAGTTGAGCTGCTGAACAAAATTCAGGAGAGGGCAGAGAGGAAGGTGACAAACAGGTGGTCAACAATTACCACCTGTAGTGTCTGTAAAGCTCTATGGCCCTCACTTAGCTGAGTTATGACTGGACAGCTTCTAAATTTTGAGAAGAAGTTGCGGGCACTCCTGGTAGGGGTCTTGACGGGGAGCACTGTGCAATTGAGCACATGGCAGAGCGTTTGGGCTTTCCTCATGATGGTCGCTGCAGGAGCTGTTTCGATGAAGAAAAAGAACAGTCAGTACAGCATTTACTTAGTGACTGTTCGGCCTGCAGGAGCATAGGCTTAGACATCTAGGCTCTCGTTTTCTGCGAGATCTGGAATGCCGCAGGGATGCACCGCTGGTTGCCCTCGCGAGTTTTGTGAGAAGTTCTAGGTGGTTCTCGGGAACCAGTACTTCGTTTTGAAAGGATTGTGTAGGGTGTAGTCCTCTGAGCATCACAATGAGCCTTCTATGGCCTCCGAGTGTTTTCTCACTTACTGCGGGCAGCCCTTCTAACCTAACCTATCACATCAAGCATATTCTTCACATTGAGTCGCTTTTGGATTTTTTAATTTTTCGCTTTTGATGGAACTTCTGGGCGTCAAAGAATTTGCGCAAATCTAAGACAGTATCATAGGATCAATAGCGTTTTTTGGTTTTTTAATAAAAAAAAAAGATATAATCAGGAAAAACAGTATAGAGCTCAAAGGATATTGTAATGAGCAATAGAATGCATTATAAAAAATATATATTTTCAATCCAAAACTACAACAAACTGCATTGAAACAGTGTTTGTATATTAAAATTAGCACGATGAGGAGTACTAAAAAAAAACTACTTCAGAATGTAACAACGACAGTGCTTTGAATGATCACTACATCATGATATTAATTTAGGTTTGTATATTTTATACTCATATATTGATAACAGTGTAAATTATTTAAAAAATATATATTTTAATGGCAACCAGTACCAATAATTAATTGCATTCACAAAATGATTTTTTGTGACAAATTTCCCTTCAATATTAAAGGGAATAATAATAAATATTTCGTTAGATTTGAATACTACCTCCATAAAATTCACCAAATTATTACATGTGTATGTGTGATTGTGGCCTATTAGAATATAGTTCTACGACTAAAGCAATTTTCCTGTTTCTTTTGTTATAATCAATTGCATATGATTCTCCTTGATGTCATTGTTTACTGAATAACTTCTGTCTTTATTTATTTTTATTGATGTAATATTTTATGCGGAAAATGGGGAAATTAATTTCAAGAAGGGGTATAATGGGGAAGGGGTATAATGAAACTTTCCATATTCAATACTATAGGAAGTATGTACGTCCGCTAAGAGTTTATTCCATTTGAGGGTAGCTCGACCAAAGCAAGAATTTTCCCTACAATACGTACTACGACTGGTAAATCGTCGATAAACGGTGGACATCACCTTGTACGAAAAAATTGCGCTTTTCAGGCGAGAGATCATTGATTTACTTTGATCACAACCCATGGAAGTAACGAACAAAATAACGAAACGCAACCCACATTGCGACGATGCTCAAGTGAGTCAATAGAGATTTAATATATATATCGGTGTATTGTTAGATACATTGATTCCCACACACTACCACTACGCTGAGTATAGATAATAAAATTTCTTGATATATAATCAATTTTTATTTACTAAAAGTTTTATAACTTCATTTCAAAGAGAATAAATAATACTTCACTGCACTAAAGGCTTACAAAATCTTTATTTTACACTACTACTCATATATAAGCATAACATACACATATATGCACATATGTATATGTACATAGTATGTACGGCTACGTGTATGTACTGAAATATTTTCAAGTTTAAAAGTATTTCATAATAATATTTATGACCATCATTATTTTATATTATTTAAGAATTGATTTCTTTGCGCAATTTCTTCTTCCTCTTTAAACAAGAGAAATAAAAAATAGCTTTAACTACCGTTTTGATTTAAACAAAATAACATTGTGGCAATTGCACTTCTAAACGACCCATTGGCCTTTGTTTGGCACCTAACCGTAAGTCAATTTCAGACATCAGTATGAACTTTAGTACTTTTTTCAGCAACTTTTCAAATAAAAATATATGTGTGTGTGTGTGTAAGTGTATATGTTTTTTATTGTTATTGTAGCACTAATGTTTATTACCGCCAACACTACCACCACCACCACCAGCAGTATTTAAACTAACATGTTGTGTACGAGTATGTGTGAGTTCATACTACGCTAGTGTTGTCAGTGTTTATGGTGTTATAAGATGCTTAGAAAATATTAAAGTAGAAACTTTAACAAAACACATACAACACGTATTGACTGCTGTTCCAGCTACCGAATGAGCCAACATTTTGTGGGGGCATTACGCTGGCTTTTTTTTCGTAATTTTAAGTTTTCGTTTGGATTTTTTTTAAATATATTTTTGTTTTTCTTTTTTTCTATATGCCACCAATTCTTTAGCGGAGCCAAACTTATGTGCTTAGAGTGGTCTGGTCTAGTCTAGCATTTTGTAAATAAATGGAAGTACTCAATAGTATTTTGGAGATTTTTTTTCTTTCTTTCGATTTCCACTTACTTAGTAACTTGTACAGCTCATAAATTCATTTAATTCAATAAAACCAATTCACATGAACACCATGAAACAATAAATAATGTTATTACTAAATAATAAAAGGTAATATTGTATGAATTGCTACCTGTTTTTTGTTGGATTTTGTTTTCCAATTGGTTCCTTAAATAGAAACAGAAACTCTTTTTGGCATTCATTTTTGTTGGGAAATGAGTTTTTATTATGATGGCGCTTTAAGTAAATTGGCAAAATTTGTACTTGGCCTACCCTATAGCAAATAGTTACAGGTTTTACCCTATTGTTATTCCTAATACTATTATTATGAATACTATTGTAACTACTCTATTTAATTTTATTTATAATAAAATTATTTTATTTTTCAATCTAAATCGAATTTTTATAAATTCCTATGTATAATTGTTTAATGAATGATAGCAGTATTCACAAAAAATAAAGTAGACTTGATCACTACTTTAAAATAAATTTTCTATGAAATTTTTACTTTAAAGCACATTTGAAGTACACATTAATTTTTGTGAATACAGCAGTGAATCTATAAATATATATTTTTTTAATTTGTAATATATACATTATTAATCAATGAATTTATAAAACTATAAAAAGGGTACTTTTATAGAATGACACAAGTTTAAATCATAATAAAACAAGGAAATATATTTTTAATAGAATAAAAATTAGACGAAATAAAATTTTATAAAAAACGACCACAAGCTTGATTAATATTACAATAAACTGATAAGGTCAATAAAAATATATCAATATTTTTAGTATCAATCAAACGTTCTTTTTGAAAAAAGAATTTTAGGAAATTAATGTTTATATATGATTTCTGTTATGTAGCCGCCACGGCAGGCGCATAGAAGTCGAAATATGGAACACCAATTTTCTACAACTAAAAAAATCTTCCATAAAGTGGAAGGACACAAACGCAGTTGCTGAGAACGGCGAAGAATTGATTTATTAGGATCATGTTCAATGCTTTCCTGTACAGCTTCTACAGCTTCTTCAGTGTGCACTGTTCGACGTCTCACAGAATGCCCATTATCAGTGGCAGTAAATGTGATCCGAAAACGATCTATTGTGCTTCGAATTAGTTGCTCTGATGGACGATTATGTACGCCATCAAATGCAAGAAGCGCACAATGACTTTGACGAATAGAACAATTATTTTTATCAAAAATTTCAACAATTTGCACGAGTTGTTCTGGTGTCGTGACATTCTAAAAAACACGCTTTAGATTTATTCTACAATCAAATATTTTGTATTAAATTTTTAAAAGAATTGTTTTGTATTATTTTAACTAAAATATGAAATATATTTTATTTAGTGAAGATTTAGTCAAGTTAAATTTCTAAATGGTTTCATTTTTAACTTGGTTTTTTCCTACAGAATAGGACAGGATCAACGGAAGATAGGTAAATCATTACATGTTGTTGTTGGGAATCCTGAGGAAGCTTTTGCTGCCGTTAGATTTACAAGTTAAATTAATATATTCCCTCTTATTCTGTAACTATTTGTTGACGTTACGTCAATACAAACTATCCCCTCGTTTTCAGTTCCGGCGCAATGAATTGCATATATAGGGGTTATTCCCTGAGTGCTGGTCCAAGATAAAAAGAAATATCAAAACTAAGACGTCTGCAAACTCTTTTCCTCAGCATTTCATTAACGCTTTAGAGAATTGACAGAGGCTATCAGCAGTTATCAGTGATTGTCCAAAACCGGAATGTAGCTGTCCTATTTTTGATATTGTCTTGACGCGACGTTGACTAGTAGTTAGGGAATAAGGCAATTAATTTTTTGCAATAACACACATACCAAAAGGTTAGAAAAATACTAGCTTACTTAGAAGAATTTTTAATTTTTAAAGCAAAATTTTTTTTTTGGTAAATATAAAAAAAAAAAATTTGGTGGGTTTAAAAAGTTCGGCTTAGCTGCATTTAAAACTTATACTATTCTTCGTAAAAAGAAAAATATATGTGTGTGAATATACAAATACATACATATATAATACGCCGCTTGAACTAGCGGTACTTTAAACGTGGCTTTAAATTTTCAAGAAGATATTAAAGCTATCAATAGATGATTACCACACTGAAGCAGATAGTGTTTTATATGCATGCACATAAATATTATTATTTAGTTAGTACGAAATATGTATACAACGTATTAATGCAATAATGATCATGATGGTGGCGGTGGCGGTGGCAGTGGCGATGGTGTTGGTGGTGATGGTAGTGGTAGTGGTGCCTTGTCTCATAGTTGATTTAGTAACTGGATATGTAAGTTTGTATGCGAGTCAATTTTATACTAGTAGAACGTTTTAAAAGTTTCTCACATTTACAAGAAATACAATTGATGATCAGCCACTTAAGCCCAGCCGCAGTTCTCACATTTTTATACAAGGAACAACAAATGAACCTTAAAAAGTAATTGTTGTAATCTGAGTGGTATGAGATATTTTTATCGTCAAAATATACGATTATTTTAAATGGTTGATAAATTATATGGAAACTATATAGATATACAAGGTTTGTTGGAAACCACTTTCCGATCCCCCCACCCCTACCGCAGTTACACCATATTGAAATTGAATTTCATTTTAACTTGTCGTCATGTCATGTTAACGGGTGGCATATGGGGTGCACATCAAAACGAAAACAATCACATATTAAGAAATCTGTTGAACTATGACTAATATGATTGTGATTTAGAAATAGTTTAGTGCTTTTAACGGCTTCTACAGCATGCAGATTCCACAAACAACACAATACCATTTAGTTTGGAACAACATAAAATCAGCTCGAAATAATATATGCAAGTGTATGTTAGAAATTTAAATAAAAACGTGACCATACAGTAAATAGCCATCATTATCGTCTTCATCAAGCGCAGCGTCGTCGGCAGCAGTATGTGAGCAACCATCATCATTTGAATCGTCTGAAAGCAGTGGTGGGTATCGTAATGCTGTCGTCGCTGGACACTTGTGCAGGCTACCTGATATTGTTTTAGCCTACAAGATTGTTCTATTTTAGTCTTTTGCTTTTATGCACTTCACTCTACACATGACAGAGTTTTCCCTGCTTTTTTTTTTTTTTGTTTCTTCTTTTTCCTGTTCATTCGAAACTTGGAGAGCCCAGCTCGATGCAGTTAACATCCTGCTGAGTTTCCAAAAGTTTGCATACATATTTCAAGAATTTTTTTTCCTTTTTTTTTTTTTGCCAAGAAATAGATATTCCATTAAAAGAATGCTGTACTGTACAGGTTTCTTCATAACACAAGATATCGGTAAATTCATATAAATATATTTTCAACTGAAGTTAACAATCTGCACTTGTGCCACTTGCTGTTGCAAAATAATTTAGTTCCTTTTTTCTAATGCATGCAAAAAAAGAAAAAAAAGAAACAAAAAATTTAATCCACATTTTGGCAATTCCAAATGAATATTTTTCTCTGTCCTGTTTTGGTGTTTCTTTTTGCAGCCATAGATTTTTCTTTAAACGCCTTGCTGCTTTGCTTCTTTGAACCCTGATATAGTTTGCGTTCAGCTTTTATTAGCTACCAGTTCAAGCATCTCAGCTTAGCTTAAGCATGTTTCTGTAAGTAGGTTTAGTATATTGTGCTTTTTGTTTTGTTGTTGCTGTTTTAAGTCAAGATATGTTAATTCAAAGTATTTTGATTTAATTTTTGTTTCATTTCAATGAGTAACTTAGGCTTACATTTGCCAAGCACGGGTTCTTTTAAGCAACAAAAAAAAAACAGTAGTTAAGATCTCATGTAAATTAAGCCCACGATCTTAGCTTGGCTATAAGTTCAATGCTGCAATACGATTTGCATTTAGCTTTATTTAGGAGATTTTGTAGGCAAAAGAAATAAAACCAAAACGAATAGTAGAAAATCAAAATTGCAAGGAAGACTTCATTAGATAATAGTATGTGGAAAATGGTTGAGATATGCTTCCATATGCTTCCTACTGTTACAAATCGAGCGTTTTCGAATAGAGTAAACTTTTCGAATTAACGTTGATTTCTTTTCTAGAAAAGAATGCTACATTTTTACACTTTTAAATGAAAAACTGCACCATCAAGCCATTTCGAATTAGTAAATCTATTACAAATTAATCTACCATTTCTTAGGCAAATATATTATTGTTTTTTTTTTATTTATAATTATTATCCAGCCAGCCAATTTTTTTCTTAAATATTTTTTTTACTGAATAAAAATATATGATTTCATGTTATGGAAAATCTCCATTTGGACCTATACTATTTTTATTCTTTTTTTTTTAACTTTTTTTATTTAATTTTTTTTTCTTTTGTTAATACACATTTGTGATCAATGTATTGCTTTCTTGTCCAATATTAACATTATGATATTCTAGTCTTGGGGTCTGGTTGACATGGGAATGCTACTTCAAACAGACCAACGAAAAATTGTAGTAATGTAAATCAAGTGATCCTTCTGGCCACACCAAATCGCTAAAAGTATAGACAAGGCGCTGCTTCCTTCACAATGCCGGTTGTGGCAGTAACAATTCAAAATAGCCTTGAAGCGATGTAACGCATCTTTATGAAGTAACCCAGAAACCAAGATGAAATGTTCGTAATAGTTTACTATTTTTTCGGGGTCAGATTTACTTAGGGCACATTTTTCTATTTAACCCAAGAACGTCAGATTTTATTTTCAAATTAAAACCAATTGAAGGAACGCTATGAAATGTTAGAAGTGTCTATTAATACATAAGAAATCTATTTTGGTATCCATTTTTGCCCACGAAGTGTTTTATAGTCTCTAGAAGTATGCCGTAGTCAAAATGACGAAGAATGACGTTAGTGTATGTAAAATAAGCATGACGTTCCAGGGTTAATAATATATATTCCGGCGATACAATAAATGCTGCATTTTAACATTATTCTCTGCCATAAAAATAATTAAAAAGGCCAATTTTATTTTCAGAATTTAATTTTTGGATCTTAGAAAAATATTTCATCCTGGAATTTTTAGTTAAAAAGTGCGCTTAAGAAAGCGCTTTACCATGGAATTCAACTCACCCGCAGTCAAGTCTTCGCCCCTATTATGAATGGCGACGTCGACGTCACATCAACTCGACAGCAACATATCACTTGCCTGCAAGTTGTCGATAACAATCAATGACAATTTCTTAGCATACTCTAGGGCATATAATATCCATAGAACATGTCAATAGTAGTCAATTGCTGTCGAAAAAGAGTGGACAAGCGAAAATTTTCTGCAGCCGTCTTGATACAGCGTCGATGTCGTCATTCATAATAGGGGCTCTTATAAATAAGTCTTTAGATTTGTGAATAATTTTGAAAATGTTCTACTGTGCACAAGTTTGATTAATAAATTAAAGATTGAATATTAAAATAGATTTCAACATGTAACCATTTTCAAGGTAATTGCAGTGTATAAAATAGTGTATTAACATGATTTTCATTTGCAGTCTCCTCTCTTTTGTTCGCTTATTGTTTAATGCTGTTCTTGTCATAGGGAATTAGTTAATATGTAAAACAGCGATTGTAATCTTTTGGCCAGTTTATAAATATTTATGTTTAGTTAGAGACTAGAACGATGATCTTAAATGCAGTAAAATGTAGATTGTTTTACAAGCTACTGATTTGTCCTCTTTATTGCCAAAAGTACACAACAACACACTATTTCTGTGCTTTGGTGGAATTTGTATAAAAAACAGATACGAAAACTAATATAATTTTAAATGGTTTATAAAAATCTAGTATATAACGATTATATTAATAATAATAATAATAATAATAATAATAGTAATAATAATAATAATAATAGTAATAATAATAATAATAATAATAATAATAATAATAATAATAATAATAATAATAATAGTAATAATAGTAGTAATAATAATAGTTATAATAATAATTATTATTATTAATAAGCACTAGTAAACAGTTAGTGAAGACAATTTTCAATAAAGAAACTGATCTGAGTAATACACTTATATGAATTTCTAAATATGTTAGTTTAATGATGAGTTAGGAAAAAGGTTAGGAGACACCTTGAACACCGATTCAAAAAAGATTAATAACTGTGAGATAAGGAGTTCCGTGAGGTATGGGTCTTGAGCCTACTCCATAGAAATAGTTGATGTGTTTTATGATATACACAGTTTAGCCGATCTCAATTACTGCACTAAAATTTACATATTAAAAAAAGTCTTGTAGTTTTCTTTTTGCAGATGACATACACTAATTTGTTTATTGTTATACGACTCATTCCAAAAATCAAATAACAGAAGAAATAAAAAATATAAATATTTCAATAGAACTGTTTTGTTTCCAATTATTTAATGCATTTTTTTAAATTCAATCGAGGGTGCTGTTGGCTGAAGTAGTAGAAGACGAGGCTATGAAGCGGAGGGTCCTGCGTTCAACCCCGCGCTGAGTCATGCAATATTGTGTTGAATTCTTCTGATCAGCATTAGTGCATGATGGTGTTAGTTATTGTCAGCCTGATTCAGTGGGCACTGGCCACTGAACATAATTGACAGCGACGGAGACGATCATGTACTTAAAAGCAGAGTAACAGCAGCTCTCTCCTTCGTCGGTCCTGTAGCAAATAGTAGCCGGCAAAGTAAAAAGGTCAACACAACTACAAAAAATTCTCTATCACATCATTTTTTCTTCTGTCCCCTCAATACTATAACCTTCTTTCTAGTTCCGGCGCAATATACTGCATATGTAGGGGTTATCCCCTGAGTGATGGTCCGAGATACAAAAAAAATTTAAGATTGATAGGCTATGTGCCGTAACGCATTCTAATTCAAAAAGGATTGATCAATAACACAACGCCCAATAGAAAGTTAACATTAATTTCATTAAACAACTTGCAGACCAGAGCAGAACAGCTGTTTTCGAAAGCCGCTACACTTTGTTTTAAATCAATATTACAAGCTAAATAATAATGGGTATGCAATTTCATAATAAAATTGTTATATATGAAACAAAAAGTTTATTAATTAAATAAACGGTGATAATCAAAACTACACATGAGTACTGGTGGTTAAAGTGTAGCGGCTTTCGAAAACATCAATTCTGCTCTACTGTGTAAGTTTCATAATAAAATTGTTGTAAATTTTCTCTTGTGCTCTGGTGTATATATTTATTAAAATTTTTCACGTCTTTCTTAGAATGATACTACAAAAATCCAACGAAGATATGCTCTGAAAAATATAATAGTCGAGAAGTTTATAACATATATCTGTTTTTTTTTTTTTGGAGAAGCTGACTAAGAAATTGTATCAAGGGAAAGGATAAGCGTCCAGCGAAAGCAGGGTGCAGACAAAAAAAAAACGGCTTAAGTATCCAATAAGTCTTTTAGAATACATATATTATAAATACAGCAACAACCTTAACTGCACCTGTCGTCGCTGTCGGCGATCATTATGCCACATATAAGATACTAATTGTACATTGTACATGTATTAACTGTTATTTTTCATTATTATAAATCTTTTTACCTTTACTCTATGTACTATTCATAAAAATATATCAGCTTTATTAAGCCAACACAAAGTTTTTCTTTCTGACCACCATCGTTACGAATATTTCACGCTCATCAATAGTCCAACCTAATTACTCCATTCCAAATAAAGCACCTTCAACGTCCGCATGAATGCCACTAGGTGAACTTATAATTTAGACTTAATGACCACTAATCAAAAGAAAGTACCGCACGAAAAGCATTCGAATTATCAAAATTCAATATTCATTAATTTGAAATGCACCATAACGCTGCAGCAACAACCGAAACAAGTCTGACCAAAAACTAAATTCTATCAATCTAGGCATTTTACACACATAAATTTTAATTTAAATAAATATCCAAAACAAAGCTGTGAGAAATACAGCGCACCTCACACACCGCTACAACGCATGCAACAATCTTAACTGATTACAACAACTTTTCATATTTGGCGTTAAAAAACAAAATCTACCAAAATATATAGACAGATTTTTAAACACAGTGGCGGCGGCCGCCTGCATTAATAACAAGAAATACAAACGTGTCGGAAGATATCAAATGAAATTCAAAGACACACACACGCACTCACAATGCGCAGCAGCAATTAAAATAAATTTTATAAATTAATATTGTCACTCCCCATTACATTTATAGATCGGGCCTACAAGCCTGTATTAAGTCAAGTTGGAAATATATTTATTTTGAAAAGTTTCTTTATTAACGATGATATTAATGCTGTTGATTCAACACTAAGACTTTAAAGGGGTATTCATGAGAGCCTGTGTTTTTTAGTCTTTTGGATTATTAGATTTTAATCAAATAATTTGCATAATTTTTTAAGTTTTTTTTTTTGTGTTTCTATTTTTTATATGTGTTTAAACATTTATATTTAATTAGTTTTGATTTAATTACAGAAACTTTATGAGTTCGTTTTATTTTATTAGCTCGTAAAATTTATTCTCAAATATTAAAACTTTTTTATTTGTTCACGGTTTCTATGAAGATAGTCACTGTAGTTTGTTAGTATTAATTTTAAGACGTGTGTAAGAATTTTTATCTTGACCGTAATCAGTGTAAAGTTGTTTGTTAAATTGGTTTAGAATGTTTTACAAAATATGTATTTTTAATTAGATTTAATTTGAATGGAATGAAAAGCAGGAAGCTGAGGCTTTTACCCTTTTAAGATTGTATATATTGAAACTTGATGGGTTTTCTAATGAAAATGAATGAAATTTGTTTGAAGTTCGCTGAATTAAATACAATTACATTTACTCCAAAAATTTCACTTTTCTTGGTTCGTTTATTGTGCCTATTAGGGAACTTATTATTGATTATTGCATTAAATGTAAGTGTTCAGTCATTTTTTTCTATTATTATTATAAAGATATTATTTTTATTTTACAAAGTGCTATTGGCTAAAGTAGTTAACACGAGACTACGAAGCGGAGGGTACAGAGTTCGACTCCGCACTCAGTCATGAATATTATGTTATGTTTAGAAATAGTTGTGGGTGCTGTTGGCTGAAGTAGTAGGACACGAGGCTATGAGTTCAACCCCGCACTGAGTCATGAAATATTGTGTTGAATTCTTCTGATCAGCATTAGTGCATGGTTGTGATAGTTGTTGTTGTTGTTGCCTGTTTCAGTGATAAAAGCATAGCACTGGTCACTGAACATAATTGGCAGCGACTGATACTACCATGTACTAAAAGCAGAGGAGGGTGCTGTTACTCTCCTTCGTCGGTCCTGTAGCAAAATATTAGCCGGCGAATTAAAAAGTTTAAAATAGTTAAAAAAAAATAATATATCTTCTCATCTTTCTTCATCTGTCCCCTCAATACTATTCCCTTCTTTCTAGTTCCCCCGCAATGCACTGCATATGTAGGGGTCATCACCAGAGTGCTGGTCCAAGTTAAAAAAAATATTAGTTGTTGTCTGGAGCCTGGGACCAAATTATCGTATTCGATTCGATCGAAATTTCATTACAATTTATATACAAATTTCGATTGATATCGAATGCCGTTGGACCCCCTTTTAGTTGTGAAGTCCTATCACGGATCACTAGGCAATTACTGTTAGCGATTGATACTATCACATACTAAAGAACAAAAGAACAGCATTCTCCTTCGTCGGGCCTGTAACAAATAAAGGGCTAAAAAACTCTCTATCTTCTCATGTTTCTTCATCTGTACTCTAAATACTATCCCCTCCTTTCTAGTTCCGGCGTAATGCACTGCATATGCAGGAGTCATTCCCTGCGTCGTGGTCCGAATTAAAAAAATAATAATATCATCCCGTGTAAATAAATATTCAAAATAATTTCATTAGTTCGTAATAAAAATAACAAGAAACTGCACACAGTTAATAATATTTATTACATTGTGCCACAACAATGGAATAGTTTAAGCAAATGGCATTTTTTCGACCTGCTTTCAATTAAAGACACACACACACACATATTTTTACTAAATCTCGTTTGTTTCACATTTCACTTGCTCTATCTTTTTCCAACAATCAGTGATAATTTCAACAGCTCTTTATAGTCATCAACCTGTTCGTTTAAATCTTGATTTTTTTCAGTCATAATGACTGACAGAGGCTCATTATTTTGGTCTTGAATTAAAGAGAACCAAAAATTTCTTTAATTTGTGCTTCTTATATAACAAACGTACCGCACAAGGTCGCCTCTAGTGGCTGCTACCTACGAATATATTTTTTTATGGTTTTTAATCATTATCCTCATACACAGAAAACCTTGAATTGTTTAAACTTCGTTTTAATTTAATGATGAACAATTTGTGGCTCATATATTCAGGGCTTTTATATTCTCTTCACTAACCTTTTGTCTTCGTATTGATGTTGATTTCTTTTCATGTCTTTTTTTTTTTTTTTTTTTAATTCCGTCTAGATTTCATCCAACAATATGATGCTAATAATTAATGCCGCTTTAGCTAACATTTGTCTAAGATGTTTGAGGGAAAAGGAACGTTATCAAAAGCTTTGCCGCTACTTAAATCGTCAGAATCTGTCTTCAATTTCAAATACATATAAAAAGGTCATCAAGATATACTGTTTTAAGCCAAGTTAACAAATAAATATAGATAAGTGATATACTTGTTGCCTATATTCATCATATCTGTACGTACGAGTTTTTACACAAACATTCATTATAAAAAAGATCTAGTGATCTGCTCCCATTGAAGTGGTGCGTAACATTCGAGGTATTTGTTCAATAAGTGTTTTTTAAATACCCTACTTAGGTCGGCTACGATAGGTTGCAATTAAGTCCACAACAAAAATATTGTAGCAAAAAATAAATCGTTTAAATGCAAAAAATTTTAAAAATTTTTTATAAGTAAAGAAGTTTTCTCTACTGTGTGCTGTAAAGCTGCATGGCCACACATCAAACTGATGCTTCAATCTTGTGTAGGTGTTGGTAAAATTCAGTTTGAGAGTGAACATCTAAATTGTTTTGATATTCTTCAAACTCACATCAAACCATACGTGTGAGTTGTTTTCACTAACACTATCAAAGAAAAGCAGAGTTTGAAGCGTCAGTTTGATGTGTGGCCATGCCGCTTAAATTAAGGCTGTTTCAAATAATTTTCTAAAAAGAGTAAAAACCAAATCGGTGTTCTACAAATCAAACAATTTTGTGCATTCGTAATTGAATTTTAATTTAAAAAATCAACTACATATTAAACTCAATTCCAGGGATATTTCTTAAGCAGACCGTACCCTACCCCAGCATACTGGCGCTAAGATTTGATATTGAATCATGATCGCAAAACATATCATACAAGCAATATCCGTTTTGGGATTTTTCGTGTAAGTAAACTTTTCGATCTCGTATATCATAAGTTTTCCAGAAGAAATTGTTGCTCGATGCACTTGTTTTATGTGTGATTAAGTTAAACGACACTTGATGATTTCTTTTTCTCTTGTTTTTTAATTCGTACCAGCATTCAGAAGGTGACCACTACGGATGCTGTGCATTACACCGGAACTGGAAGGGAGGGATAGTATTGAGAAGACAAATGAAGGAAGAAGAAGAGATTGAGAATTTTTTTGTAACTTTTTTTAACCTTTACTACGCCGCGTCTAATGTTTTGTTACGGGGTCGATGCTGTTACTCTGCTCTTTAGTACATGATAATGTCAAGCACTGTCAGTTATGTTCAGAGACCAGTGCTATGACTTCACCACTGAAATAGACCGATAACAACTGACAAAACCATGGACTTAATGACTGAGCGCGAATTCGATCTCTGGACCTCGTGTAAACTATTTCAGCCAACAGCACTGTTGATGTTTGAAGACTTACAATTACTTGCCTGATATAAAGGGTCTAAAAAGATGGGATTTTTCCTTTTTTCTAACCTGGGCCAGCTCTCAGGGGTGCGCCGGAACTAAAAAGGAAGTGATACTATTGAGAGGGCAGATGAAGAAAGCTGAGCAGATAGAACACTTTTTTGTAGCTATTTCGACGTTCTACTTTGAGGGCTAATTTTTTGTTACAGTGCCGACGAAGGAGGGTGTTGTTCCTCTGCTCTTTAGTACATGAATGTGTTAGTAGCTGCCAATTATGTTCAATGACCTAGATCACTAAAACAGGCTACAGACAACAACTAACACACTTATGCTTATCAGATGAATTCGAAACAATATTAATGACTGAGTGCAGAGTCGAAATCAGCATGCTCCGCTTCATAGTCTCGTGTTAATTACTTCAGCCTACAGTGCCCTCAAACTTTGAGTGGTCATAATGGCCATTACTTTGGAGCTACAATTGCCAAGCAGTTTTCCTTTATTCCGTCTAATTTTCCAAATTACCATAGACGGATATAGCATTCAAACACACGAGCAAATAATAAAATTGTTTTATCAAAATGGCTATTCTTTTCGAAAAATCATCTTCAGTGATGACGTTCATTTTCCGTAAATGTGAACAAAGAAAATTGTCGAACTTGGGACGATACCAATCTGCATGAGATTGTAGAGAGTCCAATGAATTCCGAAAAAAGTCACTGTTTGGTGTATATTTTGGGCTCCATATTTCTTTGAAAATGACTTTGACCAGGCCATCAATGTATAGGTACATAGCGAGCGCTAGAGGTTGATGACTAGCAACTGCTTACGTTCTGTATTGGTTGATTTAGACACCAACGACATGTAGTTTCAACTGGAGGCATCTACATCCCACGGGGCTCATGTCATATTGGGTATACTGTATAAGCGATGACCTCACGTGGAGGTGATGTCACCGACATCATGCGATTTAATTGCTTTCTACTTCTTCCAGTGGAGTTATCTTAAAAAGTCACAGGTGCATTTGAAAATAAAACAAGCCACAACAGTTCTCTAAGCCAACATAGTCCATGATATTGATCAACTTCAGATTGATTTATACGCCAGAGTTATGAAAAATCGGACATCTTGGAGGCGGTCCACGCAGTGAAGCCCTGGCAATAATTTTATATTCCACACATAATGGCATTTTAAATGAGAAAAAAAAATTAGATGCTATTTCACACGTACTTCGTTTTATTTAAATTTGAAGATGTAAAGCGTTTGATGAAAGACTGACTCTACAATATTTCTAACAAATTCATAATGTAGCGGCCAGTTAAATGTTTCCATTACCCCTATTAAAGTTTTATTAAAACAGCTAATATTAATTTCTCATCATGAAGTTATATTTTGATTTAAACTTCATCCACGATATCAAGCTTCTTATATGAAATATAAATTATTTCTTTCTTCGGACTGTTTGAATTGGCACAGTAGATGTTGGGATTTGAGTTGTTATTAATTTAATCACATTTGATTAAATCATTTCAACGCTTATACGAGCAGTAAAGCGTATTCAGCTGGTTCTCTACAATTATAATTATTCCACGAATTATGAATATTAATTATGCGGTTTGAATAGTCTTGTGTATGTTTATTAGTAATAACCATGGGAACTTTTTTTCCCAAACTATAAACGTTTTCAATTTTGTTGCTATTTTGAAAAATATATTTGAACCAGTTTTATGTAGTCAAATAAACAAATAGTCATATTGTATTGTGTATTACATGAAATTAATTAAGCTTATGTTTTTAATTTTGCAGAAAAAAGAAGAAACGTTTCTAATGAAATTAAGAAAATAAAAAATAACAACAACAAATCTTTTACCTGTTGTTCTGGTTTAATAAAACAAAAAATCAATACGAAACCCATCTCCCGATAACAACTTTTAAAGCCAACTTAAAACTGAAACATTTCTAAGAAACGTCGTGTCTTTCCAACCAAAAGTATCACATCAATAATGTTTTTTCCTCATCCCAAATTTCAAGTCACAGGAGTTTGGTCGCCATCAAATATTTGTGTATCTGTTGTTTTTTTTGATTTTTATTTATTTGTTTTTTTATTTTATTAATCATATGGTAGCTACCTGCGCCAATTTATATTAATTTAATATGTACGCCCGTCAATTCAATAAAGTTGCTACATTTTACGCTCGTATGCTGATCGCGTAGTTTCTTGGTTGGGCGGCTTAAATCAAATGGAATTGTGTTTGGAAATCAATTTTTTTTCCTGGTTGGAGCATATCAATGTTTCATTAAATGCCAAACAGAAGAATAACAACAACTGTTGTATGTTATGGTCGGTGAATGAATGATTTTACCAGGAAATATATTTCATAGAAAAACGAAATTATAGAGCTTTGGACTTCTTCTTTGAATAGAAATTATAATTAAAAGGTTTGGCCTCAGATGAGGATGTCATAAATTTGAATTCTGTTCAAGCAAAATATTTGAAAAATATTCCAGGGAAGTTAAGAGTTGTGTGTGTGTGTGTGTGTGTATGTGTATGTGTATGTGTATGTGTGTGTATGTGTATGCGTCAGCGGGTGCAATAAACAAGTGTATAAATTTCTGAGAATATCAAAATACCTTTTGAAAGGATTTTTTTAAATATATAAAGCAAAATTTTACAAACTCTGTGAAGCAGTGAGTTGCGGCAACCTGTTTGGCTCAAATTGTAAAATATTTTATATATTGGAAAGAAAATCTTTTTTTTTTTTTTTTTGATACTACGAAAATTTGGAAATAATAGCAAATAACTATGAAAAGATTAAAAGTACATATTTTATAAAAAATTGCTAGTCGTAAACAACTTAAATATGTTTTTAGTTATTCGGCTTACACCGCAGAGCAGAACAGCTGTTTTCGAAAGTCGCGAAGTGGTGGCAAACGCAATACACATGAGCACTGATAATGAAAGCGTTGCGGCTTTCGAAAACAGCTGTTCTGCTCTGCACCCTCCTTAGCCGGCGATGTAAAATGATTCAAATAGCTACAAAAAATTCTCTAACTTTCTTATCTTTCTTAATCTGTCCCCTTAATACTATCCCCCACTTTCTAGTTCCGGCGCAATACACTGCATATGTAGAGGTCATCCTCTGAGTGCTGGTCCGAGATAAAAAATATGAATGTTCGTTACAAATATTTACTACAAACTTAAATATGTGCTTGTATTGCAAAATCGGTAATACCCCTGCAGGAGGATAAGCGTTAATTGTCTTTGAGCTACTGGTACGATTACTAGTATAGCAAACACTAGTTCAAAAGGTAGTACTTCAAGTAGTTCAATTGTAGATTGATTTGACTTGTAGAATTTTATATTACTTTCTGATCATGTTTTAAAGCGAATTGCTAATTCGCATTTCCATTAACGCTTTTCCCCCTAGTTTCCATCTAGTACCATTGGTACTAGTAATTTTCCAAACACACTCAATGTTAATTTGAGCATTAACATGGTATAGGAAAGTTCACAGTTGGGAACTAGTACTGGTGATTTTTGTACCAGTGCAATACTAATTTGATACTAGTTCCATCTCCTGCAGGGAGCTTTGAAAGATGCTCAAACTTTTATAAACTTGACGAAAACGATATTGCGGATGTGAATTATCAACTGAGGCTTCTAAATTCAAATTCCCGTTGAGAATATTTTTGGCAAATGAATGCCAATAAATTTATAATGAGTTTGTTCCTTAGGTTTGCTCTCCTGGAGACAGGTCACGTAGGTCCATTAACTCCGTTCCTTTGTAATATTCTGGGGAAGTGGACAATCTAGTGGCTGTTCTCCGCACCATCATTAAGCCTTATATTCGAATGGTATCTGTAAGTCTGAAAGAAAATTACAGCAATATGAGGCTGCCCTTACACTGGTCAGGGCATTGCAATGACACAGAAGATGGAGCACAGTTTCGTCACCTTGTTCCTTATTTTAGCTTGTGCAGCAATCACTATACGCGAGATCCATCCTTCTCGCATGGGAACATAACTTCCAGTGTCGTGTTGAAACAGTCATCAGTTGACGCAGCTGAACCTGGTTAAACTTTAAGTTTAACAGCGTCATGTATTCGGCGTAGCTTACAGCGGGTTCACGAGGCTCTTATTACTTGGAAATTAGCCACGCTTTCTTGCCTTTTTTGATCAATTCGCATTCAATTAGAAATATGCTATGCGGTAAGACAACGCAGGTGAAGTGAAGCTGATCATTGAGTTGTTCAATTTTGCTTCCTGTCAGCTTATTTCATCCGCAATATGGTTGTCGGAAGAACCCGACAGCTCCGGTGTCCACACTAGTGTCACTCTCAAATGTCTCACTATCTCAGACAATATCTTAAAATACCTCAGCATTCTTGCGGTACGTGGAATAGCAGAAATTTCATCATAGAATACACTGCAAATATCACGCAGCCAAAACGGACACCTTAAAAAACACCATTGAGGTTCTTCACATAGAAACCTCCGCCCAGCCTTGTTTCTCTTTTGGGTATAACGACAAACAGCTTGACAGGTCCTAGGGAAAATGATATTTCGCAAAACTTCATGAACAAAACAAATTAATTTCTAATCCTTCTAAAAACCATTGTAAGAATTTTTAGCCTTACAGCAGATAATCTTTTATGTATGTAACTCTTACAAAAATTACAATAAAAAAAACGATTGTATTTTCCTGATTAAAACATTTTTTTATAAAATTTTATTTTTAATATTTACTTATCGCTTAATATTAGTTATAATAGAAAAGGGATATCGTTACAATTAATATCAATTTCTCTTAATTTAAACTAAAAGACTACAAAAAAGAAAAAAATTAATAGAAAATTACTTCATATAAAAGATCACCTCTTTCCTACGGCCAATATGCCGGCCAGCACTTGATATTTTCATACCGCCAATTTTGCATACCAAATGTGTTCTTATAAAAATTTTTCGAAAATTTATTTCCTTTTTATTGCATTCTATTGGACTTTGAGCAACTTGTTAACTTAAAACTCTCATACCAATAGTTCCAATTTGAACATTGTCTCTGCATTTTTAAGTGTCAAGCGAGCAAATTGCATTCCTTTTCTCCAACAGTTTTAACTTTAAAACATCGTTTGTTACACATGCGTACTTTTTTCTTCCTTCTATTTTATTCTGTTCAATTTTCATATGCTGTTTTAGTTCATTTCGATTTTGAAATAATGAAAAAGGAAAGAAAAATATTGAATATATAAAAAGAACACTAACTGTTGTAGTAAATCGTTCTTATGTGTACAAGTCTTATATTGAAAGTCGATTTACATGTACTTGTAGGCGTACTTAAGATAACTTGAATTCTTTAAATAATATAAACTCTATGGCAAACAATATGTTAAGCCACGTTGTGTTAAGCTGCTAACTACTAGAATATATAGAGGACTACGGCCATGATGACAAGGCAGCAGTGAGGATAATAACAAAACAATTGTTTGAAATCAAGTTTAAAGAAGTAAATAATTTCGAAGCTAGAGATCCGTTTTGGGTATTTGATATCTGATTTAAAATTCTGTAGATGTAGGGAATATAATTTATTTATTCCTGGATTAGAAACATTAAATTAGACAACATATTACTTTAAATTTAGAGTTCGATACCGTTTGAAATTATAACTAAAATATATTATACGAGATTCGTAAGAAATATCAGCGTGAATTTTATGCTAACTTTGGTGTTTCGCATTTTCCAACACCTTTTCTGTACGATAAACGACAGGGTTCGGTTGCTTTGGTTTAAGTGGGTGCCCACTACGACGAGTCACTCAATACTAATTTAAGTGATTCGTTTGTGGCAAAATACTATACTCGCCCATGTCAACCTATATGCATTAAACACATTCACGACAGCAGGCTACGGACTACACTCTGTCCGAAATAGGGTACATCTGTTTATATGGGAATAATTATTTTCACGGCTACAAGGCAGGTTGTTGTCTGGGCTACTTTTGTGGTTGTAGTCATATTAAACTAATTTCTATTTTCATAGGCGACAATAAATGAAATAGTGCTGCCAACACAGTTCAAAATTTTAAATAATTAAGCGTTTAAAAATATTTTCAAACTGGTCAAGAATATGAAAATTTTTAAAAATAAAACATGTAATAGCTCTTTCAAGAATAACAATTATTTTGTAATTCGTATTTTTTTTGCGTTCTCTCCGCTTTTATTTTTAATTTTATTTATTTATTTTTTGGATTATAATTCGTAGAATATAGGACACATATAAACGATATGGGTATCATTTCAAAGTACTCCAAACGGTCGCTATTGTTAGACATATTTTTCAAATTTAAACACCTATTGCAAGTACTATTATATTTTGAAATTTTGCATCTGACTTTTAAAAAAAAAATTCAATTATTTTGAAAAAAAAAGCTCGATGCAAAGACATTTAAACTCTAATTTTTTATATACTTGATAGCAGTTATCGATAAAAGGACATCAAAATGTATTTATTACAAATGCAAAAACAATAAAGAGCTATAAACAAATGAAGTGTTTTTATTATTAATTTTGTTTCGATAAATGAAAGTGGCACCACTAAAATGAGATGTTGACGCTGTAGCTGCGACAAGTGTTGCTAGCGGCACTTGTAGCCATGTGGTCAGTAGCCTGCTGTCGTGAAAGTGTTTAAAGCAATACAGTTTCGCATTCACGTACGGTTCCCATTAGTGGTACTATAAGCAATTTGTCTCATGTGATCAGGTCTGATGGCTCTGAGAGGAAGAAAGTGGAAAACTGTCTCTTCCCTACTTTCTTTACGACAAATACAACAGAACTCATTATAGGACAAGGCTATGCTACAGGCATGTTCACGACTACGCAGACCATCGGAATATCACTACGGTTCCCATTTATTAACTGAATTGAGAGCGATGCTACACGCGTCATGTCTTCAAGCCTTTTCCAAATAATGCATGAAAATTTAGATTCTGATAGTATCCAACGGTATTGGCTGCCAATTCGGCTTAAACAATAGCGATTACTGTTGTGCCTATTTTTGTGAATTATAAGTTTGTAATATTTTGTCCGCCACTGTCACTGCAACTAACAAACTTTGCAAAAGGCGTTGTAGTTTTCATTGGAAGGAAAAAGTCTAGTATTTGCATTACGATAACCCAAGTAATTGAACGAGTAGAAGCAACAATCGGTGAAAAAAAAATTTGTGAAAATTGTCACCATGATTACACATTCTATTTTCCAATAATGGCTATAAGTATAAACTAACACACAACAAAAATCAAAAACAAAAATAAAGAACTGCTCAAAAATTTTAAACTTAAAATGAACAATAAATTGAATACCAAAGAAGTAGATAAAATTAGGAATCTTAAACCACAAAAGCACTTGTTATCGTTTTAGCTAAAATGGAAGAGCACAACAATTTTGCGTTGAAATATTTGAGAGTGTTAAAAGATATTTTAGTGCTTATGCAAGAATTTATGAGTGAATTACACAACAATAAAAAGTTGCAAAATATCCGCAGAATAGGATTTTTTTTTGCTCTCAGTTGGAAGTTTAGCAACACCCTCACCCAAATGACATTTAGACACCCGAACACATTTAGCATAATGACCTGTAAGTAAGTTTTTTTTTTTTTTACTTTATTTATTTTTAAAGACAGAGTAATGCAATACAGGCAGAAAAGCAAACAATACGTAACAAAAACTAACAAACACTTTTTCTATGTCTCCTATTATTGTTCAACAACGACCATAATAACAACAAATTCAACAACAACAACACCAGCAACAACATCAGGAATAACAATTGCAAATAAAATACAAAATTCCTGGAAAACACCGACTTGTCGCCCTTGTTTCGGAGTCAATTCTGATAATATCGAAGTATTTTAATAGGGGGATTTTTTCCACTATTCGTGTGTAAATCTGCATCAACATATGATCGATCCTGTCAGGTGATTGATTTGCTAAAATATATAGATATAAAATTATTTTTTTATTTTTTTTTGTGATTTCTACAAAAATTCGCTAATAAGAAAGTTGGAAATATCTTCTAGAAAAACTATCACATCAAATTAATACAATTACTTTAGCAATTCATATTAAAATTCGAATTACAATAGAAAATACTTACATTTTCTACTCTATTCCCCACCAAAAACTAAGTTAATAAATTCAAGGGAAAAGTAAACAAAACTCGAAGGAAAAAAATCATTCACGATAAAGGGAATTTAATTTTAGCATGAAATCATTCACGGGAAATAATTTCATGATTGCAATTTTAGGGAAAAGGGAAAAATTTCGAGGGAAAAATTATTCATGATAGGGGTGAATATGTCTGTGTTTCATCGGGATTTAGACGTTTTCATTATGTTAAACTAAATTTTGGTTTTAGTTTAAAATGTACAATTTTCCAGAAAAGCTGAAGAATGGTGATGAAGGGGTCTTTTAATTTGCCATAAAGTAATTATTTACAAGGAATATAATTTACTGATATCATATTATGAAGAAACCCACCTTCCAGTAGGAACTTAGGAAAGTTAATAGCGGCCATATAATTCCAGTCAATTATCTTAAATTTACCGCGTACAAGAAAGAGAGACAGAGAGAGAGAGAGAGAGAGAGAGAGAGAGAGAGAGAGCGAATGCAACGCGGGGAGTGTTTCGCTGTTTTAAAGATTCTACAACAAAATGTGTTCTGACGACAAAAGGGAGCATGTGCCCGAAACCAGTTTATTTTTGCGAGCTACCTGCTCTTCACACTGGGCGCATACTTTTGTGGTTGAATTGCCAGTGTAAACCGCACCACGCATTACAGAGAGATTTCGAACGGTTCGTATGTGGAACAATCTTTCTGCAGAAGTCTTTCCTGCCAATTTCAACTTGGGGAGGCTCAAATCGAAAACTACTCCCTCTATCCTCTCTCCCATAACCAATTTTTCTAGGTCTGGCATAATGCACAAGAGAAAAAAATCGCTGTCTACTGCTCTTACTGCTTTACTGATAAAATGATAAACAGGTTTTTTTTTTTTTTTTTTTTTTTTTAAGAGTAGGACCAGCACTCAGGGGATGACCCCTATATATGCAATGCATTGCGCCGGAACTGAAAACGAGGGGATAGTATTGAGGGGACATATTAGGAAAGATGGGAGTATAGACAGTTTTTTTGTAGCTATTTCAACCTTTTACTTCGCCGGCTAATTTTTGCTATAGGGCCGACGAAGGTGGGTGCTGTTACTCTGCTTTTAGTACATGATAGTGTTTTATCAAAAACAGTATTTTGTTTGGTTCGCCAAAATGATACTCCGCAAATAACAGGAAATAGTGGTTCAGTAATTAACGTGCGGCAACGAAAGGCAATATCTTTGCCCTAGAAGAACTTTTCTATAAATATTTAAAAATTTTCTAAAACACAAAAATTTCACATTCTTTTATATGATTTATGTTCAGCACTTTTGTGTTGCAGTTATAGGGCATTTGAAATTCGTTACCGTTTAATATACAGAAGGTACACATGCTTTCTTTGTAGTTAAGGTTCTGTTTTAATAAACTTTTGTTATTTTTTTTTTTATTTATTTATTTTAATTTTTTGCCTACCTTGTGCTTAGATGCTGTATCGTTTCGTTGGCGGTATTAAGAATTAACCGCTTTTACTCTATGCCGCAATGGTATCAGTTTCTATTCTTTTTGTTTCCCTTTATTTTATTTTATTTTATTTAATTTTTTTTCTGCCAATTTTTTGTCGTATTCTTCACTATCAACTTTGAGTGAATTTGTATGTTCACAGTTTAGAAATAGTTGCTTAAAGTTAGCCACCTTGGTTGTAAGTGTTCGTTCGGTATGTAGTATGCATATATTGTCTGATCAAGAGGATGATGTCGAGAGTGAGTGGTGGCGGTGGCGGTGGTGGTGTTGGTGAGTATGGTATGGTGGCAGAGTTGGTGTTCGTTCAGCTGCTAACCTTAAACATGAATTTTAACCTTATGCTTAGTATGGCATCAGCACCGTAATCCTTGCCAGTGTCGTTGTAGTATTGGTAGTCTTTGTTGTCATCATCATCATCATCGTCATCGTCATCATCAGCGGCAGCCCCCAATAGTTGTAGCAAGTCTAGCACCTTTTGGACCGCCGCATAGTTAAGAAGAATTGTTCTTTATTTTGTTTGTTGTTATTCTATGATTTACAAAAGCTTAGCGCGAAAAACGACCATAACTGTGAGGAGATGCTGGTAACAGGTAAGAGTTAAGAAATACTCAACACTGCAAGGAATATTTGGATTTTCGATGAGTTCTAAGACCAAAAAAAAAAAATGGTAGCAGGTCCTTGGTCTTCTTAAAAAACGAATATATTTAGGTCATAAGTTAACTGAGTAATTTTCTTTGCAGAAAAATCATATTTAAAAAATAAAAATAGGTCATGATACCCTAGTGCTAGTTTCTTGTATGCGCAGTGTTTCGATTTAACTTCTCCGGATTCTTCTTTGATTTTCGGACTTGTGAAATGTTTTTTTATACTTGAGATTTTTTTTATTTTTTGTAAAATATTTTGTAGACTCATTGCCTTTTTCTAAAATATATAATATTACTTTGTATTTCTGATAAATATTATTCCCTAATCATCTAAATTCAGCCAAAATTTTTATCAAATTATGTAAATACTTTCAATTCTAAAATTTCTCTCCCTGTACACCACCTTCAATCTTTTGTTTGCTATTTAATTCTATTTATATTATTCCTTTTTTTCAATACAGCTCCATCCAATATTTCCAATAAGAAAAGAATAAATATATATAAACAAAGTTCAAGATTACCGCTATCGTTTCACTGTTTAAAATTAAAACCACTGCGAAGTTTATTTAATAAAGTAAGCTTATTTTAATGAACAATGTTCTATTTTATTCAATTTGATATACGAAGAGTACCTGCACATAACAAAAAAGAAAAAAAAAGGACGTACAACCTTATAGTCTATGTGACGAAGACAAACTCCAGCTAACTATCGCACCACGATTAACTACTTCTATTTTCTGTTCGAGTCTACAGTATGAGTAGCAGCACCATTTGTGCAACTACTACGCTACTAATAGCAGCCATGTTCTATGTCTCAGACGGCTTTTCGGGTAACAAACTATGCTTAAGTGATTGTCAAGTTAGTCTTTTAATTTATCATCTATAGACAAGAAGAACAGCTTAAGAAAAGAGTTTTATATATAAAAAAAATAAATAAAATAAGAAATGAAACAAAATTATTTATATTGCCTACACCGAAGCCACACAAAACGGCTGTGTGGCAGATAAGGGCGCAGTGAATACAGGAAACGACTGCTTTAACCATTTCAAACAAAGATTTCTTGTTGTATCAAAAAAATTTTTTATATATAATATTTATAAAAAATTTAAATTTTCATAACTTTCGCAATCGATTTGCGCGTTTGCAAATATAAGAAAGGATATTTTGAATATCCTTGTTGGCACAGATGTAATGAAAAGTAGTACTCAAGTTCTTGACTGAAAATTTTTAATTATTATTTAATTTTTTTTTATGTTCTCAGATATTTAGTTATTGATTTAGTTATATACATTCTGCTTTTAAATTTTTATCAAATGCTTTAAGACTTCTATATAGTAACCATCTAAACTTGGCCATCTTGGCGTCACAACACCAGAGCAACGCGTGCAAATTGTTGAAATTTGTAATCAAAATAATTGTTCTATTCGCCAAACTCATCGTGCACTTCTTCCTTTTTATTTCGCATATAATCATCCTTCAGAGCGGCTAATTTGAAGAACAATACTGATAATGTGCTTCCTATGAGACGCCGAACAGTGCTGAAGAAGCTGTAGCCGCATTGAAAACTATCCTAATCAATCAATTCGTTGCCATTCTCAGCAACTTGGGTTGTGTACATCCACTTTATGGAAGATTTTTTTAGTTTTGGAAAATTGGTGGGAACAAATACACTTTAGCTACGCACTTCCGATTGATATGAAATTTCGCACATCGATAGAAAATTGCAAAATAAGACGGAAATTTTAAATGGTGAAAGCCTCGGAAACGCATAGTTTTCGAGTTATGGACCTCCGAAATTTTCGTATAAAAATGCCGGACTTAAGGATTTTCTCCTCTATGTATGTCGAACAGTGGCTTCGCTGAGAAAAGATTTTCTGCATTGCCGGCCTTATTTTATATAAGATTTTATATAATACGACAGAAAGAAATTTTGGAGGCGCACTAGGTAAGTACCCAGTTTATTTAAATAAAAGATATAACTATTTTACTTATCAAAAGCTTTTATATTTACCATATTGTCTAAATAAATTTAAAAAATGTAGGAAAACTTTCCGTTTTTATATGAAAATTTCAGAGGCCCATAACTCGAAAACTATGCATTTCCGAGACTTTCACCATTTAAAATTTTCGTCTTATTTTTTAATTTTCTATAGATATGCGAAATTTCATCTCAATCGGAAGTGCGTAGCTAAAGTGTATTGAAGCCAATTGGTGTTCCAAATTGAGCCTTCTATGCGGCAGCCGAGGCGGCCACACGGCAGAAATCATATTTAAACATTAATTTCATAAAATCTTCTTTCCAATAAAGCCCGTTTCATTGATATTAAAAATATATTTCCATGTTTTGTTATAATTTAAGCTTAAGTCAGTCGCTCTATAAAAAACAGCATTTATATAATTTCTACATTTGAAAATATTTCACAGAGTTGAATTCCGTTCGGAAACAGAAGTGATACCGTACTTTAGTTACTTATAAAACAATAAAGGAAAACATTTTTCTGAATAAAACTATTTTTAATATCATGAACGAAATTAGCTAATGAAATTAAATAAGATTTCATTGCTACAAATGTTTTCCTTTTTTATTTCTAAGGAATGGAATTATGAAGCCAATTCCGTTTCCGTATGGAATCGAATTCTGTGACATGGCTGACATATTCTAAGTCTTATTTGCAAAACATATTTCATAGTTATCAAATACTTATTTTAAAAATTTTTCTAGAAAATTTTTCAATAAGCAGTTAAATCGCATAAAACATGTTACATGAATAAGACTAGAGATACATTATTTAAATCAACATCCGATATCGGTTTTGACATACATATCATTTATTATGCTCCTGTCTTATTAAACAATTCATTTCGTTTTTATAATATAAATATATTCATATTTATATAAATTCACTCACCCCATTCCAGAAGCAGGATCTGAAAAATAGAAAAAATGTTTTATTGTATTTTTTTTCGAATATAAATAAGTAATTTCAATGTATTCATTTAATCATAGATTCGTTAAATAGGACTTAGAAGTATTCACAGGAACTGACCAATTAGCTTAAAACCGCCTCAATAAAAACTTAATTCATTATTTAAATAAAGTGGCATAATTTTTTATGAGGCAACTTACTTTTAAAAATGCCCGTACATGAGATCATTATTCATTAAATCAATGGAAAGGAGTGAATTGTTTTTATTGCTTGTAAAAAATGTTTAAAATCAATATACACTTAAAGAAGGCATTAATTACAAATATTTAAAAATATATTTTTATTCAAAATTGTATGCCGCTTAGTTTTTGTACGTTCTATGCTGGCCACCATCTGTAATGTAGCTAATGCTTGATTAGGGTGTTTATTTAGTGGTGGCATGGGTAGCTGGTGTGATAAAGTTTAAGCTAGTGCCGATGATATTTGGCAGTTCACCTTATAAAATTAAAAAAAAAGAGAAAAAAAAACTCAGCTAATGGTTGGAGTCACTGCACACTTCTGAGGATAGATGATTATTCGATTGGAGGTCTATACTTTTATGCAACCTTTAAACTACAGTAATACACAAAAGTATTTACATAAACACATACATACATTACATAATAGCCAGTGAAACAGCTTATGGAAACGAAACAAAAGTCCTTAGCGTAAATATACAAAAATAACACATTGGAAAATATGTTGCTTAATCGCCAGCTCCTGTAAACAGACACAACAACAACAACAACCACAACAACAACACAAGTACAGGTAACTGCAATTGGCAAGTAAGTTTGCGTACTTTTTAAAACCTTTTGTTCCTGGGTGATCATCATCTACCAATTTTGTTTTTTCTTTATTTCTGACTGGTGTTTTAGCTGGTTGCGCCAACTCTTTTTTATTATTATTTTTTCTTGTCAGCATTACAGCAACATTGATGCTGCCAGTGCTTTTTATATATATTTTTTCCTTTTTATTATTTTTTGTGTAACAGAGTCTACCAT
Source organism: Linnaemya tessellans (assembly GCA_951800035.1). NCBI lineage: Eukaryota > Metazoa > Arthropoda > Insecta > Diptera > Tachinidae > Linnaemya > Linnaemya tessellans. The sequence continues at coordinate 107,257,617 of OX637533.1, forward strand.
AACGTTCTACATTCCAGCATAATTGATTTTAAGCTGAGGTCGCTAATAAATCGTAACTTTATCGCGTTTTTATGTTAAAGTCTTTAATTTTTTTCCTTTTTTTTTTTTTGTTTATATGATATTGCTACAGGTAGCCATTGTTGAAGTTTTGTTGGCGTTGGTTTTTCATTATATTTTATGAGGATCCTTGTTGTCTATTTGGGAGTTTTTTTTGGGAGCAAATAATTTATTGTAAAGTGTAAATATCTTTAATGTGTTGTTGATATTTAAGAGCCTTCTTAGGTAATATTTTTTATGGAGTCAAATTTATTGACTATAAATAATGATGGTGTTAAAGAAATTCAATAAAAATTCTGGAGTGTACATAAATAATGGTGAAGTGTATAAGATGGTTTACTAGCATGTCTCAAATTTCAGTTATATGAATTTTTTGTCATATTTAATAATAAAATTGATTTTGTTTTATAGTTGCTGCTATAGTTCCCCTGTTGATTACTTTCGCCAAATATCGAGTCATGCAGGGAACAAATTGGAAGGCATTTCTGTGAAACTACTTTTCCTCTATTTCCGAAGTATCAATTAAGGTGTACTTCCAGAATTATTATGAAGTGATATTTAAAAATATCCAGAAAAGTGATTAAGGAGTTATTAAGGATATTAAGAATTTGCAAGAAACTGAGAGTTATAATTGGTTTTCACAATTATTATAATTTTATATATAAAAAATATTTCTTTTTTTATAAAGGGATATATAATTGTGTATTTTATATATTTAGGGAATGGTTGTTTAACACTAAATTTTAAATTTTATTCGTGCTGATTCTTTTCCTGAACTAAAAACCCCTCAATAATCAATTTTGAACTCTTTCTTGTAAATTTGGGAAAATAATCATTAAAAAATGGGAAAATATATTTGATTTGAAGGGTTAGGTTAGGTTAGAGGGCCGTTGTCCCTAGCGGGACAATCCACTTGGGTCCGTCAATTCGGTCCCTTTGTGATGCCCTTAAGCAGAGGACCTCTTAAGGGATGTCCTCCGCCGTTTCAAATCATCCTGTACCCCTGAGGAAGGATGATATCCCTGAAAGCTCCATGTTTGCCAGGCTGTCTAAGTCTGACAAGATACGGGAGCCCAGCACCACTGCCCTTGCATTTGCAAGGGCAGGACACTGACACAGAAGATGGAGGACAGTCTCTTCCTCCTCTTCATCATTCCAGCTTCTGCAATACTCGTTGTATGTAAGAACCATCCTCCTCGCATGAGTCCCAAAGCTACAGTGTCCTGTCAGAACAGTCACCAGTTGACGCATGCGCGCCTTGTCAAACTTGAGTAGGTCGCGTGTTTTGCGCAAATCATAATGGGGCCACGTGGCTCTTGCCACGAGACAGTTAGCCACACTATCCCACCTAAGTTGAGCTAGTTTGTATGATTCGCTTTGAATCAGAGACTTGCATCGCGCTAATGGAATGCCAGTGAAGTGACTGATCATTGAACTGTTCAATTCAGTCCCTTGTCTGGCAATCTCATCCGCAGTATGGTTGCCTGGACATCCAGAATGCCCTGGCACCCAAACCAGTGTCACCCTCAAATGTCTCGCTATCTCGTTGATAGACAGTCGGCATTCGACCACAGTTTTTGATGTACTGTACACACCACTAATAGCAGAGATGGCTGCCTGGCTATCGGTAACAATGAAGATATCATTCGATATCCTATAGTACCTTAGCCACCTCGCTGCCCGAGTAATAGCAGAGATTTCGGCCTGTAAGACAGTACAACCGTCCTGGAGCCGGAATTTTGATTTGAAGTTATGAAGAGAAAAATATGTTTTAAAATGAGCCCGTATGAAGTTAAATTTTGAAATATAGAACCCTAGACACAGACTTAGTACGTTAACAGAGCTCTGTTAGCATATTAACATAGCGCTGTTAAACATGAATGTTTAGAAAAATTCCATATATTAGTTCAGAAATGTGGCCAGTATTCCGTTTGGAATACAAACACTTGGATTTTCCATGCTTAACAGCGCTATGTTAAAATGCTAACAGAGCTCTGTTAACGTACTTAGTTTGTGTCTAGGGTTATATATTTCGAAATTTAACTTCACACTGGTTTAAAATGATAATTTAGAAATTGTTAATAATTATTTTTTAGCGCAGTAAGCGACTTTTTCTTAATAATTTTAAAATATTACTTCCCTTGCTTACTAAAAATCACATAGCAAAATTCAGATTCACTTAACATCAGGAATATGACTTCGAATTCACTGAAACGGCTTCAAAGAAGAGAACAGCTCTATATAAAAAATACTTATAAATCATCCAGATTAGCTTTATTTCCTAATGATAAATGCAGGATCTTATCGAATTCTTTGGAATCTTTTTCTTTTCTAGGAGGCTGCAGACTGAGCCAAAGATACAGCGTTGCTCGAGTTTTTCCCTAACGATTCGTTTGCCTTTAAATTGCGCTTTTTATCAATCTTAGAATTATTTTTTTATCGTCTTTTATAATAAAAATAACTGATTTTTGTATTCACTTGATGGGTTGGCCGACTAGCAGAATTATTAATGACATAAAATATGATCCAATTAAAACATGAATATAAATTTTTAGTTTTCGAACTCTTTAATTTTATTATTATGATAACAATTATTCAGACTCAAGTTGAAATCTACAATCTGGAAATAAAATTCAAATAATTTTTATTAGAAATATTTAACTTTAATAAATACAAATGAAATTTAATACAAATTCTTAAAAAAAAATTATTTGCAGATTGCGGATTTGAACTTGTGACTGAACAAAAAATTCTGATTTTAATAACCCATTTAAATCTTTATATTGGTATTGGTTCCAATATTTTAATTTTTAGTACTAAGAGCAAATATGATCACCAAAGATTTGCACTACTGCTAAAAGATTAGAACTTAATTCTAAAACAAATATGAAAATAAAATGTTGTTTAACATATTTGAAAGTAAAAAAGTGTGCACAAAAATAAATATATATATTACAAATAATTTGCATTTTTATTGTCAAAAAAAACATGTTAGACTTAATGAGGTGAACAAAGAAGTCAAAATTAATATCTTGAAACTAACTTGTAAATTTGTATGTTAGTCATTGGAGCATGTCCGTATTGTTAATTTTTTTAAAAAAATTCGTGTTAGACATTTTTTTAATATCCACTTAACTTCGCTGATGAATTTGCTAGAATAACTTCTAATTGGACTAGATTTTAGGAATTGGTTGTGTTAAACGTCTCTAGTACTGTTCAGTGACTAGTGTTTCGCCCTCGTTATTTAAATAAACCGACAGCAACTTAATCGTTAGTAGGACTAGAATTGTGTCAGAACTAGAAAATAAATACATCACCAATATTAAGTTAAGACCTTTATCCTTTTACTTTGCCAGCATGAAAATTGGCTTTATGTTGTAATAATTTTATTTTTGTTTATAAAAAAATATAGTGTTTTATACATCATGCGTCCAAAACTCACTTTAAAATCAATCACATTAATTCTGTCAAACTAAAGACACCAAAAGAAACAAAATTAAGTCAAAGAATTTTTTGACATGTGAAACAATAATTTTGCAGGAAATAAAGTATTGGAAACAAAGCACTAGCATAGAAATAAATATTTTTAGGTCAACATATACAGCAAATCAAAGTCAGCTAACAAGGATTTAATGGAACACTTGTGCTCTTAACAAACCAAACTTGGAAATATTTTAAAGAAAAGCTAATCAAAAATACACCAACACCAAGAGCCAATTTACACGTAGTAGGAAATAAATATGGCCTAAAGAAATATTTCCACACAAATACGGCATATACTAGTTATCACACACCACTTTACTGAGTAAAGTGACCGGAGACGGTAAAAGTGAGTGAGTGCATGAATGAATGGGTCTGCAAGTGATAAGTTGCTACGTGGCGACTCAGGCGAAAGGTAGTTTATGGCGTGTCATAGTAATGTTGCACACATGTTTTCCCTCTATGACGCGGCTTAAAATGGAAAAAATCTAAAAAATATATTTATATCGAAAAGAGTGCACTAAACTCTTCAAACTGCACTTTACAAAATCTGACCAGCAGACAAGCAGATTTTATTTTTTGTATATTTTTTTTTGTGTGTGTTGTTTTGCACTTTTTTATATGGCATAGAAGCCAATGAGAGTGTGGATCAATAAACATGCATGCAACAAAACATATCCAAAGGGAATAACTTATGTACGCTTAGGGAACAATAAATTCTTTCTTGGCTAAAAATAAAGGCTAAGACACCAAAAACAACAAATAACAAAAAAAATGTCAATTAGGCGAGATTTTGTTGTGCTACAAAAAAAAAAGTCACATAAACAAAGACACTAACAATAAGTGAAGCGAAAAAAGCAACAATTTACAACATACAAATAAATACAATTCGTGTGTTTTGGTGGTTCTTTTGTGGGCAAAGTGGAGAGATTCATGAGTGTTTTAAAATTTCCTTCCTACTTTGGTGATGCGCTGCAGATGAAAAATAAAATGATTGCAAATATATCTATTTAAGTTTTATTGTAATAATTTGCAGCACAACAAACAACAAACAGCCAAAATTGAGCACAAGGGTTTGATTGACTTTAGATTAATAAATTATACTTGGATTACAAACTAACACCAACTCGCTGCATACAGTTGTCGTGTTATAAAACTAAAAAACCTACTAGAATTGCAATATATTTCTTATTTGTGCTGAATTCCCAAAATTAACATTAAAAAAATAATTTTATATTAAAAAATTACTTGACTTAAAAAAATATAAAAATAAAATATCTGAAAAAAATGTTTAGAATGGAGCCGAGCACCACTTTCGTATTGAAGTAGTTCTTGTACACAATTTAATTAAAAAACATTTATAAAAATGGAAACTATTTTAACAGTCAACTAAGCCACCTAATAAGGGATAAAAATCATCTCCACATGAGTACTGATGGTGAAATTGTAGCGACTTTCGAAAATTGCACTGTTCTATACAGTTGTGTAGGTTGATTTCTCCATTGATCCTTGGCTTATTTGTCATATTTTAAGAGCATTAGCTCATCAATAATAAAAGAATTTAAACTTTTCATCATATTTACAGTGGGACTTGGTCCAATATTTACATTATATTATCTTTGTCTTACAAAAATGTACCGCCCCGAAGCAAATAAAATTGCGAGAATAAAATTGATAACTTTTCAAACGTTCTGGATCTGAATATTAATGATCACTTCATAAAATTTTTTGAAACGGCATTTCAAATCAGTCAGCCGAAGTTGATCCACTTTATACATTTGGAAGTATGATATTATCATTGTATGCATAATGGCATGTAAGAATACATGATTTGAAAATAAAATTGTGGAACTCAACACCACCGAGTAAAACCTTAGAAGATTTGTTTAAGATCCCTGCCTAAAGTTCTGATTAAATACTTGACCAGCAGAAACGTGTTGTTACATTGTAAGTACCAGTATAAAATTCCTCTATTAGTGGTGAATGATCACTATAGTGGAAATTTGTCAGAGACGTAAGGAATAAAAAAGCTACAACGAATTCTCATCGTTCTTCAGCTGCCCTGTCAGCATTATCTCCTCGCACCATGGTTTTGGCTTTACTTAAACAAGAGAAAATTCATATATTTATTACAATAACTTATCAATTATGCCACCTAAAATATTTTTGCAACATTTTTATTTTTCTTGTATTTGAAAATTGAAGTTTGTTGTTTATTGCTCTTTTTGGGAATATGTGGGAGCAAAATGTACAAATCATGGGGTGTTACTAAATACAATTGATTTGTTAAAAAAAGGACAGGACAACACCTATTGTTAATGTGGCTTTTTAGTTTTGATTGCTTGGACAACTGCACAAAGAACAACAACACTGATGACCAATGCAAAATTGCATTTATGTGTGTAGAAGAAAAAATATTTTATAATATTTTTTGGTTGGCTGGAAATAAAAACCAACAATAATGACATAAAGGGCCTTTACTTTTCAACGTACACGCTTGACATGAGAATTGAAGACAGCAGCGCAGAAAAGCACTTGCACTGTGCGTAAAATCTTCATAAATAATAGCTTATTAAAGTCTACTGCCACAGAAACATGAGGACGCGAGAAAAGTACGGAAAAAAGATCGAAAAATAAACGAATGAATTGAATTTTTTTTTTTCAAAGTTATTTCTTCATACGCCTGATGTTGTACTTGTGTAGTTTTTGCTACACGAAAAAAATCAAAAATAATTGCCTCTCTTAAAATGACAATAGTGTTGCCAGTTTAAGCCTTGTTTAAGTTGCAAGACTTAGGCTTCAGTTTGATATTGAACATATAGAAGCAACATAAAACAACAACACGAACAACAGCCTTAACTAAACAACAAAAAGATGCGTTTTTGTTGATTATGCTGATGTCGTTTTTGTTGTTGTTGGTGGAGCTCATTGAGGGATGTAACAAAGTGTTCAAATACAACATGTTAACAAACAACTTACCAAAAACACACATAAATATGAACATACGATTACATACATGTTGTATTCTGTGTTTTTGTACTGCTTGTGCTTCAATACCCTACAATCCATAAAATCGAAGTGGTATTTAGTCGTCTGTAAAATTTGCTGGTTGTACAAAATGAAAGACTTCATTGTTATGGGGTTAAGTTATAAGGGCTATCCGGACACAAGGGAGTACACACAGGCCATCTTTAGAGTATAACCATCAAATAACAGATCTCAATACCGAAGAAAGAGGATGTTGTAATGAGCTCTTTAATATATGTGCTATCAGGCCACCAGTGCAGGGCGAATATAATTTAGTTAATCCTTTTTATTTTTCATTAGGGCTGATTGTGTAAGGCGTTGGCATTTACTTCGAAGATGTTTTTTGTACAAGACTAAAGAAGCACACAAGCAGTTTTCTTTAATCTACTACGAAAAACGACTGGGGTGTAAACGCTAACGCCTTCCACAATCAGGGGGATTAAAAAAAATTCGTTAAATGGAGAAATTGTTTTATTAAAAGAAATTTGTATTTAAATTATGTATGAATTTTTATTAGTCGAACTTTCTTATGTAAATTGTTAATTTTATCAACGGGCTTAAGTTCGAATCTGCAATTTTTGAAAAATATTCTTAATATTCCAATCTTAATATAAATTAATAAAATAGAATTTGAACAAATTCATTTATTAATAAAAAAATAATAAAAAATGGTTTGCAGTCTTGCAGATTCGAACTTAAGCCCGTTGATAAAATTAACAATTTAAAAGAAATTTGTTAAAATAGCTTCATTATTTTCACGGCTGCAGGTTGTTGTCTTTGCTACTTTTCCCATATAAACACAAGTATTCCATTACTGTAGTCGTGTAGTCCGTGGTCTGCTGTCCGTGAATATGTTTAACGCATTAGATGACACGACTACAAATATTTTGTCTTCAAATGACGTCCTGCAGTCAGTCATAGGTTAGGTTAGGTTAGAGGGCCGTTGTCCCTGGCGGGACAATCCACTTGGGTCCGTCAATTCGGTCCCTTTGTGATGCCCTTAAGCAGAGGACCTCTTAAGGGATGTCCTCCGCCGTTTCAAACCATCCTGTACCCCTGAGGAAGGATGATATCCCTGAAAGCTCCATGTTTGCCAGGCTGTCTAAGTCTGACAGGAATCGGGAGCCCAGCGCCGCTACCCTTGCATTAGCGAGGGCAGGACACTGACACAGAAGATGGAGGACAGTTTCTTCCTCCTCCTCATCATTGCAGCTTCTGCAATAGTCGTTGTATATTAGACCCATCCTCCTAGCATGAGTCCCAAAGCTACAGTGTCCTGTCAAGACAGTCACCAGTTGACGCATGCGCGCCTTGTCAAATTTGAGAAGGTCGCGCGTTTTGCGCAAATCGTAATGGGGCCACGTGGCTCTCGCCACGAGGCAGTTAGCCACACTATCCCACCTAAGATGAGCTAGTTTGTATGATTCGCTTTGAATCAGAGACTTACATCGCGCTAATGGAATGCCAGTGAAGTGACTGATCATTGAACTGTTCAATTCAGTCCCTTGTCTGGCAATCTCATCCGCAGTATGGTTGCCTGGACATCCAGAATGCCCTGGCACCCAAACCAGTGTCACCCTCGAATGTCTCGCTATCTCGTTGATAGACAGTCGGCATTCGACCACAGTTTTTGATGTACTGTACACACCACTAATAGCAGAGATGGCTGCCTTGCTATCGGTAACAATGAAGATATCATTCGATATCCTATAGTACCTTAGCCACCTCGCTGCCCGAGTAATAGCAGAGATTTCGGCCTGTAAGACAGTACAACCGTCCTGGAGCCGGAATGGAGATCTAACATTGAAGTTCTCCACATAGAAGCCTCCGCCCGTTCTTATTCCCCTTTTGGATCCGTCAGTGAAAACTCTAACTGAATCCTCGGGAAAGGTAAGCCTGTCCACCTGTTCCCTGTCAACGACAATGGAACGGAAAAGTCCACCAAAGAAGGGTCTTGGTACACAGTAGTCAATGTTGGCATGGATTTCCGAGCGCTCTCTTAAAATCCTAGCATGCCCATAGTCAGTCCTAGTCCATGGACATACTGTATTCAACCTGACCGCTGAGAAAAGAGCCAGTTGTCTGGCCAGAATGTCAACCGGGAGCCAGTTTAGCATTGCAAAAATTGCTCCCGTTGGTGTAGATCGTAGTGCGCCTGTCATCAGTCTCGCTACGACCCGAAAGACTTTTTCAAAGGTCCTGCGATGAGCCTGCTTGTCCATCGCATTCCACCAAACCAATACCCCGTAAAAGAGTACTGGTTTAATAACAGCCTCAAGGATCCAATTGATCCCCTTAGGGTTGATACCCCATTTGAGGCCTACTGCCCTTTTGCATGTATAAATAGCCACTAAGGCCCTTTCCGCTCTCGCCTGTATGTTCTGATTCCATGATAGCTTACTATCCAGAATCACACCCAGGTACTTGGCGGTTTTAGATAGTTCCAAGGAGGTGCCGTTAAGCTTTGGGTGTATAAAGCTATCGGTCTTGTACCTCCTAGTGAAGAGCACCAACTCAGTCTTGGCTGGGTTGATGCCGAGCCCACAGCTGACGCTCCACCTACTCAGCAGAGCCAGCGCAGACTCCATACACTGAGATATGGTATCCAAGTGCTTACCCGATATCGCCACCGCTACGTCATCCGCGTACGCGACAGTCATAATCTGTCTGCGTTCTAGACTTAGCAAAAGCGAATTAATGGTCAGGTTCCACAACAGAGGTGACAGAACACCTCCCTGTGGAGTGCCCCGATAGACTGCCCTATACTCAGTGACATCCCCAATCGAGGCCCTGACTACCCTGAAAGTTAGTAAGTTTCTAACAAACCGGCATAAATTGTCATCAATCCCTACCGCTGCCATCCCATTGATAATGGAATCGGGTTTGACATAGTTGAAAGCACCCTCTATGTCCAGAAAAGCCCCCATAGTAAATTCCTTATACTCAAGAGATTTTTCTATGTGGCCCACTAGAGAATGTAGTGCCGTTTCCACAGATTTGCCTTTAGTGTAGGCGTGCTGTGATTTGGAGAGAAGCTCATTCGGAATGGTCATTCTCAGATGAATATCAATTACTCTTTCTAAAGTTTTGAGTAAAAAAGAAGTAAGACTTATCGGTCTGAAGTCTTTAGGCTTAGTGTGTGACGTCTTACCCCCTTTCGGGATAAAGACAACCTTGCACGTACGCCAAAATATAGGTATATAAGCCCTCCTAAGGCATTCACTGTAAATTACCGTGAGCCAAGGTAGGACAATGTCCGCATTTCTCTGTAGATCCGCTGGAATTATTCCATCTGGTCCCGGAGACTTGAACGGATCGAAGCTGTGTACAGCCCAGCGGAGCCTATCCATATCCAATGGAGTTGTGACTGCGCCTGTCGCCAAGCTGCCATCGGCAGTGCCTGTTAAAGGTGCCGCCTGGCTGCCAGGAAAATGAGTGTCGAGTAGTACGCTTAGCGTTTCTTGACTACTCATGGTCCAGTTACCACAGGGTTTCTGTATGTAGCTGGGTACAACCGGTGCGGTTGATAGCATCTTACGCAGCCTGTTGGTTTCAGATGAACCCTCCACATTACTGCAGAAAGCCCTCCAAGACCTCCTTTTTGCGTTCCTGACAAGATTCTTGAAGCGATTCACGGAGGTTTTGTATGCCGACCAGTCGCCTGATCGTTTAGCCTCGTTGAATAGCCTACGACATTCCTTTCGTGAATGTGCAATTTCCGGGCTCCACCATGGTGGTCTGGCCCTTCCCCTGCAAACCGTTGGTTTGCAAGCCACATTAGTAGCACAGCGGAACGATTCACTTAGAATCTCCACAGCAGAGTCGATGTCCCCAATATTTCTAATAGTTGGAGACGTCGATAAGGAGTTGCAGAGTACACTGTTCTGTAGCTCCCAGTCAGTCTTCTTTCTGTTAACTATAGGATTTAGTCTACTTACACCTCACCCTATGCTGAAGTCAATATAGCGATGATCGGATAGGGAGCAGTCATCCGCAACCCTCCAGCCGCTAACCAGATTGGTGTGCTCTGCACTAACCAATGTTACATCTAAAACCTCTCTACGGTTAGACACAATAAAAGTGGGTTCTGAACCCCTGTTGACAATTTCAAGATTATTATTTAAAATGAAATCGAAGAGACACTCACCCCGCTCGTTAGTATCGCTACTACCCCAGGAGATGTGGTGTGAGTTGGCGTCAGCACTTATTATTATAGGTGTCCTCGTGCTTATCGCCCTTGACACAATGCCACGCACCTTGCCATTTGGTGGACTGCCCTCATGGTCATGCGCCATATAGCTCGAGACCACCCAAACCGTACCGGACGGGGTCTCCAGAGCAGCTGCTACAGTATCCCCATCACTGAAATCAGATAGGATAAAGATACGCAAAGAGTTTTTAGCCAAGATACAAGATCTAATATTACCTGTGCCTTTGGCAAACAATAGCTTGTAGCCCTTAAGTGTCAGTCCATGAACCCGTCCTTGGTGGACCCAGGGTTCCTGGACCATAACCAGCTCCTCCTTCCTCTCAACCACCCGGAGGAGCATCGCAGCGGATGCTGCTTTAGAGTGGTGAAGGTTTATCTGCGTCACCTTCACCATCATGTAGCGCAATTATGGTGGTGTTGGCGTCCTCTTGGCTGGATTCCAAGAGGGCGTCAGTGTCCTCATCCGCGACTGCCATCCGCAGTCAGTCATAGATTTTTAGAAAACCGCAGCACCAAAACAATAATAATGAGTAGCTATTTGTTGAAGAAACATACACCATATATTTATTTTTTATATATATTTTTTATCTCGGACCAGCACTCAGGGAAGGACCCCTAGATATGCAGTGCATTGCGCGGGAACTAGAAAGAAGGGGATAGCATTAAGGGGACAGATGAAGAGAGATGAGGAGATCGAGAATTTTTTTTGTAGCTATTTCAACTTTTTTACTTCGACGGCTAATTTTTGCCACATCATCGACGAAGGAGGATACTGCTGTTATTCTGCTTTTTAGTACATGATCGTGTCAGTCGCTGCCAATTATGTTCAGTGACCAGTGCTATGCCTTCATCACTGAAACGGGTTGGCGACAACTAACACAATCATCTTGTAATGCTGATCTGAAGAATTCAACCCAATATTTCATGACTCAGCGCGGGGTTGAACTCACGACCCTACGCTTCATAGTCTCGTGTTCTTCTACTTCAGGCAACAGCAGCCTCGGTAACATTGTCACTCATAAAATTAAAAATCAATTTAATTGAACTATAACCAAAAAAGCAGCAGCAAGGACAACAACCAGTTCTGTTGTATGGCAAATTGTAGTTAGTAGCCTGCTATCCTCTAAGGGCCATTATTACAACTTAAAGTTAGTTAAAAGTAGGATTTTGTCGGACGTATAAAAACTTTATCATTTGCAAAATTTTACTTTAACCTAAAGTGAGCGATAAAGTACAGGTAAGTTTATCCTACCTGGTAAGTTAAATCCAATTTGCAATAATGGAAAGCTTTTTATACGTCTGATAAAATCTTACTGTTAACTAACTTTAAGTTGTAATAATGGCCCTAAGTGTTTATAGACTTAAACGAGTATTTTATAAAAATATCTTTACATTTGCGAAGATAAGTTTTTGTTGGGACTTGGAACTCTTAACAAATTTGGAGGGTGCCCACCAAAATCTTGGATTCAAAGTAATTTATAAAATTACACCTGAATTTTATTTCAGAGTAGAACGATAATTGGCATAGGACATTAGCTGCCTTTAAATATAAAAATTCATCTTCATTTGTAACACAACGAAAAAAATACAAATAATAAGAAGAGTGTGTATAGTCCGCTATGATTATTATATACTGCTGATAGTCAAATTGCTGTAGAGTGTTAAACAATCGACTATGATTGTAATACATTCCAGCATTTTTTTTTTATTTAATGTTATTTGTAGTCATATACAAGTACTTGCAGTGATATTGTCAATGGTAAACAGAGGTTGACGTGCCATTAAAGCCCATTCACACACAGTCAGTCGCACTCACACAATCAAACGTTCGCACACCGAACACATAGGTCAGTATTTTCGTTGATGGATACAAGATTTATATGACAACATTGGCCATATTTTCAAATTTAATGAGCCGATATATAGTTTTGTTTTTGTATTTTGTTGTACTCGTATTCACTTTATCTTTAGGTGACATACAATAGAAAGATGATTTGAACCTGTGAAAAGAATAAAACTCAACGCAATACAATACATGTGAATATTGGAAATAAGTGTCAGCCTGGAAAAAAATTGTTTATTGAATTTTTCGTTAAAAATAATAAATAATAATTGATGAAGAATTTTAAAGTTCTTTTTAAGTTTTGCAAGATTTATTTGCGAAACATAAAAGTTAGAAGAACACAAAAAAAAAAAAAAGAAGTGGTTCCTATAGCAACCTGTCACGGTGTAATAATATTTTATGGGAAATATTCTTAGCGTTTGGAATAATTCTCATTATTATTTTCATATTTTCGAGGAGTTATTTGGAAAACTTAGTTATTAATAGGAGAAAGTTAAAAGCTCAAAATCATCAAATTTATATGACCATGAAGATATATTTATTCTTTGTAGGTTAACAGATTTTCGTTCTACAAATTTGAGAGTTTAAACACAAGATACAAGAAAGCCAGTTAAAAGATGTGGCCCAATATTTCACAACAAAACACACACATGAAAATAGGGGCTAATATAAGAAAATAAGTTTTCTTTCAAAATGCTGTAGTCCTCCAAGGCGATTTGGCTAAATAGATTGAATAAATGACATATATTTTGTGAGATGTAGCTCCAATAACATGGCGGTTATTAACTGTAAAAATTTAAAAGTCCCTGTTAAAACTTTTAGATACATGAGCTATATTACCACATTGCGTCCGGTGTGTATTTAGTACAGTGGACCAAAAATATTTATTCTTTATTTATAAAATATTATTCTGAGGACACAAGAGACATCATCAGTGTTTCAAGACAAATTAGACATTAAGAAAGAGTTAGATATGATCTCTGTTCGAAGATATAAAAGATAATACAAGATGAATATAATTTTTGAACCTAAACAGCAGAAAATAACTATTCCGGTTTCGGAAGTCGATACAGTCCCATCATCAGTACTCGTGAATATTTATTTTTATTGTAAAATTCTTCTGGTTTCTTGACCGCTTTTCAATTATTATTATATTATTTTATTAAAATAATTAATTTCCTGAAGAAGTCACACAAATGAGTGACGAAATATTGAAATTAAAAATTAAATTAAAATAAAGAGACCTTAAGCTTAAAAATATCAGAATATAATAATTATTTTTATTGTAAATAATAACTTTAATAAATTTTAATGATACTCTGGTCACAAAGTAACTAAAAATGTTCGTTTGTAGGTGATATTTCAGCAATAATTATATTTTATGTTAAAATGTAAACGAATGTTTCTTTATATCTCTAAAGTGGAGTTGGGAATATTAAGAATCACGGCACCTTATTGTTATATCTATTGCATAGGACTCGGCACAAAACTATAGAAAAAATTTGGTTGGTGTTGAGACGACAGATTGAGAAAGATAAAATACAGAAAATATGTAGTAGCCAATTTTTATTTCTTAAAATTTTATATTGCATAAAATTTGCTGATGTAGAGCGACGAATGAGGTTTTATTTTAGTATATGATTTTGCCACAGTAGTACGCCCTTGTCATTTAACCAGGCTGACAAATAAGTAACAGAAGTAAGGGTACTTCTGTTAATTATTAGCAGTTCAGAAAAATTCGATCCAATATTCATGATGACTTAATGACGGACTCAATCTACGATCTTTATCTTCCTAGTCTACACTTTTACTAGTTCAGCCAAAGGCACTCAAGGGTGCAGTTGGCTGACGTAGTAGAACACGAGACTATGAAGCTGAGGGTCATGAGTTCGATCCCGCACTGAGTCATGAAATATTTGGGGTATTCACACTTCGTGCTATATAGTCATATTGTCATAAAGTCGTGATATTTTAGACGAGTTTAAAAAAATTGTTGTGCTGCATACAAAAAAGTCATAAAATAATAGCACTCGTTCGGGTATGTTTTTGTTTTGTCATAAAATAGCTCTAAAGATCTGAGTCGAACGGCTGAAAATCTTTAGGCGAGACGTCGATAGTATATGTTCGGCGCCGTTACTTATAAATGATTCACAGCTAAAAATTACAAGTGTCTTGTTTTCTTATCAGCTGATCGATGTTTGAAATAGCATACTAAGTTATGACGGGTTGTGCACACTAGTCATATTTTTCGTGCAATTATTTTATGACTTATGACTTTATGACTACAGTGTGAATCCCCCAATTGTGTTAAATTCTTCTGATCAGCTTTAGTGCATGGTTGTGTTAGTTCTTGCCGGCCTGTTTCAATGATGACGGCATAGTCACTGGCCACTGAACATAATTGGCAGCGACTGACACTAGCATGTACTAAAAGCAGAGTAACAGCACCCCCCTTTGTCGATCATGTAGCAAAAAATTAGTCGGCGAAGTAAAAAAGGTTAAAATAGCTACAAACAATTCTCTATCTTCTCATCTTTGTTCATCTGTCCTCTCAATACTATCTCCTCCCTTTTAGTTGCGGCGCAATGCATTACATATGTAGGGATCATCCCCTGAGTGCTTGTCCAACATAAAAAAAAGAAAAATATACGGTTGATATTAGAAACAATTAAATCTAAATCAGTTTAAAATTGTCACAAAAATATATTTTAAAAAACTCATACAAAAAAAATAATAAAATTATAGGTAAAATAGCTAAAATCATTTTAAAACTGCTCTCATATCAATAATAAAAAATACGTTAAAATTAAATAAGTAAACTTTTTATGTTATACTTAATTAAATATTCAAAGACAACATTTTTTTTCGTCCAAACTTTTGAAAAATACGCCATTTTATAATTCAACACGTCTTTAGCAAATCACTATAGCCAAATTTGCATACCTGTTCATTGTCTTCAATGCGGCTGGGGAAAAATTAATTTTGTTCATTAGCATCCGATTAAAAACCTGCTCCAAATGAAACTAAAAAAAACGCTAATGGCGTTCATAAAATTTGACAAATAATTATTGTCGCTTAAGCACACTGACAATATTTTGTTAAACATGCCAGAAACAAGAGAACAAAAATTTAATTTGATTTTTCGATACAAAATGAATAAAAGTTATGCAAAATATTTAAAAAAAAAACAATGTAATAAAAATTTAGCTAAAACGTATAAGAGAAAAAAAGATGGCGACATTGTCATTAAAATTATTGGTTTTTGAGGTCAATAGTTCCATTAAATAAATTTAAACACACATCAGCAGCCACTCAGGATGTTAAATTTTTATTTTGTTATAACATCTGAAAATTATTAAATGAAAACGAGAATTTTTGGAATTGTTAATTGGATTTCATGTTGTTGTTGCAGTTTATTATGATTGAATTGAAACACGTAGTATGTCGAATGTTGCCTTCAGCTAAATGAGTATTTCTTTTTTCACTTTTAAACACTATTTTTTTTTTTTAATATGTTCAAGCTGTTATACAATTAACTCATCACCAGTTACCTCATTCAGAGATATGCCAAGTCTGTCACCAATAGTGTTGACTCTGGCATGTCTCATCTACGAATCAGGTGTTCGCTTAATTTGTGTTGTTGTCTTCTTTTATGTCTCCGAGCATTTAATTTTTTTTCTGCTCGAAGAGACAAACTAGACTTGTTTGTAAATCTGAACATCTTCAGCGTATAAGCATTTGTTAGCTATTGTCGTCATTTCCAGATTTTTTTTGTTGTTCTCAATAATTATACCCAGCATTGCCCTTGGCTTCAGCTCAGCAACATTCAGTGTAAAATATTTTTAATTTACATAATTATCATGTATTTGTTTAACAAAACTGTCTTTTTTTTATTTGTTCCCATTGTATGCTTAATTGAGCAAACATGACAGAAGCTTATTTAACAAATATAAATATGAATAAAAATAGTTTTATAAATTACAAAAGAAACATCGAGAGACAAGTGTTTGATTCGTTACGCTTTAAGTTTTACAATGAATTGGGAAATCGTTTTGGTTTCGCCTATTTTGTTAACATTTTATTTAGAAATTGATTTCGATGGGCTTTTAAAGAGATCATTAGGAGACTTATTGACGTTGTATTTTTTATCATGAAACACTTCTAATGCTCTATGGCCATTGCAGGTGTAGCTTAAATTTGATTGCATCTCTAATTAATCGAAATTTATTCAATAATACACCTTCAATGTCGTGGGAAATTTATCTGAGAGTAAAACCTTTAGCTGTATTACATTTTTAACAGGTTTATAAATTAAATTGCGATACAAAATTTGTTTTATTAAATTTTAATAAGCCAAAAACAAATTATGGAAGGCACTAAATATTTTAACATTAAATTGTGTTAACATGCAGTTTACGTTAACAAATAAATGCGTATGTATATTGAGTATAACGAACTAAAGTGATAGGGAAAGAAGCACAAAAAACAATAATTTTATTAAAAACAATTATATGTAACAATAAGAAAAAATTATTCGAAATGAAAATTTCTTACAGTAGCATCGAGTTGAGTTTTAAAGTATGTCTTAAGAGTTTTAAAATTTTTGAATGAAGCTCTGGGTTATTGAGAAGTCTCAGTGCTTTTTAATGAATTTTCATTATAGATTCAAATTAATGAATCTGCAAAATTACTTGTCAGATTTCGAAAAGTTTTCACATATATGAACATGAAACAGTTTATGGCCGGTAAGGTAATGATCAATCCGGTAAAGAACTGAAAAACCTATTTGCACATACTAGAATGCTAAGAGAAAATGTCTGTAATAAACTCTACACCAAAAAAAAAAAGAAACCGGAAAATTAAATAAATGGTTTTGTACAGGATGTTAATTTTTCAACGGGCTTAAAATTAAGTACGAGTAATTGCTCAATTAACACTTAATTGTTATAATATAAAGTAAAAGCACAAATGCAGCACTGCTAAAAACTGTGTTTAGTGAGCAAAACACCACCCACTGAACAAAGTTAGTGGAGACTTAGCACCTAAATTGTGGGAAAAGTAAAAAAAAAAAAAAATATGTCGAGCCATATTAAAGTTAAATTCTTGATATTACAAAAATAAAAAATATTAAAAAAATAGATCCCAGATTTGAACTTTAGGCCTTCGTGATTTTATAAAAAATTAATTTTTGTTGTTTGTTTTGCTTTAATTGAATTGATTAAATTTTGTACATGTGCTCAGGAAGTTAGTTACGTTAATAAATTTAATATTGGCTTAATTAGAAATGCATGTCTAAACACCCTATATGTTCAAATCTGCTAAGCTGCAGTTTCTATTTTTATTTAATAATCGAATTTGTTCAAATTCTATTTATTTATAATTAAGAGTGGAATATTAAGCATATTTCTTATAATCATCAAACCAGCAGAACGAATCAGTACTGACTTCGAGGCCGCTAGGCCATCTCATCAGCGTTCTTTGTTCAATTTTTCCACTTTCGCAAGTGGTGCTAGTTAGTAGGGATATCAACTATTTAACCAATGTTTTTAACGAAAATTGAATACGAGAAGTTCCCACATTCATTTCTTAAGTTATTACTTCTTTTTGGTTAGTACGAAATTCCCCAGCCCTGAGGATTAATATTCCCAATATTCCATATGTCTCTTTTTGCTTTTTCTAGAGCCATCGGCTGCTGATATTTAAAGCTTTCTGTTATTTATGTTCAATTAATTGAATTTGTTTAACAATTTACAATGAACAAGTAAACAAGTGCGCGAGCCCTCGCTGTTCTAAATTATGTATGAATTTATATTCTATTAGTCGAACTTTTTTTCTTGCATACAGGATGTATGCAATTTATATTTTTATTTAATAAAAAAGTTCGACTAATAGAATATAAATTCATAAATAATAAATGGTTTCTTATTTCGTATAAAATTTTAAAATATTTTCTAATAGAGTGACCAAGAAAGCTTCCATCAATTTCAGGAGCATGAAGAGATCCCTTTTTAAATCATATTAAGTGATAAAAATAAACTTTTTCGTTGAGCAAAGAATATGAGAACAATACAAAGAAACGTTCAAGTAAAATTTAGCAGCCAAGTGTAATGAGAAGCTAGTAGACATTGTGCATCTAACTGAAATTTTGCAATTCATTCATATTGTATTTAACACTAATAGCGCCGAAATTTACAATCTCCCTAAACTTTTTTATTATTCTATCGTTGTGTTTGAGATTCATTTCTCAGTTGACAAAAAAATTATTTGTTAGTTAAATTCAATTAAGATTGATAATCAAATTGAATTTATTTTAAATTCAGAAAGACATGATAAATATTGCCCAGCACAAAGAAAAGTCAACATCAGTTTTTGATTATTCAACTTGCACAGCGGAGCACAACAGCTGTTTTCGAAAACGGCTACACTTTTATCATCAGTACCGATGTGTATTTTTGTTTGTCACTTAGTTGAATTTGAGGAAATAAATAGAAATTTTTATTTTATTAGTAGAACTTTCTTATGTAAATTGTACTACAGGATGTTAATTTTCTCAACGGGCTTAAGTTCAAATCTTCGAAACTGCAAATCATCTTTTTTTGTTAAAAACATTGGTTAAATAGTTGATATTCCTACTAACTAGCACCACTTGCAAAAAGTGGAAAAATTGAACAAAGAACGGTGATGAGATGGCATAGCGGTCTCGAAATCAGTACTGATCCGTTCTGCTGGTTTGATGATTATAAGAAATATTCTTAATATTCCAATCTAAATATAAATAAATAAATTTGAACTAATTCATTTATTAATAAAATAATAAAAAATCATTTGCAGTTTCGCAGATTTGAACTTAAGCCCGTTGAGAAAATTAACATCCTGTAATACAATTTAGAAACTTTTATCAAATTATTACGGCAAAAATTTTTAAATTCTTAGCATGAGAAAATTGCCCATAAAGCAAAGAAAAACACTTGAATGTGGCACATAAATTTTCGAAACCTGACAAATAATTTCGCTGATGAATTCAAATCTATAACGAAAATATATTAAAAACAAATTAAACTACCAATAAGCAAACGCAAGCACATCATTATATATTTCTGCGGATTACAAGAATACAACACATTAACAAGTGTTGCTAAATTTGCATCAGTCCTCATTTAATTTACGTACAACCGATTTTTGTAAACACTGACGAATTTCTGAAAATATAATTACAAGACAGTACTGTTGCTAGCGAAAACAGCATTGTAATATTCTATCATGAAAGAGGTAGTATTGCACAATGGTAGTTTTAAGCTATTGGCTAGCGTTATTGAATTATGATTAATGATTTCTTATAAAAATATTTCGCACTATTTTATATAATTTTTATTTTAAATTTATAATAACTTGTAACTAAAATTAAAAGAGCTTCAACAATAGGGGCCTTTAGCTAGGATTTCGCATTAATAACAATTATTTAAAATAAATAACCAAATTAGTTCGAAAAACAATTTTATGAAAACAAATACATTTTATATATTTCCCTAAAACATACAAATTAAGTACGACCTAAAAATGTTGTTTTTAAAACAATATGCAAATTCCTGAATTATAAGATGAAAATAAACGAAAGACTTAAGCAACAAACTCCACTAGATGTTACTGAAACGTCATACTCGTATATTAGAATAGATGAAGGTATGTACATGATTATATTCTCCAACGTTTCTAATTGATAAATAGTTCAATGGAAGTCCTTATATACAAACACAAATTCCCCACTTCAAATCTATTTCCATAGAGCAACAACCAACCAACCTATAACAACAATTATTGACAATTCTCGCAAACAACATCTTAATTTTCACAAAATTACAATTATTTGGCCAAAACAATAACGTCAGATAAACAAAATTAATAATAACAAAAAAAATATATACTAAAATGTCACTATAACTTTGGCACAAGCCAAAATTGTCTGAGAGTCTTATTACTTAACATGGTATGGCATGCCAACTGTCGCAAATACTTAACACTTAAGACAACTATGACAGACCAAACGAACATGGAAACCAACAAACCAACCAGTGGGAAATATAAAAAAACAAACTAAAATAAAGAAAATGTATATAAAAATAAATAAACTGAAGCCAGTGATACATTTGAAACCAAAACCAAAACCATAATATAGAAGTCTTTGAATATGCATTTTGCATTGAGACATGGAAATAAGTTTGCATTGTACGAGTGAACAAAAATGATTGTTAAACACGATTTTAATGAGCAACTTAAAAGTGCACCTTATATAAAATAGTGTATGTAAATTCTTCTAGTATTCAATAAATAATGCTTGTTTTAGTCGTATCAACTATTATTACCTGACTTTAAGTATTACAATGGGCCACAATGTGTTTGAGATAGCTGGCCAACAAAAAAGAAAAAAAAAGAAAGAAAGAAAATAGAAAAACAAAATATAATAAAAGATATAGAAGAGTGGCAAAAAAAAAAAAAATTGCATAGCATGTGTAACAATACACCTGATTTGTTTGTTTGGTTGTAATGTGTTCCCAGTTATGGAGACCAGGAAATTCAAATTGCAACAATATTTCTAACCAAACACATGTTATGTGTCACATTCAAGTGTTTTTGTTTGCAGGTCTAATACTCCTCCTTCTTTTTCTTTGATTGAGCTACTTCATCGATTTAAGTATTTTTGATTGAATGATGCATTTGTTAAGTCTAAGATCAGTAGGATATTTTTTTTGGGCAAAAAACAAGATATACTACATTTAAAAAATAGGTTTCGTGTGAGAGATGCACTATTTGCGCTGAGGATTCTAAAGATTCCCATAAGTTCTAGTGTTGATAGTTTCCCATCTACCAACCGGTTCTTGCATGGTGGCTGGCTGTATGTATTCTGGCATAGAGATTCATAGTCTTTCAGAATGTTCTCTGTAGCCTGAATCTCTACCGGTTGTGACTCTAAAATCCAAGTCTGTTGTGGTGTATTCTCAAGCTGCAACAGACTCTGAGGAAGACGGATAGCATTCTCAGATTGTTTTTACTCAAGAAATTCAGAATCTTAAAACGAATTTCGTTGTACGTCCCAATTATCAGTTTTGCCTGCCGATTGTACCAAAAGAAATATTCCCTGGTATTCCTATTTTCCAGTCATATGCCTTCTGGGATGTTACTTGAACCAAGTCCAAGCTGCCCTTCTAGCCAATTTGGCCACTTTTTCCTTCCCTTCCATTCCATCAAAGAAGAACCAAGAAGATTATAATCTTATTCATGCTGCCAGCTCATTTAGCTTTGTACGGCATTCCCAAGTCAACTTAGAGTTAAATCCACATAAACTGAGTGGCCTTATGAGAATCTGAATATCCGTGAAGATCACTCACTGTCGCCCTCTCCCCCACCCCTTAGGCATTACTTATACTAAATTGAGTGCATATATCTATGGCATAGACTTGCGAGCGAAAGCAGGATGTGGCCTTCCTTAAGACTAAAAGAAGTTTATTCAACAGCCCCTCCGATGAACCATCAGCACACGGCCTGATAGTGTAAAGTACACGGGAGAGTTAATAGTCTCTCAATCTAAACTTTAATTAAATTACAGTTTCAAATATTTATATACCTAAGTAACTTTTTTAAAACCCTTGCAAGTCCATAAATTTAGAAATACATCATTTGCTTAAATAGTCTTTATTCCGATCATCCATGAAAGTAGCTCAATTTAATGTTGTCCATTATTATAAACTATTATTAGATTATATTTTCTTGCATGCTACATCTTTTTTTATTTTTATAATTTTTTTTTCTCCCCGAAACTTACACGCTTTTCTTATGGCTGGCAATTTAAACAAAGTGTTACAATAATGCTCTTCTTTTTTAATGTTTTTGATAAAGTTATTGAACATTTTCAAGAGACATTTTAAGAAATGATCTTGCCAACTAAATTACAACAAAGAATTATTTTAAGTTTCATGCATTGTATGTGTGTGTGTGCGTGTGTGTATTGAGTCTTCTAATTTTGCAGTCTGTATCTGTAAAATAAATGAGATACTTTTAGAGAATACAATATTGCATGTTTGATCGCAAGTGTATGTTTGTGGAACATGCAAGCGTAATGGACATATAAATTGTGATATGATATAAAGTAGTTAAAAAAAATTAAGGTGGCCAGTACTAAATAGTGGCCCACGTAATAGTTATCAAAAAAAAAAATAAAAAAAATTAAAAAAAACCCTAAACATGAAATCATTCACTTATATATATGCAATGAGAGTTCTTAATGAAATCACATTAGATCCAAAAAAATTTACTTCATTGTATTCAAAACGTCCAAGATTTCTCTAAAAAGAAATTTATTGCAAATCTCTAAATTAAGCCCTATCGTACGCAATTTCCTAATAAAATTTGTTTAAATAAGAACTGTTATCATATTTAACTAAGCCACCTAATAAGTGGTGACAAACACAATACACATGGGCACTGATGATGCAAGCGTTGCGGCTTTCGAAAACAGTTGTTCTGCTCTGCTGTGTAAGTTGAATAACTAAAAATTTATGTTGACTTTCCTTTGTGCCTAGGAATATTTATAATGTCTTTCTGAATTTAAAACAAAAAAATGTCGAACAATTATAAATCATAATTCAGTTTAAGAACACTGTCTAAATTAAGCAGGCTAAAAATTTATAGTCTGATATTACAATATAAACCATTTTCTATCTGAATACAATTAGTTTACCACTAAATTAATATACAAATAATTATCTTTTTTTAATAAAACAAAGAAAACAACTCCCAGCTTTAATGACTTGTTTTGAAGAGGAAGCCTGTTTCCCATACAAGAAATAATATATCTCGGAGTTAAGATAAATATGTGATTAAATTAACAAACACTTGTATTGCATTATAATTTTTAAAATGTAGACATACAATAAATTTTTTAGCGAAATATGGTCACCTTAGCAATACCAAAAATGTTTATTTTAGTACATCTCTATTCCTTGGGCTGCAATAATGAGTGAATTCAAATACCACCTTCATGTCATCATAATTTTAATTGTCATTTCGAAAGAGAAAAACGAATAAAGAAAACTTTTCTAAACCTGAAGAATAAAAGATTTTCATCCAACAACTTTAGATCAAAACTAAACTAAAGTATTAATAAGCCAAGAGAACTACAAGTACAATTGAATGAAAAGGCAACCGAAAAAAACAAAAACCACTAACAACAGTTGCATAATCTGCACTCGAACAAGAACCAAGACCAGCAACAACAACAACAACAACTATGGAAACATAAGTGCGAAGTTAAACTTTATTGTAAGACAAACACCATATTTTTTCATTACGAAGTGGACATGATGCATTTGAATTGGAATGCCACAAACACGCAAAGACTCTATATCAGTCTTCACAGCGAAAAATAATATAAAATGAAATAAAATAAATAAATAAAAATGTATATGAAAATAAAAAGTTCTGAAAAGATACTATTTCCTTCTTTTCGAAAGGCTCCATATTGAATTTAGTTTTTTCGTTAAGTCTTTTTTTCCTTTTTGGAGTTTAACAGCTTGGACAATCACACAAGGAGGAAAAAAACGTTAAAAATCGAAATAATTAAATCCGTCAAGTGTTGGCGGGTGGAAAAAAACTAAACAAAATAAAAATGTACCATAACAACTGCAACATTATATAATTCACAGATGAGTAAAGGAATTGTTTCTCTAAGCCATTAAGTGAAATTAATAGGAATAATTTCAAGTATTAATTATCAAATGCAGGATATATCAGTGTTATATAAAAGAATACAGAAAGAGCTAGAATAAAGTAATTTTAAAAATTTCATACTATTATAAGAAGTCGTTTGTAAATAGTTTTCTATCGCACATATTTTTATTACTAACACACTGTTTCGTTGCTAAATTTCATATATAAGTTTTTCATTATTATTATTTTTTTTTAACCCTTAAGTATCCACCTAATTTGTGTGGCACAAACTGCCACCTGGGCCTGGCTGGGACCACTTCTATTTTAACTGAAAATTGACAGTATATTTAAAAGTACTTGGTAAGAAAACCCATATATTAATAAAATTCATTTTCTCCTTGATTTTCCTCTTGTGCTTCACCTGACTCTCTACCTGTATAAATGTTTCCCTCCAATGGAAAACACGACCATCAGACTTTTATCCCATATCTTGCTGGCTTGGAAGGGATGTATTCAGTGAACTTCGTTCTTCCTCTAAACGGAAAAAGTTGATTTTGAAGCTGATTCTGTTTGGTTATTTTCTTCGTTCTCACTTTCATCTTCACTATCGCTTGATACTGATATTTCATTATCAATATGTAAATCTTCTTCGATATCAGAAGCTTCTCCATCTACATCATCATCGTCTTCAATTCAACTCATTTTCAATATAGTTGGCAATTGCCTCAGCCAATTTTTCAAAACTTTATCAACTTCACAACGCATTGCAACACACCAACTAGCAATCATAATCCTGAGGAATCATCATAATTATGATGATTCCTCAGGGAAGTAAAGAAAAAAATTGATTCGATTTTTCAAACAGAAAATAATAGTAATTCTCTTTCTGTACTAAAGGGGCTATTAGACACGCATACTTGTCTGCAGACATGTGTGATGGCATACTTTGTGTTTTGCTATTACACTATCGAACACTGACGGCATACTTCAGTACACAGAAATTTTTAAAGCGAAAGCATGGCAATGAATCGGAAAGTTTAACGGCTATGGTTATCAATAAAATACTATTACAATCTATTTTTATTAATTTTTCTTTAAATTTATTGTATCCAATAATCTTTAATTGCTTATTGTGTTATAATCTGATTTTATTTGCCACAATTACGGCAGGCTTTTATATTGTTTAATTAATTCTTCCCAAAAAATTATGTTACCAATACCTTGTTTTTACAACTTTCCGATTAGCACACATCAGCGTCAACAAGCGAACTGAATTTGTATATGAAGTATGACAGACACGCTATTAGACGAGTATGTTGGTATACGACAGACATCAGAAAATCAAAAATTTTTGAAAACCAACATACATGTCGGACGTACTCGACATACATGCTATTAGACAGTGAGATTTGGTATGCCATCACACATGTCTGCAGACAAGTATGCGTGTCTAATAGCCCTTTAACATAAAACAAAAACATAATTTAGCTGAGTAAAACTTGTCAACAAAAATCCAAATTTTCAGCCTATGGTTATGAGTAAGAATTTTTGTTTTGCACTTAGATTTGAAGAGTTATATTGCTTAAAAGTTTGTATATTGTGTTTTTGCTTTTGGGCTCTCAGAGAATTGGCTTTTGCTTTTTTACTTTACAATAAATTGACATCGACATTAATATAAAATCGGTTGGTCCCAGCCAGACCCAGGTGGATACAATATGTACAAAAATTTCATTTGGCCAATTGGCAAGCCCACGGTGTTAAAATTTAATTTTTTTTATCGTTTTCTTGTTAAAAACACTTCGATTGAGGAATACATAAAGTTTCGTTGTAATATATTTAATAGTTATATAAAAAAAGCTTGAAAAAAGTAAAAAGGGCCTAGCCAGGCCCAGGTATACACTTAAGGGTTAAGTAGGACCACTCTCAGGGGACGACCCCTATAAATGCAGTGTAGTGCCGGAACGAGGAAAGAGGGGATACTTTAAGAAGAAATATAGAGACTTTTTTGTACCTATTATAGTCTTCTACTTCGTCGGCAAATCTCTGCTACAGGGCCGGCGAAGGAGGATGCAGTTACTCTGCTCTTAGTATGTGAGAACGTCAATAGCTGCCAGTAATTGTTCAGTAACCAGTTCTACTCCTTCATCACTGAAACACACAGATATTGTAACGTTCCACACACTATAAATATCGTACGAGGGTACTTACTACACAATACGATGGTGAGTCAATAACTGTGTGGCTTTTTCTACAGGGTGTCCGCCGAGAAGGTATGCTACTTTGTTTAATTTTTTATTAAATGGACGAGAATGGATCTTATATTGATAAATATTTTATTTAATGTCGGCAATTATGTATGGAATACAATATCAGATAAATGTTCGTCTCACAAATGCGAGCCCTTGAGAGCACATTTTTCATTATATTCTCACACATTTCACGCGGTATTTCATTAAGTTCATCGCGAATATTTTGCTTGAGTTGTTCAAGAGTTTGTGGTTTGTTTGCAAAACCCCGCTTTTCAGATATCCCCACAAAAAGAAGTCCGGAGCAGTCAAATCAGGCGACCGTGGAGGCCAATCAACCTCACAATTTCTTGAAATAACTTGTTTTGAAAAAAGGTCTCACAGTAATTCCATTGTAATCCTGGCTGTATGCGATACGGCATCGAATATTTTTCCATAGTAAATTTGCCACGTGTCTACTTCACGACTGCCAAATAGGAACTGCCACGACTAATGTTTACCAAAATGGTGACAAAACAAAGTAGTATACCTTCTCGGCGGACACCCTGTATAAAAAGCTATTTTATTTTTCAACACAGTCTCCTTTCACTCCTGCAGCGTTTCTGAATTTTTTTTATTCCTTCCGAAAAATATAATTTGTTGAGGTCATCAAACTATGCAGACAAATGTGATATCATTGCGTCATTGGAATCAAATCTCTTTCAACCGAACCAATTCTTCAAGTATGGAAACAAGAAGTAGTCACCCTGGTGTAAATCTCTAGAATAGAATGGATAAGAGAGCAATTTAATAGCCCAATTTTTGCCATGTAAACTACACAAGTACGTATCCTTGCATTGAGGACAAACGCGGCACCTATCTTGCGGACTGCTTTCTCATACGCAAGTGATCATCCAAAATAAAAACTGCTAAACCATGCGAGCTGCCTACAGCTTCCACGATCTCTCTGTTAGTTCCAATCTCCGTTCGGCTAAAACCGGGTCGTGAATTTTTGCAATTGTTTTAGATTTAGAAACCTCTACTGGGCGGGCTTGGTTACCAAACATTGACAACAAACTGCGACACAACTGCGACGAACGACGAATTTTTGGTCGCAAATATTCGTCGCCAAAAATAAAACACATTGGTGTATATGAAAATCCACACAATCGTGGTGTTGATCGAAATTCGTCATACTCAGCGAAAGTTGAAATAGATTTATTTCTAATTGTTTCGTCAGCGAACGGCCTACAAATCAATATGAGGTTCCCAGCTTTCATACACTCAAAATGGTTTTTTGTGGAAAAAGATAGTTCACTACGGTATTGTTGCATGTAGCACGCAAATTATCAGTGCATACTAAAAATGCATTTAACAGTTCACAAAAATGTATCATTAGGCGACTTTTTATTAATTAATAAACACTTTTTATAATATATTCTTTCTTCCTATTTCCTACTTTTTCATATGGTCACCTCATCAGCTGTTAAATGATAAGAATAAGTTATTTACAGAAATAATTTTCAGAAAATAATTACAAAAAGAAATTTGTTCTGGAAAAAAATGGACACCACCGGGGTAATTATTAAATGTCCAAAGAATGTGGCATCAGAGGATTACAAAGATTTTTAACAAAATTTACATTTCTTTTGTTCATTATTTCAATTTATTCGTCGTTATTGTATTTCATACGACGAATTTATAGAGCGAATTTTTACCAACGAATTCGTCGTACTGAACGAAATTCGTCGTTCGTCCCAGTTGTGTTCCTACCATTATTTACAGAAAAAAAATTTCAGAGGCTAACTACAAAAAGGAATTTGTTCTGGAAAAAAATTGACACCACCGGGTTTAATTATTAAGTGTCGAAATAATCTGGAATCAGAGGATTGCAAAGATTTTTAAAAAATTTTAAATTTGTTTGTTCATTATTTTAATTTATTCGTCATTATTGTGTTTCATACGACGAATTTATAGAACGAATTTTTACCAACGAATTCGTCGTACTAAGCGATATTCGTCGTTCGTCCCAGTTGTATTCCTACCATCATTTATATATTTCATTAAAAGCACTTTTTTGAAAAGTTTATACGTCAGTTGTATATTCGAATAAAAGTTTAACATAAACTTCGTAAAAAGTGTTATTATTGAAAGTATATGAATTTGTGAAATTTAAAAAACAATTCCGTCAAAGTTCTGATTGTGCAAAAGAAAAACACTTTGCTTAAATTCAGCCAGAACATTTTTTTATTTATACACACATTTACTAGCAAATAAATATAATTGTCTGTGTTGCACTTTTTATACCGAAAACATATCTTCAGTTTATAGGTTTATATGCCTGGCGGTTAAATTGTGTGTGGTTCTTAGTGGTAGTATAAGTTGTTTTTTTTTTAGCCTCTTGCCTTTTGCTTATTTGTGAGTCTGCAAAACTAAACACAAAATATAAAGCCAGAAGATGACATTGAATGGTTTATTTAGATCTGTCGTCCATAAAATTGTTACGAACGCATAAAACTCTGCACAAGACACATACCGAAAAATAACAACAATTGGCAAATACTCTGATTATAGCTGAACTTTTTACTGGAGGTGGGGCGGCGGCGGCGGCAGTATGAAGCGTGAACAAATATCGGCGACATGTTATATAAGTTTCCTCTTCCTTTTTTTCTTTTAACTACAGATTTTTAATTTCAATGGAAATTTTCTGTTGTGTATTTTAGGTGGTTGATGGAAATGAAAGAATGAAGGAAAGAATTACGAATGTTTTTTAAGTTTATTTGGCATCTGAAGATGATAATCGGTTACAAATTAATTGCAATCATATTTATTTAAAGAAATAAAAAAACAGTGTACAGTGGAGCTGCTTGTGACTAAAGAAAATGAAATAGTGTGATTCCAAAATCGGTAGTTTAAAAAATATATTAAAGCAAATAACGAGTTCACTTAGATAAAGAAGTCCATGTGCTGGACTGTTTTCATTAAACTCAGTTAGAGAAGTTGCCTTATGAAATGCAACACCATTTTTGAACAGTAAAACTTTATTGTGTAAATAACTAATAACATACTTTTATGTGTAAATAACTAATTTTTCAACAAATGGAAATTCACCTTTTAAAAAATATTTTGTTCGAATTGAGGTTGTTTTGGATGCTCTTACTCTCATGTTATTTTTGTGCGTTTCTGCTTTCCTTGAATAGATGCAGACCACTGTACTTCATTATTAACTGCAGCAGATACATTTTGGTGATGTGCGACTATGGCTGCGTCTGCATTATTTCAATGCCCTACATATCAGAAACGGCATAAAACTATATCCATGCAATTGTAACTCTATATATAACAAAGACCTAAAATACTAACTTTTTTTACTTATCTTTCTTACCGAAATACACCAAAAATATATTTTATTTTCAGTTAGAATTACTAGTCTTTATCGTTTTAAATTCACTCACACAAATATTTTATTTACTCTCCCCTGCAGGGGTAAATATTTCACCCTCACCTACAGTGAATGGCTGTACTCAGAAGTTTTTCCTGAAGATGTAGGTGTTTTAAATATTGAAAAAATATAATTATTAAATGAGAATATCAATCTAAAAAGCAGAGGGTGTTGTTGGCTGAAGTAGCAGAACAAGAGACTATGAAGCGGACGGTCCTGATTTCAACCCCGCGCTGAGTCATAAAATATTGTGTTGAATTCTTCTGATCAGCTCTAGCGCATGGTTGTGTTAGTTGTTGCCAGCCTGTTTCAATGATGAAGGCATAGCACTGGTCACTTAATATAATTGGTAGCGACTGACACGATCATGTACTAAAAAGCAGAGTAACAGCACCCTCTTTTGTCGATCCTGTAACAAAAATTTAGCCGGCGAAGTAACAAAGCTTGAAATAGCTACAAAAATTCTCTATCTCCTCATCTTTCTTCATCTGTGCCCTCATTAATATCCCCTCCTTTCTAGTTCCGGAGCAATGCACTGCATATATAGGGGTTATCCCCTGAGTGTTGGTCCGATTTATAAAAAAAAAAAAAGATTTTTATTTTCAAAGTTTTACAGCCAGACCCTGAACAACACAAAAGAAAAATTTTTATTAGAATTTTTATTAGTTTAAATTTGCTAACCAATAACAGCTTAACAGGTTGACTAGGATATTATTTCCTAACAACATCAAGATCTACCTTTAACTCTGCAAATATGGCATTAATCCTACATGCATTTATACTCTAGGTATTTACCAATTTTACTTGTCAACTTATGCAAATAAGAAAGCTTTCAAGTTAAATAAAAGTCGTAGGGTGTGTAGCAAACGAACTAAAACTATTATTGTTTGCCTCTCGTTGTGCAACCATTTGCATGTGTTTGTTATAAACGGGGAACATGTAAATGTAGGTGCAAAAATATCTCAAACTTATGCATATAAATAAATATGTCTACAATTTTTTTTTTCAAAACTAAGCTCTTGATTTAAAGGAAACAAAAAGCACTTGTGTTGCAACACAAGCGCATATACACTCACACATTTAAATTGTATAGCCCCGTGCACGTTTTCAATTGCCTTTGACACTTTGCCATAAGAAGCAATTGAAACTGGTGTAGTCAACACAATTATAAGAAAGAAAAAAAGAAGTGAGAAAATTCAAAAGATTACAAAGTTGATTGCTAAGCTCTTAAATTAAGGTGCCAACAATAAAAATATGCCATTATGTTAAGTGAAACATATAAAGTAAAGCAAATTCTACACACACACACACACACACACACTTGTCTGGAACAGTTTTTGCGCAGAAGTGCAAGTGTTACAATACGATTTAAAATGCCAGCGTAAAAGCCTGATTCGACGATATAGATGACAGATCAACAAATATAGGTAACAAATTTGTAAAAGAGATGACAAGTTTTGAGAGGGTCCTGAAAAAAAAAACTTCATACTCTTACACATACACTTATACTCGTATGCATTGAATATTGAAGAGGTGGATTTAAAAGCTTTTTTTCTGCCTTTTCACTACAGCAACATGTCTGCATGCGTAACAATTGTCACAGAAATTTTACAATTCGTACACTGTGTGCTGTTTACAAAAGAAAAAAGTGTATAAAGCACTCATTTGCTGTGTTTTTAAGGCATTTTGTATACGTTTTTGATTTTAAGTTGGATACATACTGAACGTAACAACAATAGTTTAAGTCTCTGAAGTAAATATACAATAGGATTAAGGAAAATTATATCAAATGGAGCATTATTATAGAAATACAAGTATCTGTGGCAGCAGCAACAGCCACGTTTTCTTAACTGCAGTTTTTTGCAGACAACCAAAATAATATGTGTTTGACATTATACTCGCGTTTTACGAACTTTTATTTTAATCGTTTAATATCTCGCTAATAAAAATCGCCAGATAAGGAAATGAAATTTTTTTTTGTCATAAAACAACACTCTGCTCTGCCATGAACTTGTTTTGCATATTATTTAATCAGAAAATAAAACTGAAATTAATAATCAAAACTCTTTTGTTCTGCATGTTATAGCTTCCTTAATTTTAAAAAAGTATTAAACGAAAAGAGTCTACAAGAAAACACACATACACACATACCCTGAGTAGAAAAACAGGGTAATTTATATTGAAAAATTATTGTTATTACGCACAAATCGTTTATTATTAATTTTTATGTACAATTTACAGACGTCTACTATACATTAATAAAATTTTACGGACGAAAAAAAAAACACAGAAAATTAATAAGTGTTCTGTTGCCTGGTGTCTAAACAAAATTTTGCGTGCTTATGAAAACGTAGCGCTCTGCCTATAAAAAGCAACAGAAGGTTCATAAATGTGTTTTTTGAAAACGGTCGCCTTTACAATACGCCACAAAGCATACTGGCATATGAAATTCATAAAAAAAATATGAACTGGAATAGAGTGGATGTTACAATTATTACAGTCACGTGACTCACACCTACACATATCGCTTAGGCTGATATTATTTACTTGCAAAACACAGGTTAATCGTTCTATAAACTGTGTATTACATATTTATGTCTCTTACAGCTCCAGCGGAAATTGTTTTATCTATGGTCGTTTATTCTTTGTTTTTTTTTTTCTTTTTTCTTGAAATTTTTAATGTTTGACTTTAACGCGTGTTAGTCTCATTTAGTCTAAATAATGACACGGTACAGCGGTGTTTAGAGTTAAACTAAACTCACAGTTTGTTGCATATAAATATTTGTCTAAGGATGCGCCTCTAATAACCAACAAGAATAATAATTTAATGCATTTTATTAATAATAAAATGTAATGGCAAAAATGCATGCAATAGAATTAGCGGTGGTAAGAAAGACGCAAGGAGACTACACCCCATTTATTTGACATATTGTGCCCACCAAACGGAACTTGTCAGAGGGCATTAATTCGACGTTACAAAAGTTGTTTAGACACTCTAGCATTATGTAAATGGAACTAATTTCTTGTAATTTTAATTTGTATATTTGGAATATAAATAGCAAAATGATAGTTAGACCACAATTTGTCATAATCCAGGCCGTTTCCATAATTTAAAAATGTTTCAGATTTCAAGTTAAAATTTCATAGTACCGGAAATGGCGAAAATATCAAAATAAATGCAATTGTGAGTTTCTTGAAGGCTTCCTTCCCCAAGTCTATGAGCTTCACAATAATGCCAGCGTTAAAAAAAAGTAATAATTCGGGCCAGCACTCAGGGCATGACCCCTACATATGCAGTGCATTGCGACGTAACCAGAAAGGAGGGGATAGTATTGAGAAGACAGATTCAGAAAGATGAGAATATAAGGAATTTTGTTTTTTTTGTAGTTGATTTAATTTTTTTCTTCGCCGGTTATTTTTTGCTACAAGTCCACAACTACCAACACAACCATGCGCTAATGCAATTTAGAAGAATTCCACACCATATTCATGATTCAGGGCGGCGTCAAAGTCGGGACCTTCAGTTTCATAGCCTCGTGTTAACTACTTCAGTTAAAAGCACCCTCAATCATTCAGATAACATAAAGAGTTCTATACTTGCAATAAGCCATATTTGTTTATGAAAAATAAATATATATACATACGAACGAACTAAAGTGATGGGTTATAGAATTGCATACAAGAGATTGGCAGCACTCTACCGTAGGTAGGGTGACTAGAATTTTATGGGGGGACCCAGATGGTAGTAGGACAAAGGAAGTCCTAACATTGAGTAGACCAACACTACGGAGGAGGTTGGTTTATTTAATAACAGGACATACAGAGTTAAGGACTCACCTGGCACGAATGGGTATCGTTGGCGATATAACATGCAGGGCCTGCCAAGAAGAAGACGAGACACTGGAGCACTACTTGTGCTACTGTCCAGGTATTTGGCCAAGTCAGAAGACAAACATTTAA
The DNA here is from genome assembly GCA_951800035.1 of Linnaemya tessellans. Lineage (NCBI taxonomy): Eukaryota > Metazoa > Arthropoda > Insecta > Diptera > Tachinidae > Linnaemya > Linnaemya tessellans. The sequence continues at coordinate 107,291,561 of OX637533.1, forward strand.
TCAGGAGATTATACAGGAGATGGAATTCCTTAGGGGCTCTAAATGGAAAGACTTAAGGAAGTACATTGAAAAAACTAGGTTCTTGACGTAATCAAACTCAGGGGTTTCCATGGTATCGGTGGAGGCTCCCTACAGTGGAATGGGAACTCCTTATTATAGAGCGCACAACATGCCTATGAGGCCTAAGAGTAATCCAGGACGGATTGGGATGCTTATGCCCCTCTTTTTCAACATAACCTAACCTAACCTATACATACGTATGACACAAAATTCATTGCAGAAAACCATTTCACACCCACACTTCCTAAAAATTACTATATAAACAGTTCTTCTAGATTTTGTTTGAAGTCACAAAGAAGTTCCCATAATGTTTCCTTTAAATAGAATTTATAAAAAATATTTTATTACTATTTTATTTAATTATTTATTTATTTATTATTATATTGTTTTTCTTTTTTTTTCTGTACATTTTTTTGCCCAAATCCTATTGATACACCACGTATTTCAACATCGCAACGTTAATTGTTAGGACACCTTTAATGCATTCAATCATATCCATCAACACTTTGAAAAAGCAAACGTCTGACCACCAGCGCTGTATTTTGCCAGCCATGTTAAACATGCCACAGCGCTAATATCAAGTGGGTTTCTTTGCTTGTTTTTACATTTTTATCTTGTTTTGTTTTATGTAGCGGTAATAAAATTGTTAACAAGTATTAAATCTACCTGTTCAATGATTCTAGATAATCAACTTGTGTTGGCTGATATAAATCTTGTATTTATTACAGCGATAAAAAAAAATATATAAAACTAAATTTTGCCACACGAAATAAAAAAAAAGGAGAGAAATCACCCCACACAGGAACAGTGAAAATCAGAATTAAAGAAAACTAATGCAAGACAAATAAATATGTTGCATATGTAAAACAAAGCCATTAAGGGGTAATATAAGTTTGAATATGAAAATATTGCAGCCTACTTTAAAATTAAATAAAGTGCGAGAGTTATTGTAATGGAAAAATTATATAAGGTCTAATTAAAAAAAAATTAGAAAGAATCAGTACGAATGAATTAAAAAAAAATTTAGTGAAAAATATTTGCTATTTGTTATAGTCGAATTCAGCTAGCCAAATATGGTAAACATTGGAAAGATCGGGAAGATCACTTCCTTAAAATTAAATCTCTAAATTTATTAGTTTGGATCGATTTTGAAGCGCTTTTGTTCGTTTATAAGAAAATCCGTTTAACCGAAAACCCGTTTACTTGAAAATGCGCTAATTTATGTGAAAACAAAATAATTACCGACGAAATAAATATGTACCCTATATCCTAGGCTCTATTTTATCATAATAAATTTAAAGTAGATAGAAAAAGTTGTATTATTATTAGAAAATATTAAAACCTTTTTTTTTAGTTTCTGCTTGCCAATAAGACGACATTCATAAAGCTATTCGATCAAGAATCTTTAAACTCCTAGAATGTAAAGTTTTATTTTTGATATGTGAACTTTTTTCCGAAAGAGTTTTCAAACAAGATTAATATTTAAGAGGCCTTTACAAGGTCAAAGTAGCATGATCGAATGTTGCTGCAGAAACAAATGGAAACTGGTTGAAATATCGATATTATCTGAGGCTTTATAGGATCGTTCCTAATTGATATTAAAAATAATATTAATTATAATGGAAAATTTACGGTATAATTAAGAATGTATTTTTATTATTTTTTTGTGTACTTTTATTTATGATGTTCCAAATAGTAATCGCCTTAAAGCGCGACAAGAATATACATTAAATTTTTGTTGACATGAAACCTTCTCGTATATTACAGATGATCGGCACAGGTGAAGTGTCTTATATAGAACAATATCATATTATGGATAGAACATGATGACCTCATAATAAATTATATTAAACCTCCTATAAAAAATCATTTTAACAACATATTTAAAAAATAATTCTGAATATCTTATATTTTTTTTAATTACATTACAATGCAGAATTTGTTATATATTACTTGAACATAAATAACAAAGAAGCTTTAGCTATCAGCAGCCGATGGCTCTGGAAAAAGCGAAAGAGATACATGAAATATTGGATATATTAATCGTCAGGGTTGGGGAATTTCATACTAACCAAAAATGTAATAACTTAAAAATATGAATGTGATAACTTCTCATATTCAATTTTCGTTAAAATATTGGTTAAATAGTTGATATTCCTACTAACTAGCACCACTTGCAAAAGTGGAAAAATTGAACAAAGAACGCTGATGAGATGGCGTAGCGGCCTCGAAATCAGTACTGATCCGTTCTGCTGGTTTGATGATTATTGAAAATATTCCTAATATTCCCATCTTAATATAAATAATAAATAGAATTTGAACAAATTCATTTATTAATAAAATAATAAAAAAAAATCATTTGCAGTCATGCAGATTCGAACTTAAGCCCGCCGACTAATAAAAATTCATACACAATATATTTTATTGTAAAACAAATTTGAAATCGAAAATAGCTCATTTTTGCTGTATTTCTAATGGCATGTCTTAGTTTTATGGAACAATTTCTAAGGTACAGGATTCATTTAAAAGCAACAAGTTTCACTTATTCGAAACTTCCCATAAACGAAACAAAATTTCTGCATATTTCCATTTTCGTTTAATCGCATTCGACTGTATAAAACGTTTGTTAAAGATTTTAACTGTAAAATATTGTTTATGAATTAGGCCTATAGAATATAAATGAAAAATGTATTTTCCATTTTCATTTCTAACCATGACATTTCACGTACTCGTGTCAAAAAAACAAACACTCTTTCCATTAAAAATAAAAGGGTGTCCAACATTAACGTAAGATTATTTTTTATTGAATCATAAATTAGCTGGAATTGAGTTATTTATGGAAAATGACATACACGGCACCCGTTTGTCAAAAATTTGCATGACCATTTTATATAAATATCACTGAATTTCGTTGATTCAGCGTTAAATATCCTCCTTTAATAAAAGGCTGGTTGTGGGTTTGTTAATACAGACCTGCAATTTCAAATAATCTTATAAATAATTACCTAATTGTAGTAGGGAGCCCGTTGTTATCACCGAAACGACAGACCACACACTACACAGACTACACACTGGAAACGTCTTATGGGCTACATAATGTGGCTTTCATTATTTTTGAAATATTATTCTATAACAAAAACACAAGACACAAACGGTAAGAAATTCAAATCTTGCGTTAATTTTGGCGCACCCTTTAGTTGTGTCCTCCAAAAATTACATTCTTTTTGTACAGCACTTCATCAAATATCACACAATTACTTTAAAAGTAAGATGCTTTAAATTACGCCCCCCTTGAAATACAACACAATAAAACCGAATATAACAACAAACATTAAAACTTATTTATACAAAATGTAATAATAATTAAAAAGAGTGCAACACGATGCCATCATCAACGCAATATTTACCAAATCCTACAACACGTGAATATCAAATAAACCAGCAAGTCCTTTTCATATCCCTGAAGTAGCAAGAGTCGTTGGATGCGCAGAACTACTTAATCATTGTCTATGATAAAATTAATCAAAGAGCCACCACTACATGAAATAAAGCAGCAACTGCATGAATGAAGTCTTCCACAAATTTTAGGGGTCGAAATGAACGCAGACCGACATAGACAAGTAAAAAGAGTATGATTGTGAGTGAATATGCAATTTTAATATTTTATATTTTCTTGTTTCTTCTATCACAACGTAATTCAAATGTAGTTACTAAATACTAAATGTTGCTTCTTAATACCTGTACCATATGGCAGGGCAAAAGGATATACATGCAAGCAAGGTTTGCGTGTAATTTCTATCCCACCTTTTGCAATCAGCAATGAGTCTCTCTATCAGTTGCTACATTTTGTATGGGTGCATAAAATTAAAAACAAAACAAAAAACCATCATCCTAAAAACTTAGCAATGAAAACTGTTTTTAATCAGGAAGGAAATGAATTTTATATTAGTTAAACATTTTCCAAAAAAAAAATAAAAATAAAAAAACTTGCTCTTTGTTGTAGCAAACGTCAGTTGTTAAATCTAAAATTCTGTTTATTTCAGATTAAGCGTAACAACATGATTAATTACAATTGCTTTCTTTTACCGCTGGCGTATTGTGGCTGTAATTAAACTTTAGTTCTCTTCTGTTTTGCTGCATCCCGAGCATCATTTTATTTATGTTGCTGCTGCTGTTGTTGTTTTATATTACAAATTACCGTGAAACAATAATTTAAACAAAATTTTGACATTTTTGTAAAAGTTTTATTAATATATACGACGTACTTTACTTCTGTTTATTAACAAAATTTTGTTATGGCTCTAATTAAAAATTAAAAAAAAAAAAAACATGTTAAATTATTTAGTTACGAACTAGAATTATTCCTTCTTCAAAATAAGTCTAATGAATGAAACTCTTTGCAATGAAGTTTTATAGACAATGTAAAATGTTTATTATTATCAAGTGAAAACAATGGGAAACCTTTTTTTTTGGTGATTCAATTTTGTTCTATTGGTCTCATGCACAATCCTTCTACACGCCAAAGTTGCTCCCGTTAGAAAATATGTTGTTTTTTCAACTACAATTTTAATTTATAAATTAATGAATATTAACTTTCTAAAATTCATAAATTACAGTATTAATTTTTTAATTTTTAAAGTCTTAACATTTTCCAAATAAGGCGGGGAAAAAGATAATCATGTATGTGCTGTGAATCGCACGATTTTCGAATCACATGCGACTTGAAAAACGCCAGTTTCTTTTGAACGATTTTGAGCGATTGCTAACTCCAGCACACCAATTTTGTGACTTCAAATCGAAAACGCTTTATTTCATGCGATAAGCGATTTCTATCACATGGCCGAATATTGAATTGAATATAAATAGTCTAAATATTTCACTCTTAATAAAATAATTTAAATTTCAGAAAATTCTTAAAAAATATTTTATTTCTTTTTAACTCGGATGTCCCCATATGGACTGCATTGCACCGGAAATGGAAAGTAGGGTAGAGTATTGCAAGGATAGATGAAGACAGATGGGAAGATAGATAATTTTTTGTAGCTATTTCAACATTTGACTTCACACTGCTAATTTTTTGCTTCACGGCCGATGAAGGAGGATGCTGTTCCTCTGCTCTTTGAGTACATGATAGTTTCAGTCGCTGCCAATTATATTCAAGCACCAGTGATATTCCTCCATCATTGGAAAAAGGCTGGCAACCCCTAACACAACCATGCACTAATGCTGATCAGAAGAATTCTACACAATAATCATGACTGAGCGCGGAGTCGAACTCAGAAGCTCCTCTTCATAGTCTCTTGTGTACTACTTTAGCCAACAGCACCCTCAACCAAGTGGTCTCTTTCTTCCCAGAGAAAAAAGTTGTTCACGATCCTTAATAGTAGAAATAAAATTGGAAAAGAAAATGGATAAAAGTTGTTTGGTAGAGTTGAATTCAGTTAATCTTCGAATGATTGGAATTTGCAGACTGCGATTTGAACTTCAGTCGGAACATAAAAGTCTCGTCTTAATAACGATTTTAAAAATATTTTAATATATTTTTTTCTTGATAGCAGATAATTATCTATTGCGTTATTTTCTTATTAGACGACCGAGTTTTATATATTTTTCTTCAGTAGTACTTTATGAGATATGACTTTACAACTGCTGTTTGAATACCCCAAATGTATACAGTAGCTTAAGTGAATTAATGGATAAACGTTGATAAATCAATTCGATTTTCAAATACCAATACATTCACATTGTACACCATTGTTTCCTATACGAAAACTTTAACTGGTATTAGTAAGTTATTTCCTTTTTGACATGTGACTGTCATGTTATAAATTTCATTGCAAGTCTACTTAAATTTCTTTATTACTATAACTAAAATGTCATCAACAAAAATGATGTGGCTGTTGCAAATGAAATTGTTTCAATATCATTTACAATACTTCAAATCCCATATTAATGGACGACACTGAAATATATGTGAGTACATAAAAAAAAAACTTAAAAAACACCGCCTGGCCAGAGTATTGCTATCATTCTTTTCATGTTATTGAATTATAGTTGGGGATTTTAGCCATACACACACACACACTCACACACACAGTTTCATTCTTGACACATTAACTAGATAAGGACCACCATGTTAGGGAACTCCAATTCTAGCCGAATCGAATATGTTGTCTTAACCCTGTTTCTATATATTTATTAGTTGTATTGTATGCATTTTCTGGACGGTTTACGAATGTTTTCATGGTCAACTCATTCTTATGCAACAAAAGCAATAACAATATTACCCTGAACCAAACACAGCAATCAGTTATGTCTTTTGTTTTTATTACACTTGTCTCGCAACGGTGACACTTGAATGTCTTTATAAGTAAAATCAATTTTATGGCTAAAGAGTAGTTTTTTTCTTTCTTTCATGAATGCGTTTGAATGAGTGTACGATGACTAGCAGAGAATGAAAGGCTTAGATGTGTAACTGCTTGTGTATATGTGTTTTGTATTAAAATGCCTGTGGGGTTTGTTATTTATATAACCCAGTAAACACAACTGGCTATCATTCAGTAATTGTTGAGATTAAAAAAAGCTGGCGTTTACATGACACGAAAGGTAGCTAAAAATGAAATATTTTGTTTTATAACTATTATGTTTTGATTGTGATTTTTATATATATATATGTATTTCATACTAAATTCTCTTGTTTGAGCCATAAAAATTATTCTATAACTATTTGCCAACATCACGTCTGTATCAAAAATTGAACGCTGCTGTTCTCTTCTTCCACAGCAATTGAGGATTTCTAACAACTTCTTGCTATAGCCAAGACCTTAGTCAGTAAGCACATCCTGCCAGAACGAGTTGCTTGTTGTCCACCATGTCTAGGTAATTTTCCTATTTTTAATATTTCCTTGAACCGACGTTGACAAACAGTTACAGAATAAAGGGGAAACTTTCGATTTGTTTTAAAACAATTTATTGATATATTAATCAAGCTTGTGGTCGTTTTTTATAAAATTTTATTTGGTCTAATTTTTAATCAATATTTCGTTAACAGCTCGTTAACATCTTCAGGAAATAAAAATTATTAAAATTTTAATAATTTGTATTTCTTGAAGATGTTAACAATCTGTTAACGAAATATTGAATAAAAATTAGACGAAATAAAATTTTATAAAAAACGGCCACAAGCTTGATTAATATTACAATAAACTGATAAGGTCAATAAAAATAAATCAACTGTTTTAAAAAAATTTTAGTTGGGGTAACACGCAATAAATATGATAGTGACAAGGGATGTAGGCAGCAGTATTTATATTATTTTACTTGTGACTGACTGGAGGACTGATTTATATTTGCAAAGGAGATTATTTGATATACAAACTGTATAAAAAACACATGAGTCATTATCTCTGTTAAGCAAACAAATCCATACAAATCTTATTTCTTTGTATATGTGGGAATGTTTAGAATCCTAGCAGGAAAAAAAACAATTATATGGATGACCTCTAGAATGTGTCCGATCTTCTTTTTAGGAAAGTACAAGGCCTGATCTCCCCATCTCAGACTTAAATACACATGCGTACAGATGATGAAACTGTGGCGGCTTCCGAAAACAGCTGTACTGCTATGTAAATTGGATAATAACAATTTTTTCTTTGGCAGAAAATACAAGTCACATTCGTCATGAAGAACCCAACCATGTTATAAGATTTTTTTTCGAGACAAGATAAAAAAAGTAAATGGCATAGACGAAAAGTTAAGTCCCATGCGGGCCTTAACTAAGGCCTAAATTAAAAAGCAGAAGATTTTTATTAAAAAAATATATTGTAATTATTTCAATTAACATAAAAATATTGAAACCGTTTGACTTAATTTGGCATTGATATTGGAATATTTTTGGTTAATTTTCTTTAAAATCATCGCTGAATTTTACACTAAACATTTAACAGAGAAATTTTGTAATAGATTTTCTTTATCATTCACTGATAATTTTATATGAGATGAAAAATTAAAAAAGGAATTGATATGTTGTGCTAATTTTTCAGCCTTTAATTTTTATTTTAAGTAATAATATTGAGCCAGAGGCTTATTTTTATAAAATAATAACCATAAAACTATTTATTTAATATTTTTTATCAAATAAAATTTATTTGATAAAAAATATTAAATATATAATTTTAATATTTAATATATAATATATAATTTTATAGTAATTATTTTATAAAAATAAGCCTCAAGCTCAATATTATTACTTTAAAAAAAGGAATTAAATATGAAAAATGCGACATGTTTTACGCAATAAAAAAAAGATAAATTTAAATGATAAAAACTGCCATGCTTAGGATGGAAGGATCAGCGAGTTCACTCAAAGTGCATGAAGATCATTGCACATGATCTATTTAAGATTTTCATGGTCCAGTTTCTGAGACTTCATTAAGGTTAAATTAGTCGTGACATATCCATAACACCATACCCATAACGCCATAGCTTACAACCAAAAATCCATTTGGTTTCTATGGTTATAGTTATGTGAAGTATAATCGATTACAGTGTTACCCATAAATTAGGAACGAACTGCATTATCTGTTATGGTTATGGTGTTGTGGTTAAGTCAAGACTAATTTAAGCTTTAGGGTAGCTAGTGATGTTGTACGAAGGTACGGAAAAATACGACTGCCTTGAATGTAAGCCAAAAAGATGAAGGACAGACAAATCCTTTTGTCTTGTATTAACAATTATAGGAAAGCCTAAATCATTGCATTTTACATCAATCACTAAAATTCAATATACCAAATGTGTACCTCATCATTATATCGAAAATAATTGAAGAAATCATTTTTGCCAACCAACGCTTTATAAAAACGATGTTTGAAGAAATTTTTTCATTTAGAAATAAATTGTACTCTCTGATTGTACACAAACCAACATGTTTGCTGGGGGGCACTGCCGCAGTATGACATTAAAATTGTCTTTATTTTCCATAGAAGTTAATAGTTTATTTTCTCTTTCTGTTGGTATTTGTAAATTTGTCTAGTTAAATAGCCATATTAGTAACAGTTATATGCAGAGCAGAGCAGAGATTTAAAATATTAGAAAGCTTGGGAAGGCCATTTATTTTGTGGCATTGTTTTGTCATATTTGGGTGTTAATAATGTCAGTTTGTAATTTAGACTTCATTCATACTTTTGTTTTCTTTTCTACATTCAAGTTGATCTTTCTGCTTTATTGTTTTCTGCTGTTGAATTGAAATCCACTTGTCGACGACGATTGTTTTGTTATGTTAATCATTATTTATCTTTTATTTGGTATTGTTATATTAATTTTATCTCGTCTCCCTCGTTGGTTCACAGACACAACGAATGTTTATTTTATCTGGAGTGGAAAGAATTTTGTTTTTATACTGATTTTATTAATTAAGAAATTCACAGCTTGGGTGGGCCTACGAGGCGATATTTTTATTTATTGGAATAGTTAAATTTGAAGTTTGTTTTATGATATGCAGGAAATATATAAAAATTAATTACTATAGTATAAGGAAAACAGACCGTAGCCAGATTTTGCAGGTATTGAGTTGTATTTTGAAAAGGAAAAAACTATTTTGAAGTTAAATTTATTTGTTGATGGTTAAGCAATGTCTATATGCTTTCCATTGTTGCTTTAGCAAACCATCAGCAGACTTCAATCATAGTTTTGAAAAGTTAAAACAAGAGGTTTTTAACTTTTCAAAACTATGCTTGAAGTCTACTGATGATTTGGTAAAGCACCAATGAAATTCATATAGACATTGTTTAACGATCAAGAAATAAATTTCATTTAAAATGGAATTATGACAATATGTCAAATAAAAAATTTCATGGTGTATTTTTATGTTAAAAAAAACATTTTTATGAAATATATCTCAATTATTCTCTCTTTAAATGGATTATTTTTCAAAATGTTCTTTATTTGATACACTTTAAAGTTGTCTACTCCTCAACAAATGCAGCAATGTCTTCGTTAATGAATCATAAATATAACAAAATTGTTGTATTTATGATTCATTATTTTTATAAAGAAACATTCAATATGTATTTTCTATAATCACTTCTTGAGAAAATTGTACGTGATTTTTTCAGAAACTTTTTTTGGAAGTATTTAAATACAGAGTGTCCGCCGGGAAGGTATACTTCTATTGTTTATAATGATTAAATGAAAGAGAATGGATCTTATATTGATAAATGTTTTATTTAATGTCGGCAATTAAGTATGGAATACAATATCAGATAAATGTCGGCCTCTGTTAGCCTCACAAATGCGAGTCCTTTTGAGCACATTTTTCATTACATTCTCACACATTTCACGCGGTATTTCATTAATTTCATCACAAATATTTTGCTTGAGTAGCTCAAGCGTTTCTGGTTTGTTTGCATAAACCCTGCTTTTCAGATATTTCCACAAAAAGAAGTCCGCAGCAGTCAAATCAGGGGACTGTGGAGGCAAATCAATAATACCATTTCTTGAAATAAATTGTTGTGGAAAGAGGTCTCGCAGTAATTCCATTGTAATCCGATTAAAACACTGGTTTATCGAATATTTTTCCATAATAAATTTGCCACGTGTCTACTTCACGACAGCCAAATATGAACTGTCAAGACTAATGTTTACCAAAATGGCGGCAAAACGAAGCAGTATACCTTCCCGGCGGATATCCTGTAGTATTGAAATATTGAATGCTGTAACTTGGCTCCTGTTCTACTCAAATATGCTAAAGGTCTTTGTTACTATTCTCGCTTAATTAATTATATTATGATACAATTTTTAATTGTATTTGTAACAAATAATAATAGGTGATAACTGAGTTTAGCTAAAGTCAATCAATATGTTGCTTGGCCCTTTACAGCAGCAGTAATTTTCAATTATGTGTTCTGGACATACGTGCCACATGATCTGTGTGCTTTATAATTTATTTTATAATATAAATAATTGCTTTTAATTAAAAACATAATTGTGACAAGCCATACAACATTTTTATCGTCTTGGTATTATTTTAGTTTTCTTCCTCAAGTCTCTCTTAAAGAATTAATGGCCATGGAAAAAATATTATAAGAAAAGAAGCATTTTCTATTACGTCTGTACCCACACGCATTTAAATTATTTTTGTTGTAGTTCATTGCAGTTTTCAGTAGCTTTCTTAAGTAGCATATTATAACAAATTTATAATATCCTTCTGTTTTTGTCATGATCATTTCTCATTTTTTTTTTGTTTTTCTTTTTTTTTTTTCGTTAAGCCTCATCTGTGGTAAATGTTGTAGTTTTTGTGTTGCCTCTATATATAATGCTAACCAAAACAATAGTTAACAAACATTATTTATTCTAACTACTGTTTCAGACAACATGAACACTATACTATATATGACCAATATGATGTAAAAGAATGCAAACATATATTAGAGCCATCAATCGGGGCACTGCGACTTATGCATTGCATCATTGTGCGTGAAAGATCAATAACTGGAGGGGATAGTGTTGAAAAATAGATGAAGTATTTGTCATAATCGTTTTAATTTTTAATTCAATTTAATTCATAGTTTTTGGTACCATACGGACGAGAAAAGTACCAATCGCAAATACTTAGCGACTATTGCTATGCCTTCTTCATTGAAATAGACAAGTAACAATTACCAAAACCGTGCGCTAAAATAGATTAGCAAAACAGAATAGCAACGAAACTGGGATCTTTGACTTCCTTTTGTTTTAATTTTAATATTTCCAAACATTAATAACTTGACTGAAATTGAAAGGAATATAAAATTTTTTTTTAAATATCTTACTCTTTTGTAGAAAAAATATCGTGTCAAAGTAGAATTCAAAGGGGTGCTCCAAATTATTTTTCCACTATCGCTTTTTTCTCCATAGATTATAATTGAATTAGACAAGTAACATGAGTAGGAGGAGTCAGTCTGTACAGCATCTGTACCACAGATGCATTAATTCCCACACAAAAAAATGCCAGATATTCTTAACACAATCAAAACTCCTGATCTAACAAGACAGCCATTCCGGTTAAGACTAAATATCTTAGAGGGTGCTGTTAGCTTAACTAGTTAACACGAGACCAAGAAACGGAGGGCTCAGAGTTCGAACCAGCGCTCAGTCATGGATGTAGTATAAAATTTTTCTTCTGTATGGTATAGTAGCATTAATTTAAAATGTTTAATTGCGTTGGTATTTAAAATTCTTTGTTGGAGGTAAAGATCAGAATGAACAATGAAACAACCTCTGAGGCTTCTACATCTTTCTGACCCTGTGCCAATAATTCTTCAAGACAGACATAAATTTATACCACGACGATAGAAAACGACGATAGAATAAAATAGTGTTCTGCTACTGTAAAGGATCAACACATGAATTGACGTTGTTGTCGCTGTTTCACTACGAAGGCATAGAACTGGTCCCTGAATATAATAACCGGCAGCAACTGGCATTATCATGTACTAAAGAGCAAAGGAACAGCAGCCTCTTTCGTCATCTACAAAATAGCTACAAAAAATTATCTATCTTCTCATCTTTCTTTATATTGTCCTCTGAATACTATGCCTTTCTTTCTAATTCGGGACATATGTAGGGGTCATCTGCTGAGTGCTGTTCCAATTTGTCTTTCGTCCTCTGATTTGAGGGAGCTCACAAAACAGTTCGATGTACTTAAAAATGAGTTGCTGAACTTGCGAGTAGCCAACGTTACTGGTGGAGCACCTTCTAAGAGGTCAAAAATCCGTGTCGTACGCAAGGCAATCGCCCTTGTGTACATTCTAATGCATCAAAAGCAAAAGTGTACAAAAACAAAAAATATAAGCCATTGGACTTGAGAAAAAGAAAACCCGTGAAATTCGTAAAACCTTGTCTCCTAGAGACGCCAACAGAAAGACCCTCAAGGAAATACGTAAGAGGTCGATATACCCTCAAGGAAAATTTTCTGTAAAAGCTTAATCAGATGCATTAACGTTCCTACAATAAACAGTTGAAGTTTAAAAAAAAAATCTTGTGAAAAACCTTTCAAAATTATCAAACAACACTTGTCCCCTTTTACAAAAAATAAACTCACTCGATATAATGAAAGCAAACATCAATTTGAACAACAATTATTAAAAAAGAAAAGTTGTTCATATCAAAAACACTAATAAATGGCACATAAAAAATAAATTTCTTGTTATCAATATACACATTTCATAAATCGAATTAATACTCTTGCGATTCTGACACAAAACCTATCCTGCTAGTGCATTTTCTGCACATAGAACATCTAAAACAACTGCAAAATATAAATAATATAAAGGTTTCCCCATCTTGGCCATAGAACGCGTATAAACCACAAACAAAAAACAACAGAGCAAAAGAATGCTAAACAAAAGTTACAAAATAATATAAGAGTATGACCATTAAATTTCAGGGAGCATGACATTCACACGTTTAAAATGAACTTTTACGCACCCAAACGTTTTGTTTACTAAGCTGAGCAACACCACACAGCCACCACCACGGACTGCACCATGCACCACCGATACACACACACACACCAAAAGAAAAATGAAAAAAAAACTACAATAACCAATACCGCACCTACTTCACAGTAAACATGCTTTTATATAATAATTCTCTAGAAAATTTAAACAATATTTTTTTTAACATTTTTCTTGTAAATTTTCCATCTTGTCTCAAGCCAGAGATATTGTGTGCAGAACACTAAGAACTACTTGAAGGAAGATGAACAATATTGTTGCCACTTTTGTTTTGTCTAAACTGTCGAAGGTGTTGAAGATGATCATGTTCTGTACTTTTGGTTTTATATTGTATTCATTTGCTGTTGTATTCTTTTTTTTTTTTTGTATGCCCACAAAAACCGACATAAACTCCGTGGTTCTTTAAAGCAGACCTTTTATTCAAAGATCATGCTCTTTTTGCTGCATTCAGCTTCAAAACGACCAACAATTTCACAGTCTTAGAAATGAAATAATGAAAAAAGAAATATTTAAAAAAGAAAAAGTTATATATTGTTCGTAGTACGTAGCATGAACGATCGATTGCCAAGATCAATGATCATATTCTAGCCACTTGTAAGTTTATACACTTGTTGCTGCGGGTTTGTGGTTTCGGAACCATCATCATTATATCACAGCATTCTCTTAGATCTTAAAACACAATGCGTTGATGATGCTCTTGTTCTTATATATTCATTTCGTAGTTTTGTTTTCTTTTGACTGTTTTCTCAAGATCATTCTTTTGTTGATCTTTCAAAGTTTATGCGCAATAAACTTCCTAGTTTTCTTCGTATAGCATTTGTCTGATATACATGGTGCAAGAAATTTAGGAAATATCATCCACTCGACTAGAGGTTTGAAATATTATATATAAATTTTGATTACTTAGATAAATCTGACTATTTGGAGGGAAGGTGTTGTACACTTTCACTCTGTTTTTCGTTTTGATAACTTCTATGGAATGTTTAAAATTGTAGCATGGATGACAATGTGTGTGAAAAGATTACTCGCAGCTAATTGCCGGAAGTTCCTGTATGGTTTCCGATCTTACAGGGCAGACTTACATTGGTCCTTCTGATCTGTGCCTCCAACAAAGATAATTATATATCACACCAATTAGATATTTTAGATTAATAGTATTATATCATATATTGTGGGTGCTGTTGGCTGAAGTAGTAGAACTCGAGACTATGATGCGGAATTCCTGAGTTCGACCCGCGCTGAGTCATTAAATATTGTGTTGAATTCTTCTGATCAGCATTAGTGCGTGGTTGTGTTAGCTGTTGCCAGCCTGTTTCAATGATGAAGGCATAGTCACTGGTCACTGAACATAATTGGCAGCGACTGACACGATCATGTACTAAAAAGCAGAGTAACAGCACCCACCTTCGTCGGTCCTGTAGCAAAAATTAGCCGGCGAAGTAAAAGGTTGAAATAGCTACAAAAACAACTATCTATCTTCTCATCTTTCCTAGTCTGTCCCCTCAATACTATCCCCTCGTTTTCAGTTCCAGCGCAATGCAATGCATATATAGGGGTCATTCCCTGAGTGCTGGTCCAAGATAAAAAAAATAAAAAAAATAAAAATATCATACAGCAGAGTAATCTCTGCCCGATATCTGTCATATGTCGGCAGAAATATTATAGGGAATAAAATTTGGTCCTAGGTATTCTTCTTTTTTTATCTTGGACCAGCACTCAGGGGATAACCCCTACATATGCAATGCATTGCGCCGGAGCTAGAAAGGAGGGAATATCATTGCGGAGACAGATGAAAGATTAGAAGAATTTTTTGTGGCTATTTCAACCTTTTTACTTCGCCGGCTAATATTTTGCTACAGGACCGAAGAAGGAGAATGCTGCTGTTACTCTGCTTTTTAGTACATGATCGTGTTAGTCACAGCCAATTATGTCCAGTAACCAGTGCTTTGCCTTCAGCATTGAAACAGGCTGGCAACAACTAACACTACCACGCACTAACGCTGATCACAAGAATTCAACACAATATTTTATGACTCAGCGCGGGGTTGAACTCAGAATTCTCCGTTTCATAGTCTTGTGTCCTACTACTTCAGCCAACAGCACCACACTGAACACGATCACCTAGGTTTTTAGTTCAATAGAGTGTTACTAAATCGACGTTTATGGAAAACTTCAATGTGCCTATTGTAATTTTGTCAAACTTATCTACTACGCATTCGTTTGCGTTTGCGGCACATAAAAAATGTGGTCAAAACCACAAAAATCTGTAAAAACAGCAAACAATTCAATGCGTAGCATATTTTTATAATTTAAAGTTCGTTTTTTTTTTTCTTCTACGTAACGAGAATTTTGCTGGTTTCAATAAGAGACCTTTTGTTCTGCGGCTGATGCGTTTCTTGTATTAAAATTTCGTAAGAAATGAGTTTTTAGGTTTCGTTTTTTTTTCCTTTTTTACTCGTTAAAAGTCGTGTGTATAGAAACAAGAAATAACACAAACTTTTTGTATTGTTTTTCTTAAGAATCTTTTTAAACAAAAACAACCTGCTAGCTGGATTTTTTTGTATAACTTTTTTTTTTGAGACTTAAGATCTTTTTTAACTGCTTTAGTTTGCCCTTGAAGCAATACACGTTTATAGCTGCGAGAATTCTTTTCAGTGATGATCTTGCCAATTCATTTGTTTCTGTATGTTCGTACGAGTATTTTCCCTAGTTGGCGGTGGTGGTATAATATGGACAAACGCAATGGTCTGTTCATTTGTATGGCCACTTACTACTCCATTATGCTGGTGTGTTAAGGGCCGTTTTGTAGGTGATTATTCCATGGATTATTGGCCACGTATGTCTAGTAGACTTGCAGTAAATAGCGAACATGTGGGTTGTGTTTCTATGACGATGATGATGATGATGCTGATGATGCTGATGTTTTCATATGATGACGTTGGCTACGATGCTGCTGATGATAATGATGTGTAGGATAGAGGGCATTTCAAGTATTCTTTAGGCCCTTCAATTCAAGTACCTGTTGTTGCCAGTATAAGTACAAACTATTTTGTATGAGATCAGTCCCAGACATGCTGATGGGTATAATATATAAGAAACGTACTTTGTTTTTATTGCATAAATTTTTTTTACTGGTCCCATAACAATTGCGTTGGCTGGCTGCCAAACAGTGGTTTTGGAGAGGAATATTTTCACAACGGGAAATTAATACACAATCGCATATTAAAATAAACTTGAGAGATTTCAAGGTTTTGCAAGTCCTTGAACTTCGGTTTGTAAATGTATAAAATAAAAGACTAATTTATACGTTCGTTTTTCTGATGTATAACAGATTAATAAAACAAATTTTCACACAAAAATTTATTTTATAAACCGTATATGATTTAAATTTTTTTTTTATATATGAGGCTGTTAATATCTATATAGATATATTTTGAAAACAAACAAAAAAAATATAGGTAAAAATTTTATATAAATTTTAAATTCAAAAAAATTGTATATTTTGTTTTATTTTTATCTTGGGCCAGCACTCAGGGGATGACCCCTACATATGGGCATTTCCAGAAAAAAGTCCACCTTGATCGAAAAATTAAAATTTAACAAACAGATATTTTCCTAATGTATTATAAAGGAGAAACTTCTAAAATAAATTAAATTTAGGAGCTTAAAGCTTTCTTTTGTTGGGATGGTGAAATACTGAGCTACAAGTTTGAAGTTCTCGTTTTTGTGTTTCTTAACTTCAAGGGCATTTTCTCTTTATAATTAACATTCCTAAAATCAATTTCATAATAATACTCTTATTGCAAAACTGTTGCTACAAAAATATTCAATCATAAAACAAATGCAAAAAATATATTTAGTATATCGTAGTTTTTATATAATTTTCTAATATTTATGTGTTTTTCGTATTTTTTTAACAAAATAAATATCAAGTGGAAATTTTCGTAACGTAACGCCAGTAACGTAACGCCAGACCAATTTTCATAAAAGAAAAAAAAGGAAAAAAGATTTGTTCAATTTATAACTTGGAAAATAAATGTATATTGGTCCAAAACCTATCAAAAAAAATTTGATTAAAAATACTTGCCCAATTCGCAGAGTTCAACAATTTTGTTATCAAAGTCAAATCGCACTTCCGTTTTTTGTAACGTAACGCCAGGTCACTTTTTGGAGTATATCTTGAAATTCTTAGGCTCAACTATTTCCATTTTTTGGCTGAATATAGAGCTATCCAATCTCTTCTCGAATGTGAGAAAATACTTTTTTAAATGATGGTTTTTAAAGTTTTTTTCAACATATCGTCGTACAAAAGTAACGTAACGCCAAAATGGAAATGCCCATATGCAGTGCATTGCGCCGGAGCTAGAAAGGAGGGAATATCATTGAGGAGACAGATGAAAGATGAGAATAATTTTTTTGTAGCTTTGTTCAACCTTTTATAATTCGCCGACTAATTTTTTGCTACAGGACTGACGAAGGAGGGTGCTGTTACTCTGTTTTTGGTACACGATCGTGTCAGTCGCTGTCAATGACCTTCATCATTAAAACAGGCTGGCAACTACTAACACAACCGGGCACTAATGCTGATCAGAAGAATTCAACACAATATTTCATGACTCAGCGCGGGTTAGAACTCAGGACCCTCCGCTTTATAGACTCGTGTTCTACTACTTCAGCCAAGAAAATTGTATTATTGAATATCCATTCACCCTTATCGTGGTTGGCGTTTTTGGCCTTCAAATTCGCCAATTTGTAATAGCTTAAAGACAAAAAGCTAAATTTTTCTTTAATCTACTACAAATTGTCGAATTTGAATGCGAAAGACGCCAACCACGATAAGGGTGATTGATTGAGGCGATGACTTATTCAGCCAAGTCATGTGATAGGTTTTTTTCTGATCTGTATTACTGAGTGGTTGTGTCAAATGCTGTCAATCCGGTCAAATGACGAAGACGTTCACTAAATATTACAGATTGAAAATATCAGGTACTTAAGAGTGCACTACAACAACACCCTACTTCATCGTAGGAAAAATTTGCCACGAAGCTGATAAAATAGTTACTATTCGCTCTTTTCTTTCCAATTTTTCTCCATCTATCGAATTGGTATTATTACCTTCTTTCCATAGATCTAGCACCAGGCATTGCATAAGCAGGAGTCATCTACTGAAAGCCAGAAACTTCACTAAAAGAAAACCTTCCTGGATATATAAGTTTCTAAATTTTAACTTCAATCTTATTGTTCAGCTTAGGTTAAATTAGGGCAGCTGTCTACTCGAGACCATCCACTTAGACCCGCCAATTCGTCCTCTTTGTGGCACGCTGAAGCTGCGGACATCTTAGTGGTTGTTCTCCCCTTCATCAAAATATTCTTTATTCCTAAAGGAAGATGATATAATCCCAGCATGCTGCCCTGTCGCTACCCAGGGCTGGGCACTAACATAGAAAAGGGAGCACTGTTTTGCGCTTCTCCTGATCATTGCAGTTTCCGCGGTAATCATGATACACCATCCCCGTAATTCTTGTATGGGTCACAAAAGTTCCAGTGGCCTGTTAAAACAGTCACCAGCTCATGCAGTCAAACCTTGTTATGCGTTAAACACATTCACGACAGCAGGCTACCGGCTACACGACTACAGAAATAGAATACATGAGTTTATATGGGAAAAGTAGCACGGACAACAACCTGCCGTGTAGCCGTGAAAATAATCGTTCTCATTTAAACAAAAGTATTCTATTTATGTAGTCGTGTAGTCAGTAGCCTGCTGTCGCGAATGTGTTTAATGCATTAAGCTTAATCTAAGCAGAAGTGAGTAGATTACGGCAGAGCCAGGAGAATCTTGTCACTTGGAAATGAGCCACGTTTTCGTGGCTTTTCTGATCAAGTGTGTACGATTTGCATTGAATCTGAAACTGGTAGCGCGATAAGGAAATGCCTGTGAAGTGTATGAACACTGAGTTACTCACTTCTGAACCCTGCCTAGGAACTCCACACACCCCATCCGAGATAACGGACACTGTCGGATCTTGGGGGAAGTGGTTTTTAGTCGAGCTCTGGTGGTAGACCCTCTGGCATGAGTTATCTTATCAGAGGCTACTGGTATTCAGCTGCCCCCATCAGCACGCTGCAAGCAACCAGACCTAAGCCACAACTTCGCCTCCCTTTGACAGCTAATTTTTATCGATATTTTCTTGTTTTTTAGGAAAAATATCAGAAACATTTATCAGAATGTATGCTATTTCTTACAATTACCCATCCCACTGTACGCACTTGTCGATCGTGCTGATCTTGCTGATTTCAAATAACCACCTTAAATATATTCGTAGCGATTGCTTTGCCGCTTGTTCCTTTTTTCACGTTTCTTATTATTTTTAAACTTTTAAAGTCTTGAAAGTGTATAAAGTAAAATTAATGTTGGCAATAATAATGAGCCTACAGCAGGTTCATTATATTTATACGGGTACAGGTGATTTTGTCCTTGGGTTAAAGCAAAACAAAAAAAATTTAAAAAAAAACGAAACATCGTTCTTTTGTTTGAAATAATATAATGCCTTTGTACTATTCGAACAATTCTTAAAAA
Organism: Linnaemya tessellans; assembly: GCA_951800035.1. Classification (NCBI taxonomy): domain Eukaryota; kingdom Metazoa; phylum Arthropoda; class Insecta; order Diptera; family Tachinidae; genus Linnaemya; species Linnaemya tessellans. Next base: position 107,311,694 of record OX637533.1, read on the forward strand.
ATAAAAGGGTTTTGTTACACGCTGAAAAACACCACACATTCATTTTTATACAATATAAAAACTTTAAACGAAATTGTAAACAGAAACCATAAATTATTTTCAATTTAAGTTTGGTTGTGTTTCACTTGACTCTTTTCCCTCTTTCTGGCTCGTTTTTGCTAAATCAATTACTCGATGTGAACAATTTATTTAACATCTTAATTACTGCGAGCTCCCCGCAACAGCCCTGTTCGAGTCGAACGATGTGTCTGCTTAAATAAAACATCATGTTTGGCAAGATATTTTACATTCAATTACCAGACTATTAATTTTTAACGCACTTGTTTATTTGAATGTATCTAGATACACTGCACCAGTACTTACTGGCATGAATGGAAATAAATTTTTATTACAATTCTTAAATGTCTAAGTGGCATAAAACGCAATGCCTTTAAGAAAACAAAAAAAAAAGTGGCAAAAATTGTGGTTATTGATTCGTTTATAAGAATATAAACCACCATTTGGCAATTAGTGTTAAATAATGGATTAGTTTTCGTTTTCTCGTTTCTCGTTTCTGCTGCTGCATTCAAATTTGAAGTTTCGTTGCCCATGGTAATTTATTGGTTGTTAAAACTGCATATAAATAAAAATTAAATTAAGCAATTTTCAAATTTAAATGCAAATGCCTTTTTTTTGTATATTTCGTATTTCCAGACTTATATAACTTTGTTACTCTTATTTAGAATATATTTTTGGTTTTGCATTTTCTTTTTTTTTCCTTTTTCCTACAACGATTACGCATGGGCAGAATATGTAAATTTTTATTTCTTATGATAGTTAAGGTGATAAATGCATTTTTGATATTTGAATACGAGTGCGTGCGTGTATTTCTAACCCAAATACTTCTTAGGCAAAATTTAATTATCATTAGCATTTACATACGTGTATAAAATGATGCAGTTGAAATGCAATAAGACGCTTAAGGTGGAGCAACGATCCGAGATTTTCTTTCTTATAATTATTTATATATGAATATGAAAAAATTAATCTGATCTCAGCATAGAACAATGGACAGCTCGAATATACATTCAATTAAAAATTAACACGTAGATAAAAGAACCCGATCCGGCATTACACTCTTTGAATTAAAATATAAATTATCTGCTTCTAATTATATATGATTAACCTGTAAGCTCATAATTTAATTGTTGCACAGTTCCCTTAATTTATGCTTAATTTACTCTATGTGTCCATCAAATAAATTTCACAAGTAGGTTTTCTACAACTGAGAACTACAAATTAATTTCACAAAATTTTTTATAACCTACTTCCTTAACACTCATTTCAAGAAAAAAATAATAAAATATCATAAATTTTTTATTAAGAAGATCCAAACATCTGTGTGTTCGTGGCATCGCAAAAGCTACAATACCATTTTATCACAGAGATATCCCTAGCTAAAATATGTTTGTAGTTAAAATTCAAATATGCATAAGAATGTCTAATTTGATTGTTTAAAAAAAAAAAATGCTGTTGGCTGAAGTAGTAGAACACGAGACTATGAAACGGAGGGTCGTGAGTTCGAGCCCGCTCTGAGTCATGAAATATTGTGTTGAATTCTTCTGAACAGCATTTGTGCGTGGTTGTGTTAGTTGTTGCCAGCCTGTTTCAGTGATGAAGGCATAGTCACTGGTCACTGAACATAATTGGCAGCGACTGACACTAGCATGTACTAAAAGCAGAGTAACAGCACCAACCTTCGTCGGCCCTGTAGCAAAAATTAGCCGGCGAAATAAAAGGTTGAAATAGCTACAAAAACAACTGTCTATCTTCTCATCTTTCCTAATCTGTCCCCTAAATACTATCCCCTCGTTTTCAGTTCCGGCGCAATGCATTGCATATATAAAGGTCATCCCCTGAGTGCTGGTCCAAGATTAAAAAAAAAGGTCAAGGGGCAAATTATTGCATTCGAAATTTCTATTAAAATTGTATTGAAATTGCTTTAGAATAAGGTATATGAAATCAGATCACTTTAGTTTTTTTTCTATATTTAAAATAGTATAAAAGAAATATTTTCTTTAATAGAAAAATTAAAATAAAACTCAAAATTCAGTCGCAAAGCAGCTCTGAGTCAGTTAACATCAAGCCTCGTTGGCAATTATTTTTTAAGTGCAGCCAGACCACTGATTGTTTACTCTCTTTCGAGAGTTTTGCGTCTCACTCGCACTAGTTAATTTCAACACCTCAGATAACTGTATAGTTTTACAGTTCTTCTGAGGAATATTCCGTGGTTAACTACGTTGCTACTTCCTATGTGAAGGCATAGGTCGTGTACAGTCAGTCACAGTAACGGAAGAAAACACGGGTTAATAACATCGCCGGCATATAGTCTGAGTCACCCCGTCGGAATCTGTGCACCAAATACTTTGCAAATTTACTTTGTAAAGTATTTCAACATACAAATACAAATACAAAATTCAAAATTTAAGAAAATTTTTTTTTTGTTTAAAATGGGCATCATAATAAAGACTGTTCCATCAGGGACTTGCAAATTTGGCAAAAACAAAAGTCCACAAGATATAAATTTTAATATTCCGTTTATATTTTTGCGCTATAAAGTCTGGATGCCGTTTTTTTTTCTTTGGAAGATGAGGCTGGAAATGCGGTAACGGTCATTGGATCACGCTATCGCAATTTTGACCTATTTTTGGATAACTTGAATATTACTGACATGGTGGACATTTGCCAAATATCAGTTTGCTTTCATAATTGCCGAACTTTTTTCTTCGTAATACAATAAAAATTTGAATCCTCGTCATCTAAATTTTTTGCTTTACTTTGTTTTAGAATAGAAAGTTTTTGTTGAAAACCCATTTACAAAACGTCATTAAACGTGTTTAGAAATATTGAACATTCATGAACGCTGTGTTGTGCCTTTACTGGTATATCAGCATATCAGAGCCCAAATAACTGCCTTCGTTATCCATTGAAAAGAAGCTGTGATCGATATCGAATGCCGTAATTCGCCCCCTGACTTTCCCTTACTTCAAAGAAAATAGGTTAGACTTCCGATCATAAAGACTTTGACTGTAGAGTGCACTTCAGCAATTAATTGTGTCAATAAAATATTAAGTCAATATCATGTGAACTAGTTTGTTACCAGAATTATAAACAAATATATACATATACATATATTTTTTTATTATAGAAATATAAACGATTATACAAGTTTCGCCTCAGCGCCAGATTGACACTATAGAGGCGTGCTCGCAAAAATATTTACAAAATAAAAATTTATGTAACAGAAGATATATAAAAAATTAAATAGATAAATTAATTAAAATATGAATCGAAATATTTACATAAGCAATTTTATATATTATATCAAAAACTCATCAACATTTTCGAATAAAAAGTCTTTTACAGAAGACTTAAACTGTGGAAGTCTACATGTTTGACAACAACAAGGCAAATTATTATATTCCCTACAAGCAGAGTGTTCAAGATCTGTGTGATATCTTCCAAGTCTATCTGAAGTTTGTTCGGTCACGAACAGATCACAGTGCTAAATTAAATTTGAATCAATAAACTAATTTTTCGCCCTTTCACGGTTACAGGACTGGAGTACAGACTTTTTAAAACAACTTTTAAGGTGGAGACATTAATTCAAGATTTAACCAAAAATATACTGTATATGTGAATTCTTGCATGCTTTTTAAATTATTGAAATAAAATTTTGCCACTCTTTCACTTAGAGCAAAATATATGAATTAAAAATTATTTTTTAATGTAAAGTGCCACGCCCTCTGCTACGTGTTTAATGAAAAACCTTCCGGTTAAATTAAGCTTTCCAACAATTTTGTGTATTATTTTTATTAATCACACAATAAAAAAAATGTATTGCTAATATTTAAAAAAATTTAAAAAATGCTGAAGAATATTTAAGCATAAACATTAAACAGTGTGATCATTATCACATTTATCAGTTTTATAAGGTGACGTAATAAATTGCAATAAATTTTTTAGTGTCATCATTATGAAATTGTAGTCTCTTCCATATTGATCAATGATCAAAGAAATGTTTATATCATAAAAAAAATTTTTTCCCCCCCATTTCGTATCGTTTTCTGGTTTAATATTTTTTTATGCACACGGCCGTTAAACAACCTGTATAAAAATATTAAAAAACAAATATAAAATTAAGTGTTGTGTCATGCAATTTAAACGGAACCACTTCTTTTGAAACAACAAAACACACAACGTACTCGTACCTTAAACGTTAATGATGGACACCAAAGGAGTTCTTGTTCATGTCGTTATGAATAAAAAGTTTTCGAGAAGGAATGAAAAATTTTTACTAAATGATGATCTGCACAATAACAAAATAAACTAAATACATTGGAATACACTTGCTGCGGCCGGACAGTCATTGATCGTTATTACTTTTTTCCTTATTTTTTTTTCTTTTAAGCAAATAAAACGAGAAGAAGAGAAAACTTGTATAAAGGAATAACAAAAAAAAAAATGCCATTCAGGGCGAGTCAAACCACACCAACTGATTAAATAATAAATTAATAATATCGACATCAACAAGTCCGCAAAATGTTATACAAAAAAAAGGCAGTCGGTCCTCTAGACAGACCGAACGCAAACACAACGCACACACCCAAACTATTAGAGGAACGGTTTGATGTATCCATAAAAAAGTAAATAAGTTTATATAAAAAATAATTCTACCGGCCTTAAGAATTCAAAGATCATGTGAATGCGTAACAAAACATTGCGTTTCGTCAGAACTTTTAATACCCTGCATAAGGGAAGGCTATCTGCCAACTAGGACTCCAGTAATCTTCCTTGTATGTGTGTATCTATGGGATACTGTTTTTACTACTAAATCGCAATTTAACTCTATAATGAATTGAGCACAAATTGGCAAATAACATTTACATTTTGGCAAAAAGTTGACCAGGAAAAATTTTAAGAAATTTGCTTCATTTCTTAAGCGGCTTTAAACTTATCAGTTCTGGTTAAGTTTTTATTTCTCTTCTGGTGTTTTTTTTTCACTTATTTTAATATTTCTTTATATTTTTGCGGGTGACTGGACTTGAGAATTACAATACCGTTTCCAAGTATTTTGTTAAAATGTTCTTTTTGTTCAAGTTTCAGTTCGACTTTTTTTGTTTGTTTTTTTTTTTTTTGTTTCTTACATAAAACAAGTTTGCTTTATGTTCGATTATTTGCTCCTATGCATTGCCGTCGTTCTGTTGTCAAGTGACAGTGGAGGAGTATAAAATAAACTAAAAATAATAACGCAAATATATAAATATTTATTCTACTTGTAGTCATATCTTTGTTTGGAGTGTGTGGAGATATTTCTGCAGGTACCTACAGTAACAAAAAGCTGAAGTCTATAGATGCTGTTCATATTCAAGGTTACAGTTTGAAAGCATTTTTCCTGCATACACTCGCCATCATCAATAACTACGCACCCAATTTCTGTTCATGCTCTTGTGTTTGCCGTAGTTAGTTATTCACTTTGGCTGCATTCATTTATTTATTTTTTGAGTTTTAGTGCTGGCTTTTGGTATTTTTCTGCTTAGTTTAAATTTCTTGCCGGTTTCGTTTTCTATTGAAAAATTATTTTCAATCTGGTGACATTCAAAGGAAAAAGATCTCATTATTTTTTTATCTTTTCTGAGTTTTTTTTTATTTATTTATGTATTTCTTTTGGCATTTGCAAGTTGTTCTTACCGCACACGTTGTTGCTCACTTTTGGTAACTACCTAGTGTCTCAAGTGTTTGTGCTAATAATTTGCAGATTGGAAAGATTAATTAAAATAATCGGTTTAATACCTTTTAAAATGGGTACGTAAAATTGCTAAAAAGCACTCGAATCAGAAAGTTAATGCAAAGTCGTTGCAATAGAAATACTGTTTCAATACAATATCGATTGTCCTTCCCCATCTCCCTTAAAACCGATTACTCACCAGCCAAGTTTTCATTTATCGTTGACCGACAGCAACACTATAAATTTAATGCGCGGGCGTTCATAAAACTTGGAAAATAAGTAAATGAAAAAAAAGAAAAAACACATACTCGTACATCAACCTGTTGCTAAAGCTTGTATTTCCTGTGCAATCATTAAGAGCCACCATGACAGACATTGCAAGACGTCCGAAACCAGTCACAATTAAACATTTCAAGAATATTGGGTGCAGATATTTTTAAGGCGGTTTCAACGATTCAACTTCCATTGCAAGACTGTAAAATAAACGCATCTCTAAGGAGTGGCAAGAAATTTCAACCAAAATATTATAAAATTAATTATTTTGCCATAATATGTGTATTTCTGTGTATTTCCTAAATAAAATCTTTATTTATTCCAATTATGCCAATTAATTTCTTCAATTATACACTTGTTTGTTGCTCCTTTGACCACTTTGTTGTCCATTTATTAGAGAAAAATTTAAATGAATATCTACTGCTAATGACCAATCAGTCTTTCTCATGGCGTTATTCTAAACTTAATTTAATTTCCAGTTTAGTTGTTGTAGTTGATATTAGATGAGGGAAAGAGTGTTGAAAGGTATATAAAAAAGTGATGACGATGTCAATGTTAGAACTTTTAAAGGAGTTACGGATATTGGATACGGCTGAATATGTTGCTGAAGTTTAAAATTAAGTGCCAAGAAAAATAATATATATTTTCGAAAATTCTCTAAATAAATTCCATCTGTTGAAAAATGTTTGAATATGTCCTTGTATACTTGAGCTCAAAAAATAATTTGTCCATAGAATAGCTACACATGGTTCTGCAGGATCTACTTGTAAAGGCTATAGGATATAAAGGATCTTCTAACAGGAACTTCCGAACTTTGGCAATTGATAACGACCATTTTGCTCAAGCTACATCTTTAATGTTAGTTGTCCGTTATTACCGTGGAATGATATAGCATTCAACAACACGTGCTAATGATAAAATTCTTTTATAAAACGGGTGCTCTATTTGGAGTAGTGAATGGTTTTCCATCGAAAAACCATGTTCAAAAATAGGGCCCATTTCTGCAAACTTGTCGAATTTAGAACGATAATATTTCACATGAGATGCAAGAGTGTCCAATGTAGTAGGAAAATGTTACTGTTAGGTGTGTATTTTGGGCTGGCGGCATCATTGGTCCCAGTTTCTTGGACAAAAACGTTGACGAGGCCATTACTGTGAAAGACAAACGCTATATATCGGTTATTACCAACGTCTGGGCCTGGTTTGGATAATCTGGACACCACAAAGATGATGTTATACTGGAGGGATCGTGAACTGGTCGCCGAGGTCGTGCAATTTGATCTTGCGGGGATTCCTTAAATCGCAAGTGTATGCAAATAAGCCAAGAGTCACAGCGGTCCCCAAAGCCAGCATAACTCATGCCATCCCTTTAAATTCAGCTCGATTTATATGTCATGGAAAATGATATATTTCGAATGAGGTCCAACCAGAGAAAAGGTGAGCATTTGAACGGTGCTATATTCATAAAACAATTCGGTGATATCCTACACACACTTTGTTTTATTTATTTTATTAAAAGGCTCTTTGCAATATAATTAAAATATTATGTCAATTCGGCTTTTTATACTCTTAATATTAAAAAATCTTAAAATTAGAAAATCATAAGGCACAACGTAAATAAAGGCGACGCAATATTTAAACATGCGACGGTGTGCGCTGAAAACGTGCTGTATTCATACTACACTCATATGACTTTAGTTTAAGCAAATTTTTCTAGAGTGGTAAACAATCACAGCATTAAAATTGTCACATATCAAAACCGAGACACATAGAATCCGTCATACGTTATACGTCGCTTTTTTCAACTGACAACTGAGTTGAAATAAAGGGTGTTTTTTATAGAGTTTCACAAGTTTAAATTATAATAAAACAAAGATATATATTTTTAATATCAATGAAACGGACTTCATGGTAAGGACAATTTCATAAAATTAATGTTTAAATATGATTTTTGCCATGGCGAGTAGAAGGCGCAATCTGGAATACTAATTTTAAACAACTAAAAAAATCTTCCATAAGGTGGAAGGATACTACCCCCGTTGCTGGGAACGGCAGCGAATTGATTGATTAGACTCATCTTCCATGCTTTCCTGTGCAGCTTCCGGCTACAGCTTCTTCAGTGCGCACTGTTCGGGGTGTCACGGGATGTACGTTTTCAGTAACATAAAATGCGGTCTGAAAACGATCTATTGTTCTTCGAATTAGACCCTCTGAAGGACGATTATGTACGCCATAAAATGGAAGAAGTACACGATGAATTTGACGAATAGGACAATTATTTCGATTAAAAATTTCAACAATTGCACATATTGCTCTGCTGTTATGACACTCTCAAAACACGCTTTCTTATGTGCGTTATCAGATTCAATACTTCTGCGTCAACGCAAAGTACGAAAGTTGGTCAGCTTTTGACGAACGTTGAATACGTTGGCAGACATCAGTAAATTTTTCAAATTGTTTTGATCAATTGTTTTGTATTGTGTGTTCAGGAAAAAATATTAAAATTAATTAAATAAAATGGAGAACAAACAACTTTTTTAAAATCCGTCAACAAAGTACTCATTATGCCAACCTTCGCCGTCGGTACGCTCGTGTCAGTTAAAAAAGTCGACACATAACGTAAGACGGATTCTATGTGTGTCGGCCTTCAGTGTTCCGATCAAAATGGAAAATCACCGCAAAGTTTATCGTGCCAGATATCAATTTTAAATCGGCCTGATTGTGTAAGACGTTGCCGTTTACGCCAAAGACGTTTTTTGTACAAGATTAAAGAAACACCCAAGCAGTTTTCTTTAATCTAGTACGAAAAGCGCCAATACCTTTACACAATCAGGCGGAATATATTTAATATGTAGATTCTACATTGTAGAACTATAAATTACGCAAAACCTGCCTCTCTTCCTTCTTTCAAATATTAACAAGAATATAGAATGTACCTAGTATCTACTGAAGGAAAAGAAATTATATTCGTATAAAATACCTCATACAGTGAGAAACTACTTTAACACTTACCTTAATGAAAACATTACAGTTTGATATGAAATGTGTGAGAGGAAAAAAAACACAAACTGTCTAGTTAAATTCTTAACTCAACAAGACTTAACTATCTGTCAAGTTGTTATCAGATTCAGCAAAGCAGGAGAAAAAACACATTAGAATTTTAAAATAGCAGCAGTAACAAAAACAACAACGAATAGAGCGCGAGCGGTTGCAGTAACAAGCACTTGTTGGAATAGAGGACAACTCAGCATAAAAGTGGCCAATATTTCTAATATAAGAACAATTTACAATTTATAAAGCTATTGGACGCTGGTGACAACAAGTGGCGTTTTTCATATCGCATGTCTGTTTATTTTACTCTCTGCATTTCAACTCAATCTGCGTTTATCGCCAGTCATTTTATTCATTGATATGCACGGCACAACATATGGTTGCAGAAATATAAAAAAGCCAACATTATATATTATGAATCAATGCTGCAGTGGTGTTGTTATGACGATGGCTTCTTTACCTCTAGAGCAGAGGTCCGTACTTTTTAACAAAAAAAAAAAAAAAAAAACTATTGCGTTAATATTATTCAAATTTAATGGTAGTTGGCTTGATTGGTGGCTATGTTGACGATATGCCATCTAAGATATAAAATCAGGATAAAACTAAAAACTTAAATGAAATGAAATAGAGGCAAGTAAAAACGCGCTATGAACGCGCGCTGTCATCGTAATTGATACGTTTGATAGATGGATTGCTTAGTTAAAATGTCGCGCTTTTGAGTGACTAGTTGGTGGTGGTATTGCTTCGCTAGATGAGTGATAGTGCAGTGGGACTTCTGTGCAGACATACACACCTATCGAGAAAATCAGACGTATTGTTGATTTTGACGACCTACCTGTTTATTAAAACATTTTATTAAGAAATACGAGGTCCAACCGAAAAGTTATTTCAAATTTAGAAAAGTATAGAGTTTCGCTTTTAAAATCATCCGTTCAGTTTTAACGTAGTTGTTGTATACGAGTAATATATCAATATATATTTTGAATGTCCGGAATTTTAAATGGAAAACATAAAATGGAACATATTTCAATTAAAATTATTAGGCAAATTGTTCGTGAAATGTTTTTATATCAGAAATATATGATAAACATTCCAAAGTTCAAGGAAAAGTCAATATAAATTTTATGCTCCAACTTACGCAGAAGAACAGAACAGCTGTTTTCGGAAACCGCTACTCTTTCATCATCAGTACTCAAGTTTATTTATCAATCACCAATTATTAGGTGGCTTATTTGAATGCAATAAAAGTTTTTACTTTTATAAAAACTTTATTACGAATTTTCGTGTGCAGTTTACGCACAGTTGGTAACACACTTTTAATGCCTGTTTTGTTATTTGATTATTCTCTTCATGTTTTATTTTCTGAGTTAAGGCCTTTCAACTGCCGACCATCGATATAAAGGGTGTTTTTAATAGAGTGTCAGAAGTTTTAATCATAATAAAACAAGGAAAGGACATTTCATGAAATTAATGTTTAAATGTAAATTCCGCCACGGCTGGCGCGTAGAAGACAAAATCTGGAACGCCACCAATTTTCAGCAACTAAAAAGAGCCATAAAGTGGAAGGACACAACCCCAGTTGCTGAGAACGGCGACGAATTGATTGATTAGGATCATCTTCAATGCTTTCCTGTACAGCGGCTACAGCATCTTCAGTGTGGTCAGCGTCTCACGGGATGCACTTTATCAGTAACACAAAATGGGGTCCGATTTATTGTCCTTCGAATTAGCCGCTCTGAAGGACGATTATTTACGCCATATAATGAAAGAAGTGCACGATGAGTTTGACGAATAGAACAATTATTTTAATTAAGAATTTCAACAATTTGCACGCGTTGTTTTGGTGTTGTGACACTCTTAAAAACACTCTATACTTTATGGGATCGAATTATAATATTGTGGAAGTTACACAGGAATTGACAAAAACCATTCACCATTTCTGGTAAAGGATACAAACAATTAGTTTCCTACAAGTAAATAAATATGCAGTAAGATCCTGAACAAAAAAATTATATTTCAAGAATGATAAGATGAATGTAAGGGATACTATAGTAATTATTTATCTTTATAACAATCAAAAAGCACTAGACGTAATTTTTTTTTCTTGGACCAGCACTCAATGGATGACTCCTATATATGCAGTGCATTGCGCAGGAAGTAGAAAGAAGAGGATACTATTTAGGGGACAGATGAAGAAAGATGAGAAGATAGAGAATTTTTTGTAGCTATTTCAACCGTTTTACTTCGCCGGCTAATTTTTGCTACAGGACTATTTGAAATACGATCAGCCTAAGTGCTGCTGTGGCTGATTGGTAGCGATGCTAGTAACACAATGGGACCTACTAGGGCCCATTTGGGCTGGATTGGTTAATCAAAACTGGCAGCCTGTGGGATCTAATCTAACCCAGAGTGTTCTCATTTTACCCACAGGCTTATCTTTAAGTTTTATAAGCCCATAGAAGGATTCATAATATGCTGGAATTTGGCAGACAAAGAAAAAACTTTCGACTGATCGGCCCTTAAAAGCATTTACATCGCTTATAGACCACTAGTTTCAATAACAGCAACCTTCTGTCTGCCCTCAAGAAACTTTTTAGACTACCGCTTTACTTAAAGTAATACACTTGCCTCAACTTAGCGTAAGTGTAAGAGCAGACTAATGCTAGAGAAGGGGGCTGACACCTAAAGTTCCTGCTCGTTAGTTAAGTTTTCACATACTTGATGTTCAGTTTGCAGCCAAATGAAATGGGGGGGGGGGGAAAAATTGATTGCGTCTGTTATGTTTTAGATGTCTATCACTTTTGCCACAAAAAAAATTGTGTACATACACTCAGCCATACATATTTTTAAACACCACTGTGAAAATTGTGTGTTTGCAATGAAGACGGCCTTTACAACTCATGTGGGAATTCAATCAAAAATTGTCAGTTAAGCGGCACTTTAGTCTACTACACTAGATGTTAGTAGTTTCTTAACTGTCCATATGTACCGACAGACCTGTCTAGTTATCCATACGTTGAAGTCTGCGAGACTACTCCTAGTCTTTGTGTTCGTTAATGGTAGCGGCTCTTAGTTGTTTTCAGTTTGTCGTTATTCTTTTTTTTTCTTTTTTGTTTCTCATCTCGCTTCAGCCAGACATTTAACAATGTACGTTGTTCTTTGTGGTGTGAGAATAACTGAATTTTGTTAATAGAACAGGTACTTTTTCTTTTTCACGCGTCAATATTCTTCGTTGTTGAATTTTTTGTTTTTATTTTTTTGCCTACAAGTTTGTAAGTGCAACATTCTTTGTTAAGTAAAGTTTAATAAATGGTGCCAGACTTTTTTGCTTACCACCTCTCAGCGCAGATATTTAAAACTAAGGTGAGTGTTTTATCAAAGGGCCGCCCAATTTTCCCAACCAAAGCTTTAGTTTTCTTCACATAATAAAGGGTGTCTCAGTAAGAGTATTTTATGACAGAGTTGTGATATTTTTATTGTATTGTAAAGATACAATAAAAATATCATGGAATAGAATATCCGGCAAATGAACTCCACATCTCCTATAACAGGCCATTACTCTTTTCATGAAATTTTCAATGACTTTTGCACGGAGATGTGGCTGTATCTCATCGATAACGCGTTGGATTTCCGATTTGATCTCAGGAATTGTTTCGGGTTTATTGGCATAAGCCCGAGATTTCGCAAAACCCCAAAGACAAAAATCGCACGGGGTTAAGTCGCACAATCTTGGTGGCCAGTTGAAATCAGAATTTCATGAGATATTGTGTTCTGGAAATCGTTGCTGCAATAAACCGTCCTGCTGAAACCACATGCTCTCCAGATTCATGTCGTCCAGTTGAAATCACAAGAAGTCCGTTATCATATTCCTGTAACAAAGGCCGTTCACAGTCACTGCAATTTCGGCCTCATTTAAAAAAAAGTAACATCCAATCACACTCTCGCTTGTAGCAGGAATGTTTTCAAGAGACCGACCGGTACGTTGACGCAAATGATTCGTATTATCCATAATCGACCCAGTTTCTTTAAATTTTTTGACCAAATGGTTGACACATTAGGTGCACGATCTCGGCTGAAAATTTACCAAAGTTTGCGAGCGGTTTCAGTGTGACTTTCCCCATTTTTGTGATGAGTTTTTACGATTATAACGCATTGCTCTTTCGAAAAACGCTCCATTTTTAATAATCAGAATAAATAAATGACAGCTGTTAAATTTCAGAGTTGCCACTTGCATGAAAAAAAAATATTCCAATTTTAAAAAGGGCACTCTTACTGAGACACCCTATTTTAACATTTTACAACAGCTTTTTGACTTCGTATATATATAGTATGATCACATTTCATATGATCCCTTCGTTTTATGTTCCGGTGCAACGCGCTGTATATGTAGGAGTCCTCCCCTAACTGTGGGTCCTGTTAAAAAAATTATCTCTCTATATATAAGTTTAACAATTTCCCAACTAAAGTTCGGTAAAAGACTAGTCATGACCATCAAGAGTCAAGGTAATATTCCCTTGAACACCAATCCACGAAAATGTGAGCAATCCCTTTAACTCCTTCTACTCTAACTCCAGAGTGGTGGATTCCAGACAAACCTTTAAAAACAAAAAATGTATACAAGTTTGTTGCTCTGTGTGCATAAAATGTCGCTTTCAAGGCATTAAAAAAAATTGTGTGATTCTTATAAGAGATATAACACAAATTCCTACATCTCCTTTTGTACTTCAAATTACAAACATCTGGCAACATATTTCATTGTGAAAAACTTCGTTTGCTAGTTAACTTTATATTCCACTATATGTCTTTAGCAACATGTTGTATGCCACTTTAATGATCTTGTCTTTAAGGTACAACACTTGGCTGCTAACGTCAACAGACAAATAAAAATATTCTATCAGCAAAACTGCAAACGATCGCATACAATAAACAACAATGGTGTTGATAATACGCTGCAACAAACTTTGCAATCATAAAAATTTTCTTCGATGAAAAATATTGTTATGATCTACAGCAAACGATAATAATCATCGTAATAATAATCATCAAAGCTAAGGAGAAAAAACATCATTCATAGACATCAGAGCCATTTCCAAATTAAAGCAAATACAATAACAACAGCAGCAGCTTAAATAAGCAGAAAAGCTTCGGCAGCCAACATGCTGACCACCAACAGAGATTTTATTGGCTTTTAGAGGCCTATTCTATTAAGTCATAGACATACACACGTACACACAGAGGCGACAGAACGACTGCTAAACAATCCACAGCCATTCATACATATTATTTTGTGCAACTATTATTACATGGTTAGACGATTAACCGAAATGGCTGGTGGTGGCGATCAAATTATTGTTTTAAATTTTCGAGACAGTTGAATCAAAGAAAATAAAATACTTTGGACGGGATGAAAAAAGCTGAAGATGCTGGACCAGAAGTGGAAGTGAATAAAATTATTCACACTTAAAGGCTCACACTCGATCAAAAATGTGTTGTGTGAATTTTTTAATTTGAATTTTATGTTTTTTCTTTAATTACTCCGATTTTTTTATCTTTTACGTGCCCAGTGGTATTTTCGTTTTGATAAATTGGCTTTTTCAAGCTTAATTAATTTATAATGTTGGAACATATAATAAAATATTTGGAATTGTTATTTTTTTATTTATGATCAGTGGCTTATGAAATACCAAAAGTTTTTGTTTGAAAAGACCACACCATCATCATCACCATGTCGTCTAATAAAAGCACCACATTAGGTGGTACAAGTGGTCTTGTAAATGAAAAATTACCACAAAATATTTTACAATATTAACGGTCCTATGCTAATTTTTATTTAGAGCTTAAAATATCGTTCAGGTAAATTTTTTATTTTTTTTTTTTTTTGGCTTTATGCTTAAGTATGTGCCTGTCTATTCACATAAATAGTCTTCAAAGCCAATAACGTTGCTGTTGACTGGCCTTTGTCGGTTGATCGGCATCGGCAGTTTTCGACCTGTTAATAAACAGTATTTAATTAGTTTTTCACAGCGGTGGGTCTAAATGCTGAAATACTTTTAAAATATCATATGCACACAATTACTCCCGCTCTCCTTATTCGTATTACAATTTATTGTTTTTTCGCTTATTTTGTAAATTTGTAATTTAATTTCTTATTATATTGAAGCTGTCATAATACGTCAATTCATTGGCGATTTTTCTTATTTTTTTTTTAAATTTTAAATAAATTCATATTTACGTATGTAGAGTAATTTTTATATTTATTTATTCGGACAATGACTGACTGTCCAAGATCACTTTGTTTGTGAAAAACGATTTTATTATTTTGAATGAGAGAGTCCTAAGTGCGATAGCGTACTCAGCCACGTCATAGGATAAAATATTTCTTATCTCCCTTATTAATTCTTGCTCTGACGCTGTATATTCCTGCTGTGGCATATTCTTTTGCTCTCCTGGTGATAGCATATGTAACAAACGCCTTTTAATTTGGAATATATGTTTTTTGTAGCTCCCTGCAATGTTTTGACAGGTGCACTTCCTACGCATTTTATTGCACATTTCGGGGGAAGATATGATATATAGTTCGAGTAGTTTGCTGGATGCATTAGTAAAAAAACAAATATTATCAATATGAAGATAATCAGATTTTTGGTATAGAATTAACAACACGTCTTTCACCTAGTCCAGGTTGAAAGTTGTTCCATTTCGTTATATTCTTAGCAAGAAAATAGTGTTCATCTTCATTGAGGAAAACTTCTGTTTGAACGTCCTTGTTTGCCTTCGAACGATTTTCTCAATCTCCTCTATGTCTAATATCAAATGTCGCGGCTTCTATATCACAGGCATCGTTATCTATTTCGTGGAACAATACATTTTGTCGGTTAAAATACTTGCAGAAACATTAGCTATTATTTATTCCTCATCTGAGAGAAAGTTTTCAATAACCTCTGCGAAATATCAAATTTACTCAAGTTCGTTTCGAAAACAAAAGTAGGCCGTTGCCGTGTTACTACGGATGCATTTAAAATTTACCCTATTGAAACTTATACACCCCTATTGTGAATAAGAAGTGGAATTTTTGTTCACGTGAAAGTTTTATTCCACTTGAAGGGGAAAATGGTATCGTGAATATCCCGTGAGAAATTATTCCTGCTATCAGTTCTCAGTGAATGTAAAAAATTGAAGAAGAAGTTGAAAACAACATGAAAAATCAAAGAAATTTGTGTTGAAAAATTTTCATTTATGTAATAATTTAAAAAATTAGAAAAAAGTATAACTAAATATTTACCCCGGTATTCATAAAAAAATAAAACGTATTTGAAATCTGTTTTAAGAAAATTTTGTATGGAAAAATTTGATTAAAATACATTTCAAACTCATTTTACATTTTATGAATACCGGGGTTAGTAGTAAAATAATTTGGATGCATTTTGAAAACTGAACAAAACAAATTAAAAATACAACAGTCTTACAGCAGTATTCACAAAAAATAAAGTAGATTTGATCAATACTTTAAAATAAATTTTCTATGAAATTTTTACTTTAAGGCACACTTGAAGTACACATTAATTTTTGTGAATACAGCAGTTAATCTTTAGAATTGGAGCAACAGGTTTTACAAAAACCCTGGCAATTAATTTGTTGCAAATATATAAGTTTGTGTCTTATTAGTGGATCTTGCCCTCAAAATAAAATTTGTAAACTCTAAAATTCGAATTATAATAGAAAATACTTACATTTTCTACTCTATTCCCCACAAAAAACTAAGTGAATAAATTCAAAGGAAAAGTAAAAAGAAAAACTCGCGGGAAAAAAGTCATTCACGATAAGGGGAATTTAATTTAGCATGAAATCATTCACGGGGATTTTTTTTATAATTGCAATTTTAGGGAAAAGGGAATAATTTCGAGGAAAAAATTATTCATGATAAATTATTTTAAATAATTCTAAAATAATTTGGGAGTATATCAATCACTAAACAACCACGAAAAAAATTTTCAAACTACTTACTTTGTTTCATATGGAACTTTACTCACGACGACGCGTGAGTCTTCAAAATTCAAGCGAAACCACATGGGTGTTGTCTATCTCTACTCTTCGTTTTTTTTAACTAAAAAAATCAAAACGAAATTGGTATAAAAAGAACAAGATGCCGAACGAAATTAAATGTCTTTTTTTTAATTTTCCTTTTTTTTTAAATAGTATCAGGACTCAGGGGATGACCCCACCATATGCAGTGCATTGGGCTGGATTTAGAAAAGCTGGGATAGTAAAGAAAATACAGATAAGAAGATAGAGAATTTTTTCCAGCCATTTTACCCTTTTACTTCTCCGGCTAATTTTTGGCTACAGGGGCCGACGAAGGTGGTCACTCTTAGTACACTGTAGTTGTCATTTCTTTGTTCTGTGACCAGTTGTGTACCGTCGTCACTGATACAAGTCGACAAATACTAACGCAACCATGCCCCTATGCTGATCAGAAGAATTTGGCAACATATTCATGATTGTGCGGGGGTGGTAAAACTCTGGACTTTCCGATTTATAGTCTCATGTTAACTACTTCAGCCAACAGGACCATGTAGTAGATAGTGTCAGGTTTGGTAAAATAATATATAAATTCACCACTAAAAATATTCTATCTCATCAGCTTCCTTCTATTGCTGCAGTACATTGCGGAGAGCAGCTTTAATAAAAAGATCAAATGCAACACGATTGCTACATGAATTAGGCTGCTTAGACGCCTAATTTATGCATATTTATGTATATAGAAATGCATATAGATGTATTTGTAGTATAAATTGTTATTTAGTATGCAACTTAAAATACAAACAACTCATTCCTTGACCCAGTTTTAGAAAGCTTTAAAAACATGAACTCTGCCGAAATGTCCGAATTGACAGAATGACCTTTAATCATAATCAACACTCACATATAATGAAGTAGTACATTTTAGCAACATGAAAGATTATTTATTTTTTATTAAACAAAAAAGCCCCTAGGCCTTGGAGAAATATACGAGTTAAACACTTTTTTCAAGTTAATCGACTTACTGAAAGTTATAATTAATTAGTTAAAGACTTTCATACACATGTTGTGTTTGACAAATTGCCATGTTTTATTAATTTTATTGTGTGTGTGTGTGTTTTTTTTAAAAACCGTTAATAATTTTCTAACCAATTTCGTAATATTTATCTACGAGTTTGTTAAAAATAAATCATATTAATTTAGGCATAACAAATTTTTAATATGCACCATTAATTTGTAGGGCTGAGAATAATTTTTTCATTGTGTTTTATAGATATTTTTTTATTTTAATTTTTCTTTTTTGTTTTACGGAATTTGCAGAATCTAAACAACTTGTTTTTATATATTTTCTTTCTTTGTTATATTTTTTTTGCTACACTTATTTAATAATTATAATGTTGAGCCTATTTGATGTTTATAATGATGAAATATTATTGTTGATATAATTAGAAATATAACTAATGATTTAACAGTATGTGGCAAAGTGTTAACTGCTAATTAGCTGGCTAATAAACGAACATTTTTTAAAAAAATTCTTATGGACATATTATTTAGTTTCATATACATATAAATATATTTATGTATACATATCTCTTTGTGATTATATATGTTGCCAGGATCTATCAAATCAACTTTTTGCAATAATTAAAAAGTTTACTGCCTTTTTCACAATGTCGAACGAAATCTTTCTTTCGTACAAATATTTTGAAACGAAAACAACATTTTATATAGGTTAGGTTGAAAAGAGCCAGAGCTGTCCCAATCGGTTCAGGATTACACTTAAGCCTTATAGGCTTGTTATGTGCTCTATTATAAAGAGTTCCCATTATAAATCATAGAAACTTGTGAATTTGATTACGTTAAGAACCTAGTTTCCTCAATGTATCTTCTTAAGTCTCTCCAATTAGAACCCCTAAGACATTCCATATCTAGTAAAATTGCATGATTAAGTCTTTGTCTCCTGACTTGACTAAATCCTGGACAGTGGCCCAAATAATGCTCAAGTGTTTCTTCATCCTCCTGACAGGTTCTGCATGTTATATCATCAACGATACCCGTGCCTGCCAGGTGATTCCTTAACTCTGTATGTCCAATCTTGGCATTTCCTTTGTTTTGTTACAATTTGGGTTTCCCCATAGAATTATAGTCACTCTATCTATGTACCACTAAAGCAGGCGGGGTCCAAAATTAGACCATATCATGATTTCCACAGACGAACGTATGGGCAATGCTAGATCGTCGCAGACTTCATCACTGATCAAGAATATATATACTTTATGAGGTCCAGTTCTTTTTGGAGAGTATTAAAACTGTATTTCGTCGGGGTCTCTCTGGCAACGGCCGTGGGGGAGAAATTTCCACTTTGCCATAAAACTTCAAAAATAAATGTTCGGAATAATTATATGTAAAATTTATTAAATTTTTTTTTATATGGTCATGTAGGGTGCAAAGGAGGAGGGGGGGGGGGGGGTGAGAAGAAGGTAGGTAGAGGAGTACCAGGTTACGGCTCAGCTTCATCATTAAGGCTTAAACATTTTATTTTTAAGGAATGTAGGCTTAAGTAAAACAATTTGTTAAATTTTTACACTATTTTTGCATATAATAACGCCCACTAAAGGGGGGCGGGGTTCAAAAATAAATTTTTTTTATTTTATGGCTCCATGTTTAATACGCTGGACCTTCTTTGACATAAAAATATATCATTTGCTTAACAAAATTAAAAAAAAACTAAACATTTTGTTGTTTTTTAGAGGTTGGTTTAGTTTTTCTTAGGGGAACTTTTTTCCTTCCAGTCCGATTTAGCCCATTTATAAACTTGACCTGTGCTATCTTTCAAGATATATTTGTACCAAATTTCAAGAGTCTGGATCTTTTCGTTTGGATTGAATCGTGATTTCCACAGACGGACGGACGGACGGATATGCTCAGATCGTCTTAGATTTCTACACTGATCAAGAATATATATACTTTATGGGGTCTTAGATGAATATTTCGCTGCGTTTCAAACGGAATGACAAAGATTATGTACATTGTCGGTCCTGTAGCAAAAAATTAGCCGGCGAAGTAAAAAGGTTAAAATAGCTACAAAAACGAATCTATCTTCTCATCTTTCATCTGTCCCCTCAATAATATCCCCTCCTTTCAAATTGCGGTGCAATGCACGGGGGTCATCCCCTGAGCGCTGGTCCAAGATAAAAAAAGAGTATATGCCCTCCAATTCTATTTTGGGGGGTATAAAAAAACCCCCTTTTGTCATTGCCAAATAGGCAGTTAAAAAAATGTTTATCTACTGCTGTAGTATTTCATATTGATTTGAAAGTATTTATATGTGAGACACACTGAGGCTGAGAGGCATATAAAATATTATTAAATTTCGAAAAGTAAAATAAAATTAATAAGAAAAACTCCCACCATTAACAATAATTTAAGCCACTTCAATCATTTCAATTACCACAAAACAGCACATTGACTTCAATTAAGCATGACTAACGAGCTCTCAAGTTAGTCCAACGTTTTAGTGGGACTGGCACACAAAAATTTTCTGAATTTCTTTACACATTCGAGCGTTGATTAAATCAAATTATTCTGCCAGTAAATACTCGTACATAAAAAAAATGCTCCATACATAATCAATTATTGAATAATTCAATTAGTGGCAATTATCGCAATTTTCGCAACCAGTTAATATGAGACTTTTTCTCTGCTCCTTCATATTGAACCTGTTATCAATCAACACTTTTCCAAAATATTCGTAGGTATGGTGCTCACACAGCCGATGGTACGTGTGAGCATAGCCAACCAACTTTTCACTTAAGTAACCCATTTGCCATTGTAGACCGCTGCCTGCAAGCCAGAAAATTAAGTGTCTGTTTACTGCATAAACGAACGTATGAAAAAATGCAAAAATGTTTAATGGAAACTTAATGATATCATTAAATGTGTGTTAAAAATTAGTTAAATAAGCGTCAACAATACGACAAATATAAATCATTTGTAACAGAGTGTTGGAAAAAATAAATAAATAAATAAAGCCAACATAGATGAACGAAAGACTGTCTGGGCCAAGAATTGATAGACATATGAGTACAAATGCAAAGACGGACAAACATACAGCCAACAGATAAATGGATAGACAGGCGAAGACAAACATGTACTGAAAAATAAACTAAAGCTTGATGTGCTGCAAAGCAAGTGACGCTAAAATGGAGAGTAGCAAGTAAAGTGTTATTTGAAAGACAAGTAGAGCACAAACCAGCTACACAGAAAGATATATTTTCAATAATAAGTCAACTTCGTTTTAAGTTACAAAAACAGTCACAAAAAAAGAAACTTCAAAAATTTGATTACTAACTAAGATATTAGACGTGCTTTACTAAACTGCATCTTCATTTATGACATGATCTTGTAGTGAGTTTTAGGAATATGTATCTCAATCAGTCTTATATACAAATTGTTATTATAAAGAAATTTCTCCCAGTGTCTATCTTGATTTCTTTACAAGATCATTTAATATGTGCTTGTTCAATCCTTCTGACATTAGAATTTGTGAAATGTTTGGTGAAAAATTAAAACATCTTCACTATTTTAAAGCATGTCAATTAGTGTGACGACATATTTTATAGTGCAGCATGCAAGTCATACTCCAAACATCTTTCACCTTAAAAGAGGGGGAGTACTTATAGCTTTTTTTCATGTGTTGCGGACAACATATTAAGATTGTTACGAGGAGAAAAGAATAAATAATGATTTGCATGAAATCTCTTTAAATATCAATTTATAATAACAAAAAAAAAAAAAAGAACAACAACTTAAACTACAAGTGTTGCAATTTAACAGACCATAAGACTGCTGAGTGACTAAGAAAGCAAGAAACAACAAAAAAAAGCTCAAGCAAAGACTTTGATTAACAGTTGAAATATACATTGAAAATAATTGTCAACACACTTTAACACTTTTAACGCTTGTCAGCTCGTAAATCTTTTAGCACCTGAATCAAAAGAGGGCATGGGATACGGCGACTACTTGCTTACGTTCTTACTTACCGGCCGTAAAATACTTATTCCCAGTCATCACAACAACGTTGAAGTGGAACAAGAGAAAGAAATCAGCAACTACTGAACTGAAAACGCAAGGTGCTTTTATGTAATAGTTTATGTTGTTGATTTTAGTATTGCAATAAACTCATCTATATCTTTAGAGTACCCGCAACATACTTGCATACACATAACAACTATTTAAATAGTAGACGCATGTATGTGTGCATTGAATTGTTCATACTTTTACCAAATGAAAAGCCATTATGCAAACTCTTTTAATACTACAGTGGGCTGCGAAATAAAAAAATATATTAAAAATATATACAAGAGCAGTATGTCTGCAGACTATCCTAAAGAGAGTTCTTTGTGCCAGCTGCCAGTTTTGCAACGAAGTTCATGCAAGTAAAATAACCTCGTTCGTTCCGTCGCATGCAAAGAAATTTACAGTGTTGCAAACTATAAGCGAAATCTGCATTTACGCGCTTTTAAAAGACACCTATCCCGAAAATTAAATAAATGAACTCTTTTTCTTACTCAAATAACAGCAAAATCCTCCTTTAAATAAAACTATGTGGAATATATGGATTTTGATGGGCTAAACTCAAATCCAGGTGAAATATATCTCCGTACCTGACTAACTTAGGAAAATTTGCCACGCCTATAAAAAAATCCCGACCTGATGGAAAAAAACCGAAAACGGATTTGAGTTTAGCGCATCAAAATCCATATAGTCCACATATAGTTTTATTTATATGAGAGACAAAAAATTATTTTTTGCTGAGCAGTGTAATCTATTACAATCTTTATTTTATTTCTCAAGCAATTACTTAAATATTCTGCATTGTTGAAGTTTTCAGAGGTCAGAAAATAAGAAGAGGTCATAAGACAATAAATCAAATAAACGTGTAAATGTCTTTGCAGTAGCCTAAATTTTTTAGAAAAAAAATTTTTTTTAAGTAAAATAATAAAGGGTGTTTTTTAGAGTGTCATAATATCAGAGCAACGCGTGCAAATTGTTGAAATTTTTAATCAAAATAATTGTTCTATTCGTCAAACTCATTGTGCACTTCTTCCACTTTATGGCGTACATAATCGCCCTTCAGAGCGGCTAATTCGAACAACAATAGATCGTTTTCGGACCACATTTACTGTTACTGATAATGTGCATCCCGTGAGATGACGAACAGAGCAAAATATTTGGCTTTTTCAGTGCTCAAGTCTGCCACTGTGTAAACGAACCTTGTGACACACAATATACAAGTAAACTGCACAAACTTTTATTTTAACAAGAAAGCCGAATAAGACAACATGTGTAAATACTGCGCTTTCATATTACTTGCTGCAGCATTTCTGTCACAATGTTTTTCCTGCACTCATTTCTTATTGTCTACACTTTAAAAACCGCCACACAACTGAACGTTTTTTACACACATCGCACAAGTTCACTGCACAATTTTACAAACTTGAGGAAATATCAAAATCGTTTTGATTTTTACACTACACAAATGCCCTGTACAGTGCCAGACTTGAGCACTGAACTTGTGTAGTGTATGCCCGGCATTATTCTCATTTCACCAAACGTTGCCCCAAAATAATGCTTTCAGTTTGATGATTATAAAAATATTCTAAAAAAATATTCCACTCTTAATAAAATAAATTGAATTTAATAAAAATGCTTAACAAAAATAATTTGTAGATTGCAGATTTGAACTTGAGTCTGCATTAAAAAATTATTATCCTAATAATAATAAGATTAATAAGTCGAGAAAAAAAAAATTCCTTCTAATAATATCTGATACCAGCTTCAACTAATATCACCATGTTTATAAAGGGTGTTTTTTTATGACGGTTTTTTTATACGAATCACTCTGTTGTCTGACAGCTGTTTTGACAGTTTAAAGTGACGTCTCTACTCAGTATTGTTTGGCAAATCATCATGAACAGGTTAACTCCAGAACAAATAGTGGAAATTTATTTTCAAAAACAGTGTTCAATTAAAAATGTTTATAGAGCATTTCGTGAATTTTATGGCGCACATAATCGTCCGTCTGAGACCACCATAAAGAACGTAATTACCAAATTTCCGTATTTGGAGCAAAGATAATCCACACACCGTTCAAGAATTACCAATGCATCCCGATAAATGTACTGTTTGGTGCGGTCTATGGGCTGGTGGAATCATCGGTCCTTATTTCTTTAAAAATGAAAAAGGACGACCGACGCGTTACCGTGAATGGAAATCCATACAGAATCATGATCAATGAATTTTTGGTACCAAAACTTCAGGATATGGATGTAAACGAAATGTGGTTTCAACAGGATGGTGCCACTTGTCATACTGCGGGCGAAACAATGGACTTATTGAAAGAACATTTCAACGACAACATTATTTCTAGAAATGGACCGGTGAATTGGCCTCCGCGTTCGTGTGATTTGACGCCACTCGATTATTTTTTGTGGGGATACCTGAAATAATTGGTTTACGTGGATAAACCAGCAACGATTGACGCTTTGGAAACCAGTATTCAACGTGTCATTGCTGAAATACGACCTCAAATGCTTGAAAAGGTGGTCGAAAATTGGACCTCCAGAATGACCTTTGTGCAAAATAGTCGTGGTGGCCATATGCCCGAAATTATATTTAAATGTTAAATGACAAGAAATTATCTACCAAATAAAAAATTTTTTTGGCCATTTCATAATTTGGCATGTGTTTTATTTAAATTTCAAATCAGCAAGCTCTTATAAAAACACCCTTTACTACCATTTGTTTTCAATATCATATAATGCCAACAATTTATCCTTATGGGCATAACATTCTAAGCAAAAATTGAATGCAATAACTTTCTGCGCCACTGTGCACTTTAAATCTAAATTGATATACGAGCTTTATTACTTTATAATGATACATTTTCCGTTGTTGTATGGTCATCTATTTTTTCCCCCCGTTGCTATTAAAAATGCACTTCACTGACAATGAAGCCGTCAGTTATTGCTTGTATTACTCTTTGTATTCGATATCAAGCTTGAGCTTATTAAAAGTCAATAAATTAATAAATTATCGTATTAAAATAAATTGCATCTAAATGCTCTTAGATGCACATTAATTAAATAGATTGAATGATTTATTACTAGATCAAATATCCAGCCAACGTCCAGTAACAGCAAATCTTTGGAACAGGCACCGAGTGCGAGTAGTATTAAATTCCTATAGTGGCAGCGATGTTGTGTATATCGTCAACATGCATGGATGTGATGTCGTTTTCATGGCATCTTAAAGGCGATCTTATTTTATTTTTTCTCAGCCCAATTTGGTCATTATTTCACACACGAACGTGTAGTAGCTATTTTCGTGGTGTGAAGACAAGTAAATGAATTCCATAACCAAGTGGATGATGATGATTCTATAAATTCTTTGTTGGTAAGTGCGAGTATATTAATGCGTTGGCTGCAAATATATTATTGTTAATGATTATATATTCGATTATAATCGTTAATATTACGATGATGTGCTTTTGCAACTATTGTGTGTATATTTATTATGTGATGCATGGAAAATACTAAATTTCGTTTTTAGTGTAGAAACTCACTTAAATTTTTTTTTCTAGTAGTGGAATAAATCAGAACGCAGCATATTTGAATTTGTGGCATTAACTGAATTATTTTTTGGCACCGAGTGTCGTTTTTAGGTATTTACTACATTTATTAATAAAATAATAAAAAATCATTTGCAGTCATGCAGATTCGAACTTAAACCCGCTGAAAAAATTAACAATTTACATAAGAAAGTTCGACTAATAAAAATTCATACATAATTTACTACATTCATTGCAATAGTTACTCTTCTGTGTTGTCAAAAAATGTTTGCTATTATCCTGTAAATATTTGCAAATTTATTACTAACTTTCTAATATTTAGTTTTCCTAAATGTATTTATATAAAAATTGAAATGTGATATTTAAGCAAAACTAATTTTTTCTGGGACTTGCTGAAATTTATTGCCTATCTGTGGTATATAGACTCTGTAGATGTATCTAAAGGGTGTTTTTATAGAATGTCACGAGTTTAAATCATAATAAAACAAGGAAATATATTTTTAATATCAATGAAACGGGCTTTATTGGAAAGAAGTTTTAAATGAAATTAATGTTTGAATATGATTTCTGTCTTGTAGTCACCACGGAGGGCGCGTAGAAAACGCGATCTCGAACACCAATTTTCAACAACTTAAGAAGTTTTCCCTAAAATGGAAGGACACAATCCCAGTTGTTGAGAACGTCCACGAATTGATTGATTAGAACAGATACGGGCGATTCATAGCACAATTGCGCTGAGCTCATTCACACGTATTCTTACCCTCTTTAATTTAGTCGTCGATCAGACAGCGACGAATGAATATCAGGCGAATGCTTACGAATTTTTTTATATATTTTTCCAGAATATTTGTCCAGCAAACAATTTCAATCATGATAATATGCGAAAAATATTTTGTCATAAACAATGCTTTCGATAACATACAATGCCTTTTTTACAATTTTTCTCTAATAACGGACTATAGTAATTCTTCTAATTTAGTAATACACTTAGTCTTATTAATTAGTCTGTGCAAAATCTTATCAAAAATATTTTGAAAATGTTTCCCATATGAAAATGATCTTCCATGCCGACAAATATCAAAGCTTATTAATTTTGATACATCCAACCGCGTATTTTTTTTTTGAGCGAATATTCAGTGTTGTGCTGCAGCAAACAACCATTCTTTTATATTTGTTTTCTTGAATGGAAAATATAACAAATTATTGTCCTATCTTTTTTAATTTTTTTCATTTGACTGTTTACTTAGAAAAACTCTTATTATTAATTAATAATATTACGTAATTTTTTCAACTTAAAGCACCATTATCTTTCAAACGCTTGGCTTTTTGTTTGGTGGGTAGCTCGCAAGCACAACACATACACAATTTACCAACACATTGACGGTGCCCACCACTGGATTAGAATCATCTTCAAAGCTTTCTTGTACAGCGGCTACAGCTTCTTCAGTGCGAACTGTTCGGCATCTCACGGGATGAACATTATCAGCAACAGAGTAAATGTGGTCTGAAAATGCGCTATTTACCTTTGAATTACGTGCCTGAGTAAGAATTAAAAGGTGAGGCGGCACCTGGGTTTGGGTAAAAAGAAACCGAAGTCGATACAAAGTTTATAGAACTTTTACACTGTTTTGGCTTTCGTGACTTCACCAGTAGTCAGAACTGGTACCACGGGATCCAGTACAAGCCCCACAGTTTACTGCGGCTGGATATTGGTAAGGTCTCCCTCGGGAGTACACGTGGTGGTTGTGGTCACCAATTTGGTGGAAGATTTTTCAGATAAGAATTGATGTTCGAACCTTGCGGTTGGGCTTCGGTCCGGCTGATAGTAGCAAAATCTATGTGTTGTTCTGAATCAACAAATAAAAGATCGTCTAGATAGGATCGGCACTTTAGCAAGGTGTTAGATCATGGGGCTTACCAAATCATGTTCTAGAAATTGCCACCTGGGAGACCCGAGGTCGCCTTCGTGTGGTATCTTGGTGCTAAAAGGGGTAGTGGGGACACCCAATTTCACCCGATGTTAAGAGCATCGTCAGGTTAGGCCGCAAGGCAGGTACTGACGTTAAATCAATGATATATTTGTCCTTCGAATTAGACGCTCTGAAGTGCCCAATGAGTTTGACGAATAGAATAATTATTTTGATTAAAAATATCAACAATTAGCAGGCGTTGCTCTGGTGCTGTGACGCTCCAAAAAAATATGTTTTACTAGTTCATTTGCTGTTACGGATAAACTAAAATAGTTTGTTGCAGGTTTTTAAATTGTTTCAATATTCAGAACTCCGGTATTATTTAATAGCAAATTAGGACATGGAAAAAATAATCAAACATCAACTTTTATTATTATAATTATTACTATTATTATTATTATTAATATTATTACAAAAAAAAAACTATTAGTTGATGCACCAGCACACAACTCTATTCAGTTAAAATTTTGAATAACAAGACACATAATCTAATCGTAACATACTTCGCACTTCTATCAATAAACTAAAGACATAATCGTGCCAATTAACATATCAAACGTTTTACTTGGAAAAAAATCTAATAAAATGAAATATCATAATCATAAAAAAAATATATGTACGAGTATGAAAATGTTGTAAAGTTAAACAGAATTGTGAAAAACAGCGGCTTTTATTGCATTTTGCAAGATAAATTAAATAAAGCGTGGGCATCATTAAAATACACGAAATAAGTTAATAAATAAATGCATAATAAAATTATTAAAAAAAAGAGTCATGTAAGCATTTTTCTATGAACAATTGCTAAATTGATAACTCTTTTGTTGTGGATTTTTTTTGCGTTATTTGCTGGCAGCTAATCGGCCAAAGATTTTTCTTTTAGATCAAAAAGAGCACAGAGAGCAGAGGCCCATTACTGTACTTGCACGTAATAACAAATATGAATCATGTTTTTATATAAAAAATTTGCATACAATAGTATTATTTGCTTTTTATTTCTCCTGCTATTTTTATAAATATATTTATTTATTTCTGTACGTATTGTACCACAAACACATTAAGACATAGAGTGACACAAAAAAACAGCAACAAAGGAGAAATAAATATTCGAGTACTTGTACGTACATTTACAAAAATCTTTATCATACGAGAAGTAAGTCTGCAGAAATTAAACATAAAGTACTAAATGGTAAACGTGCTGCTGCTGCTGCTGTTGTAAGTAGTTACAACAAAATAAATCTAATGTGGGTAATTATGATGCAGATAATATGACATTAAATTTTTCATATTCACATGTACTCCAGTGTATTATTCAAATAAAAAACATGAGCAGCAGTTATTCATATGCTGGGAGATATGAAAAATATATATGCATTTACTGGGTTTTTAAATTTAGCTCTGTGCCTCTGAAATGGTACATAAAATAGTGATTTTTTTTTTGTTTGCTTAACAGCTGCGCATAAGTGTTCACGAGCAAATCAAGTCATTTGCTAAATCTGTAATGTGATTACAATAGAAAAAATAATATAAGAAAAAAAAAACAGGGAAATCTGGGAGTAGATTTTCAAAGATTTGTTGACACTTTAAGTGCTTGATTTATTTATCATTAAGAACACGAAAATAAAATTAAAATATAATTTGAGCCAAAAAAATTGTGCAAATCATAATGTACAATATGGAGGCTGGCGAAAAATATTTTGCTATTTTTATATGAAACCATACAACTTTTAAAGGACAAGTAATATTAACTAGTGTTATACAGTCGACTCTTGATAATTTGAAACTGAAGGGACAAGAGAAGAAGTTCAAATAATCGTGTTTTCATTTTAACGAGACTTCAAAATATCGAAAGAGAGACAGAAAAAATTCAAATTAACAAGAGTTTTCATAAAAAAGCAAAACCATTTGCACGCACTAAATTCCGCAAAAGCAAAGCAAAGAAATTTAATTTTTTATGTTAGCAAATGTCGATGTAGTGGTGTACACTAAAATCGTGGTTCAGAAACTAATGCAAACGATTTAAATTTCTTTCAAAAACAGAAACAAAATCACACTATGAGTTCAAATTAAAGAGTGTAGAATAACCGAACTTCAAATTATAGAACGTTGGCGAGCAAGATGTAATTTTTGTAGTACATCGCAAAAAAAAACTAAAATAAATGGTTGTTTTATTTATTTTATATTTTGCATAAAACACAGCAATTAAAATAATTCAAATTTTAGAGCGTAGAGCCAAAAAATTCATATTATAGCGAGTCGGCGATCAAAATGCCATTCAAATAATTTCAAATTATTGAGGGGACCAAATTACATAGATATTTTTCAATTTATTGAGTGTTTTTCAAGGGACTTGGAAAACAGTTCAAATTACCGCGAGATTCAAATTAACGAGTTTCAAGTTATCAAGAGTCGACTGTATGTATAACTGATAAAAAAAGATAGTAAGAGAGGTCCCTAAGGATCTGTGGTTTGTATTCGTCCTTTTTAAAATCTATTAATTTAAACGGTTAAGAATTATCTATCTGGAAAAATAATAGTTTGCAATAGGTTTATTTTAAAACAAATAACTTAATCTCTTCTCGATCGTATGGGTTTATTAAAAGTTTTTTAAATCTGCTACACAAACTGTTTATAATTTCGAAAGCAACTAAAAGCTTAGAAGTTGTCAGCGGAATATTTTCGGCACTAAAATGAATTTTTTTTATTTATTTAATAACATAATTATAATTAAGTATTTTAAAGTTAATGATAGAGAATTAGAAACAAAGGCCATTAAAAATATCTTATAAAAAATGCAAGTATGAATTGAAGTAAACTGCACTGAAATAGAAACAAAAGTAGATAACTTTAGAGGGAGAATCGGACATTTTTAAGTCTAGTATGAAAAATTCACATTCGGTGTTAGTATCTTTGTCGATAGTCAATCAGCACTTCTGTCCTTATTATCACAAATAACTTCCTCTATTTGACTCTGGAGGATCAAGCTGATCTTACACTCATCAGGGTCCCACCATACAACGACTTCCCCAGTAATGAACGATTGGACGAACAGGCCCAGTAATGAACGATTGGACGAACAGCTATAATCCAGAATTGGTAGCCTCCACGTTGAGTACTATCAAGAACTTCGTCCTTAAACATTAGTTGCAAAAGGCTAAAGGCAGATTGTACAAAATAGGCATATGTAAAGTTGCAGAAAAAACTAAGGCGATCACACAACGATAAGCGCTCAATACAATTAATAAACAAAAACACGCATCGAGGCTCCTTGAAGTCATGAGAGAAGACTGGACTATAAGCAGACATTCCTGATGGGTCTGTGTTATGATAATGTTTGTCATCATTGTCGTGAAATATGTAGGGAAGAAACAGTTTCCCTTTTCTTCCTCGCACTTTTATCAGAGATTGTTCAAAGACACCTGATTATATGCGTCAGTTTGGTTCTAGTACCCATAATGAGCACCGTACGTAAATACGGAACTTCTTAGTTACACATCGGAGAGTGTAGTGGTGTTTCCAAAAGGCACCACCTAGATTCTAATTGCGTGCCCGTACATAAAGGGCCTCCAAGTAATCTTAATAAAACCAAATGAAAAACTCATTTAGTTTCTCCACTCCAAGAGTTCGTCTCAACGTCATGTTATTTCTACTTTCCCAGTTTAGGTGGCGTAAGTTTGGATGAATGATAGAGGTGGTTGAAATGCATAAGTGTTTTTCATTTAGCATTAAATGCAGTCAAAAAAATACCTGGTTTGCTTCAAATAAATATTTTTCCTTGTTCATCACGAGGAGTAACCATATTGGCTGTAGCAAAAGGTTGGTTTGTGATGCTTTATAATTCCGATCTGGAATTATGTGTTCCCCACTTGACTTATGAAAATTCGTACTTACGGTATATTGACAAACTTCTTGATTTTACTTAGAATCGCATGAATTGATTTATCTATAAGAGGTAATTATATTAATTGATGCTAAGCTAACAGCGCCAATATTGCTATTGTGAATCATAAGAATTAATCATGATGATCGCATGCATTAAATATAAGAATGAAATAGTGATCTATAAAATCATGATTTTATAGAAATAGTAATCTATAAAATCATTTCGGTTGCACTCTTTACTTTTTTTTAAGAAATTAGTTTTATCATAATTTTAGTTTCTCATAATTTTGGAAGCGTTTTCTGTGGTATAACCTTTTGAACAATATAGCAAAAATCGACTCAATAAACTAAGCTGGCAACCCTAACCCACCAAAATGTAATTAATTTTATATAAATACATATATCGAAAAAATACTAGAATACCGCTCTATTTATATTTAGTACTAATTTTGAAACTTTAGCATATCACTTCATTTGTCTGTATTTCAACTGAAACCACTTTTATTTTATTTTATTTGAAATAATTTTAAAACTTTGCACTTGGCTTTCAATTAAATTAGAAAAACAAAGACATTACATTTATATCTTGTTTAACGTTGTTGTTATTTTCAAATAACACATGATTATTTCTTATCAAAAACGGTTAGGTACACAAAACAAAAGACTTAAGACACGAACTTGTTTCATGCTAACATCTTGGCGAAACAAGTAAATGATGTTTTCTACCTTAACAACCTTGTACTTGAAAGATCACACGACTTAAACAGTAGAATGAAAATAAATAAATAAATAAACAAATGCACAAACAATTAAATAAAAGAGCAAAAAGAAAAAAACGAAAACAAAAACTAAAGTAAATTTGTTGTAATTAACAGAAATGTCTTTCTAATACTCAATTTTAATGAAAAAGTTAATCAGCCAATAAGTGATAGTTGTTAGCAACATGTTTTTCTAAAGCAATTTTCAACGCGAATAGTTCTGTTTGAGTGCATTACGGATTTTTATGTTTTTCAAGTAGCTGACAACTGATAGTCAAATATTAAACGATTGGCGATGTAGCAAACGAACAGCAATACAAGACGCATTTATTTCTTTTTTAAATGTTTTGATTTTCATTGCGGTTGCTACAAAAACTTTTTCAGTAGTGAAAAAAATTTTGAACTTGGTGTTTCGATTCTTATTTTTGTTTGGCTTTTTTTTATGCGGTGCATGAGGTGTTTTAAGCTTAGCCGTTTTCCTTATTGTAGTTTTATTTTTGTAAATGTGTTTTTCAGTTTGCTTACAAGAAGAGCTTTCGTTGCTTTTCTTTGGAGTATTGGTTTTAGCTGCCTTTTGTTTGTTAAGGAGTTTCATTTGTAACGCGTTTTTGATTAGCTTTCCGCATTTTTTTTCGTTTTAGTTGGTTTATATTTTTGTTTTGGTATTTTGAACACAGTTGGCACTTACAAATGATGCTTATCAGAAATCACGAATATTTGTTTTGTTAAGCCTGCAAATGTTGTGTTTGTTGGTTTGCATTCCTTTTTTGTTTTTAACGAAAGACTGCAAGAATATACAATTGCAAATGCAACAAAGAAGAAGAACATTTTTAAAACAATGTAAATTTCATTAGAAGAAGCAAGTGTTTATTTTTATTTTCACAGGTGAAGTAGTAGAAATAATCCTGTATTTTTTCTTAAATTTTAAGAAATTGCTAAATAGTATTGGTGAATGTGTATAAAATACAATCTGTTAATATTAAAAATAATTATATAATTTTATCGTAATTTAATTTTCAGTTAAACACTAGCAAGGACATTCACCTTTCTGAACAAACAGACTAGAGAATCAGATTGGAATAACGTCCAAGAACTCTTGAGCTAATATTAATATTAAATTATTCTTATGATATTCATTAGAATCGATTTTTATTTTTCAGAATATAAAATATTTACAAATATTTTAGAAATAATATTTTTCTGGTGTTAATTGAAAAATTGCTTTTCACGCTTAATATGTGAGTTACACTTAAAGAAATTTGCTGTAGCAATAGTTAAGCAAAAATTGTAAAATAATATAAACAAAATTGTTATGAAAATTAATTAGAAGAACAATAAAATAAGACATTTAAATTCATTTCTAATATCAACCACTTAATTGTCATACACTGCGTATGATTAATATTATTTTAATAATGAAGTTTGTTTAATTACGTATACTTTAAATAAATGTGTGACTGTAAAAAAAAGTCTGCATAAATAAAAACGAGTGGCTTACAAAAAGAAACGCAAAATATACAACCAAATTTAAATGATAATAATATGTAAAACATTTAAGAGAACCAACAGTTTTAACTATTTTTGTTGCTAACATTTTAATTCCACAAAAAAAAAATGCAACAGACAAAACAATACGAAATATTAATTTCAATTGCATGTGACAACAAGACACACTTGGCTTTTGGAAATAAAACACCAGCTTAGGAAACAAATCCAAATTTCATTTATTTTAAATTTACTGCTTTGAATTTTGTTTGTATAAATTGTTTGAGTTTGTTGTTGTAGCTTACATTTTTGTTTTATACAATTTCAATATCTGGGTACATTGACTACTGCACCTTAAATTTAGTCTGGCGCTCGATGATTTTTTGTTTCAGTTATATTTTTATTTTTATTTTAATTTTACACATTTAATGATAATGTCGTTGACGAGAGAGAAATCTTTTTATGATAAATTTTTAGGTAGAAGAAGTAAACACCTTAAACTCCTGGACGGACGTGCGGTGGTAATAAATATATGGTATATACCATTAACTGTTTATGCGGTTATTAATTTATAAATGAGACATGTATCAATTAATTTGATACGCTATAAAATCATTATTAGAAATGTTTTGTTTAACCAGACATTTAAAAATAAATATAATACATGAAATTGTAATCATTTTTGCATAATATTATTCAAATTATAAATATTACTATAATTATAAGACTATTATTCTTGTTGTACAGTCGAATCCGCTTTAATGCAACACGATTTACTGAAACAAATCGGATTACTGAAAACCAAAAGCAAGCCCACAACTGCGTTTTGTTTGAAACTTACTTCGCTTTAGTGAAAAAATGAGCAATAACACATTTACTTATTAGAAATCGATTGCATAACGTAAGACTGAAAAATTTTGCATATTTTGCCCGTTAAAATTTTAAATGGCAAAATGTATTTGTCCTTTCCGCTCTTACGTACTTTATTGTATTTTTCTATTATATTGTCAATGCAAGTGGCTAGACATTTTCGAGGAATTCGTGAAAATTTTCAACAACAAACTGTGCACATATGCATTTGTATGTTTTACTGATTTTAAGCAGTACGCTTAACTGTAACAAATTTCAGTAATCCGAACTACGTTTTAGAGAAAAAATCGGATAACTGAAAAAAATATGGGTTTTGGTTATTTCCAATAAAGCGTAGTCGACTGTATAGGGATATAAATAATGAATAAATAAAAAATATATATATAAATAAAAACCACTAATTAATTAATTATACTTAAAGACATTTTGAAAAATATTATTTTAACTATAAAAATTAGCATGTGCGTTGTTTTGCTTTAGCACTCGTACTTATTTACAAGGTTTGCTTAAGCAACCAATAAGTCTAAAAGTAAATTGTATAGGTATTGCTTTCTCTAAACGTTTACACACACTTATGCACTATACGAGTAGTTGAAATAATATGCAACGTTAAAGTCTGTAAATGTTAATAGTTTGTAAGTGTATGTAAATATATTCATGCTTCGCCAAAATGACTAAAGGCTTTAACGTTTTAACAGAGATTTTTCTTGTTGCCGCTTTTCGAGTAAAAATGCACTTGCATGTCTAAGCGAGACTTTATGACTATTTTTTCAATTTGATTTTTTCATTTATTAAAATATTCGTTTAAACATATTTAAATGTCTCTACATGAAATACATATATTTTGTTGGTATTTTTTGCAACTTCTAACAAGTCGACTTATTAATAAACCTCGAGATATGTGAGCAGTATTTTTTTTTTTTTTTGCTACAGCCATGTGTCTGCGTTTTTGCCTATGACTCATAGAATTGTCTGCTGTATATTTTTGACTACTTATTTTTTGTCTCTTTTTAAGAACAGAGTCCAAGATTTTGTTAATTTTTTTCTGACCAAAACAGTCTATTTGTTGTTTATGATTTTATTAGTTAAAATAAATGTTTTTTGTATTGATTTTTTTGATTTTATTTTTAAAACACAGCATTTGTTGGTTGCTTGCTTTTTATTTTTGTCGCTATTAGTTTTAACTTGGCTTAAGTTTATGGAGTGCATGTTGCCAGCTATTTGGTGTTTTATTTTGTTTTTTCTTTTAATGCTTTGTCAATTAACCAGCAAATTGCTTTACAAATTTATGTTGCATTTAACAAATTTTTCTTAATTAATTTTTTTTAATAAAAACTATATTTATATGTGGTGTTAGATTTTTCTTTGCTTTAGTATTTTTAGTTCGCTGTATAAGGACTTGAATTTTTTGAACCAGAAAAAAAATAATTTTTTTTCAAATGAATTATTAAAGCAAAATGCTTTATTAGTTAAAACTAGTGAGTTTATATTTTCAAATATATAAAGTCGTTGTTAAATATTTTATGAACGTGGCTAAGGACTTGCATTAACGTTAAATATCTTTTTTTCTCAGAGCTTTAGAACTGCAAGTTGTCATATAGATATTTTGAAACGCATTTGTCAGTTATCAGAATATTATCTGGGGAAAAAGTTTACTTACGAATGTTATCGGTTCCTGGTTGTACTATTCAGCAGTACAAATTTTATAAAGAAGTTTTAAGGAAACAGAAAACATTTATTAAAAACAGAATAAGCCAATAAGTTTAGTTGGGCTCAATACCAATCTGAATTCTACACTCATCTATATCCGCTCGCTATTTTAAGTAAAAAACAAGTAAAAACTTTATATTCGACCTGGTCGAATTTTAAATACCCTCCAAATATTTAGTAAGCAAATTTAAATATTTAACTTGGTGGGAGAGTGTTGCTTTAAGACATCTCTGTACCCAATTTTAAATCTCTCCTTTGACAAAGTCATTCCAGAAAGGGCCGTGGGGGAGACGTTTCACCTCTGCAAGATCAAAGAATATCTCAGCTTCTTACAGGCATAAGGAATAAACATTTTTCAATATTTACACTACTTTTGCATATAATATCGTACGTCAACGCCCACCAAACAAGGCGGGGTTCAAAAATAGACTATATGATGTTTTCCACAGACGAACGTATAAGCATTGCCAGATCATCTCAGACTTCATCACTGATCAAGAATATATATACATTATGGGGTCCAATTCTTTTTGGAGGGTATTACATCTGTATTTTGTCGAGGCCTCTCTGGCAAGGCCCGTGGGGTAGACATTTCCCCTTTGCCATAAAACTTCAAAAATAAATGTTCGAAATAATTAAATGATTTATTTAAATTTTATTTACAGGGTCATTTAGAGGGCAAACGGGGAGGAGGGGGTAGGGCAGAAGAGTACCAGGCGTAACGTATCAGCTTCGTCATTAAAGCTTAAAAATATTATTTTTAAGGGATGTAGGCTTAAATAATACAATTTGTTAAATTTTTACACTATTTTTGCCTACAATAACGCCCATTAAAGGGCGCAGGGTCCAAAAATAAATTTTTTTTATTTTATGGCTTCAAGTTTTGAACCTTCTTTGACATAAAAATATATCATTTGCCTTACAAAATTACAAAAAAACGTTAAAAATTATGTTGTTTTTTATAGGTTGGTTTAGTTCCTCTTAGAGGAACTTTTTCCGTTTTTCCCGATTTAGCCCATTTCCGAAATTGCCCTGTGCTATCTTTCAAGATATACTTATAGCAAATTTCAAGAGTCTGGCTCTTTTGATTTGTACTGAATCGTGATTTACACAGACGGACGGACGGCCGGACATGCTCAGATCGTCTTAGATTTCATCACTGATCGAGAATATATATACTTTATGGGGTCTCAGATGGATATTTCGCTGCGTTACAAGCGGAATGACAAAGTGAATACACCCTTCAATTCCTTTTTTAGAGGGTATAATAATTAGCGTGTAATAAATTCACTTTATCTTTATGTATTTTAAAAAAAAAACTTGTGTTGCTGGTAATTTTTAAAACCATATATATCGTAAGTGATCTTGTAATAAATTTCCTACTGCTTTTAGAATACATGTGCCTGCAGCTCGCTATTATCCTGCTCGTTGTTAAATAAAATTTAAAAAGATTTTAATTACCTTCAACAACATCTCAAGCTTTAGTTGCATTTATTTGAAATTATTGTAAAGCCAACTTGAGGAAAAATTACTTAATCCTATTGAAACAATACAATTGCATAGAAAAACAATAAATATTTTTATTGTCTTTTATTGTTCAAAAATAAGAAAAGACAAATAAAAAGTTATCAATTCCGCACTATCTTTACACACATACAAATACAAACACAACTTAGCCAATATTATATATGAATGCAATTGTATGTTTGCGACAAAACAAAGAAGCTTAAGAGCAACAAGTTACTAGAGCAGAAAATAACCACATAAATGACTATTATTAGTAGTGCTTATTTAACAACAACAGTAACAACTAATACAATAGCAATAACAATAATAGAATAAAGGATCTCTATAAACTACAACTAATAAAATATCATGTTTAACAGAGTTGGTAACAATAACAGCAACCGCGAGCAGCAACAAGGCTAAACAAAGTAATAAAATTACATAAACAGTTGCACCAACTCCAAAGGAGTAGAAACATATGCAACTAAATGCATCCAGGAAAAAAAATTTATATATGTATATAAATGTAATAACAATAATGCTGGAAAATTATATCTGATAAATTATATAAAAGGCAAACAACGTGAAGGTAAAAGCTTAACTTCACACAAAAACACACACACTTAAGCACTAGTGTTTTAGAGTTGCAAGTATTGTCAACCCGGGGAATACTTATTGTTGTGGCAAATACGTGTAATGCAAGCAGCTACAGAGACCCCAAGCAACAGGTAGGCTGTTTATTGTTTAAATAGTTGGCTTATGACTTTAAATATAAAAGATGGCATAACACTAAATTCTATTCTTGAGAACCACCAACCTGTGCTTTTCGTACAAAAAACATGAAACGAAACTTTTTATTTTTAAATATTTCTTTGTTGCATAATAGACTTGGGCGCTACAAGAGGCCACAAACAAGCAAATTGTCTGAAAAGGTTTGCAACTTTATTAATTAAAATTTTATATTTGAATAGGACAAACATGCGTACGAGAGAGGCCATCCCTTCTTTGTGCTTCTTCAAATAAAACGAATAATCCATCGAATATATTGCCTGTGATTATAATGTTCTACTGGTCATGGGATGTTTCCGAAATAAACCATTTACCGGCCTAACGAGATCGCTAGCCTTTCGTGAAGAATACTTGTGTTGGTCACCTTTTGTACTCGCCAGTGTAGCGAAAGTTCTTTCGAAGTAATAAAAACAGAATTAGCGAAAATGCAAAGTTTTTAAATTATGTATAAATTTCTATTCTATTAGTCGAAATTTCTTACGTAAATTATATTACAGGATGTTACTTTTCTCAACGAGCTCAAGTTCAAGTCTGCGAAACTACAAATTATTTTATTTTTTTATTAATAAATGAATTTGTTCAAATTCTATTTATTTAGATTAAGAGTAGAATATTAAGAATATTCTCCATAATCATCAAAACAGCAGAACGGATCAGTACTGATTTAGAGGCCGCTACGCCATCCCATCAGCGTTCTTTGTTCAATTTTTCCACTTTTTCAAGTGGTGCTAGTAAATAGAGTTTGAACAAATTCATTTTTTAAAATAAAAATAAAATAATTTGCAGTTTCGCAGATTTGAACTTGAGCCCGTTAGATATGAAAATTTTAATTTGAATCCGCTCATGGGGAGATATTCGATAAATCGCATTTCCGGTAGTAAAACCAGTTCCAGGTAAAAAATTTTTTTCTTTTGAAATTGTTCTATAAATCCAAGAATATGCCTTTAGAAATAAAGCAGATATGATCTGATTTCGATGTCAGATTTGAACTAAGTTATTATACTTTACTGTATTTATTAAAAAGGAATTAAATGTATGCAGAATTATTTTTAGAAGGATTTTTTTTTAATTGACATGAAATTTACTTTATTCGATAGATAAACTTCTGGCATTAATTCGAAATATGATTTTGCCACGACAGGCTCGGGCGTAATCTAATTTAATGGTGCTGTTGGCTGCAGTAGTACAACACGAGACTATGAAGCGGAGGGTCCTGAGTTCAACCCCGTGCTGAGTCATGGAATATTGTGTTGAATTCTTCTGATCAGCTCTAGCGCATGGTTGGTTAGTTGTTGCCAACCTGTTTCAATGATGCAGGCATAGTCCCTAATCACTGAAAATAACTGGCAGCGACTGACACTATCATGTACTAAAAGCAGAGTAACTGCACCCTCCTTCGTCGGTCCTATAGCAAAAAATTAGCCGGCGAAGTAAAGAAGGTTGAAATAGCTACAAAAAATTCTCTATCTTCCCATCTTTCTTCATCTGTCCCTTCAATACTATCCCCTCCTTTCTAGCTCCGGCGCAATGCACTGCATATATAGGGCTCATCCCCTGAGTGTTGGTCCAAGATAAAAAAGGTATAATTTTCGATGACTTTTTTCAACATTTGTGGCTTTGTCGGCAATAACTCGACGAATGTTGTCCTCATTCGGGCCAATAATTTGGGGCTTAGACTAGCGACTTCACATATTCCCACAGAAAATAGTCTAGCGGCGTTATATTGCACGATCTTGGCGGACAATTGACGGGTTCGAAAAGTGAAACGTGAAATTAGGCGGTTACCAAAGTTTCCTTCAACAAATATATTGTGACACGAGCTGTATGACATGTTGAGCCGTCTGGTTGAAATCACACCTCCTGCGCATCATGATTGTTCAAATGATGGATTAAAAAAGTTAGTAATCATGGCTCATAACGGTCATCCTTGACTTTAACGATTTGACCTGCATTGTTTTCAAAGAAGTACAGACCAATGATTCCCCCAGCCCATAAAGCACACCAAAAGGTTAGCTTTTCTGGATGTAACGATGTCTCAACATACACTTGAAGAATCTCAGCACCCCAAATACGACAATTTTTATTATTGACGTATCCCTTCAAACAAATGTAAGCTTTATCGCTTAACGAAATTCGCTTATGAAAATCGGAGTCAGCGTTAATCAACGGTGGGGTCATTCACCGAATCAATGTCTCACTAGATGAACGAGTGGCTTAAATTTTTGCACGATTTAGACTTTGTAAGCACGCAAACCAAGATCTTTCCTCAAAGTCTTTCCTAAATTGTATGGACACGTATCCAATTCCTGTGCAAGATGGCGGATAGGCTGATATGGTAGTGCGTGATACGTATATCGACCCGAACCATGATGTTCAAAATAAATTTGCACAATTGAGAAGCGTCATTTTCAAGCGTCAGTCTATTTACCCTTTAAAACACCTTTTACATATTGATCAGAGCTCGGTCATCATAGCAGGATTAATGAAATTTATGATGAGATCATCATCAGCACATTTTGATCTTGTTCTGTTTAAAAGAACTCCTCTAAAATCAGCTAAGCCGATATAATTTATATTTTCCCATTGTTTCTGCAGCCTCATTAGACCACACTATTTTAAGCATCTCCACGCCTCCAATATGTCAATTATCCTTAGAATATATTTAACAGAAAGAACACATTCATTCATTCATTCATTGAAGAGTCCAGTAATTCCTTAAACATGAATAAGGTTGCATTATCAACATTTCTTTGCTTAAATGGATTTTATTTTAACTGAGATAATCCCCTTTATTCTGTAACTATATGTCAACGTCACATCAAGACAATATCAAAAAATAAAACTTTTACATACTTCTTATGAACAATTACCCACTTCTGACAGTCTCTGTCTGCTCTCTATGACATTTAAAATTGCAAGAGCTTGTCACAAATTGATAATTGTTGAAGAAAATAAGAAGAGAAGTGTTCTAATTTTGATATTGTCTTGACGTGACGTTGCCAAATAGTTAAAGAATAAGGGGTAATAGTTCATAAAAGAAACTTCGTAGCTGAATTTTAGTCGCACTTACAGATGACATCCTCAATTCATCGATGGGCAATGTGTTAAAGACGACATTTAGTGTGCAGCCAGGTCGTTCACAACCGCCCTATAAATCTAACCTGTGAAAAATTCTCATTGGTCATTGTTCAGCCTTATTATAAAAGCGACAAAATTTTTTTATTCTTAAACACACATACGGGTGCATGTAATTTTTCTTTTCTTTTCCCCCAAAAACTCAGGTGTGCTGTACAGTTTTAGGTTTCAAACGAACTATTTTCAACCAGCCAGCGAACTATTCTTATCAGAGCCAATTAGACTTATACTTTTGCCACCTCCTTTCTATTTTGTTCTATTCATTCGAGTCGTTCAGGTATTTTTGAGGTTGAGCATCATCATCATCATCATCATCTAAGAATGTAAAGGTCTATTGCATTGCAGCATTAAGAAATTCTTATTTTTATGGTGTTATTATGGCAATTATGAGCTATAATTGAAATTTTTATGGTTTGTTGGAGATGAAGAAGAAACAAACTTGAAAAAAAGTAGAGAAAATGCCAAAATTTTTATGAATTTTTATAAAATTAAAACTAATTGGTGCTTTTTATGTGGGTGCTGGCTGCTTTTCTGGAAAATAAAAAAAAAAAACAAAAAAAGCACAACCTCTTCTCCATACGTATTTTATTTTCAGCTTTAACTTGTTGTTTTTGTACGTTTGGAACTGCTTAAGGAAATTTTTACTTTGTTAACATTCTTAAGCACGTTTTCGTTTGTTACTTTTGGCTTTATTTGTATTCCTTTATTTTCTCTTTATTATTGATTCCAGGGTGGTGTATTCATTACAATTTAAAACGATTTTAGATTTCTTTAATGTTTTGCTAGAGACGTTGCATTTTCTGTTTTATTAAATGGTCATATATGTTTAACATTTGTATATGATTTTGTTTGGTTTTTGTGCTGAGAACGTGATTTACTACTTGACCTGTTCGATTGCTTATGCATTTTATTTACAGAGATCTAGCGATATTTGCTTAATTAGATTTAAAATTTCCATAAATTTGTGAAATTTAATTTCTTTTGTTTGAAATCTAATTAATCTTTGTACTTGCAACAAATCGTGTTGGTAAAGTTCGTGAAGAACTATTTAAGACAATATGAAAATGTTAACAATGAAATTAAAAAGTAATTGAATTGGAAAAAAAATAATGATAGAGTTTAAAGTGAATCACAACAAACAAAAAATTATCCTGCTGAAACATCAACATCTGAAGCTTTAGTATTTAGCAGCCTCATTTTAGTGACGCATCATATTATGGCTTCAGGCAAGGAAATAAATCGATTTGACGCTTTAATATTAATCTGTAACCACCAAGTTCATATAGACAGATCTTGGTGTAAAGTCATTAATTAGCTGTTTCAACTTCAGGTTTGCTCTTAAGTTGCATCTACACAGGACACTTTATGGTTTACGGCTTTAGTTTAACTTAATTCCCACGCACGTTCGGTTTTTCTGCTAGACTTGGAAAATATACCTCTTAGGCTTTTGTTTAAAAATACATATACATATAATATTTTTATTTTCTTAACCAAAAACAACATTTTTACTCCTCCTGTTACTTTTGCCTTTAGATTTAATTAGTTTTGTTGATTTATTTGAACCTTAAAACTTAAATGAAGTCAAATAAAGCTGATGTGTTTTCTTAATTTTTCTTTTTGTATTTTTGCACTGTAATTGACACCCATATCATGGAACCATTAAATAAAGAAACCCACACCGCAGCCATTAAAAGCATACCTTTTTCTCTTGTCTTTTTATTTTCTTTCTTTGTCTGTATTTAATCTAATTTGTTGCACTATCTTAACACAAAATAAAAATGACTACTGACGCTGTCAGAAACAAATAAACCCAGACAGCATCATCATAATCAGTGCTGGGGCTGGTTGTAGCTGTTGTCGTTGCCACGTTCCTTGTCTTTGTCATCATCATCATCATCATCATCGTCATCGTCAACATCTTTTATTGCCAAGTGTTTAATATGTTTTTTTTTATTTTTTTTGTTGATTGTCATACGCAGTTAATTGTTGTAAGAAAGCTTATAGAGAAGTTTATAACTTAAGCCCACTGTCAATTGTCTTGTGTCTTCCTAAATGCACTCGTTGTTGTATTCGAATCAGGCAGTACGAATCGTAATTTGCAAATAGACTTCAATTTTAAAAACCTTGTCATATATTACACCAGTAAATTAATATGTAATTAGTAAACTTGGTATTATTCTACAACCATTTATGAGCTGACTTCAATATGACATTGACAGGACAGTTTTTTATCGGAAATGAAAACTACAATTTAACTACAAAAACTTATTTTTGTAATTTCAAAAAAAAGCTTTAATTAATTGGTAGAACACTACGA
Organism: Linnaemya tessellans; assembly: GCA_951800035.1. Classification (NCBI taxonomy): domain Eukaryota; kingdom Metazoa; phylum Arthropoda; class Insecta; order Diptera; family Tachinidae; genus Linnaemya; species Linnaemya tessellans. The sequence goes on from OX637533.1 coordinate 107,355,855, forward strand.
TAGTTTTACTCAAAATATTGAGAAATTTTTTTTTTTATTAAAATACTTTTAAATTTTTTTTATATCTTTTCCAACTATTATTATCTCCAATATTTTAATTATTAAGCTAAGAATTATTTTTTAGCCTCAAGTTCAAATCCACGAATCTCCAACACAGTTTGTTTTTAAATTAATTTTTTTTATCTTGGACCAGCACTCAGGCGATGAACCCTACATATGCAATGCATTGCGCCGGAACTGAAAACGAGGGGATAGTATTGAGGGGACAGATTGGGAAAAATGGGAGGACAGACAGTTTTATCTGTAGCTATTTCAACCTTTTACTTCGCCGGCTAATTTTTGCTACAGGGCCGACGAAGGTGGGTGCTGTTACTCTGCTTTTTTAGTACATGATGGTGTCAGTCGCCGCCAATTATGTTCAGTGACCAGTGACTATGCCTTCCTCATTGAAACAGGCGGGCAACAACTAATACAACCACGCACTAATGCTGATCAGAAAAATTCAACACAATAATTCATGACTCAGCGCGGGCTCGAAATCAGGAGACTCCGCTTCATAGTCTTGCGTTCTACTACTTCAGCCAACAGCACCCACAAATTAAAATTTATAGGCTAATTGTTCGAAATTTTTGATTTTTTTTAAATTCAGAAAGACATCAAAAATATTCCAAGGCACAAAGGCAAGTCAACATCAGTTTTTAGTTATTCAACTGACACAGCAGAGCAGAACAACTGTTTTCGAAAGCCGCAACGCTTTCATCATTGTTAGGTGGCTTAGTTGAATATGATAACAGTTCTTATTTAAATAAATTTTATCTATTTATATATATTTTTTTTTACTTTTATTTTTTATTTATTTTTTTATATTTTTAATTTTTTTTTTATTTTTTTTTAATTTGTGGTAATATAAATCTTTATTAAGAGTGGAATACAATATAAAAATATTTTTATAATCGCCAAACTAGCAAAACGGATCAGAACGGGCGTTCCTTGTTCAGTTTTTTCCATAGGAAGATCTCATATTCTATTTCATTAAAAATAAATTCGTTAAACAGTTTATATTCCGAGTGAGTAGTACTACAGTGAAAAGTGAAAATATACTGAACAAAGAACGCTGATGAAATGGCGTAGCGGCCTCGAAATTTATACCGATCCGTTCTGCTAATTCGATGATTACAAAAAATATTTTAAAAGTTTCATCACTCTTAAGAAAAATTCAAAGTTAATAAAAAATTCTTAAATTACATATTATTTGAAGATTCAGGGATTTGAACTTGAATCTGAATATTAATTCTTAGCTTAATAATTACACAGCAGCAAAATCCTCCTTTAAATAAAACAATGGGGACTATATGGATTTTGATGCGCTAAACTCAAATCCGTTTTCGGTTTTTTTTACCATCAGGTCGGAATTTTTTTTATAGGCGTAGCAAATTTTTTCCCCTATATTAGTCAGGTACGGGGACAGATTTCATCCTAACTCGAGAACGAGTCATTCGATTTTCAAAAGTGAGATGATGTGTAACAAAATTGTATTTATTTTAGTCGAACATAATTTTTCTCTATCTCTTATCGTTTCGAAATTATTTAGAAATTAATGGAGAAACAAAATTTGTTCGTGCAAAATTCGTAATTTTTTTCAGTTTAAAAACCGAAAACGGATTTGAGTTTAGCGCATTAAAATCCATATAGTCCACATAGTTTTATTTCAAGGAGAGACAAAAAATAATTTTTTGCTGAGCAGTGTTATTTAAGGCCTTATTCATAAAATATATTTTTGATTTATAAAAGGTTTATAAAACAGATTTTCATACAAGATTTGTTCTATAATCTCTTAATGGGACAGTCATATTTTTTATGAATACGGCAATTAATCTTTAAAATTGAATAATAAAATATACATTCATATTTAATCTTCAATATTTTTTAAACTTAAGGTTTCTTTATTTTATATAAAAAAATTATTATTTATTTACTATAATTTTATAATTAATATTGGTTTAGTTTTATATGAAATAAAGAGACCTTAAGCTAAAAAAATATTTGAGATTATTAAAAAAATAAATTATTTTAATTACAAACAAGTTGGAACGTTTTTCTCCTTAAAGTGTTACTAAACACTCTAGAATATATACCCGATTTTTAAACATTTGGAATGTTAAAAAATTTTTAAACATTTGGGATGTTTAAAAATGGAAAATATTTCTAGAGTGTTTAATATTATCTATCTTATTCAATGTTCCCCCATACGGATATTAACCGCATAAGTAAGATGTGGCTGCTGAAGTAAAATAACTCAATTCAATATAAACATTAACATTATTAGCAAAATAACTTAAGTAACTCCTGTATCACTATTCCATTACAACTTTAGTAAAAAAATTTGTTGCAAGTACTCGATTACTTTTTCCTATCCAACACTGATTTCCTCCACAACTTTCTCCCCCAAAATGTTAAAGTCTCTTTTGTGTTTTCGTAATTGTTTGCAAATTCGCACATGATTTTTCTCCTGTGATTTTATATATTTCTGTTTTTATTTAAGCGTTGATTTTTCACTTGTAACCCATATTTTGTATGTCCATTTTATTTTCGTTTGCCATATTTTTCATTTTTCTCTTAGTGTTATCTTGTTTTACTTGCAAAAAATATCTTTTGCCATGTGACACGTGTCATAGCTCTAGAAATTGTGTTTTAGCTCAAGGAAACGGAAATAGCTTTAAAGCATGTTTTGGCTATTAAGTGCAAAAATGTGTGTGTATTCATCTGCTTGAAAATGTTTGTGCAAATATCATTAATATTATTGCTTATGCACTTATTGCAAGCTACTTTAATTTTTTAAAGTACAGTTGCTCTTTTTTATATATAAAAAAATTTGTATACCCTAAAATAAACTTTCTTTCAACACCTTAATGTAAGCGAAGGGTGTTTCTTTAAGCGCTTACTAACTTTAAAGCTGAGTAAAACAAAGTTTATGTATCATCAACATATTTTATTCTTTTCAAGGACCTTTTGCTGTCAATATGTATGATATATAGCATCGCTTAAATGTCCGCGGCGACTTCTCTGAATGGAGCGATTACGATGGTTCATATTGGCTTTGCTTTTGTTTTTCCCTTTTATTTATTTATTTCTTACTTATTTGCATACCTCTGCGATTTAAGAAAACCCCACAAGAAAAAGTCTAACAGCGTCTGGTGGCCAGTTCACATCAACTTCAAAATTCTCTCTCCGACGTATTTTGAAAGCTGTTGGATCCCTGAAAATTCGAGGATCCAAAATGATCCCAGTACGTTGCCCGAACTCTACTTTCAAATAAATAGAATAGCTAGAGATGACAATAGAATAGTTCCTTTCCAAAAGGTGAAGCCTGTCTTGCGATCCAAAAACAATTTTATGTAAAATAAGAGCTTCAAAATCTCACTTTTATTTTTTGATCTGCAAATTATGAATATCAAAAATGCTTGGAGCCAGGAGCCATGATTTCCAATTGCTTTTTCGAAATACTTATATTTATAAAAAAATGTCCATGAGTATCGGCTAAAGTATCCAATAGTTTACAAACTGTTCTATTAATTATGTGCTGGAGTAGCTTAAATATGAAAACATCATTTACAAATAACTCTCAAGGATAAACCAAAGTAGGAATAGATCAAAATTAATTGTCTCTTAGATTGCCGATTTCCAACTGACTGAATTCATTAAATTTTGATTAAAATTATAAACACAGAGTTTTATAAATTTTAATTTCAGAGTGAGGAATTCTTAGTTCATTATTAAATGTTCACATACTTCTTAGAAACCTGAAACAGCGTCGCTGGAGTACGAAATTTTGGCTTGTAAATGTATAGTTGAGTCTGGCTCGAATTTTTCCGATTTCGTTTCAATTTTTTTCTTGTAAATAATGAAGATATTGTAGTGAAGGTGAATGTGTACATCAACTAAATTTTTTCTATATCGCAAATAAAAATTTCTTATAATGTACGGAAAAAAAATTAAAGACTTGCAATGCTAAATAAATAATTAAAATTTACAATATCTTGATTTAAAACCTGTTAATAGCGTTTGAACTTCAAAGTGAGTTTTCTCAAAATAATTTTAGATTTATCCAACTGTTTGGAGTCATTGATTATGTGGAAGCTACCGAGTTCTTTTGAATTTCAACACGAAATAAACATCGAAAATACATACGTATCACTATCGTAAACTAACAAATAATAAATCTTTGCGGCAACCAAAAAAGTATGACCACTTTACCCAATAACCAAAGTACGATCAAAAGTTCAGTTTTATTTGCTTAGATTACACCAAGTAAACGTATGCCAGCCACAAAGTGTGATAGTGACAGGTTCCATAAACAATATGCAGAAGTTTAATACTTCAAATTGATATTTGCCATGCGATACAATGAGCACGTGTCACACAAAGGAAATATTTTAAATTAAAGATGCCAATGGCTGTGAAAATTGATAGTCAAGCATACAAGTAAATTAAAGCTCTAAAGCAAAAATCAAAATCTGCTTGAACCATTAAAGACAAACAAACATACACACGTTTCTAAATACATATGAAATAAGTATTGAGAAGCATATGCTAAGCTTCTCATAAATATCTGCAAATGTATTCTCACACCACTTTATCAGAAATGCACACGTACTATTATTACAAGACACGCACCGGCAGGAAAAAATATCAACTACAAGTGGCCAACACAAAATAAAATAGACAATAAATCCAAAACCACCACCCAATTATATTCACTCACGAGGAGCACAAGTACACAATCTGAAATCGCATCGAGATAAGTGGCCAGGATAACACAAGGATAATATATTTAAAATTAAAGCGTTACCATCATTTTTGCAATATCTATTGTTTATAGTTCTTTGACGAATTTTATTTCTCAAGCTGATGGCTTGTAAATGACAGTGGTAAGACGGAAAATATATAGTTAGAGTGCCAAGGTTCACCGCCTTAATGCTAAGGCCAATTTTCAGTGTTGCTTGTATGCAATAGTCTGAGGCAGAACTATCCAAATGTAAATGATTTGTGGTTTTTTAGAGTGTGACAATAAGAAAGCAGCACGTCCAAGTTGCTGAAATTTTTAATCAAAATAATTGTTCTATTCGTCAAACTCATCGTCCACTTCTTTCATTTTATGGCGTACATAATCGTCCTTCAGAGCGGCTAATTCGAAGAACAATAGATCGTTTTCGGACCACATTTACTGTTACTGATGATGTGCATCCCGTGAGACGCCGAATAGTGCACACTGAAGAAACTGTAGTCGCTGTACAGGAAAGCATTGAAGATGATAATAGTCAATCAATTCATCGTCGTTCTAGCAACGGGGGTAGTGTCTTTTCACTTTATGGAAGATTTTTCTTTAGTTGTTGAAAATTGATGTTCCAAATTGCACCTTCCACGTGCCAGTCGTGGCGGCCACATGGCAGAAATCATATTTAAACTTTAATTTCATAAAATTTTCTTTCCACTAAATCTCATCTCATTGACACTAAAACTATATTTCCTTGTTTTATTACTATTTAAACTTGTGACACTCTATATCTTTTCCTTTGTATCTTTTCAAAAAAAATAGAAAAAGGTTACAAGTGACTCCGGATTTCGATTATGTTCCACTCATTTGATGTTAAATATTTCTTTGCATGTTCACAGCGTAATTTTTGAAAAACCAAGGAAATAATTATTGATGATCTTAAGGTTTTCAAAAATAATTTTTAAGTAAATGTGCACTATAAAAAATTTATTCGCAAAATAAATAAATAAGTAATAAATAGATAAATAAATTAAAAAAATAATTAATAATAGAATGTAATAAGGTTCATTTATTAAAAAAATAAAAAATTATTTGCAGTTTCGCAGATTTGAACTTATAGCCTGTTGAGAAAATTAACATCCTCTAATACAATTTACATAAATAAAGGTTCACTATTAAAATAGAAATTCATACATAATTAAATAACAATTATGTTTATGAGTTAGATTTATTAATTGTGAGCTATTTCTCAGTAAAATATTGCTTCTGAGGGCATAATATTTTTTTCAATATAATTTCACTTTTGCTTTACTGTGCAACAACCAAAATTATTAACAAAGACAATCTAAGCAAATATTTCAAGGTTCTATCATTTTAACCACCGAAAAATTAACACAATATCATAGTTAAGATAAAAATTAATGCACCACCAACCAGCAGCAGCCACCCTAAAAATAAAGTTCCCACGTTGCAAAGTGTTGTTGATGTCTCCACTTGAAAAAACAAAACCATTAAACCATTAATGCACAAACATTCACGCAAGCACGCATTCTGCGCATCATTTCAACAACAACAAAAAAAATTTTAAAAAAATCAATATGCACGCACTCTGGCTTTGAAGTACAACCTGACAATGACGCTTCATTTATCCGCTGGTACTCGTACTCAACAAACAAAAGCAGACCGACGACCCATCATTCATTCGCCATACCCGCAGCAATAATTTTGTGATACAATGTATCGAAAGTAATCACAAGCAATTTGCTGCTGCAAGTGCTTTATCATCAACACTGTTGTTCGAGCAAATAGCAGCCAGTAATGCCGACGTTGCGCTTATTTAATTACACACCCTTAACTTTGTTTTAGCTTATCCAGTTTATCATCCTGGTGATTATTGCTTTAGCTACCCTTATTTGTAAACATAAATAATGAAATCTTCTGTCTGTTTGTGTTGCTGTTGCGTGTTTATTGTTCTTGATTATTTTCTATTTAAGAAGATGATAACAATTTTTCTGAACTTGAAAGTTGCTTTTGTCCGTTCATTATTTGTCTCTGAAGTGTTCAATATTGTTTCGTTACGGTCGTTGTAGACTTTATTACAATCTGGTGTGGTTTTTATCGTTTATTTAATTATTGCTGTCAATTTCAACTGTTTCGTTTTTTTTTTTCTCTCAATTTCACTTCTTTGCTATGCCTTTGCTTGCAATCAGTCATAGAGTGACTGAGCGGTATTATTGTAACACTAAAGGAAGGGGGTGCCAATATTTTTTTCTATTTTATTTTAGTCATGGGAATAGGAAAGTCTTACGAGGTGTTTATAATTGTCTTAAATTAATTTTAATTGTATCAGGTACTGATATTTGAATTGGTTTGTTAGTTTTAGCAGTTGCAGAATTATAGTGGTTTTAGCAAAAAATTTAGTGTACTGTACTACTCACATATACACTTATAAGTTTATCTTTATTTGCATATTGCTTATTGTTATAACTAAAGTTTTTTGGAATCTATTATTTGACGTAATATTGTTTTGACAAAATTGTTCATAGAGAAGCAAAACTTTCTTGGTTTACTATCGGTCGAATATTTCTTCTCGTAATAAAACTTTTATAAATAAAAACTGTCATCACTTGCAACTAAGCCAAGTAATCAGTGGTGACAAACAAAAATACACATGAGTACTGATGATGAAAGTGTAGCAACTTTCAAACAACAGCTGTGTAAGTTGAATAACTAAAAACTGATGCTAACTTTCTCCTATGCCTTGGCATATTTATCAAGTCTTTCTGAATTTAAAAAATAACAAATTCCAACAATTTGCTTGTCAATCTTAATTAAATTAAGTTTTTTATTGATATCAAATATCCTGTATATATCTAAAATTTTTTCACTGTCTATAATCTAATTATTAAAAAAAAAACACACACACACTAGAGCAACTAATGGTGTGCAACCTATGGCATACAGTTAAACAAATTTGGCTTTACAAGATAATAGGCCAAGTTTAAAAAGAGAAACAATGAAAAATGAGTTAGAACATTTTTTCTATAAATATTAATGGCTTTTTTTTAAATGCATATACAGTCGAATCCGTTTTAGCGCAAAAGGCTCTACTGAAAAATATCGGATACAAATCCCCGCACTGGTTTTAAACGCAGCTAGACTTATTCACTTCGCTTTAGCGAAACATCGCTTTACTGAAAATATCGTATTACTGAAAACCAAAAGCAAGCCCACAACTACGTTTTGTATGAAACTTACTTCGCTTTAGTGAAAAAATAAACAATGACAAATTTATTTATTCGAAATCGATTGCATAACTTAAGGATGAAAAAAATTCTGCATGTTTTGTCCGTTAAAAAATTAAATGGCAACATTTATTTGTCCTTTTCGTTCTTACGTACTTTATTGTATTTTTCTATTATATTGTCAATGCAAGTGGCTAGACATTTGATTAAAAATATATTGTTTTACTGATTTTAAGCAGTACGCTTAACTGTAACAAATTTCAATAATCCGAACTACCTTTTAGAGAAAAAATCGGATAACTGGAAAAAATTGGGTTTTGGTTATTTCCAGTAAAGCTGAGTCGACTGTATATTTAAAAATTTTGAAGAGATATATATGCTCTAAGCACTTAAACAAGAACAGGCTAGCGACTTCTGCATAACTTAAGTTTAGGGTGTTTTTCATAGAGTGACACAAGTTTAATTCATAATAAGACAAAGAAATATATATTTAATATCAATAAAAAGGACTTCATTGGAATGAAAATTTTATGAAATTAATGTTTAAATATGATTTCTGTCTTTTTTTCGTCCCGAATGGTGCCTACAAAGCGCAATCTGGAACACTAGTTTTCAACAACTAAAAAAAAACCTTCCATAAAGGGGAAGGCTGCTGAGAACGGTGACGAATTGATTGATTAGGATCATCTTCAATGCTTTCCTGTACAGCGGCTATAGCTTCTTCAGTTCCCACTGTTCGGCGTCTCACGGGATGCATATTAACAGTAACAGTAGATGTGGTCCGAAAAAGATCTATTGTTGTTCGAATTAGCCGCTCTGAAGGACGATTATGTACGACATAAAATGCAATAAGTGAACGATGAGTTTAACAAATAGAACAATTATTTTGTTTTTTCTAAAAAAAACACGCTTTGGAATACAGGGGAATGACTAAAGCAGGTTGTTGTCCATGCTATAATTGTGGCTGTAGTCAAATTAAAATAATTTCTACTTTTGTGAGCGACAATAAGAGACTCCAATGCTAGCAATACAATAAAATTATATTGATGGCTTAATATAAAAAAGGCCTATCTCGATTTTTTATTACTTTACAGGAGAAGGTTTTTCCTTCTTAATTAAAATTCTTAAAAAATCCGTAAAAAGAAATGTTTTAATGCCATTTTTAATAAAAATATGCAAAACATTTTATTACAAAGTCCTCAAAAGTTTTTTTGCATCATAAACTTTACGGATTTTATGAAGTTTTTTTCTGCTCTTGCAAAGTAACAAAAAATCGAGTTAGGCCTTTTTATATTAAGCCATCGATATGAAATTAATGTAAACTTGAAAATCTTTTATTTGATTTGACAACATATATATATATATATATATATATATATATATATATATATATATATATATATATATATATATTAAGCTATATTTTTAAGCAACGGAAATCGTTTTCTTTTAAGTTTTGCTTTACTTTAGCATATTTTCCTTTTTAGCATATTTTAAATATGCTAATTTACCAGAAATTAGAAAAAATCGGCATTTATGCAATTAATTTCCTATCGATTAACAATAAAATTATTTTATATAATTTTCAATTTTTTTTAAACTTAGTGCATAAGTTAAGCGGTTATGTTATTTTTAAAATTAGATTAAAGTCTGCTGATGATATGGTGTACGGGATAATGAAATGCAGGCCTACAGATAAACTTAAGCAGCAACAAACAATATAAATGTTTAAGATCAATGTATTTATTTATAATATTAAAATGAGTCTATAGCTGTGGCGAAAACTATTTATCTTAAAATAGTTATATAAAACAAATATTTATTATAAAATCACTCTGAAGTATATTTTAAAACTTGTGATTCAAAAACCATATTGCCAAATAATCTATGTAAATTAGAGTGAAATATACAAAATCTAAACAAAACACATATAAAAAAATATATCAGTATATTTACTTTTCTTCGATACTCTGTACTTTAATGTATAACTTAAGACACTTATTTAAACAACAACGCACCAAAAGGGCGCTTAAGTGAAGAAAAAAAATTATATTAGCTTTTTTTTTCTTCATAGAGAAACCTCACTTCAACTGTATATCCATGATGAATAGAAAGACCAAAGGAAAACAACAGCTACGACAAAAGAAAGACTCTAACGAAAACATAGCAGCGGCGACATAAACATGATTTGCTGCTGTCAACCATAAACTACAGTTTTGTTTTGTCTATCAAGCCAACACATACTGCAACAATGAAGGTAATGAATGATCAAAGTGCTCATATAACAGGGATCATATGACATCTAAATACACACGAGTGCATGGATGTATAAACAAAAGATCAGTTGCTGTGTGGTAGTGCGTTTGTGTATTTAAGCCAAAATCTTTTTGCAGAAATATAGAAAAGTTTACGTTTAGAAACTAACAATGGCGCCAAATGCTTTTGAAGTGATTAAAAAGGCCAAAAAATAATAACCTAAACTAAAATCTGCTTTACTCGCACGCTGTCGTCGGTGGGGTTTTCCTTATTTAGCCAGCATTTTGGTTTCGTTAAATGATTTGGTTTTTAGAAAGATGCATGTTTTAGAAGTTTTTTTTTTTTTTGGAAGAACTAGATTATGATAAAAATTTGTTTTCGACCATTTAAAGAGACGTGTGTTTCTTTTTAATTTTTTTTTCTTTTTGCTAGGCATGAGTATCATGTATCCATGTTTGAGAAGAATTCATCTGCAGTAGCTGTTCCATAACAATAAGCCGTAATCATATGATATGATCAAGTTGAACTTAATCAAAATTTTTAATCTCACACTCTGCTCATCATGTGTTATGGATTTAATTAATTTTTTCAAAATATGTTTCTACAGGCCTTAGAAAATTGTATAGCTATATTTTTTCGAAAGAAAATTGTTCTGTAACTCATATTTAAAAAAATCTTAAGTTTTTTTCGTTTTCTGAGAAATATCCAGTACCTGAAGGCTCTTTTTATGTCGCAGTAACTATTATATATTGTCGCGTTTCTTCTCAAACCACATAAGTCCAAGATACTCATTTCTCAGAAAACGAAAAAAACTTAAGATTTTTTTAAATATGAGTTACAGAACAATTTTCTTTCGAAAAAATATAGCTATACAATTTTCTAAGGCCTGTAGAAACATGTTTTGAAAAAATTAGCTATTTATAAGTAACTGTTGCCAAATTTGTCTCTTTCGTGTTTTGGTCTTAAACAATCTTAAAATTGTGTCGCTTACGAGGTTATTGAAAAATTAAAGACATTTTTCAGAGAGTAAACCACCATTTTTTCCTTATTTATTAAAAAAAAAAGTTTATTCTTATTAAAAAGTTAACAAATAATACGATAAAGAAACACAAAAAAGGAAACATTTCATTGGTAAATTATAAAAAAATTCTAAAAGTACAATAAATTATCTTCAAAAATACTTCAAAATATTATTTCTTGTTTTAAAAAGAGAGTTGTTGAAAAAAGGGCATATTATTTTGCGCCATTAGTTTCTTCAAACTTATTAAATGTTCATATTTTTGTTTCTTGATACCAATTGAGTGTTTATAAATTGGAGGCAAAATGTTTGCCGAGATCAACATAATTTTTTTATGGGGAGACAAAATATACTCATTTTCAACATTCAATTTGTAGAATATGCCGCGTTCATTATATTTTAAACACTTTATGTCCAGGTCTTATGGATTGATAAAATTTGATTATTTTAAAGTCTTTAAAAAAAATTGTGTTCTATTTAATGAACGTTGTAAGGGGAAGGATACACTGTAACATTTTCTATTATATGAACAAAATCTGTTGGAACAAAAAGTTTTTTATTCCTTTTCTTCCTTTTGATAAATACAAAGATATATATATTTTCAAAGTAAACGTCATTTTGTATGGCGCTTACGAGGTTTTCAAAGTTATCAACTTTGAGAGACTATCGCCCCAATAAAAATGCTCTGGTTGACTTGAAATTTTTTTTATATTTTCTCTATCTCTAGAATAAAAAAAATTTTGTGCATGGCGCTTTAATATTTCCAACAATTATTATAAAAATAATATACAATTTTCAATGCAACTGTCATTTTGTATGGCGTTTACGAGGTTTTCGAAACTGACTAACTTTTTTTCAAATTAAGTTGTCAAGGTGAGATTGTAGACAGATGGCAAAAGTTATTTTCTACCAGAATCCCCAAAAAAAGTCAATGTGGGAAAAATGACGCTTACGTGGTTTTTGAAGAAACGCGACGATACATTTTACGATAGATCAGCATTGACAATGACACTCAATATCGTTTTGTCGAGTAAATATATTTAAAACAAAAACATATTCGAAAATTTAGTTTTTGTTTAAAATGTAGTTATTCGACAGAATTATATCGAGTGTTCTGTATTTAATTGTAACATGTGTTAGTTTGAAATGAAAACCGTGTTCATAGTTCGTCTTAAATGAGTGCAATACTTTTTCTTCTGAGTTTCTTTTTTTTTTTTGTACATTTTCCTGGATGATTTTCACTAACCTACACTTTTGGACATGATGTCGCCAATTCAAATATAAGACGAAAAAAAAATTAATGATTTTTATTTTATACTCTTATCAACTAAATAAAGTCTAACCAAGTATATGGAATAGAAAGTGTCATGTTTTCTTAGCACTCAAGTGTTTTGTATCTCTGTTTTATGCCGCAAACTTTTAGCTTTAGCAATATTTTGTTTAATTTCTAATGCCTGGCGTCTCTAAAAACAAACCCACCTCCACTTGCATCTGCATATAAACACACAACTAAATTTACTAGCCCAAACACATATCTATATGTATTTGTGTATGTATGTAAACACATACAATTGCATACATATGTCTGACCATGTGTTTTGAAGATAGTAAAGCTCTGTACGCTTTATATGTATGCAGGATAACAAAATGCATAACATATGCAAATTATTGCGGGTGTTATGGCTGCCACAGTGGTCTTTCAAATGCGGCTGCTGCACTCAATGTTACTCTTTGTTGTAGCTTTATCGTTATTATTTTGTATTGTTCTTGGCGTTAACAATGCAATATTCAAACTTTATGCAAAGTAAAATTTATGAGAAATTAAAGAAAATTTATTGCATATACCAACAGTTTTTTTTCTCCCTCCATGCAAATGCACATAGAATTACTACGTTGCACTTTTTTCATTTTTGATTCGCTGGAAGTAATTGTAATGCTAAGGATATGGTACAGGTATAAAAGGAAAATAGAAGAAAAACATACGCGGTTCTAAGTTATGCTACCGCAAGTGGGGTCCAGTTTATGCTGAAATATTTTACGGGGGAAAAATATTCATACATACACTCTCACTATGTCTCTGCATAACACCCTACGCATCTTCTGCCTGCTTTAGAACCAAACAGCTGCAAAGTACTGCATATGGTATTCCATACAATTTGTAATCCTTATTATCTGTAAACAAAACGTCTCCTTCGAACTGCAGTAACCTTGTGTATTATAGCGTTGCATCTATAGGCAACAAATCGTCGCGTTTCTTCAGCTTTTGTTAGATTTAGTTAAATTAACAAACCTTTTTTGTGGAAGCAAACCAAAATTTAAATAAAAATCCCGTTGAGTTAATTCAGTAAAATTATGTTTTAATCGTATACAAAGGATATATAAAATTTGTAGCGATAAGATTGACCTTTACTGGTTGATGAAAGTTATTGATTTGCAAAACTAATAAGTATTCATATTACAGTATAACAATTAGAGTTGTATGTGTTTCGCTTGCGATCAGTGTTGCAAATTGTTAACAACTTTGTTTGAGAAAAAAAAAAATGTAGGTTCATTTCGAAAACCTCGTAAGCGCCATACAAAATGACATTTCCCTTGAAAATTGGATTTCTTAATATTAATTGTTGGAAATATTAAAGTCTTACGCACAATTTTTTTTATTCTAGAGATAGAGAAAATATAAGAAAAAATTCAAGTCAGTCAGAGCATTTTTGTTGGGGCGATAGTCTCTCAAAGTTAGTAACTTAGAAAACCTCGTAAGCGCCATACAAAATGACGTTTACTTTGAAAATATATATTTCTTTGTATTTAAAGTTAGAAGTCAGAGCCTCACCCACTATTTTCTTGTTTTTCAGATAAACAATATACCTGGAACATAATCGAAATATTTTTGGAGCTGTGAAATCACTCTCTGATCGAAAGGAAGAAAAGGTATAAAGAACTTTTTGTTCCAACAGATTTTGTTCATATAATAGAAAATGTCAGAGTGTATACGTTCCCTTATCAAGTTCACTATATAGAACACAGTTTTTTCAAAGACTTTAAAAAAATCAAAATTTATCAATCCACAAGACCTGGAATAAAAAAGGGGTCCTCCGCAAGTAATTAACATAAAGTGTTTAAAATATAGTGAACGTGGCATGTTCTACAAATTTAATGTTAAAAATGAGTATATTTTGTCTCCCCATAAAAAAAATTATGTTGATCTCAGCATAAATTTGCCTCCACTTTATAAAAATTCGATTGGTATCAAAAAAACAAATATATAAAGATTTCATAAGTTTGAAGAAACTAATGGCGCAAAATAATATGCCCTTTTTTCAACAACTCTCTTTTTAAGACAAGAAATAATATTTTGAAGTATTTTTTATGATTATTTATTGTACTTTTAGAATTTTTTTATAATTTACCAATGAAATGTTTCCTTTTTTGTTTTTCTTTATCGCAATATTTGTTAACTTTTTAATAGGAATGAACTTTTTTTTAAATATATAAGGATATAACTGTTAATTTACTCTCTAAAATATCTAATTTTTCAAAAACATCGTAAGCGATACAATTTTAAGATTATTTTTAGTGACAAATTTGGTCACAATTATGTGTAAATAAGTAATTTTTCCAAAATATGTTTCTACATCCTTCAGAACATCGTAAAGCAAAATTTTTTGAAAAAAAAAATTGTTGTATAACTCATACTTTTTTGTTTTCTGAAAAATAAGTATCTTGAACTTACGTGGTTTGTGAAAAAACCGCTACGAAATTTAAATACATATATTTCATTTACAGTCGAATCCGCTTTAGCGCAACACGCTCGACTAAAAAAAATTAGATTACTGAAAGCGATACAAATCTCCGAACAGATGTTAAACGCAGCTAGTCTTATGCACTTCGCTTTAGCGAAACATCGCTTTACTGAAAATCTCGTATTACTGAAAACCAAAAGCAAGCCGCCAACTACGTTTTGTATGAAACTTACTTCGCTTTAGTGAAAAAATAAACAATGACAAATTTATTTATTAGAAACCGATTGCATAACTTAAGGCTGAAAAAAATTGTGCATGTTTTGTCCGTTAAAAAATTAAATGGCAAAATGTATTTATCCTTTTCGGTCTTACGTACTTTATTGTATTTTTCTATTATATTGTTAATGCAAATGGCTAGACATTTTCGAGGAATTCGTGAAAAATTTCAGCAACAAAATGTGCACATATGCATGTGTATGTTTTACTGATTTTAAGCAGTACGCTTAACTGTAACAAATTTTAGTAATCCGAACTACATTTTAGAGAAAAAATCGGATAACTGAAAAAATTGGGTTTTGGCTATTTCCAGTAAAGCGGAGTCGACTGTTCACATATTATTCAATTTGATGAAAATATATACTTTATATAAAAGGTAATATAGCATTTCATGCCATATTACTTTGAGAGCAACATTTTCTTTGTCACATTTCAATTAAGCCACTCAACATATCATCACTCCTTAGTAGGTTTAGCATAAAATAGAAAATAAAATTGGTTTGAGTGATTGAGTTTTTTTTTGTTGTGTTGCAAGTAAAAATAAGAAGAGTTATGTTTATTTAACAAACAAAACTGTATGTATGATGTTGATTTTAATCTAAGTTTGCACAAAGGAAATTTTGTGTAGGTGTATAAATTTTAATGCAAACAAAATAGAAATAGAAATGCTATGGAGAGTAGAAAATTTAATTGAAATATTGATTTATGGCTAAATAAATTATTTGTCCATGGCAATCTGAAATATATTCTAAATAAATTGATGAGTGTTTGAGTGCAAAAATATCTAGGAATTGGAAGGAAGGTATGGTCTTCTTAAATTCGAATGATTTTTCTTTAAATAAGTTCACTTGAAGTGAAAATAAAAATACTAAAGATATTTATACCGTCCGCTTATTTTATGAAGTGGGAAACACAATAACTTACTATTTTTTGTATAAAACAAGGCAAACATACTCATGTTTACAATCACTTGGCATCTGACTGAGTAGATTAAAAGGAACTTTCCAAATAATCTCTATTCTCACATACACTTTCATATCACAACAAAACTATTTACAATAGGGTCCGCAATCTAACGTTTTTTTTCAACTAGTGCTTATTTCGTGAAAGGTAACACTTAGCTCATGTCTGATTGGACAGATAATTAGTTTTATCCTTCCGCTGAACGAATATGGTTGACCATCCAATGCGTTTTCGCTTCGCTAAGTCGGCCCGCGATTGACTTACAGAAGATGCCGATTTTTCCAAAAAATCATATTTTCAGATGAAGCTCATTTTGATCTTGGCTGGTATGTAAACAAGCGAAATTGAAGCATTTGGGGCACAGAAAACCCGCAAGCATACATTGAAAAGCCGACGCACCCAAAACGAGTCACTGTTTGGTGCTGATTTTGGTCCAGAGGCATAATTGGGCCATTTTTCTTCGAAAATGAGCAAGGAGTGGCCGTTACAGTCAATGGCGATCGTTATCGGGCCATGCTGCCATTTGAATGAAATTATTTTCCATTATTAACCGGAAGGATTGTACTTTCAAATAAAAAAAGAAATTTGAGAAAATATTCAGTAGTTTTTTCAGAAAAAAAAAAAGTTATTTGGCGGACCCTATATTTTGTGGGAAAAAACAGACATCTCTTTTTTAACAAGTCGAACACAAACAATTACTTTTATTTCTAACTGAAAACTTTAATATTTTTTATTAGTCTATTTTTTTTCTACACCTAAAATAGAATCAGCCAAAAAAAAAATACGCTACCGATTTCTATATGACATTTATTAAAACTGAAAAGTTGCAAGTTACTAAATTTACTAAAATAAACCACTAAAACTGCCAAAATATATAAAAAGTCACTGGACACTGATTTTTATACAAAAGAAAACATCAATTCAGCCCCCTAAGCATTTTCAACAAAAGCAACGCCAACCAAATCAATTGAAAAAATCTAATGAGCAATAACAGATATTGCCGCAAAAGGATTAGCAATATTTACGACATTAAAGCCAACAAATCTCAATATGATTATTATTGCTAAATGTTAATATATGAAATGTACGTTTGAAAATAATGAACAATCGCCGGAATGACTGAATGAACGTTCAACAAAACAAGTTGCATGCAACTTAGCAAACTAAGTAATTGCCATTTGCTTAAGTTCTCTTTCAACATATATATATTTTTTTTTATCTTTATGCTGCTGCTGTGCTCACCGACATGTTTGTGTTGTTGTTGTTGTTTTTAAAGTTTGTGTTTATTTTCCTGTTCGATTAATCCTCTATGCAAAATGATTGAACCATAAAACGGACTAAATACACATATAATTGCATGTATGCGTAGATGTGTGTGTACAGAACTCTTATAAATCCGAGGGTAGGCGTAATGAATAAACAAAAAAAAGTTATAAAGAACATTTTTATGCAGTGTATATATCAAAAGTTAGATTGATACCGATCGACTTTTCTATACAACTCATATGCAAATGCCGAGCTATACATAATAACCTTTTAAAAAAGGATCATTGTAAGATTTATAAAAGAACCTTGTAAATACCATGAACTCTGTAAAAATATACACAGTGAAACTTCGATATAACGAACTTCGTTATAACGAAAAATTCATTATAACGTATGTTATATTCAGGCCCTTGAGAAAACCTCTTTATTGCAAAGTTTTTCATTCAAAAATACACTATAGCTATAACGAAAAAATTCTGAGCAAAAAAGTCTCTATATAGCGAAATATTCCTTTAAATTCCTCAATATAAGGAAATCAGAATAAATCCCCTTATGAAAACAGCGAAGTCTAAATATATTTACAAGCGCATTTGTAAAGCCTCTATACAGCGAAGTACTCATACAAAAGCCTCTATACAACGAAGTAAGAATAAAATTATAACAAAATGGTAAAGTCCCTTAATCAAAAGAACGAATTCTTAATGTGTGTGCAAAACTATAGTTATAACGAACTTTTTTCTTATTTCTTATTTCGTTATATCAAGGCTTTGCTGATTATATTTATAGCGAAGCCATGGCTATAACGAAGTATTTTCGGATCCCCTTCGAATTCGTTGTATCGAAGTTTTAGTGTATATATACTGCAGCTTTAGGTATATAGAAAACGTTCACATTTAAAAGGTATTCACGTATTCGATTTTGGCATATTGGAATGACAATGTAGGGAAGTCATTTAGCAAGTAAGTGCTGATACTATATGGTAATAAACCCGAAAAGCACAATAGCCCTATTCACAATCTTGTGCAAATGGTCGTGCATCATTGCATTTGCATAAGAATTGTACTCTACAGCAACAAAATACTTTGAAAATGCTCTCAAATACTCTCTCAATTTGCAAATGCTATAATGCAAGACCATTTGCACAGGATTGTGAATTGGGCTAATATATTTTTGCGAAAAACATAAACACACTACTTACAACAACAATGTTTGCTAAAATATTTCCCCTTATTCCGTTACTATTTGTCGACGTCAACGTCAAGACAATATCAAAAATGGGATGCTTAAATACTCGTTGTGGTGAACAATTGGATTCTGCTGATGACCTCAGACTATTCTCTAAGGGCTAGAAATTAGCAAGATGATGTTAAAAGCAGATAATTGGTGAAGAAACAGTGTAAATAATTGTCTTATTTTTTGTATTGTCTTCACGTTCACGTCGACAAATAGTTACAGAATAAGGGGGATTATTTCTTTTTTTTCTTTAATGAAATTTAGGGTTTGAGCATTTTGAATAATACAAAATTAGATTAAATATACATCTTTAAAGCCAAACATGGAACTTACCCTATTTATTTCGCAGTTTCAATTCTTTGCCAAATCTGTAGAAAGTTGCTTCATGTATTGTCTGTTAAAGAATAAAAGAAGTATTCATATGTAAGAAACATTATAAATATGTAAGTTAAAATATTTTAAAGTAGTATTTTTCTAATCCTAATTGCCTATTGAAATAGTTTTGACTACTATATAAAAACAGAAAATTTTCTATATACAATAATTGAAAAGAAAAGAAATATTTGATAAACACATATAAATTCCTGAAGAATTTAACGAAATAAATAAAATATATATATATATATATATGTATGTGACCTGCTCCACGAAAAGGCACCTCTGCGCCAAAAATTTTTTTTTTACTTTTTGAGTGTTTCTTATAGGAAAAAAAACCCTCTTTCAAATGCCGCAAACCGCAAGTTTCTATGTCTTTTAGTTTTCTTACAAATCATCTGTAAAGATGAACATAATTAATGAAAAAATTTAAAATGTGATATAAACAAATAATTTTAAATTTTTTCATTAATTATGTTCATCTTTACAGATGATTTGTAAGAAAACTAAAAGACATAGAAACTTGCGGTTTGCGGCAGTTTCGTAGATTTGAACTTGAGACCGTGGAAAAAATTAACATCCTGTAATATAATTTACATAGAAAAAATTCGACTAATAAAATAGAAATTCATACTTAATTTAATATAAAAACATTAGGTTAGGTTAGATTAGGTTGAAAAAGAGGGGCATAAGCATCCCAATCCGTCCTGGATTACACTTAGGCCTCATAGGCCTGTTGTGAGCTCTATAATAAGGAGTTCCCATTCCCCTGTAGGGAACATTAAACCACAAACAAAACTCCAAATGTTGATAAACAAAGAGGTCAAAACGAAATAGACGTAATATAATGTTGCACTTACTTCAAATGTCATATTTAGAGAACCGTAGAATGCATCCAAGCATACAGATCCCACTAACTGACACTAACGAACAGTCAATTGAATCTATTCCTCATTTTGTTTAATTGTAAAAATTAATCATGTTGTTAATTATTGCATCTTTATCACAGGAGGACATTAAGTAAACCATCTTACAGGGTCTTGACTTGCCAGCTACAAGTGTTCGTGGGCCATCAAAACAAATTATAAGACTACAAAAACGGTTAGAGGTCTGGAGATCTTCAGTTTTTGGGGTCATTTGTAGTTAAAGATAAAGTATAAAATAAAACAAATATTAAAGATTACAATCGAAAAGAATTACATAAATCTTAAACATACGCCTAGTAGACGTATTGTACCTGAAAAACTACAAATTGTTTGATTTTGGCTTGGCAACGCATATACCATAGGCAAGCTTTCACCGAATACTTTCTGGGTTAAACAATATGAGATGTTAACTTCAACAGTTTGAAAATTAGTTACCGTGTTTAAATCTGCGTATGCTTCTCAGACTCAGGTTAGTTTTTTTTTTTTTATCTTGGACCAGCACACTATATACGCAATGCATTGCGCCGGAACTGAAAACGAGGGGATAGTATTGAGGAGACAGATTAGGAAAGATGAGAAGATAGACAGTTGCTTTTGTAGCTATTTCAACCTTTTACTTCGCCGGCTAATTTTTGCTACAGGGCCGACGAAGGTGGATGCTGTTACTCTGCTTTTAGTACATGATGGTGTCAGTCGCTGCCAATTATGTTCAGTGACCAGTGACTATTCCTTCATCAATGAAACAGGATGGCAACAACTAACACAACCACGCATTAATGCTGATCAGAAGAATTCAACACAATATTTAATGATTCAGCGCGGGCTCGAACTCACGACCCTCCGCTTCATAGTCTCGTGTTCTACTACTTCAGCCAACAGCACCCAAAGGTTAGGTCAGTTTCAACATTAATAGCTAAATCTTTATAATTTTAAAAGAGGTTCTGTCGGCTGAAGTAGTTAACACGAGACGTTCAGAGCGCAAGATTCAGAGTTCTACTTCGCGCTCAATCATAAATATCGTATTAAATGGCTAAGTTAGTTGTTGTCAGCCTGATTTAGTGATGAAGGCATATTAGTGGTCACTAAGTAGTAGAGTAACAGCATAATTCTTCGTTGGCCCCGAAGCTACAAAAAATTCTCTATTTTCTCATCTTTCATTATATGTCCTCTCAATATTATCTCCTCCTTTCTAGTTCAGGCCAGGGATGGAAAAAGGCTATTTTGATTTTGTACCAATTAACTAAATAAAATATACTTTTCATACCATGACGGTACCATTTTTTTATATTTTTTATATTTCTATAAATAAAGGGTGTTTTCTTATGAATTTTTTTTATACGAATCACTCTGTTGTCTGACAGCTGTTTTGACAGTTTAAAGTGACGTCTCTACTCAGTATTGTTTGGCAAATCATCATGAACAGGTTAACTCCAGAACAACGCTTCCAAATCGTGGAAATTTATTTTCAAAAACAGTGTTCAATTAAAAATGTTTATCCGCTTTATTACCGCAAAATTCTCTTCAGTGATGAGGCGCATTTTTGGTTGAATGGACATGTCAACAAGCAAAATTGCCGTATTTGGAGCAAAGATAATCCACACGCCGTTCAAGAATTACCAATGCATCCCGATAAATGTACTGTTTGGTGCGGTCTATGGGCTGGTGGAATCATCGGTCCTTATTTCTTTAAAAATGAGGAAGGACGACGCTTTACAGTGAATGGAAATCGATACAGAATCATGATCAATGAATTTTTGGGTGCCAAAACTTCAAGATATGGATGTAAACGAAATGTGGTTTCAACAGGATGGTGCCACTTGTCATACTGCGGGCGAAACAATGGACTTATTGAAAGAACATTTCAACGACAACATTATTTCGAGAAATGGACCGGAGAATTGGCCTCCGCGTTCGTGTGATTTGACGCCACTCGATTATTTTTTGTGGGGATACCTGCAATCATTGGTTTACGTGGATAAACCAGCAACGATTGACGCTTTGGAAACCAGTATTCAACGTGTCATTGCTGAAATACGCCCTCAAAATTGGACCTCCAGAATGACCTTTGTGCAAAATAGTCGTGGTGGCCATATGCCCGAAATTATATTTAAATGTTAAATGACAAGAAATTATCTACCAAATAAAAAATTTTTTTTGGCCATTTCATAATTTGGCATGTGTTTTATTTAAATTTCAAATCAGCAAGCTCTTATAAAAACACCATTTAGAAATTTAAAAACTTCTCTACTCAAGTATATATTAGCAAAATATTATATACATAAAAATCTAGGAATCAGTTGATTAAATTTTATTCAAAAAGTCATACAATTTAAGATAATAAATTTTCTGGTAGTTTAAAATTGAGGCAACGAGACATTGATTGAAAACTTTTTCGGTATTTGGAAATCAATTTTATGCCCTTTTCAATTTTCAAGCATAGAACGTTTTTATGAACTAGGTGTAAGCATTTGATTGAGATATTTCAATTGTACCAAATTAGTCGTGGTAGTACCACGGTACCAACAAAGTCTAATTGTACAAAAAAAAAAGTACAATTGTATCATGTTTCCATCCGTGGTTCAGGCACAATCCACTGCATATGCAATGGTCATTCTCTGAGTGTTAGTTAGAAAAATAGGAGTCTGATAGAAGGTGGGGTATTGCTAGAGCGTGACACAAACGCATGGCCATTGCTGGAGCGTCTTAGATTTCACCACTAATCAAGAATTTATGTATATACTTTATGGGGTCTCAGATGGATATTTCACAGCGTTAAAAATGGAATGACAAAGTGAATATACCGTCCAATTCTTTTTTGGAGGTACATTCGCTGGCTTCAAAATCAAATCCCTTACGCAAAATTCCCCATGTGGTGGTTTTGGCTAATCCCAATTGTTGAAAACGTGGAGGAATTGACAAAATCCGGGATCTGCTTCGACACTGTGGCTCACGGCTGCGATGTTTTTGAGTTGAACGACACGGTAGAACACGAGTTGGTATCGGCACATTTTGTATTGAACCTGTCGACTCAAATTTAACGATCAAATTGTTATGTTTTTCGAATATATCACGAATTTTACGAAATGTAACTTTAAAAGAACCACCATTTTCATAGTGAATTTTAATTATTTTAATATGATTTTCGAGCAAAATTGAATTCATTGTAACAATGGCCAATGCATCTACTACGAATACGTTAAAAAACTAAATGTGAAAACTATCATGTTGTTGCTGTTACCGCAATTGAAAAACAAAGTTCTTGTTGAAGAACCTTTACTTGTGTCTAGTCAAACTTTGGCCGTGATATTGATTTGATTTAATTAAACTTCACTTTTTACTTTAATATTTCTTTTGAATACCTCGTAGTACTTTTCTTACAACCCTCGTTACTTTTCTACTATTTTCCATTTAAAGCTTCTTATTCTTTTCTTTTTTCCCCCATATTTATTGTATAATTTTGTAATAACCAAGTATTTATATCATGTTGTATTATATGTATCGAATACACTCATAAATATTGTGTGTTTTATTGAAGTGCCACCAATATATTGATTAATTTTTATCGCTAAAAACATTTTAAAAGTGATTTATTAAGAGTTGAGATAAATCATTTAACTAAATATTGATCACAACATATTGCTGTCCACATATAGAAAAAAAAACTATGCTTTTTTTCCTCCTTAATATTTATACGAGTACCTATAAGACAAATTTTTTCCGTCTGTTTTCCTTGCCAACATGCACATGAGTATGAAAAACGAAATATGATCGCAATACTTAAAATACTATATCGAATAATATTTGCACGTACGTACTACCAAGTAGTAATTTGGTAATATTCATGTTTAAGTTAACAACAAAATACAAATAAATATAAAAAGTCTGCAAAACAAACAACTGCACACATACTGACACTACAACTTTTAAAAGTTGTTGCGGCAAAATAAAAAAAAAAGCTTGAGCTTAAAGTGAAACAAACCGTTCTCGTATGTATACGAGCAAGATCGATACATGTTCATGTTTTTTCGTGGTATGTATTTTATGTTTCCTTTTATTTCGATGTTTTCAGTTTTCAGTATTCAGTTTTTTTTTAATATTTATTTGACTTTTAATGATATGTTATTGATATCAGAGTGATAAATTTGTTTATTTTTGGTAAAAGATTTAAATGATTTTCCTCCGGTGGTTGGGCTGCCATGAAATCTTTAAATGATGCTGAGGTAAATTATGATTTTAAAATTAAAAGTTTAAATATGTGCAGACAAAAGCCTTGTTTTAATTACAATGAATTTATTTTAGCGCACGTATTAAAGGATTTTATTATGTTGAATGAAGATTTCTAAAAATAAAACTCTTTTTAGTTGTTGTTGTTATTATTATCATGGTTTGTGGCATGACACTAGACTTGTGCGGAACTCGTTCATTCGCTCGTTTTTGGCAGGAACCTTTGATCAAACCCATGTAATTTAAATGGGTTTGATCAGAGGTTCTTGTCAAAACTGAGCGAATGAACGAGTTCGACACAAGTCTACATGACACTTTAATTGCTTTAGGCTTTAGTAATAAATAAATGTGCTTAATTACAATATATTTTAATACATTCGATTAAATAAATAAAAACTGTAGTTAAAGTCTACTGATGATTTCGTAAAGCACCAATGAAATGCATATAGACATTGCTTGACCACCAACAAATAAATTTCATTTAAAATTCGATTAAATAAGTTATTTAATTCAATTAAAATTGTATTCTGATATTTTTAAGCTTAAGGTCTCTTTATTTTAGTTTATTTATATCAGAATACAATAATAATTAAAAAGAGGTCAAGAAACCAGAAGAATTTAACAATTAAAATTATATTTTTTTTCAATTCTGTATTAAATAAGAAAGATATTTTCTTTATGGTGGTTACGCAAGCGTGAGTCTAACAACATCCTTGTAATATTTATATCTAGTATCTAAAGTGTTATTTATTTTGTATATATATATATATATATATATATATATATATATATATATATATATATTTAAATTTTTTAATTTATTTATTTATATTTAACCAAGTTTCTCTTAACTCGCAAACCTTAAAATCTTATTATTGTCCAAGTTTATTGGCATCAAGTTGAAGCCCACCTAAAATCAAACCACCTGCATTATTAAACATGAACGAAGCAAAAAAAAACCGTTATCACTTTTTAAAAATCTCTTTTTACAGTTTTTAAGCGAAAAAAAAACATAAACTATAAATTGATATTTTCCATAACAAACCATTTTACACATGTCGCATGCCGCATGCCGTACAAAAACAATTGCAACAGGCAAATCAACAACCCAGCAGAAAAGATATCAACGTTGAAACAATCAATATGCCACAATGAAATAAAAAATAAAATTTAAATAATTGCTAACCATGATTTGGAAAAAAAACGCGACAATTACTAAAACGTAAAATATATGCAACAAATCGATACAGAGCAGGAGCAGAAATAGAAAAAAAAAGTAAAATATTGAATGACGTTTACGTTTTTGTCGTAAAACAATCAACAACATGTAGTCAATAAATCGTAATTAATTAACTAAAAAAATCGATTGATTTTTGTTAAGGCAGAAAGGATATTTCAACGTATGAATAACAGCGAATGCACACATGCATGGGTATGGGTGTTTGCTTGCATAAAAATGTTATAGTTTTAGTTCAAATTTTGAATATTTCATTTGAAGTTTTCAAAAACATTGGGGAAAAAATAAATTATTTACATGCTACATAACATACTGCAGGTATGAGGCAAAATGTTTAATCTACCATAGATAGTTTTTTCCAAAACACTCTTAACTAAATGTATAAATGATTTTGAAATTGGTCAGCGCTTAGACATGGCCCCAACATGTGGTCGTCTGCAAGTAAACGGACCAAACCCAAAATACTTCTTACTAAGCAGTAAATAGTAGTAGATCTACAAGGTGCATTTTATTTATTTATATTTACATACTTTTTTTATTTTTGCCTTAATTTCTGGTATGATTTAAGATTTTTAGCCTAATTTTGCAACAAATCCAATGTACTCGTATGCATATGCTTATATGTGTTTGCATTGTGTTGTTTGTGTGTGGCTGTGTGTGTGTGTGTGGTTGGTTTAAATAATTTGGTTGTTTTGTTACACTTTCAATCCCCGATTTTTTATTTGAACACGTAGAAAATTTTAATAAACAAATACATTTACACAATTTTAGTACACTCTGCGACATTTAAATATTGAGAGACAGAAATGTAAAATAATTTCGGCCAGTGACTTGATTCTTATGAAAAAAAATAATATTCCTTGCGTTTAATATTTAATTAAAAACAAGCAAGGTTGGCTCTTACAGAAGCAAAAACTGAGTTAACTTTAAAATTAATATTAAAAAGCTCATATTCTATTGTGCCGCATTTACACAATTACTGATTATTGCCACCATGAAAAGTTGAAAAAGTGAACGAAGAACGCAGATGAGATGGCGTAGCGGCTTGGAAATCAGTAGTGATCCGTTGTGCTAGTCTGATGATTGTGAAAATTAGAGATGTGCGCGTGAGCAAAGATAAAATCACGATCACGCACGATTATGAAACATTAGATTTTCACTCGTGGTAAGATTTAATTCACTCACAATCACCCACGCTCCTGAACGGATAATTTTTAATCACATACTTTCACACACGATGGTAACAATTTCGAGCACGCTCTCAGTAAAATTGCTCTCGTGTGCGAATGTATCTCTATAGCATATAGATATGTGTGTATGTTTATACATACATATTTTCAAATGAAGAAAAAACAATTTCTTTTGTTTTGCGTGCGTAAATATTATTCGTATTAAAAATCACGCAGTATCACGCGCGGTCTTAAATTTTTGAATCACGCTCACACATGCAAGCGTGATTTTAATAATTTATAATCACGATTCACGAAATTCACTCGCAAATCACGCGTGACACGAAAAAAGAACGGCGTTTGCACATCTCTGATAAAAAATATTCTAAATATTCCACTTTTAAGAAAGTAATTTCAATTTTAAAAAGATTCTATAAAAATATTTGAAGATTGCAGATTTGAACTTGAGTCTGAATAAAAAATGGTTATCTTAATAATATAACTCTCATATTACACTCCTTTCGATTAAAAAAACCTATTGCATTTCTACTGAAAAAACTAAAAACTGAACAAAGAACACTGATAATGTTGCATAGAGGCCTAGAAATCTGTACCGATTCATTCTCCTAGTTTGATAAATTATAAAAAATATGCGATCACTTTGGCGGCCTCATTTAGGGTCTCCATCTTTCTGTACGTATTCGAGATTATTTATTTTTTATGTCGGACCAGCACTCAGAGGAGGACCCCCCCCCCCCCTAACCGGAACTAGAAAGGAGAGGATAGTATTGAGGAGACAGATGAAGAAAGATTAGGAGATAGAGCATTTTTTGTAGCTACTTCATCAGTTTACTTTGCCGGCTAATTTTTTGCTACAGAACCGACGAAGGAGGGTGCTGTTACTCTGCTTTTTAGTTCATGATCGGGTCAGTCGCTGCCAATTATATTCAGTGACCAGTGCTATGCCTTCATCATTGAAACAGGCTGGCAACAACTAACACAACCACGCACTAATGCTGGTCAGAAGAATTCAACACAATATTTCATGACTCAGCGCGGGATTGAACTCTCAGAGCCCTCTGCTTCATAGTCTCGTGTTCTACTACTTCAGCCAACCGCACTCTCATATATGCGTCTTAAATCACTTGTAGAAATTATTTACAGCCCATATAAAATCCCTATTCATAAGACTCTGAGTATAATAGGTGAATAAAGTCCAGTATTGTTGGTGAAGTTAGTTAGGAACTAATCAGTGTTACATACGCCCCATAACACTAAAGAAAATTAGCCACTAACATATGTTTATCTATCTATAGTTTTCCTTAACAATTTTTATGTCTGTTAATATTATTATTATTATTATTATTATTTTCGTTTTTATTTTGGAACAACCTGTTATGGGACCTGTTTCGCCTCAATCTAAACAGTTTCAATAAATACGGGGATATTTGAACAACTGAATCAATGCACGTTCGTACATGTCTTTATGTATTGTATTTATCTTTCTATTAGTTTTTGTATATGAATGAAAATTCAATCGAATATGAGAATATAAGTGTAAATGTATATTATTTTATTGATGATATTATCGTTAACTAGATGTTAAAAGTCATAAACATGTTTACGGTTTAACTAACAAATATGAGTGCTCTCATACATTTTCCAACTATTTCAATAACAATAATATTTGAGACTAAGTTTTTTAAACAATTGTGTACGTACTCGTACTTTTCTTTGTAACAACTTTATGAATGTATTTGTCGTGTGTATTTTTGGCTTGTCAAGCAAAAAATAAAATAGAAAAAAAACACAAAACAAGCAATTCGAATAACATATAAAAATTAGAGCAAATTACTATGACCCAAGAAATACTTAAAGAAAAGAAAAATCTATATTAAGGTGGGGCGTTTTGGTTAATTTATGGACTTTGCAATATTGCCAAAAAAAAAAGAGAAACTGAATAAACGTAAAAGTATGTTTAATTAATTGCATATTTCCTAATTTACTTATATAAATTTAAGAAAAGTCTAAAAAATACGTTTTTAAATATTTAAATATTTCTAACTATTTTTCATTTTAATTCTTCGTCTATTTGAGATATTCTCTAAGTAATATTTATTATTTATTTTTCATCTACTACAGTGAAACTTCGATATAACAAACTTCGTTATAACGAAAAACTCAATATAACGTATGTTTTATTGAGTCCCTTGAGAAAACCTCTTTATTGCAAAGTTTTTCATACAAAAATACACTTTAGCGATAACGAACAAATTCTGAGCAAAAAAAAACCTCTGTATAGAGAAATATTCCTTCAAATGCCTCAATATAAGGAAATCAGAAGAAATCCCCTTATAAAAACAGCGAAGTCTAAATGTATTTACAAGCGCATTTGTAAAGCCTCTATACAGCGAAGTACTCATACAAAATCCTCCATACAACGAAGTAAGAATAAAATTATAAGAAAATGGTAAAGTCCCTTAATCAAAAGAACGAATTCTTAATGTGTGTGCAAAACTATAGTGATAAAGAATTTTTTTCGTATTTCTTCAACTTTCGTTATATCAAGGCTTTGCTGATTATATTTATAGCGGAAGCAATGGCTATAACGAAGTATTTTCGGATCCCCTTGGAATTCGTTATACCTAAGTTTTACTGTATATATATATTTGGAAAATATGTTTTGTGCTCAGTACATTACCAAAAATATATTATGTGTTATTTCAGTGTCAATTGGAAGACATCATGAACTTAAACTGTGTCAGTTCTTATCCTTCGTCTAAAGTGTTTTTTATTTAGTGAAACATTTTTTTTTTTTTTATCTTGGAGCAGCACTCAGGGGATGACCCCTACATATGCAATGCATTGCGCCGGAACTGAAAACGAGGGGGTAGTATTGAGGGGACAGATTTGGAAAGATGAGAAGATAGACAGTTGTTTTTGTAGCTATTTCAACCTTTTACTTCGCTGGCTAATTTTTGCTACAGGGCCGACGAAGGTGGGTGCTGTTACTCTGCTTTTAGTACATGATAGTGTCAGTCGCTGTCAATTATGTTCAGTGACTAGTGACTATGCCTTCATCATTGAAACAGGCTGGCAACAACTAACACAACCACGCATTAATGCTGGTCAGAAGAATTCAACACAATATTTAATGACTCAGCGCGGGCTCGAACTCACGACCCTCCGCTTCATAGTCTAGTGTTCTACTACTTCAGCCAACAGCACCCACAATTACGTCCACTAAAATAAATTTAAATTATTTTTTGGAGAGCTACTTTTTTTCTACTGCATATTTTCGACTTAGCAGGAAGTGGTCATTAACAAAATCCAGATAAAAAGTTATTTTACTTACACCAAATTTTAACTTAGTCGTATTTTTAAAGATATATAATTGATTTAAAAAAATGTATGAGGTGAAATATTTATATAAAACAAAATGGATAAATAATCATAAATTATAAATAATTTTTTGTAACAAATTGCTCGTTTTTTCCTGACACATTAAAAGTAATGAAAAATTTGTTATGACAAATCACATACAAAAAATTACTTATGAAATATCACAAAAAAAGTTAATTTTTTTTTTTATTTGTGGATCTATTTGACCCATAAAATAAAATAATACAACTTTTTTAGCAAGCCTATTATGTGGTACAAATTATCTCTAGAAATTTAAGTCGAATAGCCGCTTTTATTCAAATATGATAAAAGAAATTTTACTTCTTTTTTTTTGGTAGTAAATAATTTAAAATGTATTATTGTATATTGAATACATAACTGAAACATGAATCAGTTTAAATTTTATTATTAAGGGCAGAATTCTATGGGGAAACCCAAATAGTAACAACACAAAGAAAATCTTAAGATTAAGTACGCCAGCACTTTGGAGGTTGGTTAATATAATAACAGGACATTCAGAGTTAAGGAATCACCTGGCACGCATGAGTATCGCTGACGATATAACATGCAGAAACTGTCAGGAGGATGACGAAACACTTGAGCATTACTTGTTCTACTGTCCAGCTTTTAGTCAAGTCAGGAGACATTGCATAATTAAGATGCAATTTTACTAGATATGGAATGTCTTAGGGGTTCTAATTGCAGAGACTTAAGAAGATACATTGAAGAAACTAGGTTCTTAACGTATTCAAATTCGAAGGTTATTATGGTTTTTAATGGGGGCTCCCTATAATAGAATGGGTACTCCATATAATAGAGCGCACAACAGGCCTATGAGACTTAAGTGTAATCCTGGATTGGGACAGCTCCTGCTTACGCCCCTCTCTTCAACCTAACCTAACCTAAGGTCATTATTAAACCTTTAAAAAAAAAAGTAGTTCATTTCAACATGGCCGAATAATTGTTGATAAACCATGACGTACAATCCTGTTCTGTTTTACAACGAGTCGGTTTTAAATCGAGTGATTTTAGAAAAATAACTGCTGTAATAGAAATATATATTTACAGGAGTATTCACAAAAAACTAAAGTAGACTTGATCAACACTTTAAAATAAATTCTCTATGAAATTTTTACTTTAAAGCACACTTGAAGTACACATTAATTTTTGTGAATACAGCAGTTAGACTTTTTTAATGTTTCAAAAAAAATAAAATAAACTATAGCAGATTATTTCAAAAGCTTCGTCTTATAAAACAAGGCAGTATGCAATTTCCTAATTAAACTTTGTTTAAATAAGAACTGTTATCATATTCAACTAAGTCCCCTAATAAGTGGTGGCAAACACAATACACATGAGCACTGATGATGAAAGAGTTGCGACTTTCGAAAACAGCTTTTCTGCTCTGCTGTGTAAGTTTAATAACTAAAACTGATGTTGACTTTCTTTACTTTGTGCTTTGGAATATTTATCATGTCTTTCTGTATTTAAAACAAAAAAAATAGCCTATAAATCTTAATTCAATTTAAGGCCTATAATGTTTTTTATTTCAAGCCCTTAAGGCAAAACTACAAAGTTTTTGTTAAGTAGAATTATATATAAAGTTCTCAGCAGCACAGTTATTACATTTTTCATTGCAGAAGAGTTTCTATTTCATCTATTAAGGCTTTTAATTGATTTTTTTTATACTTCTTGTAGAAAATTATCAAAGACGGATTAATAAAACATTTTGTCTGTTACAAGTAAACTCGGTTTGTCTTATATCAAGGGCAAACTCGCAATAACATATTATGCCTTAAAATAATTCCCAACTGGAATCTTGGGCGTTCGCTAACTCTTATGGAAATTGCTTAATGTCAAAACATTACTACACCCATATGCAGATTAGCGGCTAACCACCAAAAAATAAATAAAAAATGTGTATGAAAATTTGCATGATTCTTGATCGCAACGACAGGTTCATTGAAAAACTTCTCTACATCCAGTGAACACAGAAGAACTTGAATAAATAACAAGCAGCAAACAAATATGCAATTGCTTGCATGGATATGATCTCTGAAATTCAAAAATCTTATAAACTGATGTATGCTCTAGTTCAATGCAGTAAAAGCAAAAAAAAAAAAAATAAAGAAATGTATTCAATTTGGCTGGTATATAAAATTTAGTTCTTGCAATATATATTTTGCGTGAATGCTGCTTTGCATAGCTTTAAGCAAAAATCGTGATTTAGCATTTATCTTAAGAATTTTTTTTTCTTGCGTTTTTCCTCTGCTGGATTTTAAATTGAAGAAGATCTTTTTATTTAAAGTTTATTAAACTTGATTTTAATGCATACACATGCACACAGCCAGCCATTGCATTTAGTTTATTTCAGTTTACTTGTGCAGGTTACGCTTGAGTTCACCTGTTAAAGCCAGATTCCCGTCTGGAGATTAAAATCACCTGCCTTCTTCGTATTCACTCGTGATTTTTTGGTTTTCATTATGTTTCGTTGTTGAAGCTTGCGTAAGGCACCCACGCATTTACCACAGTGAGTGAACCTTATGAGCAACAAATTTTATTATAAAGTAGCTTTAGTTGCGTGGCTGTCGTACCAAACCAATACAGCAAAATTGGATAGTTTTCGTTATTGGAACGCTTAAGGCGGTTGGTACTCGTGCAATTTTACTTTGTTAGATATTTTGGAGATGGCCATTTTTAGCTGAAGCCATTTTGGTTTGCTGAAGTTTTGCAAGAATTAAAATATTTCGTAAATATTTATAATCATGACATGCATATACTCGTATATGCAGAGATATATTTTTATTAAAATCAGCTAAAGGTTTTAATGATCAATTACAGCGAATTCCTATAACTAAAATAATGTATTCTATTTCAGGAGTGTCAGCATGATGGACAAATGTGCTGTAGACATGGTAAATTCAAACTGCTGTATTCACAAAAATTAATGTGTACTTCAAGTGTGCTTTAAAGTAAAAATTTCATAGAGAATTTATTTTAAAGTGTTGATCAAGTCTACTTTATTTTTTTGTGAATACTACTGAAAGTCTTTATACATTCGTAAGACCAAAAAACCCACAAAATTGGCCTAGGTGGAGAATGCAAATTGTTTAAAGAGGGGGGAAGAATAAATCGGAAGTTTCTTCAAGGCATTAATTCCAGACTATTCACATCTTT
The DNA here is from genome assembly GCA_951800035.1 of Linnaemya tessellans. NCBI lineage: Eukaryota > Metazoa > Arthropoda > Insecta > Diptera > Tachinidae > Linnaemya > Linnaemya tessellans. Next base: position 107,389,136 of record OX637533.1, read on the forward strand.
TTAAAATAAGTAAAACATTTGGTCAGTAGATATGTCTTACATTTGCTTTTGCTAGCTTTTCTGTACATATTAAGTGGCTGGCATGAAATGGGTTAAGCAAACACCCCAAAATATAAACAAATTATGCTGAAAGTTTTTATAATTATAAATCGGGTTATAGACTGAAATCTTGACCATTCAATGGCATAAAATAAAAAGGTTTCTTTTAAACACCATAAAATTGAGTGCATGTTTATGAACATTAAAACAAAAGACTTAAGACAGAAACACGTTTCGGTATACATATATTCGAATTTTGCAGTCTACTTTGGTTTTAGCTCTTTTTATCCTAAAATTGATTAGATTTCTGTTTTTTTAACCGCAAAACTAACCTTGATGCTTAAAATTAAAAATAAAAACGAAATATTTATTTATGTTTATGCATATATTGTTGTTGGCACATTTTTGTTAATCTTTTTAATTCCATCATGTTTGTTTTAGATTCATGCAAAACCAACAGCATATAATTGCTTATAATTTGCTTGAATTATCATAGTAAACTAATCGAAAAAGATTGTTTTCAATACAGTTTTAAGGTGATAAAAACTCATGCAAACACTTTTTTGGATACTGTTGTTTAAATTGCAGCCATTATCAAATGTGGTGTAAGTTATAAATATCTGAACATGACTGAACATGAACAGCTTGAAGCTAAAAGCTTAACCAAAAAAAAAAAAAACGTATAATAACTTAAACAAACAGGTGAGTTGGAATTACAAACAAAAAAAAAATCGTTTAAACAATTTATAAAACACAGCCCTATAATTATTAAAAAGCATGTATAATTAAAGTGGGGTTTCAAAGCAAGCCATGTTTACATTACAAAAGCAATGAATCATGATTGGTGGATATTTAAAGTGTTTCAAAATATAATAGCAAACAAAATAATTTCATTTATCTTTGTGTATAATATTTTTGATTTACTTAAATATATGCAATTTTGAAAAGGAATTAAAATTTAGATGATTTGTTTCGCCACATAAAAAACCAACTTTCAATTTAATTTATAAATCTGTTCTAAGAACTAAGGATTTTTATTTTTATCCCATTCAAGTTGCCACTACATCGTTTGTGGGTATTGTGCCAAATAATAAAATTCAAAAATTGTTTGCAAAAGCCATAAATCTTCAACCAGCCAAGAGAAAACAAATAAATATATGTTTCTTCCCTCTAAACAGATCTTTAGCCATTGTTGCCGCTATGCATTCCTTTATATTATTGCTGGAAAAAAAATTGTGCTTAAACCGTTTCTTAATGTTATTTTGCGATCACTGTTGCATAATATTTTTTTGGAAAAGAAAATATAATTTAAGCAAGTGTGAAGGTTTTTGTTTTGTTTTTACATTATACAATAGAGATCTGGTTAGTGGATATAATATCAACAGAAATCATGTTTCTTTTAAGACGCTATACATTTCATTAGCATACCGCACACAACATAATGTCATCCACTGTACTAAGATATCCTTCTGTTCATGATGAGTGATATTTAAATTTATTTTCAAAGTATTTATAATTTACTAGACACATTTCTAGTAATTTTCCTGTTTAAGCTTTTTAAATAACAAAGTTTTTTTCCTATTCCTACTCTAATTCCGATACCGAAACTATTTTCTATTTAGACTTTTTTCGAAAGGCTATATAAATATCGCACAGTGACAGATTTTGGAAAGTTAAAAATAGTGAGTGCTACAGTTTCTATATGTAAATGAGTACAGAAAGAATCATAAAATAGAGATCCTTATAAAACCAAAGTCTAAATTTAGATTTTAGCAGCTTCTCATCATATGGCCAATAAAAAACACAATATAGCGTAAATAAACGAAAGCTGTTTAACCCTAGAACGTCATGCTTCGTCAAAATGACAACGGAAAATTTTATTTTCAAATTAAAACCAATTGAAGGAAGACTATGAAATGTTATTTTTTTTCTTATGGGATAGTATTGATGGGACAGCTGAGAAAAGATGAGAAGATGGAGAAGTTTTGTAGCTGTTTCAACTTTTTTATTTCGACGGCTTACAGGACCTACGAAGGGGGGGTGCTGTTAATCTGCTTTTTGTATATGATAGTGTCAGTCGCTGTCAATTATGTCCAGTGACCAGTGCTATGCCTTCATCATTGAAAACAGGTTGGCAACAACTAACACAACCATGCACTAATGCTGGTCAGAAGAATTCAACACAATATTTCATGACTCAGCGCGGGATTGAACTCTCAGAGCCCTCCGCTTCATAGTCTCGTGTTGTACTACTTCAGCCAACAGCACCACAATATTATTAAATATTAAAAAATCAATAAATTAATTTCTTTAAATATTCATTAAAAAGTGTCTATTAATATATAAGATATCTATTTTGGTTTCTATTTTTGCTCACAAAGTGTTTTATAGTCGCTTGAAGTATGGCGTAGCCAAAGTGACGAAGGATGACGTTAGCGTATGTAATATAAGGATCTCGTTCCAGGGTTAAAATAGAAGTCTAACACATTATTTGAACTTGAGATTTAATTATAATCTAGTTTTATCCTAAATTTTGACTTGGTGCATTTTTTTATAAAAATTTTAATTACTAAAAAAAAAAATTATCTTTTTTCTGCTATCGTTCGATCACAAATATATATTAAAACAAACAAAAACAATCATTTGAAATTCTGCTAGATCTATGTGCCTTTTTACGACAAAAAAGAATAAACAAATATTTTTTGTAATTAGGAGCAGCACTCAGGGAATGACCACTTTAGATGCAGTGCATTGCGCCACAACTAGAAAGCAGGATATAGTATTGAGAAGATGGATGCGGAATGATTTTTTTTTTTATTTGCAATCTATTTTACAATTAAAATAATGAGCAAATTTCATGACTTTTAAATAACATATATTGAGTTTCTTAAAACTCAAAATAAAAACAAAAGAGAAAATAGTGAAGGTATTTTGCTTTTATATTTGGAATTATTTTTCTTTTATTTTCGGAAGGAGAGGTCAAGTACATGTAGCCTTTTTAGTCTATGTATTTCATGGCTATCATCTAATAGGGTTATCGCTAACACATTGGGATGGTTACTTAGTCTATTAAGGTACTTCTCACTGTAGTTATTGATTTCATCTTTGACCATTAAAATTCGAAGGTCTCTGTGTATCTTTTTGTTGCTGATAAACCAAGGTGCATTTGCTAAAAGTCTGAGAGTTTTTGATACCAGTCTCTGTAGTTTCTCCACATAAGAGTTACTTGTAGTGCCCCAAAGTTGGATGCCTTATGTCCATATCGGTTTAAGTATTGTTTCATACAGCAGAATTTTATTTTCTACGCTTAGGCTTGATCTTGAGCCTAGTAACCAATGCGGAATGATGAGCATTTTTTTGTATTTTTTTCGACTTTCACTTCGTCGACTAATTGTTGATACAAGGTCGACGTAGGAGAGTGCTGTTCCCCTTCTCGTTTAGTACATGATAATGTCAATTGCTGCCAGTTACGTTCAGTGACAAGTGGCATACCTTCGTCGCTGAAACAGGCTGACAACAATTAACACAACCATGTACAAATACAGATCGGAAAAGTCAGACACGATATTCATGACTAAACGTGCAGTCGCACACGAGACCTTCAGCTTCATAGTCTCATCTTGGCTACTTCACCTTAAAGGGTGCTTTAAGCTGAATTCGATATTAAATATATATATTTATTTAGTTTTTTTAAATCTTCCATTCGACATATTGTCTCAATCAAATTAGTGCTTTTTGTTTGTTTTGTGGTAAAGTGTGTCTATATGCCTGCATTTCATTGGTTCTTACACCAATTCATCAGTAGACTTTAACCTAATTCCAAAATAACAAAACCTCTCAGCTTATACATAAACTCCCAAAAATGAATTGAGAATTACACAAACCATAGGATTTGAAATTCCATAAAACACAACAAACAAATTTTATTCGATATAAATCCATTTTGTTTTTCCACCTTCATGCAATTAGTCTGCCGTTGGCAAACAATAAAAGTATATAAAAAAGGCACAATGAAAAACAAAATCTACATAAAGCTATTTAAAATCTTCTATTCTATATTGTTTTTCATTGTGCCTTTGTGGCTGCAACCCATTTGAATACATAAAATTCAAACTCTAAAATTGAATACAAGAAGAAGTCCCCAAATAATGCAATTAATTTGTAATAGACCCACTGTGCATATTCTAGATTACTGAAATATATCTTAGCAACACTAGAAGCTCTATCAAATTATGTATAAAGTTTTTATTTTACACTATATTGTATTTTTAATGATAATTTTTTAGTATTTTTGTATTATCTCTGTTTTGCAGTCTATAAATCTGTTCAGTTGAGAAGTTGTTAATATATCACTTTAGTTTTAAATGTAGGACCGACAAAATTTTTCTCTTTTGTCATCCCATCTTTACCAATTAACACTAAATTTTTTCATTTCAAACATGAATATGACCGAAAATTAAAAAAAAAAGTTTATAGACTTCACCATAAGCTTACTTTTTCGTCTATACTGCACCGTGTATAGTGGGAGATTTCAAAACATATTGTTAAATAAAATAAAGCAATAGGAACAAATAAGTAAAAACTTTCAATTTGTATTGATTTTGTTGCTTTGTTCATACGATCGCAAGCTCAGTGAGGATTAAGAGTAAACAAAAAACGAATGCAAAGTTATTGTTTGATTCAGGTGTTATTTGCATTGGATTTATTTATTTGGTTTTTTTTTTGTAAAACACCTTTAAATCTATTAAAAATTTACATAACTATCTTTGATTTAATAGAGTTTTTGTATTAATATAGGGTCCGCCAAATAACCTTTTTTTTGAAAATGTTATAAAAAAACTACTGAATATTTTCTCAAATTTCTTTTTTTATTTGAAAGTACAATCCTTCCGGTTAATAGTGGAAAATAATTTCATTCAAATGGCTGCATGGCTCGATAACGATCGCCATTGACTGTAACGGCCACTCCTTGCTCATTTTCGAAGAAAGAAAAATGGCCCAATTATGCCTCTGGACCAAAATCCGCACCAAACAGTGACTCGTTTTGGCTGCGTCGGCTTTTCAATGTATGCTTGCGGGTTTTCTGTGTCCCAAATGCAACAATTTTGCTTGTTTACATACCCGCCAAGATCAAAATGAGCTTCATCTGAAAAGATGATTTTTTGGCAAAATCGGCATCTTATGTAAGTCGATCGCAGGCCCACTTAGCGAAACACATTGGATGGTCAACCATATTCGTTCAGCGGAAGGATAAAACTAATTATCTGTCAAATCAGACATGAGCAAAGTTTTACCATTCACGAAATAAGTACTAGTTGAAAAAAAAAACGTTAGATTGCGGACCCTATATTTAAAAAGAAAATGCTTTTGGCCACAAGATGTTAATAAAAGCTAGTTATTAATATTGTGTGCTGGTTGTGTGTACGTGTAAAAATAGGGGTTTTGAAATGATGAAAAGTTATAAAATAAAATACACGTGGTATTGCAGGCAAAAAAAAAATTGTTTTAAAATTTGTTATGAAAAAGTTGTTATCAACACAGATAAATGGTTTCTCCTAGAAATATTAAACTTTTTCGTAAAAGGATAATTTTATCAAACATGTATTGCATCATTGAATTGAATATTGGCCTGCACACATCTGGCACTTAAAGCCCATCTGCAAAGCATTTGATTATCGGAAAAGAAATATAAAATAACTTAGAAAGTTTAGTAACTTTTTAGGGCTAATGTGTTTACTAAATTAGTGCAATAAAACAAAACAAAATATTGAATTAAGATTTTATAGGCTAATTGTGCGAATTTTTTTTGTTTTAAATCTCAGAAAGACATGATAAATATTCCAAGGAACAAAGGAAAGTCAACATCAGTTTTTAGTTATTCAACTTAGACAGCAGAGCAGAAGAGCTGTTTTTCGAAAGCCGCAACGCTTTCATCATGTCTTTCTGAATTTAAAACATGTACTTAAGTATAAAAGAATTCAATTCAAAAAAGTTTGGAACAAAAAATTCAGAAAAATGAACATGAAGAAAATAATCAAATGGCAACACGGGTATTAAAACAAAAATGTGTTAACATCAGGTTGATATAGTTCTCGTATGCAATTTCCTAATAAAATTTGTTTAAATAAGAACTGCTATCATATTCAAATAAGCTACTTAATAAATGGTGACAAACACAATACACATGAGCACTGATGATGAAAGCGTAGCGGCTTTCGAAAACACCTGTTCTGCTCTGCTGTGTAAGTTAAATAACTAAAAACTGATGTTGACTTTCCTTTGTGTCTTGGAATATTTATCAATTCTTTCTGAATTTAAAACTAAAAATTTTGAACAATTAGCCTATAAATCTTAATTCAAAACAAAATAATGTTGAAGCCTATTTGGCAACAAAATTAATAAACATATTGCACAGATTTATACTAGCCAATTTCATTTTAAGCCATAATTCAAAATAAACCATTTATCTATATAGTTTTTCTTTAGTTAACATATGAAAATAAAAGAGTTTTATTTTAAAGTTTAATTGAAGAATTTAATTCCAACATAATGACAATAGCTTAAGGCATTTTGTTTTGTAAACTCTTTTTTTGTAATTAAAATAAACCTGTTAAGCAGTTTATCGTTGTAAGAAAAATGTATACAACATTTATAATATCACCCGCATAGACCACAAACTAATCTTTAACATTCTTTAACAAATCATCTAAAAAATATACAAAAGAATAAAATAAATATATTCCCAGGCTTCACGTTAATACAAGTGCAACACACACACACAAAACCCTCAGAGCATTCATCACCAGCAATTACTTGAATGACGGAGCTGTAGTAGTAAAGGAAAACAAACGATATAAAACAACCTTGAATCATTTAGTTTAAAGCTGAGATTATGTTAAAGTCTGTCTGGATAACATTTTTTTCTTTTTATGAAAGAAAAAAACAACAAAAATAAAAAAGTACCCAACAAAACAAAATCGCTTCAAACAACAAACAAACATAATAAGAGAATGCATCATCAACATACTACCATCATCCCATTATCACATACCAGACGCACTTGCTGCTTACTGTTGGCCTTTCTCTATAATACATACAATACAGGAACACTAAAACGGTAAGACGGTCAGACATTTAAGACACGACGAGTAGGCTGGAACTTTGCTTGGTTAAACTCATGAAATAAATCGCACTCACAAAACATACAATAAAGATTTTCTGCTTAAGGCATATTGAAAAAAAGAAAAAAATCCAATAAAATTGTTAAGCAACACTGAAATAAAAAACAAAAAACGCAAGGAGTAAATTGTGGTATTGGAAACGATAGAATGGCACTAAATGATCGATAAAATGAAAAGGATTTTCGTTGTTTGCGAGCAGGAAAAAAGGGTATAGAATGTTTAGCGTGAACTGGTTGTTATAGCAGCAAACAATTTAAAGCTTAGAGGTAAATTAGTGTAACGTCTTCCATATTAATGGCATTCAAAAATAAAGTCTCAGCTCTTTTCTAAAGGATTTGTTGTAAAGCTTTTCATAAAAACATTTAGCGTGAGTAATAAAGGTAGAGTATTTTAATTGCATTAAAATTCCTATAAATCATATAATAATTTGTGTACACGGTACAACAGCAAACAATTTAATATATATAACAAGTGTAATACTGTGTTCATATATGCGTTTTTAATTGAAACAATATTCACTTAATTGACAATATCTTTTTCATACATACTCAATATATATATGAATATATATTTTTTATGAGTAGGACCTGTACTCAAGGGATGACCCCTACATATGCAGTACATTGCGCTGGAACTGGGAAGATAGGTTTTGAGAAGAAGGATGAAGGGAGTAGTGTCTGTGGATATTCGATTTGAACCACCTCAAATTGTAAGTGGCAGCGAAGACATCTGCAGATAGTTTGTTCCACATACGGACCGTTCGGCCAAAAAACGAATTCTCTCTGTAATGCGTATCGCGATTCGTTGGAATGTCGAATACAAACGCATGCGCTCTTGATGAAAAACGCGTTGAGCGTAAGAAAGAATGGGTTTCAGGAACAAGTTTCCTAATTTCACCAGAGCACATCGCATTGTAGTAACGATAAAACAATGAAACGCACCCCACACTGCGACGATACTCGAGACTTAATAGAGTTGGCTACCCTACTGTCTCCGATGAGTTTCATCGCCCTCTCCTGTACGCGGTCGAGTAACTTCAAAATAGACTTTGAAGCACCGGCCCAAACATGACAATTGTATTCCATCTTCGGACGGATGTAAGAAGATCAAGAGGGGTGAAGTATCTCTTGCAACGTGTTAGGAAGCCAAGGCACTTGAATGCTTCTATTGCGACTTGAAAGACATGATTCGTCCATCTGACATTACACTACACTTTCATGCCCAGAACATCAAGAGCCCTTGACTTCTTAATACTTGCACCATCCATAGAAACAGCATTTGACAGCTGAAAAAAAATTATTGTTTACATTTTTTCTGTGAAAATTTGGTTGGTTTTTATCATAAATATTCATATCAATATTCATGACACAGCGCGGGGTTGAACTCAGGACTCTCCGCTTCATAGTTTCGTGTTCTACTACTTCAGCCAAAGGCACGTACGTTTGATTAGTAAAATTTCAACAAAGTGTATTCAATAAGTACTTTCGTTTCGTTTTTCTCTGAACACAATTCTGACAGGGTTGCATCAAAATGTTTATTCATTATTAAAACAATTATCTCTTAATTGCCAATAAGTTAATTGTAATTTTTATATGAAAATTTAGTATCAATAATATCCTTAATTGGTATAATTGGAATATTTCTACATATGTGACAGCGCATAGAGAAAGGGACCTAAGGGTAAAAAATTAATTTTCTTTTTTTTTTGATGTGGACAACATCTGAGCATCAAATGAGACCGATCCCATGCCCCAAAAGTGTTTCCACCCAGAGACGTTCTATGACGTGATGGTACACCAAAGATAAACGTATTTAAATCTTTAAAATGGCTCTCCTGAACAAAACCGGTTTTTACCCTTAGGTCCCTTTTTATTTAGCGCGTCACATACAGCGTTGTCAACTCAGTGCTTTTAGCACTGTTTTTAGTGCTTTTTAAAATTTATTACGCGAAAAATTTTGGCTTCAGTGCTTTTTGGTTTTTAGTGCTTTTTTTGGTGCTTTTTTTCATTCAATAGCACCAGACAATAAAAAATTTTGCTATTAAACTTTTATCTTTAACATATTCCAATGCTGAAGTAGAACGAGTTTTTAGCTCAATGAATCTTTTAAAAAGAAAAATTAGAACCGAATGTCGCTGTATTCGGTTAATGCGCTTTTACAAATCAAAAACGAACTTAAAAGGGAAAATTCTTGTTGCGAAACGTACGAAATTCCAGATGAGGTCAATATTCTTATTAATACAAAAATGGTTTATAAAACGTTGGAATATGAAATAAGAACGCGTATTATGGGCAGACGACCGTGATGAGGAATTCACGGACTTTGATATTGACTTTTAACAAATTCAAATTCATTCGTTATTATATGAATATATTTTGTTATTTTAAACGTTACTTTACTTTTGTTACCTTAAAAGAAATAAAATATGGCAGAGAAAGTGCATCACTTTAAAAGTTTACAGGAAAATAAAAAACAATGTAAAACTTATTGCATTTTCTATGGCGATATTTACAATATGTTGAGTTATTTTTTAGTGTAATATATGAATTATTTAAAATAGTAATAAATGATCTAAAATTCTTCTCTCTTTATAATTATTATTGTACTCTATTATTTTTAAGCTTAAGGTCTCTTTATTTTTATTGGAAATTAATTATTTAAAAATAATTAATTTCCTGAAGAAGTCACACAAAGGAGTGACGAAATATTGAAAAATAAAATATTTTAAATAAAAAGAAAGAGACCTTAAGCTTAAAAATAATAGAATACTATAGTAATAAATGATCTCTTATTTTATACATTTTTTGTTAATAAATGTGTAAAACAGAAAAATAAATTAAATAAAATCGCATTTTAAATAAAAGGCAATTAAAATAAAAAAATATTTATGTATAGTGCTTTTTTTCAAAAATTACGCGTTTTTTGTCCGACTTTAGTGCTTTTCACAATTTCAAAGTTGACAACGCTGGTCACATATATGAACACCATATAAGACAAACTAAACGTTGATAAGTTCAAATTAAATAATATTATTGTAAAATTAGACTAAAGCAAATAAAAATCTATGATGACGTATTATCTTTATTTTAAAGAATATTCAAACTTTTAATTGCATGTAAAAATCCAATTAATAAACATCTCATACCTGCCTGGCAGCATATCGGCAACGTTTTGTTTCCAAAACAAAAAATTGTTTGAAAACCACCGTTTATGGTGGCTTTCAGTAACGTTTTAGAACCACTTTCAAAGTAAAATTCATAATTTTAAATGCCCCCGAACTGAAAAAGTTTAATATAAATTTCACAGGCCTTAAAACTGCTGATGATGGTAAGGAGGCTGTTGAATTTGATCTCTTTTTTTTTTGTGTAGTTAAAAGTTTTAGGCGTTGTTAAATCCACCTGTTACAATAAGCTTATTTCTTAAGCCTTAAGCATAATAATATAAAAACAATAACATAAAACGAAAAACAAAAAACAAAAAGCAAAACTCATAATCATGAAAAAACATCAGCGAGCATACAGAGCCAACATCTTAAGAAAGGCAAAGATCGTGCCTCATTTTGTTAAGACATCAGCAAATTACAAACAAAATATTTTACGAATTCCAAAGTTAAGACCAGCATATTAATGAAGCTGTGCTCCGTAGAGCACATGAACTGTTAGAGCCATGCAATATTCCTCTGTACACATATTCTGTTTGTGATAAAAGCGCGGCATTTAATTGCTTTGTGATGCCAGTTTGTATAAAGGAGATGAAGACGAAAAAGTAAATGAAACAAAACCACTAATCAATAAGCATACAAGTTATTATTTCCTAGCAATCAATACGTACATGCACAGTAACACATTCGTGCAACAATACAGATAATTTCCTAAAGTTCCATGTTTATGCTTGTTTGTTTTTTTTTTTGTATTGTATTGTGCAGAGTAGAAAGAATAAAACATCGAAATGGGAAATTTATAAGAACGCGTAAATATATTAATGCTACAACAACTACTATCACACCAATGATTCAATAGGCCACTATATATTGCTGTGGTGTCTCTAACAAAAAAAACATCAACATCAGCAACATTAAGAGTCTTAGAAATAACAGCAACAGCAACAGCATCAACATCATTCACATTTTACAATAACACCAATAAAAAGTACTTCATGCTGCCAATCAATCAATCACTCACTCACTAACTCACTTAAATACAAGCGAATTTTTCCAACCACGTACAGCATCATCAACTGACTAAATATTGCGTTCAGCTTAAAGCACAACTTCTTCGTATGTCCGTTCTGCTTCTTCTTCTTCTTCTTCTAGCCATAGTAATCATATTCGGAATTGTTGTTAGTACATTTACACCAACACCAATAGCTGCTGCTCGCCTCGCTTGTGTTAAATGTTCTAGACTGCAAAGCAAACAAAAATAAAACTTGTGTTGGTTCTCTTTTCTTTTTTTTTTGTGTGGCGTTTTTCTGTATGGGAATGAATATCTTTTTGCTTGATCGTCTGTGTATGTGTTCCTTTATACTGGCAGATGAATTGAAATTATTGTTGCGAGACATGGTCAAGTGTAATGGTTTTGTCATGATGTTGCATTTAAAGCTTATTTTTTTCTATCACCATCTCATGATCATCATTGCTTTCATTTACACCACCTTCAATGTGTAGGAAAGTATTTAAACAGTGGGAAGTGTATTAATGTGTACAGGAGGGAATATATTAAAATGAACAAATATTTGAATAAATGTATACATTTCTTTTGGACAGACCACTAACTAACTGACTCGTGTGTGTTAATCTAAGAAAATCGTATCCAGGTAGGGACCCACTTATTGATACTGCAACCAGCTCATTGCATTCAGATATCTAATCAGGGGCCAAATTACGGCACTCGATATCGATCGAAATTTGTATATAAAATGTATTGAAATTTCGATCGATATCGAATGCCGTAATTTGGCCCCAGTTCACTTAGATCGATTTCTGATTACTGTGATAGGTCGGGCACCATACGATTGCCTAGAAATACAAAGAAAATGGGTCACTTTCTATTCCATTTTTGTTCTCTTTCCTTCTTCTGTTTTTTTTTTAGACCAGCACTCAGGTGATGATACCAACATATGCAATGTTTTTTTTTTCAGAACTAGGAAAATTCGCTATGGGAGGGAGGTTAGGGGAAGTACTGCTTGTGAACATTCGATTTGAAGTGCCTCAAGTTAAACGATGCAGGAAAGACGTTGACATACGAATAGTTTAGCACAAGAACGAATTTTTTCTGTAATGCGTGCTGCAGTACACTAGCAACTCAATCATAAATGGATGCCCCTCAGCGAAGAGCTCCCAAAAATGATAGGCTTTCGGCCACAACTTTTCTTGTACCTATTCCGTTGTAGTAGCTGTAAAACAATCAATAGATTTAGCTATCCTACTAACAGTAATGAGCTTCTTCGTCCTCTCCTTGAGGAGTTCAAGTACCTTTAAAGCGAACTTTGAAGCCCCGGGCCACACATGATTGGTATTGTAAATTTGGTTGGATGTAAGTGTTATAATAATTGAGGAGATCAAATGAACTTAAATATATCCTACATCGAGACACCTAAAAGAGTTTTGAACAATATGCTCAGTCCAGCGAATGAACAATATGCTCAGTCCAGTGAATATTGATGCTGTATATTGATGTCAAATATATCGAGAGCTAAGGACGTATACCTCCCATAAATATGAATGGGTCGGTTCTATCCACCAAACGCCAATGCGAGATATTGTGTGAAAATTGAATTAAAATTCACCCTATTTACTACGTCTCTATTTCATTCTTTGCCTTTTAGCTTCGATCTTCGCAAAGCTGAAAAATTGGTGAAATAGGGAAAATGAATGATTAATGCTGCTCTCATTCACAAAAGAGCAGATAAGCCAGAAAGTTTGGCAAAGAAGATCATTTATGAAAATAAAAACAATAGTATGATATCCTTCTGAAAATCTAAATGCACTGTGAAGGTCTTTTAATAACATCCCATCTGTAGTATGTACGCATAGAGCGGTCTCTGAAGAAGCTTAACATAAAAAAGACAGACGTCGTCACCGACAAGTGCGGCAGTACCCATTATAAGACAGGCCCAACTTACCGATATGTATGCAGAATATCAAGTGTAACGTCACTACCGCGACAAGCTTAAAAATATCCCTATGGTGCATTTTTATACCCTCCAAAAAAGAATTGGAGGGTATATTCACTTTGTCATTCCGTTTGTAACGCAACGAAATATTCATCTGAGTCCCCATAAAGTTTATATATTCTCGATCAGTGATGAAATCTAAGACGATCTGAGCATGTCCCTCCATTCGCCCGTCCGTCACGATTCAGTCCAAACGAAAAGAGCCAGACTTTTGAAATTTTGGTATTTATATATCTTGAAGGATAGCACAGGTCAAGTCCGTAAATTGCCAGAGGAGAAAAAGTTCCCCTAAGAACTAAACCAACATCCAAAACACAACATTTTTAAATTTTTTAATTTTAATTTTGTTATGTCAAAGGAGCTCCAACGCGTTAAACTTGGAGCCATAAAATAAAAAAAAATTGTTTTTGGACCCCTCCCTCTTTAGTGGGCGTTATTGTAGGCAAAAATAGTGTAAAAATTCAACAAATTGTTTTACTTAAGCCTACATTCCTTAAAAATTACATTTTTAAGCTTTAATGACGAAGCTGAGACGTAACCTGGCTCTGCCCTACCCCCTCCTCCCACTTCACCCACTATATGACCCTACCAAAAAAAAAAATAAAAATTTTTTTTAAATTTTGTATATAATCATCCAAAGAATTTATTTTTACAGCTTTATGACTGCCGATTTCTGCCCTACCCCCTCCTCCCCCTCAGCCCCCTATATGACCCTATACATTTTTTTTTTTTAAATTTTGTATATAATCATCCCAAGCGTTTATTTTTAGAGTTTTATGACTACCTGTATCTGCCCTACCCCCTCCTCCCCCTTTGCCACTAAATGACCCTATCAAAAAAATTTTTTTTTTTTAATTTTGTATATAATCATCCCAAGCATTTATTTTTAGAGTTTTATGACTGCCTGTTTCTGCCCTACCCCCTTTTCCCCGTAAATGACCCTATAAAAAAATTAAAAATAAATTTTACATTTAATTATCCCAAATATTTATTTTTAAAGATTTATGGCAAAAGTGAAATGTCTCCCCCACTGCCCTTGCCAGAGAGACCCCGACAAAGTACAGTTTTAATGCCCTCCAAAAAGAATTGGACATCAGTGATGAAGTCTAAGACGGTCTAGCAATGCCCATACGTTCGTCTGTGGAAAACATTATGTAGTCTATTTTTGGACCCCGCCCTCTTCAGTAAGCGCTTACGTGCGTTATTATATAAAGGAGCTCTGTCCCATCAGGTTAAACAATTTAAATTTACTTACTAAAAATTTGCAGGGTATTTAAGACCCGGTCGAATATACCATTTTTACCTGTTTACTAATTATATTTCCTTGCTACTTTACATGGGTCTTGCTAAATTCATAACATATACTATCAGCCCGGAACATTAGGTCTCTCGATAACATTCAGTCGAGTAAATACATTTAAAACAAAAACAAATTCTGCAATGTTATTCACATTAAAGTGTGTTACGAAAATAATGCTTGAAGATACATTACATCGCTGTGACTATCGTTTCGGCATTAGTCTGGTTCATGGCTCAGCTGACTTTTGGCCGGCTCGTTTGCCCTTTCATTACCTGGAAAGTAGCCGAGTTCTGGGACCCAGATGAACATAACTTCAGCTTGCCCACAAGGGAAGAAGCAGATGTTTATAAATTGTAAATATAATAATTTGTATAAAAATATTTAAACGCTTTGCTGATTATTGTACTTGATATTCTTTGTAACCCTTTAGTTCTGCGCTTACAATTCCCTCATGAATATTAAAAAAGAAAACGAAACAAAAAACATGATCAGTTTATTTAAGTTTCTTCCTGTGATTTTTCATTTTGCTGTTCAAAGCAACAGCAATAACAACAAAAAAAGAAAATTAAAACAAGTTGCGTAGGTTTTCATTTAATTGTCGGCAATATTGTTCAGTTCTTATAATTCATATTGTTAATAATACACTTGATTGTTAACTTGAGTGTGATGTATAGTCGTTACTTATTTTAGACAATTCTTGTTGATTTTCAAACTTTTAATTTAATATAATGTGCTTTTATGGTATGCTTAAGAGAATGCTATTTGTTATTTATAAAAACTAATTAACTGCATAGTTATCAGTTGTTATGCACAGAAAAGTTTTTGTCTTCAGTCTTTCGTTTTTGACATCATACACAATGTGCTAAATATTATGACTAGACATAATAATAACAATAATTAAGTGTCTAGGACTAGGGGAATGCGTTGTTGAGCCAAATGTGCTGTATTTGAATAAACAAATTCTTAAACAACCGTTTTCCTTTGCCTTAATTTAAATACGGATGTTTTTTTATTAGCATGTCTGACCTTTCCATAATATATTAGATGCTCAATAATATTTTAAGTTTTAAATAAAAAATAATTAAAATAAAATAATTAATTTCCTGAAGAAGTCACACAAAGGAGTGACGAAATATTGAAATTAAAAATTAAACTAAAATAAAGAGACCTTAAGCTTAAAAATATCAGAATACAATAATAATTAAAAAGAGGTCAAGAAACCAGAAGAATTTAATAATTAAAAGCTTATAAATCGATTAAATAGAGGCAGCTCCAACTCGATTTCCTATATATTGATTCTTATTGACTTACGAAGTTAATGCTACGTTTTTGCTTACTACAACAGATATTTTGTCACGGTTTACTTATTATATAATTCACCATATTGAAACAAAAAAAAACATAATCAGTACTGCTTTAAATTAAGAGCAACGTTTATGGCATAAATATGCAAATTTGTGTATAAAAGTCCTTTTCAGTTCTACTCCATGCACTTCTTTTTTTTAAGATCATCCTAAATAAACAAATAAAAATATATGCACATGATCGTGCGGATATAAGTGCAATTTATTTGTCTTAAGGAATTTGTATTGTTTTGCA
The DNA here is from genome assembly GCA_951800035.1 of Linnaemya tessellans. Classification (NCBI taxonomy): domain Eukaryota; kingdom Metazoa; phylum Arthropoda; class Insecta; order Diptera; family Tachinidae; genus Linnaemya; species Linnaemya tessellans. The sequence continues at coordinate 107,405,426 of OX637533.1, forward strand.
TTAATATGTCTTGCATTTCGTTAAAAGAAAAAAAAAATATGTTCAATATACTTTATTTAATAAAAATTTATTTTTAGGGATAAAAACTTGACTATAATACAGGCTCAAGCAGCCATAACTATTGATCGGCAATTTGATCTGGTGAAAATATAAAGAAATATATAAATAAATATAAATTGTTTAACGATTGCACTGCTAAAGAAAGGCAAATTTTTTGCTTTATTTCAAGCCAACAGAAGAAAAAAAAACGGAGAAATATTTATTGAACACAACGACAACCCCTGCTGTGCACTTGTTTTAACCAAAAGTTCAATACAAATAAACAGCAGCAGCAGCAGCAATGAAACAGAAAAAAATTAAAAGTAAAAGAAAAAATGCAAACAACATAAGCTTTAATATGCTCCTGTTGTTTCAGACAAAAGTTTTTCTTGTGAAAAAGTTATGAGTGCGTAGCAGATTTTTTAAAAAAATTGCGAACTTTAGTACGTACTTTTAGTACTTTTGTTTATCAAGTCTGAAGCAAAAAATAACACTTTTTTTGTAAATTTAGGGAAAAGATTAAAATTAAAAAGAATTAAGTGTTTAACAACAACCATTCCTAAATATACAAATTTAATTATTACTGCCTGCTCGCCGATGTTGAAAGGTATCGTTCGATCGAATAAATAATATTTAAAACAAAAGCAATTTTTTAAATTTGTTTTTGTTTTAACACTTAAAACTTGAATGCTTGTGGCTTACAGGCAGCCACATATACCAACCAACATTTAAAACAAAAACAATTTTTGAAATTTGTTTTTGTTTTATATGTTATTTATTCGATCGAACGATAGTTTTCGATATCGGCGAACAGGCAGTTAAATTGTTTATATTTTGTATTTAATTAAAAAAGAATGTAATTAAATTTTTTTAAACAGAAAAATGTCATTAGGCTCATGCCATATTTTTAAAAGCTGCGTAATGGAATATGTGAATTTCGGTTGCTTACTTCGTGAAAAGATTTAATTGACAATAATTTAACAATTTAAAAAAAAACTTTGATTCAACATTCAACTAACAATTGATAGTGTGGCCGCAATTAGGTGCCTCGATTGAAAGGTGGTAAAATCGGTACGTGTGTTGGCGTGAGTCCCGTTCCGGCTCGGAAATAAATACATAAAGTCGGGATTGTTTCGGTTTCAGGGCATGAAGGTCCTGGAAATGAAAGGGCTCACGAGTGGTGAAGAGCATGTTCGGCCTAGAATGAAGCAGACTCAAGGCGTATTTTTTATGTGTGTCACAACAACAGAGCAACGCCTGCAAATTGTTGAACTTTTTAATCAAAATATTGTTCTATACGCCAAACTCATTGTGCACTCCTTCCATTTTATGGCGTACATAATCGTCCTTCAGAGCGGCCACTTTGAAGAACAACAGATCGTGCATTCCGTGAGACGCACTAAAGAAGCTGCAGCCGCTGTACAGGAAAGCATTTAAGATGTTCCCAATCAATCAGTCCGTCGCCGTTATCAGCAACTGGGGTTGTGTCCATACACTTTATAGACTGTTTTTTTTAATAGTTAAAATTTGGTGTTCCAGATTGAGCCTTCTACGCGCCAGCTTCGTGGCAGCAATCATATTTAAATATTAATTTCATAAAATTTTCTTTCCAATAAAGCCCGTTTCATTGATATTGCCGTTCGAGCTCAAGCTCGAATATTGTGTTAAATATTGTGTTGAATTTTTCTGATCAGCATTAGTGCATGATTGTGATAGTTCTTGCCAACCTATTTCAGTGATGAAGGCATAACACTGGTCGCTGAACGTTATTGGCAGCGACCGACACGATCATGTACTAAAAAGCAGAATAACAACAGCATCCTCCTTCGTCAATCCTGTGGCGAAATTTAGCCGTCGAAGTAAAAAAGTTTAAATAGCTACAAAAAATTATCTATCTCAATCGCAGCAGTTATGCTCAGTCACCAGATGAGTTCCTTCGTCATTAACACAGACCGACAACAAAAAATATTACAATGCACTAATGCTTTTCAGAAAGTTCATGACAGAGTACATAGTCTAACCCGCGATTTTTGGCTTTGAAGTCTAGCATTAACTACATCTCTTCAGTATTGGGAGCAGGAAAGTCACAGGAGGCAAGAGCAGGTTTTCTGTCACACACTTCATGCCTAAAACGATATTTCTCCATCCTCAATAATTTCTATTTTTAAGGGCGATCCGACGATTTTAAATTAAATTTATTCAAAAATAGAGAAAACTAATAAAAAAGGAAGTAAATGAGATATGCAGTTTCCTGCACTTCATATATCATTTACTGCTTCTAACAGCTTTTTAATTACTATCCCCTCCTTTCTAGTTCCCGCGCAATGCACTGCATATGTAGGGGTCATCCCGTGAATGCTGGTCGGAGATAAAAAAATATTAAAAACATATTCCCTTGTTTTATTATGATTTAAACCTGTGTCACTCTTTAAAAAAAACCCTATCGTTGATATTTCATTGATTGAGCTGTTAAACACCAATAAGGACACAGAGACTTGTCTGCAATTACCGCCTGCAGGATATCCCCCACTCTTTGGTCCTCACTTAGGAACGTTAGGACCAGTTAGATCCTAACACTTGGCACTAAGTTACTAGCACTTCTAATTGTAGTCCGGATCGTCTAAATTTTAACCACGATTTCCGCTGCAGAAGGAAGAAAAAAAGTCAGTACAACATCTTCTCTGTAACTGCCAGGCCCTGTAGGAGCGTAGACTAAGACAACTTGGCAGTCGTTTTCTACGGAATCTCAAGTCTCTCCCTGATGCACCACTGGCTGTCCTAGGGGGTTTTGTGTAACACACTGGCTGGTATTCAGGAATTGGTATACCAGTATTTCATAGGATTCTGTAGGCTGTAGTTCGATGGGCATCCCAATGGAACTTATAAGTCTAACATAATCTAAATTAAATCAAAAGCGGATAAAAATAGCATCCTATTTAATGGCAGTCAAAAGCGTTGGAATATACATCTGCATTCAATTATATTTTTTTACAAAAAGGTACAATTTCAAGCAAAATATTAGTACCAAACCCTAAAAATTGTACAATTGCATCACGATTCCTGCTTCATTTATTGAATGGTAAATATTTTTCAGTATTTCTGCACATACATTTTTATGACCGACAAAGACTGCGTAAATATTTTGTTTGTATTTTGAGCTCAAAAAATTCACAGGAAGTGAAAACACAGCAGTGCTCGTATTAAACAAAAAAAAAACAGCCAAAACGGTCAAAAAAATTTATATTCAGAAAAGATTGTCATCATATGAAAAATGTTAAAACGTTTGCAATTTGACACATTTTTCGAAAGCTTATAAACTGCTGTAGTTTGTTTTTTTTTCTCTTTTTTTTCTTTATTTTTATTATTATTTACAAAAACCTTATACACGTTTTCTGCATATATATCAGTATATAGATGAAAGGATGATTTTGTTTATGAACACAAAATATTTTGCAAGTTATTCTGCAAAATACAATAGCCACATGTTGAAATAAATATATTTTAAGGCAATTTTATTACACACATTTACTGAGTTGAAATGTTTTGAAAATGAAAACCATGTTTAATTTCATTTTCTTATAAAATTGTTTTTATTTTAAATATTTAAAGCATGGATTTTTTTCTTTAATAAATTATCAAGTGTTTTCACTCAAGTGATATCGTTTTTAGCATTTTATTTCAAAATTTAATAAAAGCTTTTTGAAGTTAACTAATAGCAGCACATTTAGCAGATAAGTGCTGGGAGCAAATCCAAATTAATTATATTCCATTTGAGTTTCTTGATTGCAGGTAGAATTTTTTCCATGTATTTCGTGCTTATTTATTTTTTTAGTTTTAAAAGAATTTATGCACTTATCTGTGCGAAATTATGAAGCCATTAATTAAGAAAAGTACCAACAAGAACTTAAAAAATGTATATGATCTTAGAAACAGAAGAAAAAGAATCTAGCGATATGGCAATTTTTCCCAAATCCCAGTTTTTTTATATAAAATTTTGTTTTACTTGTACATGGAGTTCGAAAAAATATTTAATTTAATGTGCTCTGTCACAAATATCTCATATGTAAATGTCTATAATATTTCTAAATTATTCATTAGCTGGAAAATTTACTCAAGAACTCATCTTACAGATCAGGCCTTAATTTTGTAAATCCGGAAGGTAGACAAATTTCTAATAATTTCACTAATTTCAAGGGACATAGGTCAATTTTCTTTGAAAAGTACAAAGTCCTTTTTTGTGAAAAATAAAGCAACTTTAGTAATTGAATATATTCCTAACCGAATAAAGTACAGTCGACTCCGCTTTACTGGAAAAAACAAAAACCCAATTTTTTCAGTTATCCGATTTTTTCTCTAAAACGTAGTTCGGATTACTGAAATTTGTTACAATTAAGCGTACTGCTTAAAATCAGTAAAACAATATCTTTCGTTCCTCGCAAATGTGTAGCCAGTTGCATTAACAATATAATAGAAAAATACAACGAAATACGTAAGAGCGAAAAGGACAAATAATACATTCTGCCATTTAATTTTTTAACGGACAAAACATGCACAATTTTTTTCAGCCTTAAGTTATGCAATCGATTTCTAATAAATAAATTTGTCATTGTTTATTTTTTCACTAAAGCGAAGTAAGTTTCACACAAAACGTAGTTGTGGGCTTGCTTTTGGTTTTCAATAACACCATATTTTCAGTAAAGCGATGTTTCGCTAAAGCGAAGTGAATAAAACCAGCTGCGTTTAAAATCAGTGCGGGGATTTGTATCCCTTTCAGTAATCCGATTTTTTTCAGTAAAGCGTGTTGCGCTAAAGCGGATTCGACTGTATCTATATACATATATAAAAATCAATCCGTGTCTGTCTGTTTGGTTGTTTGTTTGTTTCTGGAATTGTTGGTCTTAACTAGCCAGCCGATTTTTCCGAAATTTTGACAGTACATTACGGGATATCTTGGGGGTAAAGTAGGCTAATTTTATTGCTGATATCTTAAGTGGGTGTGGCACACAGTGGGTGGGATTTCTTCATACATCACATGACATTTTATGGCAAAAAGTATAACGAGTGGTCGTAGAACGCAGACATTTTGCACAGATGCTCAGTCAAGAAATATTTTTAGTTTTATCAAAAATGACCACGCCCATCGCATCCCCCTATATAACCTGAAAATATTGTTTCTCCCCAAATGTTTGTTTCTTCACCAAAAGTTAGGAAACTTGGGAAAAGTTATAAGTATAATGGAGTTGGCGTATCAGGAAAGTATCATAGAAATAGGCCACGCCGAAAATATTTACGTAAAGAAATAAAAATAAAAATATTTATACTAAAAATACATCAAAACAGTTTTTAATTTTCTAGAAGTTGGGTGCAAAGTCGAATAGTTGGGGAACCAGGTCCAACACCAGGTCCAAGCAGCTGGTCAAATATAAAAATCATTTAACAAAATTAGTTAAATAAACACAATCAATTAAGGAAACATTTACATTTACAGCAATTGACAAAAGACTGCTGGACACGAAAGTTTCTCTTATCATCCGTTATATTGCCTATACAAATGTTTTTAATTTATGTTTGTAAAAAGGTCAGATTAGACATTCTGAAGACATGTTAGAAATGTGCAACATCCATTAAAATTTCTCTTTTATTGTTATTAATTAAAAAGAAAAGAAAATCTTTTGTAAAAGCACAAGCATTATTTCCTAAATTAACATATTTTGATACGCCTGTCCCTTGATATACAACAGGTTATCCTACAAGCAACTACACAATTTCAGATTAAGCCCAAACACTTGTACCATGTACGTGTAACAGCATTCACAAAATCTTGTAGATACAAATAGAAACAATACACTAACAGATATCGTGTGCAAGTATGCAGTGTTATTGGCATAAGTGCAAGAAAACTAACAATTGATTGATTACCACAACAAACAGCAACAACTGCAATAGAAAATTACAGGAAAAAAAGACTTGAAATTTTTATTGCTTTTTAACAATAAAATATCTGTGTTGCATTACAACTCAAGTAACAAGTCAAAAAAAAATAATTCTTTCAAATTCAACATAATTTCAATGAATTTCTTAACAACCAAAGTAATGAAATTGACATGCAGTCAAATGCATAGAGGATAGATTTTTGTACAATATACGAGAGTATATCTCTCCGTAGACAAGGAAGGAAAGTTTCATTTTCTCCTACAACAACATGATGCATTATTAACTTTAAACAAATATTTCTTTCTTTATACGATTGTCAAGAAATCGAAGGTGCTTTTTTTTAGCTACGCATTTCAATTTCCATGTCAAATATTATACAAGCAATCATTTCTAATAGTATCACATATCTGTAAAAATCAGCCGAAATGAAAGTGTATTAAGGTGGAGCTTTCAGACACTTTGTATAATACTAGCATCGTTGTTTAACAGCAATTGTTGCACCACCATCGGCCAGATTAAAAATATATATATGCAGATTTTGTTAATTGAGAAAAGCCATATAATTTAATAAACACTATTTCTGTTCACTTGTATTGATAAATTATTGTTTTATTTTATTAAAGACTCGTGCCTCACCTTTTAACCTGCCATAAACAACCACATCGGTGCAGAGTTTACATGTTAAGCCATAATTTTTGTTCATAATTTGTCTTTTTTACATCTAATAAGAAATAACTTTAACAAATAAAAGTCTGAGTTTATTTTCATATTTGTATAAGGAGCAACGAAAAAAAAACTATGCTAAAAATTCTACTATTAATTTGACAACAATTCAGTCAAGCTTAATATCAAACTCATGCAAAAAAGGAAGCAAATTGTAATAATTTAATATGGTAAAGAGGAGAAAGTGCCCCTTCCATAAGTTTTTGGATTTGAAAAATCTTTTTACATACAATTTATACAAGAAAAAACAAAAGACTTAAGAAAAGAGCACTCAAATTAATTTATGGGTGATGGCATTTTTAATTGTATTCAGCTAAGTTTTGTATGAAGTTTATTACGAGGTCTGTTCAAAAAATAAGACGAAATATTTGAATCCTTTTTTATATCAATACTTACTGTTTTTTTATATAAATATTTATTTATTAATTTAATTTTAGTTTGAGCTCTTCAAAGTAGTGCCTCTTATGTTGTTTTCTTTCCTGTAAGAGAGTGTAACATTTTGTGCACTTTTTATGGAAAAATAATAGTGAATTTATTAGAAAATAAACTGCCATTACTTAGGAATATTAATTTTTGTCTTAAAACCCCGCCTAACTGCAAATTTTAAAAAAATAAAGTGAAAGAATGTTACATGTTTTCCAGAAAAGAAAACACCATTAGATATAATAAAAGTGTGATATTTTTTTCTAATCGTCAGCGCAGTTCTGATATGCACTTTTTGATATGCCCTTGGGTTCTGTCAGCGATTCATTTTTGTACCCTCAATCTTTGCAGACATCAAGATTTTATTATTATATTTTTTACTTTATTTTTTTTAGTAGTGAATTACTCCTACATGCAGTGCATTGCGCCGGAACTGGAAATAAGGCAATAGTGTGACAGATGAAAACAAATCAGATGACAGAAAATCTCTAGTAGATATTTTAATTGTTACTTAGCCGGAGCATTTTATTTACTTTTTAGTATATGATGAGTTCAATCGTTGCGGTTATGCTCAGTCATCAGATGTGTTCCTTCGTCATTAACACAGACCAACAACAACTAATACTTGTTCGGGTCGAATCTTAAATATATGGTCATTTAGGGGGCAAAAGAGGAGGAGGGGTAGGGCAGAGGAGTACCAGGTTACGCCTCAGCTTCGTCATTATTTTATTTATTTATTTTATTTACGATTCGACTTCGTCGTTAAAGATTAAAAATAAATTGTTAATTTTTCAACGGGCTTAAGTTCGAATCTGCATGACTGCAAATTATTTTTTGTTATTTTTTTATTAATAAATGAATTTGTTTTTAAATTCTATTTATTATTTTATATTAAGATTGGAATATTAAGAATATTTTCATTAATCATCAAACCAGCAGAACGGATCAGTACTGATTTCGAGGCCGCTACGCCATCTCATCAGCGTTCTTTGTTCAATTTTTCCACTTTTGCAAGTGGTGCTAGTTAGTAGGAATATCAACTATTTAACCAATATTTTAACGAAAATTGAATAATATGAATGTGATAACTTCTCATATTCAATTTTCGTTAAAATATTGGTTAAATAGTTGATATTCCTACTAACTAGCACCACTTGCAAAAGTGGAAAAATTGAACAAAGAACGCTGATGAGATGGCGTAGCGGCCTCGAAATCAGTACTGATCCGTTCTGCTGGTTTGATGATTAATGAAAATATTCTTAATATTCCAATCTTAATATAAAATAATAAATAGAATTTAAAAACAAATTCATTTATTAATAAAAAAATAACAAAAAATAATTTGCAGTCATGCAGATTCGAACTTAAGCCCGTTGAAAAATTAACAATTTACATAAAGAAAAAGTTCGACTAACAAAAATTCATACATAATTTAAAGATTAAAAATGTTATTTTTAATGGATGTAGGTTTAAGTAAAACAATTTTTTAAATTTTTACACTATATTTGCATATAATAACGCCCACAAAAGGGGGCGGGCTCCAAATTTTTAATTTTTTTATTTTATGGTTCCAAGTTTGACGTGTTGGACCTGCTTTGACATAAACATATATAATTTGCTTAACAAAATTACGAAAAAAAACTGTTAATTTTTTCAACGGGCTTAAGTTCGAATCTGCATGACTGCAAATGATTTTTTATTATTTTATTATTAATAAATGAATTTTGTTCAAATTCTATTTATTATTTTATATTAAGATTGGAATATTAAGAATATTTTTCAACAATCATCAAACCAGCAGAACGGATCAGTACTGATTTCGAGGCCGCTACGCCATCTCCTCAGCGTTCTGTGTTCAATTATTCCACTTTCGCATGTGGTAGTTTTTAACGAAAATTGAATACGAGAATTTCCCACATTCATATGTAGTAAGAATTTTAACGAACATTTTATATTGCTATATTAAATTGAATTAAGATTCTATAGGCTAATTGTTCGAAATTTTAATTTAAATCTCAGAAAGACATGATGAATATTCCAAGGCACAAAGGCAAGTCAACATCAGTTTTTGTTATTCAACTTACACAGCAGAGCAGAACAGCTGTTTTCGAAAGACGCAACCCTTTCATCATCAGTGCTCATGTGCATTGTGTTTGTCACCACTTATTAGGTGGCTTAGTTGAATGTGATAACAGTTCCTATTTACACAAATTTTATTGTGAAAAAGAATCCGAGAACTGTATCAAGCTGATGTTAACATGTTATTGTTATAACACCCGTGTTACCGTTTGATTATTTTTCTTCATGTCCCATTTTTCTGAATTTTTTGTTCCATCATACATAAGTCACATTCATATTTTTAAGTTATTACCTCTTTGGTTAGTACGAAATTCCCCAACTCTGACGATTAATATTCCCAATAGTCCATGTATCTCTTTCGCTTTTTCCAGAGCCATCGGCTGCTGATTGCTAAAGCTGCTTTGCTATTTATGTTCAAGTAATTGAATTTAGTTGTCAATTTACAATGAACAAGTGCGCGGTCTCGAAATCAGTACTGATCCGTTCTGTTGGTTTGATGATTATTGAAAATATTCTTAATATTCCAATCTTAATATAAAAAATAATAAATAGAATATGAACCAATTCATTTATTAATAATAAAATAATAAAAAGTCATTTGCAGTCATGCAGATTCAGACTTAAGCCCGTTGAAAAAATGAACAATTTACATAAGAAAGTTCGACTAATAAAAATTCATACATAATTGAAAAAAAAAAACTTTAAAAATTATGTTGTTTTTTTAGAGGTTGGTTTAGTTCTTCTTAGGGGAACTTTTTCCCCTCTGGCCCATTTACGAACTTCAGGATATATGTATACCAAATTTCAAGAGTCTGGCTCTTTTCGTTTGGACTGAATAGTAATTTCCACAGGCGGACATGTTCAGATCGTCTTAAATTTCATCACTGATCAAGAATATATACACTTTATGGGGTCTCAGATGGATATTTCGCTGCGTTACAAACGGAATGACAAAGTGAGTATACCCTCCAATTCTTTTTAGGAGGGTATAAAAATCATAGTGATTTTATAAAAAAAAGTGACCTCAGGAAAATAATATATTTTTAATAAAATTAACCCAAATTAGTATTTATAAATGCTTCTACTTCTGGTTCCTTCCCTAATCCGCACAAATGCTTCAGCAAACAGCACAAAATTTACAAGCAAATTGGTAGCAAACGTGATTCTTAAATAATACAGCAGCATTTATTAACGTATTTAAGTTGGCTTAACGAAAAGGATTGTTTCTAATATTACGTGACCAATAATTGGCATAATTCAGCCGACACGATTCAAATTTCCTTTAAGTGGCTGTGTGTGTGTGTGTGCCCGAAAACAAAATTAAATGTACATATTTTTGGCAAATAAGTTACAGGTGTCTTTGCAGTTACTTTTTTGTTTAGATACTTGTTTTTCTCTACGTACTATTAACCACTTTGTGTCAATGACAGTTCAATGTGTAACCTTTTTAGTTATTGTTGTTGCTGTTGTTGTTGTTGTGTGATTGTGGCAACCGTTCTTAAGCATGTAAAATACCAGAAATAAATAAACAAAATTTAAATACATATTTCGCTGTTTATTTGTTTATAATTGCTGTTGATTTTGTTTTTATGTGCGCAAAGTGATTTTTGTTTTCAATTTTTGTTTTTGTTGGCTTTAGCTTAAAGCCAACATCAATATTTTCTTGCGAGTATTTATTTGATTTTTTTCTTACAATTTCTTAGGTTTTTTTTGTTAGTTGGTTTTTGTCATTTATGCAAATCGTGACTTTGTTACGTTTTACGGTAGTACATGCCACCAATATAACAGTCATTCAATCACTCACCCAATCATTCATTCACTCAGTAACTTATTCTGTCACAAGTTGTATTTTCGTTGTTTGTGTATATTTTTTATTTTTATTTTTTGGGAGTGTAATTTGTATGTCTGTATTTATCAATTTATATGTATTTAAGTATATGTATGTGAAGTTGGATGATGTTTTATTTGTAGTCAAATTTGATTTGAACTTTTGAATATAATTTGGGTTGATAAAGAGATATTTATTTATTTGCAGAAAACTTCGATTTTAGTTCTAGATAAAATATAAAATTTGGTGATGAGACTGTGGTTGGGTAATTTTTGTCGAGAACAGATCCAAAGGTAGAACATTTTCATTAGAATAATTAATCATTATAAAACAAGTAACCGGTGGCCAATTTACACCACCTTCACGTGAGATGACAATGTCCTCAAATCGCTGGTGGAACATATCAAATATGGTATGAACTGTGTAGCTCTTAGTTCCGTTCTATTGAACCCTAATGACGTTGGTGTCCAGGTGGCAAATTATGGCATTCGATATCGATCGAAATTTGTATTTAAATTGTATGGAAATTTCAATCGATATCGAATGTGGTAATTCGGCCCCAGATCTATTGGAGGCCAAATGTAGTTGGTAATCATTAACTTATAGCGCTGACCCTTGACAGTGAGGTCCTGCCCAACCTCGTTCTCACAAAATATGGATAAAGCGGCCGCCAGTGACTTTTTCGGAATGCATTAGATGCTCTTTGATCTTAAGGAAACACAAATTATATTTTTATCTCATCTTTTACATATCAAATGCAGAATTGCGCAAGAAACTGTGCTGTGTGTAAATTGAGTGAAAATTATTGAACACTGTTATCCAAGGCAATTCCAGAGAAAGGATTTTAAAAAATTTTTGTTTCTATTTTAAGTTAAGAAGTCCATTTCTTTTTGTATTTTTATTGTTTCCAAATAATTTCTAGAAGAAAATCGAAATTGCGATATCCCGCAGGGTGCTGTTCGCTGAAGTAGTAGAACACGATACTATGAAGCGGAGGGTCCTGAGTTCAACCCCGCGCTGAGTCATGAAATATTGTGTTGAATTCTTCTGATCAGCGTTAGTGCATGATTGTGTTAGTTGTTGTTGTTGCCTGCTGCAGTGATGAAGGCATAGTCACTTGTCACTGAACATAATTGGCAGCGACTGACACTATCATGTACTAAAAGCAGAGTAATAGCAGCAACCTCCTTCGTCGGTCCTGTAGCAAAAAATTAGCTGGCGAAGTAAAAAGGTTAAAATACCCACAAAAAAGTCTGTATCTCCTCATCTTTCTTCATCTGCCCCCTCAACACTATGCCCTCCTTTCAAGTTCCGGCGCAATGCATTGCATATTGTAGGGGTCATCCCCTGAGTGCTGAGAGTAGAGGGAAGACCGTCTACAGATTGCTTAGTTTCATTCACTTACAGCCCATTTCAATTTAAATTATTTCAACAAATGAAATGAAACTAAAATGAAAATGTTACAACTTGTTTAAATTAGTTATTTGTCGTATAAAAAATTATTTTTATTAGCGGCCTCTCATAAGGCTTTTAGTTTTTGCGTGTTTAAGGAATATCAACTTACGGACAACTTTTAACTGAAAATTAACTAGAGTTGGTAAACAAAAGAACAATCTAAATTCCCATTGGGTTAGTAATCTTGGCCAAAGAGCATAAATTGAAAAAGTGTTGTTACCAAATAATGTCAACATATTGCCAACAGGAATATTACAAGTACAACATGCACTTTCGAACAGAAAAAATAATATCATACAAAAAGGTATGTGTCAGTGGTATTTATAAAAAAATCTATACATTAATCATAACTTGGAATATTTTTTGAGAACTGCAACAACAATTCAGTTGTCAACTTTTAGACCCTTCGATTTTTATTTTACAGGTTGTTAAACACACGCCAAAGCATGTGTATGTAGAGCCAATAAAAAAAGAAAAAAAAACAAGACAGAAAGAGAGTGAATGTGTGGGTCAGCGAGATCAAACGGAAAGCAAACGATATTTGCCGCCAAAGTTGATGTTGCTGTTGCTGTTGCACAGTACTGCCGCAGTACATTGGCAACTTAGCAGCAACAACAACAACAGCACAGTAACACATTGCCACACAGTTATGAATGTTGTTGCATGTTCATGTAAATTTTGTACAAAACATTTAACATGTTCTAATTTTTATGTTTCATTTGCTTTATAGTTTTATGTAACTCATATACCAATAAAGCAACAATAGCAACAGCAACAGCAACAACAGACTTTTTAATAAAACTTATGATTTTTATAAAGGTTTTGGAACTTTTTGTACTGACGCAGAGCCTAAGTTGGCGCTGTTTATAAAGAAAAAGAAGGTTTATTTTGCACACACTTCTGGTGTATTAATGCAAACCAAACACGTCAGTTCCTTTTTTCTCTTATGTTGCTAATTTTAACAGGCCGGTATAAATTTTTGTGCTGAAACAACACCAAGTACGAGTATTATGCTGTGCAGGAAGACAAAAAAAAAATTATTCTACAAAAAGAGAAATGTAAGAAAATCGCATATGAATTGGTTGTAAATTCAAATTGCGTTTACACAGTTAAAATGCGATCAATACGCCCGATTTTCTTACTTAATTCATTTTTAAACTTTGATTTTAGCTCGTTCGTAAACGTGCTGCCAGAAAAAAGTCGTGTAATGGAACACAATTTCCTTAAGAACTTTGGAATAGTTTAATTGTTTTATATAAGAAAAAGAATTTTTTTTTTTGGTGCATAAAGAAATTTATCAATATCGCGAAATGGTGCCATGCAGTTATTATTGCCCGCTTTATAAGGGATCATATGAATAGTATTGGAGTTTAGTTGACTGGTCTTTAAACCTTCCATGCCAGAAAGCTGTCAAAATAAACTCCCAGTTGTTCATTATCTTTTTGATCAGCTTCAGAATACATTTACATTTTGCATATTATTCAGATATACGCTTAATTTGGAAACAGTGTATTCATTTCGTTTCTGCTTCAGATTTAATAGTTTGAAGTGTGTTTCTAAAGTTTTTTCTGGCTGTATTTTGCTTCAATTTTACTTGCTTTTTCATTTTTTATTTTTTTTGTTTCTGCCATTGGTGGCAGGCGATATTCGTGCATAAATTAATAAATATTTTCGGACCGCACACAATGTTTAACATGTTTTATTAATTCAATTTGTGCTTAAATTAACGTGTAACTGCAAAATATTGAGTTACTTTTTTCCATTTTCTTCATGTTGTTGTTTGTTGGTTGTTATAGATGTTGCTGCTGCTGTTGTTGCAACATTTATGTTTTATATAGTAAATGCTTGTTGTATTTGGTTACCCAAATTAAAATAACTTAAGCGATGAAAAAAAAACAATATTAAATAAAAAATGACAATATAAAACATCAACATTTGTAAGAATAACAAAACTAACAACATGTAGAGGCTGATGACTTCTGCAAAATGTCCCAACAGGAATGTGTTAAAACAAAATATTAGCAGTTTCAATTAAAGTTTGCAGGGTTGAGATTATGTTTTCGGTTTGTTAAATGATCTGTATTATTGTCAATGGACCCAATATAAACAACATCCTGAAATTTAAGAGCCTATTCGAGGACTCATTTTGAATCTTCCATAGTTTTTATGAAAATACTTTATGATGCCCAAAATCTGCTTTTATTCACTCAGAAAAATACAAAATGGTTGCAGTAATTTCCAAATTTTGTGTTTCATTTATTTACTTTTTTTCTTTTTTTCACATTAAGGGCGTGAACCCTGCCAGTTATTATGCAGGAGCTGCGTAAGGAGTGAGTTGTTTTGCTACGATACCCAGGAGGTGCAATATTGCGCTGTCGGTTACTGAAATAGGTGTCGTCACTGAAATGGGCTGAGAACGATTAACACACTCCTTTACAAGGCTGCTCAGAAAAATTCATATTCATAACTGAGTGCGAAGTAGAGCTCGGAGTCTGAGACTTTGTAGTCTAGTTAGAGAATTGACTTGACTTCCAATAGAAGCTTGAGAAATTTGCCACTTGATGACGAAATTAGCCACTTGTTGAAGCTGCACCTGTCATATCAGTTGCTAATTATTCAGCCTGTTTAAACAAATCACCATTGACGGAATTAGTACATATTCAACAATACATGCAAATAATAAAATTGTTTTATCAAAATTGGCTCAGGAGCAGTTGGTAACTGACCATAATTTTCATCGAAAAATTATGCTCACGGATGAGTACCATTTCTGGATGAATGAGTACATAGACAACCATAATTGTCGAATTTGAAATGATACCAATGCACATGAGATCCAAGAGTGTCCAATACAAAAAGTTGGAAGTCATTTTGGATTAAAAAACAATAAAACACTTTAAACGATCGCTGCGTATTGGTAATTTAAAAAAATTGAAAATCGATCGCCTTCAAACCCCGGCTTAAAGAACAATCTCAAGCGATTGCAAGGAAAAGAAAAAAAAGCACCGACAATTTTCACTGCTTTTCATAAACATGAATTGTGTCTCTTGAAAGATATCACACACTAAAATTTAATTTTTTTTCTGTTTAAAAAGTCGCGTTAAGTAGGATTTTAAAAATAAAACCCAAAAGCTTTAAAAACAATATTTCTTTTTCGAATACTCGCACTCTGCCATCAATTTAAATGGTCACGCGTGTTTCCATATCTGCCAATAGTAGGATGGTTTGTCAGCTCTCAGTCCTGTTTTACCACTAAATTGCGTGATTATTTAGCATTTACTAACAGCATCCAATATAAAAAATTTAATTTTTTTTTATGCAAACAAACTCGTAAACATGCGTTTTAGATATGAGCAATAAGATTATTTATAAATAAGATAAGAAAACCAAAGCGCAAGAAAAAACAAACACTTGATATCCTTTAATTTTGAGCGCACTGATTAAGAATTATAATAATAAAAGATAATTAAGGTACAATTTCAAAACGAAGATGAAACAATAAATATTAAAATATTTTATATTTCTTTTAAAGGAAATCTGGATTTAATTAATCAAACAAAATGAGTTTATTTTCAGGGTAATTATATACAATTTTCTAGAGTTAGCAATAAGTAACAAACAATGAACAACTTTTATTAAACAATAAACTCTGTTGCCGCAATTGATTTTTTAGTTGACAAAAGTAGGCATATTTTAAAACGAACAAAAAAAAACTTGTATTCAAGAGTGTAATTCTTTTCTACCCTATCAAATCGGAAGCAGTTTCTACGGCCCAATTTACACCATGAATTTTAATTCATGAATATTTTTTATCTTTCTTTCAAAGCATCTTCTAAAATCCTCTAGTATATTTATATTTCAGGGTTGATTTTTTAGCTTGCTATCGCTTAATTTTCTTTGTATTTTAGCATTACCCTGCAGGAGGATAAGCTTTAATTGTCCTTGAGCTACTGGTACGATTACTAGAATAGGAAGCACTAGTTCAAAAGGTGATTGAACATATACAGAAAAGTACTAGTACTTCAAGTAGTTCATTTGTAGATTGATTTGACTTGTAGAATTTCATATTACTTTCTGATCATGTTTTAAAGCGAATTGCTAATTTGCATTTTCATTTATTTTATTTTTAATTGTTACAATTTTTAAACAAATTCAAATTTGAAACAAAGAATAGTATTAGAAGACTTTGTCACCTCCTGCATATCAGTTTATTTGTTCGATAATTTATGTAAGTAAGCCGCAGTTTTCTTCTGAGTTAAAAAAGTGACATTTAAAAAAATTAATAACATTAAAAGATAATTTTAAAATTATTTAAACGTGCTTTTTTGTTAATATTTATGTTCATATGTAAAATCAGCGATCTTTTATAAAATAATAAAAACTGATATATGTATTGTATGTTCGTTAGTGTTTGGTATATGGTGGAGTCCCAAACGTAACTTAAGTTGTACAAGCTGCTAGTGGATTGAGTGTGCCCTGAAGGAACTTTCCATTTTCTCTTATAAACTAAGAATTGATGAACCAAAAATTGCTTGTGAAGACAAAGACTTAACAAATTTCATGGGGCTTAAAAAACTAATGAATTTAGGGATTTTTTTATATATAAACCAGTTGTTAATGCAGAACTGATTGTACTAGTATCCAAATAGAAAAAAATATACTAGTACTCATCTAGTACTAATAGTACTAGTATCCCCCTAGTTTTCATCTAGTACCAATGACACTAGTAATTTTCCAAACACACTCAATGTTAATTTGAGAATCAACATGGTATAGGAAAGTTCACAGTTGGGAACTAGTACTGGTGATTTTTGTACTAGTGCAATACTAATTTGATACTAGTTCCATTTCCTGTAGGGTAGTGATTTATGTACATGAAAATATAATAAAATATAAAATAAAAACTATTGTACAATGACGGAAAAAATATTGGAAAATTTTTTCTTTAGTAATTTTTTTCACTTTTTTATGAACTTTTTAATAAAACCACATGTAGATATGATGTATTCACTTTGAAAGCCGAAAAAGAATAAAACAAAACAAGAAGAACGAAAAGTAGGGCAAAAGGAAATACAAAAAACTTTCTGAAAAACAGAAATCGTGCAGTTTTTTCTACACCTATTTCGTCTCTACACCACTCAACAACAAACAAAAACAGATTGAATAATATTCATTAATCAAATTCATGGTGTAAATTGGCCCTAAGAGATTTTTAGAATATCACATCGTCCCAGTAGTACCTACAATTTTTATACCCACCAAAAAAATAATTGGAGGGTATATTCACTTTGTCATTCCGTTTATCTGTGGAAATCACGATTCAGTCCAAACGAAGAGCCAGACTCTTGAAATTTGGTATAAATATATCTTGAAGGATAGCGCAGGTCAAGTTCGAAAATGGGCTGAATCAGACAAGAAGAACTAAACTAACCTCTAGCAAACAACTTAATTTTTAGAATTTTTTTTTGTAATTTTGTTAAGCAAATGATATAATTTTTATGTCTAACGCGTTAAACTTGGAGCCATAAAATAAAAAATAAAATTAGTTTTTGGACCCCGCCCCTTTGGTGGGCGTTATAACACATATGCAAATATAGTGTAAAAAATTAGCAAATTGTTTTACATAAGACTACATCACTTAAATATATACAGCAGTATTCACAAAAAATAAAGTAGAATTGATCAGGACTTTAAAATAAATTTTCTATGAAATTTTTACTTTAAAGCACACTTGAAGTACACATTAATTTTTGTGAATACAGCAGATAATTTTTAAGCTTTAATGTCGAAGCTAAGACGTAACCTTGCCCTCTAAATGACCCTGTAAAAGAAATGTTTACATAAATGTTACATTTAATTATTCCGCAGATTTATTTTTAGAGTTTTATGGCAAAGGTGAAATGTCTCCCCACGGCCCTTTCCAGAGAGACCCCTACAAAATACAGTTTTAATAGCCTCCAAAAAGAATTGGACCCCATAAAGTATATATATTCTTGATCAGTGATGAAGCCTAAGACGATCTGGCAATGCCCATAAGTTCGTCTGTGGAAAACATGACATAGTTTTTTTTGGACCTCGCCCCCTTTAGTGGGCGTTGATGTACGATATTATATGCAAAAATAGTGTAAATATTGAAAACTGTTTATTCCTTAAGCCTATAAGAAGCTGAGATATTCTCTGATCTTGCAGAGGTGAAACGTCTCACCCATGGCTCTTCCCGGAATGACTGTAAACATTTTAAATTTACTTATTAAATATTTAGAGGGTATTTAACATTCGACCCGGTCGAATATAACGTTTTTACTTGTTTTATATAAAATATGATATACATGTTACCAGTGCAATATTTTTATTTTTATCCCACCTAAAAATAAATCATGAAATTTAATCCTGGAATTTAGTATCCATCAACACATTTATTTTAAAAAAAAGTAGTATTACAAATATTCAAATATATTAAAAATTTACCTCACATGAAGATGAATATGAGGAATATAATATTTATCTTAATGTGTACAACAAATACCCAAAAATCTCAGCAATCTGACAGTTACCAACTGTGTGAGGTTTTATTTTGTGATTGTAAGTTGCCGTATGAAATACCCTCAGTTACATTTCAAATACTAAGAAATATATCAAAAACAAATTCATCTTAAAAGACGAACTGGCCACCAATTGTGCTAAACTGTATTTTAATTTAAAAAAAAAAACTCAAATCTATATAAAGGAAATCAAATAAATAAAAAACAAAAAATGAAACAAAGTTAAACATCTCCACCTGTATACGACTATTTATATTATGCAAAGCAGTAATTGAGCAAGTTTTTGGACGGCAGAAGAATATACTCGTATGTGGGGGCCATGTGCTGATAATATTTTAGGATCCCCTCCACAATGAAACGTTATTCATCACAGGTGGTAAAAGCAACGCCCTTATATGTGTCATACACCTTACGGCACAAGCCAGACGGTTTAATTTTTTTTTATTTATTTATTTTTTATTTTTATTTTTTTAGTACCATTAAAATGATCATTATTCAAAACAAAAGAGATTTGAAGAAAATTAAAATTTATTATCTATCCAAACAGAGTTATCATTAATAAAATTAATTTCTAGGTATTTGGCATGTCTATCAACGAGTTACAATTAATTAATGAAGTATAAAAAGCAAAATAAAAAAAGTAAATAAACTGACTGGCAGAAGTAGAAAAAGAATTTAAATTTTGCCAATACAAAAACTAAGACCGTTACATAACAGGTTATCCATTTTTGGGTTTCAAAAGTAAAGTTAAATAAGACACAAATCATGCTACGATTTCAAAAATAGTTTTATTTGAATATAATGGTGTTCTATCGTTTTGGAAAAATTGTTCTCGTTGGCTTTCTTTTCGAATTTCTCTGCTTGAAATTCTATTCTTGGTGAAGTCAGCCTTTTCAAAACTCGTAATAAAATTAAAAAATGTTATTAAATCGAACACTTGATCGTGAGTACTATTTTGTAGCAATCAAGCTAACTCGTATGAATTCGCATATATTTATTAATTTACTTTGAAACTTTCAAGTCAAAATCTTTTAATATCTCATCAGGGCATTAACATAAAAATCGCTACATAAATTACTGTCTATTAATTTTAGTGGCAGACATATAGGCAGGTCATTTATTTTGTGAATTACACATTTTATGTCAAACTTTTATTAAGCATTTCTATATGAAATTTAACAATAGTTTATACAATTTTATATGCAAGTATACGCTTTACATACATATATAAATGTACATACACACACACACCTATCCATATGTGTGTGTAGGGAAAATGCATCTATAAAAACGGGCTGGCTGCCTTATAAACTTCAACAAACTGAAAAGTCACCAAAAGAAAAAAAACTAAAAAAAAACATTCCTTAAAACGTGACTCCCACAATTTAACCCTTGAACTTCTATACGAAACAGACAGCAAAATAAGAAAAACAATCAGTGAATGAATGAGTTGGAAATAAAAATAAATAATTTTTTTTTTTTGTGTTTTTGGTAACTAAATTTGGATTTAAATAAAGTCAAAAAACTTTCATATCCACATACTAGGATATATGTATGCCACAGAAAATAAATATCATACTCTTGTACCCAAATGCAAGGAAAAATATTAAAACACTTTACATCATAAGAGAAAAAAATATATAAGAAATAACTAAATACTGGAAAAAAAAATATCAAACCATAAGCACAGAAGATTTAAAGTCCTCAAAGTATTTAAGAAAATAAAAAAACCTGGTACATGAGAAATTATTATGAAAGGCAGGAACATGGTTGCCCCGAAGTACCCTAAATTTATATATAAAATATATTGGCGGCATGACATAATGTCCATTGACATAATGTCCATTGACCTAATGTCCATTGACATAATGTCCATGGACATTCTGTCACATTATTATGTCCATGGACATTATGTCACTTAGCTTGGTGTCATAATGTCCATGTAAAATGTGTCGTAAGGTCCATGGACATTGTGTCACATTAATAAGTGAGATTATGTCCATGGACATTGTGTCACTTAGCGTGTCACAGTATGTCACTTTTAGAGTGACATAATGTCCATGATATTCAAAAATCAATTTTAGGTATTTATACTTTAATTTTACTTCCAATTAATATACCGTTGTAAATTTAAAGTAAAAATAAAAATATTCTGTTATTATCAGAATTTTGTGAAGTTCAGAAGATTTAAAATTAAATATTCGGCGCCGATTTTTTCAAATATTTTCTTTTACAATAAATCTCTGCAATTTATTTGAATTACTTTATATTTCACATATTTTGTAAATATTTAATTTTTAATCTTCTGCAATCTTGATGCCATATAAGGATTTTAAAATTTCTTTCAGCTGCTTAAAGACTCTGAAAGAAAAATCAAAGACCAATAAATCGCCATTACTTTGTCCTTACTTCAGACCGATTGTAGAAGATAAATTTAATATTTCTTTTAAAGGAATTAAAATATGTGGGCCCTATGGCACTATCAACAGTGTCATAATGTCCACAAACAAAGTGACACTATGTCCATGGACATTATGACACCACGCGAAGTGACATAATGTCCATGAACATAATGTCACTTTTTAGGGTGACGTAATATCCATGGACATTATGTCATACCACCAAATATATTTCAATCTCAAAAAAAATTATATAGACAGATTGGAATATTTAACAAATTTCAAGTACCGAAAATGTCCAGTTTTCATAACTGCGCCATATGTAGACCAACAGTTTTGTATTAATTCCCTAAAAAATTAGTATCGTTATTTGACTAGGGGTTAAAAACATTTTAAATTAGTACTTTTATATAGAGATTGACTTCCCTTGAGATAGATTTTAAATAAATACAAAGAAAATTGCACGTTCAATATATTAATTTGAAAAATATATATAACTTCTTCACCTAAATCGGCATCTACGGAAGTCTTGTTTAATCTGCAAAACTTAAACAAACGTCCATACCTCTTACCAAAATTGTGACATTCCTAATTTTTTGTGTAGAGAGCTCAATCGAAATATTTTCGTTCGAAAACAAAACAAACAAAAAAAGGAAATATACTCAAAAACAATAACAATTATTTATGACTTTGCCGGCATATTCTTTCTTATAACATTCAAGTGAACAACGAAAAAACCAAAACCTTAAATAATGTCTATAAATCACTTAATTTCATGTTAAATGCAGCAGAAATGAAGATGAGATACAACATTTTCCAAATGTGAAGAGATAAAAAAAACACTTTACTTGCCACTAAATAACAGTTACTTTAAAAAAAAAATTAAAAAAAAATTGCTACCCATACACTCACTACCTTTGGAAATCTAAACAGTTTTAATCCCCTACAGGTTCGTTAGAAGATGCAAGAAACACTTGGCCTAGAATTACTCTTGTCAACCATAAAAGCACACATATTTTGAAAGAAACCGCATTAATCTTTTTAAAACTAAAAGATCAGGTAATGAAAACAATTTTTAGGAAACGAAATCATTTTAGCAAAAAAAAAAATTATATGTACATAATTGTCGCCACCAATTAATAACAAAAGTTTCTCAATATATATAAGTATTTTAATCCCAAAGAAAACGTATAATAATAAAATATAAAATAAAAAGTCTTAAGCCGAATTATATAATAAACAGTCTTTCGTTTGCTAGAGTTAATCCCATCAATATGATTTTATTTTTGTTTGACACACATGTATGATTGCCGGCCGCAAGAAAACACTTGTTGGCATGCTGCTGCATAAAACTGTTCCCATAACATGATAGAAATAATATTGAAGGAACATTTTCATTATGGATTTCAAATGTCAACATTTGATGAATTGATTTTACTTTTCGGAATAATAAGAGCTTTTTAAATTTTTTTCTTTTTTTTTTTTTTTTTGTAACATGAGATAATTTTTTTCCCATGTAGTTATTAGAAAAAGGTAAACAAAATTCCTAGAAATTTTCATAAAAGCGATTAAAAAGTTTTTAAGCTAGATATTGTATGTTAGATTTTTGAATTCTATCAAAGACAGAATAGGAGCTTTGGTATTTTAAAGAAAAGAGGTTTTTGCATTAAGCCTTAAAAACCGCTGTGACAACATTCAAAAATTTCTATTGGATGATCTTAGCTATTGGGAAATAGGTTAAAAATTTCTGTTAATTTACTCTCATAAAGCACTGAAATATGATCAAGGCTAAATTCAAAATATGCCGTCAGTTTTACTGGGAATATTTTAGGCAGAAGTAATTATTCCTACGAACTTTATAATAAATATTATTTATATTGATTTAGTGTATATAGGGTATTTCATTAAGTGCTTTCTAACTTTTGATTTAAACAAAACAAAGTTTGTGTGAAACATCATGGACATTTTTTTTTGCCTAATGCCATTATATGTGGAATATAACATCGTTCAAATATCTGCCACGACTTCTCTGGATGGAGCGCATCCGAAATGATATATTTTCCATGACTCGAACTTATAAATCAGGGGCCAAATTATGGCATTCGAAATTTCGTTTCGAATCGAATGCCGTAATTTGCCCCCAGGCTGAATTTGACTTATGAGTTAAGACAACTCTGCTATTGGCTAAAGTAGTAGAACACGAGACTATGAAGCGGAGGGTCCTGAGTTCAACCCCGCGCTGAGTCATGAAATATTGTGTTGAATTCTTCTGATTAGCATTAGGGCATGTTTTGGTAGCCTATTTCTGTGATGAAGGCATAGCACTGGTGACTGAACATAATTGGCAGCAACTGACACAATCAGAAAGCAGAGTAACAGCACCCTCTTTCGACGGTCCTGTAGCAAAAAATTAGCCGGTGAAGTTAAAGGATTGAAATATCTACAACAAATTCTCTATCTTCTCATCTTTCTTCATCTGTCCCCTCAGTACTATCCCCTCCTTTGCAGTTCCGGCGCAATGCACTGCATGTGAAGGGGTCATCGCCTGAATGCTGGTCCTAGATAAACAAAAAAAATCTAACGATATCAAATAACACGATTTCGTTGGACACTTCCTATCACTCTCACGTGAGATGTCCATGCCATCAAATCGCTCGAGCACAATATCTAACGTGGCATTTCGTTGATTTCCA
Organism: Linnaemya tessellans; assembly: GCA_951800035.1. NCBI lineage: Eukaryota > Metazoa > Arthropoda > Insecta > Diptera > Tachinidae > Linnaemya > Linnaemya tessellans. The sequence goes on from OX637533.1 coordinate 107,429,541, forward strand.
CATCATCTAATTCAGCCCAAAAGAATTTATTTATCATCGACCTATAGTGCTTGCCATTGACAGTGATGACCTGTAAAATGTCGTGCTCAAGGAAATTTGGACCGATGATGCAGCCAGTCTAAAATCCACACCAAACAGTCGCCTTATGGGAATGCATTGAACGATCTTGGACCTCATGTGGTTTGCTATTGTCCCAAATTCGACATTTTTTTTTTGCCCACGTATACATTCAGCCAGAAATGGTTCTCATAGCTGAAGATGATTGTTCGATAAAAGCTTGTGCGCTACCTTGCCTGAAGAGAACATCAATTTTGGTAAAAGAATTTCATTATTTTCCCATATTATTGAATGCTATATCCGTCCATAATTTGGCAAAGGAGACTAATAACAATAACAATTAAATTGACCGATGTAGTTTCAACAAGATGGCCGCTAGCAACAGTCAAAGTTGAAAAGTCCCTATTAGAGAACCCTTTATATGAACCAAACTGCTGCAAATCAATCGATTAAAAAAGTCTAAAGAAAATAGGCATACAGTTACATATATAATACATATATCCTTAATATTAGTTTTGGGTCAATAAACTAGTTTTTAATCACGATATTTTCCAAAAGATTTTGTTTGAATAGGAAATTCAGTGGTCATGATTGACCAACATTTCCATAGTTAAGGGGGGGAAAAATGCTGAATTAAAATTTCTGTTCTTTGCAATAACTATTTCTCTCTTGCAGACATGATTCTTGGTTTAAATTTATAAAATAGATAAATGGTTTAATTGCTAAAGTCTTAGGCTGAAAATATTTGCAACAAAAAATTTTTGATAAATAAGCCGCAAGAATCTAATGGCTTAATTTCCAGCCGAATACATATAATCGTGATCTAGCTTAATACACGCACAACCTAAAAAAAGCCAACATGTGGAAATAAACTTTGGTAGATATTTTTTACATTTCAAGCTGCTTGCGAATTCGGTAGCAGCACCTTAACAAATCGTGCTTCAACAAAACTGTACGCATTTTTTTTTACTGCTCCTAAAGACAACATTTATTAAAATTAAATGTTTTTATTTTAAACAAAATTTTGTTGTTAGAATAATGTTTAAACTTCTCAAGCAATTATAATTACCAATTGCAGTGTGTGGTCCACAATTTTAAAATTTAGGTGCAATTTGTTTAAATTGCAAGAAAAAAATCTACTATAGCAAAAAGGAAACAATCTCACACAAGAAGAAAGAAATATGGTTTTGTATGAATATGGTTCACGTTTACAGGTCGATAGTTTATCTTAGCAAATGTCATTTTAAATTGTCGAAATATACTGCACATACACAGAAACACACAATGCCCGTTAACAGCAAGATTGAAAATTGTTGTGCTAAAATGCGTGAAAAATTTGTTAACAATTTTGGCTACTTGTGTTTGGCTCATGCAAATCAAACCAACAATAATAACAAAAAAAAACAACAAAATTTAAATAATATTTTAGATTTATGTACTAAACCGAAAAAATATATTGGCCGCCATTTAGAGGAGTTATCCGCAAGCAAATAAATGGACATGGCATTTTACTACTTTTTACTATTCTCTATCACTGTGTGATTGTGGCAGTTGCCAAAGACAATATTCATGGTTAAAAAGAAACCAAGAAAAAGATTCAAGTAGAGGAAAACATTTACCAAAAAAATAAAATAAATAAATAAAAAATAATATAAAACCAACAATTGCACTTGTAACACTCTGTGTGTCAGGCAGTATATGATTGGAAAATTTATTGTTTTAAATGCATTTTATAGAAATGAATCATACGCGAGAAAAATCCGCACAAAAAGTTTTTTTTAAGTCTTTATACAGGAATTTTTCTTAAGTTTTACTTTTGTAAAGTTTAACCGATTTATTTGTAATTTTACACCTTCAGTAAAATGTTTATTATTTCGGTGTTAACAAAATTTTGCAACCGCAAATTGTAATGCTATTAATAGTACAGAGATCAAATAGAGTGAAGTTAACACGTCTTGAACATCCAATGCTTGGGAATACTTCCTTTGATGCCTGATATATATAATCTTTCTACCGAAAATACGGTCAATGTACATTCGCTTGAGCACAACAAAGAAATATTTTCCAATCACGAATTCTTGAGTATAACTCACACCATACTTAAAAATTTTTTAAAATATATTGTTCTAATTTTTTTTTAGCCTTTAATTTTTTAATTTAAGTAATAATATTGATTTACTGTATATGAGCGTCTTTCATGGAAATTTTTTGTACTTAAGAAATACCTATAAATGCCATTATATGTGTAATATAACACAATTCGAATATCTGCCACGACTTCTCTGGATGGAGCACATCCGAAATGGTATATTTTCGATGACTCGGACTTATAAATCAGGCTGAATTTGACTTATAACTTAAGAACACCCCCACAGCAAAAGTCTAAAGGTGTCATATCACACAATTTCGTTGGGCACCTCCTATCACCCTCACGTGAGATGTCCATGCCATCAAATCACTCATGCAAAATATCTAATGTGGCATTTCGTTGATTTCCACATCATCTAATTCAGGCCAAAAGGATTTAGTTGTCATCTATCTATATTGCTCGCCATTGGCAGTGATGACTTGTAAAATGTCGTTCTCAAGGAAATTTGGACCGATGATGCAGCCACCCTAAAATCCACACCAAACAGTCGCTTTATGGGAATGCATTGAACGATCTTGGATTTCATGTGGATTGCTATTGTCCCAAATTCGACAATTTTGTTTTCCCACGTTCCCATTCAGCCAGAAATAGGCGTCATAGCTGAAGATGCACCCCACAGCTGAAACTAGTGATATACGTCGCCCGAAGAGAACTTCAATTTTGGTGAGCAAAATTTTATTACTCGCATGTATTATTGAATGCTATATTCGTCCATAAGCTTGAAACTTATTTTTATAAAATAATACCTTTATCTATTCTGAAGAAGATATCCAGAGGATAGCGAAATATTAATAACAATATAAGTAATAGTTTTTAAAGTTATTATTTCGTAAAAATAAGCCTCAAGCTCAATATTATTACTTAAATTGAAAATTTATTTATATAAAATCTTAATTTCTCTTTTGTTTTTTCTGCAAAAATGTAATAAATTTTTGTCAAGATTGAAAGGAACCAAAGAAAAAGTTTTAAATTATATAAAAGTTAATCTTAGGGCCATTATTACAACTTACAAATAGTTAACAATAGGATGCTATCTGGCAGATAAATTTTATTTGATTATTACAAGTTAAAATTAACCTTAATGGTAACTGATTAGCTAACAGGTGGTTGATCCTCATGATAACTTTCAAAGTTAACTTTAAGCAAATGAAGCTGCCATATTTTCTTCTGAAAATATGGTAACTTTAACAACATTTTTATGTCAAATTAAATAATTCTAACTTTTCAATCTAAAAATGGACAATAGACAACGTTTATTTTATTTAAATAATTTAGAACATATTTTTCGCTTTCTTTCTTTCCGAATCAGTCGTATTATTTAGTTTCGACATTATTTTCAATAACACAATTTACGCAAACAACAAAAGCACTTAACACAAGTAGCAAAATAACACACAGAAAATATAATAACGTTTTCAATTTAAGAAATAATCAAAAGTAAATCGTTGCCACTACGCTTTTTTTAAATCACTAATAGTAGTCGGTATCCACCGCAATGTTGCCACAATATGTAAATTAAATTTTTTATTTTTTCTGACAGTTGTAATAATGGAAAAACTTTAAAGGTCACTTTATCGTTCACGTTAGCTAATGTTAAGGTTAACTATTGGGAACTTTATCGTTAAGTTGTAATAATGGCCCTTAGTGTTTTTGTGAAGGCTTTTAGTAAATTTTTTTCATCTATATAATTTTGAAATTCGGAGCAGAGTTTCTCTGAGTTTGAATACTTTTCAAATATGACGCCTACAAATGGAATTAGCACTCAGGAAATGTTGATATAATGAATATTTTAGCCTGCAGCAAATAAATATTTTGTAAATTATAATTTTAAAGAATATCCCGTATAACTTTAAGAAACTAGAACGATATTTTTCTTTCAGTGCACTAATACTTTGTAAATTTACTGCGCAAAGTATTTTTTCAATACAATACAATACAAAATTTTAAGAAAAAATGTTTTTGGGACTGCTTCAGTACCTAAAAAAGTATGTCTACTCTCTAACGGCTCTAATATTCCTTTTCACATATGACCCTAGTAGACGGATATTCCTGCTATTATTTCATCGATAATTTCCGCTAGTACGACACCACTTCTAAAGTTAAAATAGTTCTCAAATGCGACGAATTGTATTCTTAACCTGCTTATTACACTTTTTTATATTAAATTGAAAATCAGGATTCAAAATAAACGAACAATATTGTTATGAGTGTATACTTGTTAACTTATATCTGCCGGCATTTCGTTGTTATCTTTTGACATTTTCGTACAATTTTTGTTTTTGTTTTTTTTTCTAACAATTTATTACTCATAACAATATTATAAAAATTTTTTTTTACCTATTTGGTCTGTTTTATATATTAATTTTAAAAGCAGCAGCAGCAACATAGCAAAACTAGCCAAGAAATCTTCCAGCTTTTGAAAATTATATAAGCGCGGTGTATTTTCGTTAAGAAACCTTTATGGTATTGATTTTTTTCTTAATTATTTGGGTCAATTAAATTTTTTTTTTCATATAATAACGCTCCATTCAGTTACTCTACACCCAACAATGACACTTAATACTAAATTAACAATGTATAAATAAATGAGTACAAACACTCATATATGCATGTGTTTGTACGTGCTTGTACAATTCCATATACTCATTTTATTTTGATTCGGTTATCTGGAGTTAATATCAATATGGTACAATTTTTAATGGTCTGGTCGATAACATATGCTGCTTTTAATTATTATAAATCTGTGTACTTCAGCATTTGTCTGATCTTTACCGCCACGGATTTTGTATTTATACAATATGAAATACAATTTATATAAAGAAATATTTAAATCTATTTAATAATGCAACCTGTGACACTTTGTGTTGTTTAAGGGATTAAAAAAATGAAATCAAGTGACATTTAGAAAGAAACAGTTTGAAAAAAAATAATATCCTATAATGGGTTATGGTTAAGTATTATTTTTATTAATCTTATTAAACACAAAAAAAATTATATCAAATAAAATAAAAATCAAGATATATTCTTTTAATTTCATAGTTATTATAAGATATAAAATTATTCAAGTTTTTTATTACAGAGATTTTTCTAAATTTCCTGGTGTAAAACTATTTCCAGGGTAAAAAAAATCCGATTATTGCTTCCCGTTAGTATTATTTAATCACCCCTATTGGGAATAACAAGGGTAATTTTTGTTCACATGAAATTTTTATTACACTCGAAGGGAAAAATGGTATCGTGAATCTCCCGTGAGATATTATTCCCGCTATCAGTTCTCAGTGAATGCAGAAAAAGAGAAGTCGCAAACAATATGAAAATTCAAAGAATTTGTGTTGAAAAATTTAAAAAAATTTAAAAAAAGTATGGCTAAATATTTAGTAGCAAAATAATTTGGATATATTTTGGAAACCGAAAAAAACAAATTAAAAATATTCTTAATGTTTAAAATCGGAGCAACAAGTTTTACAAAGCCGCAGTCAATTGATCTGTTGCAAAAACTATAAGTTTGTGTCTTATTAAAGGGTCTTGCCACTAAAACAAAATTTGCAATATTACATTTTCTACTCTATTCCCCACCAAAAACTAAGTAAATAAATTAAAGGGAAAAGTGAAGAAACTAGCAGGAAAAAAAATCATTCACGATCAGGGGAATGTAATTTTAGCGTGAAATCATTCACAGGGAATTTTTTCATGATTGCAATTTTAGGGAAAAGGGAAACATTTCGAGGGAAAATTATTAATGATAGGTGTGAATATACATTTCAAACCCTTGTATGTGCTTTGACTTGGATCTGCAGCATTTTTAACTCTATAGCCATACGCATCTCGAAGTGAATTCCTGTTTTCATCATATTTTAATTTTAAAGACAGACAAATTTAAGAAACTCTCACGTCCTTTTGCTCGAAAAGATCATAAAACTTTGATTTTTCAGTGTCAAATATCTTAAGTTACATTTTCCTATATAAAGTTGAACTCAAATTAAGTCAAAGTTTTATCTTTGCTTTGGAATAGGATTTTTTTTTTATGCAACACACAAAACCAGATGTCTTCTCCAAATAACCTAACACTTTTTAATGGCCACAACACGACAACATTATCATACAATCATAATAGGCATCATAAAAATATAGTCATAGCAAAAGTAACAGCAGGAAAAAATTCAAACGTTCAGGGATCTAAAGCAGAAGATACCGCAACATCATCACCATCGCACTAAAAATCGGTAGCGGTTTTATATTTTCACAAGAAATTGTTAAAATTAGTACAGCGATTCATATGAAATTGACCGTGTAACATGACATTGATAAACTTCATGAAAGCAGAGACTCAATATTTAGTTTGTTTTTTCTTTTTTTCATTAATTTTTTTTCTTAACAACAAAAAGCCTGCAAATACAAGAAAAAGAAAACTAAATGCAAATAAATACAATTGAAGTGCGATGGGAAAATTTGGTGCACCAAAACTAGACAAGGATATTTTGTGGCAGAAAAAAATTATGCAAAACAACAAACATGAAAAGAAAACAAGTGTTTAAACAGCATGTTAGTGATGTTTAAAAGAAAAGCTGTTACTCTTGGGCATATATTTTATATTTGGTTATTGACGACACCCTACAATATTTTGTAGGTATATATAAACTGTGTCATCTGTCTACAATCTCACCTTGACAACTTTGTTTGAAAAAGAAAAGTTAGGTCCATTTCGAAAACCTCGTTAGCGCCATACAAAATGGCATTTGCATTGAAAATTGGATTTCTTTATATTAATTGTTGGAAATATTAAATTCTCACTGACAATTTCTTTTATTCTAGAGATAGAGAAAATATAAGAAAAATTTTAAGGCAATCAGAGCATTTTTGTTGGGGCGATAGTCTCTCAAAGTTAGTAACTTCGAAAAGTTCGTAAGCGTCATACAAAATGACGTTTACTTTGAAAATATATATTTCTTTGTATTTAAAGTTAGAAGTCAGAGCCTAAACCACTATTTTCTTGTTTTCAGATAAACAATATAACTGGAAAATAATCGAAATATTTTTGGTGCTGTGAAATCACTCTCTGATCGAAAGGAAGAAAAGGTATAAAGAAATTTTTGTTCCAATAGATTTTGTTCATATAATAGAAAATGCCAGAGTGTATACGTCCCCTTACAAGGTTCACTATATAGAACACAGTTTTTTCAAAGACTTTAAATAAATCAAAATTTATCAATCCACAAGACCTGGAATAAAAACGGGTGATCCGCAAGTAATTGACATAAAGTGTTTAAAATATAATGAACGTGGCATGTTCTACGAATTGAATGTTGAAAATGAGTATATTTTGTCTCCCCATTAAAAATATTATGTTGATCTCGGCATAAATTTGCCTCTACTTTATAAAAACTCTATTGGTATCAAAAAACAAAAATATGAACATTTAATAAGTTTGAAGAAACTAATGGCGCAAAATAATTGGCCTTTTTTAACAATTCTCTTTTTAAAGCAAGAAATAAAATTTTGAAGTAGGTTTGAAGATTATTTATTGTACTTTTAGAATTGTTCATAATTTACCAATGAAATGGTTCCTTTTTAATTTTATCGCATTGTTTGTTAACTTTTTAATAAGAAAAAACGTTTTTTTAAATAAATAAGGAAATAAATGTTAATTTACTCTCTAAAATATATCTTTCCCTTTTTCAAAAACCTCGTAAGCGATACAATTTTAAGATTGTTTTTAGTGACCAAAACACGTAAGCGACAAATTTGGCCACAATTATATGTAAATAAGTAATCTTTCCAAAATATGTTTCTACACCCTTCAAAAAAGCGTAAAGCGATATTTTTTTTGGAAAAAGAAAATTGTTCTATAACTCATATTTAAAAAGTTATTGTTTTTTTTTTGTTTTCTGAAATATGAGTATCTTGGACTTACGTGGTTTGAGAAGAAACGTAACGGTATGTCTGCATGCAAAAAACTGAAGTAGGCAGGATTTGTTAATCATAACTGCCATCTTCTGCAAGAAGAAAAATTCAAAATAACTTTTTGTATGATTATGATGAATATTGACAAAAAGAGGAGTTTTCTTTAATTTATCGCAAATTGTCGTCTCTGAGGGCAAAAACGCCAACTGTAATCAGGCTGATGGAAGTCAATCAAAAAGTCCACATACATATTTTGAATTTTATATTATAGTTGTGGCCTTTTATAAGTCAAAAAACCGATATGTATGTATATGTAACAATACACAATTCAAAATACAACTAATAGTAGGCTAAAGAAAATTCGACTTGCACAAAATATTATACTTTTTTGAAATTCCTGCAGCAAGTGTGGGAAAATGTTACTCGTGCCAACTACTGGAAACGCATTTTTAGTTTTTTTTTCTGAAGATTTCATACATTTGTATCTTAAATAAAAGAGAATTTCTTTTGTGCAGAGTATTTTCGTCTTTTATATTTTACGTTTTTGTATGTTAAAAGTAACAAAACTTATGAATTCCATTAAATAAAATCGTGTCTTTGCCATATTTTGGGTGTTTTTTTTCTTTTCATTTTATTTTTTCTTTTTGATCGTTTGGCTTAAGTGATTGTTGTATTTGTGGTAGTCTTACTATGTTTACACCACGTTTGATGTTTGTAATTTCGTTACTAAAGTAGTTGTATTTAACTTGACAAAAATCACACATTAGCAGAAACAGCAACACTTGGCCATAAAACGACATTAAAAATAAAACGAGAGAGAGGAGAGCGAGCGAAAAAACGCAATATTATGACATAAGTTGCACGTTTTTGCGCCACAGGATAGCGATTGTAAAACATTTGAAAGATGTGTGTTGTTTTTTATTTTATTCTTTTTTTTATTGCAAGAGAACAACGTTCTCCAGTGATCAAATGTGCTGCATAGGAAAAAGTGTTAAACAGCATAAAAGAAAACAAACATAAAAGACAGTTGGGAAGAAGAACCCATTATTTCTTTTGTAGCAAAAGTCTTAAAAAAAGTGATAAAATATACAAAACAAGTATAAATTGACACTTAAATATTTTTTTAAATTTAATAATTCTTCGTTTAGCTTATTTTGTGCAAAAATATTAAACGTGACCAGGATTTATGATGTTTTATTAGTTGTTGTTTATACATATTTGGTTTTTAATGATTTCATATCCACAAATAACCAAAATTATTTATTTTAAATAATAATTTTATTTAAAATGATTTGTTTATAATTCTGATTACGTATTGTTTGCAATTTAACACTTTGGGATGATGTTTGTGTAAATACGTGCATGTGCATGTTTTTATAAACTAAGTTAAAAAACTGAGTGACTTGGTAAAAAAGTTACAAACAAAAAATTGAGGTCCGAAAATAGTACGGAATTTCTAATCTATAAATATTATTCCAATGTATTTTATTTTGTAATATCAATTATCGTTCCAAGGACACTAGTTTAAAAATAATGTTGCCTGTAAATTTAAATGTCTTAAAACTTTAATAGGTTAAGCTTTAGGTTATTGATTTTTTTTTCAAAGTTATTCCTAATAAAAATATTAAATGTGTTAAAAAATTATTCCAAGCAGAATGTTTCATCCAAATTACATGTAGTAACACTTAACATCCTTCGTTTTCATATCTTCATATTTATCGTACGTAAGGAAACCGTGCGGTTTTTCTTTATATGTACCTGTTGTTAGTTAATTGTTTAAAAAACCAAAACGTGAGTTACCTATAACGTTGCCAGAACTTCATGATATTAAACGTCTAGGTACCCAAGAAGAAACGGCAAAAAGCCGTGATTCACTATTCTACACAATATGTATGGTAGTGTGCACTGAAAGTGCATCACTGTGACAGATTTTGTTACACAAATTGATTGATTTGAAACATTTTCTGAATATTTTCATAAAATGATAGGTTCCATGCGGTCAGAGTAGTATTTATTGTCAGCCAAAAGTTTTTGCATCATTCATGTATAATATGGTGTCACCTACAACGCCATTTTTAACCGATTTTTTTTTTAAATCTGTCACATTTCTAAAAAAATTATCTGTGACTGAACCGTGCGATAATAAATCACGACCTTAATAACTGTCTACATTAATACTATACATATATATGTATATATGTATATATATATATATATATATATATATATATATATATATGTATATATATATATATATATATATATGTATATATATATATATATATATGTATATATATATATATATATATATATATATATATACATATATATATATATACATATATATATATATATATATATATATATATATATATATATACATATATATATATATATATATATATATATATATATATATATATATATATACATATATATATATATGTATATATATATATATATATATATATATATTATATATTTATGTAAGTAGTTATACCACATCGATCTTACCTAGAAGTGGCAATTGTCGACTAAAGTGGGCTAGAATCAGACTACATAACACTATATTCTGGCTATATTGGTAACAACGATTATTTGAATTTTTTTTTTAGTTTATTATATATTTAAATAAATTTTTATTTAACTTACCTCTTAAGTTCATTTAAAATTGTTCATCATTAATGATTTTATTCTTTTTAGACGCCCGAACCGAAACCCGTTTATTTCTAATATTTTAGATATGGCAGCACTCAAACAAAAACACTTGCTGCTCTAATTTCTTCTTTATATTACCTACATATATAATAAACACATCAATACACACAATAACGATGGCTTAATTTATATGCTGCTGTTGACAGCTCAGCCACATTCATAGCAATAATAGGAGGCTCGCTTGTGAAGAAAACTTCTAGAACAATGCACAAGATTTTGCTTCCAGTTGTTGTTGTATTTTCGCCACCTGTGATTCCACATATTAACTAAAATTAACACTGCTTTTTTTTCTTTGGCCATGACGACAACAACAACATAATAAAATGCACGTACACTCAATATTAAATACGTGGATATAATTGCGATCTTTTATATAAACACACTTGCATACATACATCACTGCTAACAAAAGCAACAATAAAATTGAAACTTTTGCTAATGCCCTTTATGAAGATGAATATGCACATACACACGTACATGTGTATTTCTTATTAGATGGGAGAATTTCACAACAGAACACATTAACACTTATATATTTATAAATATTTGCTAATTTACAAATTTATCTATTACGTTACATTAATTAGGACATAATATTGAACTCTTATATATTAATTTAACACTTTAACTTCACATTTAAAAAAATTTTATGACGAGCGATACTTCGTAATGACCGACTACAACAATTGATTCTTGAGAACTAAAATTTTTGGCAATTTGAACAGGGTGTTTACTGCGTTTAGAACTTGCGCTTAGTACATGTTTCAGATTTGCTTATTGTTTACCTAACGTATAGAGGGCGCTATTTAAACTAGTGGGTATGTATGAATATTTCAAGTAAAACTGTCTAGCACAGATAGCCATGTACAGCAGCAGGCGGTACACCCCTTATAGAAACTACGATTGACTAATATATAAGTTCATTTTTAAACGAGGATATACTAGGTAAAATTCTATTTAATAGATAATACAACGCAATTTGGAGTCAATAAGGTAGTGCAGTCCCAATATTCATGGTATATGCGAACATACTTATATACATATGAATGTATGGCTGAAATATATGCAGATAATACTGTATTATGCTTTAAAACACATTGAGGCTCTAATAAGTGTAAATATTCCCGAAAAAGATTAAAAGGTATCATGGTATCATCACTTTACTGACTATAGTTTTTCTTTGGATACTGCATTACCAATTTGCGTGTATTTGTTTACGTGTGTTCATTTTTGTATTATATGTGTTCTTTTTTGAAGAACTCCAATAATTGGTATTATTTTTAATTATATACAATAAATATTTTTATTTATGTACAATAAATATTTTTATTTATTGTACATATTGGATATGTACGATTATATATGAAACTGCGCAAGCATGTACAAAAGAACTTGCCTCCATTTAAGCTGTCTTTGTTATATGGTTGAATTTAACTTTACAATAGTAGTCTATCGGGTTTTCCAAACATTGAACTATCGATCTTAGCTTGTGCTTGACATAGCAACCCATCGAGTTAATTAACCTCAGTGGATAATGCAGTGTACACTAGAGGACACAAGCAGTGCAGACGATATATTATAATATTTTTTTATATGACTATCCTATAAAGGAACTAGTGGCAAATTTAACTTCATGATAAGTATGTACAAATATATATATATATATATATATATATATATATATATATATATATATATATATATATATATATATATATATCAGATTATATACCTATATATATATATATATATATATATATATATATATATATATATAAATATAAATATATATATATATATATATATATATATATATATATATACATCCTAAACGATAGCAAATCTTAGACCAAAAACAGCCTTGTTCTGATTGCTAAAATGTTGGTGCAATGGAATCAAACATTAGAATGAGACCAAGGCATCTGCCTTTTATCATTGTTCATGTTAAATTTCACTTAATATCAATAGGTATCAAGTGAAGAAGGTATAGGTATGTTCAATAGTACATCCTGATTAATATATCGCATCCTAAATACAAAACGGTCACAACTCAAATTTTTCCAAAACTGACTTTTTTCATATATTAATTCAGAGTACACATCTCTAACTACTGCAAAAATTCCTTTAACATCACTATCTTCTTTAACTGATACATTATGTCTTTTTTTATGTTAATTGTGTTGCTTCTGCTGCACGATGAACAGTTTTTTGTCTCTCTTGAATGTATGTACTATATGTATGTACTATAAAGAACTACATATGTAAATAATTGCTTAATGCTGTTTATAATAAGAAATAATAATAATGATGCTAATATAGACACATAGATGTCTACCCTTGAGAATGCAAAGGGCATTACGAAAACTTTTAATTTTGTTGTTGTTCCATTGCCGCTAACTTCGCCATAAGAAATTGTATTTTGTGTGTTCGTTTATTCTAGTGTGTTGTTGTTTTTCAAAATCGTAAAGCAAAAGTAGAGTTAAATATGAATGAATGAATATAAGAAGGTTCAAGCATAATGACAACAGAAACAACAACAATCGTATGCTGGACAACTTTTGCACATGCCATCATCCCATCAATGCAATATAATGTGGTTTAGGTGTCAAAAACACAATTCATGTAGGCATGTGCGTAGGGATGTAAGTATGTATGTAAGCTAAATCGCAGTGAGCGCAAAGTGTTTATTGATTTATTGTTAATGAGAGTGTTTATTATTTGAGAGATGCCACACCTAAAATAATATAAAAAGCGATTTTCGGGTAAGCGCTTTTATAAACAACTTTAAGGGGATACACGAGTTGTAGTACGTTTCCACTATGAGTAAAATATCTTGTTAGTAAATTTGTGTTCGAATTTTCGAAGTCAGTTTGACGATCGTATTGTTTGTTTACTTTTCAACACAAAGAAAACCAACAATTTCGTTCAATAATAATATGAAATAGGAAACTAAACCATAAGCCTATCAAAATTCCAGAAATAAAATTAGAGCCATTCTTCTTCGGAATTAAGTGTAAATTTTTCGGATTTGTAAGTGACCAATAATGGATGCCTCAAGGTTGCATATGTAAGAATAACAGCTACGCAGTGTTGTATAGACCTTAATTTCGAGCAAAAAATTTATAGGAAATCATGTCACAAACTACTTAATTTGGGCAAATGAAATAATTTGGTCGAAATCTCGTATATGGAAACGTACTATTCACCTAAATAAAAATTAATATTAAATTAAAATAATTCAAGAAGGTTTTGTTGAAGAGAAAATTTTAGACAATGTCGCTTATTTCGTCTTCAACGACAAATTTTTAAAAGTTTTGAACCCACAATAAGTCTTTTTTTCTGTTTTTCTTTTAATTAAAAATATATGGGATAAAAATAAATTTTTATTCAAAAAATAAAGAAGCGTTCTGCTTCATTTTTCATATTTAGTTGAGGAACGTTGAAAAACTCAATTACGCAGATATAAAAATATATGCTTAATTAGATAACATATCGCTATTGCCGATGGCGCTGGAAAACGTAAAGAGAATATCGGAATATTTGATATATTTGGAATAATAATCATGAGGTATAGGCATTTTGTATACATAAGAAAATTATTATAATGATACATATATTTCATGGAGTTAAATAATTCGAAATTATTTAAATAGCAATTTTCGTATGTTTTTATTTTCTAGGTCAAACTGCAGTAACTAGTGTCTGCGACATCTTTTTGTACTTAGAGTTGAAGTGTAACAAGCGGCGAAGACGAACCAAGTCTCATAGCACCCAGAAAAAATCAGCATGTGCAATTTCTATTTTTACTTAATACATAAATTGATATTGACAAGCTGAAGTGAAAACTTGTAAATAAATGACAATAGCATGTATATTTCTATGACCTAATATCAGATGTGCATGGAGCTACTAAACACATAGAAAGCTTGAAAGATAGAAAAATGGTAAGATTTAAAAACAATATAAATCCATGAAAATATTGGCAAATTCACGCATTTCAGTAATTTGTATTATGAATGCCTGTAGTGTCATTGTAGCCTCCAGTCGATTTAAGTACTTCAGCTGAAGCAATTGTTATGGCTATTTATCATGAAATTTTATATAATGAAAAAGGTAGTGTTCAAAAATATTCTTTTCGTTTAAACCGCATCAAACAAAAGCCGTAACTTTGTATTAAATCGTGTAAAGTCAATGTTAAATATCATTATTTGGTCATTATTGCTGCGGTATTTTTTTATTTTTATTTTTTATTTTTGTAATTTTGAAAACAATTGACTATTTAAACGAGACCTAAAACAAGCGCAGGTAATGCAACATAATAATGACAACAACATCACCAACAATAACAACTTTAACCGCAACAAAGTCAAATAAAACAATAATAAGCCAACCAACAACAAAATGCTGAAACTTAAAATGATATCGATAGCAAAGTCATTGAGTTTGCGTGCGGAGAAAGTTCACGTTTTACTTGTTGAAGACAAAAAACAAAAAAAACCAAAAAAAAAAAACATGAATAAACAACCTGTTAATCTAAATATCTCACTCATAGGAAAAAATGTACACTATAACAATGGAGCACCTAAAAAAAATTGAATTTATTTCGGAAATTATTACAAAAAGTGCTATTTAAAGCAAAATAAAGCAACAGTAATAATGTGACAACGAGGCTATTAAACAACAATATTAAAACTCATACTCTATTTAAAAATCCATTAAAAAAATGTGAATGAAGAAATACGCTAAAGACCTTTCAAGCTTCAAAGCGATGGTGGTAAGCTCTTAACAAAATATCATAGAGGCGAAGCACAACAGCATCGTCATCATCATCTCACTGTCGGTGCGCTCAATATCTTGTATAATCATTAACTGCATCATAACTTCCATTTGTACCTGTCATTTGAAAATAGTTTCACTTTAATTCTTTTGTGTGTTTTTGCAATTAGATAAACTGAGCTTGAGAAAATCATAAGTGTTTTAAAGATAAACAAGTTTCAAATGCAGTACAGATCAAGACAGGTAGGTATTAGCATTATTTTGAGATTTATTAAAAACGATCTCCAATTTCCAATGGGTTTTTTCTTAGCAACTTTTAATTCTGTTTTGAAATGTTAGTATTTTTTACAAACAATTTAGCAGTCTTTAGTTCAATACTAATTTTGTGTAACATTTTTTATTTAAATATATTAAATTACATGAGTGTAATACGAGGGCGGTTTAAAAACTTCGTAACTTTTTTATTTTCCTGCCTCTTAATTGAAATGGCAACACCGTTCCTCTCAGCAGGCAACTGTCAGCTGACTCCTGTCAAAATGTGAGTAAGGGTCGTCATTTAGTTTGTTTGAGAAGAAAATGAAAAAAAAACCGGAATTTCGTGAGTTCATTAAGTATTATTTTTTGCCAAGGCTAAGCTTGATAAATATTATGGGGACTTTGCAGTGGTCTACTGATTTCCGATGTGGCCGTGCGCCACGGCATGAAATATGACGAACGTTCTGGACGTCCAGTTGAGGTCTCTACATCCGAGGCAATAAAAAAAATCACGATATGGCTTTGGCCAATCGGTGATTGAAAGCGAGGCAGATTGTGGAAGCCATAGGTATCTCAAATGGCTCACGGGTTTAAATTTTGAGTGATCACTTTTCCCAAGATGGGTGCCGCCTTTGCTCACATTCAAGGGAGCACACAAGCGCAGCTTCCATGTCAAAAATCCATAAATTGCACAATCATTCGTACTATTACCCAGATTTAGCTCCTAGACACTATAGGCCGAGGCACATAGAATTCGTTATACGTTATGCGTTGCATTTTTTAACTAACATGAATGTACCGACGGAGAAGGTTGGCACAATGAGTACTTTGTTGACGGATATCAAATCAGTTGTTTGTTCTCCATTTTATTTATTTAATTTAAATTTATTTATTTTCTAAAATTTTTTTTATATGATATAATTTTTCCTGAACACAAAACACAATTAAATTAATCAAGATAATTTGAAAAACTTAAGGCGGATTCACCCATGTGAATTTTTTTTATATGTAGTTTGACGTCTCTCTTCTAGAGAGAGAGAAAATATTTTTTACGAACAACTCTCAGCTTGAATTGTTTTAATTCAGTGATGTTAACTTTTTTATTTCGATTTCCGTACAGCCCTAAAAAAGTTACCGTTTTTTAGGTAACACTACCGTACGCAAAGTGTGGTACAAAATTAATAATAAGAAACGTATAGAATTTAACTACAATAGGCATTATTTTGCATAGTTGTAATGAAACCGTACCTTTTTGATGTTTTTGCTGAGAAATATTTAGTCGCAGGAGAATTTGCAGTGAAGAATTTTTAAATGTGCTATCACAAAACTGATCTCTTAAAAAAGTTATGAATTCGCCCTGGTAGACACATTATAAAAAAAATGTTTGGGATCTAACAATTAAAAATTAAAATTTTTTAAAATTACCTTACAAATATAGAAATTACTTGCTTACCGTTCGGAGCGCTAAATTACCGTACAATACGGTAATTACCGTACGGTTAACATCACTGGTTTAATTTTATATTTTGTCCGGACAAAATTGAACTGAGTTGCCAATACGTTAAACTTTTTCACATAAAGTTGAGGTGTCATTTTGTGTTTGATATATTAAATTGTGTGTGAGACTAAAAAAATAAATTCTGAGAACTAATATTATCTATTTGCTTCTTTTTTTATATGTATTTTGCTAAATACAATGCTTTATGCAATTCAATGGCCATAAGGTAAAGCAATTTACTTTTCTCGTCCATTATTATTATCACAAATTCTTGAAAAATAATTTAAAATATGTAATGTCCAAATATCTAAAATATCAAGAAGACGAAGTAAAACATAAAAAAATCGCTTGCAGTACTACCATTTTGCAAAACTCATTTTTTATATGAATGGCAACTTTGATTTTCCGGACAAATTTATCGAAAAGAGTGAATCGTGCGGCAGAAAACTCTCAGTAAAATAAATTTTGTCCGGACAAAACTTTTGTTCGGAAAACATGAGTGAATCCGCCTTTACTGATGTCTGTCAAAGTATTCAACGTACCTCAAAAGTTAAAAGTTGGCCTATTTTCGTACTTTGCGTTGACGCAGTAGTAATGAATGTGACAACTCACATAAGACAGCATGTATTTCAACTCAGCTGTCAGTTGAAAAAGGTACGACGTATAACGTATGACGGATGCCTCGGCCTTATTTCTTGCTCCCAAACTTAAAGAAATGTCGCGGCGAAAAGAGATTTGACGCCAACGACGAAATCACTTCACAAACAATTGTATATTTTGATGAGCTAGATAAAAACATTTTTCGGAAGGGATAACAAATTGGAGAAACCTTGGACTAAGTATTCAGAATTAAAAGAAGACTACCAATCACGTTCTGGAAATCACACGGCTTAAATCACATGTGATTTTGAGATCATTTCTGGTCCTGCTGAGGTTTTTAATATCATATGCGATAATTTTCTCTCAGAAATAGTATTTGATGCTTTCTACAATAAATTTAAATAAAAAGGAAAAATATATGCTGATATATATTATATTTTTAAAAATCACATGTGATTTAAACCAATGTGAATTTTAGAACATGTCTGTATGTTGAAAAATAAAATTACTTTTTATATAAAAGCCTGTGTTTCATTCAAAAAGTCAGGTACTTATTAAGCCACCCTCGAATATTACTAATCGCATTCAAGCTATGGCAGCTAACTTTATATTTCAGAATGCAATTTATATCGTTACAACCAGCACAACTTGTGCTGCCATTATCATCAAGCAGACAATCATCTGTTTGATGGTGTCTAGTCATACCAGAAATCAAAAGCAAATAATCGAAAAGCCAGTAAAGGAAAGTTATTTGAGTTTCTCAAAAAAAAACTCACCAAAGAAAAGAGATCATTTAACATTCATTATTTATCAATTCAATAAATAGGCAATATTCCAAAATTTGCTCTTGTAGCAATCTGTACACCAGTCAATTGGCTAAATGAAATCATAAAGTCTAGGAAATATATAAAAAAAAAATTTCTTCGAAACAAACGAATGCTTCGTTAATGAACATCACAGCTACTGCTGGCTTAATTGAAGTTATAATTGTGATGTATGGTTTAATAATACAGTTTAATTTTTTTTAAAAAGAGAAATCAGTGTGAATTTTCTTGTTATATGTAAATTGGGTCTAGCATAAATTTATTATAGTTTTGCTATTTGCATTTCATGGCTAACAACGAGTATAAAGTTTAAACATAAATTGTGTGACTTTAAGGGGTATTCATTCGTTTATTTAACTGCCACTTTATGTGGCACAATAGTAATTCATTCGTTGGCATCAGGTTGTTTGTTAATCTTGCTGGTGCATAAGTATTGACTGTTGGTCGATCTGCAATTGAAATGTCACAATTATGGCAATTTTTATTGGAATATTTTGAAATATTTATTTTTTGCTCAAGTTGACAGTAAATCTGTGTTTGTTTTGATATTTTTATTGCATGCCATATATTATGTTGGTTTGTTAAGGCAATTTTTAGCTTAAAATTTATTGAATTTTTTTTCTGAAGTTTTTAATGGTCGTCTGGAAATATAGTGGCCCAGTTCGAAATCTTGTGTGAATTGTCTTGTATTTGCAAAATATTTACACTCTGCAGAAATAATATTTAATGAAAATAGTCTTGATTTAGTACTTTATATTAAGTGGAACCTGCCACTTTTGTAACAACAGTGAAAATAAAGAGACAAAACATAACGTGACAGGTTCTGAAGAATCAAGGCCGAGACACATAGAACAGTCATACTTTATACTACAGGCCGAAGCACATACAATCCGTCATACGTTATGCGTTGCATTTTTTAACTGACATGAACGTATCGACGGAGAAGGTTGGCACAATGAGTACTTTGTTGACGGATATCAAATCAGTTGTTTGTTCACCATTTTATTTAAATTAAATTTGTTTTATGAAATTTTTTATATATGATTTAAGTTTTCCTGAACACAAAACACAATAAAATTAATAAAAATAATTTAAAAAACTTCCTGATGTGTGTCAAAGTATTCAACGTACGTCAAAAGTCGGCCAACTTTCGTACTTTGCGTTGACACAGAAGTACTGAATGTGACAACTCACATAAGGCAGCATTTATTTCAACTCAGTTGTCAGTTCAAAAAGGCGACGTATAACGTATGACGGATTCTATGTGCCTCGGCCTTTAGTCGCTTTTTTAACTGACAACCGAGTTGCAATACATACTTTCATATGTGGGTTGTCACATTCAGTACTTCTGTGTCAACGCAAAGTAGGAAAGTTGGCCACCGTACGTTGAATACTTTGACAGATATCAGCAAGTTTCTCGAATTCTTTTGATTTATTTTTTTTGTATTGTGTGCTCAGGAAAAATTAAATAATATATAAAAAATTTCATTATATAATTAAATGTAAGCTAAATAAATTAAATGGAGAACAAACAACTGACGCAAAACGTATGATGGATTGTATACGTCTCGGCCTTCAGAAATATTATTTGCAAGCATATAATTTTCAAAAATATTTTCGTATTAACATTTTCAAAAACAAATTACACAATATGGCAAAATAAGACAATGACATATGGCTTCAATGCAGTAATTTGTTTAAATTAAATTTTACATGAATGGTGGCACCTTCCTGTACTCTAGGAGTTTAAGATTGTATATGAACGGCTCGGAAAACCTCAGAAGGTATAGGCTCAAAAATCTGTGGATTCAGTATAAGATTGTCTGTAGTTATGGACGAATATCTCACTTTCTCGCAGGCCGAGATTCAGGCAATCAACACATGCGCTCTCTTAAATCTTGGGCAAAGAGTCAAGGTTGAGCATATAACTATCGGTACGAATATTTAGACCCCTCTGAAGACTCCTTTCTCGTGGGATTTTCCTTCTAAACTTGTTTTGGAATATTTTGACTCACTGCAGAGACTATCGAAAAGAAAAATAAAATTAAGTTATTCGATATCGATCGAAATTCGTTTTAAAATTGTATTGAAATTTCCATCGATATCGTAATTTGGCCCGTAATTTCTTTTGAATGGTCTCTGCACTGATTGAAAATATTCCAGATTTGTTACCAGGTATTCAGGTCACACCGAAGGTCAAGGTATTGCGGTGGCGAATGAGTTGGCCATAAGGTCCATTGCCACTCCATTTATGGGCCCAGTGAACTTTTGTGGAATACTCTGGACAGCGACTACTGCAGAGTTGATAGAACCCCTTTTCGTTGAAGAATGTTTACGAATTTATCTGGAGCGACCTGCCACTAGTCACTGATTTCCTTGCTGGTCATTTTAGACTGCATGTTCCTTTGTGGAAGATTAAACTGATGGAGTCACATCTATGCTGTTTGTGTATGGAGGAGCATGAGACTACGGCATACACTCTATATGAATGTATTGCGTTGCGAGATTGTAGGAAGAGTGTATTATACTTTAAGATTTTGCTATCTGAACAAATGATATTGACGCTCCAAAAGTCCAAACTAGCACTAATCGGGAGTATCCAGCAATACTTCGATTAAAAAGTGATTGAGCATACAAAAAATCTATCTGACGTCGTATTGTTGGTCTTTGGATCAGAACTTTTATCTCTTATTTATGCAGTCTACAATAATAACGTTGCGTTAGTATAGCTTGTTAACAGAACTTACAGTCATAAAACTGATAAGCTTTCTCACACTCCACATCGTGATCATATATATTTGCGAAAACCAAGAATAAAACAACACAACACTTGCATTAAAAAGTACAATTTTATTTTTTTATCCTTTCCAAAAATAATTGCATAATCTCAAACAGTTACTATCGCCCAATCGAAAGAACGCCTATTGTAATATAATTAAAACATCATTTAGTTTTAGTAATTTGCCACAGTAAAACTCGTAGCTAACAACTTTTTTACAACTCTAGTAAATTGCTATTAAATTATAAAATCAAATAATAAAGTAAAATCAATATGCGACATGGCATCTTTATACACTCCTAAAACTGAACAGAAGTGTGAAACTGTCTACTTTAAAATGCTTTATATCCACCACCATGGCATAGGAGAGTGCAAAAAAAGCACCATTAAAAATGTTTGCAGTCTCAACTAATAACAACAAAATCTCCAGCTAAAAAAGAGATGACCTTTTCATCTAAACACGACAACTTGAGGTCAAAAGCAATCAAAACGTTTAAACTCATTCTATTTTTCTAAGCCGCCTGTTTTTTGCTGCACAACTTTAGACATCTTTAAAACAAATAACACCAGTAAGTTGTTGGCAACGTAAAGCAAAAGAGTCTAATTTTAACAGAAGCATTTTGTTAAAGCGACGCTTAAACACTCGTCTTTAGCTGAATGCAATTTTTTTTACGCTCTTGTAACTGGCAATAGTTCATAATAATTATTTCATGAATTTTTTTTGTTTTTTTTTACAATGAAAGTTTAACTTAACAAACTGCAATAATAACAATATCTATGTTCATATATTCGACACAACTCCTACTGACACTTTGCGCTTGTAGATTAAGCCAAATATTAAAAGAGTTCTTGTCTGAAGTTAAAGACGAAGTTCAGGTACTCTAAACACTCTGTTTTGTAGGAATTATATTTATATCGATTAAGTTGTTTGAAATTCTGCGTTTTATTAACAATATATTTCAGTAACTGTCGTATATTTTTGATTAGTTTTGGAGCCTTAAGTGGTTTTCAAAACCGCAGTCTAAAGGCTGCTAAGCCAGAGCAATAGGCGGTATTCTTAAGCTCAAGGCATCTTGCCCATTATATTGTTGAATAGTAATTTTAATTTAATGTTTTTCGGTTTGGATACATAATAAAAGAAGACTGTTATTTTTTTTAATCTTGTTGCAGCACTCAAGGGATGTCCCCTACATATGAGTGCATTACGCCTGAACTAGAAAGGAGGAAATATTATTGAGGTGACAGATGAAGAAAGATGAGAAGATGAAGAATTTTATATAGCTATTTCAACATTTTTTACTTCGCCGTCTAGTTTTTGCTACAGGATCGACGAAGGAGGGTGTTGCTGTTACTCTTCTTTTTAGTACATGATAGAGACAGTCGCTGCCAATTATGTTCAGTGACCAGTGCTATGCCTTCATCATTGAAACAGGCTGGCAACAACTAACACAACCACGCACTAATGCTGATCACAAGAATTCAACACAATATTTCATGACATAGCGCGGGTTTGAACTCAGGACCCTCCGCTTCATAGTCTCGTGTTCTACTACTTTAGCCAACAGCACCCTCGTTACCTCCTTGATATATGGAAATTCATTCATGGCTACTGTCGTCCATCCATTAATATGAAGTTTTGAGCAATTTTTGTCATTAAATTTGGCAGGCAAGAAAAAGAGACAACCTTCTGCATTTTAACGGGAATGGAAACAATGAAATGTCCTGTGTTGATTAGGTATTATTTTTTGTGTAAAAACATGACTAGTAAAATATTATGGAAACTTTGCACCACCAATTTCAATGATCAAGACGTTAATAGTTCAAGGCCCATAAATGGGCTGTAAACGGAATGTGTCAGCAGTCCATATGTGGGCTGTTCATTCACACAATTTTAAATTACTTTAGACTTGATTAGTTTCATGTATTTTATTCGACTTTATTTCATAATAAAAATTTTTAATTTGTGTTGTTCAGGTTCTAACGTCTAGAACAATACAAAATACGAATTTCAATTAGGTTGGTTAGGTTAGGTTAAAAAAGAGGGGCATAAGCATCCCAATCCGTCCTGGATTACACTTAGGCCTCATAGGCCTGTTGTGCACTCACGAATTTCAATTACTTTAGAATTATCCCTACGGTGTTCTCTCCGTGATCCACAAAAACTAGTTTAAAATAATAGCTCAAGTGATTTTTAGACTCTAAAGGAGATTGTAGATTTTACTTGATGTTGTTCACATTGCATAAGTGGACTACTCAAAGACCACTCTTTAAGGTATTTATATATCAAAAAAGAGGTCGCCGAAATAGGTTATCACGCCAAAAATCGTCGATTAAGTTCATGGAATAATAATAACCAAAAAAGTTTGGCTCTGTTTTGTAACATGAAGAAAATAATCAAACGGGTGCTGTTGGCTGAAGTAGTAAATACGAGACTATGAAACGGAGGGTCCTGAGATCCACCCCGCGTTGAGTCATGGAATATTGTGTTGAATTCTTCTGATCAGCATTAGTCCATGGTTGTGTCAGTTGTTCCCAGCCTGTTTCAGTGGTCACTGAACATAGTTGGCAGCGACTGACTCTATCATGTACTAAAAAGCAAAGTAACAGCAGCATCCTTCATCGGTGCTGTAGCAAAAAAAGGTTGAAATAGCTACAAAAAATTCTACATCTCCTCATCTTTTGTCATCTGTCCCCTCAATACTATTCCCTCCTTTCTAGTTCTGGCCCAATGCAGTGCATATATAGGGGTCATCCCCTCAGTGATAGTTAGAGATAAAAAAAAGGAAAAACCGAGGTACTAAATAGAACTGTGTTAGCATCGGTTTGATACAGTTCTCGTATGCAATTTCCTAATAAAATTTGTATAAAAAACCTTTTATTTATGTATAATAAGTAGTGACACACAAAATATATATAAGTACTGATGATGAAAGTGTAGCGGCTTTCGAAAACAACTGTTCTGCTCTTGAATAATTAAAAACTGATGTTGACTTTCCTTCGTACCTTGAAATATTCATCATGACTTTCTGAACTTAAAAAAATTTTCGAATAGTTAGCCCATCGATTTTAATTGAATTTAATATATTCGTAGCGATAGGATTATTCGATAAAAAAATATTTATATACATTCATGAAATAATAGTGGACTATTGAAGAATGAAAATACATGAGGTGGCTGACGTTGTAGGCATTCCAACTTAACCAGTACATCACACTTTATTAACTGAATATATGCACATAAAAAGCTGACCTAAATATGGGTGCCGCGATCAAGATAATGCATGACTGCAAACGTGTGCAGTCGGTATGGCAAAAATGCCTGAATTGGGTTAGGAATTTCTATACCATCAAGGATATTCTTCAGTTTTTGTTTTTAGTGGTTAAGTGGTAAGAGATTTAGGCCAAATGGAGAGGCCACTACCGAGACAAACAACTATTGTGAGAGCCTTAAAATAAAAAACCTATTATTTGGAAGAAATAAAACAGTTAAAAAATCATTGGACTAAATGCATTGATCTAAAAGATGATTATGTTGAAAAATAAAACACTTATTTGTGGACGAAAAAAAATTGTCGTTCAAACACTCAAACAACCCTCGTACTAATTAAAAGATTTCCTTTACTACTAATTATCGATATTAATATTAAAACCCAGTATTTCGTCCCAATCCTTATATGATGACTATTACACCGCATTTTTAAGATAAATAAAGCCATAGAAACATTGTAGTTTCTTCTAGCAGTTGACTTCCAAAGAGGGAAAGAAGAAAATTGTACAAAAAAAAGTTAAATGTTAAAATTTAATGAATGAGATGATGGCGTGTTTGTTTTAAATCATCAGACTTGTATTGCTTTGTGGCAACCAGTAAAATCGTTAAGGAGTTTAAGTTTTTTCTTTGGGCTTAGCAAATCATTTTGTTATGAGTTGTATTGCTTATTGTAGGCGCTATTTTACCACAATAATTGAAGTGGCGGTATTAGGCAAACAACAAATACAAATAGCAACAAAGAGATAAAATTGATGGTAAAAAAAATGATAAAAGTGTTTTAGTTTTCAGGAGCATGCATTAAAACATACGGTGGCATTTCTATTAAATTTAAGCATTTTTCATCAATTAGATAATCTTGATATTCTTTTGTAGTTATTTGGAATCAATCCAAATCAATCTACTCCAAAAAAACTTAAAATTTGCACTATTTTTTTTTTAAACTGATCCAATAGCACTGAACCACATTTTACATGCATTTATTTGCACATCTGCTAATTGCACAAAGAAGATAATTGATTTTAGGGCGTTGTAAGCTGAAGTATTTAACGCGATACTAAGAACCTAAACTAAAAATCCTGGGTTCAACTCCGCTCTCACTCATGAATATCTATGGTATCTTTAATTCTTCGAAATTTTTGTTTAAATCCAGAAAGACATGATAAATATTCCAAGGCACAAAGGAAACTCAACATTAGTTTTCAATTATTCAACTTACATAGAAGGGCAGAACAGCTGTTTTCGAAAGCCGCTACACTACTCTATATACTGCTTCAGCAATGCAATTGCGTTTATTGTTGATTGTTATATAACATCTAAAATTTTTCATAAAGCACGCATATTACTAAAGTTGTTTACGTTATATGACAATCGTTATTGATTTCTTTCCGTACGTTTCTTTCCACTTTTTATCAAACTAAAAAAGTTTTAATATATACATATATATACAAGTTGATGGAGTTTTATATTTTAGAATTTCACTATTAACTTCTTTTTTTAGATATGAATAGACAGCATTTTTGGTGAACTAAAAATCATCCATCTGTTAACAAAAGGCGTGTTAAAACCGCGTGGAAAACTTTTAATAGAAAACTGAAAAAGCAAAATTTCACTTGGCTGTTTAAGGAAATAACGATATAAAATGTCCATTTCTGAGGCTTGCAAATGTTTCCTTAAGAAATACTGAAAACAAATTCAAAAACCAGTAAATAAAAAAAAAAATGAAAAGAAATGAAGACAATAATATATGATACTACAGACGAGTACAGAAATAAATGAAAACAAAATTGTAACCAATAGTGGGTGAATAGGTCAAATGGCAGTAGAAGGAAACACACAAAATAAAACAAAAAGTCCCAGAAAAGTACGACTCACTTTTGCCACTAAAGGCAAATCCGACAAGGAGCCAAACAAAGTAAAAAAAAAAGATAAACAAAAGAAAAATATTGTATAATGGCATGCATTCAAATCATCAGTTTAGTTACAGTTCGAAAATAGTTTAAACAATACATCAATAGAAATAACCATAGAAGAATTAATAACTATTTGAGTTTGTTAATATTATTTTTTTCTTACAATATACACCATTTTCAAGAGATTAAAAAATATTATAATACATATTCCTGAATTTAATAATTGTGGCCAAAAAAACTCATGTTTGATGTTCAACAGTCTGATTTAATTGACGGAAGCTGTTCCTCAATATTCTTAAAATAGGAATATTGTTGTTTTCCTTAATAAAACTTTATATAAACAATTGATGACAGAGTTACATTTTGGGCTGCGATTGAGGTATATTCTCTCTGATCCAAGAGAATTAAGGATACAAAGATTTAAAATAATACTTTTTGGCTGCACAATCGTTTATTTCATTATTTATTTTTAATAATAAATTAAAAGTCACACCTTAATATGCTGAGAGTGGTACCGTAAAGCCAAATGTACCAGGAAAGGAGTAGGTCTTTTTTAGTGAAAACACCACTCGACGCAGGTGGTGGCAGTCGTTGTAAAAGCAAGGCACTTTAAACCCTCCTCACAATAATAATAACGATAATAATAATTATACTTTTTTTAAAATAAATTTGTCGCCTTTGAAGCCATTTACACTAATGGTTGGGATTGAAAATATCATATGTTTAATTGGTCATTTAAATGGTGTAAAAGCTTGGCATCTTACATTTTCACAAAAAAATATGAAAACATTCATAAATCACCTAAGAAATATTGTGCGCAAAGATTTTGCACACTTTCTTGAACCAGAAAACAAGTAAAATACCAAACAAATAGACAAAAGAAAACACTAATCGTGATGATCATTCTGCGGTATGATCAATAATGCTGATGATGGTGCCAGCACAAATGGCAGGTATGTTGTAGTTGTTTGTGTGTATATATATGGAAAAAATCAATATATTGCAGAACTATATATAATGTCTGTTATATTACACAAAAACAGAAAACAATTAATTAATAAGGAGAACAATAAACGAAAAAAAAAATGATAGAAAAAAAATCAAGCGTAAACATTTTTAATCATTTTATTCCGTACACCGGCGAAGAGTTGTGCAAAGTCAAGCAAGACATATTTTTAATTAGTTTCATATGGTAAAATTTGAACTTTTTTTTATTCCCGACTACAATCGTATCATGTACAATGTACATAATGTGATTATAATATTCGTAAACAATAGAAAGCCGCACAGTAATCAAAATCAGCTTGAAACTTTATTTCATCTGTTCAAAAAAAAAAAAAAAAAATTAAATAAAAAATTAATAAATAAATAAATATATGTAAAGTTATTTTTTATGTAATTAATTTTTAAGCTTGCAAATATTTCTAAAACCGCTGGCTTTAAGCACTTGTAATTTTTTTTTTTTTTGTGAGATTATTTTAAATTTGTTTGGTAACCCTTAAATTTGTGTGTTAACTCTCATCGCTGTGGTTAAAGGAATTGTTTTCAATTGTGGTTCAGTGAGACATTTTCATCATCAGTTTGAGGTCTAGAAAAGTTTTTTAGTTTTTATACTAAAAAATTATTGCACATAAATAACTCTTAGGCCGGATTTTCGGGATCTCAGTTAAAATAGGTTTAGTTAATCTGAAAACAGATTTTTGCCGCTATTATCAAGTTTTTATACAACATTTTGACGGAGCAGCTTAGTTTTGCCTAAAATGTGTGTCCATAATGAAATAATAAAAAAAAATCGCAGTTTGCTGGAAAGATCAGAGTTTCAGACTTCGTTAAACTAAGTTTAAACTTTAACCACCTCGCAAAAACCCGACCTTAAACAATTCAGCTTTAGACTTAATTATTTGTTTTGTTTATCAAGCTTTAGGCAGCTTTTTTATGCCCTCCAAAGAAGAATTGCAGGGTTTATTCACTATGTCATTCCGTTTGTAACGCCGCGAAATATCCATCTGAGACCCCTTCAAGTATATATATTTTTGATCAGTGATGACATCTAAGACGATCTGAGCATGTCCCTCCATCCGCCCATCCGTCCGTCTGTCACGATTCAGTCCAAACGAAAAGAGCCAGACTTTTGAAATTTGGTATAAATACATTTTAAAAGATAGCACAGGTCAAGTTCCTAAATAGGTTGAATTGGGCCGGAGGCGAAAAACTTCCCCTAAGAAGAACTTAACCAACCTTTAAAAAACAACATGATTTTTAAAGTTTTTTTTTTGTAATTATGTTAAGCGAATGATATATTTTTATATTAAAGAAGGTCCAATGCGTTAAACTTGGAAAATTAAAAAAAAAATTATTTTTGGACCTTGCCCCCTTTAGTGGGCGTTATTATATGCAAAAATAGTGTAAAAATTTAACAAATTGTTTTACTTAAGCCTACATTTACTTAAAGCTAAAACATTTTTAAGCTTTAATGACGAAGTTGAGACGTAATCTAGTACTCCTCTGCCCTACCCCCTCCTGCCCCTGTTCCCCTAAAATGACCTTATCATAAAAATGAAATTAATTTTACATATAATTATTCCGAAAATTTATTTTTGAAGTTTTATCGCAAAGGTGAAATGTCTACCCCACGGGCCTTGCCTGAGCGACCCCGCCAAATACAGTTTTAATACCATCCAAAAAGAATTGGACCCCATTAAGTATATATATATTCTTGATCAGTGTTGAAGTCTAACATGATCTAGCAATGCCCATACGTTCGTCTGTGGAAAACATGATGTTGTCTATTTTTGCACCCCGCCCCCTTTAGTGGGCTTTGACGTACTATATTTTAAGCAAAAATAGTGTAAATATGGAAAAATTTTGATTCCTTAAGCCTATAAGAAGCTGAGATGTTCTCTAATCTTGCAGAGGTGAAACGCCTCCCCCACGGTCCTTCCAGCACTGCCTGTCAAAATAGAGATTGAAAATTGGGTACAGACATGTCTTAAAGGAACTTTGTTCCACCAAGTTAAACATTTTAAATTTACTTACTAACCCCCTTATTCATAAATATTATGAGATGCTTATAAGAGTGTAATAGAGCAAATTTCCTACGAAAATTTGTTTTATTACGCTGTTATTAGACTCTCATAATTTTTATGAATAAGAGAGTAAATATTTGAAGTGTATTTAAAATTCGACCCGGTCGAATATAACGTTTTTACTTGTTATATTTGCATATGCAAACGCTTTTAATTATGCAGATATTATGAAAAAGGAGACAGCATGTATCTGTTAAATAAAAGCAGAAAAATTATTTTATTTTACATGTTGAATCTTCAACTGAAAATTCATCTGATATTATTCAAAACTTAACTGCTTGATTTATGATGTCTCTCAGTCGATTTCGGCATGTGAAATTTTAATTATTGTGACCTAATAGATTTCGGTGCACCTAAAGTGTGAAATATTTGAAATGTACAGTTTTTAATTTTTATTTATATTCTTAATATTCTTCTCATTAACTTTGTATTTGTATCGTTGTGTTTTTCCCCCTTGAATATATATGAGACACATGTGTGCATGCATGTGTATTTGTAAATTGCTTACAAATATTATTTTAATCTGTTCTAGCTTTAAGTAATATGTACATATTGGTATATCTTTTCTCAATCAAAAATTATTTTTCACAAAATTTATTTATATCTTCGAAAAGTATGTACCTGCCACAACATAAACAATAATTCCATAAATCTTAAAAATATTAAAATTATACCAATTCCTTTTTCAGATTCTTTATGCAGCACATCACAGAAAGACCTGACTATGCAAAATAGTCGTTTACATACAAAAAAAGCAGAGAGCAAAACCAAAAGACGCAAAAAAAATTATAATAATAAAATTGAATATATCGAGAAAAAAAGATCTCCAATTCTATTGTAACATAAATATTCTTGACTTTGACTGGAAGTCCATCAAAAGAGTAGGCATATCAACAATAACTGCTTTAGCAGCATCAAGAACCTCAATTCAATATTATTGAATATAAGCTGCACACATCATCATTAAAAACAACCTCCACCTTAAAAATATGAAAAACACACACAAAAAATATTTGAAAAACACTTAAACCGCTCTCTATATGTATTACGAAGAGCAGAGGTGTAAAAGAGTCATATATGTATATCAGAATTATAATAATTAAGGACATCGATT
This sequence comes from Linnaemya tessellans, assembly GCA_951800035.1. Lineage (NCBI taxonomy): Eukaryota > Metazoa > Arthropoda > Insecta > Diptera > Tachinidae > Linnaemya > Linnaemya tessellans. The sequence continues at coordinate 107,460,476 of OX637533.1, forward strand.
TTTCTTGCCGTTTATATTTTATACGGAATAGTCAGAATTTTTGGTAGAAACTGTTATTATATTTCACTTATGATGTCCATCAAGATTTCAAATTCAGGTTACGAATACTCAGTTTCACTGACCTTTACTGATAACGAGAAACATTTTTATGTTACTGAACAATCTCTGAAATGACAGACGTACGGGAGTAGAAAAGTATGATCGCCTACAATAGTTTGGTAAGACGGTGCACGTACCCAAAAGGTTCCCACAGAGCCAAAGGTAATAAAAACTCTAAACCTATGTCGGTTTGCCTCTGGGGGTGGACCAGCGAGATAACACTGACAGAACATGATCCACTATGTCCCTCAAATGAAATGCGTTCTACAGCAGTGATGTCCAATTCAGTACTATTGTGTAATTTTCAGTACTTTTTCAATCTCAACATGTTTCAGTACCCCCACTGACATATTTAATAGCAACATCAATAAATTAGATTAGTTCCATATGTAAATAGATTAAAGTTTAATCAGAATATGTGTTTTCCAGAGCTCCAATTTAATCTGTACAAAACAACCGAAATAATCAAAAATAAATTAAAATATGAAGAATGCTTCCTTTGCATGATATTTTAGATTGCCTGAAGTTTTGTATTTTCATTCTTGAAAAAGTAAGTTTTTCGGTTAAGTTTTAGTACCATTTCAAATCTGCATTTTCCATCAGTGTTGGTCTGCCATCATTATGCCACAGATTTGTGTGTATGTGCTGACAACCTCATCATTACGAATGCAAGTACTTGTGTCTGGTACGAAATTAGTTTCCCCCTGAATGAATATGGAGTTCTTTTCTGGCTGGATATCGGTGAGGTCTCCTTCGGAAGTCCACGGACTGGCTGTGGTTTGCTAGCAAAAGATGCTGGTGGAAATATCGGCTACGAATTGATGCTCGACAAGGACTTGTGACTTGTTAAAATTCGGTATAACCGAAAGTAGACCGGGACCTCGATGCGACAGGTTGGACCTAGCATCCATCATCGTATCCGAGATCTGGATTCGGTTCTACACAGATTGACACTGACGAATGGAGTGGTCTTACAAAATGGGATCTCAGAGATAATACTTGAATGCTTGTGGGTTACAGGCAGCCACCAACCAACCAACCATACCCGCACCTATAGTCCCATGATCTTAGAATCCATAATTTTAAATGACATCTAACAAAAAAGCACGATGAAGAAATTTTGTTCCAGAAAAATGTTTACAACGAATAATTACGATTACTATAAGAGGACCACCATCTACAGGATAATTGGAATAACTTGAAGATCCCCATAATGGAAATTTCTTGGGACCATTCGAGCTTCTTGCTCAACTGATGTGGTAGCGAAGATGATATAAAGAAAGTTTTGATTAAAAAAAGACCCCATTTTGGTAATATGTTGACTAAACACATGGATTTTGTCCCCAGTGCAATTTTTCTATTCCCAAGAGATCCATGAAATGTCGGCCTTTCACGGCGCACAGTGGGGGTGAATGGTAGAGAAAGTGGCAATTAATTCATAGAACTCGTAATTTTAAAATGTTGTTATTTTTTTATTGATGAGTATTAATAAATACATAAAAAACCATCATTTTAAAAAGAATTTTTGAAAAAAAATTGTTAACCTTTTATGGGCTTTTTTGTATTTTGGAGAAAGTTGTATTATTTGACTATTTTTGCTGTAACTTTGGAATGAAAAACGATAAATTAGTAAGTTAAATTGTAAATTAGAACATACTTTATGTGCCTTTAGAAAAAATAATAAAAAAAAGTAATAAAAACAACTTGTTTTTTTGTTTGGGGTTTTTTTCACATTGATTTGCAACCGGAATTCTCTCACAAAAACCTTCATAATTCAATAATCGCACAAATGCGCAAATAGGTATGCTGGGATTTATTAGCTAAAATCTTATATTTTAAGAGCATAAAAGCAATTTTCCTGCACTCATTAGCAAAGTTGTTGAAACTCCATGTATATATCAAAAATACCACATTTTTGCAGACATTTAATTTTTTTTTTAAATATTTCTAAAACATTTACCTAAACAAAAATTAATTTTTTAAATGCTCATATACCTGAAGTTGACGGTTCCATTGCAAAACTTTTACTTATAGAAGTCTTAACAAAAACTATAATCACTTGAAATATCAAAATTTTCTCTTTTAATCAATACTCGCAAAAATAACAAAAATTATTGAACATACACTGCAAATAAAGCAAACTACCAAGAGCTTTTATTTTTGCATTTAGTGATGTAGAATTTTATCTACTTTCATATGGTAACAAATACGGTTGTGAAAGTTAAAGTTAATCTTTTGATATATTAAATTGAATTAAGATTCTATAGGCTAATTGTTCGAAATTTTTAATTTAAATCTCAGAAAGACATGATAAATATTCCAAGGCACAAAGGCAAAGAAAAAATTTTGTAAAATTGGCTCACAATGAAATTATTCATTTAAAGAACCATTCGCTAAATTACAAAAAAAAAAAGTTTATATATGAGTGAACGGGCAGGCTAGAAGACTGACTGTTTTGTTGGGCTATCAAAACTGATTGTGTAAAAAATATTGTTTTTATTATATTTAACAGAGAGCATAATAATTCTTCTTCTTATTTTTTTATTTTTTTTTGTGTATACAAGTTAATGGTCTGTCTAAAAGAAAAAAGAAGAAAAAAAAACAGATATAAACGAATTTCTGCAACATGTTAAAGCAATAAATGCAAATTTGTACAACATCATAGAAACAACATCGTCAATGCTGTTGCTCATTTTATACTGAAGATCATAAAGCAGCAAAGCAAACGCATTTGTTAAAGTTTTCTTCTTTTTTTTAACAAATGTCGATAACTATGGATGACTACGTAAAGTGTTTAAGGATTTTAGGCCGAACATAATCAACATGGGGCTGGGTGATGATATTAAAATGGATGGTGATTATGAAGAGGATGGTGGTGATGATGATCCTCCAATACATGAAAATGATGGCGGCAATTGCAAGTGACGACATTAAAGTAAACCCATCATCATGATTTTGAGTAAATTTTTACTTTTTTTGCTGCTTTTGTATTTGATGCCTGCTGCTATTGGAGCCAAAGAACAAGTGTGGGTTGGTAAGAATTAAGAAAAAGTGAGCAAAAATAAAGTAGAATGTTTTTTTTCCAACCTGGTGTACACCGATATATTTTATAAGTATAATAAATTAATGTTAAAGAAAATCAACTTGTCTGCACTACCTACCAAAAACCACTTATTATATGACATTGGAAATTTTTGAAAGAAATTCTGAAACGTTTAGGCTTTCTAACGCAAAATTATTTCATAAAATAAATAAAGAACATGAATTTTTGTATTTTGCGAATGGCTGCGTTATTATTAGTTTTTTCAACTTGTACATAAAATTTTGTGGAAAAGTTAAGAGAAAGGAAAAAAAAAATGTTTTTAAAATATGGCAATTGCCATACTGTTACCGACTGTAGTTCAGTATTTCTACAAATACTGAATGCAGTTCATTATTTTGTGATAAAATTGTGGTCAAATGCTGATTTAATTTAATTCTTTAAAACTGTCTTTAGACTTTTATTTTCTTCTATATACTTTTACATATTATTTTTCCAATTCTTGTTTATTCCTTAAAAAAAGTGCGCTAATTGTGCGAAAGAGTGTCGGATTACAGTCAATACAATTTCACTGCTTAATAATACTTTTTAAAAATTTATTTTCAACTATGTATCGAATCTGAGAATTATAGGTTTGTAAATATGAGGGTGCTGTTGGCAGAAGTAGTGGATCACGGGACCATGAAGCGGAGGGTCTTGAGTTCAACCCCGTGCTGAGTCATGAAATATTGTGTTAAATTCTTCTGATCAGTATTAATGCACGGTTGTGTTAATTGTTGCCAGCCTGTTTTCAAAGACGAAGGCATAACACTGGTCACTGAACATAATTGGCAGCGACTGACACGATCATGTACTAAAAAGCAGAGTAACAGCAGCATCCTCCTTCGTCGGTACTGTAGCAAAAATTAGCCGGCGAAGTAAGAAGTAGCTACAAAAAAAAAGAAGAAACTCTCTATCTTTTAATCTGTCCTCTCAATACTATCCCCTCGTCTTCAGTTCCGTCGCAATGCATTGCATATGTAGGGATCATCCCCTGAGTGCTAGTTCAAGATAAAAAAATATAATGAAACTTTTTATATAACGATCAGTGATGGATAGACATGAAGGGAGCATTATTCGAAGGGCTTCAAAGATTTAGAATGCAAAAATCTTAATGAAGTCTAATAAAACTGCACGATGAATAAAATTTTGTGTTGAAAAATATTTTATGTTTCATTTGATTTTAAAGAAATTTTCAAATAAATTATTATATTATTACCATATTACACCACACAGTCTTCCTTTTTTTTTTTGAACAAAAAAAGTGTTGAAATTTACAATTTATATTCAAACACCAAAAAAATGTAATTGCAGAATATTTACAAACAACTTTCATAATAAACGACTAGATAAATAACAAAGTAATGCCAAAATATTAGAAGAAAAAAATATTATGATGAACATAATGGTGTTGAAACTATTTATTAAACCACGCTGCTTGGCTAATCTCTGCCATAAGTTCATTCGGCGTCTTCGACAGCAAATATAGATTGATAGTCTTGTTGTGCTTTTTTTTCTCTCTTTTTCGGCTGAGATTCTTTTGTATCATAGCGTGTTGCTTTATTTTATTGAAACTATATAAAAGTGTTGTTACTTTTGTTTTGACCTGTGGGCAGTTCCACTTTAAACACAATTTAAATATACATTTTGCATACACCTCTAAGAACAAACTTATCATGTCGGCTTTGAAAGAAGTCAGCGAATGTGCACATGTGAAAGTTTTTGTTTTTGGGTAAAATTTGTAAAGTGCAAATTTATGCAAAAGATAAGGTATTTTTACATTGTGCGCTTTTTCTCTTTTTTTTTGAGAACCTACAATTTAGGTGTTAAATTTATTGTGGCGGAAATGGGCATAAATATTTTATTTAATACTTGGTAATAGTACATTCATAGGAAAATGCAACATGATGGTATAGTTGTTTGTTAGCTATTTTTATATATGGTCTATTAAGGAAGATATTTTTCAACACGTGCGTGTATAGAATGAGAAATAACTTGAATCTGTTTTTAGACAAATTGACTTATAAATTTAATTAATAGTTTGTTTAATTCCCGAAATGTTTTGAACTTTTGTTTTCGTATCGTAGATATTGAAAAACATCTCTTTCTGAATTTTGGCAAGTTTATTTATTTATTAATCATTTTTTCAGATCAAGGATTTTTTTTAATTCTTAAACAATTTTAAGATGTAGCAAGACCATTATTATTATTACCAAATTCGTTTATATCGGAAATGATTCCTTATCTTAATTCCTCAGAAAATAAAAAGGGGGCAAACAAAATTTTCGTTATGAAAACTTTTTCGTTTTGTTTTCCGTTTCTTGAGGTATCAAATTACAGATTCAATTCCGTTTCTTAAAGGAATTGAACTCTGTAACATGTTTGTATATGGGATTTTTAAAATGTGTTTGTTCAAATTATGTTTTGGAGTATAAATTCATAAAAATTTTTTCGGAAAATGTTAATTATAAAATCAGAAAATATTTCCTCCGAATTTGAATTTTTTTTTTCGGTGTGCATACATACAGCCATATAATATTTTTTAGTCTATATGTGGCCCTAAAATTGTTTATTGCATGATAGAAATTAATATTGTATTATTTGTCAATACTGCTTTATAAAAACAAAAGACTTAAGAAACAAGCACCTCAAAAATATTGTTAATAAAATATAATTATATTAGAATTTGCTGCAAAATTGATAATATCAACACAAAATAGTTCTCACTTCTATTAAGAATATTCGAATTTTTTAATATTGAAAACTGTAATAACAAAAAAAATATAATAAAAAATTAATGTCAAAACTTCTTCAGCGGATATTATAGTTTTAGTTCAAATTTCGTTCCAACGAGTTTTTGTTACTCAATTTTAACAATATAAGTATAATTTTATGTGGTTATTGATTTTAAATACATATTAGCAATTAGCCTTGGTATGAGATTTTTTATGAAAGTTCTATTTTTATTATACTTAATGAGTGCCGGCACTTAGAAGATGATCTCTACTTATAAACAGCATTATCATATAGCAAGGAAAATCGGTTCTGAGAAGAACGATAAGAGATTAGTGCTGCGTTGCATGTGACCGGAAAGACAAGCTAGCATTTCACTTAACATCTGAGGAGTTACATAAATTGGTTCAATGATAAACCTACGTGAAATAAATATGATCTTAATGAAGACTCTGTTGTGTGGATGGAAGTGCATTTCTCAAAAGAAAAATAATAATTCTTTTAGATAAGACAATAAAACATATACCACAGAACTCTCGTTCTCTCTCTCTCTCCCTCTCTCTTAAGTGTCATTCAAAACTATTCTTTGAGGCATTTTTTTTTTCTAAGTCGATCGGCAGAATTTTTAATTTTTTTACCCAAATTAATTTTCCTATTAATCTAAATAACTAAATATTGAAACTCCTTTTATTTCTCAAGGCCGAGGCACATAGAATCCGTCGTACGTTATGCGTCGCCTTTTTTAACTGACATGAATGTACCGACGGAGAAGGTTGACACAATGAGTACTTTGTTGCTGGACATTAAATCAGTTGTTTGTTCTCCATTTTATTTACTTAACTTAAATTTATTTATTTTATACAATTTTTTATATATTATTTAATTTTTCCTGAACACACAATACAAAAAATTTAATCAAAACAATTTTAAAAACTTACTGATGTCTGACAAAATATTCAACGTACGTTAAAAGTTGGCCAACTTTGGTACTTTGCGTTGACGCAGAAGTACTGAATGTGACAACTCACATAAGAAAGCATGTATTTCAACTCAGTTGTCAGTTGAAAAAGGCGACATATAACGTATGACGGATTCTTTGTGCCTCGGCCTTTATTACGATTTTATATAAATACTATTAGTTTCCCAGGAATTCATAATACGGTTTCTAGCAATGAAATATTTGGCCGCATTACTCATTTTTTCTTCTGCAAGATGGTATTTAAATGAAAACAAAAAAATTTTTAAACTTAACTTTTCCACCTTCTCTGCCAATAGCTGCGTCACTTTATCACCGCATGGTACCAATTGGAAAGGTCTTCAAATAATAAAGCATGTTGCTACTTTGAAACTTAACGGAATGCCCGCCAGCAATTCATTTCAAATCAAATTCTTATTAAAACACAATAACAGCATCACATAAAAGAATCTCCTTAAGTCTTATAAATTCTTCAATTATTTTTCAAAAAAATATTACGAGACGACGTATGGCATACGCCACATATAAATATTCAAGAGCACTTAACTGTAGCAGGTACAATGCCAAGCTATTCTTGTTATTTCAAAATGAAGTACATATTTTTTTCGATTCTATTATCATTTCTAGAAACCATCAAGAAGCTTTTATAATTTCTACCATACAAATCGGTTTTTTTTTATTTCGTTATTTTTTTTAACGTCACAAGGTTTATTAGTTTAGCTGGTTATTTTTCTTTCAAATGATCGATTGGATGGTAGACAATAACGGTTTGAAAAAAAGCGAACTAAAAATATTTAAGAAACTGGGCCATTGTACCTGCATAATAAGCAACAAATTTTGGGGAAAAAAAATTAAAAAATTTAAAAATAAAAAATAAACAAAAATCCAATTTATTAATAATTGTTTCAAATTACAAACATAAAGATATATTATGTGTATGTATTTATCGCTATATATCTGTGTGTGTGTGTGTGTAAGTCTAATGGATTTTATAGAGTTTAAAGATAATAATATATTTTTTGTGGTCAATTCATTAATTCTGAGCTGCTTAATTGTTCTCTGTTTGAAATGGCTTGAATATATTTAACGAGAGCACTCACTCTTTACACTATGCAACAAAATAGATATTTCAAATATCCATCAATTTTAAAATATTTGATTCCTATTCGCCAACTTCAGTGTGATATAATGGTTGTGTCAGGTTCCAGTTAATAGTAAAAAAGCATTCTGCACTATTGTTCTACCCATGCAAGTGTACTCATACTTCGTTTTAAGTTAATATCATAAAGTAATTTATTTGTAAGAAAAATATTCACTTGTCGTTCTGAAATGTTTATTTCCTTTAACCAAGGCAAAGTATAAAAAAATTTTAATCGTACAAGTGTAAAAAACTTGTAGTCACTTCGCTAAGCGGGTTTGTTCAAGTTTTATAGATTTCTGATGTTTAATAGATTATTGGCAGAAACGAAAAGTTATAAGAATTTCCTGGTATCAATCAACTGATCGTCTTGGTATCGTCCTAAATTTGATCACTCTGTTTGTGCACGCACCCATTCATTCAGAAATAGGCCTTATCGCAATTTGCATATAATAATTTTATCATTTGCATATGTTGTTGAATGCTATATCCGTCTATGGTGATTTGACAAAATAGACTGAATAAAGATGGCCATTATCAATAGTAAAAATTCGGAAGTCTAAGCTGAAAGACCCTTTCATTTAGCTGCTTATAAAGAAATAAAACTAATAGAAGAACAAATACATTTTGGGTAAAATTACAAACACAAGAGAGATGACAAAACGTTGAAAGTGATGAAGGCATTCCATAGGGCAGAGTTAAGACAATATCACATATATCAACTTAGAGAATACTGCGTCAAAAAGTGGAGTTTCAAATAAAGGGTGTTTTTTATGAAGTTTTTTTTATACGAATCACTCTGTTGTCTGACAGCTGTTTTGACAGTTTAAAGTGACGTCTCTACTCAGTATTGTTTGGCAAATCATCATGAACAGGTTAACTCCAGAACAACGCTACCAAATAGTGGAAATTTATTTTCAAAAAATAATTAATAATTAAAACAATTAAAAATGTTTATCCGCTTTTTTACCGCAAAATGCTCTTCAGTGATGAGGCACATTTTCGGTTGAATGGATATGTCAACAAGCAAAATTGCCGTATTTGGAGCAAAGATAATCCACACGACGTTCAAGAATTACCAATGCATCCCGATTAATGTACTGTTTGGTGCGGTCTATGGGCTGGTGGAATCATCGGTCCTTATTTCTTTAAAAATGAGGAAGGACGACGCGTTACCGTGAATGGAAATCGATACAGAATCATGATCAATGAATTTTTGGTGCCAAAACTTCAGGATATGGATGTAAACGAAATGTGGTTTCAACAGGATGGTGCCACTTGTCATACTGCGGGCGAAACAATGGACTTATTGAAAGAACATTTCAACTACAACATTATTTCGAGAAATGGACCGGTGCATTGGCCTCCGCGTTCGTGTGATTTGACGCCACTCGATTATTTTTTGTGGGGATACCTGAAATCATTGGTTTACGTGGATAAACCAGCAACGATGGACGCTTTGGAAACCAGTAACCAACGTGTCATTGCTGAAATACACCCTCAAATGCTTGAAAAGGTGGTCGAAAATTGGACCTCCAGAATGACCTTTGTGCAAAATAGTCGTGGTGGCCATATGCCCGAAATTATATTTAAATGTTAAATGACAAGAAATTATCTACCAAATAAAAAATTTTATTTAGCCATTTCATAATTTGGCATGTGTTTTATTTAAATTTCAAATCAGCAGGCTCTTATAAAAACACCCTTTACGTTTCTAGCAAAAATTTCCGTTTTGTTTCTCAGTACAATCTCTCACAAAGGATTTTTTTTAACACGAGCCAGCACTTAGGGGATGATCCCCGCATATACAGTGCATTGCGCCGGAACTAGAATTGAGAATGAAGACAGATGAAGAATGATAAGAGGATGATAATTTTTGTAGATTTTTAAAACTTTTACTTCACAAGCTAATTTTTTGCTACAGGGCCGACGAAGGACAGTGCTCTGTAGTACATGACAGTGTCAGTCGCTGCCAGACGAAGGCATAGCTCCAGCCACTGAGACAGGCTGACAACAACTAACACAATCATTCACCAATTCTGATCCCAAGAATTCGAACTTTGGTTCCCCCACTCCATAGTCTCACGTTAACTATTTCCCTATTTGTCGCTTAATTTTCAATTAAGCCATGAATGGAGAAAATATAGCCCAACAATCAGCGTTTCCCATCTTATGTCATTGTTACAACCAACACTATTTTCTTTATATTAATAAAGTATTGATGGGCAATTTTTCTGCAATATTTAGTTTTATTTTTAATCGATTATTTTATTTGTAGACAAGGGCGTAACGTTTTTTTTAATTATCTCTTAAGTGAGCTTTTCGATCTTGCCATTGATATTAAAATGTATTGACAACATGTTGAACAAAAACTTTCGCCTTTATATTATTTGTGATATTAAATTTCAGTTTAAGTCAACAAAATTTTCTTGTTGGTAATTGTTTTTCAAAAATTACGTATTGTATAACATCAGCATAAAATTGCAACTTCTAGTAGATGAATTATTAAAACAAACAAGTGTCTCATAAATTATTTCAAAATATTATTTTAGCAATTTCTTGCTTGATTATATTACCAAATGAGCGCACAATTAATTTCATAACTTTACTAATTGATTTCAAACAAACAAAAGGTTGTCATCTCGTATAAATGTACTCGCACGTTTGTATGTGAGACTTGAAAATGCCATAAAATAACATAAACAAACAAATTAGAAACACATATTGTGCAAGGGCTCTTCTCAAAGTTTTGCCAAGTGTATTTGAAAGTTAGACAAAATAACAACTGTAACATAAATAAATATACAAACATGTGTATGTGTGTGTATACGCCAATTTTATATGACCACTTAACATACAAAGAACACAAATTTGGTATAAAATATTTACGCATACATAAATTCGAAAAAAATAATACATTAACAAATTTATGCCAACTATATAACAATATATTTGTAAAATATGAATAAAAGCAACAATAGTCTAATGGTTTTTGTAAATTGATACCCCAGGGTATTTCGACTACATCAAACGTTATAGAAAGAAGTACACAAAAGGCCTATAATATTCTGAGTGTATGCATTCATACGCAATTATTTTTACCAAAAAAAAAACAAAAATAGAAACAAATAGAATCACTTTATTCAAAATTTTATCAATAATTGAAATTATTAAGAGGCCTATAAGTTGCAAAAACTGAATATGTCACAATAGTTAAGATTGAAGGGGGGGGGGGGGGGGGGGGGGGTGGATCAATATAACGAAAGTATTGTTAGTTGATAAGTTGCCATAAAGCGGACAATTTTTTTCTTGCTAGAGTTTTCTTGGGAAACTCTAATATTCAAATCAAATATTCGTAAAAGCATTACCAAAGTCTGGAGCTAAATTGCTGCATTCGTTAAATTTTAATTCATTTGATATATGAATTTTGAGCGATATAGAGTGCCGTAATTTGCCCCTGATTGATTTAGAACAACATGATTTTAAAGTTGTTAATGTTACACTAGTACATGCACAACATTTGTTCGAGTAACTAGCCTTTATTAAGCAACACATTCTATTCTATTGAATGCAAATAAAAAAATATATATATATATTTTTTTCGTTGTGTATTTCCGATTATACAGTTTTTTAAACAATAAAAAAAATAAATAAAACAAGTGTTCTATTATTAGTCACGTGGGAATATTTGCGGTAGCAATAATGGGTGCTTGTTTTGATTTTTAGTTTCAAAACTATTTCATGAGATCCTCTCATTATTACTTTTATAATCTCCTTCTAAAAACACCCTTCATAACATGTTTCTTATAAATAGAAATAGGATCAAACTAAAAACCGAAATACATACGAATAAAATTACAAGAGACTGTGAGAATGTTTGTGCACTCCAGTTGAGCGTTTAAAGAAGTCTTGAGAACAGGTTCATTGAAATTTGAGCTGCTGCTCCTTTTTTCCTTGTTAGTGTTAAATTTTAAATAGAAAAAAAATCTTTCTTATCATCAACATAAAAACTAAAATTTGTATTTGATGTTTTTAAGTTTTTTATGAGATCCTTTTTTTTATTCAAATTATGCGTGTGAATTTAATATGAAAAGAAAAGGCAGCATTAAATAAGGATTATTTAAAAAGTGTGAGAATAAAATATTAACGTGCTCTAAAAAATAGCTTGGCTTTAATTTACCTTTAAAATTTTGAAACAATCTGATCCAAAGAGCTCTTAATCGCAGACATCTATTTCCGATAGACGTTTTAAGATGGAATCAAAGTAGGTCAATGTAATTTACTTATTATTAAATTATTACACAATTATAAGTTTTTTTATAAACATGAATAATGATTCGAACTCAGGACCCTCCGCTTTGTAGTCTCGTGTTAACTATTTCAGGCAACAGCACCCTCTTAATTAAATATGTGATATCAATTTAATCCTATTATTTTGAAACTTCGTAAAATACTTTTTCAGCATCAATTTAGTTATTTTTCAATTTTTATTGTTTTGAAACTCCGTAAAAATACTGTTTCATTTAGTAATTATTGCTCTAATTTCCCAAGACTCTATGGAATTATTTTGTATCATTAATCACCTAAATCATGAATAATTTTTCTCTCAAAATTTTTCCCTCGAAATTTATCTCTTTTCCCTAAAATTGCAATCACGAGAAAAAATTTACCGTGAATTATTTTATGCTAAAATTAAATTCCCCTTATCGTGTATGATTTTTGCAAATACTTTACTTCGTGTATGATTTTTGCAAATACTTTTTTTGTTATCCAATGGATTTCGGATTGTATAAAGGTGTAGAAAAATAAAATAGATTCATATCGAATATAATTTATTCTGTTGTGATTTTTGAAAATAGTTTCTTATTTACAAGTTGTGAATTCTCAGATGGTTTTCGGAAGTATATGCATAAGATAAGAGGTTTTTAACTTTTCAAAGCTGTGGTTAAAGTCTACTGATGATTTGGTAAAGCAACAATGAAATGCATATGGAAATTGCTTGACCATCAACAAATAAATTTCATTATTAAGAATATTTTTAATTTGTTTTGTTAGGTTTTCAAAATGTATCTAAATTATTTTACTACTAAATATTTGGTCTAACTTTCTTAAAATTTTTTTTAAATTTTTACATAAATGACATTTGTCTGCACAAATTTCTTTGATTTTGCATGTTGTTTTCAGCTTCTTCTCTTTTTTACATTCACTAAGAACTGATAGCGGGAATTATTTCTCACGGGAGATTCATGATAACCATTTTTCCCTTCCAGTGGAATAAAAATTTCACCTGAACAAAAATTCCACTTGTTATTCACGATAATAATTTCTAAGTGCCTGTGGCTATTTCGGGCCATGATATATGTAATATATCCAATATCTAATATTTCCAGGTGTGTTAAAATCACACGACCATGGCGACCAATTAAAATATTCGTTATTATGTTGTGAGTGTAACATATTCCCACACCGTATACTAGTGTACACAAACAAAATACTAATTCCGATTGTGGCTAGTTAATTCTAAGCAAAAACAAATGTTATACTGTTTCCAACTTAAAAGAACAATTTACTTCCTAAAATGCAGAACTATTAGAAAAATTATTTTTTTCAAGAAAACACACAAACGAACTTCCCTAGTGATTATCACTGTTTATAAATCTAAAACTGTTTAAAATGTTTCACACAAAACGTGCAAATAATAACACCATCTCTTACTAATGATCTACGCCATGTTAATACAGAAAAAGCCAACAAACACATACACACAAAATAAAAACGCGTAAATGCTTACATACATACGAAAATTTACCATGCAACAACAACAACATTAATGGTAAAACTACCATTCTTTGTGTGTGTGTTTGTTAACAATTTAAGAGGTTCAGCAGCATTAGACATCATCGTCGTCATTATTATCAAGCTGCCGCAAACAGTAGAAAATAGAAAATAAACTTGAAACATAGAAATGGCAGTAAAACATTAGTTAATGGCTCTATGGCTGGCTGCCTGCCTGGCTGGCTGGCTGGCTGGCTGGCTGGCTGACTGGTAAGTAAAAATATCTGCCATTGCGTTTTAGCTCATCGAGTGTAACTACTTACACTACTGTTTACAGCCATATTGCACGTTAACACTAATTGGCGGACAACAAAAACGACTACCACAAAAATATCATCAGCAGCAGCACCGAGGCCTAAACATCTTCGAATTTTCAGTTTACAAATTAAGAAGAGAAAAAACTGTTTACACTCACACAGAAAAAGTTAGTTTGTTTTCTGCGTTTTTTTTTCCTTTTTATAATTCCATGATTGCTATCATTGTCATTGGGGAAAATTGTCTTGAAAGTGGAAGAAGGTGGTGGTAGTAGCAATTTTTTTTTTTTTTGAGGCATGAACCATGAATATGGGGCTTTTAAACAAATTAACAAAAATGTCGTCGGTGGCAGGAAATAAATGTTATTTTGTTTTGTTTGGGCAAAATGCGTGTGGACTTTTGTTTGCTGCGCTGAGGTACATGTGTTTCTTAGCTGTAGACTAAAAAACACTTTTGCGACATTTTGCAGCCACATGTAAAAATTATTTAAATTATTGCAAATAAAATATACACCGAAAGAAATTTTGCATGCAGGAAATTATAATAGAATGATTCATAAAAATATTGTATTGCTTTTAAACTTCTTATTTGACAAATTTCTATACAAAATTTGTCAAATAAATTTATGAACATAAAATATTTTTATGAACTTAAATTCAATTCAGATTGGTGGGGCTAATTGTACGAAAATTCTTTTTAAATTCAGAAAGACGTGATAAATAGTCCAAGACACAATCGAAAGTCAATATTAGTTGATAATTATTCAACTTACACAGAAGAGCAGAACAGCTGTTTTCGAAAGCCGCAACACTTCAGCATCAGTACTCATGTGTATTTTTGTTTGTCATGGTGGCTTAATTGAATATGATGTCAGTTTTTAGTTATACAAATTTTATTAGGAAATTGTATACGAGAATTGTATCAAACCACACTTTTTTGTTTAATATCTGTGTTGCCGTTTGTTTGATGTACAATATGCGTTTAATAAAAATATTCGGTTAAGTAAAATTTTTTCAAAATTTTATTCTAAATTAAATTCAGTCCATTTTGTATGCGTTCTGAGAACTCCTTTGAATGGTCATCCTTTATTTCCAGCCGTTTTATTAATGTCTTTATGGATAGACGTAAAAGTTTCACTAGGTTTTGCACATGATACGATTAATTAGTTTACATACTTACCCCGGTATTCATAAAATATAAAATGAGTTTGAAATTTATTTTAATAAAATTTTTTCATACAAAATTTTCTTAAAACAGATTTCAAATACTTTCTATTTCTTTATGAATATGGGGGTTACAGTTCACAAATTTTATATATTCTAAAGAGTTATTCTAACTCACAAGTGTTTGTGGCTTTAAATGACTCGCAATAAATTTCAATTTAAAATTTCTATTTAAAGATTTGTTACAGTGTATATATTGTTTTACACCGACATTTTGAATGCAGGAGCAAAAAAAATAGATCACAATAAAAATCATACATTTTCATCTACCGTTATAATGGCAACACGTTATGCCAAGTTCAATAATAAAAGCATCATTTAACATTGAGAAAATGCTCAAGATACAAGAAAGAACGACAACATTTTCATGTTTTTTCATTTTGTTTTTTGTTTTTATTTTGTTGTGGCAGCAACAGATGTGTGTGGTAGAGTTGTATCAAGCTGTTGCATTCAAAGCTTAAATAAATATGTTTACCAAAGTACAAACTTGCATCAATGCGTTCATACCCAGATGAACTCATAAACGCATTATTGTATTTAGACAATAAACTTTTTCTCTATGTTTTTTGCTTTTCGATTTAACCACATGTAGGATGAGGTAGTGAAACCACACAATACTTATGGCTGGATAAACAGAAACTCAACCCGAAATGCAAGCATTTATTATATATAATTTTTAATCTACAGCTTCAAATCAAATTATAAAATGAAAACAAAAGACAAACTGTGAAGATGGAATAAAAGGTGAATTATAAGTTCCCTTAGCAAATATCAATACAGTGGGATGAATTCACAACTAAAGCCCTTACGATACATTTCTTTTTCATTTCGAGAAAACTGCAAAAATAATGATTTAGGAAATTTTACCACAAAGGCCAGCAGTATTGGTATGCATGTGAAATGTTTGCCTCTTCTACTAAAGTTGTCGCTAAAACATTAGGTTCTGTTGAAAAAGTAAACATGGAACAAATTTTCAAATTAAAATTAACGTTTCAGCAATGAAATATTTAGGGAGTTGCTGAACCAACTACTCATGCGCGAATCCTGCGCTTTAAAGCAGAACTGGGAAATGTGTATCGTTCTGTTTTGGGTAGAATTTAGAGAAAATGTAACATGTTATTCGCAAAGTGCCTCTTGTTTGGATTATTATGCTTATTATTTAACATTTGAAACAGAAATGTTTATTTCTAAATAATTAATACCTATAAAGGATTTGGTTTTACAATAAGCACCATAGATTACTTATGGCACGATATTATTCGAAGTAAAAGCTTAAAATGGCTACAGAAAAAATTTTTTATTTTCTCATTTTAATTCATCAGTCATCTCAATGGTATCCCCTACATTCAAGTTCCGGCGTAATACACTGCATATGTAGGGGCGCTGGTTTCTTCTAACTATATCACTATTTAATTTTTGAGTATTTTGATTTTGTTAACGTTTTGTGTTCATATAAAGAAGTCAACACTTGAGGAAAATATTGTGTGTTAATATATCCTTTAATATTGAGTTGGAGGACATTTTTTTATAAAAAAAATACAACATTTTTATTGTTAATATTTCGATATCCTCTGGATATCTTCTTCAGGATATACATTTTAAATACACCAAAACCTGATTTAATACGTTTTTTTATGCGAATTTGAAATTTGTGGGTGCTGTTGGCTGAAGTAGTAGAACACGAGACTATGTAGCGGAGGGTCCTGAGTTCGAGCCCGCGCTGAGTCTTCTTGAATTCTTCTGATCAGCAATAGTGCGTGGTTGTGTTAGCTGTTGCCAGCCTGTTTCAATGATGAAGGCATAGTCACTGCAGAGTAACAGCACCCACCTTCGTCGGCCCTGTAGCAAAAATTAGCCGGCGAAGTAAAATGTTGAAATAGCTACAAAAAATTTCTATCTTTTCATCTTTCCTAATCTGTCCCCTCAATACTATCCCCTCTTTTTTAGTTCCGACGCAATGCATTGCATATATAGGGGTCATCCCCTGAGTGCTGGTCCAAGATAAAAAAACACGGATTTTTTTGTACTAATTTTTTATACGGATTTATTATTTTAGAGTCATAAAATGAAATAAAGAAAACACTTGATGTCTACTATTGAACTAAATCTGTGCGTTTTTATAAAATTATACAATTTTAAAGGCTTTTGTAGGTTCCTGAATCAATCCTATGTATATACACTTACATAATATGTGTTTTTTTACACGGTATCCTTTTAACGTATCTACCGTGTAAAACAAGATTTGGGTGGTAAAGTCATTTAAACAAATTTTTATACATGAAGCTCTAAACATGTTTATGTTAAACAAATTTGATGTTTAAAAAAATCAATATTTTGTTAAAAACAATATTCTTTCAAAAAAAATTTTATAATATCATATAAAAAAATTTTTGAAGAAAACTTTTATGAAGAAAATATCCAGAAGATATCGAAATATTAGCAATAAAAGCTTTATATAGTTATTATTATTATTATTTTTTCATAAAAAAATTATCTCAAGCTCATTATTAAAGGATATAATTGAAAATATGAAACTCGTAAAATTAGCAATAAAATAATTATGTGTTATTCACATATTTATGTAGTTCTATCTATATCATGTGCTGTTCCTTTCAATCTTAGAGCAATTGAATGTATGAAAAATATAGTGATTGCTCTGCTTCCTGTAATATCTCAGCGGTATATGTTTGCATACAAATAGCAGAATACGAAACCAGAGGTCGTAGGTTCGTGTCCTTACTCGAAGCCAAGTCATAAACATTAAAACGTATTTTTCTGATCTGCCTTAGAGCATGTCTCTATTAACTATTTTCGGCCTCTTTAAGTGAGAAAAGGTAGTACAGTCGACTCTTGATAATTTGAAACTGAAGGGACCAGAAAAAAAGTTCAAATAATCGAGTTTTCATTTTAACGAGACTTCAAAATATCGAAAGAGAGACAGAAAAAATTCAAATTAACAAGATTTTTCATTAAAAAAGCAAAACCATTTGCACGCACTAAATTCCGCAAAAGCAAAGCAAAGAAATTTAATTTTTTATGTTAGCAACTGTTGATGTAGAGGTGTATACTACAATCGTGGTTCAGAAACTAATGCAAACTATTTAAATTTCTTTCAAAAAGAGAAACAAAATCACATTAGGAGTTCAAATTAAAGAGTGTAGAATAACCGAACTTCAAATTATAGAACGTTGGCGAGCAAGATGTCATGTTTGTAGCACATCGCAAAAAAACTAAAATAAATAGTTGTTTTATTTATTTTATATTTTGCATAAAACACAGCAATTAAGATAATTCAAATCATAGAACGTAGAGCCAAAAAATTCAAATTATAGCGAGTCGGCGATCAAAATGCCATTCAAATAATTTCAAATTATTGAGGGGACCAAATTACATAGATATTTTTCAATTTATTGAGTGTTTTTCAAGGGACTTGGAAAACAGTTCAAATTACCGCGAGATTCAAATTAACGAGTTTCAAATTATCAAGAGTCGACTGTATTGGTACTATAGAGTTTACAACAGCATTCTGCTTTATGTCTTTTTTTGCTTCCTAGAATCCATTCCCTCCCATAACTGCACCACAACAGATGACATAAATAGCATCATCCAGATTGACCTATACATCTGAACATATAATAAAGTATTTCAAAGCTACACTGGAATCTCAGCCCACTGTTCCCCATTTCAACTGCGGAGAAAATCATTGCATTCGAATATTAACAGTAGTTAAGCAAATAAATAAAAAGTAAAACTTAAATAGCTATGAAATATCGCATCGTATCGTATCGGTTATGAAGTTTCTTTGTGCTTATTTATTTAATTTATTTTTCATTTTTCTCTGCTCCTAATCATTGTTTTGAATATGGTTTTATAAAGCAATAGTAAAAAAAATAGGAAATTATAATAGTGCTGCAGAGATGAAATTGAAGAAATAAAAACATAAAAATGTTACGAAAAATGAAATATTTTTTTTTTTTTTTAAATTAGAGCGCGTGATGATGGTGTTTAGATATTAAATGTTACTTGTTGTTTGGCAGTTGTTATTTGTAATTGTATTTTAAATAATTTTGCAACTTTTGGCAGAGCGAGAGAGAAACAAAACTTTCTATTTATAAAAATAAATAAATGGCAGACGAGCGAAATAAAGGTGATGATATTAAATTACAATAAAATATCCATAAACAGAATTTGAAGGGTTTTTCTTCTCTTTCTTCTTTTAAGGCAACAGATTAAAATGCGTTTAATAGTGTCTCAGCAGAAGACACAGCCGAGGAAAGCTTTATATATATAAATATTTTATATCAAGATAAAACAGAACAATTGTTTAAGTAATAAACTAAAGAAAAGGGTCCATAAATGTTAAAAAAAAAAAAAATGAAAATATGTACAAAAATGTTGTGGACTGACAATTTAGCGACATGTCACGGTTTCTGGCAAAATTTTAAAGTTACTGCTTTTGTTTACAGTTAACATGAGAAAGTACACCAAAATGCTGGCGAAATGAGAAAGGTTAACCATATAGAAAAGTTTGATTAAATAAAGTTTCTTCATACAGATGTATTCACTAAACCACTTTCATGTTTAAGGAATTCCTATCGAAAAGTATTGCTAAAAAATTTCAATATTGAATGTAGTTATACGTGCATGTATTTTATTGCAAAATTAATATTGGAAATTTATATTATTATATTAGATTCAATTAAGATTGATAAGATCATTGTTCGAAAATTGGCGTTAAATGCAGAAACGCAGGGTAAATATTCCAAGGCACAAAGAAAAGTCAACATAGGTGTTTAATTATTCAATTTACACTATAGAGCAGAACAGCTGTTTTCGAAAGCCGCTACACTTACATCATCAATAGCCCTGCCTATTCTGTTTGTCACCACTTATTAGGTGGCTTAGTTGAATATGAAAACAGTTTTTTTATTTTATACGGAAATTGCATACGAGAGTTGTATCAAATCGATGGTAATACTGTGTTAAACTCCGTGTCGCCGTTTTATTTTTTTATTAATTTATATTATTACTAGAAGAAAAAGATAGTACTTTTTTCGACTTCTATCATCAATTTAGTGCTGCGATTCTAAGTTAATTTGTATGGAATATTCTATTTCAATAAACGAAATGTAAACGGTTACTTGCCATACAAAGGAAAAAAGGTCTTCGATAAGAAAGGATTTAAATTTTATTAACATGCGAACCCATAAATTCTGCGTCCTGATGAAGAACGAAGACAAATAAGCGATGTCCGTCTGTAGTTGTGCTCGTCAGCCTATAAGGGAAATCGGTTTGTCGAAGCCCCAAGAAAAGCTGGAGATTTCGATCTTGGATTGATGTATTGAAAACAAGCCTAAAAGGATTCTTATTGAAGTACGGTTCATTGAAAATCGGATGACTAGAAATCGGAAAATCAAACAAACAGCTGCAGAGCTCTTTGTGGAGGACAATAAAATATCAGAATATTAGGTTAGACAATATAAATGTATTCAACGCAACACTAAAAATTCATCTTCTTGGAGATCATCCTTAGTTGTCCTTGTTATTTTTCTCTTAATATCTTGGTAAATTATCAATAAATATATATCAATGTAATAAAATCCATTTTTTTAGTTTAATTTATATATATATGAGAATTGCTGTTTAACACTTATTTAAAAATTTTAATCGTGCTAATTCTTTTTTTCCACCAAATTTACAAAAAAACATATACTTTACCAAGTCCTGATTTTAAGTTTATACCATAAAAAAAGCTAGTCTACTTTTCAATTATTATATTTTTAACGAGACTCATCAAACATAAACCTTAGGAAAACAAATCAAATGACAACAACTGCTACGATGACGACGCGCAAGCGCAAAATATGAAGATCATTTAATGATAACGTGCGCATTTGTTTGTCACGATATTGTTTGTATTGAAAACCTTTTTTGTTTGTTTTATTTGCTTTCTTAGTGGCTTCAAGTTGAAGCGGTTTAAAGATACAGCAACAATAATAACAAAAGTAATAACAACAACAACAATAAAAAATAATATCAACAATAAAAACATTAGAAAAAGTTAGAAAAAAAGTTTCAATTCACGTGGTAAATCGCACCTTCCTTTTAAGCTTAAGTTGAAGCCACAACAACACACACTGCAAATTCAACAACAACTGATAAAGAGATATAAAAAGGTATCGACCGTTTCTGCTGCTCAGTTTAACTAAATCAAATAGACAAGAGAAGCCCTGAAAATGTTAAAATCGCATTTAGTTTATTACCATTTTTTTACTACACTTACAAAATATATACATGTATTTTTATATATATTGACAGATGTATAATGTACTACAGTTTCCTAGGAGGTCAACCTACCAAAAATTAAAAAATTATTACTAAATAATTTATTCAAATATTCGAATTAATTAAAAACCACTTAAGTAATTATTTTATATAAAATCAGTGACTTGCGTCTGATGTAGAAAGAAGGAGATAGTGTTGAGAGGACAGATGAAGAATGATGAAAACGTACAGAATTTTTTGTAACTACATATTTTAATTTTTAGTTCGAAAGCGAATTTTAGCTTCAGCACCCTCTATATATTATTTGTGGTCTGACAGCCAATTTTTGTCTTGCAACAGAGAGTGAAATTCTTAGGATATAATAACCCATGATATGATTAATATTATTAATATTTTTTTTTTTTGCCTTGGACCATCACCCAGGATGACCCCTGCACATGCGATACATTGTGCTACAACTAGGAAAATTGATTATGTGAAGAAGGACAAGAGGAATAGTTCTTGTTAACGTTCGATTTGAACTTCCCGAATTTAAAAGTGGCAGGCAAGTTTTCTGTAGGAAATTTATTCAACATACGAACCGTTCGGACAAAGAAACAATTCTCTCTACTGAGTACGTGGTGCGGTTCATTGACAAATCAAGCACAAAAACAAAGAGCATGTAGCTCGCAAAAACGATCGATTTTCGGGCATAAAGTTCCTGGTATCACCAGAGGACATTCCGTTGTAGTACCGGTAAAACAGAGTAACACACCCCAGTTTGCGTCCAGGCTTTAATGAGATAGAATTTGTTATTACGACGAATTGTCATTGAGTAAAGAAAACAATTACTGTTAATATAATAATTAGTGAAAAACAAAAATATATACGAGTACCGATGATGAAAATGTAGCGGTCTTCGAAAACATATATTCTGCTCTGCTCTGGAAGTTAAATAATTAAAAACTGATGTTGACTTTCCTTTGCAGTTTGGAATATTTATCATGTCTTTTTGAATTTAAAGCAAATTTTCCAACATTTAGCAAGAGAATTTAATAAAGCAATAAAAAGTTTCGTTAAAAATATTTACATTAACATTAATTTAGTTTTTAACTTACATTTTAATTGTTTTCGACTTCGAGGTCCGTAATATTGGCAAATGGCTGAGAGCACAGTGCTAAATTGAAGAAATAAGTGATCCCGCCATCAGATTCTCCCTTAAGGCTATGGATGGTTTATTCTTGCTGTCAACTGTAATTAAATTTAAAAAAATAGATAAAATATCAAAAGAAAGTTCTTTATAATACATACATGTAAATATTAGAAACACATAAGATTTACCAGCCCTGCAATCGACAAAGTTTAAATCATTTCTAAATGGCTAATAACATGCGTGTTTATCAACTTTTTAGCCCCATTTCTATGACAATATTCTTCTAAACCCAAATTATATACAATATTTATTATTCTCAAAACATTTACACAAACTCTGCTTAGAAATAAAAATAAAAAAAAACAAGCAGACACTTCTAACCAACAAAAGGTAACAAGCATCTTAAGTGAAAAAAAATATGAAAAAAAAATCAAGCCCTATTTCTGTAGCTGTGGGTTAACTTTTTCGCCTTTATTTCTTTTTGCTCCACTAGCTGCTGATGATCTAATTTGGTAACAATTGTATGTCGTGAATCTTTGTCTATTCATTCAATCGTTACAAAAAGATAGATATTTTTTTTGTTGTTTAATTTTTGGCGATCATGTGTGCTTTTTAAAGGTGGAAATATACACACACACATTTGCCTAAGTACGTGTCGTTTCATATAATACTTTTACATAGAAATATACGATTATGTATGTATGTATGTGTAATTTTTTATTCTATTTTCCTATTTAAGAGCTAATATGTTTGATTTGCGATCAATTGGTTTCTTTAATGAGTTTAGCGCACCCATTTTAAGAAACTTAAGGTAATCTTTTATTTTCTTTACACTCTTTTTCTTTTGTCGCCCAACCAACAATGGAAGAAAAAGCCCTAAAGTAAAATTTCAAAGATCTTCCTTGTCATCACTTATGCAGTGAAGAATAAATTAAAATAGGATTTACCTTGATTGGATTTTAAGATCACATATTCATAATTACAACTTTTGTGTTTAATTTAAGAATAGATTGTTTATATAATGGTTGATAAATAATATTGTAACTGTTAAAATAAAGAAAATATTATTAGCAAAAAATTTTCTGTTAAATTTTTGGATGAAATAAATATTTTCTTCCGCATTTCTCTGATGTGGATTGGTGCATAATTGTGTTGTTTTTGTTGTCACTGAACATTGCTGACAGCTACTGACGCAATCATGAACTTAAACCCTCCTCGTCGGGACTCTGAAAAAAAAAATTGGCCGGCGTAGTAAAATATTGAAATAGCTACAAAAAATTCTCTATCTTCTCATCTGCCCTCTAAGTACTATGCCCTCATTTTTAGAATAGCAGCACTATCTCCCCCTTTCATAGTTTCAGCACATTGTGGGTGCTGTTGGCTGAGTTAGTAGAAAACGATACTATGAAGTGGAGGGTCCTGAGTTCAACCCCGCGCTGAGTCATGAAATATTGTGTTGAATTCTTCTGAACAGCATTAGTGCATGGTTGTGTTAGTTGTTGCCAGCCTGTTTCAATGATGAAGGCATAGCACTGGTCACTGAATATAATTTGCAGCGACTGACACAATCATGTACTAAAAGCAGAGAAACAGCGCCCTGATTCGTCGGCCCTGTAGCAAAAAATTAGCCGGCGAAGTAAAATATTGAAATAGCTACAAAAAATTCTCTATCTTCTCATCTGCCGTCCTTTTTAGAATAGTTCCGGGAGGTTGCACTGTAAAAGTACAACTTCCAACTTCTTAGTGTCGGTTTCAGAAAAAAAGAATAAAATAAATAAAATATGTCTCATGTTATTTAATCGCTCAGTGGAATCTTTTTTTAACAGCAAATATCAATTGTGTACGGTTGTAAAAGCTGCCTTTTTTGCATTTTATAAGTAGTATTAAAAAATTCTTGAAAGATTTTACAAATTTCTTTCCTTTTTAATTTTGTAACACTTAAAATTTAGGAAAAATATTTTTTAAGATTAACAGTACTAAGCAACAGAAAATGTCATTAACAATTTGTTTATTGTTTTATTTGATTATTTATACAACTTTAAAAAAAAAATAATAGTTCTTTTTTCGGATTATGATATTAATTTTGATATGAAAATGTGCTGTGGCGTATACGCTATGTGCAATTATGGGAATACGTATCAAATCTGGTAAGTGAAAGAGTACTTTCAGAAACTATTTGAGAAACTATGCATTTGATCATGTTATGACCTTTAGTAAAGTTGTTGCGCATGAGCCGACGGAGGTTTCTAAGTTGGTGCGATTAATTTCCGATAGATGGCGCCACTGAAAATTAATTAAAATGTATTGAATCGTAAGCTATGCATTTGATCATATTATGATCAGTGTTGTCAGATTAGGGGTTTTCCCCCTAGATTTAGGGGTTTTTTTCTATTTAGGGGCAAATTTAGGGGTTAATATTCTTTAGGGGGAAATTTGGGGGTAAAAAATTTCATTTAGTGGATTTTCGAATTTATAGTTTTGTACATAATTTAACCACTGAGCATGTCGAAGATATTGTATCGAAATGACGATTTAGAAAGTAATCACGCAAATACAAACATTAAAACATTTTTCTTGTTAAATCAATTTTGTTGGTTTTCCTTAAAGTGCAAAATATAAATTTTAAAAAGTTGTTCATCCTTACAATTTATTACCAATATGCCAAAAAAGGATAACATATATAAACAAAAATATAAAAAGGAGTGGGAAGCAGATCAGCAGTTTAAATGTATTGTATTTTTAAATAAAATTTTAAACACAATAAATGCAAAATTAAATTTCAGATTGGTTAGCCCCTGTCCAGGGAGACAACTACAAAGCTTTATGCAATTATTGTAACAGCATTATGGTGGCTAACAGGAGACCTTATTGCACAACAAAATACGAAAAAACATATTGGATTTGCATCCCAAACAAAAGAAGTACATGTACTCGTAACAAACTTCCTCAAGCCGTCTCTTACAAAAGAAAGACAGATTGCAGATATATTTTTTTGGGGGCTTTTTATAAAAAAAATAAAATAAAAATTTTGGGTGTGCTTTTCGCGTAAAAATGATAGTACCTCAATTCAAATTTAATAGAGATAAGAATGATGAAACCAAATTACTACTTAAACTTTTCTGCTTTAGGGGGTTTTTTAAGAAAAAGTGTAGAATCTAAGGGGTTTCTAAATTTTTTTGGGGGGAAGAAAAAAAATTATCTGACAACATTGATTATGATCTTTAGCAGAGTTGCTGCGTATGAGCCGACGAATGTTTCTAAGTTGGTATGACCAATTTCCGACAGGTGGCCCACTGAAAAGTAATCAAAATGAATTGAATCGTAAACTTCCTTAGGGATATCTCTGAGATTAACCATTGTCGCTAACGAAATATAGGAGACACAATAAAAACAAATTATGTAATTGCTTTTTATATTAAAAAAGTGTATCTTTTTCCAAAAAACTACAAAATATAAATAAAAAATACGCAATATGTTTTACTCAGACAGCTCTTAGAGTAGAAACAGTCCTGTTACTTTCATTTGAGGCAAATAGTTGCGTAATTAAAAACACTCATAACTTACAGCGAATCTATATTAAAATCTTTCGCACAACACTTGCATAACAAAGAAGATTATCATTTTCTACAATCTAAAAAAAGAAATAAACAAAATGAGCTAAATTGTGTACAAATAAATTATTGACACTTGTAAAATATGTTAATGTGCCGTAGAAAAGAAAAACAACAATTTCGACATTTTGACCATTCAATTAGTTAGAGCTAAAATAGAAAATGCAAATTTTATGTAAAATAAAAAATAAAATAATTTTAAATGCAACTCGTATGTTTTTAGTAAAAATGTAGAAACAAAATATGAAGTGAGCAACATTTAACACTAATACATATGTATGTGTGTGTGTATACACGTACACAAAACTATACAAACAACAATATTTAACATCTAAAGGAAATTGCATACAAAATTAATGGTGCACATGGTAATTTGGTGCTGGCACTGATGACAATAATTTAAATACATGCTGAGCTCTACTTAGAAAAAAAAAAATAATAATAAAAGCAATACAACATGCGTAGTAGATTGAGTAAACAATGATGTGATATGGAATATATAACAACACACTGGGGAATTAGAAAGACACACACTTTAGCTGTTTTGCTGAAGCGCAAGATTAGCAGATTCTTTTTGGCACTTTTACTATTTACATATTAACTATATTCCGACTTTCTGTTTCTTACAAAATCTTTATTATATAAAAATGTTGATTTTGTGTTATATTGTTGCCGAAATCAGTGCATTTTGAAATACACTTAATTTATTCCGAAGCTGCTAAAAATCGTATATTAATATATTATTTTATTAATATGTTTATAATGCTGTTTTTAGAGTTTTTCTGTTTAAATGTCTAATAAATTTTAAAATCAGTAAATTTTTAAATTGTCTAAAGACTTGTATGCCAGGAAAGAAACCATTGAACAGGATATTCACACAAACACTGTGTGTTTTAAA
Source organism: Linnaemya tessellans (assembly GCA_951800035.1). NCBI lineage: Eukaryota > Metazoa > Arthropoda > Insecta > Diptera > Tachinidae > Linnaemya > Linnaemya tessellans. The sequence continues at coordinate 107,487,740 of OX637533.1, forward strand.
ATCAAGACTGAAGTAGGATAACGAAAACACGTTCTGGAACTCATAATAATTTTTTACAGAAAGTATATTTTAATTCTTATGTCTACTATTGAAGAAAGTTTTTTTCTTTACCTTTTTAGATTTTTAATTATCAATTTTTTTTTCAAGCTTTAGGCCACTTTTTTATTATTGTCCCTTATTTCGATAACTTCTGGATATCTTCTTGAGGGCAATAATTAAAATTAAGATTAATATAACAAGCCTCCTTATGTCCCAATTTACATTGTGCGATTTTTGTCGCTGAGATTCTTATTTTGTATGAGAGTCCTGATATAGGAATATATACCATTAATATTCCTTTCTCGCTCTTCCTCAGTAAATATCAAGAATTGCTGCGAAAAAAATTGCATAGTGTAAACTGGGACTATTTTGCAACTATTTGTCAATGTCACGTCACGTCAAGATAATAGCACCTATTATGAATGACGACATCGGCGCCGTATCACGATGACAGCAAAAAAAAAAAAATTATCGCAGTCCACTCTTTTTCGACAGCCACTAACTACTATTGACATGTTCTATCGATATTATGTGCTAAGAAATTGTCAAGAGCAATAAATTGTTATCGACAACTAGCAGACAAGTGATAATTTTTTACTGTCGACTTGATGTGACGTCAACGTCGCCATTCATAATAGGAGCAAATATCAAAACTAAAACATTTGTATACTCTTTTTCTTCTTCATTTAATTACTTTTAACTGTCTGGCCAAGGCCTAGACTTGGAGAATAATCAGAGACTGTCACTAGTAATTAGTTTTTGCCCGCAATGAGAATGTAATTGCCTTATTTTTGATATTGTCTTGACGTGATCTTGACAAATAGTTAGAGAATAAGGGGGAATATTTTTTTTTTTGGAAATTTTATAACAGAAAAATAACTTTTGTTTTTATAAACATAAAAAAACGGGATAAAAATAAATTGTGTAGGAAAACAAATGTGTTTATTGATTTGATTTTTTGGGAATAGAAAAAAGCAGCTTCCAAAAAAAGTTTCCAATTTTTCTTCACTGGGCAGTTTTGGAAATATAGAAGTGACGTCTAGTAATTCCGGCATTAATTTTTGTACAGTTGATAGCTACCCCTTTCTTTAAACCACTTTAGAAGTGAGTATTTTTCCTATCCGTAGGACCCTTAAATTGCCCCCATTTTTAAATAAATACATTTTGTATATAAGTTCTTTTTAATATATAGTATCTTTTAATTCACTCTCTTGTTTAATAAATAATTTCTTATAAAACTAAAAAACATTTCATATTCTTTTAATATTATATGCGTATAAAAAATATATTAATATATACTTTTATGTAGAAAAAGGTTTTTTTTTATATAAAAAATATATTCCTATAGTAAATTTAATCATTGTCTTCCCTTACAAATAGTTTAAAAATATGTTTGAGCTTAAAAATTAATCTACAGAAAAATAAATGTTTTTGTTTGTTTGTTTATTCATACAAAAATATACAGTTTGTGAGTTGAAAAAATAAAAAGTTAATTATCATACATTTGTACAGGCACTCTAAATAATAGGAAATTAAATGCAATGAAAGTTCATAGTTTTTGTGGTTTTTAAGAGGCTGACTAGAATTTTAGTTTTATTAACAAAAAACAAAAAAAATTAAATAAAAAAATATAAATAAATAAAGTAAAGGAAAAAAGGCTCTGCCTTTTGTGATTTCGTAAAATAAATCGCACACCAGGTTGATTTGTAGTTTGTAGTAAGAAATTTAAAAAAAAAATAGGTAAGATTATTAGTTGTGGTAGACATTAGGAACTAATTTTTGGTGTTTCTTGTTTTATGGCAAACGAGATGGGTTTACTCGAAAATTGCTTCCTAATGCTCGTTGTAAATAGGATAGGAGTTTATTTCTGCTGCAGAAGTGTTGCTGTTGTTAGTAGAACTGGGGGAACCTTGACAGCCGCCCTCTGAATGTTTCGTTAGCAAAGACATGCGAGAAAATGTTTTGGAACAATTGGTACAGGAATATTTCTTAATGTCAGAGTGTGTTTGTAAATGGGCCCGCAGGTTGGAGCGATCAGCAAAGGCACGATGACAATGCTGGCAGCTAAATGGCTTTTCTCCTGTATGGGTGCGTATATGGCCCTGTAATAACCAGGGGCGGGAAAAAGCTTTGCCGCAAATGTTGCATTTACAGGGTAAGGTGTGAGTGCGTATGTGCATTTTTAGAGCCCCTAAAGATACATAAGTCTTGTCACAGTCCTTGCAGCTAAACGATTTTTTCACTTGATTACCCTCAGCCGCTGGACAGTGGAACTGCTGATGTTTGGTCAGGCCCGAAAAAGTGGAGTAGGACTTTTGACAGTCGGGACATTGATAGCGAGGAGGACCACTTTTTTCTTTTTTGACTGGCGCGGTGGCTGACGAAGGCGTAGTGGTTTGTTGAACAGCAGCTGTTACATCGAGTTTTTCACTTTTAATGATACTGGACTTTTGGGGAGAATTGATGGATTTGCAGTTGTTGGCCTTCAGAGAGAGATCTTCTGGCACAGGCGAAGCGAGCGATTCAGGCGTTAAGGAGCGCATGGAGTAGTAAGAGGATTCTGAATATGCTGGTGAAATAGGAGCATGATGGTGTTGTGGAGGATAGCCCAGGGCATATGTGACTGCCGACTGGTGGTGCGGTGGATAGGGTGGCAAAGGATAAGGCATAAATCTGTGCTGGTTATGGTGTTGAGGCGATTGAGAAGGCATTTGGCGCACACCAATCGGTCTGTGTATTACATCGGTACGCATAGGCGGTGAAACTGAATTAGAGCGTCCGTTAATGTAGTGATGAGGAGGCGGCGACAGCGAGCCAATTGAGTCCGATGGTGAGCTGGGTGAGAGGAGTTCACCCCGTAGAGGAGAAATTTGTTGAGCCAAATGTGGATTGTTTATGGTGCGATAAAACTCAGCGGTATAAGGCGACATGTGAAAGTTCCATGGCTGTATGCCATATTTGGGATAAGTGGGTGTGGGTACCACCACCGCAGCTGAAGCAGCAGCTACAGCAGCGGCTGCCGCCAAAGCAGCTGCTTGTGTTGTATTGGCATCTTCATTAGGATTATCTTCGATATCCACACAATCAATCATTTCATCCTCATCATCACACATGCTATCGTCATCAGTGTGATCAACATCCACCCCTTCATCTTCGCAACAGTCACTAACATTAATTAGTTCTTCTTCGGCAGAGGATGTTAAATGTTTTACTGCCAAGTCACACTTATCCTTTTTCAAGCTTAAATTTTCGGGCTCATCATTATCCATTTTAAGAGGCACTGCGCTATTGTTTAATTTTTTTGTATCTGTGATAGAGTCATCGTCATCAAAGTGATAGTGAACTGGACGTTTTTTTAAAGGACACTTGGAGTAATTTTTTTCCACTAGCATATCTTCAATGTTATGCATTTTTATTTCTTTTTATATTTGAACACTATTTTCTGTTGTAATTGTAACTTTTTTCAAAGTTCATAGGTATTTGTTTTAAAACGTTATATTACACCTTTTAACATAATTTTTAATTAAGATCGTTAAAATGTTAAACATAAATCTTTTTCATCTACTTTTAAATGTTCTATAGATCTAGAGATGAACGCGTTTTGATAAAAAAAAATAATTGTTTGATATTTCGTTATTCTTAAAAAGCAATGTTAACACAAGCAAAACCAACGAAGAACTGTGCTAGAGCATAAACTATTACGAGTTTATATAGGCTGAGAAGAATTTCAATAGCTCTTTATTCCTACACTCCACCAAAAACCAAACTTGTTGTAAGGCAAAATATGCTCTTCTCTCTAAACGAGTATCACCTGCTTAATTTTTCTCATACTCTCGAAGAAGTATTTTAATTTTCTCCCGAGTCTAGACGGGCTCTTTCCATAACACATAATACTTTGGTATATATACATACAGTCGTATTTTCTGCTGATTATATGCTGCAAGCATTTAAAATCAACCACCAATCATCTGGCCTATTGTGTTAAGTGAACCGCTATGTTGGGCTGGTGTTTGTGTGTATGTTGTCAACATTAAAAACAAAACCTGTCTAAGCATGTTCAGACACATGCTGGCTACGCGTGCCGTTATAATGGTTTTAAATAAAACCGTATACCAACAACCAATGGCGAATGGTACCAATACTGGCACAAAAAATACGCTTACATACCTTGATTTTCTTTATGTAAGCGATATAATACCAATCGCTCTCTCTACTTTAATTTTTGTACTCTATTTTAAAGAAAAGTCTCTCATTTTGGCAAGATTTGTTGTCTCAATTCTACTCCACTTCGTTCATCTCTTGGTTGTTACAGCTGTTGCTTATGTAAAATAAAAATTTTTGTTTTAATACTCACTTTTAACATTTACTTCTCTTCCTTATTTCATGTTATGCTCTGCTTGGTTTGCCATACAATTCTGTGGCTATACGAGTGCCTTCATATATCTGAGCACGCTTTTGTTGTCATTTCGTGCTTTTAACATGATGTTGTGTCGTCGGTGCTCTTGTTTCCTGTTGTATATTTCATTGTAGGATCTTTTATCACATGTAAATAGCTGTGCTGGCTCAGTTTTATCGTTTAAGTATTGGGACATTTGCTCAAACTCAAACAGTCTAAATATAGACTTCCATTTGTTAGGAAGGACAGGTGGTCGGTTTGTATTTAAGTGCTTGAGCAGTGTTTTGTTAAGCATTTGTGTATGTACGTTTTATTTGTGTTTCTTTCAATGCCTGGCTGTTAAATAAAACCCCATTTGAAGTAGTAGTTTAAGGCTGAAACTCCAAGTGCGTGAAGTTTTACTTTAAGGAGTGTTTTAAAAAGGATTTGCTTTTTAACAGTTCATTGAACTAGGAATTGTTTGCTTTCAAATGTGTTTACATATCATAAGAAGTTGTTTTAGGAATACTAAATGAAAGCAGAAGGCAACATTCAATGCTGCGATACTCCCACAGTTTTAAAACACAAATTCACTCGTATTTTTAAAATGGTTTATGTTCTAATTTATTTTATTTAGCAAAATATATATGATAATAAAAATATTTATGTTCAAATAATTATTGGTGGCATAAGAATTTTTGTTAATAAAACGATTTATTTCAATGCTATTTATTTCTACATGATTTAGCCAACACATTCAATCGTATTTTATATCATGGAATTTTTTTTTTAAACTTGGTCAAAATTATTTTTTGAATTATGTATAGATTTTTTTACAAAATATTCTTCGTTAAATTTCTCCAAACAATTAGACGGCAATTCAAAATTATTGCTACTTTAAAATAGTTGAAAAGTTTTTTTTACAACATTTCAGAAAATTCTCCATATCCTGCAATAAAAAATTATGGTCTTGTCTTTTTGTTGACTGCAAAAGCTTTTATTTGATATTGCAATATATTGCAGAATTTATGGGACTTTTTTAAATTATCATAGCTTTAAGGACACAATAATATTTTTTTTTTATAATTTATACACTCAATGTATAACCATCTCACAGAGGAATAAAAAGTTCATACAGAATTTTTCTTACTCAAAAAATGAACAAAGAAGCAATTTTTCCTAATGAAATCGTTTTAATAAGATTACATTTTTGAAGAATAAATTTCGTATGGGAACGAAATTGATCTCTGTGACATGGCTGATACTCGAAACAATAAATCAATTATCGCTAATCTCATGGGAAGAAATTTATAGAAGTTTGAAAATTAAAATAATAATTTTTTATCACTTAAAATTAGCAGGAAGTTGCAGAAATGGCTTTAAGTGTCAACCGTTTTAATATTATTTTTACCTCGAAAGATTAAATTTTTTTTTATTTGTGTTAATATATTTATATGTGTGTGTATCAATCGTTAAACCTAAATGAATTTAAAAAATAAATAAATAATATGTATATTTAAGTTGAAATGCATTGAATTTTTTTTTACTCATATAAGAGTCACAATAGCGAATATATCCTGACTTTTCAAAATGAGCTCCCTCGTACACGCACACTTCCCTTCAACGGATAAATATGCTGTGACGGTGCGTGTGCACCTACCGCAGATTTCACTTTATTTACTTGCTCAAAAAATTATTCAATTCTATCCTCTTTATATATAAAATAATAAAATTTACATAATTAATATTATTATTCAATAACACAATAGAATTCTTTACTTTCATAAAACATCATTTTGGATGGCTTTTTGTTACAAGGCCTTTTAGCGTTTGTCCTGATAAACTCAATATCCTGTCAAGAGTTTGTGTAACTCTGTACAACAGCTTTCGGGCTTACCAGTTAGTGCAAGTGAACTAAAAAATTATGTCTTGTAATATATTGTACACAAAATAAGGAAAATGTATGAGATGCATTCAAATCGTATGAGATGCTTTCAAATCGTATGGCCCACAGAATTGTTAACTTTAGACTCCATTGAGAAGGAGAGACTGACTATCTTACTCTTAGGCGAAAATTTATCACCGGCTAGATTTATTATTAACAATTCTAGATAAAAGTATATGTTTCGTATAACTATTGTTAGTTCCATTTATTATTGAACATTCTTTTAATTATAAGAAGAAAAAAATAAATAAAAAATTGTTGTATAATTAATCAAAAATATTGATTGTTTTTATCTAATCATAACAATTTTTTCAAAAACAAATCATAGCTTCTACCTGTAAGTCGTTATGGAGAATATCGTTCAAAAACTTTTTTGATTTTGTCATTCTGATCTAAATAAATAAATTATTTCAGGCTCATAATACCATGAAGTTTTAGAAGTTTTATTAAATTCAATTAATATTGAGAGGGTAATTGTTCGAAAATTGTTTTAAATTCAGAAAGACATGATAAATATTCCAAGGCGCAAAGGAAAATCAACATGAGCAGAGCAGAGCAGAACAGCTGTTTTTGAAAGCCGCTACACTTTTACCATCAGTACTCATGTGTAGTTGTGGTTGTCTTTATTAGGTGGCTTTTAGTTGAATATGATCACAGTTTTTATTTATACACATTTTGTTAGGAAATTGCATAAGAGAACTGTATCACACCGTGTTGCCGTTTGATTATTTTCTTCATGTCCTAGGTACTACTTTATGAATCTTTTTTATTTTGCATTATACTTAAGCCAAAATTTTTTGTTTCGAATTCTTTTATATTTAAGTACATGTGAATGTTTTATGTCAAAATAAAAAGTTAAAAGCAACAATTTTAGTTTCGACCGGTCCAGTGATTTAACAAGTATTCTTATGGTTTAACGTGTTTGAACATCGTCCTTCATGGACATGAAAACGTCAAGTTGAGAAGGATTGATATACGTAAAACTGAATGACATCAATAACATCATCTACTCGAAAATTAGTTTATAAAACTTGATTGGAAATGCTAATTAGATAGTATTCTTTTATGTAAATCTTAAATTGAAAGTGAATTAATAATTTAATTCATAAAAAGTCAAGACCTTATTATAATTATTGCAAATATATTCCAAAGGGGCCACTAAATTACACTACTCACACACATACACTGAGATATATAAGCATATGTATATATGTATATACAGTGGAATCTCCCTTAACGGACACTTCCCATAAGCGGACACCCCCATTAGACGGACATTGTTGCCAGGTCCCGGCAGCGCTCCATAAGAAAAGCATTGCAGTCGCTTTCCCTTGAACGGACGCTTCTCATGAGCGGTCGCGGACATCCACTTGATAAAAAAAAATTCTCTTGGACGGACATCTAGCTTATTTTTTTCCGATTTTTTCATGTCATAATTTACAAATAAGCTTGCCAAGACTCTTTTAATTTGTTCGCTTTAACAACAGGGCACGGTTTATCATATTTACTACATCACATAACATAGTTAAATGTGGGTTTGTTAATTATTTTCTCTCTTACATAATGTTTTCAATCTAACGTTTTTTCTACAATTTACGCTTCTGCTTCAGAGAGTTGACAATACTAATTCTTGCAATATTTGTGGTGCGTACGTATGGTGTACAAACCTATTTGACCAACAGCTTGTAATCTATGCTATTACTTACGCGATTTAGGGGATTCCCCAAATAATAATCGATGTGCGTTTGCTTATTGTACTTTGGAAAGCATTGTTCATTCGTTTGTATACAAACGCCTCTGTTAATCCTGACGATGTAGCAGCATTCATGGTGAAACTACCTTCTCTAATAAAAGGTTTCATACCAAGAAATATTTACAATGCTGACGAAACTGGGCTTTATTTTAGGGCATTACCAAACAAGACCATGACTTTAAAAAATCAAAAATGTGTGGGAGGAAAATTGTCTAAGGAAAGGATAACAATATTGCACTGTGCGAACATGGCTGGAGACAAAGAAAAGCTGCTTCTTATTGGAAAGGCATCTAAACCAAGAGCTCTTAAAAATTTAATAAAAGATAATTTACCGGTGACATGGAAATCAAACACCAAATTGTGGATGACGTCTGATATTATGAGTGAATGGTTAGAAAATTTCGATCGAAAAATGGGAGGACAAAATAGGCAAATTTTACTTTTTTTGGACAATGCGGCATCGCATCCAAAAAACATGAATTTGAAAAACATTAAAATATATTTTTTGCCTCCTAATTGTACTTCAATTAGCCAACCACTTGATCAGGGTGTTATTAAAAATTTTAAGCATAATTACAGAACATTGATACTGAAGTACTAGCAAACATTGAAATTTCTAACACAGCCTATGATTTAGTTAAACGTATAAACGTATTGGATGCAGTTTATTTTGCTAAAAGTGCATGGGACCAAGTTACTTCTGAAACAGTACAGAACTGTTTTCGTAAGGCAGGGTTTACACTTGACAGCCATGAATGTCCGACAGCATTTGATGTTGATTTTGTGCCTGAGGATGATTTACCATTAAACCTACTAGCCGAAATGGAGAAAAGATGTATTGCAGCGGTCAGTGAGCAAAGCTTAAAAGATTTTTATCAGATCGATAATGATTTACCAATTGAGAGATCACCTTTGGATTTACGAGTACCATTGCAAGATGAAATTTCTGAAGTTCAAGAAATTTCTGATGACTCAACAGAGGAAATTGAACCTTCAGATCATCTAGATGCGAGAAACAACATCCTTACATATAGAGACGCTTTGGAAAAAGCGCATGATCTTATATCGTTTGTGAAATGCCAAGGTGATACAGAAGCTATGAATATACTTTCATCGCTGGACTTACATTTTCAAGATGTTGCTGCCAAGACGAAAACACGTCAAACTAGGATGGAGGAATATTTATTGAAATAATATAGTACTCATAAAACATTTTAAACTTTTAATACATATAGAGCTACATTTAATAATTTTTTATTATTTAACCCAATTGAATTGTTTATTTTTTATATTTTTTTAATAAAAGTATTTTTAAATAAAAACAAACAATCTTAGACAAAGTTTTGTTGATTTAATTTTGTTGTTTTCTGTTGGCCGGACAGCCCCCTTGTACGGACACATTTCAACGGTTCCTTCGGTGTCCGCTCAAGGGAGATTCCACTGTACATATAATTATATACATGATCGTATGCTTAAACAAACGAATAGCCTAAAACTCCATTCTAATTTTCAATAAAATATATTGAACATTTTTTTTAGGGTGGTACTCTGTTGATCGTGTTTTTATTTATATTCAATTATTTTATCATATTTATGTTTAAATTATATATGAATTTTGTTTTGTTGTACAGTTCCATAACTTTTTGTTAACCAGAGTACGTACGCTACTTCAGTAAGACAAAAGATATACAATTTAAAATTAAAATTTAAAACAAGGAATTGGTAAATTAAATGCACCACACCACCACACATTAACTAACTATTATTTACTGCATACAACAAGTATGTATGGCAAATATAATCGTTCATATATTCATATTCATACTAGCAAAACAACAAATGTTTAACAAAAACAACGTGAAATTAAAACGAGACAAACGGACAAAAAATTGAAAAAAAAAACAAAACAACTTAAAACACAGAACGAATGAACATGAACACCTGGACAATATTTATTTTTTTGTAAAAATTATTATTGTTGTTGTTGTTGGTGTTGGTGTTTTTTTATGAGTCTGCATATGTAGTAGTTGCTACACTTTTATGTTGTTGCATAGATTGTTGTAGTTGTTTAATATTTTATTAAACGCAACAACATTTAAACTGAAAAACAAACAAAATATATTCATATTCATAAAATAGTTATTCCTACACACGTACTAAAATTAATACTCACTCGTTTAACAAACGGTTTTTTGTTCTTTTCTAGAATTAACGAAAATCAAATGATACCAATAACATCAATGATAATAATAATAAAAAAAAACCGATATCGTATTCATATCAACTTTATGAACAGGAATAAATGGAGTTATAATTTAACTATATTAATATTTAAGTTATAAACACATCCTTACACAAGAAGTATGTACATATGTATGTGTGTGTGCGATTTAAGACAAAATGCTGGCAGTTAGGAAGCTACCAAACACACTTAACTGCCTTATTCACAAAATATATTTTTGCTTTATAAAGGGTTTATAAAACAAATTTTATATAGATAGAAATCTGCTTTATAAGCCTCTTGTAAACCCAAAATATTTTTAATAATTTAATGGCCGAGCAGCGCGATCGTATTTATGACAGTTTTTATTTTATGATCCAAAAAGTGTTCAAAATGTAGCCAACTAAAAACAGCTAGAACTTTTTAGCTTCGTTGCTTAAACGACAGGAGCTTTTATCGGCGGGTATGAGTCAGTATATTATGCCTGCATGTGTTTCATGAAATTATTGTTAAGTCGCCGTGACTGATTATCGCTGCTAAGGCTGCAGCACGTTCACAGGCCATGCAAAGTAATATTTTATTAAAAGAGAAACACACTGAAACACAATTTATTTATAAATCGATGTTATTGTTAGTGTTATTTTTTTTAATATTTAAAAGAGACATTGATGTTATTTATTGCCTATTATTGTGAACTTAAGAGTTTTTTTCAAATACCTTTTAAGAGTTTTCTGTTAGTGAAGAGCTAAAGCTGGTATGAAATGAAATTGAAATATTATTTTGGTACAAAGAGAAGTTTTAATTTTGTAAATTTGTGTTGAAAGAGAATTTTATGTTCAATTGGAGCTTTTAAAAAATAACGTATTAGAAATCATCATTAAAGATAAATTTCGGTACGGTGACCATATTTTTGCACGCAAAAAAAGAGCACATTTAGAAATGTATTAAAAATTGTATTTACTATTCATAGTCAATTGAATATATTCTAGGCATGACCGACTAACTTACAGATATTAATGTTTTTTAAGCAAAATATGTCCAGAAATATTACAGTCATTCGATAAAAAGATATTAATTTTTGCACAATCCATTTGATGGTTATAATATCTGTTTTATTGGTGATTATAACATTTATTGTATTCAGAAAATAAAACGTTTCACTTTGGAGTTTAAAAAAAATATATATATTAATAATCAAAAAGAATACAATAAAGGACATTTCAATTAAAACAAGGACACTTTAATTTTTTTGTAATCTAAGAGGACATCGTGTAAAAAAACGGGGACTGTCCTCTTAAAAAAGCACGAATGTCCCCCATATGTAGAGGCAATATCATGATAATGGCCAAGCAAAACATGTTCCCAAACAATATATGTAATAGCAATTAGTGAACAGTTATTAATGTTGTTCATTTTAAAAGATATTTTTTGTGTTGGTAACGACTAATCTCTGTTTATATCGAGCATCCTCAGAGGCCGCACTATATGCGTTGTTAAAGGTGGAATTTCATCAAAGGAGTTCAAGTAGAATTTAGGCGCACTCCCTAATTTCATATCTACATAAAAGCCTTCTATATTCAAAATCTAACTCTATCTAGTCTATCGCGGATGACAGCAGTATTTACCTTTAATTTTCATTCACCTAACGTCCTAAGTTGATGGAGATTGAATGCAAAAGGGATAATGATAATGACTGAGTCGCTCACCAGTGATTCCATATCAATCTCCGAGCAGGACCTCCCGAATAGCATGAATTTTAATTCAGTTAAGGCACAGTGTTTTATGTTCACGCAAAAGCGTTTGGTATTTATGGTTGATGTAGATATCGAGGAATCAGAAGCTTTCGATGCTCTTGCTATGAAAATACTGCGTGATGTTCGATGTACTGAACACATTTTTCATGTCTCAAAAGAAGCATTTATGGTCCTGGTTTTTCATGATGGTACCAGACAGATTTTACTATATCTGATCTTCTCATCATTTTTATACCACTTAAATTCAAACGAAATTGATATACAACTTTAATATATATGGATGCTTAAAAATTGTTTTCTGAAGTATATAACTCGACTGCATAGAGGAAAGGTTGAAGAAGATCCTCGGCAGCTAACTCTATTGACTCACTGAGGCACCGACGTAACGTTCGGTATGTTTCACTGTTTTATTGCTTGTACTAGGGAATGTGTTCAAGTGGCATTAAGGAATTTGTGCCCGAAAGTCGATATTTTTGCGAATTACACGCTCATTATTTAGGGCGCATTCATTTGTAAAGGATGTTTTTATGGAGTGACACAAGCTTAAATCATAAAAAAAGGAAATATATTTTTAATATCAATGAAATGGGCTTTATGAGAAAGAAAATTTTAAAAAATTAATGTTTAAATATAATTTCTGCCATGTGGCCGCTACGGCTGGCTCATAGAAGGCGCAATCTGGAACACCAATTTTGAACAACTAAAAAATTTTACATAAGAAGGAAGGTCACAACTCCAGTTGCTGGGAACGGCAACGAATTGATTGATTAGAATCATCTTCAGTGCTTTCTATGCAGCGGCTACAGCTTCTTCAGTGCGCACTGTTCGGCGGTCTCACGGGAGGCACATTATCAGTAACAGAAAATGTGGTCCGATTTATTGTTCTTCGAATTAGCCGCTCTGAAGGACGATTATGTACGCCATAAAATGGAAAAAGTGCACGATGAGTTTGCCAATAGAACAATTATTTTGATTAAAAATTTCAACAATTTGCACGCGTTGTTCTGGCATTGAGACACTGCAAAAATAACACGCTTTAGTTATAGTGCCAGTGAAGCGCTCCACGCATTACAGACCGAGCTCGTTCTTTAGCCGAACGACTCGTACGTGGAAGAAACTTTCAATTTAGGAAAGTTTAAATCGAATGTCTACGAACACTATTCCCTCAATCCTCCCTCCCATAACCAATTTTCCCTGAGTGCTGATCAATACACAAAAAGAATTAAAAATATATAGAAAACAATTGAGGATTATATTTTTAATTTGAAGATGATATTTTTAATTCTTTTAATAGAAGGACACAATGAAAATAATTTCGTTGCATATTAACTATTTGCTATAAAACTATAAAAATCAGTTTATTAAAATCTTCAATGTACAACATCGTTCAGCGTATATCAAACTTTCAATGAATGGAAATAATGTTGTTAGAGAAAAGTTGACAAAAACTCATAATATTTCTTACACACAATCGGTTACAAAAAACAAACGTATTTTAAATGTATCATATTTTTTATAATTAAAGTCTTTTAAAACTTATCAGATATTGAGACAAACGAGTTAGTACCCAAAGAATATCTTGCTTGCTTAGAAATATTTATTACCTACACTCACGTACTGATGAATTAAAGTGATATGTCACAGCAGCATACAGAGATCTATTAAAGATTTTCCATGATCATCACAGAAGAAAAATTGGCACGCTTTGTTGTTCCATCGAACACACCTTGTGGCAAGATTTAATATTATATTTCGGCTCAGTTCAATAATTTGCCAGCCATATAAAATTGTTTATTTAATTTCTTGTTTGCTTTCATGCTTCCCTTTTTGAGAATAATACAAAAAGAAGAAGAAAATGCATCTGTTTTTCGTTGCAAATCTTTTTGTTACAATAGTTCAGATTTCAAGTGTATCTGATAGAAGTGAGTTTATTTGTTTAAGCAATATCCTGTTTTCTATTTTATTTCTTTTTTTCCTGCTACAACTCAAATTTCATCTTGTATCCCTTAATAGATTTTACAGTTATTATTTTTAGGATACATATTATTTTATTGCATTTTATAACTTCCTTGTTCGCTCTCGCTCTTTGGATACATATTTTATAACGTTTTGTGCCTTTAATGGTTTTAATGTAACTCAATCTCGTTGCAGGATAGTGTATTAGTGTGGTGGGGTAGTTTTTAAAAATAACTGTAGTTTCACCAAAAATTGTGATAAGAAACAGTCGCCTAACACAAACCTAAATGTGGGGGCTCATAATTGCTTTAAGATTACTAGATGGTTTTAAGAAAATTATTTCCACATCTGCTTAGAGTTTGTCAAAGTAAATATTATTTGGAGTTCGTTGAACACTGTATAGGGTAACGGTTTCTTTTTCTCGCACTAACAATGTAACGGTTGACAAAGGAAGTAAAATTTTTTAATAGAAAAAAAAATCGTAAAAAGGACCTTTGCATACTATTTTAAATATCAAATTCTCTATGAAATATTTAATAAGAAACTGAGTGTTTAGTAACACAATAAAATAAAAAATCTTGGTTTCCTGAAGGTTATACTGGTGCTTAACCCCAATTCTGAAAAGTTCCAATACCAAATCTTCATCACCAAAATATAACTATATTAGGAAACTATATTGGAAAAAATTCATATAATAAAAGTATGGTTTAAATACACTGGAAGAAAAACTCAGAACAATAGAAACAAAGAAGAAAATTAAAACGTCTACGAAGAGATTTTTTGATTGTTACTATTTTATAATAAAATTTTTAGAAAAATTAAAACTGTTATCACCTGCGACTAAGCCACCTAATAAATTGTATTAAGCAAAACTACACATGGGTACCGACGATGAAAATGTACCGGCTTTCCAAAACAGCTATTCTGCTCTACTGTGTTAATTAATTTTTTTTTTAGGAGTAGGGAATGACCCCTACATATGCAATGCATTGCGCCGGAACTCAAAACGAGGGGATAGTAGTTAGGGGACAATTTAGGAAAGATGAGACGATAGACAGTTTTTTTCGTTTTTGTAGCTACTTCAACCTTTATTACTTCGCCGCCTAATTTTAGTTACAGGGCCGACGAAGAGGACCGAATTCTTGATATTTAAAATAGCATTTCCTTTCAAGGCGAACTTCTATGTTGACAATATTGTATTTATTTTTCTAATCCAAAACAGCGGAGAAATAACTGAACAAATTATTGCATTAAACACATTCACAACAGCAGGCTACCGACTACAACCTGTAACAAATAGAATACATGTGTTTATATGGGAATAAATATTTTCAAATTAAATTATTAATATTTTAATTAAATTAAGTCAAATTAAACTAGTCTCTATTTTCATAGGCGAAAATAGGGATGCCACCACAATGAAAGATCTCAAATGAATAAGCGGTTTAAATTCTTTTAAACTGATCAAGAATATAGACATTTTTGAAAATAAAATGCATATTAAGGACGAGTACGTATTTTTTGTCCGCGATCTCTTTTGGCTCCGGACTTACGAGGTTCAAAACTTGTATTTTTCATTGATTGTAACTCCTATAATATATACGATATGGGCATCATTTCAAAGTTCTATTAAATGGCTTTTTGTTGGTATATAAATTTTTGATATTTGCTCGACCATTGCGATAAAAGACGTAAGTTAAGGCACTTTGAAAATGAGATATAAGAAATAATTGACTTATAAACACATTTTCAGAGTGCCATAACAAAAAAAGGACATCACAATGTATACGTATTTATTAAAAGTGCAAAAACAATAGAGAGCTATAAACAAATAAATTGATTTTGTTTGTTTATATAAATAGATTTAGAATAAGCGTTTTTATTTTTATATATAGGGTCCGCCAAATAACTTTTTTTTTTAAATGCTATAAAAAACTATTGAAAAATTTCTCAAATTTCTTTTTTTATTTCAAAGTACAATCTTTCCGGTTAATAATGGAAAATAATTCCATTCAAATGGCTGCATGGCCCGATAACGATCGCCATTGAATGTAACGGCCACTCCAAGCTCATTTTCGAAGAAAAATGTCCCAATTATGCCTCTGGACCAAAATCTGTGCCAAACAGTGACACGTTTTGGGTGCGTCGGCTTTTGAATGTATGCGTGCTGGTTTTATGTGCCCCAAATGCGACAATTTTGCTTCTTTACATACCCGCCAAGATCAAAATGAGCTTCATCTGAATATATGATTTTTTTTGGCAAAATCGGCATCTTGTGTAAGTCGATCGAAGGCCCACATAGCGAAGCGAAAACGCATTGGATGGTCAACCATATTCGTTCAGCGCAAGGAAACTAATTATCTGTCAAATCAGACATGAGCTAAGTGTTACCATTCACGAAATAAACACTAGTTGAAAAAAAACGTTAGATTGCGGACCCTATATAAAAGTGGCACTACTGAAATTAAATGTTTACGTTGTAGTTGCCGCATTCAAAATAATTAAGTAGCTGACTACACGGCGACAATTGCTGCTAGCGGCACTTGTAGCCATCTAGCCGGCAGCCTGCTGTCGAGAATGTGTTTAAAGCTTATGGAGAAATGAAAATTTATTTCAACTATCGAGATATTGGTCTCCTATTTAAATACTTTCAATGGTGGAAGTTTTCGCACAGGAACGTACCCTTATTTTTTACATTCACGATTTTGTGTGGACTTTTATTAATTTTAAGGATTTACAAATAACTTAACTGTTTTTTATAAATTTTTTTTTATTATTTCTATTACGAGTAATTGAATTAATCATTATTTCACGTTCTTTTTGGGGATTTAAATTCTCTCTTTGGGCCAATATATAGAAAGAAAACACAACAAAAACTTGCCATAAACTTACCTCAGTTTTAATTTTATAAAAATCTGGTAGCAGTTTTTATGCTGTTCATTTTAATATACAATAGTTTATTTTTTGTTCAACCTACTGGAAGTACTAAAAATAGTTTTCATTTTAACACCTTCCCTCGACTATAATGACGCCACTCAATTTCAAGTGGCACACGCCAGATGTAGCACTTGGCATAAATATGAATGAAGTAATATTGCTACACTGCAGACGTGACATGAAATACGAGCTACTAAAATAAGTTACGCATGCGAACAAGTAGTAGGAACAAAAATAAACAAATAAAACATTTGCCTTTGGAAACGTTTGCTGTGAAAACTTAACCCCTAAAACACCCTTTTTTCCTAAGCCATGCTTCCAAGCAGTAGCCAGTATGTGTGGTAGCTGTATGTCTGTCATTCATCAATATTGCATGCAGTTCCATCTCAATCAACATTAAGACATTTTTTGTATTACATGCATATGTGGCTCTTTGGTTAATTTAATCCAGAGGAATGCTTTGGTATAATTTAACTCCCCAGAAGGAGATGATACACTCGACAGGCACATAGTGAACAACATCAGCGACATGTGTCTATGTGTGTGGAACTTAAAGGGCAGTGAAAATGCCTTATGGTTATCTGTGCTGGCTTTTTGCATTAGTTTTCCAAAAAATTTTCTATGCATCATCCAGGGGAGGGTTGCTTGTTGTTACCAGTCTTGGATAAAATAAGCTGAGTGATCATGCGTCATTTGGCATTTGCAATTTATTAAAATTGTTCTATGAGCACTTAGAACTAACGACCCTTATCAAATGAATCTATTATGTGTTGTTTTCTATTTTACAAAAGTTCTGTAGCTATTTGCTGTAATTATTACTCATCATGGTAATTATTTACGGCATCTGTCAATGAGTGGTTATTGTTTAAAATGGCTGCAGTAGCTGATGCGCTCGTAACCTTTCAGCACTATTTACATTTAAATGTATTATTGGTTTTATTAATTGAAAAGAAGTTCTTTATATGACGCTATGGCGGCATTAATTAAGACTTCAGCGGAAATCTGCACCTAAGTGCAGTCGCAAGCCTTTGCAGGTGCCGGGAATGATGTCTGTTGTTAGGGATTGGGAAATTCCCGGGAAAAATTGTTTATTATCCGTGTAGGTAGTTGAGAGTGGTGGGAGACATGACTCTTTATATATTTCAAATATTTTTAATTCTCCAGACAAATTTTAAAGAATCTCTTTATCGTTTCAATTTTGTTTTAACACAAACACAGTCATAATAAGTAAATTAAAATATTTTTAATTGCTGTTCTCTGTTGCAGTTTACCTGCAATCTGTATGTGTGTGGTCTATTATGGCCAACAAGTCTCTTGTAGCGATAAATTATCTAGACAAACTCTGCAAAACAATTGACATACACGTTATACAAACACAAGATATATGAAATTTACTAATATACACATAAGTATAATAAAGTAATTAAATTGGCTCCTAGAAACAGGTTATTTTCTTGTTTATTTTTGCGATCATTTAGTTGATTAGACGGTCCTGTAGTCAGCAGTTGTTTTTGAGGTTTTTTCGTTTGTTTTTGTTTCTGTTGTTGTTGTTGTTTTTTGACAACATTATATACCAAAATAAAGTCTAAATCTAGTTATTATCTTATCTTTTAATTTATGCAGGTTAGAGAATTTGCACGTCGCCACAACCACTGCTGGAAACAGAAAATTACTTAGGCAGTCGCAAAAATACACTAGTGAAGCATAAAATAAACAAGCTGCAGAAAACTGACCATGTCTTCAGACGGGCGGCTGGACCATACTTAATGCAGAAATAGTTTGTTAACTAAATACTTCAATGACTGTGAGTGTGTGTGTCTTTGTGTATAAATATCCTGCTGGCAAATACAACAAATTAGAAGATTGTTTCAAGTGCTGGTTTCCTTATTTAATTTCTTCTGAGAGAAACAGGCCAGTTTTATATATTTTTGGACCATTATTTACTTAATTGAGCCAACCTTTACTAGAGTTTTCTAACAGCCTATAAAGAGAATTATATTTTATTTTGCCCTTTCGAATATACGATAACTACAAAATTTAAAATAATAAATTAATTATTTTTGTTTGTTATGTGATCAAGTAGTCGTATGTCCATATGCCTGCATTTCATTGGTTCTTACACCAAATCATCAGTAGAACAAAAAACTCTTATACATTAAATCACAAAAATTAATTGAGAGTTACATAATACGCCCCACACACATATAAATTTGTTTGCAAACAAATATAAATTTAAGTAAAAATTTAGAGTGTGTGGCATTGTTTCCAAACTTATTTCAAATTTTCGAAAACTTTTGAAAATTAGTTTGCAAACAAATTTATGCGCGTGTGGCCAGCTTAAGCAAAATCAATGGAACAAAAAAAAAATCAGAAAAATGGGACATGAAAAAAATAATCAAACGGCAACACGGCTATTAAAATATAAAAATGTGTTAACATCAGGTTGATACAGTTCTCGTATGCAATTTTTTAATAAAAATTGTTTAAATAAGAACTGTTATCATATTCAACTAAGCCACCTAATAGGTAATGACAAACACAATACACATGAGCACTGATGATGAAAGCGTCGCGGCTTTCGAAAACAGCAGTTCTGCTCTGCTGTGTAAGTTGAATAACCAAAAACTGATGTTGACTGCCCTTTGTGCCTTGGAATATTTATTATGTCTTTCTGAATTTAAGACAAACAATTTTGAACAATTTGCCTATGAATCTTAATTCAAAATTATAGGATTTGATGTTTTAGAAAACACAAGCTCCAATTTAATTGAGATAATCACCCCTATTATGAATAAATTCTCCCTCCAAATTTTTCGCTTTTTCCTAAAATTGCAATCATGAAAAATTCCCCGTGAATGATTTCATGTTAAAATTAAATTCCCCTTATCGCGAATGATTTTTTTCCCGCGAGTTTTTTTACTTTTCCCTTTAATTTACTCACTTAGTTTTTGGTGGGGAATAGAGTAGAAAATGTAAATGTATTTTCTATTATAATTCGAATTTTAGAGTTTACAAATTTTATTTTAGGGTAAAAATCCATTAATAAGACACAAACGGATACTTTGGAAACATATCAATTGCCTGAATCTTTATAAAACTTTTAGCTCCAATTCTAAATATTAGGAATATTTTTAATTTGTTTTGTTACGTTTTCAAAATGTATCTAAATTATTTTACTACTAAATATTTAGTCTAACTTTCTAAAATTATTTTAAACTTTTACATAAATGAAAATTTGTCTGCACAAATTTCTTTGATTTTTCAGCTCCTTCTCTTTTTTGCATTCACTGAGAACTGATAGCGGGAATAATTTCTCACGGGAGATTCACGATACCTACATTTTCCCCTTCGAGTGGAATGAAAATTTCACGTGAAAAAAAATTCCACTTGTTATTCACGATAGGGATGAATATGTCAAATAAAAGATTAAAAAAAAATAATAATAAACTAATAAAACTTTCAACCATGTCAGCTTAATAGGCCAGTTTGTTCTTTCTCGAGGCTCTCAATAAGACATGAACGATTTTACATAAAATAACACAGTGGAAACCATAGTCAATATATAAATTAAAATTTTAAAATCTATACCAAGAAATATTAATTATCGCATGATTTGTTTCATTCAAAATTGCATGGCGCCTTTAACATGTTTCTTAGCAGCAATAATTTTTTTAAAGTGTGCCAAAAAATTAAAATCTCGACAAAAAAATTGTACTTTTGTATTAAACACACTGTGACTGCCTTTTTATTAAAAACTGTTCCAATCCCTTTTTTTATATAATTTTTAACAGAAAAAAAATTAACAGAAATATCTTTTATCCTGTATCGTCTTGTTGTCAAAACCGTTTAGTTCTTGTACTAAAAAGTCAATTTCATACCCAAACATTAATAACAGAAGCTCGATCGTTCTCTCCAGCATTCATTCGCAACGCATAAAGTTTCCTACATTTCGACAGAGAAATGTCTTAAGAAATTATTGTGAATATGAACAAGTTAATATGATAAACTACCGACATATGTTAACCGAAATTGATTTTGAACATGTTAAACAATTTTGTTGTCATCTGCAGCCAAAAGGATTGCAATTTCAAAACGGGCTACAAAAATATGTAACCTTAATACTGGGCAACATATAAACAACAAAAAGAAAAAATAAATATATATTTTTAAATTTTCTCTTTGGCATCATAAAATTTGGCAACAGTAAAAATATATAAGAGAAATAAGCCATTTTAATTTTAACAACACTTGTTAATTCATTAGGGTTTTTTCCTTTCATTTTTAAGTTGTTTTCAACTACAAAAACTATAATTTTGGAATTACATTTTTATTTATTTAATATATCTTTGTTTTTTTTTGTACTTCTTCTCTCACAACGAGGGTTGCAAGAAATGGTCAGGTGTTATATAGTTGGGAGATTTTTTTAACAGGCTGTACAACGAAAGTCATTTAGAACACAAGTTATAGGTGATCATATACGAATATGTGTATGCTGGACAAGGAGTGGTAAGACCTTGACAGCAAAGGAGGCTTGAATTGTTTCTCTAGGTATGAGACAAGCCAGGACGTTGACGGAATCTTTTTCGTTCAAGGGTGTCCTTGAATTTAATAGGTGCAGCCAGCTACTGCTTATTGGTATTTTTTACTGGTTCTTTTGAACTGAAATATCTTTTAAGGATGAGTGGACTCATATCCAAGCCGTTTTTGTATGGGGGCAGATGAGACTACGATACATATTGTATATGAATGTATTGTTTTGCGATATTGTGAGAAGAGTGTTTTCATCTCCTTGGGCTTTAAGGGCTTCTCCAAAGTCCGTACTGATACTCATTAGGAGTGTCATGTAATAAGTTGATTAAAAAGTAATCTATGACACAAAACATCTATTTGGTGTCATACTGCCGGTCTCTGCACCAAATCCTTTGCCTCTTATCTTTCTATCTAAACCTTTCAATGACTTAAAGTCTGAAATTTGGGACTTTATTTAAAATACAATAAGGGTGTTTCATCGAGAACTTTGTTTTTCAATTCTGGCGACACCAACAACATGATGGTTTTAATATTAATTTTTTTTATGTATTCGTAGTAGATGCATTGACAATTGTTACAATGAAGTAAATTTCGCTCGAAAATCGCATTAAAATAATTAAAATCCACTATGAAAATGGTGGTTTTTGTTAAAGTTACATTTCGTAAAATTCGTTATATTTTCGGACAACATAATCATGTTCCTGAGATCTTTTGTCAACAAGCAAAATTGTCGCATTTGGGCTTCTGAAAATCCTAGAGTGATTATTGACAAGCCATTGCATGCTCAACGTGTCACTGTATGGTGCGCTATGTAATCTGGAGGCGTGAGTGGGCCGTTTTTTTTTCGAACATGAGGCTGGAAATGAGGTAACGGTCAATTGATCATGCTATCGCGGGATGTTAAGAACTCAATTTTGGAATATTATTGATGACGTAGATCTCACTGACATAGTCGACATTTTATCATTTTTCATTTATAATTGCAGAACTTTTCTCTTTTTTTATCATCTCCATCTAAATATTTTGTTTTATTTTATTTGTTGCTGAAAATCCCTTTACATGAAGAATTCGAAGAATTCCAAAATCTTTGTGAAGGAGTTGACTATAAAGCCATGTATTGCGATTAGCTGTTTAGCGCGTTTAGTAATTTTCATAATGACTTGCATATTTTATGATGACTTGCAGTTTTTATGATGACTTGCACTTTTTATGATGACTTGCACTTTTTATAATGACTTGCAATTTTTATGATGACTTGCACTTTTTATGATGACTTGATCTTTTCATAATGACTTGCACTTTTTATGATGGCTTGCACTTTTCATAATGACTTGCACTTTTTATGATGACTTGCACTTTTCATAATGACTTGCACTTTTTATGATGACTTGCACTTTTCATAATGACTTGCACTTTTTATGATGACTTGCACATTCTATAATGAGTTGCACTTTTTATATTGACTTGCACTTTTATATTAACTTTTTTTATTTTATTTTAGAAAACAAAACCCTTTATATGAAGAATTTGAAGAATTCCAAAATCTTGGTGAAGGTGTGGTCAATAAAGCCATGTGTCGTGATTAAAATAAGTCAAACCTAAAAACTGTAGGAAGAATCTACTGTTTTAAATATATCAAAATCATTGAATCCAAATAATTTACGAGTATTTCAATAATAAAAAAAACATTTGTTTGAATTCATTTACTCCGAATCAGCACAACGAAAATTCCCTATCACACCCTCGTTATTGCCTTGGGCTTAACGTAACCACCTAAGATCAAGGAGAATTTATAGTAAATTTTTGTTTTTTATATTTATATTTGGTTCAGTCACTCGTTCAGTGGAAATTTTCTTACTTTTAAGCTGTCCCTTGAAACATTTTTATTGTCGATTTTTTTAAGGGTCATTTTGGGGATTTATGTAAGCTTTAAACATAAACATGATTTTGGTGTGTTTCCTTTATATTGAACACACAGCAACAGCAAAGGAAGAGACGAAAATGTTATAATTCTGTTAAAAAGAAATAAAAAGAAGAAAAAAAAAACTTGTAATAAAACAAATCTTATTACATGTGGTTTGTTTCATCTGTATGATGTCTGTGTCTGGAGGGTGTGTAACAGCAGACAATAACATCATTTTATATTTTAGTACTTTAGAGTTTTGAAGGGTTTTGGAAAAATTTTTGGTAAAGCTTTTTGACAATACTCATTATATCGCTTTTGCGTTTAATTTTTGTTTTTTTGTTTTACTGTTTACAATTTTGACTTGTTCTGTTAACCAAAATGTCATAAAAATGTTTTATGATTTGTGGTGGTATGATTTTATTACCTTTAAGTATTGCAGTTTTTATAAAAAATCGAAAGGTGTTGTTGTTTTGTCTAAACGTTTGCATTTTAAATGAATTAAGTGTTATTTTCTCCTTTACTTTCCTATCTGAGGTAAACGTAATCTAATTACCTGTTCGATTTTTCTTAAATTTATTTGTTGTCTAAAAAGGATATATAATTATTAATCAATTCGTTTTCATATAATCTTATCCTGTAGTTGCGGTAAAACTGAAATCCTATGGCCTAAATCGCTTTTCCAGTAACCGATTTCCTGAGAAGTGCTATTTTGTATCAGGCCACCCAACAAAAACGTAAACTTGAAAATAAAAATTTCTGCAACAAAATTTAAAAATGGCTTTGGCAGCATATTTTTCTTACGTCTGCTAAACCAGTGAAGGGTACATAATATTCAGCAAAGCCGACAGCATTCTGTAACTTTAATGAAACGCATCTGTGAGTTATATGTCTCGCGATTTATTTATTTTTTGTTACCCGTAATGGAGTGTTAAAATGTTTAATTTTAATGTGATTTTCGTAAGAAAAATCTTTAACTTTCACCATAAAGCCTGTAAGATAATTAGACGGGAAAGAATAGTGCGCCGTAAGTGTTTGTTGTTTTTACATATTTTGTTAATACAAATAATAATATATAAATATATATGTATGTATATATATGTAGGTAATGTGACTGGTGAATAACACATTGACTTGACCTCTATACGGATCATTTTTTGGCGGAATAACTTTAAGAACTTGTAGGAAGTAAGCAAAATTTTGGACACAAAAAACATCACATTTTAAAATATTTTTTATTATTACGGAAATATTTCTTTATTCAGATTTAAGTTCAAATCGGCAAAAATTATTTTAAATATTCCACTGTTAATAAAAGTAAAGTGAATTTAATGAAAATTCTAAAAATATAATATGCAGATTTGAACTTGAACCTGAAAAATCGTATCGTAATAATAAAAAGTTTAAAAAATAAAAAAATATTTCATGTTTAATAAAAATGTTTTGTATAAATAAAAATCTTAACTTTTATGCCTAAAAATATTTTTTATATATAAAATTATTTTTTATAAATAAAATAATTTTTTATAAATAAAAAAATTTTTTTTAATAAAAATATTTTTTATAATAAATAAAAATATTTTTTATAAATAAAATTATTTTTTATAAATTAAATTTTTTTTTTAAATAAAAATATTTTTTATAAATAAAATTATTTTTTACATATAATAAAATTTTTTTAAAAATAGAAATATTTTTTATATATGAAAATATTTTTTATATATAAAAATATTTTTTATACATAAAAATATTTTTTTGAATATAAAAATATTTTTTATAAATATAAATATCTTTTATAAATAAAATTATTTTTAAAAAATATAATTATTAAACTGTCAATATTTAAAAATATTATTATTATACATATATATAAAAATATTTTTTCTAAATTTTTAATTTTATTCGTGCTGACTATTTTCCCAAATTTGCAAAAAATGAGATAGCTTTGAAATTTATTTAAGCTACTGATTGAATTTAGTCGATAATGAATTTTGAGCTTTTTATTTTTATTTAATTTTTTTTTTTGTAAATTTGGGAATAGAATCAGCACGAATAACATTTTAAAGTTAGTGTTAAACAGCAGATTCCTAATAATTATAACCAAAACCAGCTTCAGCATCAGTTCAGCTGATGGCCAGTAGCTGAGGAAAAAGAGTCCAGAAGTATCTTATTTTCTAAATATTTTTGGCGCGACGTTGACAATTAGTTACAGAATAAAGGGAATTAAGTCAAGTTATACAAATCTATAGTTTTCAGCTGTAAGTTTTTTTATATTACAGTTAAACATTTCTATATGTCTGCATTTCATTGGATCAAACACCGAATCGGTAGAGCTCAGCATAGTTCTGACAAGTTCTAATTCTCCCTCCATCAGACCATGTCTTAATAAATAACGAATTCAGCTTACATAATTGCTAACCATGTGCATTAAAGCAACTTCCAGCCGAAAAAAAATGATCATATAAATAAAACTCTTTTTTCCAAAATAAACAATTAAAAAACATGCAAGTAATAAAACCTTCAAAATGCTCCGATAATAACTAAAATTATATATAAACAATTCCTTACTAAAGACCACTAAAACTTCAAACAATATCATAACTTGTCTTGTCAGCAACAACCACAACAACAACAACAAAAATGCTATTAACATTTATCACTGTTTTTAAGAAAAAAAAAGACGCTTGTTAAAGTAAGGATAATATAAACATTTGATTATCTTTTAGACACAAATAGCACTTAGACGGTGATTATCTAAAAATTAAGTCCAACTGTAGTTTAGAAAAAAAATTCCAAAATAGTATTTTTTATGTTTGTTTATTATATCACTTGAGCCAACAGATTATTATTCGTTTGTTTATTTTTGGAAATAGTGGACAAAGATTAAATAAATGACATAATGGCGCGATAACTGAACTCTTGCACTTGTCGCACACAAAATCGAGAATGTTCATGTTGCATTGCTGTGTCATAAAAAAAAACCTACATACACACATACATATACACAGTGTCGTAAATAGAAAAAACTAGTTTTGTGGAAAACGATATCAATACACATGCAATTAAATGGAAACATAAAATTGGACTTTCCACTCAATAAATAACTGCGTAAAATACTTTGAAGAATGAAAAATTGAAGCATAAAAAATTCCAAATAATTAATAGGAAATTATCTGTAAGACATGATGAATAATTTTAATTAGTTTTCAACGCACGCAGTGCTATTTGTGAAAGTCGCTACACTTTCATCATCAGTACTCATGTGTATTGAATTTTGCCATAGGTGGATAGTTGATTTGCAGGTGACAAAAATATGATTCCATTCGCCGAATGAACTATCACATGCAGATTGTTAAAAAGCTGAGATTAAAGTTTCGCGGTAATCCTATTTTGTATCAGCGGTTCTTATGTTTAGCTATTAACACGATTCTGAGAATACCTTAAGTTTGTATGCCTTAGACTCTCTAAATCCTCCTTAAATATAATTATAAATTAAAAACATCCCATTACAAACCGCACAAAAATAAAACTTTTAAAATTGTCTTAAAATAATTAAGGTTTTAAATAAGCCGACAACATAAAGCAGCATAAAGAATATCAGTGGGGAAATGATTTAGAGAAAAGATATGGGCATATAATTAACAAATACTACCAACAAATAACCCGATCCAAGCAAACGGTAAACGGCCGTCAGTAACAGCAGCAACAAAAACAACAACAACAACAACAAATTAACAAATAATATAATGAAAGCAGTTTATTATTTTCAAATTCTCCTTTTCATTCCTTAATTTTGTTATAAATGCGGACATGTTTACTTAAATTTATTAAAGGCGCCTTTTGTTAGCCGGTGAAATTCATTATGAGCACATCGTCATGATAAAGAATCAAAAAACACCTTAAATTCAACAAACCAACAAACAAGCAAACAAACAAGCAAAAATGCACATTTTAATATAAAAGCAAAGGAAAAAGTTAAAAAGAGAAGGTGTAGCACTAGCCGCCATACAAATCAAATACGTAATCAAAAACGGTGCAAAAAAAAAAGAATATTAATCCTTTAGGTTGGCTGTTAATTTTTCAACTGACTCATAGTGTTCATATTAAATGGATGGTCGGCCGGATGAATTGATGGTCAAACGGCAGAGTCTCACGCACACACAACCATATAATCAACGCCTTTTGTGTTAAAGTGCTTATGCATTTTATATCCTTTTTTTTGGATTTTAAGCACTTGACAGTTTAAGGTGTTTAGAAGAGTTAAGATGGAAACTGATAGTAATATGTTGTTGATTTGATGTGAAGGTTATACACAGCCAGAAATAAGCCATCAATTTATTTGAGATATTAACAAATTATTCTAGACTTTAAACATGTCGTGAAAGGCAAATCCTTACTAATGTAATACATATGAAAATAACTCTGTCTGTCTGTCTGTTACCTTTTCACGCTTAAACAGGTGAACCGATTTGAATGAAATTTGGCATTGAGATATTCTGAGATCCGAGGAATAACATAGGGGGGTTTTTGTTTTTGGAAATTATCCCATTAAGTGGTATGGACTTGCACTTTTCATAATGAATTGCACTTTTTTAAATGACTTGCACTTTTTATGATGACTTGCACTTCTCATAATGACTTGCACTTTTTCTGATGACGTGCGCTTTTTATAATTACTTGCACTTTTTGTAATGAATAGCACTTTTTATAATGACTTGCACTTTTTATGATGACTTGCACTTTTCATAATGACTTGCACTTATTCTGATGACTTGCACTTTTTATAATTACTTGCACTTTTTGCAATGCACTTTTTAAATTTTTTTATGATGACTTGCAATTTTTATGATGGCTTGCACTTTTTACGATGAATTGTACTTTTCATAATGACTTGCACTTTTAATGATAACTTGCACTTTTTATAATGACTTGCACTTTTTATGATGACTTGCACTTTTTATGATGGCTTTTTTTATGATGGCTTTTTACGGTGACTTGCACTTTTCATAATGACTTGCACTTTTTATGATAACTTGCACTTTTTTTAATGACTTGCACTTTTTATGAAGACTTGGACTTTATATGATGACTTGCACTTTTTTCCTTACTAATATAATAAATAAAGTAACTCTGTTTCTCTGTCTGTCTGTTACCTTTTCATGCTCAAACCGATGAACCGATTTAGATGAAATTTGGTGTAAATAAATAATTTAAAGTGACGGAAATAATATAGGGTAGTGTTTGTTTTTTGATATACATATGAAATTATTAAACTGTTAACTATGAACGTTCTAAACTTTGATCCAGTAAAATACAACTCATCATTGACATAACATACACATTGGCTGCAATTTCACATATTCTTCGCGAGTAACAGCTAATTTTAAATAAAAATGGAATTTTCAATATGATATTTTAACACACTAAATAATAGCGGATTGTTCACAGCGCGGCTAGTTTAAGACATATGACTTTATGACGACCGTGGTTGTATTAGTTGTTGTCGTTCTATTTCAATGACGAAGGCATAGCCCTTGTTACTGAACAACTACTAGTTGTTCAGTGACCAGAGCGTTACAGCTTTTTAAAATATTATTTTCCATTCAGATGGATCTTGATTTTTTCAGTGTATTATATTATATAGCTTATAACATATAACTACTTTCTTGTTAACCTCATTTAAGTTTTGCACCTTAAAAACAAACACACATGTATAGGCACATAATCCTTGAAACACAAAACTCGGCATTAATGGTCAAACCCTCTCGTTAAGTACCGTTTTAAATCAAAATTTTGAGTATTTATTTCATTTATGCTGCTAAACGAGCCGAGGAGATATTTAAAAAATTGTCTGGTAGTGTTGATTTTGTTGTTGTTGTTGTAAATTGCATTCCTATTGCCACCTGCCAAATGATTAATCATTTTGTTAAATATTGGTTTATAATCATAAATAGTTTCGTCGCTCACTATTGTTGAAACTTGCTGATGATCCATCAGTTATTGTTTTCTGTATGGACACAAAGCAACGTGGAGTTGAATTTATTTTTTCAGTCTTCTCAGATTGTAGTGTTTAAAGGGTATTTTGATTATTCTTGGCGGCACATTGTACCAAATTCATAGTGTGTAGGCTTAACACCTTTTATTCCTGTCTTACATTAATTATATGTTATAATAGGGGTGATCACTATATATGTATATAAGAGTATAATACATATTTATAATATTTTTCAAAACTTGTTTGATATATGAAGATAAATAAAACTTGTGAATTCGAAAAAAACTTGTGAAATTCGAGGAATCGGGCTGGGATCTTTTTAAAAGATCTTGATCTTTAAAATTGATACAATAACTAAAAGGGTGATGTTGGATGAATTAGTTAAAACGCGACTATGAAGCGGAGCGTCCTGAGTTCGACTGCGCTTTCGTTCATAAATATTGTGGCGAATTCTTTTGATCAGCACTAGTGCGTGGTTCAGCGATGAAGGAAGGTACTGAAAATAATGAGCAGCGACTGACACTATCATGTACTAAAAGATCAGAGAAACAGCATCCTCTTTCGTCGTCCCTGTAGAGAAAAATTAGTCGGCGACAGACTGAAATAGCTACAAAAAAATTCTCTATCTTCTCATCTTTTTTCTTCTGTCCCGGCAATACTATGCCCACCTTTTTAGTTCCGCCGCAATGTACTGCATATGTACAGGTCATCCCCTGACTGCTCGTCCAATTTAAAGAAAAATAAAATATTTATTATATTGATTTTTTTGTCGGATGTAAAATAAAAATATCGGTTTATCTAAACCCATTTGTTATGGACTTCCACATATACATATTTTCCAAAGCATAGTGAATACCCTTAATGATCGTTTATTGAGTCAACGATTATGTGCCTACTAGAAATTGGTGATACTATATATTTTCCCCCGTATAAACACTACAAATATAAATGCCATCATCAACATCATCTAAAACATAGTTTAATATGTAAGAGAAATTAAAGAAAAGACGAGACATGCGATGGCCCAAACAGCTAACAAGTAGAGAACCCTTTTACTTTTTCGATGGCCACAACTTAGGAGAACATAAAACTCATCAATTAATGTTGTTAAAATTGTGTTTTATTTGTCTTGTTTACCAAATTGAAATGCATTATTTATATTTTGTAGTCAGTAGATTGTGTTGCACACAATAACACACACACACACACGCATTCGCACGTTTGACTAGAACAAAATATCACACACTGAACGGTTAAGCCAGTGAGTGGCCTTCACTTTGAAGTTTTTCGGATTGTTACAACATTTTGCCACATGCGAGAAAACATTTTTCTCCGATTTTAGTTTCTCGTTTTTAAATTCTTTCTAATCATGTCCATCAGATTTGACAAGCATATAAGTATGTTTGGGATACATTTTAATGTTTAAATGATTTCAAGTTTCTTCTTAATGTTTTGTATTTCTCTATGTGTCGACTTAAATGTGGCATTATAACACCACTTAAGCGCTTTTAATCGTAAATATCTCTTTCTCTTTGATGTCTAGAGTTGGCCAAGTTTTCTTTTCGTGATGATTATAGTCTAACTGTGATTGTATGTTGGCCAAAGAGCCAGTGCCACTGCTAAGTGTATTAGACAGTTGGCTGTTGAGTTAGTACGCCTTAAAGTCTTCAACTGACACATGATGATGATGATGCATTTATCATCATGCACGCGTTGATTGTTAAATACTCCAGGGTAGTATTTATAGTTTTTACTTTTTAGTTTTATTTAATTCCTAATATTTTTATCCATGATATTAATTTAAAGAAATTAAAGTGTTGCTGTGGATAGCTAATTATTTGAAAGGTGCTGAAAATTTGATTTGATTTGTATATGTGCTCTATTATTATGTTCAATTTATTTAAAAGTAATTATATGGATTAGGTGATTATATATGACTTTTTTTTCTACAAAAGGATAATAAGAATATTTTTTAAAACATAAAATTGCTGGTAACAAAGATTTCCAGTATCAAAGAAATTATTATTTTTCAAAGGGTTTCAATGTTATTAATATTGTTGTTCATGAAAGAAAAGTGAAATACTAGTAATGAAAAATAATTTATCAACTTCGATTGTCTATGTTCATGTTTTAATTATCTGTTACAATTGAGGATATATAAATTATAATGTTGGCTAAAATAACCTTTTTTGCATTTTGCTCTTTTGGGGCTAAATAATTACCTTAACATATTTATAAGTAATAAATTATTTTAATCATTTGGTTAATGGTTTTAAAGATTTCAGTTAGTTTGCAGTTATTTTAAGCTTATGTTAATTTTATATAATATTTATTTATATTGAATTATTATTTACATACTACTGCATGGCCAGCCGAGGCAGCCATTTGAATGAAATTATTTTACATTATTAACCGGAAGGATTGATTGTACTTTCAAATAAAAAAAGAAATTTGAGAAGATATTCAGTAGTTTTTTTATAGCATTTAAAAAAAAAGTTATTTGGCGGACCCTGTATATAAAATATGTATTAATATTTTTCAAACAAAATTTATTATATAAGAAAAGCTAATAAGACAACTCCAGAGCTGGAAAATTTAAACTTTTTTTTTAATAATATTTGAGTAACTAAATAAAACATATATTTTGTTTGGTATTCAAACGTATTTTATAAAGAAATAAATTATTATTGAAAATCAGAGAGATCAAAAAGATGATTTCAGGGTTGGAATGAATATTTATTAACACAGGGTTGTGCAAAAGTAATCCTCCTATCAGAAAATGGCGCAAAAATAACCTTCCGATGTTTTTTGGCTGTAATAAAAAAAAATTAAAAACTTTGATTCTTCATGTGGATTATTTTTATTTGGTCTTTTAATTTTTTTACATCAAGTCGAGAATATGATGTCATGTAAATGGCCGCCGCCACAGTTGATTGTCATTTGTCGCAAAATTTGTAGCATATAGCTGATAGGAGGATTACTTTTGCGCCACCCTGTTTATATTATAATCACAACCCAGTATCTCCGCTTTTTGCCAGAGTACCAGTCCAATCACAGTCCAGTACCTACAAAATTAAGTTATAAGTTGATATTACTAAAATACTTGCTTAAATTTTTACTTTGCGTTTAAGGTAACCTTTGCTAGAAGCTCCGATTCGGTATGGATACTTCCAAATTGGAGCTTTCTATATAATTGATAGTTGGATTTTTACTGCAACTCCTACTATTTGTGGTCACTATAATCAAAAGCAAATGATATTTGTAAAAATTATATATGTATGTTAATTGAAAACAACTGTTTGTATGTGGTTTGAATTTGCATTTGGTTAATATAACATATATCAACATGCAATATATAATCTTTGACCTTACTTCCTATTAATACGGCATTTCTCAGTTTTATAATTATCGTAATAAATGACATGTTGCCTAAGTTCTTTGTAAATATTAAAGTCATGCATAGTAATCTTTTTTTATTTTCTATTCAATGAGGGGCTTAAGGAACTAACCCTTTTCCAGCTTTCCAGATTATCTTTAATTCAAACTAAAAAGTTAGGAAACAATATAATATAGGCCTTGGCTCAAATATTAATGTTTTTAATAACTTGAAATGATAATTTCAATAAGGTATTATTATATACAAGACCAAAAGATGGTAACTGACAGTTTATTACTTTATCAAGATTTATTACAACTAATAACAGGGATACAACAGCTTAAGTAATAAAAATTCAAGCCACTCATAAACAAGACACTTCCGCTGGAATATACGCAAACACAAAAAATATATAATCAACTGATTGAAAACTAAAATAATCAAATGAGTTAAAAAGATGTTTTTTAGGAATAATAATAAACTATTTAAGTTCTCTTATTACAATAAATCAATTAAAATCATAAATTTTTATTACACAAATATTTAATATGATCTACGAAATAGTAGGTTACCAGTTGCCTTTGAGTTATTAAGAAGTCAAAAACAATAAAGTACACTAGTTGCAACGTTTGTCATTTTCTTATATTTCATGGTGTGGAATTTTTTATCAAACTGCTCATTTCTAAATGATTGCACGGAATGCTCTAGTGTGTTCTAATGACCCAAAATATTTATTGCAAGCCAGAATTAAAATACAGAGAGAGCCACAAAAGAATAGAATTTATGAAATGTTAAAATTGATATATTTAATGAATTTTATATAAAATCATTTGTGCCATGAGTCAATAAGGAAGCACGCCTAAAAAGTTTGCCATGATATTTGCACCTTGTTATTTGGTTGTTTTTCCTCTTCTCTAGTAAATTTTGTGGCATGAAACACCCGCACCTTGTTTTCTTATATTTAATTCTTTTTTCTCTTGTCCTATTGTTTAATTTACGATTGTATAGACAAACATGATTGTGCATAATGTCCACAATACATTGGCAATAAGTAGGAACTCATACAAAAATGTTGGCAGCTTATTGTTTTGGTTTTTTCTCTTCTCTTTTTTCTCTATGATGCAATAAATTTCTACAAACACCTTGCAAAACCCAATTGAATGGGCTATCAGTGATTCCTACTTTTGGTTAAATCTTATCAACAAAAGATCTTTTCTTATTGCATCTGCTTAATCGTGATTTTGTGCACTTTGCATTTTGCTGTTCTTCTAGGTGGTATTAGATTGTTGTTACTACTCCTATTTAAAATATTTTGTTGGTGCATATATTTTTTTTACAATTTGAACAGCGCGCTTGTTTTTGTGTTTATGAATTTTCTAATCTTATGGGGATTAGACGACGTAGGGCCATATTTCTATAGAAACCCAGAGCACCTGTTCAGCAACAAAAAAATGGGGAATTACTTGACTGATTTCAATTTGAAAAGAAAAACAATATTACAATATTTTATATATCCCTGAAAAAGCCACACGAAGGAGTGCCGAAATATTGCAGTAAACAGAGTCTTAAAAAAAATATACTAAAAAAAAAGCAGAGTAACAGCACCCACCTTCGTCGGCCCTGTAGCAAAAATTAGCCGGCCAAGTAAAAGGTTGAAATAGCTACAAAAATCTCTCTATCTTCTCATCTTTCTGCATCTGTCCCCTCAATACTATCCTCTCGTTTTCAGTTCTGGCGCAATGCATTGCATATATAGGGGTCATCCCCTGAGTGCTGGTCCAAGATAAAAAAAAGAAAAAAAGAGAACATCTCAGCTTCTTATAGGCTTATAGCTCTAAACCCTTAGACGACAGCAGACTTCACAACTACACGGCTTCAAATGCTGCCAACTTCAAATGCTGCTCTGAAGTCAGCGTCATAATTATTTTGAAGACAGCAACAACATAATAATCAGCTGATGTGTAAATCAATTAGGCATGCCGCATATATATTTTATAATGAAAAAAGCGAAAGCGATATATGGAATATTGGGAATATTAATCGTCAGGGTTGGGGAATTTTGTACTAACCAAAACTTAATAACGTGTAAAAATGGATGTGAGAACTTCTCATATTCAATTTTCGTTAAAAACATTGGTTAAATAGTTGAAATTCCTAGTAACTAGCACCACTTGAAACAGTGGAAAAATTGAACAAAGAACGCTGATGAGATGGCGTAGCCGCCTCGAAATCAGTACTGATCCGTTCTGCTGGTTTAATGATTATGAAAAATATTCTTAATATTCCACTCTCAAAAAATAATAAATAGAATGAAATCACGTTCATTTATTAAAAAAATAAAAAAAAAAAACAAAAAATAAATTTCAGTTTCGCAGATTTGAACTTATAGCCTGTTGAGAAAATTAACATTCTGTAATACAATTTACATAAATAAAGGTTCACTATTAAAATAGAAATTCATACATAGAATAAAGTTAAAGTTATTGATAAAAAAAATTTAATAATATCACGAAAAACTAGAAAAACATTATTTCTATATTGTATGCTTGTAATGTTCTTTTATGTTTAATATTAAAAAAAAGTTGTTGTTCTTATATTTCCAATTTATATATATAATGGCAACACTATATTTATTGCTACCCGTCAAAATAGAATATAGCCTAAGTTGGCAGCAGCAGCAAATGCTGTTGTGTAGTCCTGCTGTTGTGCAGTCCTGCTGCTGTGCTGCCGACAAAATACTAGTTTTCATTTAAACACATGGATTTTATTATTGACATATTGCTGCTTGCTGTCTGCTGTCGTCTATGTGTTTAGAGCTTAAGGTGTATTTTGTCAGGGTCTCCCTGGCAAGGGCCGTGGGGGAGACATTTCAACTTTTGCCATAAAACTCTAAAATAAATGTTTGGGATAATTAAATCTAAAATTTATATTTAATATTAATTTTTTTTATAAAGTCATTTAGGCGGCAAAGTGGGAGCAGGGGATAGGGCAGAGTACTAGCTGGTTACGTCTCAGGTTCATCACTAAAGCTTAAAATTGTTATTTTTGAGGAATGCAGGCTTAATTAAAACAATTTGTTAAATTTTTGCACTATTTTTGCACATAATAGCGCCCACTAAAGGGGGCGGGGACCAAAAATAATTATTTTTTATTTTATGGCTGCATTTTAACGCGTTGGACCGTCTTTGACATAAAAGTCATTGCCTTAACAATATTACAAAAAAAAAAACGTTAACAATTATGCTGTTTTTCAGAGATTGGTTTAGTTCTTCTTAGGGGAACTTTTTTCCCTCTTGCCCGATTCAGCGAATTTACGAATTTGACCTATGCCATTCTTCAAGATTTATTTATAAAAAAATTTCAAGAGTCTGGCTCTTTTCCTTTGGACTGAATCATGATTTCCACAGACGGACGGATGAACGGACATGCTCAGTTCGTTTTAAATTTCATCACTGATCAAGAATATATATCCTTTACAGGTTCTGAGATGAATATTTCGTGAATATAACCTCCAATTCTTTTTTGGAGGGTATAGAAAAGGTCCTCATTTATAAAATAATTTATCGGGTCTATTAGAAAAATGGTGAATTTTCACAGTTCTCTAAAAATTATTATATATTCATCAATTTATATTTTTGTTTTGCAGGTCCCAGGGATGACCTCGGCGGAACTAGAAAGGAGCATATGACAGCTAAAGAAAGATGAGAATATGGAGAATTTTCTGTGGCTATTTGTTAACATTTACTTCGCCAATTAATTTTTGCGATGGAATCCCTTCTAAGCAGCCTTTCCTTATATAAAATACGCTTGTGCCAGCATTTCTTTTTTTTTAATTCTCGAAAAGTTTTTGATGCACACTTTTTGGCATGTCCTTGAGCTCTTTCAGCGATTTAGCTGTTATGACCTCAACACAACGTTGAGAGAAAAATAAAACAAGTCAATCAGGTTAATACGGTGGTTGAGGCATGATTGCGATGTTGTTTTTGGTTAAACAAAAATTACAGGGTTTTTGTTCGCAGTTCAAGGATTTTGGAATGAATTGCGCTGCCACTCGATTTATGCCTAAAATTGCACAAAATGGTTGCATGGCAAGAGACAACGATATGGCGCGATGCTCTTTTCTACTGGTGGTTAAATGATTCTCCACAACAATTATCTGCACTTTCTCATAATTTTCATCGGTTGTTGATGTGCTGGTGCGCCCAGGACAATCATGGTCATTCACACATTCACATCTTATCATCCTCCTTAAAAAATTTTTTATCACTTGTACACATTTTTCTGGTTTAGAGTACAATCAGTTTATTTAATTTTTACACAATATTTTATGCAAATTGTTTGATTAATTTTTTCGACAGCAAAAAATCACCGAGCGCGCAATAGGCTTCTAAGCTTTATATGTAGCTCTCCAAATCAAACTAAACATGTTAATTAGATTAAATTGTGAACATATAATCGACACAAGCGCAAAAACATAAAATCAAATGCTAAAACATTTCAATTTATTTATACGTTTTTAGGCGATGGTTTAGTAAGAAGGGCGCTAGACATTGTTCTTCAAGATGTGCAAAAATACATACTTTTGTCATCACGATATAAAAAGTGTTTTTATAAGAGCTTGTTGATTGGAAATTTAAATAAAACACATGTCAAATTATGAAATGCCCAAGAAATTTTTTTTAATTTGGTAGATAATTTCTTGTCATTTAACATTTAAATTTAATTTCGGGCATATGGCCACCACGACTATTTTGCACAAAGGTCATTCTGGAGGTTCAATTTTCGACCACCTTTTCAAGCATTTGAGGGCGTATCTCAGCAATGACACGTTGAATACTGGTTGCCAAAGCGTCAATCGTTGCTGGTTTATCTACGTAAACCAATGATTTCAGGTATCCCCACAAAAAATAATATAATATGGTCATATTGTTACATGCCCCTTAGTAATACGCTCCACTGTGATTGACGTCACCGGCTAACATTTACGGACTCTCCAAGGGTGTGACTCCATCCCATCACAGTGGACATCGGGGCTGTCTCAATAAAAAAAAACTGAATATATGTATACAAAAAAAAACTTACTTGGCCTTTTCACAATCCATTAGATGGGAGTAAGATGTAAACTCCAGCCGCCTTCCCTACCATGGTCACCAATTCTTCATACCATACTGTAGTGCCCCCTTTTTTAAAGATATAATCGTTTCACTCACCTATATTTGCCCATCCCTACTTTAATTATTACTCTACTCACTCATTTTTTTTTCATTTTTTTGTCTTCAATTATTATTTAAACATTATTTTTGCTTAACCTAAACTAAAATTTCTCTATCACAATATTTTTTTATGCTATTACAACAACTAACACAATAAATTCTATTTGAAAAGACTACAAAAAAAAAAACTCACTCTGTTGATTTAAATAATCACCCGGATATTAAAACTTCACATCCGTTTTGCAGACAAATCTATTTGAACCTAAAAACTTAGATTTGAAGGAGCTCCCTAAAACCTAGGAACACTTATAATTCACTATACACACTAACTAATCAATGATATTTTTATTTTAAACCACCAGACGCTTTTCAAATATAATTTTTACAATTTGTTCTATTATTACACTTACTAATATCCTTAATGATCGTTAATTGAGTCTCATCAACATCTTCTATAACATAGTTTAATAAGTAAGAGAAATTAAGAGACGAGACATGCGATGGCCCAAACAACTAAGAAGTAGGGAACCCTGATGAAATTCTAATGAACACATAGAGTTTTAAATATAAGCTGTTCCCAGTGAGGCAAACTCTATTAGAAACAACAACAAATTCTTTTCATCACTCTAAAAATTATATTAAATTTCGCAATTGCATGTAATGCGGTTCAGTTCTCAGAAGAAAAAGAAAATGCGTTTGCATGTTGAGCCATACATGATGGCATTTATTTATACAGAAGTACTATTGCGTACCCAACTTAATATTAGTAAAGCTACAAAACCAGGCAAAAAGTTGTTGGGTAATGAAGAAGATAAACCACTTTATTTAACAAATAATTAAAAAGCAGATGTTTAAGAAACGAACAAAATATATATGAAAATCTCTACAAAACATGTATTTTTAGAAAACAATATAATCCAGCACATGTCCTTTAATATCAAAGAGAACACTAACAACAAAACAAGACTCACCCTTATAAAATGGAATGAATGTCTGTTGAATAATTGCTAAAACTAATTTGAATTTTTGTTATTTCATTCAGACACAAACATCTTGCACTTTTTTTTGTTGAGCTTCAATGTGCAGTAGCAATTCATTAGCTCAAAATCAAGTACAATAATTGTTGGGCTCAAAAATATATTTTCGCTTGAATGCAACAAGATCCTTTATTTTTTTTTTTCTCTATCTCTAAAGGATATGATTCAAATTCAGTATTATAGATTCAGTTGTTGTTATAAATCAGGTTTTCGAGGCAAGTGATGTTGTGTTTGCTGTTGTTGTTTGTGTATGAAACAAATTGTTTGATAGTGAGCGGCTGCGCACGCGTATTGTAATTTGAAACGGCTTGTCAGAATTTAACAGTCATTTCAAAAGGGATTGCTTTTAACTGTACAATTTTAGAAAATATATCATCCAAATATCAGAAGTGATGTTTGTTTGAAGCTTATTGGTGAAATTTTTAGTTAATTATAGTTTTATAAATATTTTGATACATAAGCGAACATTTCGCGACCTATAGGGCAAAAGTGCTGAACTGTTTATAGCTTTAAAGAGTTTACAAAAATATCGACCTTATTACAACATGATCATGAAAAAGACGAACTATATTCCGCCTGATTGTGTAAGGCGTCGGCGTTTTTCGTTGTAGATTAAAGAAAACTGCTTGTGTGTTTCTTTAATCTTGTACAAAAACGTGTTGGGCGTAAACGCCAACGTCCTACACAATCAGGCTGATTATTTTAATATTTTATAATAAATATTTACAAATCTATAAAAATTTTAAAATTTTCTGTTCAAATAGTCAAATCATATCTCTTTTTATTTTGTCAGCAATCAAAATATGCGATTGTTGGTTATTGTTGTTGACCTAGTACCTTTTGCCACTTTTCTAATAAATGCCAAATACCTTTAAAATAACAACTATTTTTATTTTTCCTAAATGTCTTTTAATTTTGTCTTTTTCTCAAACGTTTTGTCATCTGTTTTGCGCTCAACCATGTTGACGCTGGCCATTACTATAACTGTAACCTATTAAGCAATAAAAATTGTTAAAAGTGGATATGCTCGTTACAGTTTCTACACAGCAGTAAGTTCTTAACGGCTTCACCTTTAACCCCAAAAATACTAAAATGTGCCACATAAAAAAAGTATTTAAAAGAAAAATCACAAAAATATATTTTTATAAATATTTTTTTTTCTTCTGTACATATAAAAAATATAATAATACGAGTACCTAAACTAGCAAGAAGAATAACATAAAAAATTTTTTAAAAATAATATACATAAAAAAATGAACCTTGATTTAACATATCGAGATAATCAGCAGCAGCTATGAGCTTAACAGCAACAAGAGCGTGCAACAGGTTGGTGGATACGTTAGTTTCTTTGGCTGGCATTTTTAACCCATTGTGATAACCTATAACATGCTGTAACTAGCAGAATTTGGGAAAAGGAGTTAAACTTTTTGGCAGGTTTTTATGAACATCAATGCGTGATTTTTGAATTTCTCTCACTGTAACTCAAAATGCAACAATGCTGCCATCAAGCATCATGTGTTCATAGACTAATGTCAAGCTTTATAAAATCTTTTTCATTCGGTTTGCGTTTGGTAGCCATTAACCGTGTACAAATGACGTATATGTATTCCTCTCCAGTGAACAGTTACTAATATTGTTCATTTTAATAGATAATTTTTTGGTTGGTAACGACTTCTCTCTGTTTATATCGAGCTTCCTCAGAGGCCGCACTATATGCATTGTTAAAGGTGGAATTTCATCAAAGGAGTTCAAGGAGAATTTAGGCGCAATCCCTAACTTTATATCTACATAAAAGCCTTCTATATTCAAAATCTAACTCTATCTAGTCTATCGCGGATGACAGCAGTATTTACCTTTAATTTTCATTCACCAAACGGCCTAAGTTGGTGGAGATTGAATGCAAAAGGGATAATGATAATGAATGAGTCACTCACCAGTGGCCCATATCAATCTCCGAGCAGGACCTCCCGAATAGCATGAATTTTAATTCAGTTAAGGCACAGTGTTTTATGTTCACGCAAAAGCGTTTGGTATTTATGGTTGATGTAGATATCGAGGAATCAGAAGCTTTCGATGCTCTTGCTATGAAAATACTGCGTGATGTTCGATGTACTGAACACATTTTTCATGTCTCAAAAGAAGCATTTATGGTCCTGGTTTTTCAAGACGGTACCAGACAGATTTCACTATATCTGATCTTTTCTCCATTTTTATACCACTTAAATTCCAACGAAATTGAAATACAACTTTCATATATGGATAATTGAAATATGTTTTCTGAAGAAACTCGGCTGCTTACAGGAAAGGATGAAGAAGATCCTCGGTATCTAACTCTATTGACTCACGGAGGCACCGACGTAATGTTCGGTATGTTTCACTGTTTTACTGCTTGTACTAGGGAATGTGTCCAAGTGACATTAAGGAACTTGTGACTAAAGTCAATATTTTAGGGAATTACACGCTCATTATTCAGATCGCATTCACTTGTAACGGGTGTTTTTATGGAATGCCACAAGTTTAAGTCATAATATAACAAGGAAATATAAAATTAATATCAAGGAAAAGGGCTTTATTTGAGAGAAAATTTTAAGAAATTAATGTCTAAATATGATTTGTGCCATGTGGCCGCCACGGCTGCCGCGCAGAAGGCGTAATATGTAACACAAATTTTCAACAACTACAAATATCTTCCATAAAGTGGAAGGACACAACCTCAGTTACTGAGAATGGCGACGAATTGATTGCCTACCAACAACTTCAATGCTTTCCTGTATAGCGGCTACAGCTCCTTCAGTGCGCACTTTTCGCGCGTCACTGGATGCGCATCATCAGTAGCAGTAAATGTGGTCCTAAAAAGATTTATTGTTTTTCGAATTAGCCGCTTTGAAGGACGATTGTGTACACCATAAAATGGTAGAAGTTCACGATGATTTTAACGAATAGAATAATTATTTTGATTA
This sequence comes from Linnaemya tessellans, assembly GCA_951800035.1. Lineage (NCBI taxonomy): Eukaryota > Metazoa > Arthropoda > Insecta > Diptera > Tachinidae > Linnaemya > Linnaemya tessellans. Next base: position 107,529,734 of record OX637533.1, read on the forward strand.
AAAATTTCAACAATTTGCACGCGTTGCTCTGGTGTTGTGATACTCTAAAAAAAACACCCTTTATATGGTTAGCCGAAATAGTTGAGGCGAGACTACGAAACCCGAAAATTTTGATTTCGAATTTTGATTTCGGGGATGCACTTAGTAATGAGTTTTGCCGGTTTGCGTTAGTGTATAGTGATTTTCCATGGCTGGCCTTAAACAATTTTTCAACGTTGTCTGATATAAAAGACCAATGATGGAAACGACGAAACCGTGATGGTTTCCAAAATAAATATTTTCACGTGTATAAAAAATACTTTGGAAAATAAATTTGCAAAGTATCAGGTTTATTAACCCGTATTTTATACGTTACTGTGAGTTACTCTACACGATTTATGTCTTCACAGAAGAAGTAGCCATGTATTAACCACGGAACACTGTAAATCCTCCCAAGACCTGTAAATCTATATAATTATTTGAGGTGTTGAAATTATACAGTGAGAGTGAGACGTGAAGCTTTCGAAAGAGAGTAAACGATCAGCGGTCTGGTTGCACATAAAAAATAATTGCCTATGAGGCTTGATGTTGACTAACTCAGAGCTACTTTGCGGCTGGCAAAATATAGGAAACACCGCACCAAACAGTAGGTGCTAGTGGATTTTCTATAGAATATATCCTGCAGTTTTGCCTATTAATGAATTCATTTAATATTTAATGAATAAAATTATAATTTTTTTGGGAGAAATAAAGTTCATTGGGCACCTTGTTCACTTGTGAACGGTTCAGTTTTAAATTCTCCAAGTTATAATAAAAGAACTATAAAGAACTCAAGTCACTTCGGTCAGTTTAGACCACTCTGTATATTGTCTCTATTTCATTACACTGTAACTAAAAATTTATATTAGCATTTTCATTGATAACTTAAAAATTTTGCCTTCAATCTATTGCACTTCTCAAAGGGTTAACAAATTTTGATTTGTAAAACTCATACTACCTTTACTCAACTCATAAAAAAGGATAAGACGAAAAATGAAACTAAAAAATAATGTCAAGATATCTTAACAAGAAATTTAAATATATAGTAGTTCCTAACAAAAAATCTTATGTTTTAGTATATGCCTAAATAATAAAAAATAAAATAAAATAAAATAAAAATAAAAAAAGTTGTGTAGAGAAAAAGATATAAAAAACAAAACTAAATTTAAGAATAATAAAAGTAAAAAGTTCAAACTCATGCATGAACCCTTGTTAGTTGTTACTGCACAGAAAGTCAAAGCATGGCCAAGATTATTGCAACATTTTGGTAACTTTAAAAAAATAAGTACAACAACTACAACACATGGCTGTAAATATCTACATACATTCTTATATATATGTAGGTATGTGTTAGGTATGTTTTATGCTATAGTGGCACGAGCTTAATGTTTTTCAACATTTAAACAGGTATCATAAACTTAAAAATACCAACAACTTACGACTTTATGACAATGTTGATGACGACGACTACGATGATGATGACATTACCATTCTTATGTTCCACAATATGAAATCAACTGCCAGCCAGTGATGACACAATAAACAGCAACGACTAACAATGGCAATAATCATATTAAAAATTATTACGTTAAGAATATTTATACTCGTCATAGTACTAGTACATGATATTGTATTTGTATGTATGAGTGGAAGAGGAAATCTTGAAATGAAACATTTTCAAATATTGCCAAATATTGAGTAATTTCTTAAAATAATTACAGTCGACTCTTGATAATTTGAAACTGAAGGGACAAAAGTTCAAATAATCGAGTTTTCATTTTAACGAGACTTCAAAATATCGAAAGAGAGACAGAAAAAATTCAAATCAACAAGAGTTTTCATAAAAAAAGCAAAACCATTTGAACGCACTAAATTTCACAAAAGCAAAGCAAAGAAATTTAATTTTTTATGTTAGCAACTGTCGATGTAGTGGTGTATACTAAAATAGTGGCACAGAAACTACTGCAAACGATTTAAATTTCTTTCAAAAACAGAAACAAAATCCCATTAGGAGTTCAAATTAAAGAGTGTAGAATAACCGAACTTCAAATTATAGAACGTTGGCGAGCAAGATGTCATTTTTGTAGCACATCGCAAAAAAACTAAAAGAAATGGTTGTTTTATTTATTTTATATTTTGCATAAAACACAGCAATTAAAATAATTCAAATTATAGAGCGTAGAGCCAAAAAATTCAAATTATAGCGAGTCGGCGATCAAAATGCCATTCAAATAATTTCAGATTATTGAGGGGACCAAATTACATAGACATTTTTCAATATATTGAGTATTTTTCAAGGGACTTGGAAAACAGTTCAAATTACCGCAAGATTCAAATTACCGAGTTTCAAATTATCAAGAGTCGACTGTATTCTTAAACTGAATATTTCAGTACATGCTTTATTTTTCTTTACAATTTGGTAGATATGAAACTACAAACTTAAAATAATAGCACCAGTTATATAAACGTTGTCCCAAATTTTCATTGAAGCATAGAGTTTTTCATAGAATAACACGTGTGGCAAATATAATGCACTGCTTTGCTGGCACATAAACCGCATATGAAAAGCAGTATGATGGAATGAATGGTGCCCAAAGTTAAGTATGACATTTTTGTTGTTGCTACAAAAATACGAATCACAATAATTAACTATCGGAAACACAGTGATATATGTGATAATACAGGGGGGGCAAATTTGAGGTCAGAAAATAGATGGACTGTTAAATGCTGAAATATCAAGAATTTGGCTGTCGCCCTTTGACATTTATTTAGTAAAAAATTGGGAACTTTTCAAGAATTAAACACGGCCGATCATTATTTAAGTCGAACGTTTGTGAATTGTTTGTTTCGAAAACTGAACGAAAACAACGCATTTTTTCAATAAAATTATCTTTAGTGATGAATCATATTTGCAATTATATAAAAAAAACAAAATTGTCGCATATGGAATTCACAAAATCCAGCAACAGTCCTCGAAAAAGGAAAGCCTCAAAAAAAAAAAAAAAAAAAAATGACCGTATGGTGCAGGCCGTATTTTTTTAAAATAAGCCAGGCAACGCCGTCACCATGAAATCTCAGTGATACAAGTCCTTGATAAACGATCCTTCGTAGCCACAATTGGATAATGTTGACACGGATGGACTTTGGTTTTGAGCAAGACATCGCGACAAGCCACACAGCCTGCCAAACAATTCAGTTATTGCATGAGAAATTTCCCGGTTGCGTCATTTCTCGACTTGGCGGCGATTTAAATTGACCGCCTCGTTCCTTTGGTTTAACGCCGCTGGAGTATATTTTTTGGAGCCATTTGAAAGACCGACCACTAAGAACTGGCGCTCTGCGCTAGTCAGGCGCTGCACTGACTAGATAAGCGAGATTTTGTTGGAAAATGAGGTTGAAGATTTTGTGAAAAGAATGGAAGTCTGCCGACGTGTTAGAGGTGGAAATTGGCCAAAACGTCATACTTCATTATTAATTCCCATACTTCTACTCTTTATTGGTACCAATAAAACTGAATTTGTCAAAGATAAAGTGTAGTTTTAAGCCAATTTACTTCCTAACCTCAAATTAGCCCACTCAGCTGATTTATTATCAGCAGATTAAATAGATAACTACTGTACGGATTGTAAAACAAACAACTTCATTTGTTGTACTAAATCTGTTTAAACTGACAGACACACTACTGGATAGTGTACTATACGAATTACGTAATTAAAGAATGTCATGCCTTCCAGCTAGAAATCGGCGAAGAAACAAATTTTTAATATCAAGTAGTTGATTTTTAATTTCACTCAACTAGGGAACTCTAGTGTATTGCGAGTGAAAAACACTTAATCACAGGTGGGCAGAATCAGTGCCGCCGGTATTCAGTGTTCGGTGCAAACGGTCTAGCATAAGTGAAACATTTTTTTCTCACTTACATTTTTTTTTCAGAGTGTAGGGTACAATTTTGTCAAGTTGATAAACTAATAATGGCTAGCTGTTGCACATTTGGCTTATACTCCAGCATAATATTTTGTTACAAAAAAAAAAAAGAAAATATTATCTAAAATATAAGAAAAGAAGAAAAATGCCAAAGGTTATCCATCAAAAATATTTCTTATATTTTTCGGAATTATTTTGAAATAAATCTTCACTTTATGGCTTTTACCAAAGAAAAAAAATCATGTTCTAATAAATCTCTTTTTGAAGACAGGTATCACGTTTTTATGAGTTTATGCTTGCTGCATGTAAGCTCTTCTCTCGGCTTCCTTGAGAAAGTCATTCAGTGTATTATTTCTGTTTTCGTTCTTTCTTTCATTCAAAATGAATAAGAACATTTAATTCTTTCGTTTTCTTTCACATGCATTCCATTGTTTTGTTTATAATTTTTATAGACCTCAATTTAGTACGTCCATACCTTCACACAAGTGGTACCTTTCAAACTGAATCTGTGTTTGTAAGTAGGCTCATGTGTTTGTTTTTATATGTAAGTATTGTGTGTGTGTGTCTGTGTTTCGTTGTTGAGTTTCAAGTGCCTTTACAGACTCAAGTTATTTGAATGGAGGAAATTCAATTCTAAAAATTATATTTACCATTGAAAAAACCTCATTGTCCTTCACATTTCTGGGCTGGTTTCATTAAATGCATTTAACATCCTTTTTTCGAGTTGCAGTGTTATTTGTTGTTGTTTGGCTTAAGACTTGGATTGTATTGTTAATGGAAATTTAAGAATATAACTGTGTTACACACCTGGCTCATTGCGGCAAGTGTCTTGCACGTACACTGATTAATAGTTATTTTTGTGTTGGAAAAAAATACCTACATTCCTTAAAACAAATCGGATCAGCAAGTTTCTATGGAATCGCGTATAAATACAATTTACAGATGAAGAACTAGCAATTAATGTAGCAGCTCGCATTTCAGTACTTCTGTAGGAGCTTTTTAATCAAATACTTCATTATATGGTCGGCCGGCAAAAATTAGCCGGCGAAGTAAAAGTTTGAAATAGCTACAAAAAAACTGTCCATCTTCTCATCTTTCCTAATCTGTACCCTCAATACTATCCCCTCGTTTTCAGTTCCGGCGCAATGCACTGCATATATAGGGGTCATCCCATGAGTGCGTCCAAGATAAAAGAAATTAAAATAAAATACTAAATGCTCTAGGTCCCTTACAATGAATGTTGTTTTTTAATTCAATAAGTTTAATTTCGGTTTAATATATTCTTTTAATTCTAAATTTCAAATAATTTTGTGTTTCTTTTAAAAATTAAAAAAAAAAAATTAGCAAAATTTTCTACATGGAAACAAAAGTCGTCTTGGTCGGTAAGCATAAATCTACTTATGTTCTTATGGTTAGGTTAGATTGAAAAGGGGGGCATAAGCATCAAAATCCGTCCTGGATTACACTTAGGCCTCATAGGCCTGTTGTGTGCTCTCTAATAAGGAGTTCCCATTCTACTGTAGGGAGCCTCCACCGATACCATGGAAACCTCTGAGTTTGATTACGTCAAGAACCTAGTTTCTTCAATGTACTTCCTTAAGTCTCTCCAATTAGAGCCCCTAAGAACTTCCATCCCCTTAATAATCTCCTGCTTAAATGTCTGTCTTCTGACTTGACTAAAAGCTGGACAGTAGCACAAGTAGTGCTCCAGTGTCTCGTCCTCTTCCTGGCAGGCCCTGCATGTTATATCGCCTACGATACCCATCATGACTAAGTGCGCAGGCGAACACTCGGGGTTCTTGGCTTCATAGTCTCATATTAACTACTTGAGCCATCAGCACCCCCTCCCCCTGCTCAATATCAGGGTATGTGAGAGAATTCCATGAGTTTAACTTTGAGACGAAGATATTAAGATATAGGACCTGCATTCAGGGTATGAACCTTCCATATGAGCTTAACTGCGCCCGAACAGGAAATGAGGCGGCAGTGTTGAAAGGACAGTTGAAAACAGATGAGAATATAGAGAATTTGTTGTATATATTTTTTAATCTTTTCTTCGCCGCCGAATTTTTGCTCTACTCTTTAGTAAATAAAAGTGTCAATCCAGCCAGTCGACAAAAACTAACACAACCATTCAATTATTCTTATGACCAAAATTCGACACCAGGCATCAAGAGTATGACATCAAGACATCAAGAGTATGGGTCGGACTCGGGAATTTCGCTTTCTAGTCTCACCTTAACTACTTCAGCTCGCAGCACCTTAAAATTATTTGCTGAAAGGAAAACATTTCGTAAATGGAATGATAGTATCTAATGGACGTGTGAAATTAAACCTAGAATATAGACCACGAGATCAAAGATTTCGATTCCGAACTCAGTAGAAAATTTGGTATTGAGTTTTTGTGATCTGCATTAGCACATGATCGAGTTAATTGTTGTAGTCCTAAGTCAATAACGAAAGCACAGCACTGGCGGTTTTACGTTACCCAAGCCGATTGGCAATTTCATGTAATATAATGAACAAAACAGAGCCTTTCATCGTCGGTAGGAAGTAAGTAGCCACAAAAAATTTCCCTATATGCTCATCATTCTCCAATTGTGTCTTCCAAACTGTACAACATATTGCATGAAAAGACTTAATCATTCCCTGAGATTCGGTCGAAGTAAAGATCTTTCATCATATTTTAAATAATTTTATAAACTTGCTATTCGGAAGGAAAATTGTAAGCAGGCTATTTTAAAAATTTTCTTCATTTATCTCAAGTAAATTACATTAAATATGTTATTTTTAATTAACAAACATTTTAATTTCTTTTTCAAATTGTTTTTGAGTTATTACAATTTTGCAGACAAAGGTCGATATATCCTGTAGAAGATAAATATTTTGAATTGTATGCAAATTGTATTTCCTTAGAACTCTACACCTGGCATCGTCGGAACAATTGTTCTTTTTAAACATTCTTAAAAAAAAATGATACATACAAAATGGAATAAAGGAAATCTCTTGTATTTCGGAACGACAATGAAACGTAAATGATGAATGCATTTTTTACTTTAAACGAAAAAAAATCTACACAGTATGAACGGAATACAAAACAAGACAATGAACATAAAATACAACATAAAAGAAATGAAAATCCATAATGCAAACAACACTACAAGAATCACGAACTAAATATACTAACAGCAACTGCTAAGTTAATGCTGCATAGCATTAATACAACACCATCCGTAACAACAACAATAAACAGGACAACCTCAATAACAGCGATGAACAACATTAACAACCGAAGTGCAACAAGCAGCAGCAACAACCTTAAATAGAGAGAGCAAAAAATAAAAACAAAAATCTATTTGAACATGCTAGACAAGTTGGCGCGTTGTTCGACAACAACAAATGGAAAATAGCAATAACAACAATAACATGCACAATGGGCAGAAATCTTGGTTAATTCACTAACTGCTGCTTACAACAACACATTACAGACATAGTTTATGCAGTGCGACTACTAGAGACAAGGGCCCAACTTATTGCATTCATACTTTTTTAAAACACAAAATAAGAAAAAAAAAACAAAAACAGATAAACAGACAGACAGACAGACAAACATGTTGTCGTTCTGCATCTTATTCCTAAACTGGCAGCAGTTGAAGTGAATTGCAAGATTTTATACTTTTTTGTTTTTGTTTTACTACGAAAGGTGTCAATTCTACGAACAAATGCCACTGGGTGATAAAAACAATACGCACACACAGCAGGAAGCACAAGCCAATAAAAATAAAATGACAAGAAAATTGTTATGGATATTGATGCTAGGCAGGCTCTTTGCTGTTGTTGTTGTTGTGTGTGTGTGTATGTATGTTTGGTACAGGACGATGGAAAAGGCCAGATACAGAGATACAGATACAGCGACCAGACAAGGCGAACATATACAAACATTAATGATAAATTATGTATGGTAATGAAATCATGGCCAACAACTGAGCGAATCCTTAGAGTGGTTAGTATTTGCAAAACAGATCTTATACTACTCTTAAAGGAAGTGGGATGAGGCAATATCCCTGATTAGAAATTTAAATGTTTTATAAAGAGGAAAAGTAGTCATCCAGTAGAAATACCTTCTGGTTGGAATAGCTAAAATTTTTACAGAGTCTTAAAATACTTAGAAACAAACATTGCATCTTATTCTATTTGTCAACGTCAACGTCACGTCAAGACAATATGAAAGTTAGAACACTTCTATACTCATTCTCTTCAACAATTGTCAATTTCTCACAACTTTTTGCTATATTCAACGACATAGAGAGTAGTAAGAGGCTGTCAGAAGTAGTTAATTGTTGCACAGAAAGGGCATGCAAATGTCCCATTTTTGATATTGTCTTGCCGTCACTTTGACGTTGACAAATAGAATAAGGGCAATTATTTTTCTAGGAAAATGTTGTCCTCTCCAGTCCAGTTTACTCACTCGAGGACTCTTTATAATATATAATCAATATATAATCACGAAGTTGTTACTCGTAGTATAGTGCTATCGAATTAAGTTTTCCGGTTGTAGAAAAATTAATCTGTGTTTTTATATTCGAATATACGATAAACATTTTGCGGTTTAGCTTAGGTTTAACGACTATTGCCTCTAAGAGACAGTCCCCTGGGGTCCGTTTATTCATTTCATTTTAATACTCTGGAGCAGGGGACTTCCTATGCGATGTCCTCCGTCACATCAAAAATTCTTGTACCTCTGAGGAAGTGTGATATCCTAAAAAGCTCTAAGCTTGCCAGGCTATCCAAGTCGGTAGAAAGTTAGAGCCTAGCACCGTCACCCTTGGGTTAGTCAGGGCAGAACATTGACACAGAAGATGGTGTACTGTTTCGTCATCCTCTTCATTGTTGAAGCTCCAACAATAATCAATATATATCAGACCCCTCCTCTTCTCCTTTCATGGGAAGGTCGCGTGTTCTGCGTCGATAATTTTGGGGGGCCACATGGTTCTTGCCACAAGACAGTTAGTCGCGCTTTCGCAATGAATCAAGATAATGGAATACCAGTGAAGTGGCTGATCATTGAGTTGTTCAATTCACTCCCCTATCTGGCAATGCCGTCCAAAATACTACCGTCGACATTCGAACATAGTTTTGGATGTACCGGAACTGCCGCAGAGGATCAGTAGCGATGGTAGCCTATTAGTACAGAGGTCTTGGGCTCGATCGCCCCCAAACACCTTGGGTGTTTGCATCGTCTTCAAATATCACAATGGGCAAGCAGTTGGGCTGGATTTGTTAATCCAAACTGGCAGCCTATTTAACTATGGATGTACTGTATATGCCCCTATAGTACCTCAGCCATTTTGCTGCCCGAGTAACTTTGCGGTTTAGTAAAGAATAGATTGCTGTTAAATTTTATAAACAACACGATTCAAATCTACACATTTCTAACAATTTTGTCAATTCATTGTTGCCTATCACAATTTGGTTCTAATTGAAACAACCCTTTTCAATATAAGCTAAATGATTCATTGTTGAATGGAATCAGGTAGATTTGCAAAAACGCAAAAAAAATACAATAAACAAAACAAAAATGTGTACCATCTGTTGAAGGAAGGCACTCTTGAGATGTGCACAAAGAAAAAAAAAGGTGACTGTGATTTCATAAGGATGGATTAACTGCATAAATCAGCACCTGCTCCGCAGTATTTAAACAAAAAGTCTTTTAAATAATTACAAGAAGCGCCTTTGTGGATATTCTTCTTAAATTTTAATGCTTAAACCCGGCATGCTGTGGTACCTGTACGAAAATTACACTAAAATTGCAATTCATTTATATTCTCATACATGTTGCATTTAGCAACACGAGTGAAATCCCTGCCAGGTGCCTTAATTTTATAAGTGTTTTCTAGCTACTTTCAAATATTTGTACTGTGCATTTTAGAATTTATGGCTACTTGCTCAGGCAAGAATTTGCACTTGCAGCATTTTTCTCGAAAAGGTTTTTTGTAATTGAAACAAGTGACATTACGACTACCTAATACAAACAATTAACACTAGACACTTTGTCAGGTAGTTAGTTGCTATTCTTATATATCACTTCTAATATATTTCAATAGTCATTTTCGTTTCACCTCAAAAGTATTCAATTACAAGTCGAGAATAGAGAAATTTTGATGCTGGGAAGCCAAATATTTTATAAAGATTTGAGATTTCAGTTGATGTACGTTTTATTTTGTTACTTTTTAATTATTCGAGAAGAGAGAAATTTTGATGCAGCTGATGTACGTTTTATTTTGTTACTTTTTAAATATTCTCCAAGGCTACTTCTTTAAACTGCTAACTTCAGCTACTCATAAATTGTTTAGGTCTTATACATAAAAAATATTTTTTTAAATTGCTTATGTCAAAGTTTAAAAATATTGATATATAATTATAATATTATGCTGAATATAATTAAAATAACATAGAGTTGAAGATCTTACTAAATACTTCGGCGGCCTGTAATACTAAAGTATTTTAGTCTTATACCGTGTTCAGACAAACACCTTATATGGTGTTCAGACATACGCCTTAATTGATTTTATCGCAATTAACAGCATTATTGAGCTCAATTACCCATATAAAATTTTAATTAGCTAATTGATTAATTAACGCTTAATTGTCTATAAAATTGAGCAAGGTCTAAAATGCAGCACTGTAAAAGTTTGTTTAGTGACCACCATAATGCCTACTGAACAAACTTTATGAAATTTGACAACTCATATGTAAACAAATTGACAGAAAAAATGGCGAGTCAAGTTGAGGGCGAGTTTTTAAAATAAAATTTTTTAATTAACTATTAAAACAAATGAAAAAAAATTCATTTCGTACAACAACAGGTCCAAAGGCAAAAAGAAAGCGCATTTTATTCAACGACGCCAGTGAAGCAGCAACGTAAGCAACACCTTTTATCAGCTGCTGTCAAACGATAATTGAGTTAGCTATATTGAGTATGTGTGAAAACTTTTCAATTAACTTATTATTGACTCAATTAAAAATGCATGTCTGAACACCATATAAATAGCATTATTGAGCTCAATTATCTATATAAAATTTCAATTAATTATTTTTCAGTAAATATAAAATTGTTATAATATTGAGTAATATTACAAATGCAACACTGCTAAAAAGTGTGTTCAGTGAGCAACATACAACTCACTAAACAAAGTTAGTAGAGACTTAGCACCTAAATTGTGGGAGACGAGAAAAAAGACCATAAACAAAAGGAAGAGCAATGCTGAAGTTATATTATTGAGATTAAATTTATTTTTAGCAAGAAAATTAAAAAACCAAATTCCCGATTTTAGCTTGCGATATTTAGGAATATGAAAAATTTTTAATTTTAATTGCCATATGTTATTTAAATTGACAAAATTTTGTACATACGAACAGGAAGATAATTATGGCAATAAATCTAATATTGACTCAATTCAAAAACCATGTCTGAACACCGCATTAGAATATATCTAATGAATGTTCTCCTCTAAAATATTTATATATGACGTGATAAATAACACAATTTTCAACACGAAAATGTAAATAATTTACAACATTTTTATTAAAAAAAAAAATAATCGACTTCCTACAGGTGGTCTTAAGTAAATAGAATTTATCAAAAGGAAGTTAATATGTTCCATTTAATAAAAATAAACCCTTTCAAAGTTAAACTGGTGTCAATGTAAGTAAATTCTAATCAAACAATCATAATAAACTTCCTTTTACGAAAAAAAAGGGTTTGTGACAGAAGAAACCATCATTATTTGCTTTGATTAAACACGAAACGAACAACAAGTAAATCACCACATTTCTAGACGTAAAAGGTGCAAATGAAGGTGCACAAATTGCTATAAACTAATACAGCGTAATCATATACGTTGATATCTCTCAATACGAATGCATACTCTTACATGTGTTTCTCAAAAGACTATGATTTCGATTTAGTAAAGAAATTTAAATAAAAATTGAGTATATTTATGTAAAAAGGTGGCTGACATATAAAATATGGGCTGGGAGAAAAAGATAATTCTTTGTTTAGCTATTACAGTCACGGCTGCAGAACGAGCCCTATCGATTTTTTTTCCAAGTCTGAACTGGTTTTGCTCTTTGATTACACAGCGAAAATGGAAGAAAAAAAAATTCAGTATTTATAGTTGTAAGGGCATTTTTAATTGAGTCAATATTAAATTCATTGACGTAATTATCTTCCTGTTCACATATGCAAAATTTAGTCAATTCAATTGACGTATGACAAAATTTTTTTATATTCATGAGGACCTCGAGTTCCGATCTGGAATCTTTGCTTTTTTTTAATTTTCTGCATAATACTAAGTTCACACATACACCTTAATTGAGTTTATCGCAATTAATGCCATTATTGAGCTCAATTAACCATATACAATTTTAATGAAGTAAAATTATAAGTGAAATAACTTAATGCAGTGTTCAGACATACACCTTTATCAAGTTTATCGCAATTAATGCCATTATTGAGCTCAATTAGCTATATAAAATTTTAATTAAGTGATTACTCAATTAACGCTTAATTATTATAAAATCGAATAAAGCTATAAATACAGCACTGATACAAAGTGTGTTTAGTGAGCAAAACACAACTCAAGGAACAAATTTAGTCGAGACTTAGCACCTAAAATGTGGAAAATATATTAACAAAATATGTCAAGCCATGTTGAAGTTAAGTTATGGATATAAAGTTCATTATTAATTAAAAAATAATATAAAAGAAAGATCCCAGATTTGAACTTGAGGTCCTCATGAATATGCAAATTTGTTCGATTTACTTGTCATACGTTAATTTAATCGACTAAGTTTTTTATATGTGAACAGGAAGATAATTTTGTTAATGGCAAATATTGATGCAATTAAAACTGAATGCCTGAACACCTTGTAACTTGGCTCGAGGTATTTAGTTAGCGGTTTTCCTTTACTTTTTCCACAATTTAGGTACTAAGTCTCGACTAAGTTTGTTCAGTGAGTTGTATTTTGTGGAAAACACAATTAATATGAACACCGTATAAAGCAAGATATTCCTAAAAAAAAAGCCAAGAGGCTGTGGATGACGATTTCAGACAGCAGCAAATCGCTCTGTTCACAACTCAGTGGAAATGGAAAATGTTTTTTGCACCAACCCAATTTTTTAAATTCTACCACAAATTCAAAGGCTTACTAACAAAATAATATTGGCACAGCTGCTAATGAAAAGTGTATTTTATTTGTTAAATAGCAAACAATAGTGTTGTTTTTAAGTATCTTTGAGGTTTACTGTGATAAAAGTGGAAACATTCCAACATACACACACACACACGCACATTGTAGGTTTGAATTCATTATTCATCATTTTATTAAAAGTGTATTTAAAATATAACAAGACAAGCCATGTAAAGGAATCTTAAGACACACATACATATAAACAGAATACAAGAGTTTATTAGGATGGCATATGCAAAATTAAAATAAATATTTGGAAATAAATAAATATGTGATGGAATGAATAAAACTTACAAAATAAATTTCATTGTTAAGCAAATAAAAGAAGTAATATTAGAGACACTCAAGCAACACGTGTTAATTGTGAACTGTTTTACACACACACACACACTCTTTTACATACATACACCTTTAAAACGCCACATTATCAAATATTATGTCGAGCAATTTCTGTACATTATGCTCAACAACTAAAACTATGTATCATACGAGTATAAGTACTTGTAATCATACGAACACCTTGCCTTAAACTTATTTATTTATTCTTTTATGATAATGAAAGGCATATGCCTTTTTTGAAAAACTAAAAATGTGAAATGAAGCTTCCTTCCTTCCGTCCGCCCTTCCTTTATTTTTTTTTTGGAAATTATTTAAATAGAAAAAAGGGGTGCGTTGTTGTGAGCTGCCGACTGTGCATGTTTTCGAGGGGGTTTAGTTTAAGTTTTTCGTAATTACTGAAAAACTATAGTCCTGTACCCTTGACACATTCCATCAGGGGGTTGGAAATTCGGCTGCAACGACATATGTCTACATGCTTGTAGAAGTATTTTGTTTAAATACACATACATACTTATTTATTTATGTATTTAATTTCAGCATGTTAATGGAAAACTTAACTTTTCGTAAGGATAATTCAGCACCTTGCTTGTGGGTATTTATGGTCTGTTGCATCTATCAGTTGGAAATTGTATGACACAAGTGTATATGCACATTGAAATTTTTTTAGTTATTACTTTAAAAGAAAATTTATTCAGTAGAGACTCAAAAGCAATTTTGCGATAGACGTCTACAGAAAGGTTCTAGCTGTTATTTTTCAAATATTGTACAACACATTTTGTAGCAACCGCTATGAAAGAAATTGAAAGTTATTTTTAAAAACCTACTTTTTCTCTACTTCCAAAGCATGAGGAAGTGTTTACTTTCGGACATGAAGGAATGGTTGCTAACAATATCCAGATTACTGATTAAAAGGTTATTTTACTTATAAAAAAATATATTTTTATTATAAAAAAATACTTTTCTTTATAAAAAATATTATTAAATATGAACTTAATTTTTAGTTTTTCAAAACTATTAATTTTATTATTAAGATAGGAATTTTTTAGTCAGACTCAAGTTCAAATCTGCAATATGCAAATTTACTAATGAAATCTGCAATATGGAAATTTGCAGATTTGAACTTGAGTCTGAATAAAAAATTCGTATCTTAATAAAAAAAATTAATAAGTTCTAAAATTGAAAATTTACATTCATGTTTAATAAAATTTTTTTTTTAAAGAAAAATATTTTTCTTAATTAAAAAAGCAGTCTATTTAAAAATTTTTGATGAAGAGAAAGATTCATATGAAATAAATTGATAAATATTTATAAACTATTAATAATTATTTGTAACGCAGTTAACAACTTTTGCCAACTCCAAAAGGTAATTTTGTAAAACTGATCCAAAATTAGATTTACTTAAATTTCGAATTCAACCAAAAGGCGTAGAAGAATATAATAGAAATCTTGCAATGCAAATCCTGCATAAAAATCATTAGAAATAATCTATAAACGATCCAGCTTTTGGATTTCAAGTTCAGGATATAAATGACTTCATTAAAACTCTTTTTTAATATGTAAAACAGGCCCTCAGGGGATAACCTGTACTCACTCAGTGTATTGTATATGAGAAAAAAGTCTTTTGGAATTCGAAAATGATCGATTTGAAAAAAAAAATGTTTTAAAAAATTTGCCATAATGACCCCTAATCATCTCAAGCCAATTTTTTTAAAAACATTTTTTTTTTTAATTTATGTTATTGAAATATCAAAATAATTTCAGATATAAGACTTTTTCTGCAGTATAAAGGGCTCCTTGGGCCACCACTTGTGTATAGTGACATAAGTGTACGCATTTCTATTTTGCCCTAACGACCGAAAACCTCTCCAGGATTTTTTTTTTTCAAATGAATGTTTCAAGAATATTTTATATTTTCCGTGCATCTTTTAAGTATATATTTCTTAAGTATTATTTGTGCCATAATTTCTATTCACTAGTTTGAGCAGAACTGGCTCCAGTTTCTAGATTTTAAGTTCCAAATGAATTTAATCACATTTTACTCCAAATACTAAGTCGTTAACAGAGCTCTGTTAACTGCAGAATGGCTTTGGTTTGAGTCTTCGCTAACATAAATTTAAATTTGTCTTTACACACATTAATAAAAATTAACTTGTGATAAACAAAAAGGTTAAAGAAATTGCTTTAAAAATCCAACTTTTTCAAAAATATTTTAAAACAAATAGTCCGTGCCAAATTTCTTAAAAACATAATACTATTATAGAAATTTATATAAAATATTTTAGTACTTCTGTACACGAGCACATGTTGAAAAAGGATTCTATCTGAAAGCATTTGTTTAATATTTTTTTGAAAAGATCACTGACTTAATGTCTTATAACCACCGCACACATGCTGTACTATTCTTAAAACTAATAAATTTTCTATATATTCCTTATAAATCATATTACAATTTTTAACACTCTCGCTTTATTTAAAGTGTATTGAGTTTTAGTTTTTAATTTTTATTATACTTTTCTCTAAATGCTGTCATGTGTTACTTTGATTTATGTTGTATGGACCGTATAATAAGTGTGTTACATTAACAGAATAATATATTGTGTGCTGTGTATTATTTTTAATTTTTCTGTTTAGTGTTCAGCGCATGCGCAATAAATCGTATTTTTATGACACCTGACAAAATACTACCCAATAACAGGGATTCTGTATTCACAAATTTCTTCATCTCTTCCACTATTACTCTTCTTGTATATTTTTAATTCATTCATTTCTTTGGATTGTCTAATACAGACACATTGTATACTGATCTAACATGTCCGTCCATCCCATTCATACTCGTATTATGCCTCACATTTATGGCTTCTCTATTAAAACGATTTTAGTATTTATCGACAGTTGTTGCCAGAGTTACGCCAGTTTAAATTGTCTAGATAGCAAGAAAGAGGACATGCTTTTAATATGATCTTTATATCATTGAGAGAACACATTTGGAAATGAAATTCAACTAAAAACTAAATGAAAACAATGATATGTGACTGCAATACTTATGAACCAACAGCAAGCATTTCACCGAGAATACAAAGATTCTTGAATTGGATTTTATTTTTTGACTCTATTCATTTTTATTACATTTAACACGTATATATAGTTTAAGGCTCCTGTAAAATCGCTTTTCCATGCTTGATTGTAATAAAGTTATAAATCTTGTCAGCTTGCTGCTGTACGTTATACAGCTTTACATAACTCATATTAATAGTCATCATCACACAAAATGCCGAAGGTGTGTTTTTATGGGAGTTTTTGTAGATCTTTTATATGTACGAGTATATTCTTTATAGCACTACTGTGGAAGCCACTCACTCGTACCAATCTTTTCATTTGATAATGGATGTTTTAATCATTTTTATGATATGAGTTTTGGCTGCTTGATGGTTTTTTATACGTTTGAGACAATAAGACTTTGATTGCTCACCACCACTAAAAACAGTTAAAGTGTTCCCAAAGAATTTTGTAACATCGACTACCTTGAAAAACAAGCTGCTTGATTGAATCAAAAAAAAGAGTTTCTTCATAATTTTAGGGATTTATTTCTTAAACTCATAAATCAAATTGCAACTATGTAATAATATGTTCAATTTAGGGTTAAATTATTAATTATTCGTTACATTTGAATTTCGCCTTAAATCTGTCAGTATTAAATTGTTTACTGATAATATAATAAAAATAACACAGAGTAATTTTCAACTAGTATAACATAAACAGCAGCAAAATTACTGGCGTAGCAATATTTATTTAAAATTTTCGGATGAAATACATTTTTGATATTTCAATAAAAGGTAAGAAAAGATTCAAGGTGTAAATGGTTTATAACATGTATATGGTACCAATTTTGCTGAAGATTTTCTGACTCTCTAGCTCTGAAAGGGTCTTTCATTAAGCGACTCCTTTTTTAAAATTTAAATAAAATTTAAATGTTTATTCGTTTGAAGAACTCATTGATGCCATTATGTGTAGAATATAACAGCGTTCAAATGCCCGTCACGATTTATTTTAGGGAACCACCTACAATATGTTTTACTATCCATGACTCTGGCACATAAATCGGACTGAATTTAACGATGACATGAGTTAAGTTGGCTGCCAGTAAAGTAAGGCCCACAATAAATATCAAATGGCACTTTGTCGGAGGGCAGCTCGCGTTATCTCCATAATAGATGGCCATTTGCTGAATTGACTCGTGTAGAAAGAGTTGTATGGCACGTAGCGAAGTCCTATTGAAATCACATGTCGTTGGTGTCCCCATCATCCAATTCAAATTAAAAGAAGTTGGAAATCATAGACCTACAGCGCTATAGCAGTTGACTGTAATGGCTTGGCCAATGCCGTCCGAAAGGTATAGAGACCGATGACGTCACCAGCCAAAAATCCATACGGAACAGTGACTTCTTCGGGATGCATTGAACGATCTTGGATCTCATGTAGAATGGTCTCGTTTCCAAAACCTTTTTTGATCAGGTAACCATTGGTCCAGAAATGAGTCCCATCGCTGAAGATGATTGGACCAGCATTCAGGGGATGACCCCTTCATATGCAGAGCATTGCGCCGGAACTAGAAAGGAGGGGATGGTATTGAGGGGACAAATGAAGAAAGATGAAGAGATAGAGAATTTTTTGTAGCTATTTCAACCTTTCTACTTCGCCGGCTAATTTTTGCTACAGGGCCGACAAAGGAGGGTGCTTTTGGTACATGAAAGTGTCAGTCGCTGCCTATTATGCTATGCCTTCATCATTGAAACAGGCTGGTAACAACTAACACAACCATGCACTAATTCTGATCAGAAGAACTCAACACAATAGTTCATGACGCAGTGCGGGGTTCAGCTCAGGACCTCCGCTTCATAGTCTCGTGTTCTACTAACGTTTTCTGCCAACAGCACCGCATGTGTTGTTCATCCCTTCACAATTTGACAAAACGTACTAAATAAATGACAACTAGTGTGATGTAGCTTCGAAATGATGAACGTTATCAGCTGGCTAAGATCAGAAGCCCCTGTTGGAAGACCCATTATTTAATTTAAATTTTATTTAAATTTTTTCATTGATATTTTGCTGGAATGTTAAACATTGAAAAGGAGATTTGCGGAATTGCATGGAAATTTCTCTGTTGATCACAAACCTCATGTAAGAAGAATTAATTCGTCTGGATACTGAGCACAATTGGCATCTGATTGACACTATCCTGTACTAAGAGCAGAGTAAAAGCACCCTCCTTCGTCGGTCCTATAGCAAAAATTAGCCTGCTAATTAAAATATTAAAATAGCTACAAAAAATTATCCATCTTCTGATGTATTCAACAATTGTCCTCTCAATACCATCCCCTTCTTACTGTTCGTGTAGGGATCATTCCCTGAGTGATGATCCTACACAAAACAAAAAACAAATGAAAAAATAAAAAAATTTAAATTTAGGACGTAATAATCGTTTTTTATTGCCATGTACAGGACAACATTTTTCTGCTCTCGGGCTGCCCCTGCAGAAATGGTTGACTCATTTGCAAAATACTCAAATTAAGATTGTATCAATTTTTTATTTGTGTTCTGTCAACTCCCCGATCCCTATTAATTTGCTAATTATCAAATACGAGATCTAAACAAGTGGCTGGTATATTCTAATAAACTTCAAAGTTATTTGAAAATAAAAGTATTTAATCAACTACAACTTCCTAATAGAACTTTTTTCCTTAGCATTCGCCCTTACAAATAGACTTTATAAACAACTGCCCATAAATTTCCTAAAACATATTAACAGATGACTATTTAAATTTTTAATTCCAAAAAAAAAGTAACTGCTAATGTAAAGTAACATCTTTTAATACAAAAACTTTTTATATTAATTCTCAAATATAGCAACCCACAGTTTTCTACAAGACCACAATTACAGAAACTTAGCGCTCGAATGCATTTTCGGTGCACACACTTCTACGTAGAAACAGAAAAATATAGCAAACACCTTGCGCCACTTGATTAATAGAATTTTTAGAATAGAATGCTTAAAATAACTTGACTACAAACTCATCTCCTAACTGAAACACCACCACCCAAAAACCAACAATGAATGAACAAATATTATGCACTTGTTCCTCTTGAGTGACTGCTAACCACCAGAACCTCACAGTAAAAAGCCATATGCCGTTTCGAAAGGAAAAATAAAATAGCAACCTGATGCTTAAAACGGCAGGGAAAATGCCTTCACTTTATGCCTGTTTGCCACCCGTATAACCTACAGGATATAAAATGCAAAGTGTTTTTTGTTTTCAACTTAATTTAAGGAAAAACAACCCACATTTGGTCAAAGTGAAAATATTGAATACGTTCATACTCGTGTGCATGGCACGAGTCTTGTTTAAAGTTTTTGTTTGACTATACACATTTACTAATTATTTAAATTATGCATTATTAAGGGTTACAAATGACGGACTGTTGGCATTAGTTGTTGGCTAAAATGAAACTAAATAACTTTACATAGGGAATCGGTCAAGCATCAAATAGTTGCAGAGACACAAGTCAAACGCCTGTTGTTCAGTGGATAGTTTTTACGTTGCCACTTTGAGTTGTAACTGTTTGCGTTTGTTGCTTTTTGATATCTTGCTCGTGCACCACCAATTTTTGTTTTTCTAATTGTCGTTAAGGCGCACGAGCAGCACATTTAAATATTTTACATATACAATATGTTTAAAGTACAGTGACCGCTATATGTGCTTTTGTATTATTTTTTTCTTTTTGCCGAACTGTACGTAATTGTCATTGCAGTTAGATGTCATAACGGTGCTGCTATAAAGAAGTAAATGTTTTCAAAGAAATGCCCTGAATTATTTTTCACTGAAACATAAAGAAAAAATATTGGGTAAAACAAGAATTTAATTTGTGCCAACATATATGTATGTATTATTGGATCGATATCAAGTTTTATCAGAGACAAAATCATGTTTGGTTTATCCTACAATGATAGCGATGCCACTAAGGAAGAGGGGGAAACTGTAACACATTGCGAACTTGAAGCCAATTAGAAATGAAAAATCAAAACAATATGCAAAGTAATTCACAATATTTATCACAGGCTTATAAAATATTTATAACCCTGTTTACCCCTTGTTTTATTAGACAATTGATTTCCCTAAGCCCAAATAAGACATTTTTTATGATGACTTGTACTTTTTATGATGACTTGCACTTTTTATAATGACTTGCACTTTTTATGATGACTTGCACTTTTTATAATGACTTGCACTTTTTATGATGACTTGCACTTTTCATAATGACTTGCACTTTTTATGATGACTTGCACTTTTTATATTGACTTGCACTTTTTATGATGACTTGCTCTTTTCATAATGACTTGCACTTTTTCTGATGACTTGCACTTTTTATGATGACTTGCACTTTTATAATGACTTGCACTTTTTCTGATGACTTGCACTTTTTATAATGACTTGCACTTTTTATGATGACTTGCACTTTTCATAATGACTTGCACTTTTTATAATGACTTGCACTTTTTATGATGACTTGCACTTTTTATACAGACTTGCACTTTTATGATGACTTGCACTTTTCATAATGACTTGCATTTTTTATGATGACTTGCATATTTTATAATGACATGTACTTTTTATGATGACTTGCACTTTTTATACAGACTTGCATTTTTTATGATGACTTGCATTTTTTATAATGACATGCACTTTTTATGATGACTTGCACTTTTTATGATGAATTGCAATTTTTCTGATGACTTGAAATTTTTATAATGACTTGCACTTTTTATATTGACTTGCATTTTTTATATTGACTTGCACTTTTTATATTGACTTGCACTTTTTATCCTGACTTGCACTTTTTATATTGACTTGCAATTTTTTCCTTACTAATATAACAAATAAAGTAACTCTGTCTCTCTGTCTGTCTGTTACCTTTCCCTGCTTAAAACGCTGAACCGATTTAGATGAAATTTGGCATATTGATAGTTTAAGATTCGGAGAATAGGGTGGTGTTTGTTTTGAGAAATGATCGTATTGAGTGGTCAAGGGGGGTCGAAAATTTGTATAGACATATGAAATTATTAAACTGATAACTAAGAATGTTTTAAGCTTTGATCCAGTAAAAATACAACACATCATTAACATAACATACAAATTAGCTGAAACTTCACATATTCTTCGCGGACAAAGTCCCGTGTAAAAGCTAGTTTTATTTAAATGCGAATACTATTCAAAAATATTAGAAAAATAAACTGAAATAAATTTGAAAACTTGTGAGTTTGGCAATAATTTTGCGAATACATCCGCATGAGGGTGCTGTTGACTTGGACTACCCTCCCTTGCTCGCTGACGAAGGCGTAGCATTGGTCGCTGAACATTGTCGCTGTCGGCAATGTTCAGCGACCTATTACTAAAAGCCTCTTACAACACCTTCTGTCATCGGTACTCTAGCAAAGATTTGCCGGCGAAGTAAAAATTGAAATAGGTACAACAAATTCAATATCTTCTCATCATTAGTCAACTGTATTTTCAGGATTATTCCCTCCCTTCATAGTTTTTCCACACTGCATTGCATCAGGAGGGTGCATACCTTTAATAGCGGTCCAAGTCAAAAAAAAGTCTGCTATATAGTTCCCTGTTTGTTAAAATATCTATAAGCAAAATGACATTTAAATAATACATACATATTTATCTATTCAATTACAATTTAAATTTAAGACATATTCCTTTTAAAATGAAACTTTTATGTTTGCTGGGTTCTCTTGTTGTTTTTACTGGTTGGTGGTGGTAAATAGTGTCGTCGAGGATCGTGGCTAGTCTAGCATGTCTTATCACAAATTCGTGCATGCCTCTATAACGATCTAACGAAGTTAACAACAAAAACTTCTTCTTCAACTACAAGCGCTGCAACAACAAGAGGCACATAAAAACTATGAGGGTGCTTAGGCGCATATTAAATAACTCTTTGTGTTGTTTTAGTTTAAAGCCTGGCTGTGTTGGTTTGGACCTTATTCGTGTGATTGGGGTGTTGCCAGCGACATGTGTCTAAGTACATGTTTTGACGTATTCGTTTCTTATTGTCTTGCTATACGGTGTCACCTTTGTCTCGGGCCAAAGGCAAGTCAAAATGACCCAGCTCCTGTTATAGGAAATTTAAAAACCAAACTTAGTTATTATTCTAAGCACAAGGTGTTGTCGGCATTTGACATTCGACTTTAAAATTTGATTAAAACCCACGAGTTAAACGTTAAAAAAAGTGCTCTCAAACAGGTACGAGTACAGACACGACAAATACGTCCGAGTAATATTTTTAAATTTCTATGAAAATTAGTGAATTTAAGGACTCTTACACGTGAAGTTAATTACAATGATTTTCTCTATATATTCCTAAATAAATTAAAGTGCATTTTACAAATGTCACTGAGTTTCCTAGGATATTCTGGCTGCAGCGGAAGTGTTTGTGAACAGGTAGTATTGCACTTGTTAAATTGAGATAAACAATTCTTTTCCTGGGAAAATTTAATACCAATTTCAATGTAAAAAATAAGTTAATGACATATTTTTTGCTTGTAACAAGTGAAACAATGTTGTCCTCATGTTACATGTCTTTTGTGTGCTCTGCAATTGTTTAATTTTCTGTGTAAAATATTTACTTTTTTGCATTCTATCTTTTTTCTATCTTTCCTTTTTTTTTGTGTTCTAAGGAAGTGACAATTTATATTTGTTTTCTGTTATAGGTGTTTATTATTTCCTGGTATGAGGTCCATTTACAATTGCATATTTGGTTTTATTATTTTCCAAAAAATATTTTTTCATATTGATTAGCAAAAAATGTCACACATTTTCTTATACATATTTTTTTTTGAAGTGAAAAAATTTTGAAAATTTTTAGGTTAATCTCAATTATGAACAATTTTTATCGTTCTTCTTTTTTATAAAAAATTTTTTGTATTGTTGAATTGGTGATATTATCAACCGTGTTTGTTTTCAAATATTTTTAAACTAAAAAAAACAATAATTTTCATGTCTAACGCAAAATATACGAAATGCGAGATAAGATGCATAACAATTTATTAAAATTCGATTAAGATATTCCTTACGGTCATTATTACAACTTCATGTCAGTTAAAAGTAGACAAGAGAAACATACATTCTCTAGGTTAAAATGATGAAATGCTCGTCTGTATGTGTCTGAAAATCTAAGTTGACTATCAGCCCATATGTCAAAGTTCCTTTTTCCTGCACTTCCTATTTCCTTAATTTTCAGTATTCACTTAGAAGCAGCAGCAAGTAGCTGCAACATCATATACTAGTACATTTTTTTTGTTGGTAATTAATTTATTTAATAAATATGCTAATTACCATGAACATGAACACGCGTCAAAGATCGTTGCCATCAGGAAAACTTATCAATTATTTTAGAAACGTATTAGACTTAATTATTTTCAAGTAAGACCAAAAGAAAAACGTGATTGTAACATAAAACCCTTTGGTTTTGAACACGATTGACAACTTTCAAAGACCGCACGGCAGTACTTCAATTAAACTTTTTGATTAAAAATCAATAATTATTTCGGCCAAAGAAAACTGTCTCCAAATAATGTGCGGCTTTCGTATTTACAAATTTATTACTGGTTAGAAAATTACCTGGACGGTGCGTTTATCGCCGATGAATGAATTGTTTAATGCAGCCGCTTTTTGTGTTATTAATCGCACTTTGATTGTCGTGCATTTAAAAATCAATTGTTTTCATTAAACAATTGTTGATAATAAAATATGTGATTTGAAGAAAAAAAAAAACAAATCGGGGTTTATTTTTCTGTTTAGTAAAAATCTACGTGTTGTAGTCTGGTGTTTCTGGCGCATATGTTTCCTGTGTCTCGTTGAATTTTCTTTGTTTTGTTTTTTTTTTGTTCAAATGCAACCGGAAATTCCTTAAAGATTTTTTTTTCTTAATTTATTTCTTTGCTTACAATTTGTAGTTTGAGACGTGCTTTAGAATTCCTTTATGTCATTTAAAGAGTCTCTTTCAATGTCATTGCTCTTGTTTGGTTGCGCTTCTACATTTATAATGTAGTTCACTTCTTAAGGGATTAAATCTTTAGAAATTCAAAAAACGTATGAAAATCATTTATTATATTCTTTAAATAGAGCAAGTGCATACAGGCATTGCACTGCGACAGCAATTTCATTGTTTGTTTCGTATTTTATTGTATTTGATTTAATATGGAAGAAACTATTATAATAGTTTTGAAATTGAAAATAAAAAAGGATACACCTGCTTCCTTAGAAAATTATGAAGTTTTTGAAAGGTTCACTGAACTCATATATATATATATATATATATATATATATATATATATTTTTTTTTTTTGGCCACATAATTTAATAAATATTAGCTATAGTTAGACATTTACTGCACTAGTAAAAATACTTTTGCTAATTTGCAAAACTTTTGCTTTTACTAAGGCTAGAGAAATTTAATGAATCACTTAATATCATCCCTTAAAGATTTATTTAATTTTATCCTTAATGCTAACACTAATTAAAACGTTAAACAAATTTTCCTTTATTTAAAATTGGACATATTACAAATATTCAGGTGCAATGCAAAGTGCTTTTAATATATATTTTACTATTTTGTAACAAATAAATTTTTGTCTATAATTCAGTTTCATATCACGATCCCACTTCTCCCACCGTTATCTATACTGTCGCTGTTACACCCATTTGTCTGTGCAATACCGGTACATATTCATCCCATTGACTACGGAATATATTGCCAGCCAACGGTTCACCCAAATTATATTTTTCAGCAAATTTCTGTATCTTAAAATTCGGATGTCCCTCTATTTTGCTATTATCGACGTATTGTTCATTAAAATCCAATTTGTCGGGCTGTTGATAAACCAAGAAAACATAACGCATCACGCCACCATTTTTGGGAGAAAGTGGTCCAATGTAAGGACAATATATTTCCCCCTTATCGATATCTTTGCCAGGAATATTAACCACTAGCCAGTGTAAGAATTCTCCCCATTTGGGATTGGCAACATCTGGAGCATCAGGACTGGCCATATAAACCGTATAATATTTAGTTGAATCAGCAGACCAGTCGATGCTGGGAGTGTCTTTTGTTTGCGTGGGAGTAAACTCTTTGGCATCGCCTACAATTAAGCCGTTTTCAAATACCAACTGAAAATTGCAATAAGGAATTTATTAAATGAACTAACTTCCAAGCTAATGTATCAGATGATGAAATGATGATTTAAAATGTCATTAGATATCGTTGGGTCATACAATTGCATTTAACATAATAAACATGTAAATTATTTTTTTTTGTATATCTTAAGTCATCTCTATTGTGCGTCAAAAGGATATGTAGAGACATTCTTGTATAAGCAGTTAGTTATCATGAAAAAATCGTCTATTTAAAATCAAAAATGCTGCTTTCACAAATACCTTTAATTTTTCCCTGGGCGCTGTACTCAATACATCCGGTATTATTTTTGTATCCTTGAACAAATTTTCCACTTCACTGTCAGTCACGGCCACTGACACATATAATGCTAAGAAAAGTATTTGCGTAAACATTTATTTTGCTTGTGTGCGCTTCAAGACTGCGAAGTTGTGAAACTATTTGATTTGTTTGAAACTTAAATCTATGCCACAAGTATATATAACAAATTTAATAATAGTTTTTAAATTATTTTTAACAAATAGTTTATTTATTTGCTTAAATTATAATAATTTAGACAAATTATCGGCCTATTGTTCACTTTGTTTGCTATTGATAGTTGCTAAATCTTGCACTGCTATTGAATATGATTACTTTTTTTTATAAAAATTGCAAGCAGTCATAACAATTTAGCCATGCATATAAATCATTACGCAATAGTTATTTAAGTTTAATAGAAAATATTTCGTATTGTACATTAGAGTTACAGATTCAAAAAGCTGCTGAAAAAAACATGTACTCTGATCACTCTATTTTACTTGCCATTTAAAATAGAATTTGTTTAAAACAGAGGAAATACTTTTATTTTTTTTATTTTTCTAATGTGATACTCAATTGGTTTTTGAAAAAATTGGAGCCTAAACTAAGGCAATTTCCTGCTTTGCCTTTTAAAACGTTTAAAATT
The DNA here is from genome assembly GCA_951800035.1 of Linnaemya tessellans. Taxonomy (NCBI): domain Eukaryota; kingdom Metazoa; phylum Arthropoda; class Insecta; order Diptera; family Tachinidae; genus Linnaemya; species Linnaemya tessellans. The sequence continues at coordinate 107,556,444 of OX637533.1, forward strand.
TTCTATGCAAAACAAATGTAAATAGAGTAAAAGCGACCAGGAAACCTTGATTTTCTGTATATATAAATTTCATTAACACAAAGTATTTTACACAATTAGAATCTAAAATTTTTAGAATCAGCCTAATACCCTTTACTGCCTAAAACCAATTTGGAAATATTAGCATTTGTAGACCGGAAACTAAAATTTGCTTAATGAAAAACTAAAAATATATTATTAAATTGAGTTAAGATTAAGATAGGCTAATTGTTCGAAATTTTTGTTTTAAATCTCAGAAAGACATGATAAATATTCCAAGGCACAAAGGAAAGCCGACATCAGTTTTTTAGTTATCCAACTTACACAGCAGAGCAGAACAGTTGTTTTTGAAGGCCGCAACACTTTCATAATCAGTGCTCATGTGTATTGTGTTTGTCACCACTTATTAGGTGGCTTAAACAAAATTAAACCAAAATTTCGAACAATTAGCCTATAAAATCATAGTTTAATTTAATATATCAAAATACATGTTCGTTTAAAAAAAATACTCGCATAATAGAATATTATTTGTTTTTATATTGTTGTTGTTTTTTTTCCAAAATTTACAAAAAAAATCTTTAAAGTGGATATTGATAATTCCAAACTAGATTGCACATCCCACTTTTAACATAGAGAATTTCACAGGTAAATATGATTTTCTTATTGTTGACAGCTTCAAATTATCACCCCTTATTCGGTAACTATTTGACGACGTCAATGTCAAGACAATATCAAATATATCACATTTATTTAGACTTTTTCTTCATCAAAAGCCTCTTGCAACTTCGTAGTCCTTAGAAAATAGTCTGAAGCTATTAGCAGAATTCAATTGTTCACCACAAGAACTATCTGTGTATCCCATTTTTTGATATTGTCTTGACGTTGACGTCGTAAAATAGCTACAGAATAAGAGGGATTATCTTTACATAAAATAATCTTTAGCTGTTGTTGTTTTCATGCAACTAAAGTTAGAGTTTGAATAAAGCCAGTTACTTTTGTAGGATAAAGTAATAGCGTGAGAAAATAAAAAGTCCTAAAAGATTATTGAATTCTTGTTAGAACTTTGATTTTTATTGAAACTTCTATTTCCATTGACTGGAAGTTTAAAATAATATCCTGTTCAGTTAAAAGGTTCGCTGACGACCTGCAGTGGTCCCAGTGAAATACGCATTGGAATTACCTAAAAACCCATCAGTAATCATTTTTTAACTTGTTTTGAAAAAGTATCAGCACGAGTAAAATTAAAAATTAAATTTTAAACAACTACTGCCAAATATACAAATTTCAGTAAAATATTTTTTAATATTTGGGAAAAAACAGCGATATTTAAAATAACATTTTTTTATTAGAAAATAGGAACTTATAAAATTGTTAATTTTTTCAACGGGCTTAAGTTCGAATCTGCATGACTGCAAATGATTTTTTATTATTTTATTAATAAATGAATTTGTTTAAATTCTATTTTATTAATTTTATATTAAGATTGGAATATTAAGAATATTTTCAATAATCATCAAACCAGTAGAACGGATCAGTGCTGATTTCGAGGCCGCTACGCCATCTCATCAGCGTTCTTTGTTCAATTTTTCCACTTTTTTGCAAGTGGTGCTAGTTAGTAGGAATATCAACTATTTAACCAATGTTTTTAACGAAAATTGAATATGAGAAGTTCCCACGTTCATATTTTTAAGTTATTACCTTTTTGGAATTTATAAAATATTACTATTTCTATAAAAAATACTTTGCAAAGTAAATTTGTAGAATACCACAGATGCATATATGCCGGCAAGGTGACTGGGACCATATGCAGGTGATGTTGTTAACCCTTGTTTTATAACATTCTGTGACTGACTGTACACGACCTGACCTATGGCTTCAGATGGGAAGTAGCACCGTTGTTAATCACGGAAAATCGTAAGTCTCTACAGTTATTTGAGGTGTTGATATTAACTAGTACGAGTGAGACGCAAAACTCTCGAAAGAGAGTAAACGATCAGTGGTCTGGCTGCACTCAAAAAATAATTGCCAACGAGGTTTGATTTTGACTGACTGACAGACTGTTTTGCGACTGTGAATTTGTAAAGTATATTTGTAGATTAAGTAGATTGAAAATACCTATAAGGATCTTGTAGTCCATTCGGGCAAATAACTAAATTAAAAACTAAATATACCATTTCATGTGCACATTGTTTGATATCGAAAGGAAAAGGCCACAACAATCATTGTCTCGATTCTTATTTTAAATATAACTCTAGCTGTTATCATAGAAGATAAAAATTATACATTTTTATACAAACCTGGTACTCAGGCGATGACTCCTACTCAAGCATTGCAATCCCAGACATACAAAAAGAAGTACATACTGTTTAATATTTCACTTAGCCGGGAACTTTCAGTACAATAATTTCACAGAGAAATGCTGTATTGTAATGCATGGTAATGTCATGTGCTGTCGGCAATATTAAGTGACCATTAATAAGTCTTGGTCATATAAACAGGACGACAAAATTTAGATTTGAAAAATTTGATCCCATATTCAGGACCAAGTGTGAAATTAAAACCATGTTCCTAACCATCAAAAAATGTATTTATTAAATACTGTTAGAATCATATTAAAAGGTGCTGTTGGCTGAAGTAGTAGAACACAATACTATGAAACTGAGGGTCCTGAATTCAACTCCGTGCTGAGTCATTAATATTGTGTTGAATTCTTCTGATCAGCATTAGTGCGTGGTTGTGTTAGTTATTGTCAGACTGTTTCAGTGATGAAGGCATAGCACTGGTAACTGATCATAATTGGCAGCGACTGACACGATAATGTACTGAAAGCAGAGGAACAGCATTCTCCTTCGTCAGTCCAGTAATAAAAAATTAGCCGGCGAAGTAGAAAGTTTAAAATAGCTACAACAAATTTTCTATCTCCTCATCTTTCTTCATTTGAATCCTCTCAGTACTACCCCCTCCTTTCTAGTTCCGGCGCCATGCACTGCATATATATGGGTCATCCCCTGAGTGGTGGACCGAGATAAAAAAAAATTAAAAACTGAATTATTTATTATAGAAAGACTGTCATTAAAGTTGCTACAAAATTTGTTTTTCTTAAAAGTGAAATTAAGCTGATATTATAAATGAATAGTTGCAAAAGCATTAATAATTTAAATAAAAACTAGATTAAAAAAATCACGATTTTTAATAGATTTTTTATTTTTGATTATTTATATTATTTGTTGGAGTCAAAGAAAAAAAAAACGTTTGCGTGGGAATCACTTTTGCATGCCAATCGAGAGTGTTTAGCTTTTCAGAAACTGAAAATTAACAACAACAAAATATATCTATATAATACAACCTTGTTTGTGACGACCTAATTTACAGGTAGACCTAAACAGAAATTAAAACATAAAAATGGCAAAAAAAAACAAAAAAAAAAATTAGCCACAGTATAGAAGAGTGACGCTTAAAGAAACAAAACTCTAGTTTCAAAATAGAGACACAACTGTAATAAATTGGCAAAAAACACGATTTAAGATGAAACATCATGATCATCTCTTATTTGGCATTTTTTGTATTCATATAATTTTATTTTTTATTTTTTTTTTTTGGGTTAGGGACAATAAAGATAGTGAAATAAATTATAATTTCTTAGAATTAAACAAAAGGCTGCAAGGCATTTGAAAATATTTTCATTTCAAAGGAAGGCAATATACATATAACATTATATATAAATGTATATATATATATATATATATATATATATATATATATATATACATATATATATATATATATATATATATATATATATATATATACATATATATATATATATATATATATATATACATATATATATATATATATATAAAAAAAAAAAATATACATATATATATATATATATATATATATATCTTTATATATATATATATATATATATATATATATATATATATATACTTATATATATATATATATATATATATATATATACATTTATATATATATATATATATATATATATATATATATATATATATATACATTTATATATATATATGTATATATATATATATGTATATATATATATATATATATATATATATACTATATATACAAATTTATATGTATGTACGTATTCCTCTGTGTATGTTTCTTTGACTGTTAACTCAAAATAAGCAAATCTTCTAAGAGTATTTCACAGCAGCAACAGGTTCACACGCTTAAAATAGACGTTGGCTGCTTTTTAGAATTTTTTCATTTCCAATGGGAATTCATTCATAACAATGCAATATTGAAATTTTAAAGATGTGAGAATTTTGTGATGTTATGGTTAATAACATTAAAAAAAAGTGGAAAGGAAGAGTTTTAAACAACAGGAATAAACAGAGGCGTAGGCAAAAATTTAAAAGGCGGTATAATTTTCGTTATATTAAATTGTCGCTAAATTTGTTATATTATAAACAGTTTGCAACAACAACAAGTCCATGCCATATATAAATTGGTCATTAGCCGGCTTCTCAGGGTAAAATGTGATCACGTGTCCCAGGTTATTATCCTAGAGTTTTCTAGCATAATACGGGTATTTTTATTAAATTTTTTTAGGTACAATATTCAAACCATAATATTTTGGCGCAAATATAATTGAATATCTATTCTGGAAATGGGAAATGAAGAAAATTAGCTAACGGCAATGCAGGAATTTGGCATCACTTTACAATTGATACTATTCTATAAGTGAAATCCTTTAAAAGTTTTAAAGTTTATATCAAAAACAATTATGATGAACAACAATGCTCACGAGTACTGAAGATGGAAGTGTAATAACTTTTGAAAGCACATGTTTTGCTCTACTTTCTCAGTTTATCTTGATGTTTAGTTTGCTTTAATAAAAATTTAAAGTAGCAACAGAAAATTTGTTAACAGCACACTAAATTTGACCAGTCATTATATGATTATACAAAACAGAAAAAAAAATAAATCAAAACATGCAACACTTTTCAATTAACAATCACTTTACAGTAGCTGTCCTAAGTCTTTTGTTTTCCCATGGCGAACTTAGACTAAAAGAATCATTAAAAATATATATAAATGTTCCACGCCTCTGTAGTATCTTTATTTACCTGTTTCAGTCTCATGATTTTTCTCACTGCCACGTACAGGGAAAATAAAGCAAACTACCTGTCTTATTGAAATATTTCAGTTTTCGTATCTTTTTTTTTTTTTTTGTTTTTTTTTTTTGCTTGTATATACCGTGTCAAATTATATACACAATCAAAGCCAGCTACAAAAATAAAATGTAAAATGCCTACAATTTTATGTTCAAGCAACAAGTGAATGACAGGATAATCGTCCTTTTTTTGCAAACCTCACATCTTTTTTCCTTCTCATCTTTGGCTGTTTTTTTTTTTCATATTGTTGGTACGTTTTTATTCAATGCACGTTTGTTTCGTTTAGTTTTTTGTGTATTTTGTTTTCGATATATTTTTGTTTTCACAACTAAAATTGGTTTTTAAGATCGTTTTCCTTTTTTTTTTTGCTTTACATGTTTGAGCCTTTACAATACCAACATCCTCAATGAGCCGAGTGTAAGAGTATCACTAAAATGGCAGAACGATGTGATGGATGGACAGACAGATTAACCCGCATTTAAATTTAGTAAATTCACATACTTTACCTTCGCATTGTAGCAGGTTCATGTTTGAGTAACAGGTCGTTTTTGGAAACGTGGCACAGTGGTGTTGAACGTAAAATAAAAAGTGTCCATTACAGCACATGAATGTGTAATAATTTTAAATGGGAAAACAAATTTTATTCTTGTATTATTTCTTATTGCTACTTTATTCCATATAAAATCGACCACTAAAGCAAATATTATAAAAAAAGGATGACAGAGAAATAGGACACAGAATGTTTACATGACCTGCCGGTAAAGACAATATCTTGGAATTACATATGCCTAAAAAATTTTAAATGAGCATTACATAGATTTTAAGCTTGCAAATTTGCTATTAATGCAATTTATTTATAAGTGCGTTGAGTAAATTCACCTTAAGAAAAGTTCTCGTTATGGAAATAAAAATCAATAACTGTAGTCCGGCAAGTAGATATCATAAAGGGATAGGACTGATATCATGCCAAAATTATAATCCAACGCCTGCTCACTTCAATTTTTTTTTTCTGGACCAGCACTCAGGGGATGACCCATACATATGCAGTGCATTGCGCCAGAACTAGAAAGGGGAGAATAGTACTGAGGGGACACAGATGAAGAAAGATGAGGAGATAGAGAATTTGTTGTAGCTATTTCAACCAGCGCTATGACTTCATCACTGAAACAGACTGACAACAACTAACACAACCACGCACTAATGGTGATCAGAAGAATTCAACACAATATTCATGACTCAGCACGGGGTTGAATTCAGGACCCTCAGTTTCATAGTCTTGTGTTCTACTACTTCAGCCAACAGGACCCATCCTTTTAATATAATTCTAACAGCATTTAATAAATACATTTTTTGATGGTTAGGAACATGGTTTTAATTTCACACTTGGTCCTGAATATGGGATCAAATTTTTCAAAGCTAAATTTTGTCGTCCTGTTTTTATGACCAAGACATATTAATGGTCACTTAATATTGCCGACAGCACATGACATTACCATGCATTACAATACAGCATTTCTCTGTGAAATTATTGTACTGAAAGTTCCCGGCTAAGTGAAATAATAAACAGTATGTACTTCTTTTTGTAGGTCTGGGATTGCAATGCTTGAGTAGGAGTCATCGCCTGAGTACCAGGTTTGTATAAAAATATATAATTTTTATCTTCTATGATAACAGCTAGAGTTATATTTAAAATAAGAATCGAGACAACGATTGTTGTGGCCTTTTCCTTTCGATGACAAACAATTTGCACATGAAATGGTAGCAATTTGAAAATTTTTACTTCGCCAGCTAATTTTTGCTACAGAACCGACGAAGGAGGGTGCTGTTACACTTTTTTTATTACATGATAGTGGCAGTCGCTGCCAATTTTGTACAGTGACCACTGCTATGCCTTCATAATTGAGAACAGGCTGGCAACAACTAACATAACCATTCACTAATGCTGATCAGAAGAATTCAACACAATATTTCATGACTCAGCACGGGGTTGAACTCAAGACCCTCCGCTTCATTGTCTCGTATTCTGCAATTTCAGCCAACAGCACCCACAAAAAAGTGAAATATTTTTTGAACTTATGAAAAAAAGAAATTACCATGTGATATCTATTGAAAACAGTGAATTTATTAGAAATTTGAATACCATCCCTTAAGAAAATAAAGTTTTGGCTTAAAACTGATTTTAGGTGGATAATTTTAGAAAATAAAAACAAAAAAGTGTTACATGTTTGTAGAAAAGAACACACCATTAGTGCATCATGAAAATTAATATTCTGAAACATTTGCAGTTTGTTTTGATATGTTGCATATTTATTAACGAATACTGGACATACTGTACCACTGTGCTTTAGTAATTTTGTACATAATAATTTATGTTTTGCATTTGCTAAGAATTTATAAATTGTCTGCCTATTATCCAGCGTACATCCGTTTTATTTGTATAATTTTTGAGAAAACAAGTGTTCAGGTTCTTTGGTTTATGGCAAAACATTTTTTTTTTTGTTGAAAACAATCAATGTTCAGATTTTTTAAAGTTTGTAAATATAAATGAATACATTTCTCTTAAAAGGGATGCTAAAACTTGATGGTTAAAATTTTTTTGGAAAAATATTTGTGGCGCATAATTATACGGTTACACTGGGTGATCTATAGATTTAAAAAAGTTTTGTTTACTTACTCTCTTTATCGATATATTTTGCTGTGAATTTTTTATACCCTCCATAAAAGAATTGGAGGTTATATTTAATTTGTCATTCGGTTTGTTACGCATCGGAACAGTGATAAAATATAAGACAATCTGAGCATGTCCGTCCGTCCGTCGTTCTGTGGAAATCACGACTCAGTCCAAACGAAAAGAACCCTGAAATTTGGTATAAATATATTTTTAGCACTGGTCATGTTCGCAAATGGGTTGAATCGGGCCAGAGAGAAAAAAGTTCCCGTAAGAAGAACTAAACCAACCTCTAAAAAACAATATAATTTTTAAAGTTTTTTTTTGTAATTTTGTTAAGAAAATGATATATTTTTATATCTGGGAAGTTCCAATTCGTTAAAAATAATTTATTTTTGAACCCCGCCTCCCTTAGTGGGCGTTATTATATGCAAATAGAGAGTAAAAACTTAACAAACTGTTTTACTTAAACGAACATTCTTTAAAAATAAGACTATTAAGCTTTAATGGCGAAGCTGAGATGTAATCTAAGAGTTTTATGGCAAAGTTGAAATGTCACCCCCACGGCCCTTGTCAGAGAGACCCTGACAAAATGCAATTTTAATGCCCTCCAAAAAGAATCGAACCCCATAAAGTATATATATTCTTGATCAGTGGTGAAGTCTAAGACGGTCTAGCAATGTCCATATGTTCCTCTGTGGAAAACATGATATAGTCTATTTTTGGACCCCGCCCCCTTTAGTAGGCGTTGGCGTTATTTTTAATGTTTGTTTTAAGTAAAACCATTTGTTAAATTTTTATGCTATTTTTGCCTGTAATAACGCCCACTAAAGTGGACGGGGTCCAAAAATTTTTTATTTTTTTTTTTATGGCTCCAAGTTTAAGGCGTTGGACCGTATTTGACATAAGAATATATCATTTGCTTAACAAAATAACCAAAAAACTATGTTGTTTTTTCTGGGTTGGTTTAGTTCTTCTTAGGGGAACTTTTTTCCCTCTTGCCCATCTTCGAACTTAACCTGCTCTACGATTCAAAATATATTTATACCAAGTTTTAAGGGTCTAGCTCTTTTCGTTTGGACTGAATCGTGATTTCCACAGACGGACGGACGGACATGCTCATATCGTCTTAGATTTCATCACTGATCAAGAATATATATACCTTATGGGGTCTGAGATGGATATTTCCATGCGTTACAAACGGAATGACAAAGTGAATATACCCTCCAAATTCATTTTTGTAGGGTATAAAAATAGTGTAAATATTGAACAATTTGTATTCCTTAAGCCTATAAGAAGCTGAGATGTTCTCTGATCATGCAGAGGTGAAACGTCTCCCCCACGGTTCTTCCCGGAATGACTGTCAAAACAGAGATTTAAAATTGGGTACAGAGATGTCTTAAAGGAACTCTGTGCCACCAAATTAAACATTTTAAATTTACTTACTAAATATTTGGAGGGTATTTAAGATTCGACCACTTGTAGCAACTGTAATAAATCATTCAATTATTAAATACTAGTATTTTTTGTATGTTAATAAGTCTTGTAAATCTATTATACTTTATTGCCCCTACAATTGATTGATAATCATAGATAATTAAGTAACAGAAATGATCCTATGTAGCCGGCAACTTTAAAATGTCATTCAGACACTTGTTTTAACACTCTTATGGCTCAGCAAGCAAACGTCCATTGAAATCGTTTAATGAAATAAAAGACGTTTACAATGACATAACAATATGTACAAATTGCGTTTAAATAAAAATCTTTACTTTATAGCTTTTTTTCTTCTTTGCATTGTAACACAAAATATCAAAATCATTCTTGTAACAATTCAACTCGGTACTTTTTGTGGTTCTTTTTGTGTTGTTTAGTTTATGACTCAGTTAAAAAAATGAAAGAAAAAGAATTGTTGACATTTTATGTCATTTATGATTTCATTAATATTATGAAAAAGCCGACAACCATATAACAACTTGACAGAATTCAAGACATGATCTTCAAAAAAATTAATGTTTTAAAAAATAAAAATATTTTTTTTTATTAAAAAACGAGACAGATCATTTGTGTGTGTGTGTTTTTTTTCTCTCGAAAAAAAGAAGCCAGCATTGTAATAAAAATGTTAAATATGAATCTAAATTGCGGTTTATATCAAAAAATTTTGGTTTGGCTGATTTAAATGAAATTTTACGTACTACTTGTCTGTCAGCAGCACAGTTTTGTTTTAAATGTTGAAAACCATTTTATGGTTGTTGTTTCAGTTTTTTTCTTCTGGTTTTGCCTTTCATGAGTGCAGGTTAATTGTTACACATCATTCTTGGTTAAACCGTTTTAACCATTTAAACTTGTCAGTTTTTGTTTTGCAGTTATTTAAAACATTGTAGTTTGTGTTTATCTTTATAGCTGTCATATTTTGCAGCTGAACTTTTTCCTTCATATTCTTTCTTTATGGAATTTTGTATACATAATCCTTTCATAATAAAACGTAATTAAGGTTTTATACAAACTTATTAAATGCTATAAAATCATTTTATGCATTTTCATTAAGTATTAAGATTTATGTTTGTTTTTTTCCTGTGGACGTCCAATAATAACCCAAAAGTTTTCGGTAAAATTTGTTGAACATATTTTTTTAAATTAAATTTCTCCTTGTTAGCGGAAGAGAAAAAATATGTTAAATTTTAAAGGAGCGAAAAAAAACATATATTTTATAATTAAAATATTGTTTTATGCAAAACTTCGGCTTTATTTAATTTGCCCAAGGAATGGAAAAAAGTTAAACTCTGTTCCAGTTTGAAAATTATTTGCTAGCAAGATTTTTTTATTAAATAGACTTCGTACTTTCAGAGTTGTGACCTAAAATTGGGAATCGCCAAGCCTATTGTCCTATACGATAAAATATGATAGCATTGCTTACCATTTAATGATATTCCATATATGTGACATGCAAAATAGAAAGGGACCTAAGGGTAAAAACCGGTTTTGTTCAGGAGAGCCATTTTAAAGATTTAAATACGTGTATCTTTGGTGTACTGCAATTTCATAAAACGCGCATATCTCTGGGAGGGAACACCTTTGGGGCATGGGATCGGTCTCATTCAATGCTCAGGTTTTGTCCACATCAAAAACAAAACAGGTAAAAACGTTATATTCGACCGGGTCGAATATTAAATACCCTCCAAATATTTAGTAAGTGAATTTAAAATGTTTAACTTGGTGGAGCAGAGTTCCTTTATATAATATCGTACCTTAACGCCCACTAAAGGGGGCGGGATTCAAAAATAGACTATATCATGTTTTCCATAGACGAACGTATGCTCATTGCTAGACCGTCATAAACTTCATCACTAATCAAGAATATACATATTTACTTTATAGGGCCCAATTCTCTTTGCAGAGTATAAAAACTGTATTTTGGCGGGGTCGCTCTGGCAAGAGCTGTGGGGGAAACATTTCACCTTTGTCATAAAACTCTAAAAATAAATGCTTGGGATGATTATATAAAAAATTAAAATACCTTTTTTTTTTGATAGTTTCATTTAGCTGGCAAAGGGGTGGAGGGGGTAGGGCAGAAACAGGCAGTCATAAAACTCTAAAAATAAATGCTTGGGATGATTATTTACAAAATTAAGAAGAAAAAAATTTTTATAGGGTCATTTAGGAGGCAAAATATTTTTTTGTGGTAGGGTCATTTAGGGGGTGAAGGGGGAGGAGGGGGATGGCAGAGGAGTACCTGGTATCGTCTCAGCTTCGTCATTAAAGTTTAAAAATTTTATTTTTAAGGAATGTAGGCTTAAGTAAAATAATTTGTTAAATTTTTATGCTATTTTTGTATATAATAACGCCCACTAAAGTGGGCGGGGTCCACAAATAATTTGTTATTTATTTTATGGCTCCAGTTAAAGGCGTTGGACCGTATTTGACATAAAAATGTATCATTTGCTTAACAAAATAACCAAAAAACTTTAAAAATTATGTTGTTTTTTCTGGGTTGGTTTAGTTCTTCTTAGGGGAACTTTTTTCCCCCTTGCCCGATTTAGCCCATCACCGAACTTAACCTGATCTAAGTTTTAAAATATATTTATACCAAATTTCAAGAGTCTAGCTTTTTTCGTTTGGACTGAATCGTGATTTTCACAGACGGACGAACAGACGGATATGCTCAGATCGTCTTAGATTTCATCACTGATCAAGAATATATATACTTTATGGGGTCTGAGATGGATATTTCGCTGCGTTACAAACCGAATGACAAAGTGAATATACCCTACAAATTCTTTTTTGGAGGGTAGAAAAAGTGAAAATTGATTTTTTTTACCCTTAGGTCCCTTTCTCTATGCGGTGTCACATATTAATTTTCAAAGAAAACACAATTTAAATTATTTGTCGAATTTGGAACAATCGAGTAAGTGATATTTTATTAAATAAAATAATATAATTTTCTTTATGAACACAGTGTGTCTGCCCCACTATATAGAACAAAATTATTTAATTTGTTTTTATGGACTAACCAGAGTATATATACGAAGCCGCGGCAATAACTCCGAGACTTTTAGAATTTCCCGCCTCTTAATTGAAATGGCAACACTGCTGCTGTCAACAGGCAACTCTGAGTTGACTCCAGTCAAAATTTGAACCATTAGCGTCATTTGGTTTGTGTCTGGCAGTTTTTGATACCAGGCTAGCCCTCATTTCGAAAAAAAAAAATATGTGAAAAAGTGAAATTCATGTGCTCATTAATATTACGGGTACTACCGACAATCATTTCTATGCTAAAGAAGTTGTTTACTCAAGTTGAGTTTAAGCGTACAAGAAGGGAAGGTCTAACATTCTTGACACAGAGTTTAAGTCTCTACAACCGAAACAAATGAAAAAAATCATGATATAGTTTTAGCACAAGGTTCTATTCATGATCACTGGTTTCTATTTTGAATAATCACTTGGGTTTTCGCCCCGAAATAGTGCTGCAGTTGCTCACAGTCCAGGTTGCACATATGTGCAATTTACAAAGCAAAAATCCATTGGATTGCACTACGAATTATTTCCTTATTCACCAGATTTAAGGCCAAATGACTATTTCCTGTTCCTAAACTTTAAGAAATGGCTCTGCGGAAAGAGATTTGATTTTAAAGACAATATCATATGACAAACAGTTGCCTATTACTGTGACCTTGGCAAATCATAAATTTTCAGAAGGTATACAAAAATTAGAGAAACGTTAGACTAAGTGTTTAGATATCCAAGTAGATCTTGTTGAAAAATGCAGTACCTTTCTTTCGTTCTTAAATACCCTCCAAATATTTAGTAAGTAAATTTAGAATGAGGAGTACCAGGTTACATCTCAGCTTCGTCATTGAAGCTTAAATATTATATTTTTAAAGGATGTAGGCTTAAGTAAAACAATTTTCAAACGCCCACTAATGGGGGCGGGGTTTAAAAATTAATATTTTTAATTTTATTGCTCCAAGTTTAACGCGTTGGATCTTCTTTAACATAAAAATATTTGTTTAACAAAATTACAAAAATAAACTTTAACATTTATGTTGTTTTTAGAGGTTGGCTTAGTTCTTCTTAGGGGAAGTTTTTTTCCACTGGCCCGATTCTGCCCATTCACGAACCTGACCTGTGGTATTCTTCAAGATATATTTACACCAAATTTCAAAAGTCTGTCTTGTTTCGTTTGGACTGTATCGTGATTTCCACAGACGCACGGATGGACGGACTGACATGAATACTGAATATCAAGCTTACATAAGGCTACTAGACAGGAATAAAGAATCTATATTCAATATTAATGCAACCTAGATTTGGTTGAAAGTCTTTCAGTAGCTGCTTTTAAAAAATGAAAACAACTAAATTCATATAAATTATATTGATTTGATTATTGATTTTTATTTTCGATGAGCTACTGAACGAACACGACCCAAATCTTAAACATTATTTGTACTAACACATATTCACACTTTTTCGAGTATTTTTTAATGCTGATGATAGTCCAAGTGATCAAAGATCACAATAATTTAAAGTAAACCACATATAAATACTTTAGCATTTGCAAAAAATAACTTGTCACTATTAAATATCTTTACAAATTGCCACCCGCATCTTTACAGGTGGTCCAAATTCCGTAGTGTCTGTAATTTGCAGCACTCTGCAGGAAAAAAGGTTGATTGCTTACATCCAGCATTTGGCATTGTTTTCAAAGAAAGATAGCATTTGAAAATAGTTTTTGCCTTAAAAAATAAGAAAAAAAATTTTGTGAAAGCATAATCCTCTTAGCAACAACAAAACAAACAAAAAAAACAGCAAAATAATTATTTCTTTCCAAAATGAATGTGATTCCAAAAGCAATACAAATCAATTGAAAGATGTCTGATGTTATGGGTGGGTCAAACAATTTCAATGATATTGTGTGTCAAATGCGGGTGTTGAGGTGTTTACACAATATTAAGTTGAAATAAAAATAAATGGAATGTGTTTTGAAAGTGAATCGATGATGTTAAATCTGATTCGAAAGTGAATAACAAAAAAAAAGTTTTCTTTAATTTCAGAAAATATTTGAGACTAATTAAAAAACTATCAGCCTGTCTGGCATTATTATTTCTTTCTTATTTGGCGCACCGGTAACAGCAGAAAATCACTTTATAATTAATGAGTTTCGTTAATATACAAATAATAATATCTGTAACATATTCTTATATCAATTCCATACAAACTTCAAATGTGGTGTTGTTGTTATAGGCAAAATTGAAAGCGTGCTCGCACTTAGCTTTTTCCTTAGGAATTCGTATCAATAAATTGTAACGAGAAAGCAAAAAAAAAAGAAAAAACTCTAAGCAGAATGTTAAATTAATAAAGTTTCACTTGTTATTTTAATGGTTTTATGCATATTTGCTGGCAAAGGAGTATTTTAGTTTTTTATTTGCCTTATTGATATTAAAATATGCTTAAATATACCAAATAAACAAAATAGAAAAATGCCACCTAAAATGAAAAATTGATGCACTTTTCATATCAAAAGTTAAGAAAAAAAAGGAAATACAGCATTCATGCCAGTCGAATGCTCTCATACATGATTGTATGTATAACATAACGACCACCCACACTCGGTTAAGATTTCAAATAGATGTGGGGAAGGTATTCGTGAACAAATATTTTCAAATGAGCAAAAATAAAAAAACTGCAATGTTGTTTTTGGTTAGTAAAAATTTCATGCAGTAACTAGTTTAACGAACATTCATTTTACTATATTAAATTGAATTGGGATTTATAGGCTCATTGTTCGAAATTTTTTGTTTTAAATTCAGAAAGACTTGATAAATATTCCAAGGCACAAAGGAAAGTCAACATCAGATTTCAAATTTCAATTCTTTGAATTTTACTCCGTAAGAATAATGTCGGGTCAATAAGTCCACGACTTTTGAATTTACTGCCATTTAATTGAAATGGCAACAATGCTCCTGTGAACAGCCACTGTCACTTGACTCCTATCAAAATATGAACAAACGGCGTAAATTTTATTTTATCTCGTACCAGCACTCAGGGTATGACCCCTACATATGCATTGCGCCGTAACTAGAAAGGAGGGGATAGTATTTGAGGGGACATATCAAGAAAGATGAGGAGATAGACAATTTTTTGTAGCTATTTCAGCCTTTTTTACTTCGCTGGCTAATTTTGGCTACAAGACCGACGAAGGAGGATGCTGCTGTTACTCCGCTTTTTAGTACATGACCTTGTCAGTGGCTGCCAATTTTGTTCAGTGAGTGACTACTACTATGCCTTCATCATTGAGAACAGGCTGGCAACAACTAACACAATCATGCACAAATGCTGTTCAGAAGAATTCAACACAATATTTCGAGCGCGGGCTCGAACTCAGCACCCTCCGCTTCATAGTCTCGTGTTCTACTTCAGCCAACAGCTGAGAAATCTTTCCACATACGCAGTTTCCATGACAAAAATCCAAGAATTGGAGTACGGATTAATTCTCATTCGCCCTATTCCAAGATTTGGACACGGTTTCTTTTTCCCAAACGTGAAGAAATGAAAAACTAAATCATCTCACAAACAAATGCCTATTTTGATGACCTCGACATATCATATCTTTTGGTGCTGTTGGCTGAGGAAGTTAACATGAGACTGTGAAGCAGAGGGTCCTCAGTTCGACTCCTTGATCAGTCGTGAATATTGTGTAGAATTCTTCGGATCAGCCCTGGTGCAAGGACGTGTTAGCCTCCAAATATTTAGTAAGTAAATTTAAAATGTTTAACTTGGTGGGACAGACATCTCTGTACCCAATATTCAATCAGTATTTTTACAGAATCATTCGGAAAAGGGCCGTGGGGGAGACGTTTCACCTCTGCTAAATCAGAGAACATCTCAGCTCTTTATCGGCTTAAGGAATACAAATTGTTAAATATTCACACTATTTTTTCATGTAATATCGTACGTAAACGCCCATCAAAGGGGGCGGGGTCCAAAAATAGACTATATAATGTTTTCTACAGACGAGCGTATAGGCAATGCTAGAACGTATGGGCAATGCAGACTTTATCACTGATCAAGAATATATATACTTTATGGGGTCCAATTCCTTTTTGGAGGGTGTTAAAACTGTATTTTGTCGGGGTCTCTCTGGCAGGGGCCGTGGAGGTGACATTTCACCTTTGCCATAAAAGTCTAAAAATAAATGTTTGGGATAATTATATGCAAAATTTATTTAAAACCAATTTTTTTTGATGGGATTATTTAGGGGGCAAAGGGGAAGGAAGTGGTAGGGCAAAGGAGTACCAGGTTATGTCTCAGCTTTGTCATTAAAATTTAAAAATGTTATTTTTAAGGAATACAAGCTTAAGTAAAACAATTTGCAAAATGTTTACACTATTTTTGCATATAATAACGCCCACTAAAGCGGGCGGGGTCAAAAATAAATTTTTTTGAGTTTATGGTTCCAAGTTTAGCACGTTGGACCTTCTTTGACATAAAAATATATCATTTGCTTAACAAACTTACGAAAAAAAATCAATGAGTGTTCGAACTCACGGGCGATGTGTTAACTCCTTTTTGTTTATTTATTTTATATTAAACCCACAAAAAACAAAGAGAATGCAAAGCAACAGACAAATGTACATACATACATTGTTATGTTTGTACATAAGCTACATACGTTGCTGTCTTGCTATCTCATTTTTATATATGTACGTATAACCACGTCACTATTCTCTTTGCTATGCATAAGACAAAACCGAAGATCAACATAAAACACTTTTTTAATATTACTCCAAATTAATACTCCGAATTAAAACAATTAAATCTCCGCTCGCCGATATCGGATCGCCTTAATTTTTGGCCTAAACTCTTCGTCGAAACCCGCACTAGCGTTTTAATCCAAAAATTAATAAAATCGGCTATGAATTTCCGGAGAAAATCGCGTGGGAAAATTATATGAAAATCGCCCAATAATCACTTTCAATACCGACTGCCAAGCAACAACAACAAACTAATAAACTCTTACACTTACACTTGCGTATGTATTGAAACTGATAGTTTACTGCCCTAGAGGCGCGCGTATAGATGTTAACACATCAAAAAAACTTTAAAAATTATGTTGTTGTTTAGAGGTTCGTTTAGTTCTTTTTAGCGCAATTTTTTCCCTGTTGCCCGATTTAGCCCATTTCCGAACTCAGCCTGTGCTATCCTTCAAGATATATTTATACCAAATTTCAAGAGTCTGGATCTTTTCGATTGGACTGAATCGTGATTTTCACAGACGGATGGACATGGCTTGATCATCTTAGATTTCATCACTGATCAAAAATATAAATGCTTTACGGAGTGTTGCGTTACATACGGAATGACAAAGTGAAATTACACTCCAATACTTTTTTGGAGGGCATAAAATTATCCTGCATTGAAGTAAGAATAAGCTATTATAATTTTATATTGATTTTAACTTTGACCATATTTGACTGTAATATTCTTTGCATTCTAGTAATAAAATATTATTATTAGAGCACGTTCCCCTTTAAGAAAAACAAAAATGCAATAAAAATGAACATATTTTCGTCTGCTACTAGCAGCTACCCACTACACTTAAGGAAATCAACTTTACTTTTTACAAAACTTCAATAAAACGAACAATTTCTTATTCCTTTTTGTCTACATTTTTTTTTGCAAGTTGCGCCGTTTCTTTTTTTTCTACCAAAACTCAGTGTCAATTTTACATACATATCAAATGATAACTACTTTGTTTTTATACAAAAGTATCTCTTCAATTGAATATAGATACTTATTTTGAATAATTTCTTTTTCCTGTTTTTCTTTCAAGGCAGTTCATAACTATGCAGATACACACTTGCACACTTGCATATGGCCACATATGAAGCGGAGTCAGTAACTTTAGTGATATAAGATGTAAAAAAAAACAAAAAAAATAAATAGAAACGTTTGAAGGAAATAATAAAAAGAAAAATTGCTTTGCACAAATATTATCATATGGTAATTTTTCTTTCATTTTGCAGTTTCTGTTTCGTTGCGCCAATTGCTTGCTAAATGCTACTTTTTTCTTATCTAGAGGCATAATTCCTTATTCTTAAATCCACAATGGTAAGTTTCTGTAAAGTTATTTTTACCACTAAAGAAGTGGCCTATTGCTAGAAACAGCCAGGTTTAGTAAGACCGAGATATTTACAGCATTCACATAAATATTATCAAGATATTAAAATATATATGATATGTTGATAATGATATTTTATTTAAAAGATTTTCTGTGATCAGACAGCGATCACTTAACTATTGTATGTAATTGTTAAACACTGTACTTTGAATTGAAATAGTATATCATAAATCCATGTATGAACAAATTTTGACTTGATGTTGGAAATAAAAAAAAAAAAAAAAAAAAGAAAAGATTATAATTTTATACTTTAGCATTAAAAAGAGATTTTCTTTCAGTTTTCAGCTACTGTTTGCTGTTATAGAGACTATATCTTTGAAAAAGCATTCAGTGGCAAGAGGAAACCTTTTCAGTTGCTATTTAAGTAGGTGTGGTCCTTCTATCATCTTTAAGAGCACTTGTTTTTTATTGCTCTAGCTGTTGTTATGATCAACGTACTGATGATGATGCTGATCAATACGCCTTCTTTTTTTTTTTCATTCCACTACTTAAGTTTCTCAGTATTTTTGTTTTTTTTTAGCAAAGTCCTGTCGTGAGTTAAATGCTTGCTGATGTTTTTTCCATCATAATATTGTGTCTGCTTTCTTTCGTTTAAGCATAAAATGACTGATGATTTCCGCGTTAATCTTTTCTGGATTTACCATTTGGATGTAATTTTTCTTAAAGGTTTTCTTTTGAAAACTTTTAGCAGCTAACCAAGCTGCTACTGGTTTTGAATGGTTTCAGTTTAAAGAGGGCGTGTATGGAGTTTAGGCAATATTTGACTTGAGTCTAAAGAGCTTCACTGCACTAAGGAGTGTGTGTGTGTTAGTAGCGTTTGAATATAATAGAAATGAAATCTTTAGTTAAGTTTTTGACAGTTTTATTGCTACTGTAATTGAGATGATAATAAAAGAAAATTTAAATGCACTGATTTACAACTGAAGTTTTGATAAAATTGCAATTCAGTTCCAGGTATGTGTCCTAAGTCTTTTGTTTTGCTATGAAGAGAATGACAGATGATTTTAATACTTTATTTATTTATTATGATTTGTTTTTTTATTATTAAACACTGTTTACTGCAAACTAAAATGAGAATCAATTTTGCAAAATTGATAAGTTTTTTTAAATTATTTATTTGCTTCTTTGAAAATATCTTCTACCAAATACCAGTTGCTGTAAAGAACATATATATCGTTAGCTTAATATAGAAAGGCCCTAACTCAGTATTATTTTGAAATCGACATATATGAATTTTTTGATACATTATGATGTTCTTCTACCGAAATATACAAAAAACTCTGAATCAGATAAATAATGAGTTAGGGCCTTTCTATGTTAAGGTAACGATATGTAATATTAATGCTGTTTTAAAATTTGTCATGTCTCTATAATAGCATTTCATTGGCCGTTAGAACAAATCATGGCTAAACTTTCTAACTTATGCACAACCTAACACAAACTATTTGAGAATTACATAAAAAAATTGTAGGCTTTACTCAATATGAATCTATTTATTTGTTCTCTTTTTTTTCAACATTTATATAATTTGTTTTCCATTCATAAACATAAAAAATTTTTTTACAGGGCATTGAAATCTAAATTTATTTTATTTTACATCTCCCCAAAATCATTGAATATTCACCCTCATACATATAAGAACTTTTTGTCCAGCCTTTGCTGCCTCCAACATTGTCCAAATAATAAAAATTTCCCATGCGCCCATTCATAATTCCATATAAATTTTAGCAAATTAAACATAGACCGTAGAACGTGCAACATAAAATATTCACACGTTAACAAATACGTCAAAATAAACAATACAAACGTAAACCAAAGACAGCATAGAAATAAATAAGTGAATGAGAATAGTTAATAGAGACCACGTAAACGTTTTTCAATGCCTTTTAATAACATTGTTCAAGAGTCGAGCAACGGCGGCAGGTTTCAGTTTGCTAGAAAAATTTTGCTACTGGCTGGTGTTTCTTTTTTTGTTTTTCTTTTAAAGCAACAGGTAATTTTTATTTTCAAAATACTTTTGTTGCACTAGAAAAAGAATTCTTTGTTTCGGCAACAACAAAATACATTTGAAAAATTGAGTGAAAACAATACAAGAATAGTTTTGATACAAAAGGAGATTTTTTTGTAAATTTTTAGTGCATAATCTTTTATTTCAATTGGTAATACAGTCCCTTGTAGTGTGCCTTTAAAAGGATGCGCAAACAATTGTATTTTTTTTTTAAATCAATGTATTTCAGTAATTGCAAAGAAAATGATGAGGAACCGTGTGTGTGGCCCATTTCTTGAAAATGCCAATTTTCTAATTCATAATAATAAATTTTATCATATAAATAAATTTTTGTATAAAAATAATTTATTTTAGGTTTGTAAACCAAATTGAAATCTTTTTACATCAATTATTAAGAAAATAGTTATATTCACTTGTAACTTTAGATTGAAATTTCAGTTAAATTGTGCATTTTTCATTATTAATGCATTACATGAGTAACGGCCATCTTCTGAATGCAGTGCGTAGAACGTTGTATTCGTTCAAGTCGAACCTTAAATACCCTGCAAATATTTAAT
This sequence comes from Linnaemya tessellans, assembly GCA_951800035.1. Taxonomy (NCBI): domain Eukaryota; kingdom Metazoa; phylum Arthropoda; class Insecta; order Diptera; family Tachinidae; genus Linnaemya; species Linnaemya tessellans. The sequence goes on from OX637533.1 coordinate 107,577,535, forward strand.
AAATAAAGTATGTATTTTGTAGGCGTCATACCGGGAGCGACCCTAAGAGAGACATCTCAGCTTTGCCATAAAACACTAAAGAGTTAATTTTTGGGGTTATCAAGTGTAACAATTATTTTTTTATAAGATAATTTAGGAGGAGTCAAAAGTAGGGGGAGGATCTCCTCCTCATCATTAAAGCTTTAACATTAAATTTGTTCATTAATTACTTACACTATTTTTTCATGTGATATGTTACTTGAACACACACTAAAGGGGGCGTGGTGAAAAAATTAAATTTTCTGATTTTCAACGCTTTCAACTATTTTTGACATAAAAATATATCATTTGCTTAACAAAATTACAAAGAAACAAGTAAAAATGTTATATTCGACCGGATCGAATCGTAAATACCCTCCAAATATTTAGTAGGTAAATTTAAAATGTTTAACTTGGTGGGACAGAGTTCCTTTAAGACACTTCTGTACCCAATTTTAAAACTCTGTTTTGACAGAGTCATTCCGGAAAGAGCCGTGGGAGAGACGTTTCACCTCTACATGATTAGAGAACATCTCAACTTCTTATAGGCTTAAGGAAGCAAATTGATCAATATGTACACTTTTTTTGCATACCATATCGTACGTCAACTCCCACTAAAGGGGCGGGGTCCAAAAATGGACTATATCATGTTTTCTACAGACGAGCGATTGGGCAATGCTAGAAGGTCTCAGACTTCATCACTGATCAAGAATATATATACTGTATGGGGCCCAATTCTCTTCGCAGGGTATTAAAACTGTATTTTGTCGAGGTGTCTCTGGCAAGGGCCGTGGGGGGAGACATTTTACCTTAGCCATAAAACTTGAAAAATATATGCTCGAACTATATGTAAAATTTATTAAATTTTTTTTTTTGATCTTCTTTTAATGGCAAAGGGGGAGTAGGGGGTAGGGCAAAGGAGTACCAGGTTACGTCTCAGCTTCGTCGTTAAGGCTTAAAAATTTTTTTTTAAGGAATGCTGGCTTAAGTAAAACAATTTATTAAATTTGTACACTATATTTGCATATAATAACTCCCACAAAAATTAATTTAGTTTTTATTTTAGAGCTTCTAGTTTAAGGCGTTGAACTTTCTTTGATATAAAAAGATATCATCTGCCTAACAAAATTACAAAAAAAAACTTTAATAATTATATTTGTTTTTTAGAGGTTGGTTTAGTTCTTCTTAGGGGAACTTTTTTCCCTCTAGCCCGATTTAACCCATATCCGAACTTGACCTGTGCTATCTTTGAAGATATATTTATACCAAGTTTCAGGAGTCTGGCTCTATACATTTGGACTGAATCGTCGTTTCCACAGACGGACCGACGGACGGACATGCTCAGATCGTCTTAGATTTCATTACTGATCAAGAATATATATACTTTATGGGGTCTGAGATGGATATTTCGCTGCGTTACAAACGGAATGAAAAAGTGAATATACCCTCCAGTTCTTTTTTGTGGGGTATAAAAACGTTAATTTTATTTTATTGACCTTATCAGTTTATTGTAATATTAATTAAGCTAGTGGTCATTTTTTATAAAATTTAAGTTCTTATAATTTTTATTCAATATTTCGCTAACAGCTTGTTTACATCTTCAGGAAATAATTTTAATAATTTTTATTTCCTGAAGATGTTAACAAGCTGTTAACGAAATATTGAATAAAAATTATAAGAACTTAAATTTTATAAAAAAAAGAACACTAGCTTGATTAATATTACAATAGGGTATAAAAACTTGAAAAATTATGTGACCGATTCAGGCCATTTACGAACTTGATCTGTGCTATCTTTCAGGATATATTTATACCAAATTTCAATAGTCTGGCTCTTTTCGTTTACACTGAATCGTGATTTCCACAGACTGATTTCTTAGATTTCATCAGTGATCAAGAATATACATATATATACTTTATGGGGTCATAACGGACGGACATGCTCAGATTTTTAGATTTCATCACTGATCAAGAATATATATACTTTATGGGGTCATGGAGGGATATTTCGCTGCATTAACACGGAACGAAATTACACGCCAAATACTTTTTTGGAGGGTATAATAAGCAGCTATCCCTAGACAAAATATATAACATGTCACTGGATCATCGGTAAATGAAAGTGAATGATGGAGGAAAAAAGTTTCCACAAGCGCGAAAACCACATTTTTCATGAGCATCAGCACACTAGCACGCACTTAGCCATAGCGGCAATAAATTTACCACTTCAAAGTTATCCAAAAAAGAACGGAAAGTCAACTTTGTCAACATTAATTTCTAATTTGGGTAATACATATCGATGCCTCCATTCTATAAAATTCTAAGTCGAAAGTGTGAGTTTTGAGTTACGAGCTCTCAAAGTTTTGTGTGTAGTCTAAGTATATTTATGCCTATAACTTTGGAACGGATCGGCCCATCTTAACCAAATTTTGACAGTATTTAAGTTAGAGAACGTAGGATTCAAAAATTCAAGAACATTAAAAACGTTCTAAGTACACTTAGAACGTTATAGAATGGAAGCGTCGATATGGCGAAAAAAAGTTTTTTTTTTATATATTTTGCAAAAAAATCAGGGAAATGCACTCCCAAAAAATAAGAAACAAAAACATTCAATATTGAACACTACAAAAATATTTGCTATTCACTGGGAACTTTTTTATGTGATATTTTCCAAATGATTAATTTATTACGTACTCATATATAAAAAGAAAACTCGTAATTGAACTTTAAGGTCATACAATAATTTCTCTTTCAGTTTACATAACCGCCAAAATGTATTCATCCTTTTAGCTCAACCCACTATTGGTATCAAAATGAAAAAAAAGAAAAAGAGCCAACAAAAAGAAAAAAAAATAAAAAACATTTTATTTCCCTATTTGTCTAAGTTATAGTAACTTTTACTGTTGGTCAGAAAACGTAACTAAAAAAGAAAAACTAACAACAACTTAAACAATACACTTTAACTGTTAAACATTTTAAGTTTGATACAATTGCAGGTGCAGCTTTTAGACATTTTAACGTAAGTTGATATGTCTGTTTCTTAGTACATATTTGTTTGCAGCGTTTATTTATTTCTCTTTTTATTTTTTATTTTATTTTTTATTTTTTTTTTGGTAATAACACCGTAAAACTTTATAATGCAGGCAAGCATATGTAAGTCTCTGGTACGTGTGCATAAGTATGAGTATCGGGAATTGAACGTTGCACACGCATTTCAGCCAAACAAATGGCAAAACTAGAAGACAAAAAACTGTAGCGTTGCAAGCAAAAACAAAAAAAAAACGATCGAATAAACAAACAAAATAATACAAATGTTATTGTTAGCCATCATGTTAGTTGCCAATTGAACAAATGTCGCACATAAACAACACTAACAATAATATAAAGAGTTGAAATGTGAAGAGTCTTATATGGATAAAACTTTGAAATTTATTTGAATGTTGTTACGTTTCTATGTGTGTGTGTGTGTGTATTTGCATTTTTTTAAATTGCCTATTTTTCAAGCTCCCCAGCAAAAAAAAACTTAATTTTTATTGTTTACAAATGTTAAGCTAAGTTCACATTGTTTACACGAGGGTCTAGGTATAAACTGATAAGTTAGTCATCGTTTTGGATTTTTTTTATATTTTTTGGAAATTGAATTATATTGCAAAGTGTTTGTAGTGAAGAGTAATTAATAAATAATAGTAATAAAATAAAGAATATTATATAAAAAACTTTGTTAGAGTTATATGTAGTAAATATCTTTAACGAACATTCATATTGCTATATGAAATTGAATTAAGAGTTATGGGCTAATTGTTCGAAATTTTTTGTTTTAAGTTCAGAAAGACTTGATAAATATTCCAAGGCACAAAGGAAAGTCAACATCAGTTTTTTTAGTTATTCAACTTACACAGCAGAGCAGAACAGCTGTTTTCAAAGGCCGCAACGCTTCCATCATCAGTTCTCCTGTGTATTGTGTGTTGCCACCACTTATTAGGTGGCTTAGTTGAATATGATAACAGTTTTTATTTAAACAAATTTTATTGGAAAATTACATACGAGAATTGTATCAACCTGATGTTAACACATTTATATTCTAATACCCGTGTTTGCTAGTATTAATTATTTTAGCTGGAGTATAAAATTGAAAGTTTGCTTCTTAAGTCTTTTGTTTTCTTAGACCATATAGAAATAAGATTATTTTAGGTAAACGTCCTGCAAAGACTAATAGCCATTAAAGGGCATTTCCTTTTTATAATTTATTTCTAAATAAAATTCTTTCGCACATTTTTGCATGGAAATCCCAAGAAATACAATAATAAACTCCAAATTACTACAATTGATTGTGCTGTTGAGGTGCAAATGAAAATTATGTTCAACCAAATCAAGTTATTATTTTCAATCATGCAGCATATTTTTAATACCGCGGTAAAATATTGTTATTGTTAAAAATGTTGTTGCTTTTGCTTACATGGTGAGATAATTAAAATCCATGCGAATTTTTCCTAACAATTTTTAATTAATTTTTTGTTGGAATAGTTTTTGTTATAAAAATCAGTTATTGTAATGGAGAAGAAAAACCAAATCAGATATAGTAGCAGGTTTTTTCATTAAATCTTAGTTATTCTTATAACTAATAGTAGTCTTACATCAATTCCAGTAAGAATATCTAGCAAAATAGCTGAACGAATTATATACATACAGTAATTTATTGAAATCATAAAAACTTCATAAGTGAGCAAAATGGATGAATATATAACACCAAAGTGTTCAGTAATACTTTTTGTTAGATTAGATTAAGTTAAAAAGGGCTGCCCGCAGTTAGCGATAAAACACTCTGAGGCCATACAGACCTCCTAGTGTAGGGCATAGAGGACTACAACCTACACAATCCTTTCAAAACGATGTGTTGGTTCCTGAGAACCACCTAAAACTTCTCACAAAACCCGCCAGGGCAGCCAGCGGTACATCCCTGAGGTAGTCCAGGGGCCAAATTACGGCATTCGATATCGAGCGAAATTTCAATACATTTTATATACAAATTTCGATCGATATCGAGTGCCGTAATTTGGCCCCAGATCTAGCAGGAAACGAGAGCCTAGATGTCTAAGCCTACGCTCCTGCAGGTCCGGACAGTCACAAAGGAAATGCTGTACTGACACTTCCTCCTCTTCATCGAAACAACTCCTGCAGCGACCATCATGGGGAAAGCCCAAACGATCTGACATGTGCTCAATGGCACAGTGCCCCGTCAAGACCCCTACCAGGAGTGTATACTTTTTGTTACTCTTCTACATTAATTTGCCAAATTATAAATATTTCTAAAAACACGTATCCAAGTGAAAAATTATGTAATTAGAAGTTTATACTTCTCTTTGCAATTCCAAAATAAACATTTTGTTTATCTTGGACCAGCACTCTGCGAATGACCCCTATATATGCAATGCATTGCGCCGGAACTGAAAACGAGGGGATAATATTGAGGGGACAAATTAGGAAATATGAGAGGATAGACAGTTTTTTGTAGCTATTTCAACCTTTTTTTTTACTTCGCCGGCTAATTTTTGCTACAGTTGTAATATAAGAAAGTACCAAAAATGCCACTAAATTTTTTTATACTTATATACGAATGGCTTAATATAAAAAAGGCCTAACTCGATTTGTGGTACTTTACAGGAGAAGAAAAAAACTTGATAAAATTCGTAAAATTTATGACCCAAAAAAAGTTTTGATGATTTTTTTTTTTAATTAAAAGATGCAACACATTTTATTAAAAATTCATCAGAGCTCTTTTCTGTGTTATAAATTTTACGAATTTTATTAAGTTCTTTTTTTCTTCTCTTGTAAAGTAGCAAAAATCGAGTTATGCCTTTTTGTATGTTAAGCCATCGATACGAATAGTTTTGTTAGCATTTTGCCTTAGAAAAACGTTTCTGTTTTAAGTTCTTCGATTTCGGATTATGATATTTAAGTTCTTATATCACGATGTCAAAAAATGTCTTTCTTTCTCGTAAATACATTTGAAACAAGGACAGTTAATAAAATTTTATTTTTGTTTCATATATATTTATATGACACAAAAAACTCCGTCGACATTGTGAAATCGGTAGTAAAAATATAAAATTAACAAATTATTTCTTAACATACAATCACTTAAAAAATCTTTTCAAAGCTCTAGTAAATAGTTAATAATAAAATTAAATATAAAACCGTTTCATAAACCTGTAACTTATAATGCAAGACACAAACACTTAACTTTACATTCTTTCTCAACAAATTTCATCCGAAACGGCCTAAAAAGTAAATTGGCTTACAGCATATACATACATAAAAAAACAAACGTCTTATATTTAAAGTAAGAAAACACTTGTTACGACATACAAACGCTGTACAGCGCGTTATCAGTTTCACAAACTTTTCAGAGAATTATGATTGAAATCTTAGGTTGACACAACGATCTCGTCTCTTACAACAAAACATCAAGAAAATGTGACGAAATTTATAAAGTTCATATGATACTCGTATTAGAGACGCTACACTGTATACATGCTTTACGAGTAAGAGCATAATAGCTTTATATTATAAAGATCTTGAGAAATTAAAAACAATACTTGGAATTTGTATTTTTCAATCTTGGCAATCATACTTTTGACTTCTTTATTATAACGAAACAACAGACAAATAAGATCTCTAATTTATAAAATATTTTCAGCAGAAGCAGCAAGTGTTATAGCTTTTTGTGGCTTAATTAAAAGATATTATTAAACGTACAAAAATGTACAATTTGAAATGAGGCCCATAAAAAATTCGAATATATAAAAGTGTGTATGTGTTTGAAAGCAGAAGACAACACTTAAGGCTTAAAAGTCATCATATTTTTGAGTACATAAATTTTAAAAATTATACTTTCAGTTTGTGGCCACTTAGTATTGTTGTTTGGTTTTTTAAGGTTGTCTTGATGCCATTTGAATTGAATTGTGGTTGACAAATTTTGAAAAAAAAATAAATAAAAAAAACATCATAAGAAATGCTTAAGCGTGAACAGAATTATACACCAGTCTTTCAATCGTTTCGTTTTTATGGCCTTAATGATAACAAGTGCTTTTTTATAACAAGAGGAAGTCATGTGTGTGTGTATGAGTTACTTGTTTTAGTCAGAAGTTCTGAAAAAAAAAATCAAATAAACTCTTCAGTTACATTTTATTAGGAAATCTACAATAAATCCAGCAGTTTTGTATATAGAGTTGCTGTTATATGTTTTAATTTTCAGGTATTTGATAATTATATGACCATTTTATTTGGCTGGTTTGTATTGACTAAGATGTTTGTCTTGTCAAAATTTTAAGTAATAGTTTTTAAAGTTTAACGAATATGTATATATATTTATTAAAAGACACATGGGGTACTTTCATTTTGTCCTAATACCCTTATGTTTTTACTGATGCTCGCATTCTATGTCTGTTGCAAACGATTTGTGATAAACAATTTTTGAACTCTTTCACGCTTTGTGGGTGCTGTTGGCTGAAGTAGTAGAACACGAGACTATGAAGCGGAAGGTCCTGAGTTCGAGCCCGCGCTGAGTCATGAAATATTGTGTTGAATTCTGCTGATCAGCATTAGGGCATGTTTTGTTAGATTTTGTCAGCCTATTTCAGTGATGAAGGCATAGCAGTGGTCACTGAACATAATTGACAGCAACTGACACAATCATGTTCTAAAAAAACAGAGTAACAGCACCCTCTTCGTCGGTCATGTAGCAAAAAATTAGCCGGTGAAGTAAAAGCGTTGAAATAGCTACAAAAAATTCTTTATCTTCTCATCTTTCTTCATCTGTCCCCTCAGTACTACCCCTGCGCCAGTTCCGGCGCAATGCATTGCATATATAGGGGTCATCCCTTGAGTGCTGGTCCAAGATAAAAAAAAAGCTAATTAGTTTTTTGCATTGAACGTTTTCTTTGTTCTTCAACTGCTTTTAGTTCACGGCCATAAATTCTGGGATTCAATCTTAAGTTCAATTAGGATTGAAAGCCAAGACTCCTATTTCTTAATACCCAGAAAGACAAAAAAAATTTCCAAAGCACCAGGCAAAATCAATATCAATTTAATTATTCTACTTGCTCACATAAGAACAGCTGTTTTCGAAAGTCACTTCATTTTTGCTTTCAGTACTCATGAGAATTTTTTTTTATCTTTTGGACGCTATTGACCGTATCAAAATTTTGTTTGAATTTCATTAAGCGCTTCCTATCTTCAAATTTAAGCAAAACAGAGTTTGTGTGAAATATCATAAAATTTTTTATATGTGGAACAAAACATCATTTAAATATCCATTACGGTGTCTCCAGGTGGAGCGTATCCAAAGTGTAAAATATTCCCTGGCTCTGACGCATAACTCAAGCTGAATCGATGGCATGGATTATGTTGTTTACCTTCGACTTAGGAAAATCCCTTACGAAAAGACTAAGAAGCACAAATCGCATTCTCTTGGTGGTCACTTCACATCACTTCTATGTGAGATCAAAATATGATTTTATGGCTCATGCAGAATATCCAATGTGCCCTGAACTGTGTGGCACGTAGCGCCGTTGGAACATCATATATTTTGTGTCCAGATCACTCAATTCTGGGTAAAAAAAATTTTAATCATCGACCTCTGCATTGAAATATGGACCAATGACGCCGCCAGCCCAAAATCCACAGAAAACAGTGACCGTTTCAGAATGCATTGGACACTCTTGGGTCTTGTATGAAATAGCATAGTCCCAAACTCGACAATTTTATTTATTCACGTATGTAACTCATTTATTTAGAAATAAACCTCATCGCAGAAGATGACTTTTCGATAAAAACTAGCGCGATAAGTTGTCCGAACAGTACATCCAATTTTTTTTTTTTATCTTGGACCAGCACTCAGGGGATGACCCCTATATATGCAATGCATTGCGCCGGAACTGAAAACGAAGGGACAGTATTGAGGGGACAGATTACGAAAGATGAGAAGATAGACAGTTTTTTTGTAGCTATTTCAACCTTTCACTTCGCCGGCTAATTTTTGCTACAGGGCCGACGAAGGTGGGTACTGTTACTCTCCTTTTAGTACATGTTAGTGTCAGTCGCTGCCAATTATGTTCAGTGAGCAGTGATTATGCCTTCATCATTAAAACAGGCTGCCAACAACTAACACAACCACTCACTAATAATGCTGATCAGAAGAATTCAACACAATATTTCATGACTCAGCGCGGGCTCGAACTCAGGACCCTCCGCTTCATAGTCTCGTTTTCTACTACAATTTCATTATTTGCACGTGCTACGAGATTCTATATTCCTGCATGGTGATTTACAAAAACAGAGGGAATAAATGATAGCTAAAATAACGGATACTGCTCCAATAGTTCAGATAATGTAGAAAGATTTTTTAGTTAAAAATTTTTACTCAGGCTCAATTTCAAGACCGCGAATTACCCTTTTTTTATTTAAGAATTTCTTTTAAAATCCGGCTTTTATTAAGTACTATATTAAAAATGTGGAACAACTAAACAAAGAACGCTGATGAGATGGCGCGGAGTTCTTGAAATTAGCACTGATTCGTTGTGCCAGATTAACGCATTTAAAAAATACTATAAATATTCTTTGCTTAATAAAAACATAAACTTAAATATAATTCTAAAATAAAAAGTATTTTATAAACTCGCGGCTTTGAACTTGAATGTGAAAAATAATTATCAATTTAATAAAAAAATATATTTAAAAATTTTTTACATTAAAATATAACTGACGCATAGTGACTTACACAAATGATGCCTAAAAGTATCATTCTTGGATTGATTTCCCGCTATCGCAGGAGAAATTTCGTTATTAAGGAAATAAACCGGGACTAAGAAAATCATATTGAGAAATAAAAAGCTTTTAAAAAAAATTCCATATTCCAGTAACGTTGGCCCCTTTACAATTCCTAACTAATAAAAATCCATAAAATTTTGTGGCTTAACTTAAAAACATTGGCAACCCTGCACTACTATAATCATAAAATCTGTTCCAGATATTAAAACTTAGATACACAAGACGTTTTTTTTTTGTCGGTTTAACTTTGTTAAGGCGCAAGTTAAACAAATTAAATTAAGTTTTTAATTTGTAAACTTGTTTCATTTAAACCACAAACTGAAGATTGTCTTGACATCTTTCGCTGGCATATAAGAAGCAAAAGATAATGTTTTTTTTTTTATAAAACTAAATGATAATGATGATAGCTATTTTGATAATCACGTGCTTTTTAATTGTACGCTTTTGTTAAGCTTTTAGTTGTTTACTTTACATTTGTCATGGGTCATTCGTGCAGCTTGTTTCCTTTTCTTGTCAATTCATTTTCATGAGTGCCCTACACTAAACCCTTTTATAGTTTTAAACGGTATGAAACATTTTGTGAAGGTTTGTTATACGTTTAAAAAAATTGTTTGAGAACAGCTTGCTTTATGATATTTACAGCACTTCAAATAGTTCGTATTAAAGATCGTTATTATCGGAATAATTTTCAAATATTATGCAATAACTCTCTGCGTAGAATTTAAGCTGTAGATTAACCCAAAGCCGTTTTAAGTCGTTTAAAAATTTTACTCTTTAGATTTCTTATGGTATTTAAATGTGTAGCTGTTGTCAATGTTGCGTTTAGTCTGACGCTTTATTATCATTGTGGCACAGTGGGAAATTTGTTAAAAAAATTTTTGAATACAATTGTGAAATTTCTAAATACGTTGTCCGCTTATAACAAAATTTCATGTAGCTATAGAGTCCAGATTTTAATGCTGCAAGGGGATGACGTCATGAACCTCCAAGCGTTATGAAAAATTTAACCCTATCGGCCATATCACAGAATCCAACTCCGTTCTGAAACGTAATTAATTTTGATGAAAAGGTTGCGTCTTTCGAAAACAGCTGTTCTGCTCTGCTGTGTAAGTTGAATAACAAAAACTGATGTTGAGTTGCCTTTGTGCCTTGGAATATTTATCATGTCTTTCTGAGATTTAAATTAAAATTTAGAACTTTCGAAATGAATCCTTTTTTTATTTCACTACCTGATTCCGTTCAGTATATTGAAAATGATTTCATTCCGAAAAATTGTATCGTTTATCATTTTCTTAAGGATCAAAATACCGAATTAGTTGCATTTCCAAACAGGGTTGACAGGACTGTATACTTTCGTCCAAGACTCTTAAGGATGTTTCAGTATTAATTTTTGTAAATATTAAATTATTTCTTATTATACTCTAATATTTTTAAGCTTAAGGTCTCTTTATTTAAAATATATATTAATTTTCATTATTTCGTCACTCCTTTGTGTGACTTCTTTAGGATATTAATTATTGTATTTAATGTCCAAAAGAAGTCACACAAAGGAGTGACGAAATAATGAAAATTAATATATTTTAAGTTAAAATAAACAAACCTTAAGGTTAAAAATATTAGAGTTTAATAATAATTAAAAACAGGTCAAGAAACCAGAAGAATTTATTAAATTATTTCTCTATTGTAATTACAACAGAAACAGATTGGATTTTTTTCACCCCAGAAAACAGTTTTAATCTCTGTATGCGTTCACATTACAGTCGAAACAGCCGAAATATTTCCATTTCTTTTTCTTTTTAATCTCCCCCACTGTAAATGTTTTATTTTTTCTACTCACAATTGGTTAAGTTTAATTTGTTTTAAAGTTTTTACATTTATTCAACCATTTTATTCACTTTGTTGGTAAATATATAAACATGTTTCTTTGATTTTTGTTTACGTCGTTACAATTTCCAAAGTAGTTTATTTCAACTTGTCTTTTTTTGTTTTTGTTTTTGTAGCTTTCATTGTATTTAATGTCATGTTTCTTTTTTCTTTCTGCGAAATACTATTTTCGTTTATCATTGAAATGGTTTGTACTTTTCTTGGAAATCACGAAGGTGCCAAACAACAAACACGCTTTGACCTGCATTTTTATTACAATAGAAACCACACGAAAATCTCGGCTAGTAATTGGGAATTATGGTAATATTAATTAATCATATATTTCTTTATAAGTTTAGGAAATGTTTCGCTGGTATATAAGAAGCCATATACAAAACAAATATTTGTTTAGAAATTTCAGGCACACTTTTGAAAGGGGGTGTTGTTTTAAAATTATTTACTGATGAGGAATTGAAAAGCGAATTAAATTTTTTAACAGTCTGTAAAATTTTAATGATCTTTATTAGAATGCAAATAAGAGGCATGGAAAATTCTTAAATTATGGGTAGGTGGCCTACACATCGTATTCTTGTGCAGAAGGGGTTGTTTCAGGTAGTATAATTACACAAAAAATACTAACAGCAGTATTCACAAAAAATAAAGTAGACCTGATCAATACTTTCAAATAAATTTTGTATGAAATTTTTACTTTAAAGCACACTTGAAGTACACATTAATTTTGTTGAATACAGCAGTAATTCTTTAAATTTATTGTACTTAAGTATAAAATTCAAACCAAAAAAGTTTGACTTAGGTATGATGGAACCAAAAATTCAGAAAAATGGGACATGGAGAAAAATAATCAAACGGTAACACGGATATTATAACAATAACATGTTAACATCGGGTTGATGCAGTTCTCGTATCCTTTTTCACAATAAAATTTGTGTAAATAGGAACTGTTATCACATTCAACTAAGCCACCTAATAAGTGGTGACAAACACAATACACATGAGCACTGATGATGAAAGGGTTGCGTCTTTCGAAAACAGCTGTTCTGCTCTGCTGTGTAAGTTGAATAACAAAAACTGATGTTGACTTGCCTATGTGCCTTGGAATATTTATCATGTCTTTCTGAGATTTAAATTAAAAATTTCGTACAATTAGCCTATAGAATCTTAATTCAATTTAATTTATTTATTTTTTTGGATAAAAATGTTTTCGTTAAAAATATAAATATTCAAGAATGAAATTTCTATATATAAAAGCGATCTTTATTTCAATACAATTTTATATAAATTTCGATGGAGATCGGATATCCTTTGATTTGAGAAGCTATTTGTTGTAACAAATAGAATATATTTTTGCAAAATGGGTTTGCATTTTTTTTTCAATTTATGAATTTGAAAACCTGTTGCTAATATTTAAATATTTTTAATAATTAATAAAAACCATTTTTCTTTAAATTTCTTGACTTTTTTCAGATCAGCCTGCTTCTAAACAAAATTTGCAATATTAATAAATTTTCATATCTCTTGCAGTATGCAGATTGTCGAAGAAAATTCAAACCGAAAGTCTTAAAATACTCCTATTTCTATCTTCAATGAAATAATGAACTTTGGCTCAAAATATTGTATATAAATATATGGATAAACCCCTGGGAGCTGGTCCAACAGCAAAGATGAACAGTCAGAGTGTTTAGTTCGCTGTATTGTCTTGATTTCAGCTTAGAATTTAATTTGCATTAAATATAATAAAATATCTCATAGTCCATTCAAAATTAATATTAAATGGAACTCAAAACAAGTCGACCGATTTTCCACAAAACTAATTGGAGTTTGAAATCAAGAACTTGAAAATGAAAAAATAAATCGAACATAGTGTTTACCTTATCCACAAACATTTGATGTCAAAATTTATTTTGATCCCATACCCCACATTTTTCAAAAATATTCAATATCTAAATATAATTTTTAAACTTCCGCTAAAATTATTTAAAATTTTATTATACCCTGATATTTTTAAGCTTAAGGTCTCTTTATTTTATTTTAAAATATATTAATTTTCAATAATTCATCACACCTTTGTGTGATTTCTTCACGAAATTAATTATTTTATTTGATGTGAAAAAATTTTTTGTTTATGAAAAAAAAATTATTTGTCAACAAAATTGAATATTAATATATTTTAAATTAATATAAAGAGACCTTAAGCTTAAAAATATCAGAGTATAATAATAATTAAAAAGAGGTCAAGAAACCAGGAGAGTTTAAAATTAAAAAAAAAAAATCGGGGTATTACTGGTTTTATTCCGTTTTGCGAACACTTTTCTGAGTTCCCAGGACGCTTCCCTGACTACTATTGGGAGGGTGTCGTTAGCCTGTGTGCATGTAAGTATGTGCTTATAAATTGCACGTATTTACCGAATCGAACCAAACTGATAGCGTCTCAGTGAGTTCCATTAAATTTACATTTCTTGTGTATTAGAATCGATTCGGACCATTAGATTTCGAAAAATCTCAATAATACTAAGAAATAATTTCTTTTAGGTAAATATAAAATAAGCTCCCAAAAGTATGCAGAAGTTTATTACAACTATTTTGATTAAAGCTACTTTTTAGATTTTTTTTTTTAACTAAGGAGTTTTAGCTTTAGCAACTAACATACGCCTTAATTGAGTTTATCGCAATTAACAGCATTATTGAGCTCAATTACACATACAAAATGTTAATTAGCTAATTGATCAATTAACGCTTAATTGTCCATAAAATTGAGCAAAGCTTAAAATGCAGCACTGTAAAAGTTTGTTTAGTGAGCACCATAATGCCTACTGAACAAACTTTATGAAATTTGACAACTCATATGTAAACAAATTCACAGAAAAAAATGGCGAGTCAAGTTAAGGGTAAATTTTTAAAATAAAATTTTTTAATTAACAATTAAAACAAATGAAAATCAAAAAATTTATTACGTACAATAAAAGCAAAGTCTTTTTAAAAGTCAAACTTTGTTCCATTTTCGCAAAATTTTAACCAGAAATTTTTACAAGCAAAATGTAAACAACACCTTTTGTCACCTGCTGTCAAACGCTAATTGAGTTAGCTATATTGAGTATGTGTGAACACTTTTCAATTAACTTATTATTGACTCAATTAAACATGCATTTATGAACACCATATTACGGAATATGGCTCTTGATCAACTATGCTCTCAATCTTTTTTACATCAATTACCACTTATCACGAACAAATCGCTTGATTCATCTAAAGTTACAGCAGTTTGAATACTAAAACATTTATTTATAGTCTTTTATAAAATTCCTATTAGACTTTTAAGGTCATAGTGCTTAAAAGCAGAGAACAGCAATTTCTTTTAAAATAGCCCGAATTCAGTCGTTGTGCAGATCTTTCGTAAGGCACATACAACGCTGCGGTACAACCCATTTAACCCGGTATAACCCATTTTAAAATATACGCGCTATATGAGTCAAAATGACACGTGATTACATTTAAGTTTTCAAACAAATATGATTTCTTTGTTTAGTTGACTACTTATAAGGTATTATTGTTCTTGATTTTACTCATAATCAACATATATAAATATATTTAAACTGTTGATATCTTTGATTCATTTATATGCAGATATAGAATCTACATAAGTTTATTCCAAATCAAATTTGAAAATATTCTCTTTGAAAAGAATGTGTCAATTCTACGCATGTCAGAATATGATTATCTTTTTAGTGTTAAGGTCAACCGTTTTCCAAACTTAATTTGTTTTCTTCTGAAAATCTATATGAACACCTTTTGATGTATTTCGGTCTTCTTATTTACTTGACTTTTAATGAATACATTTAAGCATCGGTTGATCTGCTAATCTGATGCAAACCAAAATCTTATATTGATTTCTTTTCTGGAAAATAATGCTACATATTTTACACTTTTTAATGAAAAACTGCTCCATCATGACATTTCAAAATAGTAAATCTATTACAAATTAATCTCCCATTGCTTAGGCAAATATATTATTGTTTTAAAAATTCGCTTAAATGCAAATTTTTGGACCAGAAGTGAAAAAATGTTACAAATTTTCTAGAAAAGAAAACGCCATTAAACGTTTTCAAAATAAATATTTTGTATTGAAAATATAAAAAGACTGCACAATGTGTTACAGTGAATGACTGTAGCCTTTTAAGTGTCTTGCTGGTATCTGCATCACATGCGGCTGCGTCTTGCCACAAATATTTATTTTCTTTCGGTTAAATTAAGTAATTTCCTCAGTAATTACCACTTTTTGCGCAAAATTTATCCAAATTTAGTTTTTTCTCCTTTTTACCAAATCATTATGAGCAACAAGTTGTTAACACACTCTTAATGGAGTAGAAAATATTTTTAAGCGCGACAACAGACTAAAAGTGAACAAAATAAAATTGGCAATAAAGTAAACAAATTGCAGACATGCATTAATTTATATTTATGAACTCGGCAACAACAAAAAAAATATATATATATCAATATGTTTTTCTTCTCACACAAAAATAAGTTATCAACTCAATAAACGTTTTGGAGAAAAACAGATTTGCATTTTAATTGAATGTGCACGGTGCACATATGAAAGAGATCAAAATGAACGAAATGTGCTCGTGAATCTGTCTATAACCGAACGTGGCAAAGATATTAAACTGTTAATGTGTTTATGCATGTGATTAGGAAAGAAAACAGTTTTTTTTTAAATTTAATTTTCATAAGTTTTCAAACATTATTTATGTTAAATAATGCATAATGAACTTTTTCAGTTTTTCTATGACTTGATTTATTCATTGATGAATAAGTTGTAGACTCACAGTCAAAAAGCAATTATTAAATTGTTTAAAACTGATTTCCTTAATTTTTTTTTCAGCTGTAGGTGTTAGCACAGCTTGCAGTTGAAATTTTGAAATGTTAGTCATTTAAAAGTGAAATGCAAATAATTATTCAACAGTTTCAAGTTTTTAGCAGAGTAGAGTGCATGTAGCCGACTTTAAATGTGTAAATATTTTTAATAAATTTTATAAAAAAAATAGCAACAATTGTGTTAATTGTCCCACCGCCCATAATTCCTATTGCTTGTGTCAAAACTACTCTTAGCTGCTGTAATTATTTAATTTAATGGGCAAATGTATTTCTGCCAGATATGTAGGGTGCACTTTCATGTCTAATATGAGCTTTTGTCTCTAAAACGTTTATCAAATAAATCACGATTTTTCATTGACTTTCAATGAATTACAGTCACCGCTTGTTTGTTTATTTATAAATCAAAAATAATTATTAAATCCACAATTGTCACTTTAAATAAAGAAGGCATCAGATGCTTCATCATCTTTGCTGTCATATAAAATTATTTATTGTTTCTGAACGAACATGCATCCCTCTTTAGTATTATTCATAGCAAATAAAATTTAATAGGGATTTCTAAACGAAAACATTTGTCTGCTTCCTTGTGTGTCTTGTACGTGTGTGAAGTGTAGGCTGCTTTTTAAAGCATACAAACAGACAAATTTCCCAAAAGTGAACAAAACACCTTCAACTATAAAAATGAAGTGCTGACATCTATCTTGCTTTCATTTTTTGTTTCCTTTATTACTATTATTATTTTTACTTTCTCATCAGAAATTCCTGTCTGCTATAGTAAAAATTATCTTATTTGATTTTTCTTATTATCTTCCCAGGCCTGTCACCTTCCATATCAAACAATTTTGGAATCATGTGTTGTTTTAAATCTTTCATATAGCACATGACGGTTTGGTGTTTTATTTTGTAATTGAAAACATAATGAGACACATGAGTACATATTTCAATATAATGAGATATTCAAATTTTAAATTATATCTATGTATGAATATATTTAAAAAAAATTGGAATTTTCTCATAGAAGTAATAATCTAATAAGAAATAGGAATATTATCTATTAGAAATATAATATCAATTTCAAATAAGACAAATAAAAAAAACTGTCTGTTTTCGTCTGGGAGTTTATAGCGAAGCAACAATAAAAATTTTAAATATAAATTTTATTTTTATAACATTTTTTACCACTTATTAGTTGGCTTAGTTGAATGTGATAACAGTTTTAATATATAAAAACTTTATTAGAAAATTGCATACGAGAACTGTAGCTAACCTAAAATAACACACCTTTAATCCCTGTGTTGCCGTTTCATTAGATTCTTGAGTTCCCATTTTCTGAATTTTTCGTTCCATTGTTCTTAAGCTAAACTATTTTGGTTTGTATTTTTTTATACTTCATTAAAGTTTTATGTTTTATTGCTTCCTCAAGCCAGTAGCTTAAAAACTTAATGTAAGTATTTTCTATTGCACTATTTATTGCTTAATTGAATTCAATTCAGATTAAAAGGCTAATAGTTCGAAATATTGTTTTAAAATCATAAAGACATGATCAATATTCCAATGCACAAGGGAAAGTCAACATCAATTTTAATTATCCAATTTACACAGTAAAGCAAAACAGCTGTTTTCAAAAGCCGCTACAGTTTCTTAATCAGTAATCAACTGAATTTTTGTTTATTACCACTGACTTAGTTTATCGCACTTTTATTTAATTTTTTTATACCCTCCAAAAAAGAATTTGGAGGGTATATTCACTTTGTCATTCCGTTTGTAACGCATCGAAATATCTATCTCAGACCCCATAATGTATATATATTCTTGATCAGTGATGAAATCTAAGACGAACTGACCATGTCCGTCCGTCCGTCTGTGGCAATCACTATTCAGTCCAAACGAAAAGAGCTAGACTCTTGAAATTTGGTATAAAAATATTTTGAAGCTTAGAGCAAGATAAGTTCGGAGATGGGCTAAATCGGGCAAGAGGGAAGAAAGTTCCCCTAAGAAGAACTAAACCAACCCAGAAGAAACAACATAATTTTTAAAGTTTTTTGGTTATTTTGTTAAGCAAATGATGTATTTTTGTGTCAAATACGGTCCAACGCCTTAAACTTGGAGCCATAAAATAAAAAAAAATTATTTTTGGACCCCATCTCCTTGAGTGGGCGTTATTATAGCATCAACATTTAACAAATTGTTTTACTTAAGCCTACATTCCTTAAAAATAACATTTTTAAGCTTTAATCACGAAGCTCAGACGAAACGTGGTACTACTCTGCCCTAACTCCTCCTTCCCCTTCACCCTCTAAATGACCCTACAAAAAAAAATTAATTAATTTTGTATACAATTACCCAAGCATTTATTTTTAGAGTTTTATGACTGCCGCTTTCTGCCCTACCCAATCCTCCCCCTTTTCCCCCTAAATGACCCTACCAAAAAAAAAAAAATTTAATTTTGTATACAATTATCCCATGCATTTATTTTTAGAGTTTTATGACTGCCTGTTTCTGCCCTATCCCCTTCCCCACCCCTACTTTGCCCCGTAAATGACCTTATCAAACAAATAAATAATGTTATTTTGTATATAATTATCCCAAGAATTTATTTTTAGAGTTTTATGACAAAGGTGAAATGTTTCCCCCACGGCCCTTGCCCGACCGATCCGCCAAAATACAGTTTTTATACCTTCCAAAGAGAATTGGACCCCATAAAGTAAATATGTATATTCTTGATTAGTAATGAAGTCTAAGACGGTCTAGCAATGCCCATACGTTCGTCTGTGGAAAACATGATATTGTCTATTTTTTAACCCCGCCCCCTTTAGTGGGCGTTGACGTACGATATTATATAAAGAAACTCTGTCCCACCAAGTTAAACATTTTAAATTCACTTACTAAATATGTGGAGGGTATTTAAGATTCGACCCGGTCGAATATAACGTTTTTACTTGCTTTTTTTAAGATGAGGCTGAACGGACAATGAAACACAATTTCGCGAGATGTCAATTTTGTCGTATTATTGATGACGTGGATATCACTGCCAAATATCCTTTTTCATTTATAATTGTCGAACTTTTCTCTTCGTAATACAATAAAAGCATGAATCATCTTCATCTAAATTTATTGTTTTATTTTATTTTAGAAAACAACGTTCTTATTGAAAACCCCTATAGAAGAATATGAATATCTTAGCTTCGAATCATCACTTCTTGCACACAAAACACACTCTGTATTAAGTCTTTAAAACAGACATTTAAGAGTGTTGAATACAAGTATGTATGTTTTTAATTAAAAAATTATTAAAAAACTAAATACAGTATTTATGTAATTTGTTTTATATATAATTGAAAGAATGTTTAATGCACCTTTAATCTCATATAATTTTTTCACAATTGATAATTTCTTGTTTAGCAAATATTAGCAAATAGGTCGCATGTCAAGCAGCCAACTAATAAATTTTATATGGTTATTAATGTGAGCTCGTAAACTAAATTAAGTTCGTTTACTAAATAAATTATCTAAGCCAAACAAAAACTTTAGCCCACAACTGCTGATCACTTTACCGTTATTTCATACACACACACATACGAATAAATGAATGCCTGTATATTTATTTACATAAGCAAATATTTTTGTGCAAGTTGAAGCCAGAAATGACAGACACCAAGAGAAACAATGGCAGCCAACGAAAAGAAAGAAAAAAATGCGTGTTTCGTTGGAGTTGACATATGGTCGTAATTTGCAATCAAGCTTAAAGATGACAAGAGAAATGTACAAATGAACAATTGACACATAGCACGAGATCAGCAGCGCACACTTACATTCAATTTCGCATACGAGTAGTGTAGAGGAGGACCTGTTACTCTTACACCAATGAATGGAAGACAACTATGCCAACAACACTACCAAGAAAATGCATGGCTATAAACCCTTTTACATTTTACGACAGTACAAGTTTATGTGATATAAAACAAAATGATCATAAACAATCTCAAAATCTGGTGGTAAGTGTGAAATGTTGTAAGAGACACATTTTTACATATGAACGCTTTTGTAGTGTGTGTAAGTACAATATAATTTTCGCCAACATCTTTTAGATGGCCAACAAAAGGAAATGTAGCAAGAAAAGGTTAGTGCATACAGGTTTCTTATACGCTACAAGTGCAATTCTACTTCTTTTAAATGATGTTTGTTTAAGAGAACATGTTTAAAATTTAATTGTCAAAAGTGGTAATTTTTTTTTTTTGGAATAAAATGAAAGAACCAAATTGCTGTCTGCTATTCTTTTCTACATCTCATAAAGTTGTAGATTTCTTTAAGACGTAAAATTAATTACTTATATACAAAAAACAAATCAATCAAATACATTTCCTTGATGCTGCCTCCATATCCCCATGTAAAAAAATATTTTACTTCTGATATCGACGCTTCCATTCTATTACGTTCTAAGTGTACTTAGAACGTTCTTAATGTTCTTGAATTTTTGAATCCTACGTTCTCTAATTTAAATACTGTCAAAATTTGGTTAAGATGGGCCGATCCGTTGCAAAGTTATAGGCATAAATATACTTAGACTACACACAAAACTTTGAGAGCTCGTAACTCAAAACTCACATTTTCGACTTAGAATTTTATAGAATGGAGGCATCGATATGATATTGATATATTGGCAAAAATATAATTATGTATTTTCTTAGACTATGTAGGACTGCCTGCAAAGTAGCGAGAACACTTGGATGCTATAAAGCCATTACAATGTCCAGAGAACTACAACCTTCAAAATCCTATGAACTGCTGGCTACTGAGAGCCACTTGGAACTTCTTACACAAAATGTAGTTAAGCCGCTACTGGTGCATCCCTGAGACAATTAAAATATTGAAGGAAACGACAACCTAGATGTCTAAACATGAGTTCCTGTAAGGCCGGCAGTCTCCAGGAAGATTTTGAACTCACAGTTCCTCTTCCTAATCGAAACACCTCCTGCAAAAGCCATAGTGCGAAAAGCCTAGACGTTTCCACATATGTCCGATAGTACAGAGCATTTCTTTTCAGGTGTCAGAAGATGATTGGTTTTAAAGGGTCTTGGGTACTCTGCAAGTGGTAATTGTAGACAACCTGAGTGTCGGCTTTCACTCAGTCTACTCCCTAATGATGGTTGACAGCTCAACTAAGGGAATATCAATATCTCTTTGTTAGTCTGCTTCATCCAAGGCCGAGGCTGCGCAAGAGCCGTTTGGTCGCCAGGACGCCATCATGACCTGGAAACATATTAATTTTTTACGTCATGTTTTTCAAACCGAGCCTGAAGCCAAGACCCTAATTGCAGCCAGACTATCTACACAAAAATCTTCATAGTACTGCACTCGCCCAGCTGAGAGCTGCGTAAAAGTTGATAACCTCCAATAAAATAAACGCAGAACCAATACCGGTATTCATTTTTTTGAACCGTGCGTACACACCAAATATTTTTCCGAGTTTTCCTTCCAGTCTTTACTATCAGGCAAATTAAATAAAAAGCACTTTAAAATGTTCATGATGCAACTCATGTAGTTTGTTTGTGTACAAACTGGAAAAAATTTATTTGCTTAAGTGAATTTAATACAATTTTGTTTTATATTAAATACTTTAGTGCTATTTTAAGTCGGTGTAGATTAAATGATTCTACACACAAGTGCATTATCTGAGCGAATGTGTTTGAGTGGTTTTCTCTCCTTCATGTCCGTTTTCGCAATCAAACAAATATATGTACATGTTTGTATGAAACTAGACACATTTTATTATTTAAATCCACTTGTGACGAAATAAAACATGATTTTCTGTGTCGCCCATAATGAAAATATATGGCATGTTAATGCCAGAATTTATTTATCAATTGAAATAAATGTACGAAACATGTGGATGATTGTCTGCAATGGCAACGAAAATATTTTTTTTTTATTTTTTTCTTTACATTGGCAAAAATTATATCTAATCGCAATATAAAAAGATTATATTTTTGTTAAACAAATTCAAAGTCATTAACACACACAAAAGAACATTTGATAACAAATAAAAAACAGACGAAAGGATTGCTTGACAAACCTTAAAATGGTAGTGCAATAATTATTCAAAATATGAGAAACGATTTCACCTAGAATTTTTAAAAGTTGGTCTACATTTAAATTTTAGAAAAATTCATTTTTAGCACGTCATTTTTTTTGGTTATGAAAAGTTACGCACATTTATATAATCTGATTGTTTAACGATGCCAGAAGATATCGTTTAGTGGCACAAATATGTTTGTTTATTTTCTTTTTGTTTTTTGCCCCTCTATAAATATAATTACGATGAAAGCCAAAGAAAAATATCGAATATCCCCCTTACTTCCATTTTGTGCCTTTATTTCTATCCTTTTTTTTTATCTTGGACCAGAACTCAGGGGATGACCCCTATATATGTAATGCATTGCGCCGGAACTGAAAACGAGGGGATAGTATTGAGGGAACAGATTAGGAAAGATGAGAAGATAGACAGTTGTTTTTGTAGCTATTTCAAACTTTTACTTCGCCGGCTAATTTTTGCTACAGGGCCGACAAAGGAGGGTGCTGTTACTCTGCTTTTAGTTCATGATCGTGTCAGTCGCCGCCAATTATGTTCAGTGATCAGTGACTATGCCTTCATCATTGAAACAGGCTGGCAACAACTAACACAACCACGCACTAATGCTGTCCAGAAGAATTCAACACAATATTTCATGACTCAGTGCGGGCTCGAACTCACGACCCTCCGCTTCTTAGTCTCGTGTTCTACTACTTCAGCCAACAGCACCCTGCAAGCTTCTCAATAAGTTAAAGACAAATTTTGAATTTCACGTAGGGGCTTTCCAAAGAGGTTTTTCGTAAGAACCTAGTCTATAAAATCGTAGGGTCGGTTGGATGCCGATAGACACGGTGCTGAGAAATAAAATAAGTTTCAATGTAAGCGCAGCCATCAGTAAACCTCAAATTTTACTGAAGCAGCACAAAAAGGAAACAAATACAAAATAAAATACTATATAATAAAACAGCACAAAATTTGTATATATTTTTATATTTAACAATCTCATAGCAGCACCTGGACCTACATCACACCCGCTAGAGAATAGAAACCAGCTTAAGCCTGCCTTCCGTTTATTTTTCCATATGTGTTATTACACAAGTCTTAATAAATAAAATATAAAACAGCAAACATTTCAATAATAATGATTCTCTTACTTATATTGTTTCTTAGATGAGAAAAAGGAAAGAGTTATAAAAGTTAATTTAAATCGCATTAAGTCAGTTTTACGTAAATAAATATTCGAATCATTAAAATCAATAAGTCCGTGGAAGACACCAGCACAATCATTTCGAAATAAAATAATAAAAGAAAAACGACAATATGCAACAATCATGATGCAGCGTTTGAGAGGCAATTATGATTAAATTGGCAAATAGTTCACATGCTACCAAATACGGCTGATTGTATGTTTTAAGCCACAGCCACCGCCATGAATTCGTTCCATATAATCGAATAGTTGCTGCAGTACAACCTCTGAAAGAGAAAGAGAGCACCGCCAACAATAAACTGGCCTAACCATTAAACATACATACTCGTACACACATGTGTGCTGCAATCTAAAATATTGTAAAGAAATTCCTTGAGTTAAATCATGGTGATGGATAGATAGATGGCTGCTTGATATTGTAGACTTTTAGAACAGCTATTGGATGGTAGTGGTGCGGTGGGTCCAAGCATACAAGCCAAAAAAAAGAAAGACTAACAAAAATCTCTTGCTAAGTATTTAAGGTGTGAGTGTATGTGTGATACGCTTGAGTGCAGTTTCAATTAAACTCAATTTGTTTGTTTGCCGCTTGAAAAGGCACATGATCTTCTAAGAAACAAAAAGCAAAAAAAAAAAAAATCAAGAAAAATGCGACGCGGGTCTGAAGAAATAATTTATAAAAAAAAAATTGTTAGCAAACTTTATGAAGTTTGCAACGATACCCTCTCATTTTTTCACATGACGCATAAGAAAACGCGCTTTTTTTATTTTTAAGTTTTTTCTTCTTTTTTTTTTGTACGCTTTGTTCCTTGGTTTTTCTTTTCAATCGTTCTCCACTTACAATTGATGCTCATTGATCGAAATTGTAATGGACATAAATAAAACAAGATCAATCAATTGATTTATTTTGACATGTTGCAACAAAAACTCAAACATCAAACTACAACTAAAGCACCTATAACAGAAAAAACCTTGTAGCAAAATAGCTAAAAGTCTGAAAGAATTAAATCAATTAGTAATATAATTAATTTTCCTGAAGAAGTCACACAAATTAGTGACGAAATATTGAAAATTAATATATTTTAAATTAAAATAAAGAGACCTAAAGCTTAAAAATATCAGAGTATAATCAGTTTTTTTTATATTGTTTTTTATTGCTATTAACTTTTTGACCTTTATTTTGGTAATTTATTTTATTATTTATTAAGCTCGAGGTCGTTTTTCTTAATATACATCTATTTCAGTTTTCTTTTCTTATTCAGCATTTCGTCAATAATTTGTTAACATCATCAGGAATAAGTAATAATAAGGGTGCTGTTACCTTGCATTTTAGTATCTGAAAGTGTCACTCGGTGCGAGTTGCGTTCAGTGATCAGTGCTGTTCCTTGATCACTGAAACAGGCTACAGACAACAACACAACTATCCACTCGTGCTGATCAGAAGAAATATTAGGGCCTAAGTTCGAATCTGCGATTTTAAAATTATTACTTATTCCTGATGATGTTAGCAAATTGTTGACAAAATATTGAATAGTAAAAGACAACTGAAATAAAATAAATAAAAACGACCTCGATATTAATAAATAATAATTATTTGTGGGTGCTGTTGGCTGAAGTAGTAGAACACAAGACTATGAAGCGGACGGTCCTGAGTTCGAGCCCGCGTTGAGTCATGAAATATTCTGTTGAATTCTTCTGATCAGCATTACTGCGTGGTTGTGTTAGTTGTTTTCAGCCTGTTTCAATTATGAAGTCTTAGCGCTGATCACTGAACATAATTGGCAGCGACTGACACGATCATGAACTAAAAAGAAGAGTAACAGCAGCCTCCTTCGTCGGTCCTGTAGCAAAAAATTAGCCGGCGAAGTATAAAGATTGAAAAAGATATAAAAAAACTTCTCATTTTTCATCTGTACCCTTAATACTATCCCATCCTTTCTAGTACCGGCGTAATGCCGTCCAAGATAAAAAAAATATATATATTTTAAAGGGTGATTTTATAAGAGCTTACTGATTTGAAATTTAAATAAAACACATGCCAAATTATGAAATGGCCAAAAAAACTTTTTTATTTGGTAGATAATTTCTTGTCATTTAACATTTAAATATAATTTCGGGCATATGGCCACCACGACTATTTTGTCATTCTGGAGGTCCAATTTTCGACCACCTTTTCAAGCATTTAATTGCGTATTTCAGCAATGACACGTTGACTACTGGTTTCCAAAGCCTCAATCGTTACTGGTTTATTCACGTAAACCAATAATTGCAGGTATCCCCACAAAAATTAATCGAGTGGCGTCAAATCACACGAACGCGGAGGCCAATTCACCGGTCCATTTCTCGAAATAATGTTGTTGTTGAAATTTTCTTTCAATAAGTCCATTGTTTCGTCCGCAGTATGACAAGTGGCACCATCCTGTTGAAACCATATTTCGTTTACATCCATATCTTGAAGTTTTGGCACCAAAAATTCATTGATCATGATTCTGTATCGATTTCCATTCACGGTAACGCGTCGTCCTTCCTCATTTTTAAAGAAATAAGGACCGATGCTTCCACCAGCCCATAGACCGCACCAAACAGTACATTTATTGGGATGCATTGGTAATTCTTAAACGGCGTGTGGATTATCCCTGCCCCAAATACGGCAATTTTGCTTGTTGACATGTCCATTCAACCAAAAATGCGCCTCATCACTGAAGAGAATTTTGCGGTAAAAAAGCAGATAAACATTTTTAATTGAACACTGTTTTTGAAAATAAATTTCCACGATTTGGAAGCGCTGTTCTGGAGTTAACCTGTTCATGATGATTTGCCAAACAATGCTGAGTAGAGACGTCACTTTAAACTGTCAAAACAGCTGTCAGACAACAGAGTGATTCGTATAAAAAAAAAACTTCATAAAAACACCCTTTATTATTAAATTCGC
Organism: Linnaemya tessellans; assembly: GCA_951800035.1. Classification (NCBI taxonomy): domain Eukaryota; kingdom Metazoa; phylum Arthropoda; class Insecta; order Diptera; family Tachinidae; genus Linnaemya; species Linnaemya tessellans. The sequence goes on from OX637533.1 coordinate 107,604,342, forward strand.
ATTAAAGTCTGGCCGAATTAGGGCTAAAGAAACAATTTCTATTATAAATGTATTCTATTAGTCGAACGCTTTTTTTTTTGTAGATTAAATTCATTGAAAATTATTTAAAAATTAAGAGCGGAATATTTTTTAAATCTTTTTCATAATTATCAAACTAACAGAACGGATCATACTGATTTGGAAAAATAAGAAACAAAAAGGGCTGATGGGATGGCCTAGCGGACTCGAAATCTGTATAATTTCCTGTTTAGATCGCATTTGAACATGACTTCCAAAGGCTGCATTTTTAAATTGCAATACAAAATAACTGTAGTATTATTATGAATTCCTTTATCTCCTCCTCCCTATCAAAATTAATTATATGCATAAAGAAAAATTATTAATCCAACTATAAACGGCCAGCTGATAGAAACCGTCAATTCGTTCGAGTACCTGGCAGCATTATTGAAGACAAAAGTGGGTCTAGAGAAGATATTAAACAGCGACTTAAGAAAGGACGTGCTGCATTTGGGGCTCTAAATAATGTGCGGAAATCAAAGTATATTTCTGCTTAAACGAAACTGCGAATTTTTAATTCAAATGTTAAAAGTGTGTTGCTTTATGGCTGCGAAATCTGGAACGCAGCCAAACCCGACATTAAGGCTCTCCAAGTATTTGCAAATAGATGACTACGGAATATAATAAAGATTTTCTGGCAGCATATAATTTCAAATGTAGACTTAGGGAACCTCACAAAACAAAAACCATAATATCCTGAAGTACTAGAGTGAAAGTGGAATTGGATCGGACATACGCTACGTAAGCTAAGAGATGATATAACCAGGCAAGCATTGGAGTGGAATCCACGAGGGAGCCGTAGAAGAGGTAGACCTGCTATCACATGGAGGAGAACAGTGGAAGCCGAAGCAAACCCGATGGGTCGAAGCTGGAATGAAAGTATATGTTTAGCATTACGAAGATCAGAATGGAGATATTTTGTTGTGGCTCTGTGTTCCTCTCAGGAATAAAAAGGAATGACTAATAATAATAAAGAAAAATGTGTTTGTTTTAATTTTTGTGTGTGAATTATAAATCATTTTCATACTCTGATCTGTTATTTGCAGTAAGAAAATTTTTGATTGCCAATATGACAATATACCTTCCCCATTGTGCGTGTGCATTCAAAATTTCTACAAAACATATATTCCACATGTGAACAGTGGAATATGAAATATACAGCCTATGAATTTACACTTTTAAGGCTCTCTCTCATAAGGTAAATTTTTGGTAGTGTGTTGTGTTAGTGTCTTGGCTTCTGGCGCTTTTTGTTTATAATTGTTTGTTTGTAAAGTTGTTATAAAGGTTTTTTCTCTACTCTTGTTGTTGTTTGTTTCTCTTTTTTATTTTACTATTTTTACTCCTTTTTAGTGGTCTATAGTTTAAGTTAATTTGCGTGTTTTTTCTGTACAGTTTGTTTAAACAATTCACTTGAGAATTTTTGCTGCATTGTGTTGCATGCAATTTTATTTTTATTTTTTAAATCAGGTTGTTTTATTTATTTTATATATGAATGTACATTGTACATAGATGTTTTGTGCTTATTTTTATTTCTCTAACGATTACCTGCAATTTGTGGTTTATTTGTTAAGTTGAAATAAACAAAAGTTTTATTTTGCTTGCCAAAAAATTACAAATAAATTTAATTTGTATTAAAAATTTGAATAAGACGATGTATGATTTGTATTAAAGATAAGTGAGTCATCGACATAAGCAAAAGTTTTTCAATTGAAATTTTAATGAGAATCAAAGTTTTCAGCAAAAAGATTTTCTTTAGCTATAACAACCAAATTAAATTATTTCGTTTGTTTTAAGGAATACTCAAGTGTTTTGGTTTTTACTGAACTTGACCTTAATTTTATATAAAAATTGTTTTATTTCTTTGAATGGCAGAGTTGAAACATGCGTATTGTTGTTAAGGACAATGGTAGTGCGTCTTATTATTTCTTATTAGTGTCCTCAGGAACATTTCAATGTAGATACATTTATTATTCATATATTCATTCCAATAATAAAAACAGTTTAAACATTAACAACATAACAATGAAATACCCAAGTGAATATATTAGAAACATACTCAAGTCAAACGTCATCAGTAATTGCATTTAATTTTATATCATAAAAAATATTTATTACTCTTTTAAACAATCAAATTTATAGTTGTAAAAAAGTAACCATTAATATCAGTTACGAAAACGGAAAACTAGATTTTTTAGCGCCACTCATTTAAAACAGCTCATTAAATATAATTTTATTAACCATTAGTTACTGTCCGACAACCAAATATTAAAAAAAAAAAATTTCCGATTTTAAACATTTAATTGCTTTTAAAATTGACAACACCCGCCGCCAATAAGAAACTTAATATTTTATATTTTGTTCAAACTCCATACATATAAACATATAAAAAAAAAATGTTGCAACAGCCATTTAAAAGATAAAATAAAACAAAAATTATAGTAAATAGATTTTTTCCTAGAAAATGTTGGCAACATTGAAAATTAATTGATTGTTTGCTGTATAAATGTGGCACGCACTAATGGTTTTTAATACCAATTGTGTGTATGTGTGCAGTTTCTACATGAGTGCGTGCGTATGTGTGCTTGTACTTTTCAAATGTTGTAAATAGCAATCGAGCTAAGTGTTTGGATATTTATGGCACATGTGTGTTGAAAAGGAATTACAGACTCCAGAAACACATACATAAAACAAAAGTGATTGAAATAAGTTGCCGGAAAATTTGACAACTAGACGAAGTTGAATTTAAGCCTATAGTTTTTTATATTTTGTTTCTTGTTATTTTTTTCTTGTAGTGATTGTTTATGTTTTCGGTTTTTTTTCTTTTTTTTTTAGGTATAAAAATACTCAATGTACATGTGTTTATATTTTCTTACAATTTGACAAGTAATGAGTCACCATGGTCAATTTTATTTAGTTTATGTTTCATATTTCATTATTAGAAACTAAATTCAGATATAAAACAGAATTTAGAAACTATAGCAAAGTCGGGTACCGATATTTAATTATAAATATTAATTGTAAATATATTTAATTTTTTGATATTATTTTCAAATATAAATATTTGAATAAAATACTTTTCTTATTTTTACCAACACAAACAAATAAGCCTAACAAACAAAATACTTAACACAAAAACTCTATCCTTCAAGCACATATTTATTTATATCAATCAATTTCAATTCCTGATATCCTCTTAAATATAAATGTTTGCAAGAAATGCTTTTTGGACTTACCAGAACAGCCGTTAAGCCAGAAAAACAAAAGACTTAAGACACGAACTTTATCTTTTGTTTGCATCCTGGTAATTATGCTGATGACTGAAATAATTAAAGAAAAATATTTATTAATAGCTAGCACCTAGGTCAGGAGTTTATTACTTAAAATACATTATGTACAAATCAAATAAATATAATTAAAAAATCGGTATAAACTATTTCCACATGAGAAAATTATGACAGGAAAACTCTTATACACCAAAACCTGTTTTTACACTTTTTTAGGCGAATTTGAAATAACACAGTTTTTTTAAACAAACTAACCGTTTTTTTGTACATCTTTTTTTATACAGATTTAATTTTTTTAATCATAAAATGAAATAAAATCATAAAATGAAATAAAATCATAAAATGAAATAAAATAAACAATATACAATCATATACAACAATCGCCAGGGTTGGGGAAATTCGTACTAACCAAAAAGTAATAACTTGTAAAAATGAATGTGAGAACTTCTCATATTCAATTTTCGTTAAAAACATTGGTTAAATATTTGATATTCCTACTAACTAGCACCGCTTGCAAAAGTGGAAAAATTGAACAAAGAACGCTGATGAGATGGCGTAGCGGCCTCGAAATAAGTACTGATTCATTCTGCTGGTTTAATGGCTACGAAAAATATTCTTAATATTCCACTCTCAAAAATAAATAGAATGTAATCACGTTCATTTATTAAAATAAAAATAAAAAATAAAATAATTTGCAGTTTCGCAGATTTGAACTTATAGCCTGTTGAGAAAATTAACATCCTGTAATACAATTTACATACGCCCATGTGATGGAAATCGTTTATCGCATGAAATAAAGCGTTTTCGATTTGAAGTCACAAAATTGGTGTGCTGGAATTCGCAATCGCTCAAAATCGTTCATAAAAAATTGGCGTTCTTCAAGTCGCATGTGATTCGACAAACAAGCGATTCACAGCACATACATGATAAATAAAGGTTCACTATTAAAATAGATAATTTAAACAATATACTATTGAACTAAATCTGTATAGGCATATGTAGGTTGCTGAATCAGTCCCATGTATATTTTTTCATTTTGTATATACGCTCACATACATACACAATATTTGTATTTTTACAAGGCTTTTTATGCACGATATCCCTTGGAATGTATCTACCGCGTAAAAAAAATTTTAGGTGTATTATTCCTCAAGAATGATATAAACAAGCAAGTCAATTAATAGGCTTGTGTATAAAAAACCTCTATAGTTCTTCAGTGGCAAATATTGTTTGCCATTATTGTTTTCAATAAAAATGTTTGAAATATTTTATATGAAATATATTTCTTGGTGGTCAAGCAATGTCTATATGCATTTCATTGGTGCTTTACCAAATCATCAGTAGACTTTAACCACAGTTTTGAAAAGTTAAAAACCTCTTATCTTATGCACATACTTTTGAAAACCATCTGAGAATTCACAATTTGTAAATTACAAAATATTTTCAAAAATCCTTTAAAATAGTATTGTGACAACAAAATGTCAAATAAAAATTTCATAAATATTTGAAATAAATTTTCTTTTGTGTTTGTAGAAACAAAAATTATGCTGGGTACACAACTGGCATACACATATTCCTCAATAATATTGAAACGGAGGTGTATACGAAAATATACACTATCTGGGCGTTTGTCAAAACTCTTCATGCGCCGCCAACTATGCAATAGATTTTTTTTATTTCCTATGCTGGCGAGCAACGAACAGTTTTATTATCAATTAAACCATATTTCAATTTAGTTTTTTAATTGTCAAGTACATGGTTTTACTTTTTTCTTTAATAACTGTTTTATATTTTTTACAACTTTTAAAATAATTAAATGAAATTAATTAAAAAAATAGTTATCTAAGGAAATGCTTTTAATTTTAATTTTGCTAAAAATGCTCAACATTATCAATTATAAAGTGAGTTATTTTTTGTTGTTATTGGGTTTTATACGTGGAATGTACACAACGAGTTCGCCGTGTAGGCAGAATTCGACGTTTGGCCACAGTGCAAGAATATGCTTTCTAAACAAAAGACTTAAGCCACAAACTCGAAGAGTTACATCAGCTATATTTTAGCAATCTGAGCATTTTCACTAATAACTATTATTTGTTGGCATTGCATCATCATTATTAATATTATTTTTTTTTATTTAATTTTTTTTTTTTTGGCGAGTGAGGAGGCTTTAAAATATCTTCGCACTTGCAGTTACCGTCGCCAAATGAGTGGTGTTTCCACTAAAACCCCCTCCCCCCTCTTTTTCTGGTGTGTTTGCCTTCACGGGACCGCTTTCTGCATTACTTCGTGAAGGCCCAGAAAACTGGGTCCTGGAAAAGACTCTACTTTATGTGCCCACGTCTGGGCCCGCCATACGCACCCATAGTGGACCGTCTACTTGCTGAGGATCTATAAGTGTGGACTCATTTTGTAAGTGTTGGTCGAAGTCCTTTTTCTCCCTCTGTAAAATTTGTTCAACGTAGTTGCATACGGCACTCTATTTGTCATTATATTCAAACATTTTGCTTAAATGTTGTCAGGTGTAAACTCACCAACCTGTTCCCTTAGCACCGCACCCTGCCACTTGATGCACTCAAAGAACGTGTGTCCTGCGTCATCGTTCCTCGTGATGCATTACATGCAGAAGGGTTTCCCTGTCTTGCCCATGCGGTAAAGATATAGGAGAAAGTAGTCATGCCCTGAAACTGTGTCACGAAGTAGTTCATTTTCTCGAATTCCCTTTGAGCCCACGCCTCAATACTGGGAATGAAGCTCCGCGTCCTTCTACCAGCGGTTTCCGTGCTCCATCTGTTTTGCCCAGGCTGAGGATGTTATTATTATTATTATTTTATTTAATTTTTGTGACTTCGATAAACACTGCAGTAAAATCGAGCAATTTATTTAAAGTGCCCCTGATGTCCAAATACTAAAGGATAAGAGCAGTATGCCATATATGATTATAAAGCTTTTGCAAATCATTTTATTAATAAATAAATAGTGGTAATTGATTTGCTTTAATAAAAAATATTAGTCTCTAGAAAAAATTTCAAACACATATGAAAAGTTTATTTGTTACACGTCCAGGTTTTGTGGCTTCAAGTTTTTCCAAGGACTGTAAACTATTACATTTAGTTTTTGTATCCAGATTTGATTAATGAATGGACACTAGGGTGGGGCGATTAGTTTGGAAGGAAAAACATCTTAATGAACGCCTCGCGTTTCTAATTCTTGGGATTGTACTGAGCCAAAAATTTAACTAGGCCATACATCTACGGAGAAAATCGAGCTTCCAGATTTTGGCTTGCAGTTTTTTCTGAAATTTTCGTCACGGTTTTTTTTTATATTTTGGCCTATAACAGCCAAACCATTGAGATTTTCGATCCAATACTATGACTTGTTAAAGTGCAAATTTTTATGATTTTGCGCTATGAACAACTGAAAATGATAATTTATCAATATTTTCACGAAAAATTTGCACTTTCACAAGGACAAAACTGTCTGAAGGAGCGTTCCAATGCTTTTGCGATGTACTAGAGAGTTCTTAACTATTGTCTTGGCTACAATTTTTGTCAATTGGATCGAAAATCTCAATGCTTTAGCTGTTATAGGCCAAAATATCCAAAAAAAAAAACGTGACAAAAGTCTGAGAAAAAACTGCAAGTCAAAATCTGGAAGCTCGATTTCTACCGTAGACGTATGGTCTAGTAGACTTTTTTGCTCAGTACAATCCCAAGAATCAGAAATGCGAAGCGCCCATTAAGATATTCAAATCGCCCCATCCTAATGGACACCCTCAATAAAACATAATAGAATCAATCAAATCTTGCTATTTGCTGTTGTTGTTGTGGCATTTTTAAGAATATAAAAATTATATTTCAAATTTCCTTTCATTCTGCTGGTAATAATGTATTTTCTTTAGACCATTAAATAATAGTATTTTTGTTACTCCCTTCAATGCTATGGAAAAATAAGACATCATTCTGAAACGTTCTTTTTTTTTTACTAAATTAAACTACTTTTAAATATTTATCAACTTCACTTTTAATTAAGAAAAATTTTTAATGATCCACAAGTTGCTTATAAATATAAAAATATTTCCATTTCCTAACCTTTCCATTGCTTTTTTTTTTGCTTCTACGAAAAACTATAAAAATCTTCGTTTTAGAAAAATGCCTCTACATTAATAAATATAACTCATTATCCGCAAATTGTTGTCTTTTCTTTTAATGTGTTTTCTGCCAGTACGAATTCAAGAAGACAAAAAAATTCAGAGGCGTTATGCAATTAATCATTGAAATTTTAAAGCTATTTGTAAATCATTACAAAGGCCATAAAAATCTAACACTTCCCTCGCATCCACAAAGAAGCATATATGACAACAGACGTATGCTTTACTGCGATGTAACTGAACTGCACAAGAAACACCTCTGCAGAAAAAAAAAATTACCAACGAACAAAATATTTTTGTTACAATAAATGAATGCTAATGCTATTTGGCTGTGCAGAAAAGCACGAAAGACATGTGAAAGCATAAAACAAAACAAAACAAAACAGAAAAAGAGTAGATAACCTAAACATTAGCCACGTTTAAAGATATAAAAAGCTACTGGCTGCCAGCAAAGTGTTAAGGAAAACCATTTTTAAAATGCAGCAGAAGCTGTGCAGAATCATCGTCATAATCATCATCAACAGACGGCAGCAACTAAAGCAACAACAGCAGCAGCAGTAGTGCCAGTGGTAGTCACTGTTAAAAGCACTGACTTGTTCGAAAGAGTTAAAAACTCATAAAAACTAATAATAATTATAATTGCTGGTGCAAAAGAGTTGCTGGGGTAATAAATTAAGAGAAGGAAAATTTCTAAAGGTCATAGACGAACTTTAGTTACTGTGCAAGAGATAAAATATATTTATAATCAATTAATTATATAATAATAAAACAGTCACCTTTTTAGTTTTGTTGCTTCCTACCGTGGGCTTTTCCCAAGCTGAAAATTATTTTGCGCACATGTGGGTGTATGGCAGTAAAATGACTGGCCATCTATATGTTGTCTACTTTTCACGGAATAAAATAAATTTTTGGGGATGGAATAGCAAAACGCTAGTGTCATAAATTGAACGTTTGTGAGTGTCATAAAATATTGTGCTATAAATACTGCAAACACACATTCATGTGTGCCACGTTTAAACGTTGTTAACATCATTTACTAAAGCATTTGGAAACGCTGTTTGTACGAGCAACTGGCCATGTGTGCCCATGCGTTTGAAGTGGTAGATTTTTAGCTCATCAACATGCCTGGCCGTTTGGCATGAGAAATGCTTCCACTTTGAAGAATGCGTTCTCTACGCAGAAAAGGCGTAAAAATTAAAAGCCAGACAAAAGGATTTCATCTATGACAAGAGAATCTTGGATTTATTTTGCTTCTTAATATTTTTAGTTTTGCAAAATGTCTCATAAAAATCGGTCATTAGCTGCAAAAATACAACAAAATAGCAGAATGCAAATGCCTGTGCTCTGGCATAAATTTTGCATTAGCAAAAGTTATACATCGCCAGCCTGATGGGCCGGCATCAAGTCACAAAAATGTTTACTATCGCAGGTGAGTAATGACTGGAGGGGTCATTTGTGTCAGTGGCGGCAATTGTCATTAATTCTTATTTGCATTTTTTTATGCTTGTTCTTCAAAAAACTGTTTCGAATACTCGGACTTTTTTCTTCTCTTTATTTTTTTTTTTTTGGGCGGTGGCATTTAAATATGCCCGCAAAGTACTACTTGCGCACACAGATATTTTAGCCAGCAAAACATCTTGTATTGGAAATATGTTCTACTGGCAGAATAAAATTTTTCATATTTCAGTTAACAAAAAAACACCAGGACTTGTTTGTCTTTTGTTGTTGTTCTGTGTGTGTGTTTTTTTTTTTTTAATTTTATTTCATTTCATTTTTACTTTGTGGCAACCTAACCATTGTGTGTGTTCTTTGTGCTACTCGGCCTGTTGTTGTCACTGTTGTTTGTCGTTATTGTTATATGGTCCATATATGCCAAGTTCTTGCTGTTCTAGTAGACAGTTGAACAGCATCAGTAACAGCATCATATTGCCAAAGTCCTCTGATCTTTGTTTGTCCTCATGTCTTTCCTCGTTGTTGCACTAACGAAGCCGACTTTTGTGCAAAGCCACCTTCATTTCTTTGTCTGCCATTTGAAAGTTCTTAAAGGCCAGTGCACAAGTGCATTTCTAAACGTTTGTTGCAAGAAAAACAATACGAATGGTGAAGAGTGTAGAAAAAACATTGTACAAATGTGCGAAAAAAAAATTCGTTTAGAAACATTTTTGTGTGCACACACTTAAAGGAACATGTGTGTATCTAGCAAATGTAAAATGATCGATCATTTATCAGCTATTATACCAAATGGCAGACAGTGGTTAAAAATGGCAACTCAGTTGTAGTATTTTAAGGTAGAAGTTATATAAAAATAATATATAGTGTTGCTACTTAAAATATCATTTCAACCAATTTGTATTTAAAGGAAATTATTTAAACTTCATGTACATTTGAAAAACTATATATATATATATATATATATATATATATATATATATATATATATATATATATATATGTATATATAAATAAATGTTTGTATGTCTGTCTGTATGTCCTTCATAGAATAGTAAACTATGCATTTGATCATGTTATGATCTTTACAAAGTTGTGGCGCATGAGCCCATTGGGGGTTTCTAATTTAGTGCGATTAATTTCCGATAGATGGCGCCACTGAAAATTAATTAAAATGTATTGAATCGTAAGCTATGCATTTGATCATATAATGATCTTAAACAAAGTTGCTGTGTATGAGCCGACGGAGGTTTCTAAGTTGGTGCGACTAATTTTCGCCAGATGCCCCACTGAAAATTATTTAAAATGAATTGAATCGCAAACTAGGCATTTGATCATGTGTTGATCGGATAAATACCAGATATTTTAGGATTCATCATTTTAGATTCATCATTTCATTAATAACACTCATTCCAAAAAAAAAATTAGTTGCATATTTGCGTAATGTCTTTCCTTCAAGTTAAGTTTAGTTCGTGCCGCCGCAACGCGCGCAGGGTACATCTAGTATGGATATAAAAATATTAAATTTTTTAATAAAATTTATGCTATATTTTGATATTTTTCTATACTCTTCCCTAAAAATTGTTGAAAAATATAACATTCTTCTGAGCAAACGAAGCAAAACTGTATGGTGACAGTCTTAAACAGAAGCATAATATTTTTCATGATGCCATTGTTCCGAAATTGCAGAAGGATTCAAAAAATAAAGACTTTATATATGGGAAAATTTTGGTATTAAATTAAAATACGGCCAATAGATAGAAATTTAACAAAATAATTGATTATATTAATTTATACAATTATCATATATTGATTGAAAGTCTTAATTGGAAAAATTACTTATATTACCGTAATTAATAATATAATCGTTTTAATTAAAAACTTAATTATGAAATGTATCCAAAAGAACCTTTTTTTAACTTCCAGCTAAGAAAAGTGAATATAAAAAAAACTGGGAACATCAGTGTTGCCCTGTTTTGAAAAAATCACCAGATCTTGAAGTTTTGAGTTTCTAGGAAGTTTTCCCCACTACTCCTGAGAGTGTCACTATGCCTGGATATTCGTAAGTGTGTGTATACATGTGTGTGTTTGTGGTTGTGTGTGAATGTGCGTGTGTGTGAGTGTGTGTGTGTTTTTTTTTTTTTTTATAGAACCGGGGGTGGTAATCTTCAAAAGATACTTATGTTCCATCATAAGCATGCACGATTCACCATCACTGGTGTCTACGTACTATACCCACCCCCTGTTTCCTTCGACCACTCTCCTTCCGCGGGACTGCCGCTAGGTATTACTTCGCGGAGGGTTGGTTCCATTTAATTTCGGAACCCAAAATCTCGTCTAGAGCTGGCGGGGATTAATATTCAACTCCCAAGGCCCCCTAAATCTCGGGCAGCAAAATAAAACGTGCTGAGCGTCCTCATCTTCTTCAACACAATTTGGACATGTTGGGGATCTATCGTGCCCAAATTTGTGCAGATATTTCCTGAAACAACCATGTCCACTCAAGAACTGCGTCATATAAAAGTTGGGCTTGCAGTGTTGTGCCTCCAGCCAGGGAATTATGATGGGCAGAAGATAATAAGTCCATCTGCCCTTCGAACTGCATTCCCATCTAGACTGCCATCTGCAGAGAGAAACACTCCTCTCCTCTCTCCTTATTGTAGCAATTTGCCCTGGATTCTCAAGACGACGGAAGTAGATTCGCCTCATTTCATCCGTCAGTATATCTATAGGTATTTCTCTTGCTAATACCATTGCTGCGTCATCGGATATTGTCCTGAAACCACTTATTTGTCTTATTGCACTTAGACGGTACACCGAAAACAATTTTCTTCTTGTCGTCTCCTCGGAAAGTGCTACCGACCATACTGGACAGGCATATATTATTATCGAGGTCACAACCGACGATATTACCCTTCTTTTAAATGATGTTGGTCCTCCAGTATTTGGCATTATTCTTGCCAGGGCTGTTTGTGCGCCGGATGCCTTTTTGACAATGAACCTTACATGTTCCTTGAAATTTGGCCTGTCATCGATCATTACGCCTAGTGTGTGTGTGAATGTGTGAGTGTGTGAGTGTGTGTGTGAGTCAGTGTGACTGTCTAAGTGTGTGACTTGCGTTTAATTTTTGAACAAATCGGATCAAATTAGTAGCGTTTCAATGAGTTCTCCCAAAACTAAGATTTCCGATAAACTGGAATTGGTAGATTTAAAAAAATATTAAGAAAAAAAAAGCATTCTTCAAAATCGGGGTTTTTAAAATAACTATTAAATGGCCTTCCCGATCAATTTCACAAAAAAAAACTTCGCATTGAAGACCTACGATGAATGCCACAAACTGAATCAAAATCTAATGATGGAAGCGTTGCAGCTTACCAAAACAGCTGTTCCGCTCTGCTGTGTAGATTGAATAACTAAAAAGTGATGTTGAGTTTCCTTTGTGCCTTTATCATGTCTTTCTGAATTTATAACAAAAATTTCGAACAATTAATTCAATTTAATGAATCAAAATTGGTTGACGCAGTCGCAAGATTTTCCTAAACGAAAAAAAATTCGAAAATAGTATTTTTTTAAACTCCCAAATTATATATCTGTTCCATTAGTGTAGTGTAAAATTTGTTTATATGAGCTAAAACTACATCAATCAGCGCTTTTCACGTGTGAATCGGTTGATTCATTCAAGAGTTACAGCAACTAAAAATAATAGCGTTTCTAGCGAGAAGTTGCAAAGATGGCCTTCACCGAAAACTGTTTTCCTAAAGTTGAAAGTTTTCTTTCCTAAAGTTGAAAGTTGATTGCAAGTAATTTCATCTTTAGCTTCTGTGTACTACAGAGAACCAATCAGAATCTATTAAAGTCGTATATCTATAGAGTGTCTCAGTAAGAATGCTCCTTTTCAATCTAATATAAAACAGGTAGTTTTGGTGATTGTTGTTTAATTCGACCAATTAATATTATCTCTTTCTCTTCAATCTTATGCGTTGCTACAAACGGAATAAAATGATTTAAAAAAAACTCTCCACCAAATAAATAAAATTTCTCAAACGAATGTCATACTGAAGAATCGTGCCACTGTACCACCTTCAATATATCATTCATTTCTCCTATACCTCTTTTTTCTTCCAATTAATGGATATCCCCTCGGAACAGCCGCAACAATAATAACAAACAAAAAAGAAAAAAAAAGTCACAATAATGACAAAAAACGTGGATTATAATTTGAAATGTGAGTGCATTTTATTTTAAACACAATTTAATGGCGCAACGTTGCGACCATTTGTGGTCATAATGTGAACAACAAATGAGCGAACGATCAAACATTTAAACAATCTAGTAAATTGGATAAAAAAAGAATACTTTCAAATAAATACTAAATCCAAAGAAGTCAACCTGAAATGTGTCGTTAGTTTCTATAAACAGAAGACAAAGTATATTTTATTACTTGGTCATAAGGCAACTTATTTCTGCAAGCTTTTCCTCCTCATTCTATTTGTTTGTTTGATGCTTTACCATCCGAGAATGCAACATGAGTATGATTTATTACTACGTTTGTTGCGCTTTATGACAAAACTCAATACAATAAAAAAAAATAAAAATAATAAAAAAAAACGTCGGCTCTCCTTGTTCTATATCAACTCTATGAAGATGATATACATGGTCAAATGGATGGCACAGAGTTTTGGTATACGAGTACTATAAAAATGAAGCAGTGGAGGATGAATAAAAAAAATGTACAAACAAATGAACAACATTTATGTTTAAAATTCAATGATTTGTTAGATGCACCTGATTTGTGAACGATTTCTATATCTTTTGCACAACTTCAGTTTATAAGGAGTACGTAATTAGCAAAGGAAAAATCTTTAGATTAAATCTAGTAAATATAATGATAACATACGTGGAGGTGGCATCAAAGTAGGCAATAGTTATGTTGTCCGCATTTATGACAGTCTTCGATCTGCAGTTATTTACGCATCCGTTTGACGTTTATCACTGATTTTCTACTTCTGTCATCTCTGACTATCGATATCTATATTCGTAACTTCTTCAACTTTATTATTTGATGCGAAAATTAAATTCAAAATGATAAATACTTTTCTTGTCATCCAATGGATTTCTGATTGTATGAGGGTGTAGAAAAATAAAATAGATTCATATCGAATATAATTTATTTGTTGGTTTTGTTTTGTATGAGTTTCAAGGCCTACTATTCTTGTTCTGTTGTGATTTTTGAAAATAGTTTGTAATTTAAAAATTGTGAATTCTCAGATGGTTTTCGGAAGTATTTGCATAAGATAAGAGGTTTTTAACTTTTCAAAACTGTGGTTAAAGTCTACTGATGATTTGGTAAAGCACCAATGAAATGCATATAGACATTGCTTAACCACCAACAAATAAATTTCATTTGAAAATTAAATTCTTTTGATTATAAAAGGTGTTTTTATAAGAGCTTGCTGATTTGAAATTTAAATAAAACACATGTCAAATTATGAAATGGCCAAAAAAAATTGTTTATTTGGTAGATAATTTCTTGTCATTTAACATTTATATATAATTTCCGTCATATGGCCACCACGACTATTTTGCACAGAAGTCATTCTGGAGGTCCAATTTTCGACCACCTTTTCAAGCATTTGAAGGCGCATTTCAGCAATGACACGTTGAATACTGGTTTCCAAAGCGTCAATCGTTGCTGGTTTATCCACGTAAACCAATGATTTCAGGTATCCCCACAAAAAATAATCGAGTGGCGTCAAATCACACGAACGCGGAGGCCAATTCACCGGTCCATTTCTCGAAATAATGTTGTCGTTGAAATTTTCTTTCAATAAGTCCATTGTTTCGCCCGCTGTATGACAAGTGGCACCATCCTGTTGAAACCACATTTCGTTTTGGCACCAAAAATTCATTGATCATGATTCTGTATCGATTTCCATTCACGGTAACGCGTCGTCCTTCCTCATTTTTAAAGAAATAAGGACCGATGATTCCACCAGCCCATAGACAAACAGTACATTTATCGGGATGCATTGGTAATTCTTGAACGGCGTGTGGATTATTTTTGCTCCAAATACGGCAATTTTGCTTGTTGACATATCCATTCAACCGAAAATGTGCCTCATCACTGAAGAGCATTTTGCGGTAAAAAAGCGGATAAACATTTTTAATTGAACACTGTTTTTGAAAATAAATTTCCACGATTTGGAAGCGTTGTTCTGGAGTTGATGATTTGCCAAACAATACTGAGTAGAGACGTCACTTTAAACTGTCAAAACAGCTGTCAGACAACAGAGTGATTCGTATAAAAAATACTTCATAAAAAAGCACCCTTTACTAAACAGCCAATGAAATTTTCTTGAGATACTGTATCACTCAATTTATTAAACATATGATTGGTTTGTTGCAGGTTAAGTGTGTCTATAAGCCTACATTTCATTGGCTCTTACACCAAATCATCAGTAGATTTCATTCCTATTTCAAAAATAAAAAAAATCGCTTTACTTTAGAACATATATGAATACTTTTCCTTTTTTTTTATCTTGAACCAGCAATCAGGGAATGACCCCTACACATGCAGTGCATTGCGCCGGAACTAGAAAGGAGGAGGTTGTATTGAGGGGACAGATGAAAGATGAGAAGAATTTTTTTGTAGCCATTTTCAACCTTCTTACTTCGCCGACTAATTTTTTGCTACAGGACCGACGAAGGAGGGTGCTGTTACTCTGCTTTTTAGTACATGATCGCGTTAGTAGCTGCCGATTATGTTCAGTGGCCACTGACTATGCCTTCATCATTGAAACAGGCTGGCAACAACTAACACAACCATGCACCAGTGCTGATCAGAAGAAATTCAACACAATATTTCATGACTCAGCGCGGGGTTGAACTCAGGACCCTCCACTTCATAGTCTCGTGTTCTACTACTACAGCCAACAGCACCCAACTATATGAATATACGCGGTGATCCATTTCGAGGTTCCCTACATTTTTAAAGAAAAAAAACACAGAAAATTCATATTTAATGGAGAATGTTTATTATCATTTGAAAGCACATTCTTTGGCATTTAATTTTTGAAGATTATGTCTATCAAATGTTTTCCGTTGCTACGTCGTAGATGGTCCACCTGTTGAGTCCAATTTTCGATGACTCGTTCGAGCATTTCGACTGGTAACTGGCGAATGACACGCGTGATGTTTTCCTCCAAGGCCTGAATCGAAGCGGGTTTGTCCGCATAAACTTTGGACTTTACATATCCCCACAGGAAAAAGTCTAACGGTGTGATATCACACGATCTTGGTGGCCAATCGACAGGCCCAAAACGTGGAATTATGTGCTCACCGAAATGTTCTCTCAATAAATCCATTGATTGATGCGATGTGTGGGATGTGGTGCCGTCAAATGTCGCCGAGATCACGAGCTTCAATTTCAGGCATCAAATAGTCGGTTATCGTGTCCGAGTTGCTGCGAACGGCGCTGAATCGACTCCCCACGGTCTTCGTGCACACTCTCAGCTACGGCCGCTATATTTTCTCCACAGCGTGCTGGACGTGGTCTATTCGGTCGAATATTATCCAATAATGAAAAGGGTGATGGTGTTGCGAATAGTGCGCTCAGTAGGCCGATTATGTTGACCATAAGTTGAGCGAAGTTGAGTATCAAACACATTCCTCACAGAACGCGAATTTTCGTAATAAAGTTAAACGATATCTAAAAGAAGTTCAGGCGTAAGTCTTTCCATTATGAAATGACAAACAATACTAAACAAAAATAACATGACAGCCGTGTCATACTTACACGTGATCTGTCAAAAAACGGCTATTGAAAAAAAGTATCTCTACTTGAATCACCCATTATTATTGCAATTTATATAACTGTTGCTCGATCTAGTAATTCGTAAAATAAAATTCAAATTCAGTTTTGTTTCCAAGGAAATTGCAACTGAACTTTAAATTTATTTTATCGTCAAGGATTTATGTTAATCGGGCTTTAGTCAAATGTCATTAGCACTTGAGAACATGGCAAGCTGCACGTATTACACACAGACAAGAAGCTGAATGAATTGCAAAGCGCTTTAAAGGTTTATAAACTTTAAAGGAAGATATTTTCTTCCCATTGATTAGCATTAACAAATACATATATTAACATTATTTAAACAAAATGATATGAGACTGCTGTAAGAAACAAACAATTCAGAATGCCAGTGATCAATGCAGTTCTTGTAGCGGTTTGATAAAAAAAATAAATAAGTAAAAATAAAAAGCCAATTGATGTACAAAACAAAGAAAATATTTAACAAACGCAATGGAAAAGAAATGATCTTAAAAAGTCCACGTCATTTGTGCAAGGCTACGTTGGTTGGCCAATAATATGGAACAGCCTAGTAAAAAAAAGCTTCCAAGGAAATCAAAGATCTTTAGGTTTTAATCCTTAAGCAGTGAAAATTTGGATCATTTCACATAATTTTTTATATAGGGCTGTCATTTCAAGAAGTTCTTTTTTTGGCAAATTTGTAGTGAATCCGAAGCCTTGTTCCTTTTAGAAGATGCTGCTGGCTGAAGTACTTAACACGAGACTAGGAATTAAGGCAACGCGCTCAGACATGTGGAATTCATGTGATCAGAATTACGGCATGGTTGTGTTAGTTGTTGTCGACAAAGGGATAGCACTAGTCACTCAATATAAGTGGCAGCGATTGGCTGTATCATATACTAAAGAGCAGAATTTCGAAAGTTTTTACAAATCGAATATTACACAGGTCATTTTTCATATTATGACAATATAAATGAAATGAAAACATATAAAAACCTCTTGCTAGTTTAAAAAGTTAGAGCCCAACCCGCCCTCGTCAGGCCTGTAGCAAAAATTAGCCACCGAAGTAAATATTCTAAAATAGCTAAAAAAAATATTTTATTATAATAACAACTTTCTTCATCTGTCTTCTAAATGCTGTTCCCTCCATTTCAGTTCCAGCGTAGTGCATTGTATATGAGAGGTGGAAAACTATCGATGACACTATCGATACTGTCGATAATTGTTTTATTTATATTTATACAATAGATGGTTTTATTTTGCAATCAGTTAATATTTAACAACTATTGATGTCATTTAATCACTATCGATTGTCGATAATCACTACAAATTGGCTTGCAAAATCGTTAAATTTACTTAAGAGTATTCCGCAAGGGTGAAGAAATAATTGCGTCATTCGTTATCGATAGAAGTTTCAATAGAACTGACATACGAATTTCAATCGATAACGAGTACCCTGATTTACTTTCTGTTTTATTTTGTTAAAAAGTATTTTATACTCTAATATTTTTTGACCCAAAAAGATCCACTTTTTTTATACAAAAAATGTAAAAACTTTTTTGTATAAAAAAGTGGACAATTTTGCTCAAAAAACATTAGAATATAAAAATATAATAATAAGATCGAAGAAATTAGCAGAACGTTAAAAATAGATTTTCAAATATATGTCATTTATGGAAAGCAAGATCGTGATACCAACACGATAGTATCGTTGAGATATCCATAGTTTTTCAAAATTTTTAATAGTCTAGAATCATTATAGCGGTATTTTTTTTCCAAACTATCAAAATATTTCAATGGCGATGCTATCGCTGGTTTTTTCCAAACTTTCAAAATATTTCAATGGCGATGCTATCGATAGTTTTCTATCTCTCCAATCTACATGTAAAAGTAAATAATACGAATAAATCGAAAATTTGTAGGTCATTTTTAATATATTGAAAATAACTTATTTTCGATGACGTCTATGGAGTTAGAAAAAGTCATTTAATGCGATACAAATAATTCTTAATAATTTATATTTATCAATATATTTTATATAAATCTTTCTTTCTGTTAATACATTTTTATTTTAATACATATTTATTTATAAACAAAAATATTTTGTTTTTATAATTATAGGTTAGGTTAGGTTGAAGAGAGGATAGTAAGCAGGAGCTATACCAATCCGTTCAGGATTACACTTAGGCCTCATAGGCCTGTTCCCACTCTATATTAAAAACCATGGAAACCTCAGAATTTGATTACGTTAAGAACCTAGTTTCCTCAATGTATCTTCTTAAGTTTCTCCAATTAGAACCCCTAAGAAATTCCATCTCCTGTATAATCTCTTGATTGAATGTTTGTCTTCTGACTTGACTAAAGGCCGGACAGCAGCACAAGTAGTGCTCCAGTGTTTCGTCATCTTCCTGACAGGCCCTGCATGTTATATCGTCAACGATACCCATGCGTGCCAGGTGATTCCTCAACTCCGTATGTCCCATTATTAAATAAATCAATCTCCGTAGTTCCGGTCTACTCAACGTCAGGACCTCCTTCTGTCCTGCTACCATCTGGGTTTCCCCATACAATTCTGGTCGAGTGCTGCCAATCTCTTGTATGCAATTCTATAGCCCACTGTTTTAGTTCGTTCTTAAAAACCTGAAATACCTTCGGATTGTCTAGTGTGTTGTTAGCCATCAATGCTCCCATCTTTGCTAGCCTATTTCCTTCAACATTTCCAAGAACCCATATTATCTCAATGCTTCCACAATGCGTGTATGAGTTAATCCCATCCTTGCATTGTAGTACACACCGATATTGAACCGATATTGATTCCTCAGGGCAGCGATGACTTTCCTACTATACGTGAATATACGAACTGGTAGTCTGTTATCGATTTCCTTTAACCATTTTATCCCTTCCGCATTAGCCATGATCTCACTTTGAAATACTGTATTATGATCTGGCAGGCGGATAATTTATAATTATATATATTGCGAAAATTACCAAAAACTTGTCATGTTGTGAAATAAAATAACTTCTTTCTCAATTATCTGAATATTTTTAATAACAACTTCTTGATAAGTCAAAAACGTTTACTTATTATATTAAAATTTAATAATTAAATTGATTTAAGATTCATAGGCTAATTGTTCGAAATTTGTTTTTAAACCTCAGAAAGACATGATAAATATTCTAAGGCACAAAGGAAAGTCAACATCAGTTTTATTCAACTTACACAGCAGAGCAGAACAGCTGTTTTCGAAAGCCGCAACTCCGTATTGATACTTTGGAATTAGATAAAAAATAATAGTTGGCCAGAAATTATTTCCAACCCTTTTTTCGCAGGAAGGCCAACCCTTCTTAAGAGGAACATAGACTAACAACTAAACCCGACAACTTCTTAAGAAGGACATGGACTAAGAATTCATCCTAACAACTTTCGTTGATACAAAAGAAATCTCCAGTTTTAATAATATATTCCAATTCATTGTGTCTTTAATTTTTTGTAAAAAATTTTCTTTGATATCATCCATTTACCATCCACAAATATCTGCTTCTCTAATAAAACTAATTGCTTAACATTTAAAAAAAATATTGTTGTGAAACCCCAAGTTTCCTTTGATTTGATTTTATTTATTTGCGTTTTTTTTTAATTGAACTACTTTTATTTATTTCTAAAATAAAAACTTTTGTATTTTCTTCAATAAATATCCGGAACTATTACAAATAACAGTATTAAATACCGTTTTGTATTGTTGTAACGCATGATGATGTTACGTGGTTTTGTTTTATTCATGTTTAAAAATATCTATTGCTAAATATTTTCAAAAATAACAAATGCAGAAGTGAAATTGTATTGCATCTGGTGCTTGAACACTGTAAACATGAAAAACTCATGGCAAAAACGAATATTTGCATATTCGAAAAATAAAGTAAAAGTGTCTTCGTATGAAGTGAAAGTATTTCAGGCGGCTGACAGAAGTTTTTGTTGCTGCTACAAAATAACAAAGATGTTCTAAAAAGTTTTTTTTTATGGCTTATGGATACATAGAAAAAAGAAGAAAATTTACTCAAATCACATTTAATCAAGGGTCGGTCTTTCCAAAGTTATATTGTAGTTAAATTATTTAATTTGTTTTAATATATAAAAGATTTGACTTTTCCAGTTCTCTGCAAATGCTTCAACTAACTTTATTTACTTATATTATTTACAGATTTACCACTAGATAGCCACAGCATTGCACCACTGCAGGCAGTCTTGTAGTTTACATTAGAATAAAGAATGAGATTAATGTATTCCATGAGGTATTTGAAAGTTTCTAACAATTATTTAACATTTCTATTTTCATCTTGCAGTTTAAAATTTCAAATTAGGAAAGAGAAAAAAAAAAGAAATTGTTGTGTGAAGTTATATAAGTATTTTGCATAAATGTGATTGATTTCACCTTTCGTGAGGCAAACAACTGATACAGATTACATTTGAAAATTTTCTACCATATGTCCTATGAAATCAACTGCAGTAGAAAGAAACAATTAAAAATCGAATATTATTAACAGCCGGCTTTTGAAGGAATACATTGAACTCCGTAGCCATTGTGAGTGCCAAGAAAATTCAATCTAAAAATGAGATTTACTTGTGTGAAATTTACATTTTCTTTTATTAAAAATAGAAAGAAATGGAAAATGTGATATATTTATGCATATATTAAATGTGCAGAGAGAAAGAGTGCATATGGTAGCAATTGATTTTTATCTACAACTTTTTTTTTCCATTTCGTTGTGTTATATCTTGGACATTGCCCTTAAATAGCTCATTTGTAATACAAGACAACCTATTAATTTGCATGATCAATTAACTACAATTTGATTGCATTGACATTTTCGAGTACAACATACAGCTGCTGTGTCGTTGAGCACGAAAGGAACTGAAGTTATTACGATACAATGTTGGAGATATATTTATGCATTACTACGAACACTTTGTCATGATGTGACATGTTACGGTCGTTAAACTTTCATAACGTTTAATGTGCTAGAATAAAATGTATATCAACTAATTTTGATTATTATTCTTGGGTCTTTTTATGTGCTTAATTTCCATGTTCTTATTAAATCAGTTGGAGTACAAGAAATATGCAGCCAAAGAAATGTCCCCATATAGGCGAACTTAAACCAGAACAAAGTATATGAAGCCTTTGCTGCAATAGTGCCATAAGCCATAATTCGGAAAATATAAGATAGATATAGAAAAATGCTCTTCAGAGGTCTGTCTTCCAAAATAAAATTATGCATTCATGATCATTAAACTCTATGAACAAAAATATCTCTATAAATTAGATTGACTTGAAGAAAAATTCCACACTTTAATCGCTTTTTTCAATTCTTTTTTTTTCTTTTGTTTGTTAATTAGACCACCATTCAGGGGATGACCCCTACATATGCAGTGCATTGCACCGTAACTAGCAAGAAGGGGATAGTATTGAGGGAACAGATGAAGATAGATGAAAGAATGGAGAAATGGCTATTTCTACCTTTTACTTCGCCGGCTAAATTTTCGCTACATAATAAATGAAGGAGGATGCTGTTCCTCTGTTCTTTAAAACATGATGGCGTCAATTGCTGCCAGTTGTGTTCAGTGATCCTGCCTTCATGCACAATATTCATGACAGAGCGCAGTGTCAAATTCAGAATCCTAAACTTCATAGTAACGTGTTAACTACTTTAGCGTACAGCACCAAAGGTTCAATTTGTTTAAAAACAATTTCAATCATTCACGCTAGCCTTAGAAGTGGTCCCTTTCACATACAGCTACTCCTCTCCCTCAAGGGTTTTTATTATAATGTGGAAGAAAACTTCATGAAATTTATTTAATGCTTTTGTCTTCAGAAGTTGTGGGTTTGTTGCCATAAACCATTCACTTAATACAATTCCTTAAAAAGTAGTCTACTGTTGTTGAACTGCTTGAGCCAAAAGCTAGTGAATGGAAGTACTTCTGAAAATAAAGTAGCCACGAAAATTATTATTATTATTATTTTTTTATCTTGGACCAGCACTCAGGGGATGACCCCTACATATGCAGTACATTGCACCGGAACTAGAAAGGAGGGGATAGTATTTGAGGGGACAGATGAAGAAAGATGAGAAGATAGGAAATTTTTTTTTTGTAGCTATTTAAATTTTTTCTACTTCGCCGAGTAATTTTTGGTACAAGGCCGACGAAGGATGGTGCTGTTACTCTGCTTTTTAGTATGTGATAGTGTCAGTCGCTGCCAATTATGTTCAGTGATCAGTGCTATGCCTTCATCATTGAAACAGGCTGGCAACAACTAATACAACCATGCACTAGTGCTGATCAGCAGAATTCTACACAATATTTCATGACTCAGCGTGGGGTTGAACTCAGGGTCCTCCGCTTCATAGTCTCGAGTTCTACTGCTTCAGTCAACAGCACCCACAATAAATATATTGTTAAGAGCGCCATATAGCAACCTGCTTCTGCAACTGGTTGAGTATAAATTCTCTTTTTTGTTTACTTGGTTATTTGTTGTAAACGAAAATTCAGTTAGGAATTTCTTGCCGGGTGAGATTATATTTGGTTTGAGGGCTATTGTCTCCTCGAGACAATCTATTTGAGTCCTTTGATTCGGTTCCTGGCACAGTGAATATCCTTCGTGATGTTCTCCTCTTCATTAAACCATCCTGTATTCGCTAAGAAGAATTATGTTTTGGCTGCCAAGGTCTGACAAAATATTAGAGCTCTTTGTTGCTGCCCCTAAGCCTACCAGTTCGGGGTACAGAATCACTGCTGTGTTCACTCATTCATCATTGCAAGTTCGGTAGAAAAAAAAATACACCACACCCGTCCTTCTTGGATGTGACCCAAATTTGCATTGTCCTGTTAAAACAGTCACCAGTTAATGCAGCCGTTCTGTGTACGTCACAGCAAGATCACACGAGTTCTGCCACTTGGCAACTGGAAATGCTTTCCCATACTTTTTGAGCATTATTTTGCGATTTGCATTGAATTGAACACTTCGAAAACGAAAAGGGAATGCCAGTGAAGTAAAACTGATCACTGAGTTACTCAATGCTGCCCGACTGTCCATATAAGTGTCACTCTCAAATATCTCGGTATTTCATTAACACGCTTTATTAACACCTGCTTTACTGCAGATAAAATATATATATATGTATATATATATATATATATATATATATATATATATATATATATATATATATACGTATATATATATATATATATATATATATATATAAGTCAATATCTTATATGGAGGGCTCAGCGCTGAAGCGAACCAAGTCACTAAAGAACAATTCGAAGATATTTTGAGGTTTAGTTAATTAACTGCCATTAATTCTCATTGCCATTGACTTGGGTTTTTTATCGCTACCTTGGGAACGAAAGACTTTTTTGACTTAGCAGGTTACAGAACTAAATAGAGTTAAATTTTGCGCAGAATTCGGAACTCATTTTGAAATGTTTTATATTTCATGACTTGATTCGGTACAGCTTTGAGCCCTCTGTATATGTCAGCCATCTTGCTGCATGAGTAATTGAAAAAATGTCGGCTGGCATACTTCGAATGAAATAAGGACCGATGACCCTCCCAGGATATAGGTCCCACCAAACACGCAATTGTAAAGGCTTTCAATCCAGAAGAGTAAAATTAATGAGAGAACTATCAATAACTATCGACCTCACTGGGCCGATCGTGTTGACCGTAGAATGCAGGAAGTGCTGTATGAAGCAATTTATTTTTCCATAGTAAATTTTTACAATTTGGACACATTTTTCCTTTATGAAACAACGCATGATGAGTTGTCAAGCCTTACTGATGAGAGAAGTCAACATAATTTTATGTTGTCAATTGTCAAAGCATACTTATCGATAGTTCTCAGGCAGCTAAAAACACACCCGATATGTTAACCTGAAAAATATTTCTTATCATAGTCACACACTTCGTATGAAGAAATATATCAAAAACGCTTAATTTTTATTTTTTGATTATTTTTGCACTGAATATCTCTAGCGTATCTTAAAATGAAAAACAATGGAAAAAATTTGTATCCAGTATTATTATTATTAGTATTTTTTAAACAACAGCAAAAAACGTTGTGACAAGAGCAAAGTTCTTAAAATGTTGGGCATAAATTATATGACCAATCAAGAGCACCGCAATGAAAAAATAGCCAAATTTATTGACATTAAAAACTGATCCGATTTATTTTTTGTGCATTCTAAAACATCTGTACAGTATTAACATTTTTAGAAATTCTAATGAACAGCAAATAATTGAAGCTTGAAACAATATAGCAGACAATATGGAAATGTTTAGCATTTTCGTTTTTGGAATAAAAAAAATAAAACAAAATATAAAAAACTAAATACACCTGAACTGTACAATGAACTTTTATAAAGCAGAAGCATGATATTCTAATTTCTGTATCTTTTGTAACCGAGTAGACTTCACTGCAGACACTTCATGAATAAGGCACTCAACTTTTTTAGCAGATGAAAAATATAAAAAAAAAAATATAAAAATAAAATAAAATTCTGTGAAGATCATCATACAAAATATTTCAGCAAACCAACCTGTAAAAAAGTTTTTGTTTAAAACACATAAGCAGAGGTTGTTGAACAGAATTTATTTGAAAAAAAAAAATACACAATTCGTGTAAAATAATTCTCTTGAGGAAATTATTATGGAAGTTTTCATACGTTTGCCAAATGAATATTCAATTTCAGTACTCATTACCCCAAAAACCTATATAAACGAGTAAATAAATTATGTTTCCAAAATTTTAGCGAAAAACTTATGCAATCATGTGTGTTACTGCATACTGTGACCACAATCATAAATAAACATTTTGCCATGGCTTTTGCGTACTCGTGTTATCCTAAAGATTATGTGGCAAACACTAAATAACGCACAACATTGTTACTTCACAGTGAGTTTAGAAATGGCCGTAACGATTAGAAAGAAGGCTTTTGTTACATGTTCACACATGCGCTATGGACATGAGAGTGGAAACATTTATAGTTCAGCAAAATGTATATAATCGAATTTCAGTCGCAAAGCAGCTCTGAGTCAGTCAACATCAAGGCAAATTGGTAACTATATTTTAGATGCTGCTAGAGCACTGATCGTTTACTTTCTTTCCAGAGTTTTAGGTCTTACTCACACTAGTTAATTTCTATACCTCATTTAACTGTATAGAGGGTGCTATTTTTGACTATAAAGTCAAAAGTCCCGTGTTCGACTCCACACTTGAATATGGCTGTAACAAAAAATTAGACGATGAGGTAAAAGGTTAAAATGTTAGTACCTCCTCCGATGCAATGCACTGCACATGAACGGGTCATCGCCTGACTGCTTGTCCTATTAAAAAAAATTACGGAACTTCTGAGGACTTTTCCGTGACTAACTACGTTGCCAGTTCCTATGTGAAGGCATAAGTTGTGTACAGTCAGTCAGAGTAATGTATTAAACTAAGGGTGAATAACATCGCCGGCATATGATCCAAGTCACTGCCATCGGCATCTGTCCACCGATGCCTTGGAAAATTACTTTGCAAAATAATAATAACATATAATCGAACTATTTTTATACCCTCCAAAAAAGAATTTGGAGGGTATATTCACTATGTCATTCCGTTTGTAACGCATTGAAATATCCATCTCAGACCCCATAAATTATATATATTCTTGATCAGTGATGAAATCTAAGACGAACTGAGCATGTCCGTCCGTCCGTCCGTCTGTGGAAATCACGATTCAGTCCAAACGAAAAGAGCTAGACTCCTGAAATTTGGCATAAATATATTTTAAAGCTTAGAGCAGGTTAAGTTCGAAGATGGGCTAAATCGCGCAAGAGGGAAAAAGTTCCCCTAAGAAGAACTAAACCAACCCAGAAAAAACAACATAATTTTTAAAGTTTTTTGGTTATTTTGTTAAGCAAATGATATATATTTATGTCAAATACGGTCCAACGCCTTAAACTTGGAGCCATTAAAAAAATAAAAATATTGTTTGACCCCGCCCACTTCAGTGGGCGTTATTATAGGCAAAAATAGCAAACAAATTTAACAAATTGTTTTACTTAAGCCTACATTCCTTAAAAAAACCACTTTTAAGCTTTAATGACGAAGCTGAGATGAAACCTGGTAATACTCTGCCCTACCCCCTCCTTCCCCTTCGCCCACTAAATGACCCTACCAAAAAATTTTTTTTTCTAAATTTTGTGTATAATCTTCCCAAGCATTTATCTTTAGAGTTTTATGACTGCCGATTTCTGCCCTACCCCCCCCCCCCCTACCTCTTCCTTTGCTCCCTAAATGACCCTACCAAAAAAAACATTTTTTTTAAATTTTGTATATAATCATCCCAAGCATTTATCTTTAGAGCTTTATGACTGCCTGTTGCTGCCCTACCCCCTCCTCCCCCTTTGACCGCTAAATGACCCTATTAAAAATAAATAAAAAGTTTTTTTAATTTTGTGTATAATCATCCCAAGCATTTATTTTTACAGTTTTTATACCCTCCAAAGAGAATTGTGATGAAGTCTAAGACGGTCTAGCAATGCCCATACGTTCGTCTGTGGAAAACATGATATTGTATATTTTTGAACCCCGCCCCCTTTAGTGGGCGTTGACGTACGATATTATATAAAGGAACTCTGTCCCACCAAGTTAAACATTTCAAATTCACTTACTAAATATTTGGAGGGTATTTAAGATTCGATCCGGTCGAATATAACGTTTTTACCTGTTTTTTTTTAAATTATTACAAGCTACTAAAATATTACAAAATAATTTTCTGTAGTTACAAGTCAATTCGCTTTATTCTGTAACAATCTGTCAAAGTCGCCACAAGACAACTGGAACACATAAAAAGGAATCAAAGTTCTCTACACTATATAATAAAAATTAAGAACAAAAAATAAACTCCACTTTACACAAAACCGCACAACTGAACAGCAATTAATCGAATATAGCATCGACTACTATGGCAAACAAAGTCCACAACACCAACATTTAGGAATCATGCATACAACACTATTGTCACAGGAATGGAAATTAATTATCGCAAACAGTGTTGCCACCACATGCAATCGTTTAAACATGAATCATGGACGACTGCAGCAGATAACAGCCGAATAAACTACTACTAGCCAAATGGTCAGAGCACAAATCAGCCAAGCAGCCAGCAGGCAAATCAAATGAGTAAAATTAAGCACAAGAGCTAGCGGCGTATAGTTTTGAAGCTGTTGCCGCGTCTACACAACACAGCAAGTTAAACATGCGTGTTAATTGAAATCAAAGCAGCTAACACTACAACTGACTGCGTGGTCAGTGAATTGTGGCAACTAGTGGTGGGATTTTAATCACCCAGTGAAGAATGCAATTGCTGTAAAATAGTAGCCAAAAATTATCATGAAACAAAGGTGATAACGAGTTAACAAACATACATAAGACTTTATGTACCAAAACTGTGATTTCGCTTTTTATTTCCATACAGTGGTTTTTGTAATTATAACACCATTCGACAGTGGGGCTTTTAGCATATGGAGGCAATAAATATGTGAATTATAAACTAGCGGTATGATTGCCAGCTGATGAGTTTAAAAAAGCATACAAAAATAATTCTTTTATTTTTGAGACATCACTATACATTAGAAGGAAAATTACACACAAACTAATATTGTTATATCGACGGTTCCATTCTAAAACATGCTAAGTCAAAAAGTCCGACTAGTATGTGATTAAAACCTTCAAAGTTTGTTGATGATATCTCCAAGTTAGTATGTATATATAGTATAGGACCTTGAAATTTTTTGTGTTCATATAATAATTGCAAAATAATTTTTTGAAATTAATTTTAAGCTTATAAATTTTGCTGTATATTGTAGTCACAAATGACACAAATTATGCCAATTACTTTTCAGTTTAAAACTTTTGAATGTATAGTCCGATTACAACTTCTGCAGAATCTTAAATAACAAACGATGAATTCAAAAATGCCTTTCCCAGCAAAACATGATATGTCGACTTGGCATGTTTTGGAACGAAACCGTCTACATATTCAAAATTTTTACCAACTATTTATATGAGTACTTCTACTAGATACACCAATTAGCCTATTTCTATGGTGTTGCTATAATTATGAACAGCACTATATGTACACTTAGTCATTTTCCTGGTTATTTAAAATAACCAAAAACACATAAACTACAGGTAAAAGCAAAGAAAAATATATATATTAAAAAATTGTAATTGAAATGAAAAGTGAAATCTTAAATTTGTTAAGATTTTAATTTAAACTAAAAGAAAAAATTGGTAAGAAATAAGTGCATAAAAACAAATCTGAACGTAAGCATTCTTATGAGATTGTTGATTTTAAATCATAAAGTTAATTAATTTATTGTTTATTGAATGTTGACATAACGTTGTATATTATAATTTTTGTCCACCACTTTTTTTATTTATTTATTTTTTTATTTGCTACACTCTCAGACGATTGGATGGTAGAAATACATATACTTTTAGTACACTCCTGCAACAACCTTGTGTAATAAATGCACGATTCGTATCGTTTTCTTCATTTTTGTAGCAACAAGTTTTGTTGCGTCGAAAATTCGGAAGTATGTTATGGGCGTTGCAGGTAAAACTCCCTCTAGATACGAACGATAATAACAAGCGTTCATTTTTTTTTTATTTTTATTATTATTGTTGCTTCTTCAAAATCAAAACTAAAAGAAAAATTGTATTCCTTAAATAAAATGACCACCGCACCAATATGACCAATATTAATAATAAAAAATCGCATAATACAAATCATTGTTCAAAGCAAGAAAAATTATGTTTACAATTGAATGAGATTATACACTCAAGAAAAAAATATATATATTAAATTTTTTAAAATCTTTTATTCGACATATTGTCTCAATTAAATTAGTGCTATTTATATCGAATACAATTTGTTTGTTGTGTTTTCTTGAATTTCAAATCCTATGGTTTTGCATGTGTAATTCTCAATTCATTTTTGGGAGTTTATGTATAAGCTAAGAGGTTTTGTTATTTTGGAATTAGGTTAAAATCTACTGATGATTTGGTGTAAGAACCAATGAAATGCAGTTATATATTAATTTTTTTTTTTAAATTTTAAAAAATTTTTATGTATGAATTTTTGTTAGTCGAACTTTTTTCTTTATGTAAATTGTTAATTTTTCAACGGGCTTAAGTTCGAATCTGCATGACTGCAAATTATTTTTTGTTATTTTTTTTATTAATTAATAGAATTTAAAAACAAATTCATTTATTAAAAAAATAACAAAAAATAATTTGCAGTCATGCAGATTCGAACTTAAGCCCGTTGAAAAATTAACAAAAAATTTTTATTTAATAAATAAAAATAAAAAATTGTTTGCAGTTTCGCAGATTTGAACTTGAGCCCGCTGAAAAAATTAGCACCCTGTAATATAATTTACATAAGAAAGTTCGACTAATAAAATAGAAATTCATACATAATTTTATTTTTTTAATATATACGCTATAGCTAGACGAGATAAAAACTGTCAATATATGTCGCACTCATTTATTGGCAGCTGCACGAAGTCACTAGGTTTCGTTGTACGGAATAAAGACATTTAAAACAAAGACAAAATTTTAGATTTTTGTTGATGTAATTGTGCGACAGCGCGGCCGTGTGGCAAAACTGAGCAGATCTTCTTACTTCAGATCCTTTTAAAAGCCCAATTACACATATTTTTTATTCAATTTTCATTCCTATGGAAATGCTAAAGAAGGAATCTTATAAGGCTTCCATTTAAAAGTTCGATATACATACATTCCATCTTCCCTTCTGTTGTAAGGGAAGATTGAAGGAGTCATACATATATTTTGTTTTGTTTTGCTAAAGTAAAGGAATTTGTTGAAGCTTTCCGACTTTTCCGTAAAAACGATTAGGCATATATAAATATATTAACCCTCTGCGAGTGGCGTGGTAGTCTAACAGACACCAATAAACATAAAATATAGTTTTGTTCCACTATTATATAAATATCGACTCAAAAAATTCTCTAATGTAACTTCAATTTAAAAACAAAAATTAATAAATGGAGTTCTATGCCATTAAAGTATAGCATAAAATAATTTCGCTAGGTTTACAAAACGAAACTTGGAAAATATAAGCCGACAAAATAGTGTCTAATGTAATACCACGTCAGTAGATTTTATTTTATCATATATTTGATAAATTCTAAAAGTACAAAAATTTTGTTCAGTGAGTCAAAATTTCTCTTAGATCGGAGCAAAATTAAAGAAATAAAACCGAAATGTTCACCGTGGTGGGTATTGGTAAGGCGGTAAGGTTAAAGGAAATATTCACAAAAAAGCTGGTCACCTTGAAATAAATAAATTATGTACAAGTATTTTTATGCAAAGAAAACTTTTTATGAACAAAACATTGAAAAAAAATTTTATTTAGGTATTAATTTTTCCAGTTATTTTTTAAGTAATTTTTTATTTTGTTTTTAAGTTTTGTAATTAAAAAAACCAGTCCCTTATTCAAAGGCCTTTTGATAGGTGTTTTGGGAAAGGTTTTCTAAGAACCAAGAAAATGAAGCGAGAATGGAATGGCTTATCCGCAATGACAACGTGTGTAAAAAAGATATGAATATGGAATAGAGAGAGTAGGTAACGTACGAGATCCAAAAGAAGGTATACAGGGGTCTTTTAAAAGGCATTCCTACTCCGCTGGAACTAGGCATTTAATCAATTCGAATTGTATTATATAACTCTTTATAACATTTGCTAAGTAAACAATTCCATTTATTATTAATTCTTTTATAATTATTTTAAACATACATTATATAGAAGACTTAAATTAAATAAAATTTAATTTTTATCCGGCCCGGATAATAAAGTGTAAAATGTCATACTTGTATGGTGCTGTACGATTTATTATCCTCTATGGGAAGCAGATCTGAATGGTACCGGCCGCGTCACAGGTTGCGGATAGTGGTACGTCCCGGGGTAGTTGCTTTATGCAGCCGCGGACCATCAACGACTTCGAGAGTAGAATCTCAGAGGGTGGCCGGGTGGCACCGGTCTTCCACTAAAATTCTGAATGTTGTTGTTGATACTTAGAGTGACATGGCGAGTCATTGGCGCCATCCGTGTTTCTTCTGGCAGGACTGGATGTCTTATAATACCAGTACGGCCCCACAAACGTATTATGGTTGCTAAGGGTTGGTAACCCAGTCCTAAAATTAATTACCCAAGAAACAGAAACGACTAAACAAGTCAATTACAATACAAATAATATCCTAAGGATATGGAAAAAGGGCCATTTTTATTTAGTTTTAACCTAAATCATCAAAAGAGAATTTCGAGTGTATATTTCCTTCTCAATATTGTATTAATTTTAGAATTATTCACTTCTGACAGCAAACATTTTATGAGGCTGAAAGAAAATTATGTATATGATTAAATATTTTATAATATGCCACACTCAAAAATATTTACATTGATTTCTTTTCTAAAAAAGAATGCTACATATTTTACACTTTTCAATAAAAATGGCAATATTATAGCATTTGGAAATGGTGAATTTATTAGAAATTAATCTAGCATGTCTTATGAAAAATTATTTTTATTTTAAAAATGCGCCCAGTTTTAGTTTCTTAGGAAAACAGTGTTAAAATATTAAATTTTTTTCAGATAATTAAAATTTAATAATATCTAAATAATTTTTTCAAACCATCATAAAATTAATTTAATTAAATTAATAGTGACGGCAGGAACCATAGAAAGGAAGGGATGGTCAGAAGAAATTAAGACAAAAAGTAGTATTAGTCGCCCTCATTTCGTATGTTATTATAATACTATAAAAAATATTTATGCCAAGTGAATACCCCTAATGCAAATATACAAGTCAGTTCCCTCTTGGTTTTTTTTTTTTTTTTTTGGTGATGGGCTTAAACATATTTTATGGCTTATAACTGCAAAATGACATTAAATACTTTTCAACCACATTTATATGTGCATATCCTACCATCATCAAATCGTACGTACCTGAAAAACTTATGAAATTCTGTTTTTATTTCATGGCTTCAATATTGTCTTCATTTTGTAATTTAATAGTCTTTTATGGCAACGAAACAACAAACTTCCTTGGCGATAAACCAATGAGTGAGTGAGTATTTTTTATTCTCCTTTTTTTAATAATTTTTTATTTCATTGATTTCGTAATATATGGCAGTATGTCAGAGTGGCCGCCCTACACCCATTACTTACAGTGACCGATATTTCTTCTTATATGCTTTTTTTTATTTTTTGTTCGATAGTTTGTAGCAGAATAAAGAGGATTATTTCTTTTTTATCGCGCATGCTGCAAAAAACAAATTGTATCTTTTTCCATATTTAACATAAAAGATTGTGATTGTTTTTAAATTGGTAGTTATCGTTATGGAGTTTTGCGTGGAAAGAAAACGAAATACTTAAGCTTTCACTTGACCCCAACGTATCAATATAATAAATATCATTTGTTTTGACGCGTGCTTAGTGAAGGCATTTTTGTATTAAATATACAAGTATTTTTATTAAATACTCTTGTGCATAATTTTGCATTAAAATTATGTTATATTAAGAAATAGTTATACTTCAGTTTTTGGTGGATTTTTTGGAACATTCAAGTGGATAAAATCAATGTGTATTGCTAAAAGTATTCTTTAGTTATGCAAAAGAATTAAGGTATTGTTTGTAAAAAATTTGAGAAAGTATAAATTTAATTTTAAATTAGATACTCAAGATCATGGTAGTTTTAAGTCGGGCCAGCGCTAAGGACATGGCCTTTATATATGCCGTGCATTGCACAGGAACTCAAAAGGAGGGGATAGTACTGAGTGGACAGGACAAAGTATATGAGAAGGAAAGGAATTTTTTTATAGCTATTTCAATCCTTTACTACGCCAAGTAATTTATTTGCTAAAGGGCCAGCGAAGGGTATATTCCGATTTATATTGACAGTTATCAAGCAGCATACTATAGAATTATTACAAGTAATTAAACGAGTTAAATATTTTATCTGGGGAACCACAAGATTTGACTCCCTCTCACATATTTGTAAAGGTTTTATTTTGCTATTTACTATTTTGAAGACGTTAGCATCAGGTATAAGAGTTTCCATCGTTTTGCGAAGGCATGTCCTCTGCAGGGAAATTTGGATCCATTGTACCACTCATAGTTACTAGTTAAGTTCCGAAAGGAAAGACTTTGGTTCTTTTTTGGTTTTTGTGTTTTTCATTTTAGTTTATTTTTTTTTTGGACCAGCACTCATCCCCTGTATATACAGGGCAATGCATTGGAACTAGAAAGGAGCTGAGTATTGAGAAGACAGGTAAGGAAATATTAGAAGATAGACATCTTTTTATATCGCTGGCTACTTTTTGAACACCTACGAAGGACGGAGCTGTTACTCTGCTCTTTAGTATATGATAGTGTCAATTGCTGCCAGTTATGTCCAATTACCCGTGCTTTGCCTTCGTCAACAATTAAGGCAACCGCGCTTTAATCACAGCAGAAAAACTCATGAGGAGGCCAACTCCGTGCTCTCGACTTCCTAGTATCATCCTAACCTCTTCACCCACCTGCACCCCCTGTGGAAAGTACCTTTTAACCTTCGGTCACACTGTTGTAGTATTTAAATTCTTATAAGCACTTGCCCTTTTCTTTCAGAGATTGGGCAGTCCCACATAAGTTTCACGGATTATCAGAAAAAGTCCAAGACTGGGGAAACAAACTAACCCTCTTCCCCGATATGCACGTTAACGACATTAAGCAAGTTTTCTGCTGTACCTCCGTGGGAGTCCTCCAATTACAGGGAATATTTTATGTTTTTGGTATTCCTTACGGCGACAAAATGGCTCTACACTTTACCCAGTCATTATTATATTACATTCACGTACAATATCTATACTTCAAGTCATCAAAGAGTTTTCACAATTTTCCTCAGTCAATTAACAGTTTACTTCAAATAATTTCCCATTAAATTTATTGTACATTAACTTTCCCCTTTTTGCCAAATAAACAACATAAACAAAAATTCTTTTAATGCATTGCCTTAAATTATAATATTTGATTTAATATAAACTTGTAAAAATTTATGACATTTTACTAAATTTGGCTGCCAGTTGTCAAAATGACTTTGTCTCTGATTCGTTTCTTTCTCCAGCCACCAAAATATGGAATGTGCATGTGTGTTGTGAAGATCATAAATTTTGATTACTGTTTCACTGAGATATCAATTTCATTATTATTTGCTAGCCAAAAAAATAAAATGAAAAGTACTCGTACCTCCCAGCAAATGTTCAGCGCTTCTAGTTTGAAAATTCAAAGTAGGAGCGAACACAAAAAAATTGTGGAAAAATGGCCAAAATGTCTATCATATTAACATGTTAAATTGTGAAAACAATGTTTAAAAACAAGTCAGCAGCCTACTAGTTGCAACAATAAAAGAAAATCTCTGCTATTTATATTCAAAAAATTATCTTAATGTGATATGTATTGTATAGTGGACCAACATTAGCAATTGTGAGCAAAAAAAAAAAAAGAAAGAAATTGTAAAAATAAGTGATGTGTAGTAGAAAATAAATACAATGGCCACTTGAAAATCGTCCGTATGTGTGTGTTGTTGTTGCTTTTCGGTTGACAAACATGTGTAAAAAATGAAAATTGATTTTTTCTACATGTGCCCTACAGCACATAGTTTAAGCTTTTTATGCTATTTGCCAGGCGAAGAACCGATGAGATGGCATAGTGACCTCGAAATCAATACCCATCCATTCTGATATACATATTATAAATATTCCACTCTAAATAAAAATTTGAATTTAAGAGAAATTTTTAAAATAAGGCGTGTTTTCTCAACACCAGAGGATCGCGTGCAAATTGTTGAAATTTTTAATCAAAATAATTGTTCTATTCGTCAAACTCATCGTGCACGTCTTCCATTTTATGGTGTACACAATCGTCCTTCAGAGCGGCTAATTCGAAGAACAATAGATCGTTTTCGGACCACATTTACTGTTACTGATAGTGTACATCCTTTGGGACGCCGAACAGCGCCCATTGGAGAATCTTTAGTCGCTGTACAGGAAAGTATTGAAGATGATCCTAATCAATCAATTCGTCGCCGTTCTCAGCAACTGGGTTTGTGCCCTTCCACTTTATGAAAGCTTTTTTTTAGTTAATGAAAATTGGTGTTCCAGATTGCGCTTTCTACGCGTCAGCCATGGAGGCCACATGGCAGAAATCATATATTAACATTAATGTCATAAAATTTTCTTTCCAATAAAGCCCGTTTCATTCAAAAATATATTTCCTTGTTTTATTGTGATTTAAACTTGTGTCACTCGATAAAAAACACCCATTGGATAGAAAAATAGTTTGCAGCTGCGTAGATTTCAACTTTAGCTTGAACGGAAGTTCTAAGCCTAATACAGGGTCCACCAAATACCTTTTTTTTTTAAATGCTATAAAAAAACTACTGAATATTTTCTCAAATTTCTTTTTTTATTTGAAAATACAATTGTAAACTCTTGCATAAGAATACCAATTGGGGCACTGCGTTCTACTCCAATTTCTAACTTGCGATTTGAATCGAATATTAGCTCTCTAAAAGCTCAAAGAGATATTCTCACAACAAAACTTTTTCATATATTATTATATCAAAATTATAATCCATTCAATCAAATAATTAAAAAACTAGAACTTGCAAAGAAGGTACCTAAAATTCCCTCTTTGCTACACAGGATAATTAAAAACTGTAAAGATCTTAATATACCAATTAATAATCCTATTAAAATACCGAAAATACTTTCACCGTGGTCTTTTGATAACTCATGCATTAATCTCACCCTTCATAAATTACCAAAGAATAATACACACCCTTCTCAATATAGAAGTATATTTGCAAGCATTAAGCAAAATCTTAATGATCACACATTTATATTTACAGATGGTTCTAAAAGTGAGCATTCTGTATCATATAGTATAACTTCCTCTAACAAAGTTTTGCAAATTTCTAAATTACATGACTACAGTTCAGTTTTTTCAGCAGAAATCATTGCAATTTATGAAGCTCTATTGTACGCCAAAAGTCTTAAAACAGAAAAGTTTGCAATTTGTACAGACTCCCTATCATCGTTATATTCAATTCTGAATGTATTGAATTCTGAACATTACGCATCTCTAATTAGAAACTTTTTAATTGAATCTTTCCCTAAAATTATATTAATTTGGGTAATAGCGGAATTAATGGTAATGAATTTGCTGACTATATTGCAAGAAATGCAGATAAACAACCCTTGCATTTTAAATACAATCTAAATCGTAGGGATGTAGAAAATAAAATTAATAATCACTTCATTTCAAAAGAAAAGGATAATATTTACAATTCCTCTTCTAGGTGGTATCAAATTATTAATAGTGACAGACGAACAATATTTGACTATATGTCAGATTATGAAAGAAAATTTATAGGCTAGATTGTAATAAATTTCTCCGTCTTAGGCTAGGTCACTCCAGAGTCACACATGGAATTTTATTTGACACAACCTTTAAGTCTTTCTGTAATTGCCACATTAATTTTCCTACAACTCCTCAACATTTATTATGTGAATGTCCAATGCTGAACATATCAAGAAACTCTCTATTTCCTAATTCTAATCCTACATATTCTTTATCACATCCTACAATGAAAAACATAGCATTGTTAATCAAATTCCTTATAGACACAAATTTATATAAAGAAGTACTAACTCATATATTAATTAATTTGTATTATATAATCTGCCTTATTGCCGTTCTCGAATCGACTCGAGTGTTTGTAATAGATTAAAGAAAAATCTTGAATTTTTTTTTAATTTACTACATTCTTTCGAGTCGAATCGAGAACCGTAATAAGGCCCAATAAGTAGTATATATTTCTAAATATTTGTTCAGCTGAAGGCCTATGTTGCTATTGCTCTTATTGTTAAATTTATCTTATAATATTTAATTATAAGCTAAAATATATAAATAAATAAATAAAGAAATATTTGAAAGTACAATCCTTCCGGTTAATAATGGAAAATAATTTCATTCAAAGGGCTGCATGGCCCGGTAACGATCGCCATTGACTGTAACGGCCACTCATTACTTAATCCTAAAGTTCGAATAATAGAATAAACATTCATGCATCATATTAAAACATATTCGAGTATTAAAAATTATCAAAATTACAAAACAGTCTGCAAAGTGAGGTGTGAATCTTGTAATATGTCCAACACTTTTTATTATAAATAAAAATCATATATCTGTTACACTAATAAATGATTTATCAGCCAGCACATGTAATATTTGCAAATCAAACCCGGAATAGTTATATCTAGACTTTATAAAATTAGAAATGTATCCATCTTTCGCTGTCATCATATATGCACCCTTTTTCAATGTTCTTTTACTGCAATCAATATTTGACTTCGAATTGTACTCGTATTGAAGACAATGTCATGGCCAGTGCCAATATTGGCAAATAACAATGTATTGTTGACAACGTTGTCTTTTGCTGTTGTTGTCATTTCATTGTTAAGTGCCTGTCTTTTTTTTTTTTTTTTTGAATTGGTAGGACCGAAATGCTGCCCTGTTTTGAATTCCATTTCTTTTATTTTTTTCACGTTGCCATGTGGCGCTTTGATTGTCATGCAACATTACTGAGGAATTGTTTTGGTATAAAAATGCCAAAATAATAAAAGTAGTAAAAGTTGTTATCATTTTAATGTTATTGCCATTGTCAAATGACATGTCGATATTGGGCCTACCTTAAGTCTTTGCTTTGGAAGTTTTGTGGTATATAAAGTAGAGTCATTAAAAAAAAAATTAAGTACCGGCAACAGTAAAGGTTGACTTCTATTGCAATATTGAGTTTATATATTAACGAAAATTTAATGAAAGTAGCCAGAATATGAAATTAGAAATAGAGAAAGCTCATATATAACAACAAGCCAAGGCTCGTAATTAACTCAAAGAATTATTATTTCACTGACAATATCGTTCAAATTATATTATATTGGTGTATAAGCTCTCTAATATTTTATATATCAAACAATTATAAATTAGAAAATTCATAAAGACCTTGTTTAAATACAAATACTAGAATCGTATAATAATCGTAAATAATATAATAAGGCATAAAAAACAAATACAAATTGTCTTACGAATAATCAGCATGAGTCAATCAATAGGACACCACAGATTACACTTCTCTTAATTAAGCAACAGTACAAAGAGGATTCTTCCCTAGCGTTAGTCAAGAACCAGTCTTTAAACCGGCTACTCTCACTATATTTTAGATGTGGGTGCTGTTGGTTGAAGTAGTAGAACACAAGACTATGAAGCGAATGGTCCTAAGTTCAACCGCGTGCTGAGTCATAAAATATTGTGTTGAATTCTTTTGATCAGCATAAGTGTATGTGTTAGTTGTTGCCAGGCTGTTTCAATGATGAAGGCATAGCACTGGTCACTGGACAAAATTGGCAGCGACTGACACGATCATGTACTAAAAGCAGAGTAACAGCACTCTCCTTCGTCGATCCTGTAGCAAAAAACTAGCCGGCAAAGCAAAAATTTTGAAATAGCTACAAAAAAAATTCTCTATCTTCTCATATTTCCTCATCTGCCCCCTCAATACTATCCCCTCGTTTTCAGTTCCGGCGCAATACATTGCATATGTAGGGAACATCCCCTGATTGCTGGTCCAAGATTAAAATTAAGATAGCAACCACAACCATCTCATGGACTCCCAAGTGAGTCCTGAGAAAATTCTTTAGAAAGCATCACTTTTTCCTTCAGAAGGCATCTTATGTTGAGAGTCGCTAAAATAAAATAAATCAGCTACACTTAAGATTTTTGAATTTAAAGCGATTTGAACCAATTGGTTTTGCAACATCCGCATTGCACAATTTATTAAGAATTTCGCAATTAACCAAGTGAATGAACTGGTTACTGCTACGTTAACAAATTAGTGCAATGTGGGTATTAGGGTGGTTCAATTTTCAATTCACAACACTTATGGTTACTTATTAAGCATCGAAAAGGAATTCCTAGAGGTTAAGTGTGATTTTGAGCGAAACTTCAGACTTGTATTTTTACCTACTTCCAGGCTATTGTAGTCCTGTTATCTCTTATATATATTATCTGTTTCTTTAACTAGGAACGGCACTCGGGGTATGATTGCCTAATCACTATCGGTAATATTCAGTGGTCAGTGTTATGCCTGCACCACTATAACTGGAAAAAAACAATTGACATATTCACATGGATCTGGAGCGGACAAACTGCGTTCGCTGAAGTAGCTAACGTCGAAAGTCGAGAGTTCCGCTCAGCGTCCAATCATGAATATTGTGTAGAATTCTTCTGATCAGCACTAGTGCATGGGTGTGTTAGTTGTTGTCGGCCTGTTTCAGTGGCGAAGTGCTATGCCACTGAACATAATTGGCAGCCATTGACACTATCATGTAATAAAGAGCAGAGGACCCTCCTTCATCGGCCCTGTAGCAGAAAAAATTAACCGGCGAAGTAAAAAGTTAAAATAGCTACAAAAAAAATTCTCCATCTTTTCAAATTATTTTATAGAAAGTATAGTATTTAGAATATTTCTAAAGGGTGTTTTTATAAGAGCTTACTGATTTGAAATTTAAATAAAACACATGCCAAATTATGAAATGGACAAAAAAAATTTTTTATTTGGTAGATAATTTCTTGTCATTTAAAATTTAAATACAATTTCGGCCATATGGCCACCACGACTATTTTGAACAAAGGTCATTCTGGAGGTCCAATTTTCGAACACCTTTTCAAGCATTTGAGGGCGTATTTCAGCAATGACACGTTGAATACTGGTTTCCAAAGCGTCAATCGTTGCTGGTTTATCCACGTAAACCAATGATTTCAGGTATCCCCACAAAAAATAATCGAGTGGCGTCAAATCACACGAACGCGGAGGCCAATTTACCGGTCCATTTCTCGAAATAATGTTCTCGTTGAAATGTTCTTTCAATAAGTCCATTGTTTCGCCCGCAGTATGACAAATGGCACCATCCTGTTGAAACCACATTTCGTTTACATCCACCAAAAATTCATTGATCATGATTCTGTATCGATTTCCATTCACGGTAACGCGTCGTCCTTCCTCATTTTTAAAGAAATAAGGACCGATGATTCCACCAGCCCATAGACTGCACTAAACAGTACATTTATCGGGATGCATTGGCAATTCCTGAATGGCGTGTGGATTATATTTGCTCCAAATACGGCAATTTTGTTTGTTGACATATCCATTCAACCGAAAATGTGCCTCATCACTGAAGAGCATTTTGCGGTAAAAAAGCGGATTAACATTTTTAATTGAACACTGTTTTTGAAAATAAATTTCCACGATTTGGAAGCGTTGTTCTGGAGTTATCCTGTTCATGATGATTTGCCAAACAATACTGAGTAGAGACGTCGCTTTAAACTGTCAAAACAGCTGTCAGACAACAGAGTGATTCGTACAAAAAAAAAATTTATAAAAAAACACCCTTTATAATGAAATGGAGGCATATAGACATACTTGACCACATAACAAACAAAAAGCACTTGGAATATTTATCATGTCTTTCTGAGATTTAAAAACAAAAAAATTTCGAACAATTCAATTTAATATAAAAAGCACTATTTCTATAATCATCAGACTAGCAGAATGGA
Source organism: Linnaemya tessellans (assembly GCA_951800035.1). Taxonomy (NCBI): domain Eukaryota; kingdom Metazoa; phylum Arthropoda; class Insecta; order Diptera; family Tachinidae; genus Linnaemya; species Linnaemya tessellans. The sequence goes on from OX637533.1 coordinate 107,645,878, forward strand.
TCAGCATTGATTCCGAGGCCGCTGCGCCATTTCATCGCCATTTTTTGTTCAAATTTTTCGAATTTCGACGGCGGTACTAGTCATTAGCCATATCAATTATTTAAGACATGTTTTTAATAACAAAATAATTTGCAGATTGCAGATTTGAACTTGAGTCTAAATAAAAAATTCTTAATTTAATAATAATTCTGTTAAATAACAAATTCGATTTAAGGAAATATTTAAAAATTTTCATCCTAACGCTTCGCTAAATATTGTACATGAAAAAATTATTACCAAAATGTAATTAACGTATAAAATATATAATAAATTTTTGTAATGACCACATAAAATTGGTATCAACTATAAAAAAAAATATTATAACATTTGCCGTAAACTTATTGATAAAAAGTAGGTGCACATACGGATTGAACTTTCAAAATAAATACCTATTATTTATTTATTATTTTTTTTTCACCGGTAAAAAACACATGTAGGTGATATAACTCGTATTTTGATCCGTTTCTATGACTATCTTGACTTATGCCTTCAAATAGGAAATAGCAACGTAGTTAATCCTGGAATAATTCCTCAGATGAATCGCAAACCTATACAATTATCTGTGTTGTAGAAATTAAATAGTGCGAGTGTGACGAAAAACTCTCGAAAGAAACTAATTGCCAATGAGGCTTGATGTTGACTGAGTCAGAGCTGCTTTCTAACCCAAATAGAAAAGTATTAACTTTAAAAAGTTTGTTAAAGCGATACACATACACTCTTTGGATTTTACAACAACATTTCGATTTTCTAGCCACGTCTCAAAGGGTTAATCAAGTGTACTCTGTCAGGTGTCTTGGCCATCAAATTGTGTCTTTATTTACAAGTTACATATATTCTTGTGTTAAAATTCTATCTGAAAATAATTTTTGTTTTCCTTTTTCTCTTTCCTAGAAATAAAATATCTAAAGTTTTGCTTACAACATCGTAATGCGCTTAAGTTGTTCAACAGAAAAGCACTCGCTACAAGCAAACGAAATGGAGGGGGAAAAAGCTGAACGCTTCAAAAAACGGACGCCAACAATTATTTTAAAACAAAGTGCTTGTTTTTTTTTTTGCTGCAGCATCAGCAGCAGTACAGCAATGTTCACAAAATATCTGTTCGAAGCGAGTGTTAAACAATTTATGTAACACCAAATGACATATTTTAAAGCTTTTGCTAAAAGTTGCCTTAAAGCGACAAATACTGCACTGTTTTTAAAGTTTCTGGTTTTTTTTGTTGTTGTTTTGGCTTTACTTTTTTGTCCTCTCTTGTAGATTTCCATTGGTAAGTGTGTCCTGTCCAGTATCTGGCAGAAACAAACAATATATGAGTATTTTTTAACTTAAAACAATTTTTTGTTTGTTTGTTTGTTTGCTTAGTTCTTTTTGTAACCAAATGTGGAGGTGCATAATGTTTATTACAATCACATGCAACAACTTGCCTCAGATGCATTTAGGAAACGAAAAGAAAAAATATCTTCTATCTGGTCAAATAACAAAGAAAATTGAGTGATGAAAACTGTTAAAAAGCATGAAAGGCTTAGAAGAGCCCTATTTAACAGCAAAACCATGGAATAATTTATCAATAATTATAATTAAGCAGAGCATAACCGAGGATGGCTGATATTATTATTTTATTCTCAAACAAGCAGACGGATAATTTTTGTAATGCGTTTTTAATGTCAAAGTTTAAAAAATAGATTTGCTAGTCGGTTTGAAAAACTAACTCAATAAATTTTGTTGTAACTACTTTTTTATTTCTAGCACTTTATATGTAATTTTCCTGTAATTTATTAAACACTCAGGTTTATTATACATTTTTTTTTCTCAAATATTTCATAACTTCCTTAGGAAAAAATTTCAATAAATTAATGGGATAATTTTTTTTATTTTTTCTTTAAATAAAATAACTGGTAAAAATATGTTTTAAGCAATTGTTAAAAAAAAATATAAATTAATTCACTTAAATTTTTTTCTGAAAAAATTATCCAAAAAAACTCACCTCAGTGCTTCATAAATTAGATAAAAAACTAACCTCGATGCTTAATAAATTAGAGAAAATTGACAGGATATCTCCTGTTTTATTGCTGGATATATAAATGCTCCAGATTTTTTTTTTTTATCTTGGACCAGCACTCAGGCATATGCAATGCATTGCGCTGGAACTGAAAACGAGGAGATAGTATTGAGGGGACAGATTAGGATAGATAAGAAGATAGACAGTTATTTTTGTAGCTATTTTAACCTTTTACTTCGCCGGGTAATTTTTGCTACAGGGCCGACGAAGGTGGGTGCTGTTTCTCTGCTTGTAGTACATGATTGTGTCAGTCGCTGCCAATTATATTCAGTGACCAGTGCTATACCTTCATCATTGAAACAGGCTGGCAACAACTAACACAACCAACCACTAATGCTGTTTAGAAGAATTCAACACAATTATTTCATGACTCAGCGCGGGCTCGAACTCACTACCCTCCGCTTCATAGTATCGTGTTCTACTACTTCAGCCAACAGTTAAACTGTAACATACCCAGTCTTCAAATCTGCATTGATGAATGACAATAGATGAAAAAATTGTATTGTGCCGTACAAGCATATTGGTAGGAACACAACTGGGACGAATGACGAATTCCGTTCAGTAAGACGAATTCGGTGGTAAAAATTCGCTTTATAAATTCGTCGTATGAAACACAACAACGACGAATAAATTAAAATAATGAACAAAAATATTGTAGATTTTTTTTTAAATCTTTGTAATCCTCTAATGCCAGATTATTTAGACATTCAATAATTACCCCAGTGGTGTCCATTTATTCCAGAACAAATTCCATTTTATAATTATTTCCTTTTTGTGAATTTTTTTCTGTAAATAAATTATTCTTCTCATTTAACAGCTGATGAGGTGACCATCTGAAAAAGTAGGAAATGGGAAGATATAGATACTATATTATAAGAAGTGTTAATAGAAAGTCGTCCGAATGATAAATTTTTGTGAATTCATTTTTAGTGCACATTGAAAATATTCGTGCAGTAGTGAACTATATTTTTCCACAAAAAACTAGTTTGATTATATGAAGCCTGGGCACCTTATATTGATTTGTTCGTCGTTCGCCTGGCGTAAGAAATAGGAATAAACCAAACTTCGTTGTGCATGACGTATTTCATCCAACGTACATATTATGTGTAATTTCATTTACTTAAATGCGTTTTATTTCCTATGACGAATATTCGTAACGAAAAATTCGTCATTCATAGCAGTTGTGTTTGTACCATATAGCAAATTAAAACTTAATATACAGATTGTAGAGCAACTTTGCTACACTAAAACAATAAGCAACATAAAATAATTTGCCTTTTTATATTTAGATGCTGCTTGCTGCCGTTAATGTTGTCATTGTAGTTATTGTGGCCGTGTTGTCGATGTTGCTGCTGAAAGCCAAAAAGGTGACCTAATGTTTATGTGACATGTTTCTACGAGTTGGAGTTTGTTTTCTTTGTTAATATTTTTTTTTGTTCTCTCTTCCATTTTTGATGTTGCTCCTACCTTCAGTCTTTGGTGTTCCATCTTTTTTTCATTTATTTGTTGTTATTTTTGTTTTTTTGCACTGCGCAAATGTGAGCTGTTAAATAAGATATCATGTTAAATTACGAGCTAGATGTATGGTGGTTTGTCGCTACCCCCCTCTCCATATAGAAGTGGCATATAAAAGTGGCACCACAATTTTATTACATGTTAAATGTATGTTTTAGTTATGTTTTTCTTCCATCTTTTAAATTTGATGTGCAAGAGGAAAATATACGTGCACATACACTCTTACATTAGCAGGAACATTTCGCATAAAGTGCATATGGAGATAGATGCAATTTTTGGTTGTGGGACATTTCATTAATTACACAAGCAAAACTTGCATCTGTACCGTTGCAATGTTGCATGATGTGGAATTTGTAGCACACATATTCAATTAGATATAAATTTATTGATAGTGGGTGATATGAAATCATGAGATTTCTAAGGAATATTTATTCAAAGTATTCATGATCGATGGTCTTATTTAAAATGAAAATCTTTTTATATCATCTAAATAGATTAATTAATTCAAATATTTTTTTAATAGCCAAGAGACGTACACACGTACAGTGGTTCAAAAATATTTTCTAGTGGATACGTTTTGCATATATAATTAAAATACACAATCAGGCTCATTTTGCTCCAAAACTGTCATCATATTTTTTTGGCTAAATTTAATCAAAAGATTTATAATTATGCTGCCTATTTATATATTTTTATAGACATCATAAATTTTACTTCAAACACGTTCAATTCGTTCCATTATCTTTATTTTGCTCTCCTAAGTTTTACATATTCCTATTCATTGTCGTGAACAATTGAGAGAAGAGATAGTTTTCCAGTTTCCTATCTTTGAGGATACCAGTTTTTACGCATGTAGATGATTAAATTAAACTAAAGTTGATTATAGGGAACAATTACGTTCATTAGCTGAACATATACCTAAGAAAGTTAGGGCTGTTGTTCACTTGCAAGAGATAGAAAAATCAAAACCAAGCCCGATATTATTTACGAAGTCGCCCACTCTTCTCCATTCAATGCCCCAAAAGTGGGTTATGTCTGGTGAAATGTTCCTAAAATTTCTAGAAACACTGAAACACACCCCACGTTGCGTCGATGCTCCAACGAGCATCCCTACCCTACTATCACCGATGAGCTTCTTCGCTCTCTCCTGTACGCGGTCGAGCAACTTCAATATAGACTTTGAAGCACCGGCTCATAAATGAGAATTGTATTCCATTTTTGGTCGGATGTAGGTGAGGAGATTAGTTGAGCTGAAGTATGTCTTACACCTTTTTTTTTTTTTTGATATATGAAAAATGTGATCAGAAACGTCACACTGTATTTTCATACCAAGACCATCAAGAGCTTCTGATTCCCCAATACCTATACCATCCATAAACACGGATGGCGTAGAACCCTCTATCTAGACTCATCATGGAGTCTAAGTAGGCATCCTCGACTTCCTAGTCTCGCATTAACTACCCCAGCCAACAGCATTCTCTGTTCGTTGAACCATTCACCTACTATTTTTTAATTGCACTATAGTAGGCTGGGACACAAACGAGGGAGTCCGGATTCGTTAATCATTATCGTGTAATCCAAAAAAGAGCTAGATATTTCTCTCTTGTCCGCTATTGTCCTAATTGCTGCCTTCCAGCAAATTCGGTTAGAAGAATCATGACATCATTTGCATGGCAAACAGGCTCAAAATCCTCCTTAATTAGGACCCACAAATGGCTGGGCATAATTGTTATTCAGGGAATAAGTATGTAAAAGGGAGTTTCAACAAAAAGTTTGTTTTCTAAAACAAAATAAAACAAAAAATTTAGATGAAGAGGATTCAAATTTTTATTGTGTTTACGAAGAGCAAAGTTCGGCAAATTATTAATTCAGTGATATTCCCGCCATCAATAATAGGACAAAATTGACATCTCGCGATATTGTGATCCATTGATCGTTACCGCATTTCCACCCCCATCTTCGAAAAAAAAACGGCCCAATCATGCCTCCAGACCAGAAAGCGCACCATACAGCAAAGGCTTATCAATAATCGCTCTAGCATTTTCAGAAGTCCAAATGCGGCAATTTTGCTTGTTGACAGCAAATCTCAGAAGGCCGATTATGTTGGCCGAAAATATCACGTATTTTACGAAATGTAACTTTAACAGAACCACCCTTTTCTTGGTGGATTTTAATTATTTCAACGCGATTTTCGAAAAATATGTAATCCATTGTAACAATTGTCAATGCAACTACTACGAATACCTCAAAAAACTAAATGCCAAATTTATCATGTTGTTGGTGTTGCCACAATTGAAAATAAAGTTCTAGTTGAGAAACCCTAAATTTGGGTTGTAGAAGTGTCAGACACATGGTTCTAACCAATTCTATTATCTAACTCAATTTAACGGCATGGATTTAATAACAATCACTAAATTGCAGCACTCGAATTCGGTTCCGCTTAGGCTTATACCAACGCGTAAAGTGAGTGGTCTGTCAAAAGGAACCATTTAAATTTACAGGCAGCAATATAAACCAACCAGACACACTATTGGTTTTAAAATACATATAAAACTATAGTTATAAATAGTAAATGTTTGTTTCTTGTTTATAATTTAAAAGCAAATTGTATTATTTAAATATATGAATTAACAAACACATCATAAGAAACCACTTTCCTGTTTGGAAAAAGGGCAATCACTCAGCAATTTCTTCATTTTATCTGTCACCCAAATATGCAGCATGAATCAATAATAATCAACTATTAGTATCATTTGTATTATTCCACTTTTATAACGAAAAAATTTTGACAAACGCCCATTGTTAAAGTAACTGAAAGAAATTTCTCTTTTTTTTCACAATAACCCTACATTTTTTCCTAAATACATTATTTTTTTCCACGTTTACAAAACAAGACCTACATGTATGCTGATTTCAAGCTCTTAAAAGTTTATTACTTTAAGATTAATTGCATTTTAAGTTATAGAAATTATAATCGAATAATGGCTTAAGAAAAATACATAGACAGTCAAATAAATTACATTGCACTTGATTGATTAATAGATGATGTCTTTAACGATTCAATGAATATGTATGAGATGAAAAAGAGTTGAGTTGTTTGAATTGAATTGAATGCCTCCTGGAGTGTGACTTATAAATGGATGCAGACATAAAAGTATATATTTATGTGCATGAGTATATAGTTTGTGTTAAACAAATTCTAATTTTATTTGATGAAAAAGAGTAGAAAAAAATAAAAAAATAAACTGCACTTAGATTCCGTTTAGCCGAGTATAAATTTTGTTAACTGTTAGCAACAATAACAAGAAATCCATAGGAAAAGTAACTTCAGTATAATCAATTATTTACAACTTTACACAAGTTTTCGTTCAATATCCAGCCTTATTTTCTTGGCTGCTATTGTTGCTGCGGCTGTTAAATAAGAGGAAGGTGTTTCCAAAAACCTACACTCTAGGCTGGGATGTTTACAAATGGGTTGGAATTATTTTTCTCGCTAAATAAGACCTGTATTTAACTTTAAGTATATGTAAAAGTACGTTTTTCATTTTGCTTGTTGTAGCTTATACTACAGGGTTTTCCACTAGGGACGTGGTAAATTTTTAAAACTTAATTAAAACAACACAAATTGGTGTTTCCTTATTTCAAACGATATTTCCACATATAAAATCCTTCAAAAGCTCATTATTAACTCACTAGTTTTATAGGTTGTTGATCTTTGTGGATCTTAAGTATAAGTCGATCTTAAAGTATAACTCTAAAGTAGAACACCTTTTTGTATATGAATAAATATATTTTAATATATTTATATGTATTTTCATATTGAATTTGTTTCAGGGCTTTCCGGTAAATCACTTAAGCAGAATAAAACAAATTAGTTTCAAAATAGATTCATATAAATATTAAGTTATTAAATCCCCTAGCACTAAACAAATTCCTCCGAGATATTTTAATACTTATGTTGCTCACGTTAAATTCAAAATAGTTTCAAATATATTTCCACTTTTATTATATTTCTTATCATTTTAGTTTCAAATTTGTCTAAAAACAAAAATGCACTGTCATGATGTGATTTAACTGCCGAGAGTGTCGTCAAAAAATTTATATTTGCTTAAAAACAAAAATGCACTGTCATCATGTGTTTTGACTGCAGAGAATGTCGTCAAAAAATTACTTTGCCCACCTCTCATATAAATATATTCATTTTGAATGCAAGAATAATTTTACATAATATTAAAGCCTGTAGAATCCAAGTGCCTATCACTTTCTTGCCAGTCTCTAAACTGCAACACTAAGAGAAAAGCTTTCTTTTGATTGTAAATTTTTTGTGACGTTCGATTTTTTTTCTCCACTTTTCTTGTGTTTTCAAACAAGATTTGAAAAATTAATTATTACAAGTGTTGTAAAATGTGTTAATGCTCTTAATGTTTTATCTTGCTAAAGGTGATAAGTTTAATAGATTTTGATAATAATAATAATAATAATAGTTGTTAAAAACGTAAAAGTGTTAACCTGTCAAATAAGAACCAGAAAATTTTGCAAATATTAATAAATTTTCTCGTATATTTTTTTAATTAATTTTTTGCTTATAAAGTTGATGAACAGTTTTTTCAACACTAATAGCAAGGATTTAATGACTGACTGTTTATGGTAGAAAAATATTAAGAGTAAACATATTATGTAAAACAGCAGCAGAAACATTTTTGGGAAAAATCTCAGTTTTTAAATTTATTCATACACATGTGCGGCGGCTTTATTGGGAAAGAAGAAAATCGTTTTGTTTTAGTAGGAGCATAACTCGGGAGATGGCCGCTCTATAAGTAAAAAGGAGGAACAGTAGTGAGAGAACAGATGGAGAAAGAAATATAAAGAATTTTTTGTACCTATTTTAAATTTTACTTCGCCGGCTAATTTTTTGCTATAAGGTCGACGAAGGATGGTGCTGTTGCTCTGCTCTTAGGACATGATGGTGTCAGTCGCTGCCAGTTATGTTCAGTGACCAGTGCTATGCCTTCGCCACTGAAACAGGCCGACAACAACTAACACAAACAAGCACTAATGCTGACTAATAGACTTCGGCACCATATTCATGACTGAGCGCGGTGTCCATCTAGGTATTTCGAGCTTCTTAGTATCGTGTTAACTACTTCAGCAAACAGGCTGCTCTTTATATAATGATAGCCGAACTAAAATACCTCTTCGTAAAATTCTGCTGTCTCCAGAGAGCTCAAAAACTTTAAAGCTCCAAATTCAACTTGAATTCAAGACATCGATAAATATGTATATTAATTTTAAAACATAATTTTGTAGTTATTTATAAATGATAATCGCCCATAGTGCTACTCACTGTAATATATCTATATGTATATAAATTTTTAGCAGGCAGTATTGAAGGATCGCAATCCATATCGCAGAATAGTCTAAAATATGGAATCCAGATCGGAGATCGCTGACTGCGTGATAAATATTGAATGTATAGCATTTACATGATATTAGATCGAAATACGTTAATAAGAAGTGAAATAAAACAAATAAAATAAAAGACGCAGTGCAAAAAATTTAACAAATAAAAAGTAAAAAAGTTCATTACATTTGTGTAAAGCTTGTTTCAAAATGGTAATGGCAGAAGATAGCGAAAGCGAGTGGGTTCTGCCGGTGGAATCGGAATTAACGACCGGAAAAATGATTTTGTAAGACTTTATAATTTGGAGGCATTGTAAGACTTTTTAATTTGGAGGCATTGTCGGAGTTGTGGGACTAACAGAACAAAAATAAGGTAAATACTGACGCGATAAATATTGAACATGTAGCATACGCTCGTGATCCATCAATCAATTAAAATGGATCGCGATCTAAATATTACAATAGCCCAATTCAAAATCCTGTGCAAATGGTCTTGCATTATAGCATTTGCAAATTGAGAGAGTATTTGAGAGGATTTTCAATGTATTTTGTTGGTGTAGAGGACAATTATTTTGCAAATGCAATAATGCACGAGCATTTGCACAAGATTGTGAATAGGGCTAATATATATTAAACGTGTAGTTGTGCCCTAAGAATTATCCATGTAGGAAGTCAAATGCATTTTTAAGTAACTTACATGACGCATTTTTAAGTAAAGCACAACTAGTGTATAAAGTAACTTTTTTCCTTGTCGTCTACTCATTATATTAACATATGCATGCCATAGGCTATAGTCAATTGGCCATCTCTGCATGACTTTTTAATTGATTACTAATTATTTATTTTTTAACCAATTTGTAGTCAGTTTAATTTAAATTATTTAAAACACTCTTTTATTAATTCATTTATAAATAGTTAAGTTTCTCTATCTTTTATTAAAAAATAATAAAAAAGATATTTTTTTGCAACGTTGATACTAATTTTAAATAAAAATTTAAGCACATTTCATGACTTAAAATGAAAGTTAAATTCAAACCCCCTTATTCATAAAAATTATGAGAGGCTTATAAGAGTGTAATAGAGTAAATTTCAAATAAAATTTTGTTTTATTACGCTGTTATTAGACTCTTTTACTTTTTATGAATAAGGGGGAAAATATTTAGGTTTTTTTTGTTTGGTTGATATCTCCATTAGATTTAAACCAATTTGTAGTCAGTTGCAAAATAGTTAATTTATAATTAGTGTTTTTATAAACTGATTATTTTATTTCCTAAAGGGAGTATTCAGGTTCAAGTTCAAGTCTAGACAACAAATTATCTTTTATTAAAGCATTTCTATTACTAGTGCAATATTTAGGATATTTTTATACAATCATCAAACTGAAGAAGAAGAAAGAGACGATCGGAAAGAGTGGTCGGAACAAGAAATAGCTAATTTCGAGAATTTGTAGCAGCCTTTCTTTATTTCTTAGCTGCTATTTTTTATATAAAAAAAATCTAAACATATATATAAATTTTATTATTCGAATTTATTAATGTAACTACTAAAATACAAATTTTAACGAACATTTTATATTGAGTTGAATTAAGTTGAATTAAGATTTTATAGGCTAATTGTTCGAAATTTCGAACAATTAGCCTATAAAATCTTAATTAAAATTTTTTATTCAGACACAAGTTCAAATCTGCAAACTATTTTTAAATTCCAATTACCTTCTATAAAAAAATATAATTCATATTTAAATGGTGGTTCAAAACAGAAGTTACAGCAATAACTACAAAAACCTTATAAGAGAGGCAATAATTTGTTTCAAAACAATATACTCTGCAAGAAGACATCCTCTATATTAAAAGGATCATTCTACTTGTTCATCCAGAGAAGCATGGCTGCAAAAATATTAAGACTGTCTGCTTAAACATAAAGATCGCTAAACGTTCATAATTTACAACAATTTCTGGAAAGGAAGACGTACAGTGGGTAAAAGTATACATTTGCACAACTAAGGGATATTTGGGAGTAAGACTTGACGAACATAAAACAGATATAAGGAGAGGTTAACAACCAACTGCAATAGCGCAGTATTGTATTGAAAATGGTCATGAACATAATTTTAAAGATGTTTTAATATTGGATAAAGAGAAAAAAGTACAGAAGAGATACACGTCGCAGAGCTTGAGAATACAACAAAAAGCTGAAAGTGCAATAAAGACCAAAGATGATATTGACAACATTAACTCTAATTAAAGCATAGTTTTAAGCTCTAAGCACTTGGACGACAGCAGACAGCAAGCAGCAATATGTCAAAAATAAAATCCATGTGTTTAAATGAAAACGATTATTTTGACGGCAGCACAGCAGCAGGACTGCACAACAGAATTTGTTGCTGCTGCCAACTTAAGCTATATTCTATTTTGACGGGCAGCAATAAACAAATATAGTGTTGCCATTATATATATATATATATATATATATATATATATATATATATATATATATATATATATATATATAAATTGGAAAAATAAGAACAAGAACTTTTTTTAATATTAAACATAAAAGAACATTACAAAAATACAATATAGAAATAGATTTATGTGTTTTTATAGTTTTTCGTAATATTTTTTAATCAATAACTTTAATATTATTCATTATAAAATATATATGCGGCATCCCTATTGCTGTCTTCAATATAATTATGAAGCTGTCTTCAGAGCAGCATTTGAAGTTGGCAGCATTTGAAACGGTGAAGTTGTGAAGTCTGCTGTCGTCTAAGTGTTTAGAACTTTAGGGAAAAAAGTCGGCAGCTGTGATAATTTCTAGTTTGTATTTTTAAACATTTTAATAAAAATAATCTGTGTTTTGTTTGTCCACTTTTTACCAAAACACTGTAATATTTTTGAATAAATTTAATGTATAAATAATAAGATTAATTGTGAGTACATCAAATAAGAAAAATTCGATAATATTATTATTGTTTAATGTAAAACCCTTTTTCTCTTATATAAAAATATGCTGCCAGTTTTTAATAAATAAACATCCCTGAGAAAGTTGGAAAAGTCCCAACGAAACGTCGGATGAAAAATTAAATAAAAATAATCATGTTTTGTTTTGTTTTACACATTCTGTATGACCTTGAAAGCCTGATGTTCTGGAAAAGAAAAATATATAAGCATCACCTCATAATAAGAAGGCCGGTAATTAAACAAATGTTAACTAATTACACAAATATAATAATTTTCAGACAAATTTATTAAATAAATTTTTGTATGAAATCAAAAAAAATTTTATATAAATTAGTCCTTTAATGTTTTAGTATTAAAATTTAATAATAAAACCAATTTTACAAAGAATCCATGAATTTAACGTTTATATTTTGCAATAGCCTAATACATAAGCTAAAGCCTCTAGGCAACACTAAATTTAGCACACTTGAATTAATTTTCATGCATTCGCATAACAGAAACTGAACTGACAAAAATAAAGTAGCTTAATCCAAATATAAATGTACAAGAAATGCAGTCTGAAAAAATATGTATAAACTATTTTCGTAAACAAAGAGCTGGACAAATGAATACAGTAGAAAAATTAAAACAATATCGTAAAGGTCAATAAAAAAAAGAGCAAGAAAACAAAACTGAATTACCCGTGACTTAACCACATATGGAGCAAACTGTCTGTCGATCTGCTGATTTGTCTGCTTGAACGTGCATGCGTTTCTCATTTCTTTGTGCAATTGTTCGTCAGGATAATAAAACTATATAATTCCTACTGTTTTTCGTTTGCTTAAACTTTCAGCACTCTGTACTCCAACATCAAAATGGCAATTTCATTGCAATCATGCTGATGATGATAATGATGATCGTGAAAATTCATGCGTTGCCAAATATGGATGATATATGCTTAAGAACCATATGGGTTTTTATTTAAGTTTCGATTAACTGATGCTTAACTTTCATTGAGAAAGCATTGAAAGAAATAGGTAAAATAGACACAAAACGATTGCATTTGAAACTAGATAATTTCAAAATTTATATTTAAGTGAAGCGATCACTTGAAGTAAAGGAACATGCCATGGAAATAAAGTACGTTTTTTGTGTGCCTTTTGTTCTGGCATATAGAAACATCAGCAGAATCGTTTGATTAGAGAAGATGCTGCCTACTACTACTAATGCACTTGATTATATGGGCCACAGTTGCACAAGTCAAGGCTTACATTAACAGTGGAAACTCTTAGAAAGAGATAAAATTTCATACTTCTGGCCAGTCTTATAGATATTATAAACAATTCATGGGTTTACTTCACATAGTCACCATGATGTATTATATGTTAAGTATACGTAGTGGTGCCCCTGAGATTTTCACCAAGTTGAAGCAACATGTTCGACAATGCCTCAAGTTATCGTTCCATCGAATGAACATTTACAACAACAAAAATTTTTAAATAACATCGATTGTTAGGTGAAAACGGGAATCGTTTCTCAGAACTATTTTTCAGTCGAATTCAAGGCACTTCCATGTTGCAATCAGATACGAAATTATTTATGATCGGTAGGCGTGAGAGCTACAATACTAATTCTAGGAAGACAACTGGAACGAACGATACATTTTTCACTTAGAATATTCGTCATCACAAAAGAAACACTTTTGTGTATATGAAAATATAAACAATTATGACGCTGGCAAAATTCTTCATACGCAGTGAAGTATGCAATAGTTTTTTTTTATTTTTTATTTATTTAGCCAGCGTACGACGAACACATCAATAAAGTGTCATCATGTTTTGTTTCCGCTTTTAAATTTTTGTGTAAATGAAGTTATTTTTTTACTTTAAAACTTTTAATATTGTTAAGTCATAATTCCAAAAAATATATATTATTCTTAAAACCGTTTTTTTTGACAAATTTCTATACAACTTTTGTGAAATAAAACAGTTTATATCCGTGAAGTATTTTTAAATTTTTATTTCATAGCTGTTAAAGCATAGGGTGCCGCTGTGGCTGATTGGTAGCGATGCTAGCCTATTAGTACAGAGGTCGCAGGTTCGATTTCCGCCAAGGACATTGGGTGTTTGTGATGTTTTCGGGTAACACAGAGGGATCTACTAGGACCCAAATGTGCTGGATTTGTTAATCAAAAAACTGGCAGCCTGTTAAAAAAAATACCATACAAAATAAATGAATTCTTAGGTGTGACTTTTTTTTAGCGGCCACACTAACATACAAACCATAAATAATTTTATGAAATGCAACAATTGCTATTTTTTCGTCGGTACTGTTTTTCATACGACGAATTTACACAACGGATCCGCCGTGTTGGGCGAATTGTTCTGGTTGTGCACCTAGCATTACATTTTCAGTTGTTTTTGAGCACACAAATTTGTTCTTATTCTCTTAATAGTTAAAAATGTTCACCCCCTTTCCACTATTGCTGATCGAGAAGGCGCCCTACATCGACCTTAAAATAGAAAGTTTCTCGATATTGTCCTATTTCCTTAAAATTTTGTCCCTCTTACACATTTTCATTTCAAAATAACAGAAAAAAAATCATTTATATTTCAAAATGCACTGGTCCGTAAGATCACATTCAGAATATGCATTATGAGATCGCAATTGATATTATGAAGATTACAAGTGAAACAAAAAAATATGTAGTAACTTTTTAAAATCTGGAATGAAGACTATGAAGAGGAAACAATGTGGTTGTTATCTTCTGGCAAATATTTTCTGTTTTAAAAGGTGTTACTGTTCTGTAAATTTTGTATGTACGAGTATTATCTAAAGGATTTCAACTTTAATTTAAAATTTTATTTAAGCTCCTCCCCTTTAAGTCATTAAATTGGTAAATATTATGGGTGTTGAATAGACACGTTTATTTCTTATTTGTTCTTTTTTTTTATTGTTTTGAACGTGTGAGCTTATGCTTTGTAAAATAAACCCCTGTTATCTAGAGTGATGCAGTTGCTACTGAATTTTTATTATTATTATTATTTTTTTTTTAAAGATTAAGGTTGTAAAATTGAGCTCTATCGTCCTGCTTAAAAAAGAAAGAAACCATAATATAGAAGAAGAACCAATTTATTTATAGATCATAAAAATGTTTATATTACAACGTATTTTAAAAAGCAGATGCGTCCGTTCTATAAGTGTAGAGGGGGCCATAGTAAGAAGAATATTTTAACGTGATCTTATAATGTTTTTATTTTAATTTTCATATAAAAGAAACTGTTTCAGTTTTAACTTTCGAAATATAGTATTTTCGGACTTATTCGTACTTTTATAACTTTCTTTAAAAATTTTAAATGCGGGATTTCAGGAAAATATATGAAATTTTTTATATATAACAAAAATTTACTAATCGCTTATCTCACGATAATCACATATATAATAAATATGTATGCTAGAAAATATATAAAACATATAAATAAAATATATAAAAAATATGCTTGGACAACTCGGTTTTTAAATTATCTCTTTGCAATGTTAAAAAAAATGAATAAAAAAATAAAAATAAATCCAATTCACCTGAAATCCAACAAAAGAAAATTTTTTACACCGTGAACATAAATAAAAAATTATATAAAATACTTCAAAACATTTATGAAAATATTTTAAAGCCTTTTTAAACAATGATCTTCACATTGACAGTAATTTGCAAAAATTCAATGGCAAAACAAAAAACACTAAAACATTGAACAAGAAAATTGCAGCCAAAAAATTAAAAAAAAAACAAAACAAAAACATACACACACCTTAACTACGTATGTATTTGCAATTTTGTGAAAAAGCAAAAATACCAAAAATGATTGCAGATCACACATAGCAACATGTCATTTAACATGTCAACAACAATTACTACCGTAATATTAGCCAGTCACAAACACACTTTCATACATTGCACTACAACTATAAAATTGCTCGACTAAAATCCAACAAAACTTAAAGTGACACCAAAGTATGCGTTTAAGTGTGACTTGACGGCATAACAGTCGTTGTTATTGTCATTGCCGTTGCAAACGTCAGCAACAAGAACACCGTCATCATCATCATCATCATCTACCTGGCCATCGTCAACAACACACAATTGCCGGCCAAGTGTCGACAAGACGCGACAAGGAAAAATTTTATTTACTAAAACATTCGCCATTGCCGAGTAATATGCAGCAAAGGTGTCGGCTGCTACTTACAGCGCAGTAGAAGCAGAAACGAATGTATGAGTGCCAACTGACGAGGTAGAGTTGTACTTTGCAAAATTATTAGTTGGGCTAAGTGAGTGACTGAATGACATGATATGCTTGCTATCCACAAGCGGAAAAAAAATCAATTGTAAATGGCAACCATAAAATGTATTTATACAACTGAATGTTTAAGATTCATTTTTTTTTGCTCAGTTCCCTTTTATTTGTCATAAATCGTTAAAATTTCTCTGAGAAACCTTCAAAGTTAATTTATTTCTAGACTTAGCATTTTTGGGGATTGTAAGAAAGTTTAATTTTATACATAAACTTAAAGAAATTAAATTAAGGCCTGTAAGAATTACTATAAACAAGGGAAAGTTGTAGGATATTAATTTTATATTTGCTGCATTTATTTCAGGAAATCAGATTGTTGTTCAACATTAATTTCTCTTGTCTCGAAATACTTATCCATTTATTTGTATGAAATCATAATAATTGGTCTATTCACAATCGTTGTAGTATCGTTTAAACTGGTAATGGAATAGCAAATTTCAAATAAAGTCTCGTCAAAACTGAAATATTTTACACATTTAATAATATATAAGAAAAATTTGTTAACCCTAGAATATCATACATATTTTTGTGGCGTAAAGGTCACAGTTCGTCGCATCGACGACGACGTTATTCGCAAGTTAATGACAGAAGACCGGCAACAACTAAATAAATAGGTCTGTTCCAAGTAATTTCGGGCAAGTTTGGGCTAATGAGAGTAAAAAGAAAATTACTCTCTCAAAGTGCAAAATGTACCCAAATTTGCTGGAACGCAAAAATCCATAATTACATCTTTTGAAAAGCAGCACTAGTGCTTACTTTTTAAACTAATTTTTATTTTAGTGGTTTTATACACTGAATAAGGCTCAATATCAAGAAATGAAAGATTAGCATCATTGTAAATGTAACATGTCGTCTTCATCATACCCACTTGATGTGTCCATAAGTTGTTCACTAATCCGAAAATGCATTTTTGTATACTAAACAAAGGGGCAAATATGCGCAAATGTACTAACAACTTCAAGTTTTTTTGAAAAATCTTCCATTTTACTTTTAACCATTTTTCAATTAACAACTTCTTTCCTTTATTTGTAAATTTGCTTTTTACTTTTTTATTTTCAAATGTAAACAAAAAACAGCTGATAATATAATTCTTGCCCAAACTTACCCAAAGAAATAGTTCGGGCAATTTTGTACAGGAAATGAAAAAAATTACTCTCTCATTTTCTCTCAAAATTGCACAAAAATTGTTATCTGGAACGCATTTGGGTAACTTTGGGCGAGTTGGGGCTGTTTCGGGCTGCATCTGGAACACAGCTAATGAAACTTATGTCTTTAAATTATGTATTTTGTATGTTAATAAAAAAGAAAAGATATATAATTTTTTTATTATTAATTTGTCATAAAAGCACTTTGCATAGCTCTACTTCATTTGGCTGACTTTTTAAAACATGACATGGGAATTTATAAAAATAGTTTACATAATCGAGTAAATTTGTTTGCATTTGAAAATTAACATATTGAGTAATTATAGGAACTTGTTTTCAATAGTGTCAGTCTATGATTTACAAATGAATTTACAAAATTATATTTTATATAACCCGTGGTTACGATGATACATATGCAAAATAATAAAACTTGGCCAATACGTAGAGGGCTAGAACTGCGCGCACATCAAGACCATATCAGCGGCTACTGCTATACGAAAAATCAAGTATAGATAAATACAAACAGAGGAAGAGATATACAAAACGAAAACATGAGTAGTCGAAACGATGAATAGTGATATTCCAGGGTTAATTGTATTTTCCAATACAACGATACATGATACGATAGGCGTTGTGAATTGAGCAAATGTATTACGAAAACTATTTCATATAACTGTGAATTTTAACAACACTCAATGCAAGAACTTTCTTAATATCAATTGGAAAAGTTATTCAAGGAATATTCGACCCGATTTTGGTACAAATACGTTTGTCAAACAAACAAGAAGATGCACTGACTTCCAATTATTTATCAATAGGAGGGTTTAGAAAATGCTGTGGACTGTGAAGAAATCAGTTTGACATTAAATTCAAATTGTTAAATTCTTCTGGTTTATTGACCTCTTTTTAATTATTATTGTATTCTGATATTTTTAAGCTTAAGGTCTCTTTATTTTAATTTCAATATTTCGTCACTCCTTTGTGTGACTTCTTCAGGAAATTAATTATAATTTTATTTGATATGAAAAAATATTTTGTTTACGAAATAAAATAATTAATTTCCTGAAGAAGTCACACAAAGGAGTGACGAAATATTGAAATTAAAATAAAGAGACCTTAAGCTTAAAAATATCAGAATACAATTATTAAACTCAAATTAAATTCTTATAACATTCTTATACAAATTCTTGTAAAACTGTAAATCCTCTTGGATTAATTCCAAAAAAAGAAACCAAAGACAAAAAAAAAGATCGTGTTGCAAATATCAATGCGATATTTCTGACAAGATAAGGCAGGATATTAAATCATACGCAAATTCGTAAAGTCAATTGCTTTATAGGCTATAAAATATATTTGTTGTTCACTTACTTAAACCAAAATCTTAGCCGAGTGTTAATTTTGCAATTAATCCGTAAAATAGTATCTGCATAAAATTATCAACAACTTTTGCTACACAAGAAGAAACTTACAATCCGTAAGTTCCCTCTACTGTCACCTCGAACACTGCAATGAAAGTCGTTATAAATTCCATCAATGTTGGACTTTTTAAACTCAAGTCAAGGATAAATTTCACTACAATCTTCATGTTTATGTGTCCATTTCTAGTTATGGCTAAATGAAATGAAAGAAAAATCGCACAAAATAATAACAAAGAAAACAAAAGCAACAACTAATAACGTAAGCCAAAATGTATGTCCGCATATATATTTGCTTCTTGTTATGCCTGTTTATAACCAACTAATAGTCATGGTCTTGAGTGAAAATCAGGGTATTCCTTCGAATAATACTTTTTTTTTTTTTGATTATTCGATAAATTGAAAAAGAATTATTATTAAATAAATAAAAACTGTCAATATCAAGTCAGTATTTATTTGCTTAAGTTTTTATTTTGTTATGATCAGCATTGAAGGGAAGACCTCTACATATGCAATACTTTGGGCAGGAACTAAAAAGGATACGATAGTATTGAGAGGACAGTTAAAGGAAGATGAGACAGAGACTTTTTTGTAGCTATTTTTTATCTCTACTTCGTAGGCGAGTTTTCGCTATAGGCCGACGAAAGAACTACGACAATAAAACGAATAGGAGAAAAAAACAGTTTGGATTTAACTATTCCACAATTGGACCTATTGTGATTTACTACACTCTACGCAATGCATCGATGCTCTGGCTTTTCAGTTAATTACCGCCAAGTAATGGTGTATCCGTCAGACAGTCAAAGTAGGTATAACTGCTCTCCTGCAGTAAAAATGTCTGACTGACACTTCTTCTTCCTGCAGTAGCCACCATAGGGAAAACCTAAGCCGATCAATTATAACTCCATTAATGATCCACAATAATTCCGAGTCTTTTCGACTGTTAGAATCCGCACAGTGATTGTCGACCATCTTGAACTGCTTGCTGCTTAATAACATTTAAAAGTTCCACTAATGGAATATCAATAACTCCTTATGACTCTACTTGGCCCATGGGTAAGCATGCTATAGCGCATTTAACGCATTCATACTCTGGCACCCTAAAATCTAGACATCAACCAGAAATGATTATATTGCAGGATGATAAATTTTTCAACCGGCTCTAAGTTCAAATCTGCGAAACTGCAAATTATTTTTGAGTTTTATTTAATAAAAGAATTAGTTCATATATATTTATTTATATTAAGAGTGGAATATTAAGAATATTATCAATAATCATCAAACCAGCAGAACGGATCAGTACTGATTTCGAAACCGCTACGCCACCTCATCAGCGTCCTTTGTTCAATTTTTCCACTTTTGCAAGTGGTGCTAGTTAGTAGGAATATCAACTATTTAACCAATATTTTTAACGAAAATTGAATATGAGAAGTTTCCACATTCATTTTTTTAAATTATTGCTTTTTATATAATTTTTTAATACGAAATTCCCCAACCCTGACGATTAATATTCCATGTATCTCTTTCGCTTTTTGCAGAGCCATCGGCTACTGATATCGAAATCAGTACTGATCCGTTCTGCTAGTTTAATGATTATGGAAAATATTCCTAAAATTCCACTTTTAATATAAATATGTAAATAGAATTTGAACAAATTCATTTATTAAATAAAAATAAAAAATAATTTTCAGTTTCGCAGATTTGAACTTAGAGCCCGTTAAAAAAATTACCATCCTATTATATAATTTGCATAAGAAACTTCAACTAATAAAATAGAAATTCAAATATAATGATTGTAAATATTTACCTTCAATTTATAGCGGACAGAAAATATTTGCTGATATAATTGCAATACTGATTTCAGTCTACCGACTCTTTTCTCAGCTTCGGTTTTATCATATATCCGCATTTGGAATACTGTGCAGGTGTTGGGCTTAAAAAAATATCCCCTATTTTTACCCCTGTCCATTTTGGTGTCTGTCAGGAGTCATGTAGTCAGTTTATCTCCCCAGAATTTGTCCTTTTACATTTCGTAAATTCATACCCTATTCAAGGCGGTCATACTTCCTTAAATTTTAAAGCAGAACTCGCAGATAATTTATTTCTTTTAGTCCCTGGATACACAAAAGTGTAAATAAAAAATAAATTTTATAATTCAATTTAATATAGCAATATAAAATGTTCGTTAAAAAAAATTCTTACTACATACAAATTTAAGCTATAGCTTGAGCTACCAATAATAAATTGGAAAAACGTTCACATGTACTTAAGTATAAAATTCAAACCAAAAAAGTTTGACTTAGGTATGATGGAACAAAAAATTCAGAAAAATGGGACATGAAGAAAAATAATCAA
Organism: Linnaemya tessellans; assembly: GCA_951800035.1. Classification (NCBI taxonomy): domain Eukaryota; kingdom Metazoa; phylum Arthropoda; class Insecta; order Diptera; family Tachinidae; genus Linnaemya; species Linnaemya tessellans. Next base: position 107,667,091 of record OX637533.1, read on the forward strand.
ACGGTAACACGGGTATTATAACAATAACATGTTAACATCAGCTTGATACAGTTCTCGTATTCTTTATCACAATAAAATTTGTGTAAATAGGAACTGTTATCACATTCAACTAAGCCACCTAATAAGTGGTGACAAACACAATACACATGAGCACTGATGATGAAAGGGTTGCGTCTTTCGAAAACAACTGTTCTGCTCTGCTGTGTAAGTTGAATAACAAAAAACTGATGTTAACTTGCCTTTGTGCCTTGGAATATTTATCATGTCTTTCTGAGATTTAAATTACAAATTTCGAACAATTAGCCTATAGAATCTTAATTCAATTTAATATAGCAATATAAAATGTTCGTTAAAATTCTTACTACATATAAATTTTATATATTTATAATGACTCAATTTTATATAAATTGAAGAAGATTTATAGGCTGATTGTTGGAAAGTTGTTTGTTTTAAATTCAGAAAAACATGATAAATATTCTAAGACCCAAAGGAAAGTTGACATCAGTTGTTAGTCATTCAACTTACACAGCAGAGCAGAACAGCTGCTTTCGAAAGCCGCAACACTTTCATCATCAGTGCTCATGTGTATTGTGTTTGTCACCACTTATTAGGTGGCTTAGTTGAATATGATAACAGTTCTTTTTTTAAAAAATTTTATTAGGAAATTAAATACGAGAACTGTATCAACTTGATGTTAACACATTATTGTTTTAATAACCGTATTACCGTTTGATTATTTTATATAAAGGATATTGGATTTGTACGGATACTTCAAATATATTTTTGCGGTTATTTTAGGACGAATTATCATATACCGATAATTTCGTTTTATCCGCCAACTTTGAAAATTCTTGAAATTCCTTGAGACTGAAAGGATTAAAAAGTTAAAAGAAGAATTATCTTTATACTGGGCGATATCATGTCATTCGAAATTTATTTTTGGACTTCATTATTTTCAATAAATACAAAAGTTATCTTTCTTTGGAGTTCATCAGTTAAAATAAACTAACAGACCGGATATGGAATTTTTTTATAAACATTGAAAATGCTACACATACGAAAGAAGTCATTTTATGAAATAAATTTTAGCGGTTCCTTAACAGAATATTTTTCCAAACTAATCATTTATGTGAATAATCGAAAAACTTATATTGCGACCAATTTATAAATCGAACTGGCGATTAAACTGAATACTCTATTGCCAATAGTAAAGAGAAATTTTGTGTTGCTCCATTTCTCTTATGAAGCGGGTGTTTGTTTATATTCCTTTTATTTATTTATCGTTTACTACTCCACCTATCACACATGTAGGCATAAATATGTACGTTAAAAATAAACACCATATGTGGTGTGGTCTATATCCCATTTGTTCCACTTAAATCACATGAAAATGATCGCATTTTGAAATAAAATTTATTTTATTGGCTAAAGCTGCCGTTAGATAGGGTTTTGTTTGTTGTAAGAAACCAAACAATTGTGCAAAGTCATGATATATTATAGACGTTTGAGAGGAATTTTTAGGATTTTACGAAAAGTATTTTTTTATATAAAAGTTTCTTAGGATATACAGCTTTAAAAAATACGGCAGAAAGTGGATAGTTTAAATTTATAAGAAAAGTAAGATTTATAAAAATTGGAAGTTTTGAGAAGGGATTATATTTAAGAATTTAAAGCCCAGCCCATTTAGATATATAAAATGTTCCCAATTGAAGAAAAACTCAGCATAAGAACTTTTGGACTACCTAAACATTGTTTATTGAACTACTATATATATTTACCTATACTTTTTATTCATAATATTTTTTGTTTTTCTTAAGGGTTAACTTGGCCTAATTAATTATGTCAGTCTTAAGTAAATACTACACTGGCTCTATAATATGTAACGACTTATACAGCATCTTAAAAGCAGCCAACTTTAACAGAAAAAATATATATATAAAAAATTAAGAACCTTTTGAACTCCAACGTGCATCACTTGTTGCACAAATCAGCCGCTTACGATCGGACAACAAAAGTTTAACACAGAACAAAAACAGACACAAAACAAAAAAAAAATAAAAGTAAAAAATATCAACACAAAGAAAACATATGTCAGCTTTCATGTGGCTGATATTAAAACATTAAAAATCCTCCAACGTTTTTAAAATAGACAATGTGTTCACATCATGTATGTGTGATTGTATTGTATGGCATATTATGTTGCAGGCATGATATAAACAAAATCACAGTAGCACCAGTTTTATTTAACATTCTAATTAGATTGTCAACAACACGAAAACAACCTCATTTTCAAACTAAATGTTTGGCTTGTTTGTTAAGCCAGGAGCTAAAATGCTGGTACGTATCCAAGGTATCGCCTGCATAAAAGCAAAAAAAAAACCATCACAAGGTACCACAAAATCTGCATAAGCTTACAATTTTTTATTTAATTCTTTCTTCTTTTTTTTTGTTTTTGTAAGTTCATTAACATGCACAGGTTAATTACTACATTTCTAGGAGATTTAAAACATAAAATTTCACAGAAATAAGCCATTAAACATTAAGTCACTGTAAACTGCCAACATAAGAGACTAAATGCAGCACTAGAGTCAAAATGACATCCGTCCTTTTTCACTTAAGTGCGCTAGTTTCTAAGTTGATTTTTGTTAACCCTTAATTGCTGCATATGCGATCACAGAATATGACCTTTTATTTGTATCGCAGCAAGCGACTTTTTCTAACTCCCTAAAAGTAATCAGCTGTTGGCTGAAGTAGTAGAACACGAGACTATGAAGCGGAAGGTCCTGAGTTCGAGCCCGCGCTGAGTCATGAAATATTGTGTTGAATTCTTTTGATCAGCATTAGTGCGTGGTTGTGATAGTTGTTACCAGCCTGCTTCAATGATGAAGACATAGCACTGGTCACTGAACATATGTAATAGGCAGCGACTGACACTATCATGTACTAAAAAGTAGAGTAACAGCACCCACCTTCGTCGGCCTTGTACCAAAAATTAGTCGGCGAAGTAAAAAAAGTTGAAATAGCTAAAAAAAAAACTGTCTATCTTCTCATCTTTCCTAATCTGTCCCTTCAATACTATCCCCTCGTTTTCAGTTCCGGCGCAATGCATTTCATATGTAGGGGTCATCCCCTGAGTGCTGGTCCTACTCTTAAAAATAAAAAATTAGTTTCTCTGCAGTTCTTAAAAATGTCATCTAAAAATTAGATTTAACTAACATCAGGAGGATGATGACTTTGAATTCACTGAAAGGATGTCAAAAAATGGAACATCCTTCAATGAGAACATCTTTAAAAATCATAAGTTCTGGATCTTATTGACTTCCTCGGAAGCTCTTTCTTACTGGGCTCCTAGGTTAACAGTTATAGTTAGACTCAACTTCAAATCCGCAAATGTCTAAATTACTTATTTTATTCACGAATTTGTTTTAAATTTCAATTTTTCTAAAGAGTGAAATATATAAAATATTTTTTGTAATCACGGATCCATACTGATATCTCATTATCATCTTTGGATAATATATATTTAAACTTTTTGTAGAGGTACATAATAAAAAATTGAATTTTTATTAATAAAAAAAATTTGGATTTTATATAAAGCTTTTAATAAAAAATAACTTGAAAATTCTCAGATTCGAACTTGGGGCTGAATAAAGGCCGAGACACATAGAATCCGTCATACGTTATGCGTCGCCTTTTTTAACTGACATGAACGTGCCGACGGAGAAGGTTGGGACATTGAGTACTTTATTGACGGATATTAAATCAGTTGTTTGTTCTTCACTTTATTTATTTAATTTAAACTTTTGTATTTTACAAAATTTTTTATATATGATTTAATTTTTCCTATACAAAATAATTAATTAAAAAGTTGATTAATTTGTAACTAACGACTTTTATCGATAGCGGCTATCAAATATATACAAAAAGGAGTATTCAAAATAATGGAATTTTTACTTGAAAAGTCAGATACAAAACTTCACAATTTAATAATACTTCCAATATATGAATAAATTTGAAAAATATATTTAACAATAGAAAGACATTTTGGAGTACTTTGAAACGATACCGATATCGTTTATGTGGGGCCTATATTCTAGGAGTTATTACCAAAACAAAAAATAATAATAAATAAATAAAATTAAAAAATAAAAGCCGAGGGAGAACGCAAAACAAATAAAAAATAAAAATTACAAAATAATTTTTATTCTTGAAAGGGCTATTACTTTTTATTATTTTTAACAATTTTCATATTCTTAACCAGTTTGAAAATATTTTTGAACGCTTATTTATTTTAGATGTTTCACTGTGTTGGCAGTACTAATTTATTTATTGTCGCCCATGAAAATAGAAATTAGTTTAATTTGACTACAACCACAAAAGTAGCACGGACACTCCCATATTAACACATGTACTCTATTTTTGACAGGTTGTAGTTGGTAGTCTGCTGTCTTGAATGTGTTTAATGCTTTATAATAATTTTCAATATTAATATTTATTTCCTGGAGGCATTAAGTTTTGAATGTGATCTATACGGCCCATAAATAGAGGAAAATATACAGCATGAATTTTAAATTTGTCTATTGCTCATGAAAGTGAACAAGTTCGTGATATACTTTAGCAATAAAAATAGCGGAAAAAATATGTTTTTCTCTGGTAGTTAGATATTGCTCAATCTCTTTTCAGAAATTCTAAAAGTCCTTATAAACTCTATGCTGTTGAAATTCTCATATTCTTTTTGATGACACTTTTTATATAAAATGCATATTTAACCCTAAATTTCTTTTAACAAATTTAAGTTCATTTTAAACCGCAGTGTTCTTAAAGGGTTAACTTAAGAACATTTACATGATGTTTTAAAGCTTAAGCTTTAAAAAGCATTTAAGACATCTGTGGTGCCAGATATCGCAAATGCCACCACCACCAACCAGCATCACAACAATAACAAAACTATAGAATAAATGCATGTTTAAAGGCAGGAAGATATGATAAGATTCCTTCGGTAGCCAAAGCAGAACAGCTACTCCTCCTCTGGGCACATAGTAAATAAAAACGAACCAGCAAAAAAAACAATTTTTATAACTAAAGTCTAAATGAAATCCTAAGCAAATGAGTAACGGCGGTATATTTTTTTGTTCAACAAACAACATCTTTTTTTTTTTTGCTTAAATGCTCCTGCTAGAAGCGAAACAGACAACAAACACATGTTTAGCACTGAAATATAAAAGACAGTAGCAAAATATCTTTAACATTAACAACAACAACAACAGAAGCAGCAGCAACGACATTATGGACGGTCATTAAAACAAAAGCAACAGCCAAATATAACAGCCATATGAATCAAAATGAAACATACCATGCATGGGCAACACACGAATCACGGTTATAACCTTTTGTACTTAAAAAAAGAACCCGATTTCTTTTTTCTCTTTGATTTTCTTAAATTTTCTTTTTTGGATGAATTAAATGGTCTGATGCTGCAAACTAACCGAAAAAGACTAACCGCGTGAATAACTAATTTCAACGGAAGCTAAACAAAATCCCTATTGAAATAAAAACCAAACTCCGGCAGCAGCAGCAGCACCAGCACCAGCACCACCACCACCACCACCATCATCAGCAATAACAACTACAATAAAAGAAAGGATAACCCATTTATCACCCACCATCACTGTTAACATTTAAACACCAACTAACTGGCCTCAAACCGACATTATTTAACATTGCAACATTTAAAGTCCATACAGTCAGTCGTATTGTTGTTAAATTCTTTTCTTTATTGTTGTTCCTGCTGCTGCTTTAGAACAATAAGGTTTTTTTTTCGGTGTTTTCGCTGCCACATTTAAACAGCAGCTACACGTAATTCTTATTATTTACAATGAAATTTTGTTGCCAGAAAAACAAATCGTGCATTAACACTTTTAGAAAATGGGTTGTGGAAAAATACACACCTGATAACAACACAGAAGAAATACTTTTCTTTTTCTTGCTTCACTTTACTGCGGCCATACACATACGAGTATATATTTTTAATGCCGCGCTAAGTTTTGGAGATTCGACTACTTATGCATTTTCGCAAATTAAATAATAGTAGAAATTGAGTGATCTTTAGAACAAATTATATGAGACTTTGCAAATATCCCTAAGCAGGCTAACAATTTGAATTTATTATATCTCAAAGCTCATGACGTTGTGGTCCTTCATACATTGTAATGGATACCATAATAATAAGGAACTCTGTTGGCATGAGACATACATAAAGATCGATGTAAATAAATAAAGTTCTTGAACAAAAAAAACTTGTCCATACTATTTCAATAGCAAAGAGGATTTTCGATAATTAATACACTAAACTGCTTCGGTATCTATAATTGTGCTCTTGATTTCTTATTGTCGTTCTATGGCATAATTTTTCAATTTGTAAACAATTAATAACAGGCATTTTGTGCAAGAAATGTTCACTCTGTTTTAAAAATTTTATAGAAAATTGGTTAACGTATTTCGTATTTAAGTTTGGGGATATATTTCAAAATTTAACTTTTAGAATAAATTTCCTAATTGAGTTCTTTTGTAAAAGAATCATAAAATGTTGTACTCATTTTAATAGAAACACATCAGTGTCCTAAACGAAAGCATCACGCAGCCACCTGCAGTGCTTGTGCACTTCAGTAACGCAATAATTTCAGCTGTTGGCTGAATTAATTAGTATAACACGAGACTATAAAGCGGTGGATCCAGAGTTCAACCCCGCGCTGAGTCATGAATATTGTGTTGAATTGTTCTGATCAGCATTAGTGCATGGTTGTGTTAGTTGTTGCCAGCCTGTTTCAATGATGTAGGCATAGCACTGGACACTGACGGGCTCGATCATGTTCTAAAACGCCAGAGTAACAGCAGCATCCTTCGTTGGTACTGTAGCAAAAAATTAGCCGCCGAAGTAAAACAGGTTGAAAAGAGCTTCTCATCTTCTCATCTTCTCATCTTCTCATCTTTCTTCATCTGTCCCCTCAATACTATTCCCTCCTTTCTAGTTCCTGCGCAATGCATTGCATATGTAGGTGTCATCCCCTGAATGCTGGTGCAAGATAATAACCAAAAGTAAATCATGATTAAAAGAATTAACCGCCTAGGATAACACAGCAATTGCAAATGGTCTTTGAGAATAGGCTGGCCTGGTGACCTTATACACTCTTAACCTACTCAACCACATTAAAAACTCATGGACTATTTTTAGAAATAATATCTTCAAGTGGGCGATATATATCTATATATTTACAGGCCTTGCTTAAATAAATTTCAAAAGTCATTTAATAAAAATTCAATATTTTTCTAAATAGGCCACAAAAAAGAAATTATTTTATCATGCATTCCAAAGCATTCTGTTAAAGTTCAAAAGCAACAATGTTGCATTTACATAATTTTATTTCTCTAAAGATGAATTATGATTGATTTGAAAGTAGAACATGACCTTAAAAATATTTAGAAAACTGAAAAAAAATATATATATGAATAATAGTTATTACACCAGACAACAAAATAATTTACAAACCGAAAAACAAGTTAGGCTTAATTACAATGGAGCCATAAACAAATCAAAAAATGGGACATGAAGAAAATAATCAAACAGCAATACGAAGATTAAAAGTGTGTTACCATCGGTTGGATATAATTCTCATATGTTATTTCTTAATAAAATTTTTATAGATAAAAACTGTTATCATATTCAACTGAGCCACCTAATAAATGGTGGTATTGCTGCTGCGAAATGATTCAATCCAATGCGATGCAACAATTTCTTTACAATTTAATTACAAGTTTTATTTCTTCAAACTACAAGATTTTTAACATGTTTTATTTAATACAGAATGCAAAAGAAACCCGTCTTGCCATGCGGTCGAAAAGATCAAGAAGCGAAGTTAGTTGCCGTTGCCTTTCTTGTTACCTTTTTTTAAGATGCCAGAAAGTGCTGCCAGAAAATGTAATAAAGTGCTGCCACTACAGTGGCAAACAATAATACACATGAGTACTAATGATGAGAGTGTAGCGGCTTACGAAAACAGCTATTATGCTCTGCTGTAAAAAAACTAATATTGATTTGTGCCTTGAAATATTTATCATGTCTTTCTAAATTTGAGAAAACAAATTTGTGAACCATTAGCCCATCGCTATGAAAACTCCAATTTTACATATTTTTTTATCTAATATATTTCTTTTAAATTGTTGCATGGTGTCGTACAAGTCTAAATTCATATGCTATTTTTTCCATACTTAGCCACTCATGTGCATACTCGTATGTGTTTAAAATAAAGTTTCTTTTTACCAAATTTGTAATGCAATGTTTAAACCAGGTCACAAAAGGGCTTTGTATTAAAATAAGTTCTAAAGACATGCAACGCCGGGTAAACAGAAATCAAACAAGCAAACCATATCAAGCACAGCCCTATAGGAAATCATATTTAAAATTCTTATACAGCAAGAGTAACAGCAGCAACAATTTCAACTTTTAGCAATAATATTGACTTTTCTCCTTGCACACACAAAAATCTACTTAGGCCACGAGCTGCAACAGCAGCGCACATATAACACCCTTTTATCTTCGCATAATGTAGGACACTAAGACGTCAGCAGCCAGAACAACCGCCATTGTTTATGTTCTAATGTCATCTAATATTGGCATAAAAGCCGTGTTTTTTCTTTTGCTGTACTTGTCTCTACTACTTACGAGTAGTTAAACTTCAAGTAAGAAAAACTTCCATGAAAATACAAAACAAATATGTAGCCAATAAGTGTTCGGGCAAAATACACGTTACACTTTTGTTGCTTTGACCTAGAAATAAAGTCAAGTTGAAGTCCATTATTGTGTGTCTTGTTGCTACCAAAGGCATTTTGCCAAACGTGGCTACGAAAATAAATTATGAATTGTTGGTAACAAATTACCTGGCAAATGAAGGCACTATTAAATTTTCACATTTTATCAATATTTTATAGAATATATATTTAGGTTTATATGTTGCACTATGACACATTTTATTTAATAGTGTTCATAATTTGTTTTAAATTGCCCCATAAATGGTATGGCGTAAAGCACTTAGCGAATAGTTGCATACAGGCACCACTCTAGCGGCAGAGTTAAATGTAATGCGGTTAACACAAGAATTGGAAACACTATTTATGGTTATTAAATAATAATTTTTCAAATTAATTTTCTAATCAAAAAGTTTGATAAAGGTAATTCCTTTAAAGGGGCTAAGCACTTTTAAGGGAAACTTGTATTTGCAAGATATTTCTGTCAAAGAAATTAACTACAAAATATTTTATTATATTTTTAAAATTATTCATTTCTATTATTCCCAGATATATAGGGGAAATTAGAACCAAGAGTCTTGCATGTCCTTGTATTGAAGTGTCAAATGTAAAAATATTTTTGTTTAATCAATTCAAAACGTTAAGAACTATTTTGTTTTCAGAAAAATGGTATATGAAAAAAATAATCAAACGGTAACACGGGTATTAAAACAAAAATGTGTTAACATCAAGTTGATACAGTTCTCGTATGCAATTTCCTAATAAAAATTGTTTAAATAAGAACTGTTATTATATTCAACTAAGCCACCTAATAAGTGGTGACAAACGC